>OW799233.1:56387840-58900340 GCA_941918925.1 Phyto melanocephala
AATATATATTTATGGGGTCGGAAATGAAAATTTGTAGAAATTACAAACGGAATGACAAAGCTATATATACCCTTGTGCACCACAGGTGAAGGGTATAACAACAACATACATACATACAAACATGTATACTGGTTAGAGAAAACGTGGCATCGAATCCCAGCTGAGTCAAAAAAAAAAATTTTTTATTTTTTAAAATTTTTTTTTTTTTAATTTTTTTTTATTTTTTTTTTATTTTTTATTTAATTATTATTTATATTTTTATTTTTTTTTTTTTAATTTTTTTTTTATATTTTTTTGTTTTATATTTATTATATATATTTTTATTATTTTTTTTAAATTTTTTTTTTAATTTTTTTTTTTTAATTTTTTTTTTAAATTTTTATTTAAATTTTTTTTTTAATTTTGTTTAATTTTTTTTTTTAACATACATACGTAAATTTATAATTTTTTTTATATATGTATGTTTTTTATATGTATGTACGTATTTTATATGGGATGAATGGTGATACAAACAATTGTTATTGCATGACTACACGTTGTGAAGGGTATATAAGATTCGGCACGGCCGAATATTGCACTGTTACTTGTTTTAACTACTCTTGCTTTATAAGTTCTCTGCCTAATATACCGATTTAGACAAAATTACAAAATTGCAAAAACAACAAAAAAACCTCTTACAATAGAAAAATATATAATTGGTTTTTAATTGTTGCAGAATATAAATGTCTTTGCTACAGATTACATTAAAAGAAACCTTTGATTTAATCAAATGCTCCATTATTTAAAACGATTTAGAAAATGTAAAACGATAAAACTTTCATCCTTTTTTGCTTCTATTTTCTTATACCCGCCACCAAAAAAATGGTGGGGGTATATTCATTTTGTCATTCCGTTTGTAACACATCGAAATAACCATTTTAGACCCCATAAAGTATATATATTCTGAATCAGGGTTTGATTTGATGACGATCTAGCTATGTCCGTCTGTCCGTCTGTTGAAAGCACGATAGAGGTCGCACCAAAAAAGCTAGGGGGCTCAAATTTTGCCAGAATCTTTCTCATAGACAAGGTTTGTTTGGTATTGAAAATGGGCTAAATCGGAATATTAGGAACAGAGTTATAGCTCGAAAAGCAAGAGTAGGTCGAAAAAACCGTGTCCTTCAAACATCGAATAAAATGGAATTGTGGAATGAAACTTCGAATATATATTTCCTGAGTAAAAATAATATTTTTCCCCGAAAATTATTTAAATCTATGCATTAGGAGAGGAGTTATCGATCAAAATGTACGAAAATTTATACCGCACAGTGTACTTTTCGGTATATTAAAAAACAAAAACGTCATAAAAGCAACAAAATTAGATGTACGACTCTGAAATTTTGCACGCTTTGCTTTTTAGTGAGAGGCTTTTCTGTAACGGAAAATCAATATGCCACGCCCACTTTTACGCCCACCTCCCATATAACGCTTTACTCAAAATTCATATAATTTCTCTATTAATAAAGATTTTGGAATTATAAAGGGCTATATTGAAACTCCTAAGTTGTACTCATTCGCAAAAATAACTTTGACACGCCTACTATAACGCCCACTTTTCACGTTATCTACCGTTAATGAAATTTAAAAGCTTATAAAACCGCCAAAATTAGAGGTATGATGATAAAATTTGCTACGTATATCACCCTAGGCATTATCATTACTGTGCCGGAAAATTAAGGTGCCACGCCCACTTTTACGCCCACCTCCCATATAACGTTTTAACTAAAATTTATATAATTTCTCTATTAATAAAGATTTTGGAATAACAAAGGGCTATATTGAAACACCTAGGTTTCTCTATTAATAAAGATTTTGGAATTATAAAGGGCTATATTGAAACTCCTAAGTTGTACTCATTCGCAAAAATAACTTTGACACGCCTACTATAACGCCCACTTTTCACGTTATCTACCGTTAATGAAATTTAAAAGCTCATAAAACCGCCAAAATTAGAGGTATGATGATAAAATTTGCTACGTATATCCCCCTCGGCACTGTTATTACTGTGCCAGAAAATTAAGGTGCCACGCCCCCTTTTACGCCCACCTCCCATATAACGTTTTACCTAAAATTCATATAATTTCTCTATTAATAAAGATTTTGGAATAATAAAGGGCTATATTGAAACACCTAAGTTGTACTGATTCGCAAAAATAACTTTGACACGCCTACTATAATGCCCACTTTTCACGTTAACTACCGTTAATGAAATTTAAAAGCTCATAAAACCGACAAAATTAGAGGTATGATGATAAAATTTGCTACGTATATCCTTCTAATCAATGATATTGGTGTGCCAAAAAGTTTAGGTGACACACCCACTTTAACGACTACCTCCCATATAACGGTTTATCTTAAATTCATGTAATTTCTCTATTGACAAAGTTTTTGGGAAAATAAAGGACCATATTGAGAAATCTAAGTTGTATTTATTAGCAGAAACTTTATTGACACGCCTACTTTAAAGCCCACTTTCATTGAAAGACTTCATTTACAAAAGCATTTTAGTAGCATATCGAAGTTATAAAGGGTGGTTACATTTTAAGGGCCGATGCTGATTTTAAATAAAACACAAATTATTTAAGAAATTATTACCATTTCTTTTAATAATGATAATATTTGTAAGGTTCAATTATGTATTTAACAAAATATCGGCCAAATGGCCCCCCCATCCTTGGCGCCACTCCTCTATCTGATGGTCCAAATTTTCAATGACAATGTTGATGCTCAATTGTTGGGCATGATGATGAGGCGAGGTTGACTGCTCTTTTGCCACACTTTCGCAAAAACCAGCAGTGGTTCCCATTCAACGAACTAAGAAGGCATTCACAGATTTTCTAACATTTGATACAGACCTGTTTTGAAGAAATTTAAATATTTTTTACAATTCTCCCGATTGTGGACGAATTTGAACGATTATGTTGATCAAAAGAATTACGAAGTGCACAAAATGCATTTTGATTTGAACGCCCATTTTTATAAAAAACCTAAATAACTTTAAAGCGTTGCTCATTTGCGTATCTTTCCACGAATCAAATTGAGTAAGTTTGAGATTGAGAAATGTCAAGTGAAATGCAGAAAACAAGTTTAAATACTAGGTGTAGTTCACCTTCAACATGGGCCCTTAAAATTAAATCACTCTCTACAAAGAAAGTGATACATATTTTATTATAAAGAGATTATTCCATAGCGATTAACAAAATAATAAATATTGTGCTTTAAATGTACACAAAATTGGTGGTGGGTATAAAAGATTCGGCACAGCCGAATATAGTGCTCTTACTTGTTTATACTGGTTTTGCTTCTACACTTTTCTGCTTTCTTTATTCTATACAAATTTTGCAAGATTTTGCAACTTGTATAATAATGTAAACTTAGTTTAGTTGTGCTTTTAATGCACTTTGTTTCACTTTGCTGTATTTTTAGTAGCGCATATCTTTGATAGTGTTATACAATGTATTTTCCAATTTTTTCAAAAGGAAATTAGCCTCAACATCTGAATGAGAAACAAAGTCTCCTTGGTAATAAATTAACAATTGAAAAAAATTTTTATTTTATTTGGTTTACGGAAGAGTATTTAAGAAATTTTCAGATTTTTAGAAATTTTTTGAGTAATTAATATAATCTAGTGTACGATTAGTTACAAAGGTATATGAACATAAATTTAAAGGTTAAAAACCCAGTTTTTGTCCGGAACAAATGTGGTGTATTCGACAATCGATAAATTAATATTAGAGCCTTTCAACTTGTGATCATCAACATGACAATCCAAGTAGATCACCATGTAAGTACAATCCTAATAAAGGTACCCCGGTACTAAACGTACTTTAAAGATAAATTTTACTTAAAGAGAATAAAATACTAGTTTGAGGTTGCGCAAGTTCTTTTAGATAAATATTTTCTAACTTTGCTTGCATACTGCGTATTCGCTAATTTCAGCTATTGCATATTTTGCAAGTTTCTCGATTTAATTTTGGATAAGAAGTCAGGCAAAGGTATCATCAACCTTTTATTGACAACCGTTCAGTTTTATATCTCTTAAGGTGGTTTCACACTATTATACAGAGTATTACGATTTGTCATAATCTGAAATAATATAAACAAATAAGAGCACTATGTTCGGCTGTGCCGAATTGTTAAACCCACCACTAATTTTGTGTACTTTTATAAAACAAATTTTTTTTTGTTATTAACTGTAATCGCTATGGAATAATCTCGTTATACTAATATATGTATCACTTTCTTTGTATGTATATATATATACATGTAGCGGGGATATCGAAGCAGATCTCTTCCATAAATGGATCCCTTTTCGACCCCATTTGTTACCCAGAGATTACAAGGTTAAACCGATCTCACTGACTCCCGTGCCGTCCTTTGTGACTTCATATTGCAGACTGATGATTATCTACAATCCTCATTACAAAATCCTTAGTAATCGACAGTATGGACATGTCAGTGACACCTAAAGTGAGTCCACTTTCAGAAACTTGTGTGAAAGTTTTCTTCACTTTCCCACTTCCCTTAGACTTCACATATTTCACATATTTCTTTAGCAGCCATCATTTTTTTTTAAGTTTCCGATATGGTCAACCCATGAAAATAATGAAACAATATGTAATTCATAACATATGTATGTTTGTATAGAATAAAAACTTCACTTTACGCGCAAAGCATTTTCGAATGGAGTTTTGGAATACGGTATCTCTTGAGAATACCACTTGCAAAATATTTTAAAGTAGTAACTGAATCTTTGTGACGCAATTCTAATACCTCGTTTTATTCTTTCTCGCCTTTTGCTTTATCGTCAGGCTTAAGCAACCTTCTGTTTCTATATCCGAAGCTTCATCTGCATTAGTTAGAGTTAAGTGCACGCATTGTCTGATGATATTTTTTTTTATTTATTTATTTATGTTTTATAAAAATAATTAAAATGTTTTCATATACTTAATACTTTTCAATTATAACAGATATTCAAATCAACTATGGTAACACAAATATGTGCATCTATTTGCAGGAACTTGTTATGTAACAACATATGTAACCTACCGTTGCCACATGCAAGTGCAAGTGAAAAAAAACCAATACACTAACACTTTTTTACTAACACAACTACACTTTGGCAACCTGCGACTCAGCTTGCGAAGAAATTTTTAAGCAAGTAAAATTTTTACAGTTACGGCAAGTAAAGTAACAAACCGAAAAACAGTGTTGTCTAATACTGAGTTTTTTGTTAACTCAATAATATATCATACAATTGTGGTAAATAATTCAGCTAATTTTTTTAATAAATATGTAAAGGGTGTTTTTTTAAGCCCGATAGAACTTGAAATTGTAAAAAATAACACAAAAAATTAAATTGTAATCAAAATTTTTTTTTTATTCGAAAGATCAATACGTGACATTAACATTTGAAAATGATTTCGGGCATATGGGCACCGCGGCTGTTCTTGACGAAGCGCATTCTGGACGTCCAATTTTGGGCCACTTTTTCGAGCACTGCTGGCCGTATGTCACGAATAACACGAACAATGCTGGCCTCCAAGGCGTCAATTGTTGCTGGTTTATCAGCATAAACCAGTGACTTCACGTAGCCCCACAGGAAATAATCGAGAGGTATCAAATCGCACGACCTTGAAGGCCAATTGACAGGTCCATTTCTTGAAATCAACTTATCGCCAAATTTTGATTTCAATAAGTCGATGGTTGCGTTCGCCGTATGGCACGTAGCGCCATCCTGTTGAAACCACATCTCCTCCGGATCAATGTCATCCATATTTTCAAACAAAAAATCATTGATCATGGTGCGGTAACGATCTCCATTGACCGTAAGGCGAGCTCCGGCCTCATTTTTGAAGAAATAAGGTCCGATGATGCCACCAGCGTGAAAACCGCACCAAACATTTTTCATGATGCATTTTTCTGGATGTAATGGAGTCTGTAGGGTCTCTTGTGGATTGGTCTCGCTCCATATGCGGCAATTTTGCTTATTAACAAACCCGTTAAGCCAAAAATGCGCCTCATCGCTGAACACAATTTTGCGATAAAATTGGACGTCCAGAATGCGCTTCGTCAAGAACAGCCGCGGTGCCCATATGCCCGAAATCATTTTCAAATGATAATGTCACGTATTGATCTTTCGAATAAAAAAAAAATTTTGATTACAATTTAATTTTTTGTGTTATTTTTTACAATTCCAAGTTCTATCGGGCTTAAAAAAACACCCTTTATATATGTATATGAAGAATATTAAGAAAAAATATAAATATTCATTTAAAATGTAAGTTTTAATATAAATATCAAAATTTAATAAAAAAAAATTATATTAAAAAGTTACATGTCTAAAGGTAACGTTCAATAGTCGCTATTGACAACACTTAATTACCAATTGAAGCAGCGCCATTTGTTTTAAATTTGTTTGAAGTTTATTTGTTGACGACATTTTAAAAATGAACTTGCACTGTGCTGTGTAGCCACTCAAAAAATTTTTGTGTTTTTTTCTGGCATTTCTCCTGATTTTCGTTAGTAACACGCCTTTCTGACTAGGCAAGTCACTTGCTCAAGTTAGTTTTTTATTTTCTTTTATTTTTCTTTGAACTTGCTTTCATGTTCAGACTTAGCAACCGACTTGCCCAAGTTTCGTTCTCTTTTACTTATTATACTCTTCACACATTGAAAAAGGGTATATATAGGTTTGTCATTCCGTTTGAAATTTCTACAATTATCAATTATCTACACATACATACAAACGTGGTATACTGGTTAAAGTGAGCCAAAAAATTTTTTTTATTTTATATTTTATTCAAATTTTTATTGTTTTATTTTTAATTTTTCTCTTAATTTATTTTTTTTTAAGCACATAAGTAAACTAAATGTATAATATTACAATGGGATGTTTTTATATATGTATGTTTTGTATGTACGTATTTCATATGAGATAAATGGTGACATAAACAATTGTTGTTGCATGACTACACGTTGTGAAGGGTATATAAGATTCGGCATGGCCGAATATAGCACTCTTGTTTGTTTTTATTACTCTTTTGTTTTTGGTTTCTCAACAAAAACTTGCTCGTACTTGCCGAGTACAGGCAAGTGTGTACTCAAAAATGAGCAAGTTTCTTCCTCTTAACCCGACCTTACCCCTTTTGCCTATAAACACAACACTTGCGCAAGTGACTTGCCTAGTCTGAAAAGCGTGTAATACGTATACACTACTTGCAAGTAAATACTTGCCTGTGGCAACGTAGGGTAACAGATAAATTTTCAATAATTGTCACGTCTTGCTTGTTTTGTTACCGCTCTCCATATCAGAAAATTATATCTGCATGCACGTACTCTTAATTATGATGACGTATGTCTTGCAACATGTTTGCCATCGATTAATTTATTTCAACAGTGTAAACTGAAACTTAAATACTAAAATGTAAATCTGATGAAAAGATATAAGAGATTTTAAAGTTTGAGATATATTTTGTGACTTAAACAAAAACAAAACAATTTAAAATGTTTAAATACTCAACTTGATTGATTGTAATATCTTAGATTTCAAAACTTTATTTTCGATAGTGTTAACCGTTGAACTAGCTGCGGAGCTAATGAACTGTGTTTAACTTTTTCTCCGTATAATTTGGCAAATCAATACGCGCAGACTTTCACCAGAACAACGTTTACAAACCGTGAAAAATTATAGAACACTTCGTCAAATTTACAGTATACATAATCGTTCATCTTAGCAGGTAATACTATGGATAGACCACATTAACTATCTTGGGTAATATTTATCGAAATCGATTGAAATATGCATACAAAAGAAACCATTATTGCTGTAGATGTTACTGTGATGGAGGACTCAAATTTATTGATCTTTTGAGGATAGATATTGGCCCGCACTCATATAAGATCGAACTGATGCAATATTTAAAGCCAGCAGACTATCAATTGTGTTGTGTGTTTGGTAAGTGACCAAGTGAGAATAAACTCAAAGTTTAATCAGATTTTTATTATGAAATAATCTCTGCAATGTGCTCTTGCCTGCTTCAACGTTTTGTTGTGAGAATTGTAACTTTTTAAAGAGCACAATCTTCATGAATTACAAGTGTTATCGACCGTTTTTATTCTTTAAACCTGAAGCCGGTGCAAAGGGTACCCTGAATGGCGAACGGTATAGGAAAAGGATTCGTAATTTTTGTATTGCTTAATAAGATGTGTAACATGTTATGCAGCGCATGAAACCAGTTTATTGAGCTATAAGTTTGAAGACCGAATTTCCATCTTCTTCCTCGTCGTATGATTTGACAACTTGGGACTGCTTATTGTGAGGGTACGTCAAATCTTTGGCCTGTACTAATAAACTAGCAACGACTGATTGATTAAGTGATCATTTAGAATGAATATTTAATGCCATAAAACTTGTGTTCTTATAAAACCAAATTTTTTTTTAATTTGTTTTTGTCGTGTTATAAATATTTGACAAAGTTCTATGTCACTTAAAAAAACCATCTAATAGCTACTAAAACTAGACTTGACACAAAAATTAACTTAAATTGAAAAGTAATTAAGACACAAACTACTCGTCAGATAAACTGTAAGAAATTTTCTGAATCGTTAAGACCCGATCCTGATATTTCACACAAATCACACAGTCACAGGCACATACCTAAACAAGAGCGTTGAGCGTCAAGCGTTGGAGTTTTACATGTGTTTTGTTTTTGTTACAATAACAAAATACATGCAAAATTGCAACGCTTGACGCTCAACGCTCTTGTTTAGGTATGGGCCTAAAAATCGTGGCATACTTTCGAATATTTTAATTTTCTTTTTTAACAGGCATGTTAACTTGCAAATATTACTTCCTTTCCACCTTCACTGAAGAAGTTCAATTCTCTTTCTGTATGCGGACCTTAATTTAAAAATACATAACAATGAAGACAACAATCTTTTTGGAAATATTTTGTTTGGGTTTTTTCAATTATTTTTACAATAGTTCTCACTGTGTGTATATGTAACAGTGTGTTCATATTAAGATGCATTTACGAGTTATGACTTTCTGCACAATAATACATTTTTAATTTAGGGATGTCACACTTAGCATATTTATGTCCTTTCTGATGTTCATTCTGACCCTTTCTTTTCAATTTTGGCTCTAACTCATACCTTGTGAAGTTAAATCTGATAAAAAGTAAATTTTACACAAAATGTGTCAGTTTGTACTATGTATGATGCTGCTTGTCATGTTGTCTAGTTATTTCATTTTACAACTCGTTTATCGCAGAATGCTTACGTATGGCGAAAACAATCAAATGATAACTTCATATGAGTAGCTACAATGAACATTTTACATTTACTTTTGCATATTAAATATATGTGCGTACATACATATGTAAGTAAGTATATATACACTTATATTTTTTTATTTACATGATAACCTGTATGTTTACATTCTGTTTCTGGTCACATAGTATATTCTCTAATTATTCTCTAAGTACGATGTTTATATGGATGTATCAACTAGAAGTCTGAAAAAATTTTAAAATAATATTCAATTTAAAAATAATTATGTAAGAATGCTAAATTTCCCTGTGTCGCATATCGAATGGTACTCTTATCCCATACAATTTTATTTCATTTTATTCGACCTACTCCTAAGAGATATCTATTTAGTTTCTTTTAGCGGTAATTTATTTTCTAATATTAAGTTTCAAACTTAAGCTAAAAGTATTTCCACAAAAGCAGAGGTATGCTTCACATACCACAAAGTTACATTTTCACGGAAACTGAATTCGAAGTTTCACAAGACTCGGATAGCCAAAGTTAGTTTAAAAACAATATTTACTTTGTATGGGCACGACGCTGTCTACCTGTGTTAATACTGAATTTTACATAAATATATATACAAGAAAAATTTAGAATGCTACTTTCGGTCGTGCCGAATCTGAAAATATCCTTCATCTTCATGTGTATAGGGACCACATCCTCGATTTCATGATCTACGCCATTGTGCTTTCTTATTTTCGACGACATTTTTGATGTTTTGATGCCAGATGTATTCTACCAGTAAAACCCTTTTATTTCAAATAAAAAGCAAATCAAATAAATAGCAAATCAATCTAAAACAAAGAAAATAGTACATTTTAGTATAAGCAGATTTTTTACAGTAATTTCATTTATTAAGAATATTATAAATTTAGTTAAATAAAAGTACTTCATAAAATTTGTGGTGTGTATCAAAAATTCGGCATAGCCGAATGTAGCTGGCTGTTCCTAACAAACTAACGATTTAACAAATATGCCTACATACAAATGTACATAAATAGGTACATACATACGTAAGTACAAGATTATGAATATGGCTCATTTGCATATAAACTGTATTTACAATAAAAGTTTTTTCTTAATGGTTGTTCAGTTGTTTGATGTAAGAGGGAATAACAAAGCAACATTTGGCATGACGTCTAGGCATCGTAGTTTTAAGATCTGTAGACAGATGGCTAAATTTTAGCATACAAATTGCTTGTTTAAACAAGGAAAAATTAATACATACGAAGGATACCAAATCTAATGCATACTACTTCTTTGGATTTATCTGAAGCTTCACGAATGCCTAGAGTGTGGGCATTTGCTATACGTACAAATCTCAGCGTATTATAGAGTCGTATTTAAAATTTTCTTAAAGTGCGGAGGGCTTTACAAATCAGTTTGATGACGTTGCAGAATTTTTCAACTACCAAAATTGTTCAAAAAGTTTAAAGTTTTTTTTTTAATTATTATACTGGTCGGAAACAAATTTTTATTTTCTATCTAAATGTTTGCGGACATGACAATATAAAGCTTTTTAAAAGATTGAAGGGGATATTATTTAATTCATAATAATTATTTACAGGCGACGATCCGACTTGGGAGAAAGTTTTATTAAAATATTGAATTTTGTTTATGGCTGCCAAAACTATTGTTTATTAGACTTAAAAAGATCATGTTGGGTTGATCGGCTGAATGGAATGGCGATAAATAATATTTTGTCAACCCCTTGATTTGCTCTTGATAAGGTAAATTAAACATGAATTCTAGAAGCTGATTTCAGTTATTTAATTATTTTTATACCCGCCACCAAAAAAATGGTGGGGGTATATTCATTTTGTCATTCCGTTTGTAACACATCGAATATCCATTTTAGACCCCATGAAGTATATATTTTCTGAATCGGGGTTTGATTTTATGACGATCTAGCTATGTGCGTCCGTCTGTTGAAAGCACGATAGAGGTCGCACCAAAAAAGCTAGGGAGCTCAAACTTTGCCAAAATCTTTCCTATAGACAAATTTTGTTTGGTATTGAAAATGGGCTAAATCGGAGAATTAGGAAGAGAGTTAGGAAGAGAGCTCGAAAAGCAAGAGTAGGTCGAAAAAACCGTGTCCTTCGAACATCGAATAAAATGGAATTGTGTCCAAACGCATTAACGTAGACTCATGTACCTTCGAATATATATTTCCTGAGTAAAAACAATATTTTCCCCTAAAAATTACCTAAATTAATGCATTAGGAAAGGAGTTATCGATCAAAATGTACGAAAATTTATACCGCACAGTGTATATTTCGGTATATTTAAAAACAAAAACGTCATAAAAGCAACAAAATTGGATGAATGACTCTGAAATTATGCACACATGGCTTTTTAGTCAAATGCTTTGTTCTGAAGGAAAATAAATGTGACACGCCCACTTTTACGCCCACCTCCCATATAACGTCTAAACTTAAATTCATATAATTTCTCTACGAATAAAGATTTTGGAATAACAAAAGACTACATTGAAACATCTATGTTGCATTTATTAGTAGAAACAACTTCAACACGCCTACTTTAACGCCCACTTTCATTGAAAGACTAAATTTACGAAAACATTTTACGTGCATATCGAAGTTATACAAAGAAAGTGAGACATATTTTAGTATAAAGAGATTATTGCATAGCGATTACTTTTAATAACAAACAAATACATTTTGTGCTATAAATTGGGTTATTTCCCGGGAATATGAGTAATTTAATCTTCCCGATTTCCCGGGAATATTTTTCGGGATCCCGTGAAATAAAAAAGGTGGCTACGATTCGAAAGCAGAATTCTAATGATTTTTGATCTCATAGCTGAAGTATCTGTATTTTTGTTCTTTTGTGCTCATATTTGATCTCGTATGCAGAGAATAATATTTTTTTCAATTTTAAATATTTTTACTCAATTTATATTTTAAATTCAATTTTCTTTATTTATTTTTATAGTTTTAAAGTGTTTCTTTTACATTATAGACTATTTTATGCTTTTAATCAAAAGTTTTGTATTAGTTAAAAATAAATTTACTTCTTATTTATTTTGCTGTGGGATCCCGGGAAATTGAACAATAAGTCTCGCATTCCTGGGAAACGAAAAATTTCGGGGAAAAAAACATAACATTCCTATTAATAGTAGCAAACATGTCTATAAATTATCTTAGGGATGAAAATTTTTGATTTTTATTGTAAAAATAGGGAAAAACAAAAATATCTCAGAAAGTTTTATGGCGATCACGCTGAATTTTAATAGCAATTCATCCCGGATATATCCAAAAAAATGATTTCAAACATGAATTTGAGAAACATGTGTGGGCCTCTAAAAGTTGATTCCAACCAACACACAGACAGACTGACATTGTTTAATCGACTCCCTCAGTCATAATAGAGTACTCTCATATTCAAATTAAGGTTTGCAAACTTTTGGCTTTATTTGTGATATAGGAAGAAAGTTGGTTCGCGCTGCCTGTTCTCTCTTCCTCTCTTGAAAACTTTGAACGTCTAAGAGCTGTGTTAGCTTTAAAAAAATATATATTTTACGGGATCGAAAATAAATATTGCATTAATTGCAAACGAAATGACAAAGCTATAGAAGGATATAAAAAGCACACACACAGTAATAACAAGTAAGAGCACTATATTCGGCTGTGCCGAATCTTTTATACCCACCACCAATTTTGTGTACATTTAAAGCACAATATTTATCATTTTGTTAATCGCTATAGAATTCTCTCTTTATAATAAAATATGTTTCACTTTCTTTGTAGAGGGTGGTTAAATTTCAAGGGCCTATGTTTAAGGTGAACCACATCTAAACTTCAACTTTTTTCTTGTATTTCATTTGACATTTCTCAATCTCAGACTAACTCAATTTGAACCGTGAAAAGATACGCAATCGAGCAACGCTTTTAAATATTAAAGATTTTTATAAAAATGGGCGTTCAAATCAAAATGCATTTTGTGCACTTCGTGATTATTTTGGTCAACATAATCGTTCGAATTCGTTCACAATCGTGAGAATTGTAAAAAATATTTAAATGTCTGCAAAGCAGGTCTGTATGAAATGTGAAAACATCTGTGAATGCCATCTTAGTTCGTTGAATGGGAAACATTGCTGTTTTTCACGATAACGTGGCGAAAGAGCAAGCAACCTCGACTCATCATCGTGCCCAACAATCGAGCATCAACAGTGTCATTGAAAATTTGGACTATCGGATCGTGGTGTGCCGCCTAGGTTGGGGAGGCCATTTGGCCGATATTTTGTTCTATACATAATTGAAGCATACAAATATTATCATCATAAAAATAAATGTAATAATTTCATAATAATTTTATTCAAAATCAACATAGTCCCTTAAAATTAAACCACCCATTATAACTTCGGTATGCTAGTAAAATGTTTTCGTAAATTTAGTCTTTCAATGAAAGTGGCCGTTAAAGTACGCGTGTCAATAAAGTTTCTGCTAACAAACATAACTTAGATATTTCAATATAGTCCTTTAGTATTCCAAAATCTTTATTCATAGAGAATTTACATGAATTTAAGAGGAAGAAAGTGAATTTAAGGTTAAATTTTAAGGGCCACAGGGTGATTTAAAATATACATTCTCAGCATTTTTCTAAAACGGGAAATTTATTAGTAAGATTTTGATTTTTAAACTTCTATAACATTTTGCTTTTAAAAGATTTTCAAACGAAATAGGTTTTGTATAATTTTAAAATTTGTTAGCCATTAGTACATGAAAATAAATTGTTTATAATGTTTAGAAATAATTTTCAAAGTCAAAATTTTCCTAAATTCCCATTTTTAATAGAGCATAACTTCTAGAGAACATAAGATAACAAAAAGAAATTAGCACCATTTAGTAGATAAAGCTCTTTTCTATACCCTTATACCCCATTGTATACCCGAAACGATCCGACCGTAAGCACCAGACCAATTTTGGTAACACAAGGTCAAAAATTTTTTGCAAAATATTTTAAAAGAGCTAAACAAAAAATTTTTTGTAATGTGTTTTTTTTAAATGTTTTAGTTTTTATACCCCCTACCAAAAAAATGGTATGTATATATATATATTCTGAATCGGGGTTTTATTTGATGACGATCTAGCTATGTCCGTCCGTCTGTCCGTCTGTTGAAAGCACGATAGAGGTCCCACCGAAAAAGCTAGAGGGCTCAAATTTTACCAAAATATGTCTTATATATAAGGTTTGTTTGGAATTGAAAATGGACTAAATCGGAATATTAAAAAGAAAGTTATAGCTCGTAATGCAAGATTAGGTCGAAAAAAACCGTGACTTTCCAACATCGAATAAAATGGAGTTGTGTCCACCAGCATCAACGTAGAGTCATGAAACTTTAAATATATACTTCCTGAGCAAAAACAATATTTCTCCCTAAAAATTGTTTAAATGTATGCATTAGTAAGGGAGTTGTAGATCAAAATGTACGAAAATTCATACCGCGCAGTGAATTTTTCAGTATATTCAAAATTTTAAACCTAATAAAACCGCCAAAATTAGAAGTGTGATGATAAAATTTGCTACGTATATCCCTCTATGCAATGTCATTACTGTGCCAAAAAAGTAAGATGCCACGCCCACTTTTACGCCCACCTCCCGTATAACGTTTTAACTAAAATTCATATAGTTTCTCTATCAACAAAGATTTTGGAATAATAAAGGGCTATATTGAAATATCTAAATTGTACTAATTAGCAAAAATAACTTTGACACGCCTACTATAACGCCCACTTTTCACGTTATCTACCGTTAATGAAATTTAAAAGCTCGTAAAACCGCCAAAATGAGAGCTATGATGATACAATTTGCCACGTATATCCTTCTAGACAATGTCATTATTATGCCGGAAAATTAAGGTGACATGCCCACTTTAAGTCCCACCTGCCATATAACGTTTTATCTCAAACTCGTATAATTTTTCTATGAATACAGATTTTGGAATAATAAAGGACTATATTGAAACATCTAAGTTGCATTCATCAGTAGAAACAACTTCATCACGCCTACTTTAACGCCCATTTTAATTGAGCGACTATATTTACGAAAACATTTTACTAGCATATCGAACATATACAAAGAAAGTGATACATATTTTAGTACAAAGAGATTGTTGCAAAGCGATTACTGTTAATAACAAAGAAATACATTTTGTGCTATAAATTGGGTTATTTCCCGGAAATTCGACTTATTTAATCTATCCGACTTCCCAGGATTATTTTTCGGGATCCCGGGAAATAAAAAAGGTGGCTACGAATCGAAAGGAGATTTTTATATTGTTTATATTGAAATTGAATTCTAGTGATTTTATTTTTGATCTTATAGCTGAAGTATCTGTATTTTTCTTTTTGTGCTCATATTTGATCTCGTATCTAGAGAATAATATTTTTTTCAATAAAATATATTTTTACTTAATTTATATTTAAAATTCAAAATATTTTTATTTATTTTTATAGTTTTGAAGTGTTTCTTCTACATTATAAACTATTTTATGCTTTTTAATAAAAAGTTTTTTATTAATTATTAATTAATACAATTCTCCCGATTGTGGACGATTTTGAACGATTATGTTGACCAAAAAAGAGTCACGAAGTGCACAAGGTGCACGAAATGCATTTTAATTTAAACGCTCATTTTATAATAAGCCTGAATAGCTTTAACGCATAAACAATTTTATGATTTTATAAAAAGTTTTTTTATTTATTAAAAACAAATTTACTTTTTATTTGTTTTGCTGCGGGATCCTGGGAAATTAAAAAATAAATTCGCATTCACGGAAAACAAAAATTTTCGTGAAAAAAACCCTAGCTATAAAAGAACGGAAAATTGGTGGTGGGTATAAAAGATTCGGCACAGCCGAATATAATGCTCTTACTTGTTTTTTATGTGAACATCTCAGCCTATAAATTCAATCTATATATATAAAAGAGTAACGTGACTGACTGACTGATTCATCATCGCACAGCCCAAACGCTAAGAGCTAGAGACATGAAATTTGGACAATCGGTTCCTCTTTCGATGTATAGCTCCACTAAGAAGGGATTTTTGGAAATTCGTGCTTTAAGGGGGTAAAAAGGGTAAAAATGGGTAAAATCGGTAATCTTATATCTGCTAAAATAAAAATGATACAAATTAAATTGAAAAAGTATTGTAATTTGCACAAAAAATAAGCTGGCAGGTGTTTGACCTTTTTTGGAATTTTCAACCCCTAAGGGGAAAAAACGGGTAAAAACTATAATTTGGTACTTTTTTGGTACCCTATGTAACTTCCAAACGCATAAAGCTGTATTAAGTAATCAGCGAAAAAATATTAATAAGAGTTTGGCACTTTTTTCAAATTCATATGTTTAAGGGTTAAAAATTGTCCCTTTTTTTGGTACTTTTTTTAAAATAAACTTTTCTTATATTATTCAATGGGACAAAATTTGACAATTATTATTTCCTAATAGAATATGGACAACTATTTAGGTGAAATTTTTGGAAACTTTTCGGGGGACAAAAAAGGTACCAAAAAGGGGAAAATTCCGGAAAATGTATGTAATTTCTAATTAGACGGCCAATTTTCACAACATTTTTAATTGGGATTTTACTAGACATAAAAAATTATGTAATTTAGTAAAAATTGAAACACATTCCTAACTGTGTAGAAAAGGGAAAAATCGAGAAGAGTTTGGTACTTTTTACAACATAATTACTTTTATGCAAAAAAGAGTAGATTTACTGACTTTAAATCATGTCTATTAAAATATTTTGTTACACAGATATTTGAACATTTTAAACTTGGAATTTGGAACTTGGACCAAAAATTTACTTTTTCGCTTTTCTATGGTACTTTTTGTATTTTCTACGTTTAAAAAGGTAGAATTGTAAAATAAAGGACTATTGATTCCAGGTAAGACTAAAAATGTTATGGGTGACCAAAAAGGTACTTTTTTGAATTTTTATGGTACTTTTTATATATTCTACGTTTGCGAAGCTAGAATTTTAAAATTAGTGGCTATTGATACAAGGTGAGACCGAAAATGTTATGGTCGACCAAAAAGGTACTTTTTTGAATTATTGTGGTACTTTTGGTATTTTCTACATTTATGAAGGTAGGAATGTACAATCAAGGACTATTGATTCCAGGTGAGACTAAAAATGTTATGGGCGACCAAAAAGGTACTTTTTTGAATTTTTATGGTACTTTTTGTATTTTCAACGTTTGCGAAGCTAGAATTTTGAAATTAGTGACAATTAATACAAGGTGAGACTAAAAATGTTATGGGCGACCAAAAAGGTACTTTTTTGAATTTTTGTGGTACTTTTGGTATTTTTTACATTTATGAAGGTAGGATTGTACAATAGAGGACTATTGATTCCAGGTGAGACTAAAAATGTTATGGGCGAACAAAAAGGTACTTTTTTGAATTTTTATGGTACTTTTTGTATTTTCAACGTTTATAAAGATAGGATTATACAATCAAGGACTATTGATTCTAGGTGAGACAAAAAATGTTATGGGCGACGAAAAAGGTACTTTTATGAATTTTTATGGTACTTTTTATATTTTCAACGTTTGCGAAGCTAGAATTTTAAAATTAGTGACAATTGATACAAGGTGAGACTGAAAATGTTATGGTCGAACAAAAAGGTACTTTTTTGAATTTTTATGGTACTTTTTGTATATGTTACGTTTATGAAGGTAGGATTGTACAATCAAGGACTGTTGATTCCAGGTGAGACTAAAAATGTTATGGGCGACCAAAAAGGTACTTTTTTGAATTTTTATGGTACTTTTTGCATTTTCAACGTTTGAGAAGCTAGAATTTTGAAATTAGTGACAATTGATACAAGGTGAGACTAAAAATGTTATGGGCGACCAAAAAGGTACTTTTTTGAATTTTTGTGGTACTCTTGGAATTTTCTACATTTATGAAGGTAGGATTGTACAATCAAGGACTATAGATTCCAGGTGAGACTAAAAATGTTATGGGCGACCAAAAAGGTACTTTTTTGAATTTTTGTGGTACTCTTGGTATTTTCTACATTTATGAAGGTAGGATTGCTCAATCAAGGACTATAGATTCCAGGTGAGACTAAAAATGTTATGGGCGACCAAAAAGGTACTTTTTTGAATTTTTGTGGTACTTTTGGTATTTTCTACGTTTATGAAGGTAGGATTGTACAATCAAGGACTATTGATTCCAGGTGAGACTAAAATGTTATGGGCGAACAAAAAGGTACTTTTTTGAATTTTTATAGTACTTTTTTGTATTTTCAACGTTTATAAAGATAGGATTATACAATCAAGGAATATTGATTCTAAGTGAGACAAAAAATGTTATTGGCGACCAAAAAGGTATTTTTTTGAATTTTTATGGTACTTTTTGTATTTTCAACGTTTGCGAAGCTAGAATTTTGAAATTAGTGACAATTGATACAAGGTGAGACTAAAAATGTTATGGGCGACCAAAAAGGTACTTTTTTGAATTTTTGTGGTACTTTTTGTAATTTCAACGTTTATGAATGTAGGATTGTACAATCAAGGACTATTGATTCCAGGTAAGACAAAAAATGTTATCTGTGACCAAAAAGGTACTTTTTTGAATTATTATGGTACTTTTTGTATTGTTAACGTTTGCGAAGCTAGAATTTTGAAATTAGTGACTATTGATACAAGGTGAGACTGAAAATGTCATGGGCAACCAAAAAAGTACTTTTTTGATTTTTATGATACTTTTGTTATTTTCTACGTTTATGAAAGTGGGATTGTACAATGAAGGACTTTTGATTCCAGGTGAAACTGAAAGTGTTATGGGCGACCAAGATGGTACTTTTTTAAATTTTTATGGTACTTTTTGTATTTTCTACGTTTATGAAGGTAGAATCTTACAATCAAGGACTTTTGATTCCAGGTGAAACTGAAAATTTTGTGGGCTACCACAAAGGTACTTTTTTGAATTTGTATGGTACTTTTTGTATTTTTAACGTTTGCGAAGCAAGAATTTCGAAATTAGTGCTACAAGGTAAGGTTAAATATGTTATGGGCGATCAAAAAGGTACTTTTCTGAATTTTAATGGGAATTTTTGTATTTCCTACGTTTATAAAGCTAAAATAGTGAAATAAAGGATTGTTGATTAAATTTGAAAATTAAAATTATATTGGAGACACAAAAAAGCGTTTTCGCATTTTTATTGTACTCTTTGAATTTTTACGTTTGTAAACATAGATTCTTAAAATTGGTGTTTTTTGATCCGAGGTCTAACTCCTAATATTATGGACGACCAAAATTACTTTTTCTCTTTTTATATATTTTGTATACATAGAATTCTGAAAAAAGGTAATAGTAAACCAAGTGGAAGTTTTAGTGAAGGAAAAAATGTTACTTTTATTAATTTTAGGATAATTTTTGCAAAATATGAATCTTAATTTTTGAAACTCAGTAGCATTGATCTTGCTTTTAGTTAGGAAATATATGCTTGATATATCCTTACTCTACTTTTTATATTTCTAAGTAAATTGAATCAAAGATACAAATGTTCATATATTGAACCAAAAATATTTAATAATTATAAATAGAACTTGAGTATTCAATAAATAGTAAGAACTGCGCTAACGAAGTAGCGGGTTAAATGCTAGTCTTTGATAACAAAGTAATAATTGAAAACTGTTATATTGATTATTATATATGTATGTATGTATGTATGTGTATATCTTTTTAACTAATATTGACAACAAAATATTGATTGAAAAGTTCGTGAAATTCAATTGCCTTTATTTAATAATATTTATATTGCCGACACTGACAATTACTCGTATATTTTTTCACGAAAATTGATTGATATTTCTGATAGTCATAAAATTATTTTATTTTTGAACGAAATTCATAGTCGCAATAACGTATTTACTTTTAACATTGACACAAACATGAGCTTTTTATCAAAACTAATATGGCAACTATAATTAAAGTTAATTAAGTTTTTAATTTATTTTTATACAAGAAAAAAATTGCTATCACGATTCATACAAACATACATACACATATAAAAATATTTGAAAACACAAATTTATTTGTATAACATCGATCTGCTAATAAAATGTTTGCGTAGTCTTTTAATGAAAGTGGGCGTTAAAGATGGCGTAACAAGAAAGTTTCTGCTAATAAATAAAACTGAGATATTTCAATATAGTCCTTTATTCTTTCACAACTTTGTCCATAGAAAAATTATATGAATTTAAGAAAAACCGTTATATGGGAGGTAGGCGTTAAAGTGGGCGTGTCACCTTAATTTTGTGGCATAACAATGACATTGGCTAGAAGGATATACATATGTAGCAAATTTTATCATCGTAACTCTAATTTTGTCGGTTTTATCAGCTTTTAAATTTCATAAACAGTATACTGTTAATAGAGAAATTATATGAATTTACGATAAAGCGTTATATGGGAGGTGGGCGTAAAAGTGGGCGTGTCATATTCATTTTCCGTTAGAAGAAAGCCTTTGCTAAAAAAGCAATGCTTGCAAAAGTTTAGAGTCATAAATCTATTTTTGTCAATTTTATTAGGTTTCAAATTTTAAATATACTGAAAAAGACATTGCGCTGTATAAATTTTAGTACATTTTGATCTATAACTCCTTTCCTAATGCATAGATTAAGGCAATTTTCAGGAAAAAATATTGTTTTTACTCGGAAAATATATATTCGAAGTTTCATGACTCTACGTTAATGAGTTTGGACACAATTCCATTTTATTCGATGTTGGAACGACACGGTTTTTTGACATACTCTTGCATTACGACCTCTATCTCTCTCTTGCTAATATTCCGATTTAGCCCATTTGCACTACCTAACAAACTTTGTGTATAAGAAATATTCTGGCAAAATTTGAGCCCCCTAGCTTTTTCGGTCCGACCTTTATCGTGTTTTCAACAGATCGTCATAAAATCAAACCCCGATTCAGAATATATACTTTGTGGGGTCTAAAATGGATGTATCGATGTGTTACAAACGGAATGACAAAATGAATATACCCCCACCATTTTTTTGGTGGCGGGTATAAAAACGGCAGACACTTTGTTTGGTGAGAATATTATAAGGAAACAATTTTTCTTTTGTGTTAGTTTAATTCATCTATTCGTCTGGTTTTAATTTAACAATTTAAACTCATAAACATTATTCTAAACAAAACATTAATTTAAATATCTTGTTGCCCTTTTTATACCCGCCACCAATAAAATGGTGGGGGTATATATTTATTTTGTCATTCCGTTTGCAACACATCGAAATATCCATTTTAGACTCCCATCTATATATATAAAAGTGAAACTCTGTGTGTGTGTTTGTGTATGTTACCTATAGACTCCGAAACTGTAAAACCGATCGGACTCAAACTTTGGCAAGTTGTTGTACACATTCCAGGAAGATTAGGTACAGCCGAATATAGTGCTCTTACTTGTTTTATTTGTATTTGTTATTTTATATATTATTTATAAAGGGTTCGCCATCTAACGTTTTTTTTTTTCAACTAGTGCTTATTTCGTGAATGGTAACATATAGCTCATGTCTGATTTGACAGATAATTAGTTTTATCCATCCGCTGAACGAATATGGTTGTGTATACGCTTGAACATTGCTGGGAAATATTGCGACATTACTTTGGCCGATTTTGCCAAAAAAATCATATTTTCATTATTATATATTTTTTAATTTTTTTTTAGAACACAAACGTAAACTCAATTTATAATTTTACAATTGGATGTTTTTATATATTTTTGTGTTTTATATGTATGTACGTATTTCATATGAGATGAATGGTGATACGAACTACTGTTATTGCATGACTACACGTTGTAAAGGGTATATAAGATTCCGAACGGCCGAATATAGCGCTCTTACTTGTTATAAAATCTTTTATACAACTTCTACTATCGGATAATTGGAGATCTCTAAATTTTTTTAAAGCATTATGTTAAGTTAATACTTACTGACAGCAAGGCGGCTATTAGGTCCCTTGAGAGTGTGTACAGCACATCGAAAATTGCCCAGGAATACCCTTGTGTGGGTTCCAGGACATGGGGATATTGATGGTAATAATAGAGCTGATACACTTGCAAAAGCCGGTACTACCTTAGATTCGGTTGAATCCAGTTGTGGTATTCCCTTATCGAAGGGTAAGCAGCTAATCTCGCATCGATTACATTTGGATGCCAAGGAGAGATGGGTGAGAGAACCCACTTGTTTGGAAACCAGAAAGATCTGGCCTGACATGGATGTGCATAGGATGCAATATGCAGTGAATATGCCCCGAATCCACCTTAGGAACCTCATAGCGGTCATTACCGGACACTGGCCTATAGGTACACATGCGAAAAGGCTGAAAATCCCTTACAACGACCGATCCACACCTTTGTAAACAGGACAGAATGGCTGAAGGGTCAGAGGGCGTTGGTGCCTACGGTATCACAACGGGACCCTCGGAAGACCCAAGTCAGCTATGCCTTCGGGCGGCTGCCAAATCTAACCTAACCTCACCTAATTGCGCTAATCTAGGGTGCTTTTAAAAATAGCCGCTGTCCATCACAACTTTTAAGTTGTTAGATTGACATCGCTGATTCTAGTTTCTCAAACGTAAAAAGTAGAAATCAATCCGAAGCATTACCTTTTCTTCGCTCATTATATTTTCAATCACTTGTATTAGGAGTCTGTTTATAAAGTTAGGAAATACGAAATGTTCAAAAGTACCTTTTTGGACTACCGTAACATATTCAGTCACACGTTCGATTAATAATCACTAATTTCATAATTCTACGTTCATAAAAATAGAAAATACAAAAAATACCAAAAAAATTTAATACCTTTTTTGGGTTATCAATATCGCATCAGTAACGCAATCTGATCCAAAAGTGCTGATGATGAAACCGTAGCGGTTTTCGAAAATGCACTCCACTCGGCTAGTGTCGGGATAAAACAGACTTTTACAGTTTATGCTTCCTTTATTAAAAATTAAAAAAAATTAGTATCTTCATATAGAAGAATTAGAAATTTTAACGTTTTTTCTTTCAAATAATTTTCTTTGTTCAAGCTTTTATTTATTTGCACTACTTACCATTTTTACATATTTTATACACGAAAAATGCAGAAGGCAATTGTATATATACTTTTTTTCATTTTGTGTTTATTAATAATTTCATTATTTATTGTTTTTATTATTATTTTTTCATTTGCTAAAGAATTAAATTTACAAAAGGTACATTATTTTCAAAATTTAAACACTAAATTAATACAATTGATTTTGCTATCATGTATTTATTTTTTTCTAGTCATTTATTTTAATTATATTTTTTTTTCAATTAAATATTAACTAACAAATATTAACCAATAAGAAAATCAAAAAATATTATTTTTTTTTATAACAGTTAATTTTATATTTCTATTTAGTCGTACAAGTACAATTCTCATTTCCAATAATCTTTTTTTGTGTTTTGGTTTTATTTTTATATATGTATATGTAAATATGTACATTCATAGGTAATAACTTATTGACTAATAACTATTTATTTTATAACTATGCATGTATTTAAAATTTAATTTTGCTTTTTTCTGGTTTATTCTTGTTCTTTGATTTTATATATTTTTTTAAGTATTTAAAATTATCTTAAACTAATAAATATATACAAGATTTTTCTTTTTTAAATCCAGATTATATGTTATCCAGAACATTGTTATATACAAACATATACACACACATTTATATACATAAAGATGGTAACAGAAAGAAAGGCCCAAAGTCGTATATTTTGAGTTTTTCAGTGCATCAAAAACATTTCCCGCAAATAAATCTAGACGCAAAAAATTGAATGGAATAGTATCGAAAATAACAGTTTTACAAGCAATTTTACAAAAAAAAGTTACATTATAAAGGGTCCGCCATCTAACGTTTTTTTTAACTAGTGCTTATTTCGTAAATGGTAACTATTAGCTCATGTCTGATTTGACAGATAATTAGTTTTATTCTTCCGCTGAACGAATATGGTTGTGTATACGCTTGAACAACGCTGGGAAATATTGCGACATTACTTTGGCCGATCTTGCCAAAACAATCATCTTTTCAAATGAAGCTCATTTTAATCTTGGCGGGTATGTAAACAAACAAAATTGTCGTATTTAGGGCACAGAAAACCCGCACGCATACATTGCAAAGCCGATACACCCAAAACGAGGTGCGGATTTTGGTCCAGAGGCATAATTGGGCCATTTTTCTTCGAAAATGAGCAAAGCAGTGGCCGTAGTCAATGGCGATCGTTATCGGGCCTTGTTGAACGAATTTTTGTTCACAAAAATTAAAGAGGAGGATATTAGCAACATTTGGTTTCAACAGGCACTACGTGCCACACAGCCGATGCTACACTTTTTTTTATAGCATTTAAAAAAAAAAAATTATTTGGCGGATCCTTTATTAATACAGTTTCTGTTACGTTTTTACCCTCTTATGTAAAGTTGCAATTATTTGAGTTAGGGCCTTTCTGCTTGTGACTGACGATACTAGTGCTTGTATTGTTTAGTTTGCGATTACGATATGCTGTAAAAAAAATCGTTTTAAGTCTTGGTTCGCCATTGCATGGTGACACATTTAAAACAAAAATAATAAAAATCACCTGTGATACATTTTCGACATCAAATTATATTATTAAAAAAACACAATTCATTATTTTTTTTTAATTAGAATTCTTAATTACAATCAATAAAAAAATATTTTGTTTTATTACCACACCTAAAAGGAACACTTTGTTGTTAAATGTCAATAAGTCTCTAGAACATTTTTTTTATTATTGATAACTGCTCTTAGATATTATACCGTGTACCAGCGTTTTGTGGACATAATAAGTCGCATGTGGTCATTAATCTAGAGACTAAATATAATAAAATTCAACTTTTAATTTTCTGATTTTATAAAAAAGTTACTTTATTTCCTGAAATAAAATATATTGCTTGCAAAAGTACGATGGCATACCAAATAGAGTCAATCGGTTATTGAAGAATGTATTTCGTCCAACAGGCATCTAACTTAATATAAATACGTCACTTAGGAGAACTTTTGAGTTCACCACTTGTGTTTTTATCGCTCGTTATAAACAATTTTTTTCTTATAATTTGTTTTCTAAACCTGTTGCAAAAATTTTGCATTGCAAGTCAACAAAATTGACTGGTAGACGGCTGATATATTTACAATGACTTTTTTCTATGAAATTTTTTACACAAATGTCAACTCTAATAGTGCGCACAATATCACAACAAACTGAAGGTGAAAGGCGTATTCTATTTAAAAATTTTTTGTTCTTTTGTCAAGACAAGGGTGTGTAAGAATATAGCATTATCAATTGTGAAAATCCAATTGCCAATATAAATGCAAATACGTATTTATTGAGGAGTTGCTTGGAAAATATAATAATTTTTTTTAACTATATTTAATTTAATTTAATTTAATTTGAATATTTACAATATTAAGGGCATCCTCTCTTCTATCGTATATACACCTTTGCATTTACAAACATTTATGTTTAATATATTCAAATGGATATCGATGAGAATGGGGCATAAACAAATACTTTATGTACATAAAACAACATACACACAGTCATTCATACATACATACATACGTACATACATACATACGTACGTATTAAATTTAAATGAATTGTTTGATAAATTGTTTAAATTTTTATTTTCAAGGTGTAACCATAATTTGTTCTTTGCAATGTTTGAGTTTAATGACACTTAATTCTGCAATGTATGTTTCAATGGTGCGGACTGATAAAATGTCGTCAAAGTCGTCAACTGCATTCTTAAAAACCTCAGTTGAGGGCTGTGGCGATCTCTTCTAAGTCATACGGGCTCCAGAGTTACCTTTACGGCAAAGAGTAAAAGTATGGGTTCCACCACCCAAATTATATTGTCGACGTAGGCCAAGCGGAACGAAGGTCTCATTACAGGACAATGGAAGTTGGTGACTTCACTGTTCTGCAAGAAGAACGCAGAATGGGATATCATATACGCCGTGCATCAGGTATCCTTAAGAAGGCCGGGAAAAGAAATCTAGGTTGTCAGGTTTAGTGTTGAGTTCATCAGATTGCCAAGAAAGCTGCGAGTAGTGTGAATAAAGCTGCACTACACTGAACCAGCTTAAGCTGAACTGACAACTCACCTTAACAGATTGCAGAAGGTTGTGGACGTAATCCAGGATCCTTGGATTAACAACAACCAAGTTCGAGAATTAGGGTTAAGGGACTTCGGAGACCCAGGGATTACTTACGGAAAGGCACTTTTCGGGCTGTGTGAATATAGACGATGTTCATTTAACGAAGGTCGACATAAGGTCAATCGATAGTGATAGGGAGATAGTTGGGGAGATTGTAATGACGGATAAAGTGGCATGAGCGTTTACGACTTTAAGAGACTATAAATCCTTGGGTCCAGTTGGGATTATCCCTGCCATGTTGCAAAATGTCTCGGATCATTTACTCCTAGTATTGTCGAGGGTGTTTACAGCGTGTTCCCTGAGGAGGCACATACCTAAGGAGTAAAGAGAGAGGTTAGGGTTATTTTTATACCTAAGGCTGATAGGACAGGACACGTGAAGCCGAGAGATTTCAGAACTATTAGCGTATCGTTTTTTCTGCTCAAGTCGTTAGAGAGACTGGTCGGTCTTTATCTGATGGGTTTTAATGATCCCCACGTCATTAGTGGGTCTCAAATGCTTCTCTTAAGGGTAGATCTGTTGAAGTGCTCAGCGTGATGTGGTAGGTTTATTGGAACGTAGCTTTCATGATAACGAATATATACTAGCTGCGTTTTTTGATGTTTAAGGTGCCTTAGAGGAGATAAGGACGGCTTTATATTGGCTTACCATCAGGGATTTTCTGGTAAGATGAATAACCTAGATGTTGGAAATAAGGGTTATAAATTCAAGATTGGGGATTTATGTATGAAGAGAGACCAAGGGGACCGCAGGGAGGGGTTTTATCGCCCCAATTGTGGCTACTAATAGTCAATGTTATCTTGATTCAATTTGAAAGTGAAGGCAGGCAGATCGTGGCATACGCGGATGACGTGGCGCTGCTTGTCAGTGGAAGATTTCTTCCGACGAGTTTAGCGAGGTTCTTCAATCGGCACTATGTACACTATCGTTTTGGATTTCAGAGAATAGACTGGATGCAAACGTGGCAGACTGAACTAGTTCTCTTTACAACAAGATATAAGATTGAGGCGTTAAAGCGACCGATGCTTAATCGGGTAGAGTTTGAATTGGCCACTAAGGCGAAATATCTGGATGCAGTCCTGGACAGTAAGCTATGAGGTGGTAATACATAGGAAAAAGTGTCGCCTGAATGCCTACTACACTTACGGGAACACCATAGGCAAGACAATAGGACTATGAGCTAAAGTTGTAAAGAGGATTTACACGACGGTGGTAAGACCCATTCTGAGATATGGATGTACTGTGTGGTGTGAGGTATTGGAGAAATGTTGTTATAGGAAGCTTCTTACAAAGCTCAAAAGTGTGGTTCAGTAAACATCACTGGTTTCATGAGAAGCACGTCTCAGGGGCCGCTGGATACAATTCTCAATACTGTGCCTATAGAGTTTTGTGTGATGGGAATGGCAGGATAGGTGAATCGGGTTTGAATAAGTTATTGAATATTGGTCACACTAGGATTTTAAGAGAAACTGGTGTCCAGGATTATGTTTAATGTCATGGAATTCTGATGGACTATATGGCCATAGAGATCAGTTTTGATAAGACACCCACACTTATAAGGAGGGATTGTTGGTTAGTATCCGATGAATTGTATAAGGAGTGTGTAATTTTTACGGATGAATCGAGGATGGATATAGGTAGATAGGTAGGTATATATATGTTGGAGGTGAAGGAGGTCTTACAGACTAAATGGTAACTGTAATGTGTTCTAAGCGGATATACATATTGGCTATGTATAAAGCAACGGATGTCACACAAGAACATGTTCTGTGGGGTAGGGAGGTTAATATTTACGTGGATGGTCAGGCGGCGTTCAGGGCCTTGAAGGAACATTATAACAAATCTAGGCTGGTAAGGGATGTAGGACACCACATGATAGACTTATAAGCCTCCTCAATGTCAGATTGTGTTGGGTACCAGGGAATAGTGGAATTGGCGGCATTGAAATTGCTGACCAACTTGCAAGCGCTGGATCGGCACTGAGTTCGACATGCGAAGAGGGCATGGTAGGCTCACCGATCTGTGTAGATCTCGAACAGAATTTATATTGCATGAAGGATAAGAACAGACTGCAAAGTGTCAACGAAGAATTTGTGGCCCAAATTAAACTCGGCGGGTTCTACGGTACTTCTAGGCCTGAATAGAGTATGTATAAGGCCGCTATTGGGGTCTTGACGGGACATTGTCCGGTGAGAGCTAGAATTAGTTGATGGTATTGCGGGACTTTGGATTATTGTAGGATGTGTGAGGATAAGGAGAAGTTGGAGACTGTAAAACACACGGACAGTGGGGCCCGATTGGGTTTCAACGAGTCTTTTACTTATTTCTCTTGTGTACTATTTCTTTCCTCTGTTCATCTTTTCTTCTACTTATTTCGGTTTTTCTGCTATTAAAGGGAACACAATGGAGTGAGGGAGGGAGTGCCTTTTGCACCCCCCTTTACACGGAATGACAAACCTACATACATTTACATTTTCTGCAAAAGGTATACAAAGTGCTACGTAACAATTGCAGTTACAATATTTACAGTAGTTGAAAATTAAAATATCCAGATAACACCAACACCGCCATTATTTACATACTCTCTAATTATACATTCAAAAGATATGTGATTTTGTATTCAATAAATTATGAACGGAGGAGAATTTTGCCGTGCAACCTTTTTAGTATGTTTTTAAGCAACAGTTGATAAAAAACCTTATGTACTTATGTACAAATTAAATATTAAAAATAACAAGCGCGTGGTTTAACATTTGAAATTCAACTTGTATAAGGCTTATGCTCGAATTTAATATTGAACAAACCTTCTATGAACTCCAACATATGTTCGTATGTTTGTTTGTATGTATGTAAGTATGTATGAATGTTGTGTGTAAATACAATTAGATTTCTAAATATATACATATTTTCACAATTTGTTAAATAATTAACGATATTTTACGGTAATGATTTATAATAACGACGTTGATAAAGACCATTATTCTAAAAATTATTGGCTACGTGGAATGTGTTCAATACAGAAGGTGTTAATGTGTATGTGACTGTAGTTTAAAAATGCTAATTATTTTTACACAAAATCAAAACAATGTAGCAAACATTTTTTATAATCGTTACTGATGTCGTTCTTATTTTATTTAGTTGTTTTAATTGCATTTTGAAAAATGTTTATTTATATTAAATTTTTTTTGTGATTCATGCCAACTAATCAAAATTAAATACATGTTTATGTATTTAGACATATTTGCATAAATTGCGAAACATATTTGTTTTTATAGCTACTCACAAAAACAATTTAATATACAATACATAATTTATTTTGCATTAAGTCTAATGTACAAATTTATATTATGCAGTATTGGCAGTTGGATCAGTATATAAGTATTAAATTACACACATATTTACATGTGTATACGTATAACGTAATTAAATAATATTCATATCATGGGATTTAAACAAAGGATTTAAATGCACGTTGAATATATATATGTATATATATAAAAGCACTTAAATCTTAAAATTTTCCGTTTAATATCCTTAAATTTGTATTCATAGGATCAGAACGATCTGAATCGTAGGCGCTATCGTTGCAACATTTGGACGGACAAAGCCAAATCTTAAGAACTGCATAATAGCCAAAAATGGAACTATATACTTGTTGTAGATACATTTTTCGAAGCGTTACGAACAAGATGAGAAGACTTTATTATTATTTCATTTTTTTCTTGGTTATTCATGTACAAATTTTTAAATAACAACTAGTGTGGTTTTGTGAAGGCATATAAAATCATATTTAAATTGGTTTTTATATTAAACTTTATATTAAAGCTGTTCGGTAAAATAACGATAATAAGTAAACATAGACAAGAGATTCAACGCACCTACATGAGGGAAATAGACAATATTATTTCAGTACTATTGTTTAATTTCATAACTGGTAAATTACTAACTTTAGCTTACTGAAATCATTTAATAAAAAGTACTCATAAAACTGTTTTCCGCTTATGAAAGTATACATATATGCCTGAATTTAAATCAGATTTATTTAAAAGAAAAAAATCTTTTTTGAAGTAAAAAGCTATGAAAACACTCTTTCTTTATTATAAAACACTATCGAATTCTTCTAAAATTAATTTTATAAAAAATGGTTCAACCATAGTGCACGATGTTAATTGTGAGTCACACCTTAACGTAAATTTTTTTGTCCAACTTAATTTGAAATTTTTTTGCTTCAGTATTTGAGATATTTAACCATTGAGAGGTATGCAATTAGGCAGCGCGTTGCAGCCTTTAATGAACATTTGCGTTAAATAAAAATGCATTTAATTTACTTCGTGATTTTTTTATTCAGCACAATCGACCTCAACAATAGGGAGAGGTCTGTAGGATGTGCATGCTTGCCCAGTTTGTACTGTGGAAGAAATTGCTGTTGTCAGCGATAGTGTCGCAGAAGAGCCGTCAACCTCAACTCGACATTGTGCCTATCAATTGAACATCACATTCTCATTGAAAATATGAACCATCAGATAGAAGTGTGCCACCGAAGCCGTGTTAAGCATTTGACCAGTAATTCCTTACAAACTTTTTGTTTTATTTATCGTGCCTTTTTGAATGGACCGGACTGTGAATAAGCTAATAAAATTTTTAACTGAATTTATAGTCATAAATTAATTTATTATTTTTCAATATTATTCCATAAAGCTTTTAATAACAATTAATAATAATATTTATAATAAATCAAATGTAAAAACTATTTATGATTAATGAAACCCTTTTTGGTTTTAACGAAGAATTTAAAATGTATGTTATACGAAATGATTAGACTAGTTCTCAAAATGCGGCTTAGTTTTTGTTTAATTAAAATCAACGTTTTCTTTTATCTACATTTAAATGATGGCCATCATGAAATACAAGTAAGAAAGTGTTGTATACATTCAGCATTTTGTGTCAAGGTGAAGTATAACCACTTAAGGCCATGACTGACTATACTACAAAGTCGTGCGATTACGTCAAATAAAAATCTGATAGTTTTCTGTCCTACATGAAAAAATCGCAACAAAATGTGTTATTGGATGCCACACTGTCATACTTGCTTGGAAAAAATAACTTGCTTGGAAAAATAAAATAAAAAAAAATCGCACAGAAACTATTATTTTATGAAAATTTCCAAAAGATTATCAAATCGGACACACTTGTCAAAAAATCTGTCACACATGTTCATTTTGTGTCCACACTATCACACTTTCTGAACACACATACAATTTTTGACATATCGAACGACTAAATCTGATAGTCAGTCATGGCCTTTAGTCTTGAATAACACCAAAATTAATGCGTCGATTGTAATGTAATGCGGCTTGTTCTATTTATTTTATGTGCAAGTGAAAAACATTAGATCTTTAATATCTCTATTAATCTTTAATGAATTTTTAAAATCAAATATATATAAATAAACAATTTTCATACGTTACTAAAGTCGATTTTTTGTTACGCATCTTACTTTCACATTGTACAACCGATTTTATTTTAAAAAAAAAATACCTCTTGAACAGAATTTTTGTGCAGATGGTATTTTAATCTTCTTAAAGTTAATTTAGTATTTTAACAGTTATAAGTTGCCACTAACTCATGCGCAAACCATATGTGTGTAACAAAACCAAAAAATGATTGTTGTGATAATTGTTTACTGCTTTTTGCAAAAACAGTGCTTTATATGTAGGGTGAAAAAAAAACAAAAAAAAAAACAAACGAAGGAAGTATAGTCACTGCTGGTTTTGCACTGTAACAGCTCAGCCTGCAAAATAGTACGACAATATCTGAATTAGACAAGTCTGACAAATTTCTGGTCCTTTTATGGATATTTCGTACATATCTCTATTAGACATGTCAGGGAAATTTGATGTACTGAATCAAAATTAACAAAATTAACAAATTAATTAAATAAAAGTTTTGATTATTTTGGCATTAAGAGATTATAAATAAAACGAGACTGTATCGGTGAGCACATATTAGCTTTATATGCACTTAAGTGAAAGTTTCTTATTGGACTTTCAAAGTATGTATAAAAATCATAATACAGTTTGCTGAGATCATTAAGTTATTCAGACTAATCTAGATTATAAAAATTATAAAAAGTATATTGTGTTTGTCATTTAGTGCTTTTCTAACTAAACTGTACAGTTTTTTTTTTTTTTTATAGATACCTTTATGAAAAACGCCTAAAGTAATTTATCTACAATATAGTGTTGATATCGATGTCCGTGTATTAAACGCATAAATAAAATAACAAGGATTTCATAAGAACCCACTTTAGCTGCAGCAGTCAGACATTATCTTAATCGCTAATCTCTGACAGCATCACTTGAATATTAATATTCTTAAAACCTTATGCGTGTGTAATTGTGCATGACAAACATTATTTCTAGCATTTACCGCTTTCCTTTTATCTCATTGTTATTTAATTCAAACAATTAGCAGCAATTAATGACTATTTATATTAGGTAATTTGTTGATATTATATGTATTATAGTACTCGTAGGTATATGTCTGTATGATTAAGTAAACATAATAAGTACAGATTTACATGCACAAGGATCAAGCTTAATATGAATCTAATTTATATTCATATTGGCACTCAAATGTGTGCAGACGCATACATCTTGTTGTTTGCTATTTACTATGAATTCTCGGCTTCCGCAAAGTGTTTGATATTAATGAATTGTTACAAAAGGAACATGCAGACATAAACATCCTTTTCAAATTTATTTGGAATTAATGTCAAATTAATATCAGCTACATATGCATGTGTTAAAATAAAAATGTATAAATAAGTGAAATGTTTTCGCTCAAGTACACAGTAGAGTTTCTAGTCGAATAAAGTTTCTGGAATTTATTTTCTTACTAATTCCGAGAGAAATTTTCGGAAATTATTTTTTCATTTGCTTTTTTCAAATAGCTTACTCATATGTATCTTAAATCACAAATTTATTTATTAACATCTATAATCATTATACCTTGTGTGTTAATTGACTTAATATGAAAAAGTTCACGAATATTAGGCTTTAACTTATTTGGTTCTCCTTAAAGATTTAAATAAATATGAATTTTGGTATTGAAAATTAAAAAAAGGATTCGATGATAAAAGGCTTTCATAACGCAACATTAAAAAATATATATTTATAGTTAATCTGACCTTATTTTATAAATCCCTTCATTATGAAACATAAATTTACTTAAAAGTCAGTAACTTAGCTCTAAAAATAGGTTTTATTTATTTATTTTTTTTTGTATTTTATAAAAGGAGTTCATGCACAATATATTTAAAGTATTGTGTATGATTATTATTCAAAAGATTATATTGTATTATATGTAGGCTTTCTGTATTAGAATTATTGTTAAAAACGAAATACATAATTTATTAAAAAAAAAAGGTTAAATTAATTTTAAAATCAATATTTTTGAAACACTTTTAATCAAACAATATCAGGTATGAGCACACAAATATACACTAAAGAGCGGCACAAGTATAAGAAAAATTGCTTCAAGCAATCGCATTAAAATTGAGAGGGTGTGTGTATATAATTCTCTAATTATAAAATAAATGCAATCTATACTTTGATAGATATGTGTTTTGCTTTACGTTCAAAACGTTTAAAAAAGAACAAAATTGAAATCAAATAAAGTGAAATCAAAACAAAGATCAAATAAAATATCAAAACTGAAATAGAACTTTCAAAGCATGTTTAAATGTTATGACGGTAGACCTAGACCAAAGAAAAACTTACGCAAAATCATTAACTTGTAATGTTTTGTAATAAGATGAGTTCACATGAACTGGAAAAATCTCTTATAAGAAATTGTTTTCTATTCAAACTGCCGTAAATGTAATTATTAAGTATGACTGCTGCTTAATATTTTTAAAATTGTTTTATGTATTCTTTTGTACTCGATGATTCTGCTATGCTGTACTGTTTATTTCATTGTCGTGTTTTGTTTTGATATTCGACTTTGTTTGAAAACACTATCAAATTGGTGGATAAATAGTGATGACTTGCACTAAATTATACTGATTGAAAGTAGTATGAAATAAAATACAATACAAAACATTTTGCTCAGCTCTTTAATATGAAAAAAAAATCTGAAATAAGACCCTTGAATGAAATACTCTCAACAAATATTGGCGTCTAACTTTAAAGCAATAAAAATGTTCATGTTATCCTGTGTAGTATGTTCATCAATATTACATTCGAAGTGTTCTTGGAAACAACACACATATGTATGTATATACGTATTACTAACATACATATACATATGTAAGTATTTATATACTTCTGATAAGCAATAAAAACCAAAAAACAAAACTTAATAAACAATAAGAAAAAAAAAAATCAAAAAATATACTTTCCCGGTTATTGACAGAATAACAAACAGAAGTTCGTTGCTGTTTTAGTTCTTTTGCCATAAAATTCAAGTGCCCTTTGAAAACATGTTTGTATCCACATGCATGCGAGTATAGATAGACATACATAGCGATGTTACTGCGGAATTTTTTCTTTTGTGAAATATTAAATCGACACTACCGCACTACCACATAAAACGTGGAAGGAAACAGTTGATTATATTTTTGCGAGCGTCAAAAAGAATTCGTAGGGAACACATTGAGTTTTTTTTAGTCGTTTGTATACTTTATTTTAAAAATTGACTTTAAATTTACTATCACAAAGTAAATAAATTATTTTACCAACCATAACCACCTATAGTGAGAAACAAGTGTTATAATTTTATCAAATATTATATGAGATATGATGAAGAAGAAATCTGGTTTTATGCCCCGTTACTCCTTATTTATGAAAATTTTTCTGTCTATAGGATATTTATTTATCATAAAGAATCATACGTTTAACACAAACATACAGTCGTACAGATAAATATGCGTACCCTTAAGAAAAATTTTGCTTAAAATAAACTTTACGTTTATATATTGAAAGTTGCATTTTAACTTGAAAATACAATGGGACTTGTCTTTTAACAAACCACAAACTATTCCACTAATTAAGATTTAATGATGCATAAAAAGAAAACACAACACTTGTTTTTGCAAACAGTTGGCAAAGTTAAACTTTTCTTAGCGTCATTTTTGCTTTTCTTAGGACGTTCTTGTCCGAGGTATTTTCAAATCAATAAAACAATTGAGACTAGGAATTCAAGGAGCAGCAAAAACTTTTACTTAAAATCAAGGAAATTGCAACAACTTAAGGTGACACATGTATCTAACAGGCATATGTTGAATGGATTAGGGTAAAGAAAAGATGGAAATATATCTAGGAAACAAGCCTAACAAGCCGTCCACCCAAAATGTTTCCAAGAGTTGCCCGATACATAGAAAGTATTGTGTATAAACATCTAAAACCAAAAACAGTTCGAAGCGTTTTGAGAAAAAATGGATTCCTAGCAGAGTATCAAGAAAAAATACTTTACAAGCGAAGTCCAAAAAAAAAATGCAACTGGACTTTGCACTACACCACTTAGACAAATTAACAGATTTCTGGAGCAATGATGTTTAACGAAGAGAGTATGTTTTATAAGAGTCCAGTATTCAACCCAAACGTCAAAGACAAATAAAACTTTACTCAAACAGATATAGCAGTGTTTATATGCACTTGGTAATGTAAAACAGTATTCTAATATATGCCTTTCTAATGTTGTTAACAGCTGCTTAGTTATTAAAAATCTAACATTTCCTTTTACCAACATTTAATAAATCCCAGTAAACCAATTGCTACCTACAAGAACTCTAATATCATTACATCTTTCGACTAATTCAAAATTTACACTAATCGAGTATAATGTAGCTGTTTCACTCCTACACCTAGTAAATATCATAAATTTACACTTTTTAATAAAAAAAATTTAATTAAGACTAAACTGTTGTTACTCAATTTCTAATTACATTTTAGTCGCGTAATTGTAAGACTTACTTAATTATAAAAGTTATAAGCCGGCTTAATCTATCTCCAATATTGATTGATTCGCTTATTTTGGACATAATGTTTTTTGTGCAAAACATTTGCAACGAATAAAGAAGTAGTTTCTTCTATGAAGAATCTTTTTAATTTCACTTTTAGTTCTCTTGTAATTGCCTTGTATCTTTTAGTGTTTCCAAATTTATTGCTTGGCAATAATAGACATTAGCATAACGGCTGCTGTCTGAAGGCTATGCAGGTACATTTAAATGTTTTTTAAAGTTTCGATATCCTGTACCTAGCTCAGAATCCTTCGATTATATTTGAGTACATCATCTACAACAACTACTATTACAACTACAACTCAAATCATCATTACGTTCAGAATAAATTTAAATTTAATCAGAGATTAGAGCGCGCGTCTCTTTGCCGCAAGCATTTTGCAATCGACTAGTTATCAAGTACTTCAGTTGTTATCCTCTAAACTAGACTTTCTAACAGGCAATTCAATGCATGTAGCAAATCAAGCAAATATTCGACTTAAAAAGCAGGACAGGTTCTAGTCATAAAAGCGTCGTCATTAAAAGTACTGGTGTCCATGAACGATATGCAACTGCCAGTGTTATTGTAATTGAAAAAAAAAACACTTTTTTTAGCAACTCATTTGGTGTGCCATAGTTTTGGCATAAATGTTCGGGTGTACTGCACTGTAAATTATTTCGCCAGCTTCACATTCTTCATATTTCTAAGCGCCTGAGATATTTTGTTACAACCTAATTGTTTATTTGTTTTTTTTTTTTACAGAAAATTTTAAACGTTTGCTTGTCTGTCAGTGTGAATGAATCAATACACACATATGTATGTATGTATACAAATATGTATATATTGCTTTGTACTATTGCACTTGAATTGCAATTTCCTTCGATAAGTAGAGAAGAAATCGGTATGTTTGTACATATGTTTGTACATATATTTTATATATAATAATAAAATATTTTTTTTTATTGTACATTATTATACACTCACAGATGTGAGCATCCAAACACAAGACATTTAACTACATACACACAACCATAAATTTACAGGAGTCTATTCAACCATTGAATAGATATATTCATGGTTGACTTAAAATCGTTATATTAGAATATTTCTTTTCTGTATGTGTGTGTGTGTGTTTTTTTAGACTATTTCATAGAAAAGAAAACAAAACTGTTTGTATGTATAGAGAGATCTGGACAATAATATTGGATTTTTTTATGTATAAATATTCTCTTTTACTTACATTTAAATATTTTATTCAATAAATTGTATGTATGTTTGTATGTATTTACATTATTGGAAGCTCGTCCATTTCGAGAAAGCAAGATGTTCACTGGAGTTGTTTAGATGACGGTCATATTTGTAGTAGCGGCTGTTTATAACACTGCGTATAAGTGTCTATTCATATCTCGATAAAGACTTCTTTATACATTACAAACAGAGAAACAGAGTTGAAAATGGTTGATTGCTTGTTGGCTGGTTGGCTGCCTATAACCAGTGTTGTCAATTTATTTTTGATTTGCATAAAGTTGGTTTTTTGAACGAGTAAAATTGTTTATTTTTTCTATTGTCTTTGCTGATATCCTTTTGAAATCGGTAACTTTCGCATTTACATGAACACACACATTTGTATTGTAAGAAAATAAAACATTTTTCTTTACTTAGATATTCATTGCACTTTTAAGAGCGAATGTTTAGCAACGTTCGACATTTTTTATTGGTAAAATATCAAGTATTTGGGTACAATTGCTTTCAGATTTTATCTATGTATATTCAGTTGCTGCTTTATTTTGTTGTGTGCTCGAACGTTTGTTTGTCTTTAAATATTGTTTGTAAATTTCTTTCTTTTTTTTTTGCTTTTTTTTTTTTGTTTTTTTATTTTCAATGCTATCAATTGTATTGGCATATTATCGATGTTAATAATGTTTATGCCAATTCTTAGAGTGGATTTGAGTTTTTAGCTCGTGAACAGTTGCTGGGTTGCTTCTGATTTTGTTGATGTTTAAGTGATGGTGATGATGTGGATGACAATGCACTGGCTACGCCAATAGCTGTGTACAGGGTGTTGTGCTCATTATGGGTTTCTTGAGCATTTTGTCATCCGTAATAGAATTGTGAGTTAACAGCCACCCCAGTTGATAAAGTACGTGGCGCGAGACCATCATATGTTGACGCTGAGCCTGCTGCCGACGTTTGCTGCTGAAGGTGATGTGAAGCTAATGATGATGGTGGAGGAGATGCTGCAGAAAGACCAGCCACATTGCCCTGTTTCATACGTCTTAGTGTGGCAGTCGTTGACGTTAAACCACTATTGCTTGTTGTTTGCATTGGTAGCTTTGGCTGGTGTTGATGTTGTTGCTGGTATTGCTGACACAGGTATGCTTCATTGTTCGAAATTGATGTCGGTGGTGTGCCCATGTTTGGCGGCCTTTGTAATACGTTTTCACTGTTAATTATGTAACCGGAACGAAAAGTTGGCGCTGTCGTGTATTGTGCCAACGATGAAATGGGAACCACAGTACCTTCAATATAACAATTAAATGAATAAAAGAAATAAATAAAACTGCAAACAATAACGATTGAATAGAGCAAAAAAAGATTGAATGACATAAATACAATCGTTTTTCTATTGAAAAGATTTCATGGGGAAAATGCTCTTAGTCAGCACAATATTATAAAAATCCTGAGTTTCATTCATTTTTTCTTTCTGCAGTCTCTACAGTATTGAATGCTATTAAGTTAATTGATATTTACATCAAGTATTTGATGAATACTTGTACTTCCATTCAAGCATGACAACTAACCAAAAGATAACAATACAACTATACGAACGTTAAAATTTTTTTTAGCGCCTCTGTTTTTTCTGATAATATTTTTTTAATAATTAACACGATTTTATATAAAAGCTGTATGCAATTCTAATATAAAATAATAATTAAATTCAATTGCAAATAGTTTATTTAAATTGAATAGATAATGTGCCAACCTGGCAATACTTGATTTGATTAGTGTTAATCTGTGTTAGGTTTCAAAGTGATTTTATGAGAAACAACAAAAGTTGTTCTTTACTGCTACAAAAATAGTATAAATTTATTAAAGCCGGACCGAACTATTTTAATTGGAAGATTCATTTAAGTATTGTATCACTAGAAAATTCTAATATTTTTCAAAACTTAATACTTTATAACACCTCTTATTGGGGCACTCATTAATAATCAAACCTGTTTCATTTACAGAGTATGTAAAACTTGTAATAAAAAAATTAAAATTATTAACAAAAATAGGAATTATTTTTTGAATTCAGGCGTTTAATATGTGTTTGCTACACATACACATTGTTATATTCACGTAGGGCAGCAGTTTTAGGCAGTATCTGTTAGTACCTACTTTAGGGTATTGAGTACCCAATAAAATACAAACCACTCAAACCGCTCAGTACCAAATTGCTTGATACTTTGCCATCGTTCTTTTCATTACACTGTCTGTCTTGTTTCTACAGATATTTGAACTTAACTCGACTACAGCACTACCGTAAAGAAGGTGTTTTTTTATAGAGGTATAAAACTTTTAAATTAAATATTTTTTTTAAATTGATATGAAATTTACTTTTCTTCTGCCATTACAATTTAAATATGTGTTCTAGTACCGCCTCGAGTAGCTCAGATGTGGTCTAATACGGATGTCTAGTCTTCGATGACTTTATCTCACATTTATTACCTTATATCGGCAATAACGTGGCAAATGTGTTCCTCCAAGTGGTCAGTCGTTTCGGTCTTATCGGCGTAGAATAGTAACTTCATACATCGCCATAGAAAATTTTTGCGACGTTAAATCGTACGATATTCCAGGCCATTTCACCGGCCCGAAACGTAAAACTTTGCGGTTGCCAAACATGCGGCGCCGTCTTATCGAAAGCGCAACATCTGGACATCATGATTGTTCAATTGATTAACAAAAAAGTAATTAACTAAGGCTTATTAGTAGTCACTATTTACTTAAACGTTCTGACCATCATCGATTTTAAAGAGAAAAAAAACCCATTATTCCACCAGCCCATAAAGAACTTCAAACAGTCATTTTTTATTAAACGATGTCTCACATATACTTGTGGATTATGATCATTCCAAATATGGCCGTTTTGTTTATTGACGAATCCATTTAAACGAAAGTGAGCTTCATCGCTTAACAAAATTCTCTTATACAAATCGGGATCAACGGCAGTCAAGTTTTAGGACCATTTGCCGAATTGCTATTCATGCGTAAGTCTATTCAAGTTAAAATGCCGAACCAAAACTAAACATAAATCATAAGACACGTGAAAAAATGATAGTCAGTTCAATAAGTGTTTCCAGCTTATAATTCTATACCTCTACAAAAAATACCCGGTAGTCGTTATAGCCACCTGCAAACTAGAAAATAAAAGGATATATAAGTCTTTAAAGATTAAAATATAAATTTTTAATAATCAAAATATTTTATCTATCACTCAAACGGATGTTAGTTGAGATGTAAATGTAGATTAAATGCCGAAATTGAATACTGAATTTAAGAAAATTACAATAAAACATTTTTTTTTGTTTTTTTTTTTTAAGAATTTCCTTTATAAATATTGATGCGCATACTTTGAAATTTGTCTATCTTTTTTGTAGTCTAACGTATGGCAGTTTGTCTTGTAGGCGATAATTAATAACTCTATAGTAAATGTAAAAAAAAAAATTCCTTTTGTGGAAATAAATGTTTTTAATCAATCTTGCTTGTATTACTTACCGATAACATTACTACTAGAGCTAACAAGTGACGCACCGTTACTGCCGAGAACAATGGCTGGTGCTAAAATTCCACCAATTGATGGTGACCCCGTACTAGAGCCGCCTGTTGGTGCGTATACTTGTGATGTGATACCTAAAATGTCTGGTGATTGTCTAGGACCACACAAAATCGTTGTATTACTCATAAGACTTGATGATACAGATCCTGTCGTACTGCTTTGAGACATTAACGTACTGGAGGGACCTAAGTTACCATAGAGATTTGTAGTTGGTGCATAACTCATATAATTCTGTTTTAAATAGAAATAATAAAATTCAAATATTAGTTGTAAAAAATCTTTATAAATTCGCAAATGGGTTATAAATTTATGGAGACCACATAGTCCATGAACACAAATTAAATTGAACGTATTATTTATGTGCTTGTACTAAACATTTTATAACAAAAAACAAAGGAAAGAAAATAGCTGCTAACCAAAATCATAAATATTTAACAACAAAACTAAAGATGTGTACGTACGTATGTGGTATAGATACATATAAAAAAAGGCAATGTAATATTCGTGTTGTAAGTTCTTGCAAATATGGCAGTTGTAGTCGTAGTCGTTGTTCTTTTTGGGCACTTGAGTTTATTAACTTACCTCGTTCTTTGACACACTTGGCACTGGAATTGGCGTCTGTAAATCGATGTCAGCATCGACTTCGGATATTGTGTCGTTAAAGCCGTTTGGTATTGTTGTCTGACCGACATCTTCGTTGACCCCTAGAACGCCACCGCTGCTGCATATGGTGCTACCAACACCTCCTTTGCCGGACGAGGTTGAATGGGTATCGGTTGTGTTTTCGTGACGCTTCAACAGCACTACTCTGACCGCAACAGCCACTATACAGAGAATAACACCCACCGAACCAGCCGTCAAAAGATAGACAAACAAACGTTCTTGGTCGCCTTTACATTCATTGGTGCGGTGCCCACAAAAATATTTATTGAATACGGAACGGAATTGGATAGCAAAATATAGCAGCAATAGAAAAAACAAAGAAAAAGGAAAAAGAAGAAAAAAAACAGTTTAAGTAAAACCACAGAATTTTTTTATGTTCGTTTTATTTTTTTAATGAAATCCCTAAATGAACACTGATAATTCGTAGCACCATGAGTAACACGTACTCGTGTAACTAAGTATATGTATTTCTGTTGGTATATATGTGTAGACATGGCAATAAATCCTTTACTTAATTTCAGTGACATTTGTAAGTTCATCCATTATTTGTTTTCCACAAGACATAACGAAATGCTTTTTGTATTTAACGGTTTTGTGGTTAAAGGTAAACAAACATGTTTTTTATTACTTTGTTTTGTGCAAACATTTCTTATAAATTATTTTTTTAATGTTTATAAATAGTTATGGGCTTTTTGTTCTATATTTACTTGTTTATTTATATATTTTGTTTTATTAACGTTTGTCATTACCTTCTAAGCTCAGATCGGCACTGTGTGTTAGGATGACTGGATTGACGCCACCCATATCACCCTCAAAGCCAAATGAAATATTATTGGCTCTATTAGCACTTGTGCCAGTATTATATGTTCCATTAACAGCTGTTGTTGTGTTTGCATTGTTCCGAGCAGCGGGTGTTGTTGTGTTGCTGTATAACTTTGGTATTGCTTCAGATTCTTTGTAAAACAATTCATCATCGTACAAATCATTAACATCTCCCTCAAAGTCTTCTGGTTCGTCGGCTTCAACTTCTGTTTCATAGCGATCCATAAGCACTTGTTTTGGTACTGAAATCAAATAAAGCAAATATGTATTTAGTCATTCCATAAGTGCCTGGATGGAATAGCAAAAATATAAAAATTAATAAGGCAATTCACATTATCAGAGTTAATTGTTTAAAGTTCTTGATAAATCCAAAAAAAAAAAAACAATAACAGTTGGAATGAAGTAAGCAAAGACCTAAAATAATTAAGTGGTCAACACCATTGATTACAACAAAACTTGACGTATATAATTGAGTGGGTCAACACAATTGATTACAACAAAACTTGGCAATTGTAAAAACTAAATAATTTTACTGTAAAAAGTTAAACTGAGCGGTCACAAGGTAGTTAACAAACGTTTTTGCAAAATTGAAATAGTAAACAACTTTAAATGAATACTTTTAGTGTTTATGTAAACTTGATAAAAATATTTGTCTATGATGTGATGTGACGTGGTTATATCTCACTGGGTGGCACAAATAAATTTTGCTGCACAGCAAGTATTTATATATTTTCCTTAAAATACACATGCACATACATTCTAACCATTATATAGTGACAAGGTTGAAGATTCTCTTGATACTTTTAAAATTGTATTTTTTATTTTTTTTATATTAGATGACAAGAAATAGACATAAAATATATTTGAGAAAAAATACAATGCCAAATATTTCTGTTACTTTTAACTTACAGTACGATATAAGGATGCTAGTTTTAGACCACTTTTATCTCTAAATAAAGCACATAAGTAAAATATTTTTCAAATTACAACTATTACCAATTTTAAATATTTTTTTGAAGTTAAATTTTTAGATTGGATTTAATTCTATAATATTATTGGGGTAAACATGTACTACTTTCATTATAAACGTTTTAACAAATAAAATGAAAATTTCGCTATATTTATCTTCTATTTTTACTTTACTCAGGTATCATTTTCTAAGGTTTAACAACTTCAAAAGTTTTAATTAAATTCAAAACAAAGTATCATAAAGTAGATGATGATGTGACTTTATATTTTACCATAGATACCAAACGAAGGTATTTAACTAAGAATTGTTTGTAATTAATATAATTTTATGATTTTACATTCATTAAATAATATTTAAAAAACATTCAAGATTAAAACTTATTTAACTTTAATTAAATAACTATGAAATTGATATATTTGAAAAGGTTCTCCAATTTAAAGCAACTTAAGAACAATTATAGTAAAACGTTTTTCTAAATTGTAGCCTGCACTTCGTAGAATGCTTCTAAAACATTCTCGTATGATCCAAAATAGCAATAAGAAATCCTTCATTAAATTAAAACTTCGTAAAAGTTTTAGGGAAAAACCTTAAATTATAATTTAAAGTAAGAATTATATTTAAAAGTTTTGGAAAAAAATTAAAAATAAAATCGATTTAAGAGTAATGAATTTGTTCAAGATATCGTGCTCATGTGTTTATTCCAAAATTTTATTAAATTGTCCAAGGCAACGTATGAGTGATATAAATTATGTTTAATTCATTATGAAGTATATGAAATGTGCGTGAGAGATATTCTTTCCTAGCAAAATCTTTACTTTCCTAGTAAGTTAGCAATTAGTATTGCAGATGTACATAGACTAGTTATTTTTCAATCGAATAACTACGAATAATAACACACGACAGTGTAAAAGGGTGTACATTTAGTGCGAAATATCTACAATATTCATTTACGACCCCATAAAGCATATATTTTCTGAAAGCTTATGAATAGGGGAGTCGATTAAGTAATATCTGTCTGTTCGTTTGCCTATATGTTGATATAAACTTTTTGAAGCCCCCGACATCGCTAAGCTATCAAAATATCATGAATATCAATCGGGAGCAGAGTGGTATTGGAAATTGGCATAATCGCCCCATAACTATCTGAGATTTGAGCAAAGAAATACGTCTGCTTCTGTTTCTGTTCGCTCATTTTATCACAAAAATTAAAATTTTCCAGCCCTAGGATAATTTATAGTCACGGAGATGGACAAACTAGTCGCTAATCGGCAAAGTAATTTGAAAAAATATAACCATCCAACTGAGATATAAGCACAAAAATACAACTGCTTCGGTGGTTTTCGTAAAATTTAGAAATGAAAATATATATTTTTAAGTTTCTATGTAACCAAGAGAGGTCAAATGAAAGGGCTTAAGTATTAAAATATAGTTAGATAATAAAAAAAGTCAAATACGACTTTGTTCCCTTTAACCACCACAAACAAATGACCGAGCGAATTTTTTTGACCACAACAATATGGGTATCAAATGCAAGAGGTTGACTAGTAGAATACATCAGCGATTTTAAAATTCAAAATTAGAGATGGCGTCGGAAATAATAAAGAAAATAGCTTATTGCATCTAGGCTAAGCTGCGATGTGGTCATTATACGGCCGAATGTAGCGCTCTTACTTGTTTTTGTTTGAGTTGTCCCAGAAATCATAACCGTCGCTTACAAATGTACTGAAAAAAGCAATAATATTAGTACAGGGTAGGCCATAATTCACTGACCATTGTATTACTTTCTTAGTTTTCAATTAAACTAAATTATAGTTGGATATCTATATACTTTAAATTTTTCATATTATAATTTTTATAACGTTAGTTCTAGCAACAAACTGGTTTTGTTGTGCAAAGTTAACAGCTTCATCTGTAAAATTCTTACTACGATAATATTTTTGGTTTTACTTTTTAAACTATAAGACTATAAGGCACATTGATATCATTTGAAAGAACTTGACTAGCGCAATATAAGCGCAATAAAAAATTTAAATTCATGTCGGGTGCCACTACAAAATGGCGGAAAATAAATTTTGAGTCAAATCTGGTATTTTAAAATGTAACTTATTGAACCCCCTCCATATCGGTATAAAATAAAATGGCTTGACCAGTAGATAGGATTGCCATTCGTACTGTTTTAAACTGTACATGTACTGTTTTTTGTTATATGTACTGTTATATTCACAATACCTAAAACAGTACGAAAAAGTACTGTTTTTTTATATTTGTTCTGTTTTTGTACTGTTTTTGGATATATGTACATGTATTAAATTTTCTAATTTTTGGAAGAATGAAACAGGAAAAAATTGTATTGTTAAATGTGTACAAAAAAACGGATAAATATTTATAATTTATTTTTGAATTAACTTTTTTTGGTAAGCATGGAACAAAACAAAAATTGAATTAAAAAAAATATAAACCAAATATTCAACATTTTAAACTTTTTTCTTGGAAACAAAAAAAGCCAAAAACCATCAATATCTGTTAAAAAACGTAGATTTTATTGTCAATTTACCGCAGGTACCCAATATTGGCCAAATATGTGTAATGCAGCAAACAACGTCAGAGTGGGCGCACTAAAGCGCCTTGTAGCAACAATGAATGGCAACTATTTACTTTTATCTATTTTCGTACAACAAAAACAAATGCAAGCAAAAAAATTTTCCAGATTGTAATTTTGTAGCAACGCCTCGCATAAAACACCCACCCTGTCGTCACCCGTAGATAACTTCAAATTACAATAAAAAATAAAAATATTTACAGGCTATTTTACTCAAAATAACACAAAACTTTTGTTAATAATTATTAATTTTTATTTAGGAAACATTGTTAAAATAAAAAAGTAGCTTAAGCTGTCCATGCTCTTTCTTCCACATCATTCAATTTCGTTCTAAAGGCCTCGTCCTTAATAAGCTGTCATATTTGTGGACCTACAAATATGCCTTCTTTTACTTTAGCGTCTCTGATTCTAGGAAATTTGCTCTTAATGTATAGAAAGGCTTCACCATCCTTGTTCATTGCTTTGACAAAATTTTTCATTAGGCCTAGCTTTATATAAAGAGAAAGCAGAAGAGTTTGTTCTTTTTGATTAAAAGGCTCTTCTGCACAATTTTTTTTCTCCTGGAATATAATTTACTCTTTTCGGTCAAATTTTAACATTGTAGTGTTTTTCTTTCGCGCGGCTATCCCATTTACATAAGAAGCAACAAACCTTGGTATATCCACTTTGCAATCTTTTTAACATTGCTAAGACTTTCAAATCTGCACATACGTTCCATGAGTAATGGGAATATAAACATTTTTTGCAGTATCATCTTCATGCTACAATAGTTCTCTTTCATATATCTTGCATACGCGAGTGAGACCGATGGAAATTTGTTGCCATTGTGAAGTAAAACGGCTTTCAAACTTGTCTTGGATGAATCAATAAAAAGCCGCCAATCCTCAGATTTATGACTGAAACACAGTTGTCGCAAAAGTCCATCAGCATTATCGCAAAATATCAAACCTTCCTCTTTGCTGAAATATATCAAAAAGGTTGTTTTTTATTTCGAAAGCACGAGACGTTAACGTTCGTTTGCACCAAACTCCATTCTTTTCATTGGGATGCAAGAAACTCAGACTTGTTTTTTTTTAAAGCCCTAATTTACGAACAAAGTTATTCATATCAGATTAATACGGAAAATAAGGTTTACTCGTTGGACTTCCAAATAAATGCGAAGAAACACCCATGCTGGCGTAAGTGGATTCAGTTGCTGTAGAAAGCCCATCTTCTTTATCATCTGTAAGAGGCAATGGAGCTAAAAATTTACTTGTAAACTGGTAAACTGGTCGTTTGTTGCATGAAGTATTTGGTTATAAACTTTGTTTTTTGTTTTTTTCGTAAACCCACGTGTTTTAGTATGGTAAAAGTAGCAATAATTTTGATGATTTTGTGGTTCACTCCAAATCGCTGGCTTCAAAAACGGCAAAGACTAATGACTTCCTTTTATACAACCTCATAAAGAACTTGCACAGCTACTACAGCATATTTTCGGCAGCCAATTTTTGTCTATATCATCGATAGGAAACCAAAAAAAAACGGCGATAAGCATCCTTAACCTTGGAAGATATTGTCTCCCGTTGAGAACTTAAAGTTAGATCGCCACATACGTAACAAAATAAATTTGGAGATTTGTTACAAATCCTTGACATTTCGTATTCTGAAAGCGTTTGTGGATTCTCTAATTGCTTTATTTCTTTACACAATAACAAAGTACACTATAAAATCTATTTACTGTTGCCGATTTTAACCGCACGATATTCAAATTAAAAGTGACTCACTTATTGCCCATTAGCTTCTATATATACAATAAATACCAGAATCTACCCTAATGTTCTTAGTTTGAAATCACAGGTAATTGAAAAATACGGTTATAAATTTTAATTCCAATAACTGTGCAAAATACCGTTGTACTTCAGTTCCATTACCTGGTAACATAACGAAATGTTACATATATCATATGCAAGGCTGGTTGCATTACAATATCGGGTAACTGCGGTAAATTGACAATAAAATCTACATTTCTGAACCGATTTTTATGGTTTTCGGCTTTTTTTATTTTTAGAAAAAATTTTAAAATGTTGAATATTTGCTTTGTATTTTTTTTAATTCCATTTTTAAATTAAAAAATATTACGAATTTTGAACGAAAAAAATTTTTTTCTCCATTAATTTTTGAATAATTCCAAAACGATAGGAGATAAAGAAAAATTTTATTCCACTAGAATAAACGCAATTTGATTGCACATTTTTTTTTTGTTTTATTTTTGAAAATCGGATGACTGCTTCTCGAGTTAGGATTAAATATGTCTCCGTACCTGACTTATTTAGGGGGAAAAATTTGCCACGCCCATAAAAAAAATCCCGATCTGATAAAAAAAAAACTGACAACGGATTTGAGTTTAGCGCATCAAAATCCATATAGTCCACATAGTTTTAATTAACGGGAAGACAAAAAATAATTTTTTGTCGAGCAGTGTTATTTATTGAATTTTTAAAATTATCAAATGTATTCATTTTAAAAATTCAATTGATTTTTTTTAGAATTTTTTTTTTTAAATATTTAATTAATACTTTTGGATTACTATATGTAACTTAAAAAATACCACTTGAAGTTGACAAATTATCAGTTTTAAAGTAGACTTTACTTTATTGTTCATAAAAATTGTTATTGTCCTTAAAATAAACTTCAAAAAAATTATTAAAAATAATATTATATTTTCAAAATTAAATTTGAAAATATAGTTCATAGTTCTGAAATACAGTCAAAAATGTCAAAGCATTGGTAATTCGTTTATTCAAACTAATATCAATGTTAATATCGAAAAACAACGTTTAATTTGTGTTTTTCACCACGTTAGTAACTTAAGATACTATTTGTCGAACGGCTCGATCTATACATGTATTGCATTTTGAAACAAATGCAATATTTTTTGTTACGTTCTCATAGTTTTGTATATGTGTTTTATGTTATTTTTTTACTTATTTTTAAAACATATGTGACGTATTGAATTAAAAGTTAAGTCACCATTATGTTCTCATAGTTTTTACATGTTTTTATGTTTCTTATTAACTTTTTTAAAAAAAAATGTGATGTATTAAAGTAAAAGTTATGTTATCAATAAATAAAAAAATGTACTGTTTTTCCCCCTCAATGTTCTTTTTTCTTCACTTTTCAAATATGGCAACCCTACCAGTAGAATACAGTAAATTATTAAAAAATTTAAAATCCAAGATGACGTCTACAACAAAATGGCGAATAACATTTCTTTAACCCTATCAATATGGGTATCAAATGAAAGGGCTTGACTAGTAAATAGAATACAGTTAACTACGTAAAAATTCAAAATTAAGGTTGCCGTCCGAAATCATAAAGAAAAATGGCATATAATATGAAATTTAGATTAAGCTACGATGTGGGATTTTACCTACTTATGTACATGATGGTGAAGGTTATTATCAGATTCGGTGCGGCCGAATATAGTACTCTTAATTGTTTTTTTGTAGTGCTTAATATTTTTACTGCTATAGAAACCAAAAGTTTTGTAGTGTTCTTTGGAAGACGCTTATGTCCAAGTTCCAAGTTGTGCATTTATAAAGAAGTGATAATTGTGAGCAGGAATAAAAAATATGTGTTGCACATGTGAGGCGACTTGTTTATATCATATTAAGTTTTTCAATTAGTTGCCGAATTTTTACGTTGCGTTTGACCGTATCCTTTTGAGAATCCCACATTTGATGATATTCTGTTTAGGTAGTAAGTCTGACAATAAAGATTTCTGAATGTGAAACCCGTTGTAAATCGATTAATTTATCCTAGGAAAGAGCTGCAGAGCCCGGTTTCACCACTGTTGTTACTAGTAGTATTTGACATAAGGATGTACGGCCAAAACAAAGTACAACCGTAAAAGAGAATGTATGCAATCACAGCTTTAACCGGTATTGTCTCTGCAGAGTTATGTGTTTCTCCAGGGGTCTTCAATTATAAGATGTTACGGAGAAACAAAGCAAAATCAAGGGTTTACAAAACAAATATTGTATGAAACTGTTGATCAATAAACGATAGATTTTCTTCACTAAATCCGGTGGTATTTATATACCCGCCACCAAAAAAATGGTGGGGGTATATTCATTTTGTCATTCCGTTTGTAACACATCGAAATATCAATTTTAGACTCCATTAAGTATATATACTCTGAATAGGGGTTTTATTTTATGATGACCTAGGTAGAGGTCGGACTGACAAATCTAGGTGTGTAGAATTTTTCCAGAGTATTTCTTTTACAAAAGGTTTGTTTGGTAATGAAATTTGGCTAAATCGGAATTTTAGGAAGAAAGTGAGAAAGTGCAAGAGTAGTTCAAAAAACGTGTCCTTCAAACATCGAATAAAATGGAATTGTGTCCAAGCACATTGACGTAGATTCATGAAATTTCTGATGTATATTAAATACTAAATGTAAATAGTAAAAAAATTTCAAAAATTACTAAAATCTATGCATTAGGAAAGGAGTTATAGATCAAAACGTACGAAAATTTATACCGTGGAGTGTATTTTTCGGTACATTCAAAATTAAAAACGTTATAAAACTGGCAAAATTAGATTTATGATTCTGAAATTTTGATATCAGTGCTTTTTGGTCAAAGGCTTTGTACTAACGGAAAATAAATATTACACGCCCACTTTTACGCCCAACTGCCATAAAACGCTTTATCTAAAATTCATATTATATCTCTATGCATGACGATTTTGGAAGAGTAAAGGACTATATTGAAATATGTAAGTTGTATTTATTACCAGAAACTTTATTGACATGCCTACTTTAACGACCACTTTCATTGAAAGACTACAATTACGAAAACATTTTACGAGCATATCGAAGTTATACAAAGAAAGTGATACATATTTTAGTTTAAAGATATTATTCCGTAGCGATTACTGTTAATAACAAAATTAACAATTTTGTGTTATAAAAGTACATCAAGGTGGTGGTGGGTATAAAAGATTCGGCACAGCTGAATATGGTGCTCTTACTTGTTATACCCGCCACCAAAAAAATGGTGGGGGTATATTCATTTTGTCATTCCGTTTGTAACACATCGAAATATCCATTTTAGACCCCATAAAGTATATATATTCTGAATCAGGGTTTGATTTTATGACGATCTAGCTATGTCCGTCCGTCTGTCCGTCTGTCCGTCTGTTGAAAGCACGATAGAGGTCGCACCGAAAAAGCTAGGGGGCTCAAATTTTGCCAGAATCTTTCTTATAGACAAGGTTTGTTTGGTATTGAAAATGGGCTAAATCGGAATATTAGGAAGAGAGTTATAGCTCGAAAAGCAAGAGTAGGTCGAAAAAACCGTGTCCTTCAAACATCGAATAAAATGGAATTGTGTCCAAACGCATTAACGTAGACTCATGAAACTTCGAATATATATTTCCTGAGTAAAAGCACTATTTTTCCCCGAAAATTGTCTAAATCTATGCATTAGAAGAGGAGTTATCGATCAAATTGTACGAAAATTTATACCGCACAGTGTATTTTTCGGTATATTTAAAAACAAAAACGTCATAAAAGCAACAAAATTGGATGTACGACTCTGAAATTTTGCACACTTTGCTTATTGGTGAGACGCTTTTTTGTAACGGAAAATCAATGTGCCACGCCCACTTTTACGCCCACCTCCCATATAACGTTTTACCCAAAATTCATATAATTTCTCAATTTATGTAGATTTTGGAATAATAAAGGGCTATATTGAAACATCTCAGTTGTACTCATTCGAAAATACAACTTTGACACGCCCACTATAACGCCCACTTTTCACGTTATATACCGTTAATGAAATTTAAAAGCTCATAAAACCGCCAAAATTAGAGGTATGATGATAAAATTTGCTACGTATAACCCTCTAGGCAATATCATTACTGTGCCTGAAAATTAAGGTGCCATGCCCACTTTTACGCCCACCTCCTATATAACGTTTTACCAAAAATTCATATAATTTCTCTATTAATATAGATTTTGGAATAATAAAGGGCTATATTGAAACACCTAAGTTGTACTCATTCGCAAAAATAACTTTGACACGCCTACTATAACGCCCACTTTTCAAGTTATCTACCGTTAATAAAATTTAAAAGCTCATAAAACCGTTAAAATTAGAGGTATGATGATCAAATTCGCTACGTATATCCTTTTAGGCAATGTCATTACTGCGCCGGAAAATTAGGGCGCCACGCCCACTTTTACGCCCACCTCCCATATAACGTTTTACTTAAAATTCATATAATTCCTCTATTAATAAAGATTTTGGAATAATAAAGGACTATATTGAAACACCTAAGTTGTACTCATTCGCAAAAATAGCTTTGACACGCCTACTATAACGCCCACTTTTCACGTTATATACCGTTAATGAAATTTAAAAGCTCATAAAACCACCAAAATAAGAGGTATTATGATAAAATTTGCTGCGTATATCCCCCTAGGCAATGTCATTACTGTGCTAGAAAATTGAGTTGCCACGCCCACTTTTACGCCCACCTCCCATATAACGTTTTACTCAAAATTCCTCTAATTTCTCTATTAATAATGATTTTGGATTAATAAAGGGCTATATTGAAACACCTAAGTTGTACTCATTCGCCAAAACAACTTTGACACGCCTACTATAACGCCCACTTTTCACGTAATCTACCGTTAATGAAATTTAAAAGCTCATAAAACCGCCAGAATTAGAGGTATGATGATCAAATTTGCTGTGTATATCCTTCTAATCAATGTTATTGTTGTGCCAAAAAGTTTAGGTGACACGGCCACTTTAACGCCTACCTCCCATACAACGGCTTACCTTAAATTCATGTAATTTCTCTATTGACAAAGTTTTTGGGAAAATAAAGGGCTATATTGAAATATTTAAGTTGTATTTATTAGTAGAAACTTTATTGACACAGCTACTTTAACACACTTTCATTGAATTTTATTTCATTTAAGGACCGATGTTGTATTTAAATAAAACACAAATTATTTAAGATATTATTATTTCTTTTTATAATGATAATATTTGTATGGTTCAATTATGTATTTAACAAAATATCGGCCAAATGGCCCCCCCATCCTTGGCGCCACTCCTCTATCTGATGGTCGAAATTTTCAATGACAATGTTGATGCTCAATTATTGGGCATGATGATGAGTCGAGGTTGACTGCTCTTTTGCCACACTATCGCAAAAAACAGCAATAGTTCCCATTCAACGAACTAAGAAGGCATTCACAGATTTTCTAACATTTTATACAGACCTGTTTTGCAGAAATTTAAATATTTTTTACAATTCTCCCGATTGTGGACGAATTTGAACGATTATGTTGATCAAAAGAATTACGAAATGCACAAAATGCATTTTGATTTGAACGCCCATTTTTATAAAAAACCTGAATAACTTTAAAGCGTTGCTCATTTGCGTATCTTTCCACGGATCAAATTGAGTAAGTTTGAGATTGAGAAATGTCAAGTGAAATGCAGAAAACAAACTTCAACTTGGGCCCTTAAAATTTAACCACCCTCTACAAAGAAAGTGATACATATTTTATTATAAAGAGATTATTCCATAATGATTAACAAAATAATAAATATTGTGCTTTAAATGTACACAAAATTGGTGGTGGGTATAAAAGATTCGGCACAGCCGAATATAGTGCTCTTACTTGTTTTTTTTTTGGTTTATAAAATGATTTTACATTGCCGACTGCTGATGGCCAGCAATTTAAATCGCAAAATACTTTATAATTCCCAGTATTTCGTAAAACTGATATCCCATAGCATTAACCACGATCTGAGTCGTTTACGAGATTTTTAAAAAATTTTGAAGATAAGTACATATTCAGCTTGCAGAAATCAATACTTAGCAAAAAAAATTATGCTATGGAATATTAAATTTTGTAATATTGTATTGTAATTAATATACAGAAATATTTAATGGGTTAAAATACAGTAGTTTTGTTTGTAGTAGTTTATGAAGCGTACTACTAGACACATTTATTTTTCCTGCATATTACTCAACATTAACACTAACGTCTTAATTTAAATGAAACGACCTTCTGCTAATTTTCCCAGAAGCTTTATATTTTGACTAATAATTGGTCATACATATAATGATTTTATATTCGTAATAACAGAAGATGCATTTTATGTTGGCTCAGACCATTTTTGACATTACCTATCTTTTCGCTATCCTACCGATAACTTTCATCAAAAATACCACCATCATCGTCATTCAAACTTTGTTCCATTCCATAATCAGTAAGAATTTATCATAATCCTACAATTAAGCACAAATAAACATATACATACATACTACACTTAACAATATTCACTTGTCGCCTTTGTAACATTATACAAAATATTATGATCTTATTATTCTATCGTTGAAAATTAACCTAAAACTAAACTAACTTCTTTGATATAAGACCTTCACTGCAGGGAATTCACTTTTTTTTATGCAAATGATTCAACAAATAATGTTGTACATGGCTGAACGACGATAATGCTGATATTTTTGATGAAAGCTATGGTGGGGAGAGTTTAATTTTTCATGGAAATTAAGGTATCTCTACAAAGGTAATGACTCTACACAATTTGTTTTAACACAATATGTTTACGAAAACTAAATAGTATGACTCGGTTATATGGGAGACGGGAGTATAGTAGTGCATCAATTTCATTTTCTGATTAAAAAAAGTCTGACCAGAGAAGAATAATTGTGTGATTATTTTTCAGATGTCGAAAATTTTTAATTTCTAGGAACAAAACCGAAATATCGGGGCGGCGGCACTTTGCAATTAAAAAAATTTCGACAAGAGTTTAGGCATTGAAGTTGGTTGTATTACATCTGCTTTTAGTTTGCTTTTGTTAAATAAGTCTAGCGAGTTTTTCTGTATTTTTATTTCTACTTAGAGAGTTTTATTAAACAAGTGAATATACTGTTCATTACATAACGTTGACACTCTTGTTAAGGTTTGTCACTTCAGCAACACTTGTCGTTTTTGATTTAGTTTGGCTGCTACTCTTACGGGTCGACGAGTCAAACGTTGTTATTTTTAACAAAAATTTGAGCTGTAAAAAGTTGTTAATTTTAAAATTGAAAAAATAAATTTAATTAATAGAATAGTTATTGTTTAATTTATTTATTTAAAACTATTTATTTAATACATATTACATAAATTTAATACAAGTGTATAAAACCAAAACTATTATTAGGACCAGGTTTAAATATTCCCCTTTTTTTACTATAAGCTGAACGGGGATTTAGTTTTTTGACACCTTGATTACAAAATTTCAAAATATGGCGAAGTATTCATACGAGCATCGTTTAGTTATTGTAAAAATATATTGCAATTATGGTGAACATTTTGCGAAAAAAAATCGCCAGTAAGGCAATAAGCCCATTTTCAATACCAAACAAACCTTGTGTAAAAGGAAGATTCTGGCAAAATTTGAGTCCCCTAGCTTTTTCGGTGCGACCTCTATCGTGTTTTCAACGGATTGAAATAGCTAGATTGTCATAAAATCAAACCCCAATTCAGAATATATATACTTTATGGGGTCTAAAAGAGATATTTCGATGTGTTACAAACGGAATGACAAAATGAATATACCCCCACCATTTATGTTGGCGGGTATAAAAAGTATTGTTTAATTTATGTTATTTTTTTTTATAAAAAAACTGTAGCATGTTCTTAGGCAGGAATAATTAAATATTATTAAAATCTTTTAATATTAATGTGAATCATTTTTATTTTGGCTTAAGTTCATTTATTCTATTATTTAATTTTATAATTCAAATTAAATTAAATTGCAATCATTTTTAGGATTATTCTTTTTAAAATTATTTCCGATGGTATCGAAACCAGCTACGATAAAAATGATTTACATTTGAATAAAGTATATAAAGGGTACGCCATCTGACGTTTTTTTTTAAGCTAGTGCTTATTTCGTGAATGGTAACACTTAGCTCATGTCTGATTTGACAGATAATTAGTTTAATCCTTCCGCTGAACTCTGTGCGCTAAACGAATATGGTTGTGTATACGCTTTTGACGCCCTATGTTCACTTTGAACTTTTATTTAAGTATTAATTAAAAATCGATATGTATTTATATTTCTGTTAATATTTAATTAAATAAAGGACATATATATATATATATATATACGCTTGAACAACGCTGGGAAATATTGCGACACTACTTTGGACGATTTTGCTAAAGAAGTCATCTTTTCAGATGAAGCGCATTTTGATCTTGGCGGGTATGTTAACAAAAAAAATTGTTGCATTTGGGGCACAGAAAACCCGCACGCATACATTGAAAAGCCGATACACCCAATACGAGTCGCTGTTTGGTGCAGATTTTGGTTTAGAGGCATTATTTAGTAATTTTTCTTTAAAAATAAGCAAGGAGTGGCCGTAGTCAATGGCGATCGTTATCGGGCCATGTTGAACGAATCTTTGTTCACAAAAATGGAAGAGGAGGATATTGGCAACATTTGGTTTCAACAGGACGGCGCTACGTGCCACACAGCCGAAGCTACACTTTTTTTGATAGCATTTTAAAAAAAAAGTAAGAGCACTATATTCGGCTATGCCGAATCTTTTATACCCACCACCAATTTTGTGTACATTTAAAGCACAATATTTATTATTTTGTTAATCATTATGGAATAATCTCTTTATAATAAAATATGTATCACTTTCTTTGTAGAGAGTGGTTCAATTTTAAGGGCCCATGTTGAAGGTGGACTACACCTAGTCTTTAAATTTGTTTTCTGCATTTCACTTGACATTTCTCAATCTCAAACTTACTTTAAAGTTATTCAGGTTTTTTATAAAAATGGGCGTTCAAGTCAAAATGCATTTTGTGCAGTTCGTAATTCTTTTGATCAAAATAATCGTTCAAATTCGTCCGCAATCGGGAGAATTGTAAAAAATATTTAAATTTCTGCAAAACAGGTCTGTATACAATGTTAGAAAATCTGTGAATGCCTTCTTAGTTCGTTGAATGGGAACCACTGCTGGTTTTTGCGATAGTGTGGCAAAAGAGCAGTCAACCTCGCCTCATCATCATGCCCAACAATTGAGCATCAACATTGTCATTGAAAATTTGGACCATCAGGTAGAGGAGTGGCGCCAAGGAGGGGGGGGGGCAGGTCATTTGGCCGATATTTTGTTAAATACATAATTGAACCATACAAATATTATAATTACAAAAAGAAAAAATAATAATATCCTAAATAATTTTTGTTTTATTTAAATTCAATATAAAATTTAACCACCCTTTATAACTTCGATATGCTACTAAAATGCTTTTGTAAGTGTAGTCTTTCAATGAAAGTGGGCGTTAAAGTAGGCATGTCAATAAAGTTTCTGCTAATAAATACAACTTAGATATTTCAATATAGTCCTTTATTTTCTCAAAAACTTTATTAATAGAGAAATTAAATGAATTTAAGATAAACGGTTATATGGGAGGCAGGCGTTAAAGTGGGCGTGTCACCTAACTTTTTGGCACAACTATTACATTGAATAGAAGGATACACGTATACAGGTGCCCCGATGGACTAGTCAGCAGTGTGCTGTTCTGCTAGTTTGGGGGTTGCGGGTTCGATTCCCGCCGGAGACTCTGGACTTGTCTGCTTCCTTTCTATTCTATTCCTACTTTTCTATTCAGGTATCACAAAGGGATCAATATGATGGACCCAAGTGAGCTGCACAGCAGCTGCCTGTTCTACCTAACCTAACCTAGCAAATTTGATCATCATACCTCTAATTTTGACGGTTTTATGAGCTTTTTAATTTCATTAACGGCAGATAAAGTGAAAAGTGGGCGTTATAGAAAGCGTGTCAAAGTTATTTTTGCGAATGAGTACAACTTGGGTGTTTCAATATATCCCTTTATTATTCCGAAATCTTTATTAATAGAGAAATTATATGAATTTTAGGTAAAACGTTATATGGGAGGTGGGCGTAAAAGTGGGCGTGGCACATTGATTTTCCGTTACAAAAAAGCCTCTTACCAAGAAGCAAAGTGTGCAAAATTTCAGAGTCGTACATCCAATTTTGTTGCTTTTATGACGTTTTTGTTTTTAAATATACCGAAAAATACACTGTGCGGTATAAATTTTCGTACATTTTGATCGATAACTCCTCTCCTAATGCATATATTTAGATAATTTTCGGGAAAAAATATTTTTTTTACTCAGGAAATATATATTCGAAGTTTCATGAGTCTACGTTAATGCGTTTGGACACAATTCCATTTTATTCGATGTTTGAAGGACACGGTTTTTTCGACCTACTCTTGCTTTTCGAGCTATAACTCTCTTCCTAATACTCCGATTTAGCCCATTTTCAATACCAAACAAACCTTGTCTATAAGAAAAATTCTGGCAAAATTTGATCCCCCTAGCTTTTTCGGTGCGACCTCTTTCGTGCTTTCAACAGACGGACAGACGGACAGACGGACGGACATAGCTAGATCGTCATCAAATCAAACCCTGATTCAGAATATATATACTTTATGGGGTCTAAAATGGATATTTCGATGTGTTACAAACGGAATGACAAAATGAATAAACCCCCACCATTTTTTTTGGTGGCGGGTAAAAAAAATGCAACTATTGACAACTTTCCGCTTCATTGCCATGTTTTCGCTTCAAAAATTTCTGTGTAATGAAGTATGCCGGCAGCGTTCGACAGTGTAATAGCTAAACCCAAAGTATGCCATACACATGTCTTAAGACAAGTATGCGTGTCTAATAGGCCTTTAATATAAAAATTCCAAAAAATTAAGGTAAAATTAGAACGGAATCCGAAATTGATTTATTGATAATATACTGATTTAGAAATTTAATCCAATGTTTATCGAAAATACATTTTACAAAATTAATTTCTTAGAAAATAATAAACACAAGTGTTAGGGGACAAAATAAAACTATTTTCAATTGTCAAGAGCTTATTGAGTATTTGAATAGGTGTGGGAAACTAATTCGCTTACGCAATTTAAATTTTAATTGCCTTATTTAAGATGTCTAAACCTACAATTTAAGTACTTATGTAATTGATGTCTGTAGTTATAAAGACAGAAAAATATGTTTCCTTGTAGATGATAAATGAAGAGCGTTACCTTAATGCAAAGTCTGGGTGATTCTGGGTATATTTATATTAAAATAAATGTTTGTGGCATCATAGTCTTTTAGCTGTAAGCTCGTAGTATTTTGTATTCATTATTTTGAATTAGTGGAAAATAACCTGGTGGAATAACGTAATGTTTTAGTTTTTTTTTAGCTTATTTTTATACGTTGGTTGTATCTTGGAAAGCAATAAATCTTTATTACACAACTTATTTTAAATAAATTTTCGTACAATTTTGCTAAATTTAAATTGATAAACAGAATATACATACAAGTATAACAGCGATATTAATAAATTGATATTTTAATCTACTTTAATGTTTTCGTTTTAAATGTGCTCAGATTGTATGTGTATTTGTGGGAGTGTGCCTGCGTGTGTATAGAATAAATAAACTAAACTAAATCAAAGACAACTGTGATAAAGCGTATATTGCTGTAATAACAAATGTTCGTATTGTACATAAGTCACGATTAACTTACCACAAGTGTAAACAACCTTCAGATACATCCGTGAGTTGGGTTGACATGGGGAACCAAATGTATTGGCATCTGCGGCCAGATTGCAGCGTCGACGTCCATGACAGATTTGCATAACGGTTTCAGTGGCATATGAAGCTAAACAAGCTGAACGATTCAATTGTTAAATTAAATTGCAATATGGTTGTAAACACACAAAAACAAAACAAACAAGATTTTTTTTGTAGAAAACCGAAAAGAAAACAAAATCAGCATATAAATAGCTTGCATAAACCAAAAAATAAATACAAAAAAAAAAATTAAAAAAAGGAAAAAGAAACCGAGAGAAAATTGAATTAATTAAATTGATTCTATAGTTGTTGTATTGTATTTTGCTGTTGTTGTATTTTTGCAGTGTCATTGGGTAGGGGTGTAAATTTGGTCAGAAATACTGTGCTGATGGTGTAGAAGTTTAATAGGCTCCTTCTTTGAATTCTACTTTATGCAATCATCAACTGTTTCCAACATTACCAATACCACAACATCAACAACTGCATACCGAAAAATTGTTTTCTTTTCTTATTCTTTTGCACTTTTGACATTCGAAAACTGTTTTCAACTACGTTTGCAGTTTACTAAACCATATTTGATCTATATAAAAACAACAACAACAACAACAAAATATCAAAACCAAACCTAATACAACGCCATTTACATATGCACGTACAGGCTTATGTACTGTATATATGTATATTAATGTACTTACTTTCCTCACGTACACCCTGTGGCTGGGGACACTGTATGCTTTCGTATTCGGTTCTTCCGAAACTTGCACTGTATACAGCAATACGAGAATATGGATTACATTCCAGCTGAGCAACGTCATTGTGACAGGCTACCTTGCTGCGAAATTCATCTGTAAATTTTAAAATGCATTAAGAATACGAAATTAAAGGAACAATTGTACATCGCTATATTAAAGGTAACACATTACTTCACACACACATTTTACATTTCGGGCATGCATTTTTCAATTTCAATAAATAGTATTTTCAATATGAATTCATTTAAGTTCATCGAATGTTTTTTAAGTTAAAAAGTTTATAAAGGTTTTAAGTCTTAGTAATTAAAAAAATAGTATCTCAAAGATTTTTCTACCCTGTATTATAAATTCTAATACACAAAATTCTCGTGCCGCGGTGTTTGTGATTAAACTCCTCCAAAATGGCTCGACTGATTTTCATCCAATTTTATGTCTGAGAATCTGTCAACATCTATTTTTCACATCCCTCAACGCCACACCTTATTTCAAGCCCCCTCAGGTAGGCCAGACTGCTAAACCGATCTTCATGCAATTTTCACATTATATAAGTAAGACTCTGATATGATTAATAGGATACTCTTTTCCCACGCCTACTTTAACGCCCACTTTTTTAAATTATATTCTTACATCGGTTTAGTTTTTAGTATTTTTCTTCAAATTGTACACAATTTACTGGCCAGCCAATGTAGAAACAAACGCTTAAGAATCGGTCAACATCTATTTTTCATACTCCTAAATATTTAGGGTGACTCAGCACAAGAGGCAATTTATGCCTAATTTCAATAACGTAACGATCTGCATATCGTAGAAAACATATGGTTTACGTTTTTTTTTTAATGTAGAATATATTTCCTAGAAATAATTTATATGGCAAAATAACGTTTGCCGGGTCAGCTAGTTGTATTATGTATTTGTGTAAATCTCTCCAAAACATTTAGGGCTCATCGAAAACGCATCGATGGTGACAGTTCGAAAGGCCATAGCTTGAATTTTTTGAGTGATTCCTATACATTTCACAAAGATACACCTTGATACAAAAATTTGAATGCAATATTATTAAAATTAACAATTTTACAAGCTATTTTTCAAAAGAAATTACCTTTGATTTCCCAGTTTTTACCTTCTCCTGTAAAATTACAATTATTTGAGTTAGGGCCTTTCTACCTGTGACCAACGACATACAGAATCAACTTGAACATAACAAGTTAATCAGAAGAAAACATAAGTTTTACTGTTGCCCCAAAATTTTATATTCCTTGAAGAATTTTAAAGAATTACAAAAATATTAAACAAGTAAGATTCATTGTAACAATTCGTTCTCTACACATTTCGAAAAGCATTTACGCTGTAGTTTTTTCCTTCTTATAAAATTCCTCTTTTTTTATTTTTTCACTCTTAACAACTGATTTAAGAACACTTTTTTTTGTCACGGTTGTCGCCTTACAGTCAAAAATCAAAAACTAGCTTTGTCATACTGCTCGTATTATAAGTTTGCTTATTTTCGACATCTGAAATAGCAAGAACTACAAAACGCTGCGAAAAGAAAGTTGAAACTATATTCTATTTATATTAATTTTGTGTATTTTTCTTTAGTTCTAGCTAGTAGTTGTAACTTAACTTATTTTTTTTTTCACACATTTTAGAAAATTAAAACGATAAATCAGTGAGGCTACAATTAGAAATGTCATCTGTGCATAAACGAATGTATGTATGTTTAAATGTTTTTATGGGTTGGAATGTTAGAATCAAGGCATTTGTATTTGTATGCGATTAAACATTTGTATGTATAATCCCATTTGAGTGTGTATAAGAGAGTATAAGTGAATAGTTGAGTTGTAAATGATACGTGTTTTAATCTCTTTTGGTATTCAAATTGCTTTAATTCATTTTGTTGTTGGCATTTAACTTTTTTTATACCCGCCACCAAAAAAATGGTGGGGGTATATTCATTTTGTCATTCCGTTTGTAACACATCGAAATATCCATTTTAGACCCCATAAAGTATATATATTCTGAATCGGGGTTTGATTTGATGACGATTCAGCTATGTCCGTCCGTCTGTCCGTCTGTTGAAAGCACGATAGAGGTCGCACCGAAAAAGCTAAAGGGCTCAAATTTTGCCAGAATCTTTCTAATAGACAAGGTTTCTTTGGTATTGAAAATGGGCTAAATCGGAATATTAAAAAGAGAGTTATAGCTCGTAAAGCAAGAATAGGTCGAAAAAACCGTGTCCTTCAAACATCGAAAAAAAAGGAATATTGTCCAAACGCATAAACGTAGAGTCATGAAGCTTCGAATATATATTTCTCGAGTCAAAAGAATATTTCTCCCTAAAAATTGCTTAAATCTATGCATTAGAAAAGGAGTTATAGGTCAAAATGTACGAAAATTTATACCGCTCAGTGTATATTTGAAATTTAAAACGTAATAAAACTGACAAAACTATATGTACAGTTCTGAAATTTTGCAAACATGGCTTTTTAGTCAAAGTCTTCGTTATAACGGAAGGTAAATGTGCCACGCCCACTTTTTTCTTAAAATTTTTATAAAAATATATATATAGTCATATTCATTAGCATTTATTCATTGCAGACGGCAACATCTGTTGAAGGCGCCACTACATTTTGCAAACAATGAGGATGATGTCTTTGCTAAATATCACGTAGAACACTAGATGACTCTAGTAATATTTTTGATAACATCCTAAAAATGTGCATCAGTAGATTTAAAATATGTATTTGAATATTTAAAATACATTTTTTAACTAAATTATATTTTTATCTATCTATTCTTTTGTTAAGGGTGGTTAAATTTTAAGGGCGATTTTGGTGATTTTGAATAAAACACAAATTATTTAGGAAATTATTATCATATCTTTTTATAATGATAATATTTGTATGGTTTAATTATGTATGAAATAAAATAGCGGCAAAATGGCCGCCGCACAGTGGACCATTCAACGAGAAGGCGGCCAAAACTCATTTTTTCATTCGAATGTAGACACTAGTGTACCTCGTGAGCCAACAAATTTAAACTTTATTTCTCATACATATATTACCAAGAACAGGGTGATACAAAATAAAAATTTTAAGTATTTTGATAAAACGGGAAATTTATTAGTAAGATTTTGATTTTTAAACTTCTAGTTTTGTATAATTTTAAAATTTGTTAACCATTAGTACATGAAAATAAATTGTTTATAATGTTTAGAAATAATTTTTTTTTTATTTTTAGGTTCAAATTTTCCTAAATTCCCATTTTTAATATACCATAACTTCTAGAAAACATAAGATAACAAAAAGAAATTAGCACCATTTAGTAGATAAAACTCTCCTCTATACCCCTATACCCCATTTTATACCCGTTACGATCCGACCGTGATCAGCAGACCAATTTTTGTGACACAAGGTCAAATATTTTTTGCAAAATTTTAGTAAAAGAGCTAAACAAATTTTTTTGTAATGTGTTTTTTTGAAGTATTTGAGTTTTTATATCCGCCACCAAAAAAATGGTATGTATATTCTTAATCGGGGTTTTATTTGACGACGATCTAGCTATGTCCGTCCGTATGTCAGTCTGTTTAAAGCACGATAGAGGTCCCATCGAAAAAGCTAGTGGGCTCAAATTTTGCCAGAATATGTCTTATACACAAGGTTTGTTTGGAATAGAAAATTGGCTAAATCGGAGTATAAGGAAGAAAGAAAAATTGCCTAAATGCATGTATTAGGAAGGAAGTTAGAGTTAAAAATGTACGAAAATTTATACCGCGCAGTGTATTTTCCAATATGTTAAAAATTTTAAACCTAATAAGAGTGACAAATTTAGATCTACGATTCTGAAATTTTGCAGGAATTGCTTTTTGGTCAAAGGCTTTCTTCTGACGGAAAATAAATGTGACACGCCAACCTCCCATACAACGTTTTCTCTCAAATTCTTATAATTTCTCTATAAATCGAATAATAAAGGACTTTATTGAAATATCTAAGTTGTATTTATTAGCATAAATAACTTCGACACACCTACTATAACGCTCACTTTCCACGTTATTTACTGTTAATGAAATTTAAATTTATAAAACCGACAAAATTAGAGGTATGATGATAAAATTTGCTACGGAAATCCTTCTAGTCAATGTTATTGTTATGCCAGAAAATTTAGGTGACACGCCCACTCTTACGCCCACATCCTATATAATGCTTTATTTCAAATTCATATAATATCTCAATGAATAAATATTTTGGAAGAATTACGGACTATATTGAAATATCTAAGTTGTATTTATTAGCAGAAATTTTATTGACACGCTTACTTTAACGCCCATTTTCACTGAAACACTTAATTTACGAAAACATTTTACCAGCAAATCCAAGTTATAAAAGGTGGTTAAATTTTAAGGGTCGATGTTGATTTTGAATAAAACACAAATTATTTAGGAAATTATTATCATTTCTTTTTTAATGATAATATTTGTATGGTTCAATTATGTATGGAACAAAATATCGGCCAAATGGCCCCGCGACCTCAACGGCACACCTCGATCCGATAGTCCAAATTTTAAATAACATTGCTGATGCTCAATTGTTTGGCACGATGATGAGTCGAAGTTGACTGTTTTTTTGCCACACTATCGCGATAAACAGCAATGCTTCTCATTTAACGAATTTAGAAGGCATTCATAGATGTTCTAACATTTTATACAGACCTGGGGCCGAATTACGGCATTCGATATCGATCGAAATTTTACTCGAACGATCGAGTATGCTTTAGGTATATAGATTCTAATAAGAGTTTTCAAATTTCGATCACGTTCGAGTGCCGTAATTCGGCCTCTGTTTTAAATTTAAAATTTAACCACCCTCTACAAAGAAAGCCATTAACAAAATAATAATTATTGTGCTTTAAATGTACACAAAATTGGTGGTGGGTATAAAAGATTCGGCACAGCCGAATGTAGTGCTCTTACTTGTTTTCGTTTCAACCATATCTTTTCTAACAAAAACAATAAACTGTTATGGTCTACATCAATGTATTCTTGATATATACATACATAGAGACATTGTATATGCCGTATACTTAGTACGTATGTAAACACATACATTTATAGTATTCATACATATATACTTTTGAGTTTAGTGTATGAGTAGATGATATTAGAGTATTATTGCTTTTGAAACTAATTCCTCTGTCGAACTCGTACTCGTATAATAGACATAAATCCTTACAAAAAAGCTTAAGGGATTTATTTTTCATCGAAAATTTGGTATTTCTATCAAAAAAAAAACTGCAATAACAACAATAATAACTTTATCGACTCAACACTTTTTTCTATTGGTTTTATATTCGATGCTAAGGCATGGTATATTGAACACTGAAGTATATTTTTGTGAACATAAATGTATGAACATGCATTTCGAAAAGATTAAAAACTACTTGAGCATTAAAACGATACCAATAAAAACGATCAAATATAATTGTAAGAACAAAAATTCAAGTACTTAATTTTTAAAATAAATACAATTAAAAAAAGTTTATTATATTCAAATTTTATTGAACTTTTTAATATTTTATTCTTGACCGTCATTCAAAAATAATGCTGAAAATACATTGATCTATCAGAATTTCTAAAAAAAAATAATATGCTTTGAGATCTCATGTTTCTCGTTTACATAAATAGTTTTATCTAAAAAGGAGTAAAGTGACTAAACAATTCATCTTCACACAGCCCAAACGCAAAGAGCTTAAGACATGTTTTAAGATTCCTCTTTTGATGCTTTAGGGATTTTTTCAACTTCAAACCTTAAAGGGACAAAAGAATATAAAATCGGGTAAAATCAGTAAACTTATATCTGCTTAAATTAAAATCATATAGTTTAATATAAAAAAAGGGATTGATATCTACTTAAACAAGTAAGAGCACTATATTCGGCTGTGCCGAATCTTTTATACCCACCACCAATTTTGTGTACATTTAAAGCACAATATTTATTATTTTGTTAATCATTATGGAATAATCTCTTTATAATAAAATATGTATCACTTTCTTTGTAGAGAGTGGTTCAATTTTAAGGGCCCATGTTGAAGGTGGACTACACCTAGTCTTTAAATTAGTTTTCTGCATTTCACTTTACATTTCTCAATCTCAAACTTACTCAATTTGGGCGTTCAAATCAAAATGCATTTTGTGAACTTCGTAATTTTTTGGTCAACATAATCGTTCAAATTCGTCCACAATCGGGAGAATTGTACAAAATATTTAAATTTCTGCAAAACAGGTGTGTATAAAATGTTAGAAAATCTGTGAATGCCTTCTTAGTTCGTTGAATGGGAACCATTGTTGTTTTTTGCGATAGAGTGGCAAAAGAGCAGTCAACCTCGACTCATCATCATGCCCAACATTGTAATTGAAAATTTGGACCATCAGATAGAGGAGTGGCGCCAAGGATGGGGGGAGGGGGTCATTTGGCCCCTATTTTGTTAAATACATGATTGAATCATACAAATATTATCATTACAAAAAGATATGATAATAATTTCTTAAATAATTTTTGCTTTGCTTAAAATCAACATCGGCCCTTAAACTTTAACCACCCTTTATAACTTCGATATGCTATTAAACTGCTTTTGTAAATGTAGACTTTCAATGAAAGTGGGCAATAAAGTAGTCGTGTCAATAAAGTTTCTGCTAATAAATACAACTTAGATATTTCCTTTATTTTCCCCAAAAACTTTGTCAATAGAGAAATTACAAGAATTTAAGATAAACCGTTATGTGGGAGGTAGGCGTTAAAGTGGGCGTGTCACCTAAACTTTTTGGCACAACAATTACATTGATTAGAAGGATATACGTAGCAAATTTGATCATCATACCTCTAATTTTATCGGTTCTACGAGCTTTTAAATTTAATTAACGGTAGATAACGTGAAAAGTGGGCGTTGTAGTAGGCGTGTCAAAGTTGTTTTTGCTAATGAGTGCAACTTAGATATTCCAATATAGACCTTTATTATTCCAAAACTTTATTAATAGAGAAATTATATGAATTTCAGTGAAAACGTTATATGGGAGGTGGGCGTAAAAGTGGGCGTGGCACCTTAGTTGTTTGGCACAGAAATCACATTGCCTAGCGATATATAGGTAGCAAATTTAATCATCATAATTCTAATTTAGGCGGTTTTATGAGCTTTTAAATTTCATTAACGGTACATAACGTGAAAAATGGGCGTTATAGTAGGTGTGTCAAAGTTGTTTTTGCTAATGTGTAAAACTTAGGTGTTTCAATATAGTCCTTTATTATTCTAAAATCTTTATTACTACAGAAATTATATGGATTTTAGGTGTTTCGTTGTATGGGAGGTGGGCGTAAAAGTGGGCGTGGCACATTGATTTTTCGTAACAGAAAAGCATCTCACCAAAAAGCAAAGTGTGCAAAATTTCAGAATCGTACATCTATTTTTGTCCGTTTTATTAGGTTTTACATTTAAAATATACTGAAAAATACACTGCGCGGTATAAATTTTCGTGCATTTTTATCCATAACTACTTTCCTAATGTATAGATGTAAGGGGAGAGATATTGTTTTGACTCAAGAAATATATATTCGAAGTTTCATGACTGTACGTTTATGCGTTCGGACAAAATACCATTTTATTCGATGTTCGTAGGACACGTTTTTTTCGACCTACTCTTGCATTACGAGCTATAACTCACTTCCTAACTTTCCGATTTAGCCCATTTTCAATGCCAAACAAACCTTGTCTATAGGAAAGACTCTGGCAAAATTTGAGCCCCCGTGCTTTTTCGGTGCGACCTCTATCGTGCTTTCAACAGACGGACAGACGGACCGACATAGCTAGATCGTCATCAAATCAAACCCTGATTCAGAATAGATATACTTTATGGGGTCTTAAATGAATATTTCGATGTGTTACAAACGGAATGACAAAATGAATATACCCCCACCATTTTTTTGCCGGCGGGTATAAAAATAAGGTGACAGGTAACTTGCATTTTTTTTAATTTGAACCCCTAAAGGAAGCCAGGTAAAAACTTTCAAACACATAAAGGTTAAAAAAATGTAACTGCGAAAAAATATTAATAGGATTTCAGTACTTTTTTCAAATACAAATGTATGAGGTATAAAACATATCTCTCTCTCTCTCTCTCTCTTTGGTATCTTTACCTTTAGGTAACATATTTTAAAACTTTTAGGAGAACAAAAAAGGGTAAATACAGGAAAATATGCCTAATTCGTAATTACAGGGCCAATTCGGAAAACAATTCGTCGGCTTAATATGCAAACCTACTAAATCCACTTTTTAATTTAATTGAGATTTTGATGCCGTGTGGTAAAGAAAGATACGTCCCGTCGACCAGCTTTCTTCAATTTAAAAATCCAGGACATTATTAGTTCAGTGTTTATTACAAACTCCAATTTTTTTTTGTTGTTTTTTTATTATTGTAGATTGTATTCATACATGAAGAATACTGAAAGGCAGTTAGCAGGTTGGCATATTAAGCCGACGAACTGTAATATATGTAGATATCATCAGACATGTAATTTAGAAAAAATTCAAAATATATTCGTAACAGGGTAGAATGGAAAAAATTCTACAAAACAGTTTAGAACTTTTTAGAATAAACCTATATTTGTGCAATTCATTTAAATCAGGTCTATTGCAATATTTTATTGCTAAAAAGTTATCTAAACGCTTCAAACTTGGCATCTGTACATTGATATGGGGAACCCAAAAAGGTACTTTTTCGTATTCTTATAGAACCTCTTTTTGTTATCATTGTTCATAAAGCTAGAATTTTAAAATTAGTAAATTTTTATTCAGTTTGAAAATTAGGAATTATGGATTCAAATTGAGAATAAACAAGTAAGAGCACTATATTCGGCTGTGCCGAATCTTTTATACCCACCACTAATTTTGTGTACATTTAAAGCACAATATTTATTATTTTGTTAATCGCTATAGAATAATCTCTTTATAATAAAATATGTATCACTTTCTTTGTAGAGGGTGGTTAAATTTTAAGGGCCCATGTTTAAGGTGAACCACATCTAAACTTCAACTTTTTTCTTGTATTTCGTTTGACATTTCTCAATCTCAGACTAACTCAATTTGAACCGTGGAAAGATACGCAATCGAGCAACGCGTTTAAATATTAAAGATTTTTATAAAAATGGGCGTTCAAATCAAAATGCATTTTGTGCACTTCGTGATTCTTTTGGTCAACATAATCGTTCGAATTCGTCCACAATCGTGAGAATTGTAAAAAATATTTAAATGTCTGCAAAGCAGGTCTGTATGAAATGTGAAAACATCTGTGAATACCATCTTAGTTCGTTGAATGGGAAACATTGCTGTTTTTCACGATAACGTGGCAAAAGAGCAAACAACCTCGACTCATCATCGTGCCCAACAATCGAGCATCAACAGTGTCATTGAAAATTTGGACTATCGGATCGTGGTTTGCCGCCTAGGTTGGGGGGCCATTTGGCCGATATTTTGTTCCATACATAATTGAAGCATACAAATATTATCATTATAAAAATAAATGATAATAATTTCATAATAATTTTATTCAAAATCAACATAGTCCCTTAAAATTAAACCACCCATTATAACTTCGGTATGCTAGTAAAATGTTTTCGTAAATTTAGTCTTTCAATGAAAGTGGCCGTTAAAATACGCGTGTCCATAAGGTTTCTGCTAATAAACATAACTAAGATATTTCAATATAGTCCTTTAGTATTCCAAAATCTTTATTCATAGAGAATTTACATGAATTTAAGAGGAAGAAAGTGAATTTAAGGTTAAATTTTAAGGGCCACAGGGTGATTTAAGATATACATTCTCTGCATTTTTCTAAAACGGGAAATTTATTAGTAAGATTTTGATTTTTAAACTTCTATAACATTTTGCTTTTAAAAGATTTTCAAACGAAATAAGTTTTGTATAATTTTAAAATTTGTTAGCCATTAGTACATGAAAATAAATTGTTTATAATGTTTAGAGATAATTTTTTTTTACTTAGGTCAAAATTTTCCTAAATTCCCATTTTTAATAGAGCATAACTTCAGGAGAGCATAAGCATAAGTTGTTAGCATGCCATCTAGTAGTTGCTAGTAGAGTCATCTATCTTATCATCTTTATCTTATATTTAGCTACAGTACAATAAATGGCGCAGTGTAACATGAATAAATGCTAATATATATGACTAATATATTTTTATAAAAATTTAAAGAAAAAAGTGTGCGTGGCACATCTATTTTCTGTTATAACGAAGACTTTGACCAAAAAACCATGTTTGCAAAATTTCAGAATCGTACATATAGTTTTGTCAGTTTTATAAGGTTTTAAATTTGAAATATACACTGTGCGGTATAAATTTTCGTACATTTTTATCTATAACACTTTTCCTAATTCATAGATTTAAGCGATTTTCAGGGAAAAATATTCTTTTGACTCGATAAATATATATTCGAAGTTTCATGACTACGTTTATGCGTCTGGACACAATTCAAAAGTGAAAGTGGGCGTTATAGTAGACCTGTCAAAGTTGTTTTTGCTAATGAGTACAACTTAGGTGTTTCAATATAGTCCTTTATTATTCCAAAATCTTTATTAATAGAGAAATTATATGAATTTTAGGTAAAACGTTATATGGGAGGTGGGCGTAAAAGTGGGCATGGTACCTTAATTTTTTGGCATAGTAATGAAATTGCCTAGGGGGATAGACGTAGCAAAATTTATCATCATACCTCTAATTTTAGCGGTTTTATGAGCTTTTAAATTTCATTAACGGTAGGTAACGTGAAAAGTGGGCGTTATAGTAGGCGTGTCAAAGTTATTTTTGCGAATGAGTACAATCGAGGTGTTTCAAGGTAGGCCTTTATTATTCCAAAATCTTTATTAATAGAGAAATTATATTAATTTTAGTTAAAACGTTATATGGGAGGTTTGCGTAAAAGTAGACGTGACACATTTATTTGCCGTTACAAGAAAGCGTGGCACCAAAAAGCAAAGTGTGCAAAATTTCAGAGTCGTACATCCAATTTTGTTGCTTTTTTGACGTTTTTGTCTTTAAATATACCGAAAAATACACTGTGCGGTATAAATTTTCGTACATTTTGATCGATAACTCCTCTCCTAATGCATAGACTTAAACTATTTTCGGGGAAAAATATTGTCTTTACCTAGGAAATATATATTCGAAGTTTCATGAGTCTACGTTAAGGCGTTTGGACACAATTCTATTTTATTCGATGTTTGAAGGACACGGTTTTTTCGACCTACTCTTGCTTTTCGAGATATAACTCTCTTCCTAATATTCCGATTTAGCCCATTTTCAATACCAAACAAACCATGTCTACAAGAAAGATTCCGGCAAAATTTGAGCCCCCTACCTTTTTCGGTGCGACCTCTATCGTACTTTCAACAGACGGACAGACGGACGGACATAGCTAGATCGTCATCAAATCAAACCCTGATTCAGAATATATATACTTTATGGGGTCTAAAATGGATATTTCGATGTGTTACAAACGGAATGAAAAAATAAATATACCCCCACCATTTTTTTAGTGGCGGGTATAAAAATAATGTGTAATACGTAAGTCGTAAGTGAATAAAGAGTTAGTGTTACTGTGGAATTACCCTATAGTCCTTGTTTTTTTTATACAGTTGCCAGAATCTTTCTTATAGACAAGGTTTGTTTGGTATTGAAAATGGGCTAAATCGGAATATTAGGAAGAGAGTTATAGCTCGAAAAGCAAGAGCAGGTCGAAAAAACCGTGTCCTTCGAACATCGAATAAAATGGAATTGTGTTCAAACGCCTTAACGTAGACTTATGAAACTTCGAATATATATTTCTTGGGTAAAGACAATATTTTTCTTCAAAATTGTCTAAATCTATGCATTAGGAAAGGAGTTATCGATCAAAATGTACGAAAATTTATACCGCACAGTGTATTTTTCGGTATATTTAAAAACAAAAACGTCATAAAAGCAACAAAATTTGAGCTACGACTCTGAAATTTTGCACACTTTCCTTTTTGGTGAGACGCTTGTTTGTAACTGAAAATCAATGTGCCACGTCCACTTTTACGCCCACCTCCCATATAACGTTTTACCTAAAATTCATATAATTTCTCTATTAATAAAGATTTTGGAATAATAAATGGCTATATTGAAACACCTAAGTTGTACTCATTAGCAAAAACAACTTTGACACGCCTACTATAACGCCCACTTTCACTTTTGAATTGTGTCCAGACGCATAAACGTAGTCATGAAACTTCGAATATATATTTATCGAGTCAAAAGAATATTTTTCCCTGAAAATCGCTTAAATCTATGAATTAGGAAAAGAGTTATAGATAAAAATGTACGAAAATTTATACCGCACAGTGTATATTTCAAATTTAAAACCTAATAAAACTGACAAAACTATATGTACGATTCTGAAATTTTGCAAACATGGTTTTTTGGTCAAAGTCTTCGTTATAACAGAAAATAGATGTGCCACGCACACTTTTTTCCTTAAATTTTTATAAAAATATATTAGTCATATATATTAGCATTTATTCATCTTACACTGCGCCATTTATTGTACTGTAGCTAAATATAAGATAAAGATGATAAGATAGATGACTCTACTAGCAACTACTAGATGGCATGCTAACAACTTATGCTTATGTTCTCCTGAAGTTATGCTCTATTAAAAATGGGAATTTAGGAAAATTTTGACCTAAGTAAAAAAAAAATTATCTCTAAACATTATAAACAATTTATTTTCATGTACTAATGGCTAACAAATTTTAAAATTATACAAAACTTATTTCGTTTGAAAATCTTTTAAAAGCAAAATGTTATAGAAGTTTAAAAATCAAAATCTTACTAATAAATTTCCCGTTTTAGAAAAATGCAGAGAATGTATATTTTAAATCACCCTGTGGCCCTTAAAATTTAACCTTAAATTCACTTTCTTCCTCTTAAATTCATGTAAATTCTCTATGAATAAAGATTTTGGAATACTAAAGGACTATATTGAAATATCTAAGTTATGTTTATTAGCAGAAACTTTATTGACACGCGTATTTTAACGGCCACTTTCATTGAAAGACTAAATTTACGAAAACATTTTACTAGCATACCGAAGTTATAATGGGTGGTTTAATTTTAAGGGACTATGTTGATTTTGAATAAAATTATTATGAAATTATTATCATTTATGTATGGAACAAAATATCGGCCAAATGGCCCCCCCAAACTAGGCGGCACACCTCGATCCGATAGTCCATATTTTCAATGACACTGTTGATGCTCAATTGTTGGGCACGATGATGAGTCGAGGTTGCTTGCTCCTTTGCCACGTTATCGTGAAAAACAGCAATGTTTCCCATTCAACGAACTAAGATGGTATTCACAGATGTTTTCACATTTCATACAGACCTGCTTTGCAGACATTTAAATATTTTTTACAATTCTCACGATTGTGGACGAATTCGAACGATTATGTTGACCAAAAGAATCACGAAGTGCACAAAATGCATTTTGATTTGAACGCCCATTTTTATAAAAATTTTTAATATTTAAAAGCGTTGCTCGATTGCGTATCTTTCCACGGTTCAAATTGAGTTAGTCTGAGATTGAGAAATGTCAAATGAGATACAAGAAAAAAGTTGAAGTTTAGATGTGGTTCACCTTAAACATGGGCCCTTAAAATTTAACCACCCTCTACAAAGAAAGTGATACATATTTTATTATAAAGAGATTATTCTATAGCGATTAACAAAATAATAAATATTGTGCTTTAAATGTACACAAAATTGGTGGTGGGTATAAAAGATTCGGCACAGCTGAATATAGTGCTCTTACTTGTTTTTTTTCAAATATTTTTTTTTGTTTTATATTTATTATATATATTTTAATTATTTTAAAAATTTTTTTTTTTAATTATTTTTTTAATTTTTTTTTTTAAATTTTTTTTTTAAATTTTTTTTTTAAATTTTTTGTTTTAATTTTTTTTTAACATATATACGTAAATTTATAATTTTACAATGGGATGTTTTTATATATGTAAGTTTTTTATATGTATGTGCGTATATCATATGGAATGGTGATACAAACAGTTGTTATTGCATGATTACACGTTGTGAAGGGTATATAAGATTCGGCACGGCGGAATATAGCACTTTTACTTGTTATACCAAGAAAGGCTAACCCTCTAAATTTTCCGGAGCTTATATCATTGGAGACGTATTTCGCTTTTCTTAAAATAAAAAAATATTTTCAAAACACACAAATTTTTTATGTTTAATGTCCTAATACGCAATTCTTTACCATTAGTTTTTAACAAAAAAGTTTTCATGTACTTAAGATATTAACAAATATGGAATATATATTTTTAATAACATGTTTGTTGGAAAACCAACCAAGCTACCAAACTATGAGCAAATTGAAAAAAATCTAACAGTGTCCAAAAGCTAATTTCTAATTTAATTTGTAATATTTAAATTTGTATTTTTATCACATGTTTTGTATACTAAATAGTAATAAACACTCATCTATCAGTGGTCATAAACTGTACATTTTTGATGCTCGTTTATGTGTGTAATAATGTGTCCGAGCTTAGACGGGCAAATATTTGAAAGAAAACCATCTGGAATTAGCTTTTATTTTTTTTTATTTGCCTTCACACAGACGAACATATTATCGGAAACGTTTCAGTATTGTTATTATTACTTGATTTTTTTTTACAACAGCAGTGTTAAAACAGTAAATTCAACAAATTCACCGAGTACCGACTTCAAAATCGATGCCCTCCTCCGCACCCGTAATTTGCTGTAAACTAAAGAAACTATGACTAAAAAATAAAAACAATTTTAAATCTCATATATGAGAAATATTGAAAATGTTTCAATGCTCATGCATGGAAACTTCTGGTAATGAAAAAAATGTTGCACAGTTTCTCAACTTCTATTGATTGTGACTTACTGTAATTGTAAATTCAGGGTATACGTAAAACTATTTTTAATTTCATTTTAAAATTTGAATAAAAAAATTCACTTTATTTCGGAAATAATAAATTAAGCAAGTTTTTATTACAAAATCGCTTAATTTCACTTCACTCACTTCCTATATCAGGTTAATTTGAATGCCAATTAGATTAACACTAGACAAATATTTATTCTTTTTATTTGCAGCTTAATTTTGTAGTCTTTCACTTAGGGAATGTGTAATATTCTCATGTAGTGTATTAAAGATGATAAGTGTTACAAACCTACTTGTGGTTAATTTAATTCCATTTATTATAATTTTGTTCGTAAGTTTACATATTAATTCTGATCCTTTTAGTCAACGCTTTTATACACTTGCAATTCAAACATGAAAAGGTAAATTGTATAAACATGTGATTAAAATACATTAAATTAAGCATGAAACTTTATCAAATTACACTTAAGACATGCTGTATTAAGTAGTATAAACTTTTACATAAAAATTATCACTGTTTACCAAACTATTTGTATACGGGCATAAACGAAACACTATTAGTATTTGTATATGTTAGTGTTTGTTTAGTTTTAGTTTGTTAGTGTTGTAATTTTATGTGTATGCATCTATGTTAGGGGGCATGAGTTAAGCTGTTATCTACCAGGTTGGTAAAAGTTTTTATATTTAAGCACCTGAACTATGGATGTTGTTTTTCTTGTTGTTCTCTTAAAGTTATAAAATACATTTGCACAAAAAGCAAAATACGTACTTTAACTTCAAATTGTCTGACTCTAAAGAGTTTCATTACACGTAAATATTTATGTGGTAGTGACATAACGAAACTGAAACAAAAAACATCTCAAATACAAAGGGAAAAGAGTGAAGAAAAACAGACAGACGGCATCGTCTAATGGTCCAAGAGCTATAAAATTTAATGTACCATTAGAAAATGCTGGGCTTATTGTCAAACGTTAGTGATTATGTTGGTATGAAAATGATCTAAACTTTGTATATATGAAAATTTAAAATAGCTGCTAGTAACTTTAAAAATTTATAAATTACCTATTTCCCGCTTTTAAGTATTTACTACTCACTGTTTTAGAAATAACGATTGGTAAATATTTCAGAGTTATCGTTGAAAAATCGATCAGTGCCTAAAGTAACAGTCAAGGCAAATTTATCTATCAGGTACTTTTGATTTGTCGGCTGATAATTTTTTCTTCACTTTTATTAAACTCCAGCTATTAAAGTCAATATATAAAAAACAATTCTCTCTTCTCTTTAATTTTTTTCAGATGTCAAACTTAATATATAAAAGCGCAAACTTCAAAACTTCCCTTCGAGCTGTAATTACCAGATGAATAAATGAATAAGCCTTAGTTACAGCCATATAATTTGATATGCCCTTTTTTTGTTGTAAAAATCGAAAAATTTTTCAAAATATTTTTTAGCTTTTCGGTTCTTTTATCGAGTTTAAATTCAATAAGGCCATTATTACTAAACATTTAGCCCGTTCTATAAATATAAATATTATTTAGTTGAATAAATATATTTTTCCGAAACATATCTTACTTCGGACTTTTGCAAAGTAGACTAGGTTTCTAGAATTAGAATAGTATTTTTCGTTTTAGTTTAATTAACTGATTTGATGGCATGTTTTAAAATTGTTCAAAAATATTTTTGTATAGATGCTATACATATGGATATACATAAATATTATGTTGCTATTTTCATATATTTATTTATATAAAATTCAAGTGTTGCGGTGTTTGTGATTAAACCCTTCCGAAATGGCTCAACCGAAGGAAAGGTATGAAAATCGGTCAACATCTGGCCAGACTGCTAAACCGATGTTCCTGAAATTTTCACATAAAATAACTAAGACTCTGATATGATTAATAGGATACTTTTTTACCACGCCTACTTTAACGCCCACTTTTTAAAATTATATTCCTACATCGGTTTAGTTTTTAGTATTTTTCTTCAAATTGTACACAATTTACAGGCGACCCAATGCAGAAATAAACGTTTAAAAATCGGTCAACATCTATTTTTCATACTCCTAAATGTTAAGGGTGACTCAGCCCAAGAGACAATTTATGCCTTATTTCAATAACGTAACGACTTCGAGTAATTTTTTTTTAAGTACTAAGAGTAAGTAAGTTATTTTTATTGAACTAAAAAAATATTACTTAAATACAAATATATTTAATATTGAATTGGAGTATTTGGCGATTAAGTTCACTTTGATTTCGTTTGAAATAAAAAATAAAAAAAATATTAATTCTCTAGAAATATATATATTTTTCTGTAAATGTGTCAAATTGATATTTTATTGTGATCTGTGAATGTGATGATTTCTGCAATCGATTTCGGTTGCTGATAAATACAATTTAAATTTATATTTTCCGACATCTTTTTTTAATCATACGCATATGTCTGAAGTTTTATATTTATAACGCGGTAAGAGTCTTCATATAAATGCTCAGATGTCTCATGAACTGTGTGTTTATTCTTGGTAAAAGAATATAAATATATTAAATAACACGTTTTTTTTGTAGATAAAGCAAATTAATTAATCGTTTGGGAACCACTATTCTATATTTAATATCAGTTGCATCAGTTATATATTTGCAACTTAGTATAGTTTATTTTATAAATATCTATAATACCAACCAATAACATCTGCTTACACAACCGCTCGCTTACTAAATTTCTAATGTTACTACTAAAACTATCATGCTAACAAACAAAATATTCAGTTATTTTTAACGAATTGAGAAAAGGTAGGAAGGAATTCGATTGGCAACGAATTCGGTTTTCATAATGAATCTGTTTTCTAAGTGTACAAGTTTTATTTTTCCTTTCAACTACTTACTTGGCCATTTGATGAATAAGCCGGTAAATTTTCAACTAATCTTTATTTTGTGTCTTTATTGTAGGTGTAAGAATTATTATGTGTAAAATAATAAAAAAATATAAAAGACTGCAAACCACTTGATCAAATATTAAATAATAATAAATATTGTCAAGAACTGCATGAATATCCAGACAGATGAGCAAGTAATATTACTTTCAATCCAAAAACTCTAATTTGTGAATAGTGTGATACATAGTGTGAAACAGTTTCATCGGTAGGTATGCAAGTTGTTTTTGTTCTTGTAAAATGTACTAATATTCGTAAAAGTTTCTTTAAATAGACGTTTGTTTTTTATTTAGTTACTCTCATTTTAAAAAGGGTCTTTTTACTTTTCCATTTATTTAGTTTGCCGCCTTGTGTTAGAAGGAACGTGTACAAAAAGTGCTTAGATAGTGTCTCTGTGAATGTAAAAGTAACTACAAGTATGAGCTAAAACATATATTTACATAAAAAATTAACTTAATATTTTGCTTATTCAACTTTTTACGACTTTTGCTTCTCAATTTCGTTCGGTTGAGAGGATGCTTTTTTTTAGCACCGCCATCCCATATTTTAAGTACAAGCGCTCATGCTGTTTATTATATTGTTATTGTTTTTATTAACTATTAGCCGTAGTATGAATGGCTTTAGTGACTAGTCTATATGCATTTTCCCTCTTTATTTCGTTTATTTTGTGTTGGTATGTGTGTGTTTTAGTATCAAATATAAATTTATTTTACTTACATGGACGGCATTTATATGCAATTTCAACAATTTTTCTTCTCTTTGGACAGGGATCTGAGCTGATGAGGCTGGAGCTAATTGTACTGTTGCTATGATAGCTACTCGAACCACTTGCATCTCCTACGCCACTGGCACCTAAACCATAGAATTGCGGGCGACCATTAAATTTGCAATGTTTCTTTTTTTGGCATGCTTCAACAACTGTTTGCAACAAAGAATACTTTTGTTTGTTTGTTTGTTTGTTGTTGGGTTAGTTGGTTGGTTGTTGAGTTTGTTATGGAACGATAAAAATTTATAAAGAACAACAATTAAAGTTAAAGACTACATACATATACATATATAACTTATACATCGTACATACAGACATATGTGCAAACATTTAGTTTCAGTTGTTCTACAACTATATTTTTCATTGCTACAACAATAGCTGTGTAAAACTATGTTTTATTGCTTTTCATTATTTTCTAGTTTGGGCAAATAAATGGTTAGTTGCACATACATTCACAAATTTCTATTTATACAAACATGTGTATATAAAAGTTTTATTTTATTTTATTTTTTATATTTTAAAATACTTAAAGAATTGACAATATAACAACATACTTATATGCATATGTACATACATATATGATACAAATTCATGTATTACATAAATATGTATGTGTGTGAAAATAATTATACTGGGTATTTTCTAAGAGGTATAGAACTTTAAGTTGGCTACACTTTTTTAACTGACGTCGCATTTTGTCAGCTGTCACTTTTATGTTTAGTTATTTATTATTTAGGCATTTCTACATGAATAGACTGACGAATGAAAAGCCAGGCTTAGACTGAGTGAATGTGTCCAAAACAAGATTGCCGTTGATCTTAATACTTTTAAGCGATGATATAATATTTGTTTAGCTATGAAACTTTTTTTGCTGGACTGGATAAGTCAATAAAGAGAAACAGCCGTATTTGTATGTCAAGAGACCGTTACATCCAGAAAAACACCCTGTTTAAAATGGTGACCTCTATATAGCCATGATATCTGACGTTTTCGTTCATCAATTGAAAAATCATGATGCGGCAGGAGATGTTTCAATAATATGGCGCAACATATCATACAGCATTGATTTATTGAAGGAAACGTTTGGTAACCGAATAGTGTCACGTTTCGGCCCGTGAATTGGCCTTCTTGAGATCACTTTTGTTTTTTTATCTAAGTTCTTTATTAACACCAATATTTCGCTACCTTCGGAGTAAATATACAAATTATTGTATTTAAACAAAAAAAATTAAAAAAATGTTTTGTTTACTCATTGTTTAGTAGCGAAGTATTGGTGTTAATAAAGAACTAAAAAAAAAACAAAAAGTTATCTTAAGCTCAAGAAAAAGAAGAAATTGTAAAAATTTATGTTTCCTTACAAACATGCAATGCACAGATAAACACACACACACATATGTATTTAAATTTTTAACAAGATTACAATTTTGTAGTTCTCATGCTTTTCTTTAAAATAGTGTTGCATCATCACATTATGATTTTTCCAACAATTTATTTGTTAACTAACTAACAAAATAACTAATTTTTATTTAAATATATTTTCCTTGCGTTTATTTATATGCATCCAAATGCATAAATCCATTATAAATTGAATTGCAAAAAGAATGAAAGTTGTGTTGGAAATTTATAGTTTATGCAAATAAAGCTCCTGTCAATTGTTTCAAATTCTATTAATTGGGTTGAATAAATACAAATGTTTGTACACTTGTAAATACAATATAAAGGGTCTGCCAGATAATTTTTTTTTTGAAATGCTATAAAAAAGTGTAGCTTCGGCTGTGTCGTCCTGTTAAAACCAAATGTTGCCAATATCCTCCTCTTCAATTTTTGTGAACAAAAATTCGTTCAACATGGCCCGATAACGATCGCCATTGACTACGGCCACTTCTTTGCTAATTTTCGAAGAAAAATGGCCCAATTATGCCTCTGGACCTAAATTCGCACCAAACAGTGACTGGTTTCGGGTGTATCGGCTTTTCAATGTATGCGTGTGGGTTTTCTGTGCACCAAATGCAACAATTTTACTTGTTTACATACCCGCCAACATCAAAATGAGCTTCATTTGAAAAGATGATTTTATTTGGCAAAATCGGCCAAAGTAATGTCGCAATATTTCCCAGCGTTGTTCAAGCGTATACACAACCATATTCGTTCAGCGGAAGAATAAAACTAATTATCTGTCAAATCAGACATCAGCTAAGTGTCACCACGAAATAAGCACTAGTTAAAAAAAAACGTTAGATTGCGGACCCTTTATATATATTCATGTGTTTTATAGTTTCGTGGATAAAATCTGCACACATAATTCAAATGTAAATGTACATATTCATTATAAGTATTAGGGTGGTATTCATTTCCAAGCAACACAATCTGACTTTTGTACTAATTAAGTGATAAGATTTGGTAGGAAATCAATTTATATTTATTAACTGCCGTATTCATAAAAAATATTTTAGGTTTATTGAATGCTTATATGACAAATTTCTATGCAACATCTGTCAAATTAGCTTTTAATAAACCTAAAATATTTTTTATGAATACAGCAGTAAGTATTTCGATCGAATGTAGTTCATCTTTTATATACATTCCAACATTTTTAGTAAATTTATCAATCATGCTACGACCACGTACAATGTTTTGTAGCTTTTGGTAATCTTGCAGGTTTATTTGCGGTTGCAAAACGACCATCAGATATTGGTCGTCATACGACATTCCATCCACTTGCAGATTGGTTTTTCATTCCAGGACGTCGTAGAAACGTCGGATCTACTAAGACTGTAAAGGACTACAACGGAAGGAGTCAGAGAAAGGCATGTTGCATGCACATATTTATATGGTCAAGTGTGAAACAAATCTTTCTTTTGCCACATAATATATATAAATAGTATACGACAAATTTTGTTTTTCTAGCTCAAAGTCAAATATATGCAAACATCGTTAATTTTTTAACGTACAATACTGCAAAAACTTTCACATTTTGATCAATATATACGAAGTTTGGTTTATCGATGATAGCAGATATCAGTAAGAGTTCTGATTTTGGTATAGAGATTTTTATAAGAATTTTAAAATTTCGAATGCCGTAATTTGCCTTCTGCTTCTCAGTTTTGGTCAATACTTATAAATACTAACGTTAATCTTGAAGCTTGCTTTTTTGCATTTGCCCTTATCTTTGTATGCCCACGTTACAATTATGCATACGCAAACAGCAAATATACAACAAAGAGAATTTTTGAAAATTGTACAATTGGTAGGTAATAGAACGAATAGTCGTATGTGATACACTTGAATTAATTAAAATTTTATTGGTCGTAAAATGTACACATTTAGTAGGATCTTAAGCGAACATCGTAATATAGTTTTTGCAAGAACGTTTTTTGTTCAAATCTTGTCGGGTTAGAATTTGGTAATATATCTGCTATTCATGTTGGAAAAATAGTTGTGCTCTTATTAATAATAAAACTAAACTAAAAACTATTTTAAAGCAATGTAAGCCGCTAGGATGCGAAAAAATTTTTTTTCTAGTTTTTCATAAATAAATATTTTGAATAAAATAAACAACAGAACAATAGAATAGACTTCTATATAATTTCAAATAAATACATCTGGCCAATTTTTAAATAAAATGAGTTGCATCTATTATAAATTATTTATTTTTATTTACTTGTCGAAATTTCGAATACAAAAAGTCATCTAAACAAAACTTCTTCGACTCGAGTTGGCGAATTCACGTCTATAGTTGCCTTTGGCCGTCAAGAGTCTGTATTTTTTTTTCTTTTTGTCTAAAACGTGATGGTTGGCAAACGTACAGATTTTCTAATCCCCGAAATGATTACATTGGAGTCGCAGGACGGTCTCTACGATCAAGTTTTGTTACTTGGGCTTCTGATATTTTTCATAATTTGAAAAATTCATTTAATATCTTCGATAAAACAAATGAATGCAACTTTTTTTTGAGCCACTTTACAATAAATGAAACATATGGAAATGTAATGACTTTTTTGGTATCTGTATATGAATGTACAGGCAAATATTCATCTACTTACTCTACATGTTGTATACAAAATTGTGAAAGACCTTTAAATCATTCACATTTGTGTCATATTGTCTGTATAGCTGAGTGAAGGCATGACAATGACTTAAATTGTATTACGATAATTTTAAATGACATTTACATAATTCTGAAAGTTACGTTTTGTGATTGTTAATCGATTAAAACGCGTTGATGTCACAGTTGGAGGAAATGTCATGTCAAAATATTTTGTTTCTTTTACGTTTGTTTTTCATATCACGAAATGTCCATAAATGAACACATGTGTATGCGCGTGTATGTCTGTATGTATGTATATCAAAACTCATTTATATATTTTTCACTTTTATTGCGAAAAAAAAAACATAAATTAAAATAAATACCTGCAATGCATTTGGCCACATGCAATTCTCTGGTGTATTATCATCATTGTCAGCTGTACTGGTGGTTGTTGTCGCATTCGCTGCTGAGCCAGCACTTAGACTCGCCACTTGTGATAAATATGCACCATTTACATAACGGTTTGCGGGTACTTTTTGTGTGGGTGAACCGAACGTAGAACCACGTAGTAAATGTTTAGCTTTGGTACGATTTTCAATTCCATCACCATTTGCAGGACATAATTCCTCAATACTGATGCCATCTGTTTCAATTGAATATAATAATAGGAAATAAAAGAAATAAATACAAATATTGTATGTAAGTATGTACATAAAATGCTTAGGCCTTCTGATATCATAAAAATGTATGTATTTAACATCAGCAAAAACTTATATATATTTACTCCATTGTTTATTCCGTCCTGTACTTACATATTTTCTAATTCTGGTTTTCTTATTTTTTTTCTATGGAATATATTTCACTTTAAGTTTACATTACCAAAGCATGATCTTATTAAAACAAAATTTTAAAGAGCTTAGGTATAGGTTGCTTCTTTAATCACCAGATTTGCTGTTTAACAAAAAAATCAATTATTTAATGATTTAAGGTTTCTGCAGATTATTTAACTATAGAAGATATTACGTAAGAAAACAGAGTTAAATATTAGAAAATAGTTAAATATGTACTTATATTTACATGTATGTAAAACTTGGGTTGAACTTGCTTGTTTTGGTTTATCGATTGTGTGTTTCCTGTCGTGCATTATCAATAAAAGTTACTAATAATGAGTGTATGCCAGCACTCGTACACTGCGGAATATGACTATTGCCAGCCTTCTCAAAAGACTAAAAATGATGGACATACATACTATAGGGTATGCGGATAACGTGGGAATTAAAGTGATTGTGAAGTTTATTGAGACTATTCCAGGCTGTATGAGACAGGCTCTTAGTGAAATCGAAGCGTAGTGCAGTAAACAGGGCCTAACCATTAATGCTAAGAAATCGAATGCTATGACTTTTAATCGTAGAAGGAAAAGTATGGAAATAGAATCCCTCAAGCTTTTTGGAGCCGAGATCACTGGATATGCAACTAATCTAGATCGATGACGTTGAGGTGAGGATACAGAAGGCAAAAAGGTTTCTAAATCAGTGTAAAAGAATATGCGGTTGTAGGTGGGGAATCTCATCTAAGGCTGGACATTGGATTAAAACCGCGATGGTGAGGCCGATAATATTTTCCGCATCTGTTGTTTAGTGGCCGAAGTCCACCAAAGTGAGCTTCAAAGGGAGATTGTGGAGACACAGAAGACGGGTGAAAGTGGCCAAGAGGCTATATCACACGCTTATAGCGGATGGATCAATACACAAAAAGTGCTCGGATATGGATATATGTATTTTTACTGATGGCTCTCTTAAAAACGAAAGGGCAGGGGCTGCGGTTCACTTACCTGAGTTGAACCTGTTCTGTTTCTGGAGACTGGGAGAGTACCTATCTGTAAACTAGGCAGAGATGCTGGTATTGCTGTACGTCTTGGAACACCTACTGGAAAATCAAGTACATAAGAAGAGGATTCTTATTGCACTTGATAACCTGTCTGTGGTAAGATGCGTGCTTGAATGTGGTTTGTAGCTCAATAAGTGTTAGGTATGAGTGTGTGTGGGAACGCGGCTGTGAACGAGCTTGCGAGAAGGGAAGCTGCCTCGCCATTTTGCTGACCGGAACCTCGAGTTTCCCTATGGGGATGGGATTGTGCGGGCAAGCGCCTTACAATCGGTGGAATCATCAAATCTAAGGAGATGGCTGAAAAACTGCTCCGGTCACATGGCATAGTAATATCAAATATCATATAAACAAGATTACAGTTGTAGAGGATGATGTTTGCAGAATGTGCCTTGAATCTAATGAGACGGCGGTGCATGTAGTATGCGAGTGTCTGGCATTAGCTGGCAGAAGACTTAGTACCGCTGGCAAGCACACGCAAAGAAAAACCATGGTTACGACATGATCACGACGGTCATATTATTTTTTCTAAAACAATATTTGGTTGTCGAAAACAAGTAATAGTTATTTTTGTTTCATTTCATCATATATTTTGTCACGATAATCAAGCATTTGTTTGAATTGTATCATTTAATGTTAACTTTTCGTAAAAATTACAAAATGGTTGTCATTTGAAAAAAATATGATAAAAAAAATTAATTCGACAAAAATAACATTATATTCAAAAGCATTCAAAATTACAAATAATCATTAAATAATAGGAGAGACAACAGTATGATTACAAAATAATCAAGGTATGATTTTTTTTAATAATAATTTGATTTCAATTGTTTTTCTTCTTGCTGAATACATTTTTATTATTTTAAAAGTGTGAGATGTTAAAAAAATGAACAAAAATTTTGAAAAATTAAAGAAAATTTAAAAATAAACGAGAAAATATATTAAAATATTGGTAAAAACATTACAATTGAATTGGTATGTACAATCAGTATGTGTATGTTACAGAAAAAGACAATACTTTGCCGAAAAAAAGCAAAGATTGTCGATTTTAATTGTAGTCATATATATGATTATTGAATGATACTTAAATTAAACATAATAATGATAACTGGTAACCATTATTATTTTTAACCATAATCATACAATTCAATCATAGTATGTTGCTCTTCGATTATGGTTACCACAACCATATTTTTTCTTTGCGTGCACACATTGGATATGTTTATGACGTAACGAAGGGTGTAAAACCCGTTCATATCCCTCCTACGTGTATAATAGAAGGTAGCGGAACAGGTCGAGATATTCTATGACTTCACTTTATTAATATTTTTTATACCCGCCACCAAAAAAATGGTGGGGGTATATTCGTTTTGTCATTCCGTTTGTAACACATCGAAATATCCATTTTAGAACCCATAAAGTATATATATTCTAAATCAGGGTTTGATTTTATGATGATCTAGCTATATCCGTCCGTCTGTCCGTCTGTTGAAAGCACGATAGAGGTCGCACCAAAAAGCTAGGAGGCTCAAATTTTGCCAGAATCTTTCTTATAGACAAGGTTTGTTTGGTATTGAAAATGGGCTAAATCGGAATATTAGGAAGAGAGTTATAGCTCGAAAAGCAAGAGTAGGTCGAAAAAACCGTGTCCTTCGAACATCGAATAAAATGGAATTGTGTCTAAACGCATTAACGTAGACTCATGAACCTTCGAACATATATTTCCTGAGTAAAAACAATAGTTTTTCCTGAAAATTATCTAAATCGATGCACTAGGAGAGGAGTTATTGATCAAAATGTACGAAAATTTATACCGCACAGTGTATTTTTCGGTATATTTAAAAACAAAAACGTCATAAAAGCAATAAAATTGGATGTACGACTCTGTAATTTTGCACACTTTACTTTTTGGTAAGACGCTTTTTTGTAACGGAAAATTAATGTACCACGCCCACTTTTACGCCCACCTCCCATATAACGTTTTAACTAAAATTCATATAATTTCTTTATTAATAAAAATTTTGGAATAATATAGGGCTATATTGAAACACCTAAGTTTTGCTCATTCGCAAAAACAACCTTGACACGCCTACTATAACGCCCACTTTTCACGTTATCTACCGTTAATAAAATTTAAAAGCTCATAAAACCGCCAAAATTAGAGCTATGATGATCAAATTTGCTACGTATATCCTACTAATCAATGTTATTGTTGTGCCAAAAAGTTTAGGTGACACGCCTACTTTAACGCCTACCTCCCATATAACGGTTTATCTTAAATTCATGTATTTTCTCTATTGACAAAGTTTTTGGGAAAATAAAGGGCTATGTTGAAACACCTATGTTGAACTCATTCGAAAAACTAACTTTGACACGCCTACTATAACGCCCACTTTTCACGTTATCAACCATTAATGCAATTTAAAAGCTCATAAAACCGCCAAAATTAGAAGTATGATGATAAAATTTGATACGTGTATCCCCCTTGGCAGTGTAATTACTGTGCCAGAACATTAAGGTACCACGCCTACTTTTACGCCCACCTCCCATATAACGTTTTTCCTACAATTCATATAATTTCTCTATTAATAGAGATATTGGAATAATAAAGGGCTATATTGAAACACCAATGTTGTACTCATTCGCAAAAATAACTTTGACACGCCTACTATATCGCCCACTTTTCACGTTATCTACCGTTAATGAAATTTAAAATCTCATAAAACCGCCAAAATTAGAGGTATCATGATCAGATTTGCTACGTATATCCTTTAATCAATGTAATTGTTGTGCCAAAAAGTTTAGGTGACACGCCCACTTTAACGCCTACCTCCCATATAACGGTTTATCTTAAATTCATGTAATTTCTCTATTGACAAAGTTTTTGGGAAAATAAAGGACTGTATTGAAATATCTAAGTTGTTTTTATTAGCAGAAACTTTATTGACACGCCTACTTTAACGCCCACTTTCATTGAAAGACTACATTTACAAAAGCATTTTAGTAGCATATCGAAGTTATAAAGGGTGGTTAAATTTTAAGGACCGATGTTGAATTTAAATAAAACACAAATTATTTAGGATCTTATTAGTATTTCTTTTTGTAATTATAATATTTGTATGGTTCAATTATGTATTTAACAAAATATCGGCCAAATGGCCCCCCCATCCTTGGCGCCACTCCACTATCTGATGGTCCAAATGTTCAATGACAATGTTGATACTCAATTGTTGGGCATGATGATGAGTCGACGTTGACTGCTCTTTTGCCACACTACCGCAAAAAACAGCAATGGATCCCATTCAACGAACTAAGAAGGCATTCACAATTTTCTAACATTTTATACAGACCTCTTTTGCAGAAATTTAAATATTTTGTACAATTCTCCTGATTGTGAACGAATTTGAACGATTGTGTTGATCAAAAGAATTACGAAGTGCACAAAATGCATTTTGATTTGAACGCCAATTTTTATTAAAAACCTGAATAACTTTAAAGCGTTGTTCATTGCGTATCTTTCCACGGATCAAATTGAGTAAGTTTGAGATTGAGAAATGTCAAATGAAATGAAGAAAACAAATTAAAAGACTACACCTTCAACATGGGCCCTTAAAATTTAATCAACCTCTACAAAGAAAGTGATACATATTTTATCATAAAGAGATTATTCCATAGCGATTAACAAAATAATAAATATTGTGCTTGTACTATGTGCACAAAATTGGTGGTGGGTATAAAAGATTCGGCATAGCCGAATATAGTGCTCTTACTTGTTTTTGGTGGCGGGTATAAAAATGGACTTAAAGTTTGGGCACTGGAGGAATACGTCAGGAAATGGCAGAATGCAAATGTCGGTAAAGTGACGAGCATACTATGGGGTAACCCAAATCTTGAGATTTCGAGGGAAATTGTGAAACTAAGTAGACCGAAACTTATGAGATCAATTGGTGTGATAACTGGTCACACGAAACTGAGAAATCATTTAGCTCGCATGGGACTTTCAAATGAAACGACATATAAGGCATGCGAAGATTAAGAAGATACTTTGAAACATTACCTTTATCAATGCGCTGCGTTTTGGCGCATTAGACACAGACACTTTTAAGTGGATACTATGCCGAACTTGAAATGCCTGAAAGATTTAAAAATGGAGATCGATAAGGGATTACATTGAGGAAACTAGGTTTTTGACTTAGTCATTAATTTACGTTGACGAAATTAAGATTATGGTTTCATTAGTATGCCAATGGGCATACGTGTATACCTGTTATGGGTTTGGGCTTTTAGTGCCCCTCTTTTTCAACCTAACCTAACGGGCACATGGACAGACGGGCAATAAATAAATATTGTAGAAATTACAAACGGAATTTTATAAATGAATAGCAGTTTAACTTATACAAATGTGAGGTGGGCGTTAAATCGGCATACAAAATAGAATTTATAGTATTAAGATAATATTGACTAGGAAGACACATTTACAGGTTTAAATAAATAATTTTGTGTGAATATATCTAAAGCCACTATAAGCAGATATTTTAGTTTGATTTTGTTGTTTTCATTCTTCGATATATAGGAACAAAGTTGACTTTTGGATGAGTAAAAAACGGTAATTTTGTTTGTAAATTTTTACTGAAAACACAAAACAACTATAGCAACTGCAAAACCACAGATATTTAAATGTCTGCTGCAACAGCGTTTAAAATAATTATATTGATTATTGTCAATTTAAAAGATGAGTTAAAAATTTGTTCGCAAACTATTTGCTTACCTCAGACGGTGGCATTTATTTAACAGGTTCTTATCAATAGTTGCTGATGTGTGTGTATGTTTATACAGAGATGAATTTACTTACCTTTGGCTATAAATTTATTATACTGGGCAAATTCGATGGATATGCTTGTGCCACGTGGACATGTAATTACAACTTGGTCTGTGTCACAGGCAACTTTTTGATATGTGCGCAACGTTGCTGACAAAAGTGCTGCACCGAATATCCGTTTAAGTCATCGACAAAGAATGTGCGTATATGTTTGTATATGTTTGCATATGAGTTTGTGTGAACGTTAAATAAATAATTTAATATAGAGTATTTGTATTGCAAATTCATTTTCCAATATGTTTACAGGTGTTTGCATGCATACACACATGCATATGTGTGTGCATATGTTTTTATTAAGGCGTAATCAAATTATCATCGACAGCATTATTATGGTTGTCAGCAACAACGGTTGCAGGGAAAAGTAAAAGGCGCCATCATAATAAACGTCAACATCGTCATCACCATTGCCAACAAAGAGAAGAAGCGCACATTATATTTATGTTCAGATGATGTTTGTACAACAAACATAAACGAGGTCAATGCGTCGAGTTTTTGAGTGAATATGGTTTATGAAAATTCCATGTTCAACATACAACATTCATGTTGTACATGGGACATTCATTTATCAATCCAATGAGGTTAATTCGTTTTTATTAATTTTCGTGGCCATTCGTTTTAATAACCATTATTTAAAAGAAATTTAAGGAACAATTTTATAAATCAGTAGCAATATTGCGTTTATGAAACATTGTTCATTCATGTAGTATTGTATTGTTTTTTGTAATTTAAGAAAGAGTCAATGACAATACCAATATCACACGATCAGAGTAAAGTCATATCGAATTGTATTATTAAATAAAGTTTAAATGTTTTGGATTTGTGTAACAATGAACGCAGTGTCCACATTTGTTCAAAACATATATCGAGCGTTATACGCACATGGGGTAACACATAGCAACATATGTAAACACCAAACCGAACATAAGCGAAGCACAAACATTCATATATCAAGAGTATGAAAATGTACAAGCAGCATCAGTGTCAGCCCATTTGATGTGACAAATGATTTAAATAATGTAACATTTACAAAAAAAAAAAAACGAAAACATCCATGTAACAAATTGTTGTAATAAGCATTTACAAATGCATTTCGATGTTGTGATTGTTGTGTCGTCAGCCATTCCAAGGAACCACAAATTGTTTATATGAAAAGAGAAAAAGAAAGAAAATTTATTTAATTTAAATTAAAATAAAGGAATACAGGAAAAGCTGATTTTCAAAAATGTACCTCAATGATACATGAAAGACATGAAATCAATTAGGACAAATAATTCTATGTTTTAATTTTCAATATAACACTGAGTTAAATAGTAGATATTTACACACAACACTTGTAGTTCTGATCAAAAGAGTGCCGATGATGAAACCGTAGCTGGTTTTTTAAACTCATTCCACTTATTTAGTATTGAATTTATAGCCTAAATTTAAACTTAATTTGAATTAAACATTATTTAATTTTTGTTTTGTAAGTATTTTATTTTATATTTATTAATACATAAACGTATAACATTAGTACATATGTATGTATGTATGTATGTGTGTTGTAAATATTTTTATGAAATCTAGTATAACATTTAATAAGCGTGTGTATATCTTTGTCGTAAGGCAAAAAGGTCTTAAGAATCAATATTGTGTTCAAGATATAATAATCTGTGCACGTAATGTGTGCAAAGTTTCATACTTAATAATTGCCATAGAAGAAGTGGTCAAAACAAATATTGATTTCGTACGGGCAAGACGCTGACACCACCTTTTTAATCTTTCAATAATATTTTAAAGGGGGGTGTAGACAGTTTTATAAAACTTAGTTAAGCAGAAGTAAACAGTTAACAATAAATATGTATGTCATTGCTCGTTCGTTACCTTTGGATATTTCTGCCTGTAGCTCAGTAAGGCTTAATGCACCTGGACGTTAACACGTTCTTTTGCCAGTTTTAAACTAATATCACCACCTATTCATTTTATACACTTACTTTGATAGAGCGCTCAGTTTTATTTTCTTCCAGGTAATGTGCCAAAATGTAAACACACTACTGGCAGTGTTTGTAGAGATGTGTGGCCGCCACAAAGTATATAAAAGCAGCCACAGCAGTGAATTGTGATCAGTCAGTATTCTGCGCTTCGATCTATACTTTATAAATACTATTATTTGAGTTAGAGTTCCCGTGGTGTCCCGCAAGTTCGCTACTGTTCTTCAAACAAAAGTGTGATTGGTGTTACCGCAGGTTTACCAATACACTTTAGCACCACACCGCCTGAACATTGTCATCCTGCTATACCACTTCCACCGTCAGACGATACGTGATATTCAGGGCCCTTAGGTTGTGATTATTTAGAGGCCCAGTGAATTTTACCCCAGCAAATAAAAATGTTCGTTACCCTACCTAACTTCATTCATCAGTTAAACTCTGTATATATACATAATACACTTGCACGTATGTATCATTGTGTGCTCCATAGCTGAACTCCGAGTTTTGTTTAAATTTTATGACCATATGTGATGGAATTTCTATTCTTTATATGTCTACATTTGAAATCATTTGTGTCTCTTTTTCACTGCAGATCAATAAATTATAAATTCATTTAATTTTTGATGTAAATCAATACTGGCTTCAATTGCGCGTTAAATTAATACGCGCAACTTATTTAGCATTTTAAAAATATATTCATTATGAATGTATGTAAGTGATGTAGTGTGAACAAAAATTATAAGCAATAACGTTCATTTTTAAAATAACGGTGTAAACTTAAAAGGAAAATATTTAAAAATTTGCAATGAAGACAAAAAGGTGCTTAAAAATATAAAAAATTTCAGCAAAGCTTTTATATTAAGTTTTTTTTATAAACAAGTAAAAGTGTCATGCTAAATACGATAATATCGTTTACCATAATATAAGAAGATATAATGACCACATCATAGCGTAGCTTTCATCTTACATTCAATGTTACCTAGCGTTTACATATGTCACTAACAGTTCAAAAAACTCAATACACTTACAATTTTTTACCAGTACACTCACATTTTTCGCAATGGCAGCTAAATTTGCATGCGAGTATAAATTGGACAGTGGCATGCCACTAAATGTCAAAACGATAAACAATGTTACCCTTCTTATATCTAATGCAAATTTACTGGATTATTGTAAATTTGTAATTAAAGTTTTAACTTGTTTAATTTATTATTTTGATATATTTTTTGAAACGCGCATTTCAAAAAGCAAATTTATTAATTATTGACTATTTATATTATTAAAATAATAATAATAATAATAATAATAATAATAATAATAATAATAATAATAAAAAATTCGCCTGTATGATGAACTCGATAAATCCATCTAAACAAAATAAACAAAAAGAAAATATGGAGGCAAATTTTAAACAAGAAGAAAATGTTTTGAAATTTACGCTTAGACGACATTTCTGAAAATTGGTCTTTTATTGTAATCAAATAATAATTTAAATAATTAATAATTGGCTACAACAACAATTTTAAAATAAATTGACAGAAATGAATATCAATATTTAGTATTGCACCCTAATACCCGTAATTAAATTAGGTTGGGATAACACTAATGAAATATAAATTTTTGTTGTTGATCAATTTCGTTAGGAGAATTGATTATAGTGTTATGAGTAATCAGTTTCCAAAACAGTTATGTTTTTACGTTTATAAATATAAAAAATCTGTTTCTTTTAAAATCCTTTAAGAATAACAATAATAAATATATTAGTTCTTTTTAATATATTTTTATTGTTTTTACCGTTTTACAACCGATGTTTTTTCTGTGTGTGGTCACTAATTGCAAGAGCTTTAATATGGTTATGCTTTATATTTCTGTTGACTTTTAAATTATTTTTTTGTTATTTTAATATAAAACTTTTTGTTTTGATTTGACTCGGATTCTCGATTTTGTAAAGAGAACATGGCAAATATTGTTAAAGTTGTTAGAAGTGTGATGGCTGATAACGAAACTTGTAATATTCTTTGTAAAAGCGAAAATATAGAAGATGATAGCATTATTGGCATGGATTACAAAAGCGATCAATTAATTCAATTAATTCATTCAAGGCTATTTTTTTAAAAATGGATGACACAATAACAAAAGATTTGATTAACGCAAAATCTAATCTTCTGAAATCTAAATTTCGGAGAGTCGTATGGTAGAAAAGCATTTACAATTCAATGACCAAGAACTAAAACTGAAAGATGACAGCAGTTTATCACTTTAGAACAACATATAGTTGATGAAAAAATTAAATCAGCTGGCATTGAAACATTTAATTTTGTTAACTTCGATTTAAGAAATTATTATTGAATTTCTTTTCATTATATCTTAGAGATCACTAGTTAAATCTAATATATTGAAAATATTTATAAAATTAAAATAAGTTCAACGAATTGTGAACTTGGTATCAAACTATGTCGATGTAAAATCTATATTTGTAAACAAAGCAGTAGAATTCCAAACTGTAAAGAGCATTGTTACAAGGATGTTGCCAACTTTATGGACAGCTCAATCAGTTGACACGAAAATAATGCGAAATTCTCAAATTATAAAAATAAAATATTTGAATATGACATTTCGATATGACATTTATCAATTCCCCGCAATTATGTAAAGAACTAAATTAAAACAAACCAAGTCATAACGCAATGCGTTTGTAAGATTCTAAGCCAGAAATATCTGATACAATATTCTCATTTGATTAGCTACGACTACCTCTAAAGGTACGACTACGTACAGAAACAGAAATTTAAAAAAAAAAAAACGTTAAAAACCGAATTCTCATAAAGCACCACCACAGGATACTAGGTTGGAGAAAATCTGCCATTGGCTAGGACTGTGGTGCAAGTTTCTTAAACCAGCTAATGTACGACATGTTTTTTAAATCTGACGTGTAAAATATCTTACTGCATGTCGAGTGGTAGTACTTTTTTCACTCACGAATACGTATTGAGTCAGATACGCCACAAAAAGTCGTTCTTTTTTCCGAGTCTTTACTTAAAAAAATATATCTGTTTTTACAAAAAAAAAAAATGCTTTGGTAATCTATATTATCTATTAAAAATACAGTTGTTTTTAATTATCAATCAATTCATTATATGACTTAAAAATTATTGAATAAGTAAAGAAAATTTAAATATATTTTTTAAATCTTTTAAATGTGTAGGTTTAATAATTCATATACTGCATATGGTGAGTATTAATAAAAATGAACAGAAATTTTAATAATAAATTGTTATTTACTACAGTTAAAAGAGAGTGAAGGAAAAAAGCGTTTAGCTGTAAATTTTCAAAAATAAATATACATCTACATACATATGTATGTATGTATTTACATAACTACGAAGTTAATATGTATACATGCAGATATCTTCATATCATCTTATTTTATTTGACTCTATGTTGTATATTCATATTTTTAATAACGATTTTCGCTCTAAAACAATATACTGAAAACGTGTAAACTGAATTTATGTTGTTTTCATTTTTTTATTGTTTGTGGGGAATTTTTTCATAGATATTTTTTTGTTGGCTTAGTGACCATTAGTATTTTATGACTGTTTTTACTGTCAATTTAATACGGGGAACCGCCATTATGGAATCATTTTTGCACACAAAGTCAGTTTTTATACATTGAACTCTCACTAGCTGTGCGTTTCAAATATTTAATATCTGTTTTGAATTATTTGATAAGAATAAAATATAAATAAAAAACAACAACAAGTTTCGTTAAAAGAATTTTTTATTTATTTTTGCAAAATTATAATTTAATGATATATTTTATTTTATACTCTATAAAAACAAGGGCCAGTGGCGGATGTTGAATTACTAATGTTAAGCTTAGTCTAGACGATATGTTGAATCAGCAAATTTGTGCTTAAAAATTTGTTACAAGTGCCATCATATCGTGTAAACGCAAAATTTTTTCATCATACGTATGATTAACATCATTTGCTAACACTTTTTTAACACGGCCATCAAATGTATGTCGACGATTTCAACATATCGTGTAAACAGCATATTTTTAATGCTGGACAAATTTCCTACGTATGAAGACAGATTTGTTGTTTGTTGAAAAGCGTATTACAGCTTTTCATCATATGGCAAATGTAGTATCAAATAGAATTGTTGCAGTGTTGCCTAATTTGTTATATTCTTTGCTAGAATTTGTAAGTTATACATTAGTTATTTAGGCAAATGGTTGATGTGAATTTTTGATCACTCTTTGATCGGTGATAAAGTATTGGATGTAAATATTATTTATTAAACACCTAGGATTTTAGTTAATTAAATACGATAAGTTAGTTTCCTATATCATATATTCTTACCACAACGAGTTACACTAAAATTTTACCAACAGAAACCCCTTTTTTTGTTTGTTATTATCTTTTATATTATTACTAGTTTTGGCCTGCTCTAGCCATCAGCAAGATAGCGAAAGCAATAGATGACTGTTTTACAATTATTGTTTAGATTAGTGTCAACTTTAAAATTTCGAAAAGCATCAAAACATTTAAAAATGCGTTATTTTCAAAATGCGTTATTTTCAAAATTTTTAACTTTTTATTTTATTTATTTCATAAAATTCTAAATTTCCGTATAAAAATATAATAAGTAAATATAATAAGGAACATAAAGCCAAAAAAAAAATTGTATATCACCCTTTAAATTATAATGCTATCAATATGAACATTACTATATGATTACTTATGAGAATACTAACTACATCATGGTGTCAATTGTTATTTTGTAATATTGTAGATTAAAAAGTTTTTGCATATTAATATATTTTTTAGTTTCATTTCTCTTATAAACCATATAAGATATCAAGAAATAAGTATGGAAATTAAGTAATAATAAATAATAATAATAAATATAATCAATGTATCTAACTATTGTTTATTATGGTTTTTGGTTTAAAACAATAATAAGCTAACAATCTGCAATAACATAAACATTGTTTACTATCAATTATTATTATTTTCGTAATATCTACTTGCGATATTTTTTTTTTTAAATTTAGTATTTAGAAAAAACAAAACACCTGAATTTCAAAATTTTTTTGCGATAAAAAAGCACTAAAAACATTGATAAAACTAAAAAGTTGACAGCGCTGTTTCTTATAACCATTTGTTTATTTTTGGTTTGGTCAGTACTCAACAGAATGTTGGTTGAACAACAAAGCATGATGTTATGTTCCGTGTTCTTGTATTTTGTAATTCCTAATTTTTAATTGTTGAACTTCTTGTTCTAAATTAGTATTTTTAAATTTTACTCAGGTTTGAGTTTAATTAGAATTTTTTTCTTTATATAAAATTCAATTGTAAGAATAAAAGATAAACTTTTTCAGATTATTCTTTTTATTATCGCATACATACATATACATAAATATAATTGCCGCAAAAAACTGTATTGTCAAATTTATTTCGCATATACAAATATATAAACAAATGTTAATACGAATTAACATACATAATTAAACGAAATTCAACATATCGTGTATACACAAAAATTGTATGATAACGCATATGTTGAAATATCATTTGTTGGCGTATGATGAATTCAAAAAATTTGGTACTTTCAGCAAATCGTGTAAACGACCATCATATTCAATATGCTAATAGAGACATTTGCTGTTATTTTAAAGCAAATAAATATTACCACACATATGCTGATTCATCATACCGTCTAGACTAAGCTTTACACCACTAACACCACAATACAAAAGCAAAATAAATAGAAACGAAAATGTAACTTCTTATTTCGAAAATAACGTTTAAAAATTGCATAGTATTTCATAGTTTATATAAACAATTAGATTATACTTAAGTGTTAATTTAAATTAAATTAAAATAAAATAATGCGTGTACTTACACGCAAAGAAAAACCATGGTTACGGCATGATCACGACGGTCATATTATTTTTTCTAAAACAATATTTGGTTGTCGAAAACAAGTAATAGTTATTATTGTTTCATTTCATCATATATTTTGTCACGATAATCAAGCATTTGTTTAAATTGTATCATTTAATGATTACTTTTCGTAAAAATTTCAAAATGGTTATCATTTAAAAATAGTATAATTAAAAAAACTAATCCGCCAAACATAACAATATATTTAGAAGCATTATAAATTAAAAATAATCATTAAATAATTAGTGAGACAACAGTATGATTGCAAATTAACCAAGCTATGATTTTTTTTAATAATAATTTGATTTCAATTGTTCTTCTTCTTGCTGAATAAATTTTTATTAGTTTGAGATGTCAAAAAAAGGAACAAAAATTTTGAAAAATTAAAGAAAATTTAAAAATAAACGAGAAAATGTAAAAAAATATTGGTATAAAAATTACAATTAAATTGGTAAGTACAATCAATATGTGTATGTTACAGCAAAAAACAGTAATTTGCCGTAAAAAAGCAAAGATTGTCGATTTCAATTGTCGTCATATATATGATTATTGAATGATGCTTAAATTAAACATTATAATGATAACTGGTAACCATTATTATTTTATACACAATCATACAATTCAATCATGGTATGTTGCTCTTCGATTATGGTTACCACAACCATATTTTTTCTTTGCGTGTAAGGTAGGTCGACCTTCATACAAAACAAAGGTTTGCCAGTCACTAGAGTATTCAAATATTCGTCATGTAAAAGCGTTGTTTTTAAGTTATTCAAAATATCCCAATTTTTATCTAAAAATGTTTATCTAAAAATAAGAGAAAACAAAAATTTTGTGAAGTAAATTTCTTATCCAAAATTGCGAAATGTTTTAAAAATCGGTATTAAAAATTGAAATTTATTTACGAAATACATTTGTATACTTTCTAATACTTAACAGTTTAATATGAAGAAAAAAGGTTCTTTGTTCGGTCGTGCGGAATTTACTATTACCCCTCACCACCATGTTTACAACCTCATCGTAGCACAGCCTAGATTCCACAAATTTGTTTTACGCCATTTTGTAGCCATCATGGATTTTTAATTTTTTGTGTATTTTATTTTGATCTTACATCTCTATCGACTCTCTCGGTTGTCTAGCTGAAATAAACATTTTCGTTTGTATATATTAGAAAAAACACCGAAGTGGTTGCATTATGGTGCTTATATCTCAGTTCTTAAGTTATTCTCAAGAATAATTTCGGTTAGTGACTAAATTGGTCGAACGTGTCCATAAATTATCTAAGGACTTAAAATGTTTAAATTTTGTAGTAAAAATATCGCAGAAAGTTATGATTTTAATAATGAATCATTTAAGTATATTTGAAAAAAATCCACACCTAAGGTTGGAAATATGTTGGGGGCTTCTAAAAGACACTCAGACAGTCGGACATTTTGTCAATAAGCGTCACTTCATAAGCTTTCAGAAAATATATACTTTACGGGGCTTAAAAACAAAGTACACTCTGCACACACTATGAAGGAAACTGAGTTTTCAATGCTAATACAATTCGCACAAAAACACTTTGACACAAAAACTTAACGCAATAATATTAAAAATAGCAGACACAATAAATTTTACGAAAGAATTAACATTTTTGATAAAACAAATTCTATTACGTTTTTACCTTTTCCTGTAAAGTAACAATTGATTTAGCTAAGGCATTTCTACTTGTGTCCAAGGATATGTATTTAAGCAAGCCAAGCTATTTGATATTGTCTAATAATTAATATTTTAAATATTAATCAGGCTTGAGTTCATATTAACATTCTTATTGTTACAAATAATTCTTTCTTTTATTATTATTGTTATAGATTTATTTTTAAATAGCTTAATTTACATTATAATTTAATTTTAGCTGTAGTAGTTTAAGTTACAGTAGTTTTGTTTGTATTAGTTTATTTCGCTGGTTGTTCGAACATGATGTTAAGTTGTATACAGCCGAGGTGAGTTATTATGTGCAGCATAATCTTAGGCAATTTAATTATTCTTGCATATTACTTAACATTAACATTACGTCTTAATTGAAATGTAACGGTTTTCGAGTGAACTAGTGTGTACATACGATAACTTTGTCGAATGTTACCGAACACCACTATGTTACTATAAATAGCCGAACAACACAGCTAACATGATCAGTATAACAGTAGAGCTTGTAAAGCGCGTATTGAAGTAAGTTTGATAATAAAAGTGTATAACAATAAGTGAAATAAGTAAAGTGCTATAAAACAATATCTTACGTAAATAAAGTGCTCTTAATTTTATAACAAATTTCAACTGTTTTTCATTGCAAAAGAAGAGCTCAAGGTTTATTTAAAGGAAATAAGCCAACATTTATAAAAGGTAACATAATTATTTATAATTATTAAGTATTATTCGAAAACCTGTTTTGTTTTTTTAAATAATGTAATTTTCATACGATTAAGTTTTTAACAATCGTGTGTGTATATGCAATATTTCAGAAAAATCTTTACTTTCATAGCAAGTAATATAGCTTATAATAATAACCTTGTAACTTTTTGACCAAATAACTATTTTTATTTATTTATTTATTTATTTGTTTTAAAATTTATGATCCCCGCTTACAAATATACTTTTAAAACACAAGCAAAACGCAAGCACAAACAAAGCTTAATTCCTAGTGGTTATTTTTATACTATTGCGATTTTAATATTTATTGTAAATATAAAGTTCGTTTGGAGAATAAAATTATTTTTTTGTTGTAATTAATGACATAAAAGTTATTTACTAAGTTCATTACTCTGTATTTTAAAATAATAATGTTGGCAATAACCCCTCATTGCTATTGATATAATGTATGAAATAATGAAAATTGTAATGTGGTGAATTTTTCTGAACTTTCTACCAACTGTTTCGGGTGGCCAGATCGTCGGCGGCGCTGGTATGCTCGCATCTGCTCCGGCTAGAGCTCGCCGAACGGGGGTGGTTCTTGCCAACAACTGGTCATCACTCACCACCTAACAAAAAAATCATACCAGCTAAAAAAATAAAAAACTTATGGGACCACAGCACCTACTCCCTGATACGCTCACTTAGAACTTCTGGCCGCTGACACGCCAGGATAATATGCCCTCCCACGAGAAATCAAAAGGTCTCACCATGACACCGTACTTACCTATTTTGGGTGCCCCAAACACACTCATTACATACCCTTACAGTCTTTGACTTTTCCCTTTACTTACCGCAAACCAAAAATTTACTCCATCATTCTATAAATGACAACTCTTAAGAAAATTATTTTAAAAACATTATAAAAGATAAAATAGTTTATTAAAAAAAAAAACAAAGCCAATATATTATCATTAAATAACAAACAATGTTCAACAACAAAAAAACAAAATTCTATAAAAATTATCCATACAAAACGTTTAAATTTACTTTAAATTATATTTTCAGACCAAACTCAAATATTTTCCTCCTAACTGTTCACCGTTCTATGGCTAACGGCACTCAATGCGGTAAACGCCGTCAGTCCGTTACGTGTCCACTGTCCAAAATCAAACACCGTAAGTCTTGATACAAACAATTTTCTGTTTGTCCTTTCTCTTTCCTAATATAATATATATATTTTTTTTCTTCTGAAACCTTAACTTTTCTTTTTTTTTTTCTTTTTCTTCTTGAACTACGCTACACGATAATCTAGACTTGAGCTCAACCCTAATTTTCGCGTCTTGGACAAATTTGCCACCGGTAAGTATTAATTTAAGAGTTTTTAAACATATATATAAAAAAAAAACATATATTCATATTAATTTAAATGTCCGTAGGTCGTACGTGTCTCTCTGTCGCGGTCTAAATGGCGTTACCTTGCTTCCAATATTCACTCCCCAAATCGAACTGCTTTGCGGACCCTAAGGAACTGCAGACGGTAGTGAGTTGTGCTGGAGGAGAAACTGATGAAATCGGATGGGTGAGATGACCGTGGTTGTCAGGATTCTTCCCCTTGTGTATCTTTACAGCCTTTGTACTCTCAATCCGTAGGTGATTTCAACTAACTTGTGTTTTTTTCTTATTTACTTTTAGTTTAAGTTGAATTATTTTTAATTTAAGTGGATTTATTTTTAGTTTAAGTTAATTTATTTTTTTAGTTTAAGTTAATTTATATTTTTAGTTTAAGTTAATTTATTTTTAGTTTAAGTTAATTTATTTTTAGTATATATGGTAAGCGTTATTATTTTAACCTTCTTGCTGTTTTACAAAAAAAAAACTTTTAATTATCTTCAATATTTTCTATGCACCAATATTTCAACTTAATAAAACAAAACCATAAATTTCAACTTTCAAACAAAATTCGTATTATTTTTCTGCGCCAGCTTGTTTCCACGGCGAAAGGTAAGAAGCAAAAAGCCCCTCAATTTTCTCATTTTCTCCCCAAGTCACCTCGCCACCGCCAAAACATGTCGATACCCAATTCCAAGAGCCGCTTTTTCAGCAAATCCTATTGTTTATTTTCCCCTTTCTTCTTTCTCTATATATACTATTTGTTGTTTACCTTTTCCTTTCCTTCCATCATTTGTTTACATATATTAGTGGTCCTTTTCTCTCCCTACCCAAACGGCATTGCCAACTACCTTGTTCATAACATAGGGTGCACATGACAAAATGTATAACATAATTTCAAGAATATTCCAGTGTGAATATAACAAATACTACATATGTATATATAGTTTATAAGTATATATTTTCGTGTAGTTCCTATGAGACGCATAGGGATGTAGGATACCTTTTGTGAAGATTTTCGTCCTTTAATTTTTTCAGGAATGGTGTAAAATTAAAAACTTCATGTCTTTCATGTCTAAGTGTTATATTGTTATGTCACAATTTTAATGAATTGTAATGTTTAGTAGAAAATTCTTAGGCCAAGCTCAAATTTTTAAAACTCGTGACATTATGACAACACTACACTTAAGATACCAATAATACTTTTGGTCTGTTGAGACAATAACCATTATTTGGAATTTGTATAACTCGTGCATTGAATTAAGTCCAATAACTCTGGAGTATTATAATTATTTTTGTGATATAAAAGTTATTTTTCGTTAACTATACGATAGCCATATTTAAAAGTCTAAAAATGTATGGTTGTATGCACAAAAATTCACAAAAAAATGCCAAAAATTCATTAAATTACTCAATTCCCGTACATACAAACAAAGAAGAAAGTACAACATCATTTATTTGACGACATTGACATGATTTTTTTATTATCAACGCCAACTCATCGTGGGCATAAATTATGCTCGAATACAAAGATTTTTAAACGACTTTTGTCCTTGTGAAGGCTGTAAAATTTATTTTGTATACAGAACGGGTGGTGAAGACTAAAATCAACTGAAGAAAGGAAGGAAGCAAGAAAGAAAAAATTAAGATGGAAAGGAATTTTTAAATAATATTTCTTCGTATGTAATAATAAATGAGTGTGTATGTTTGTATGTCATCTTTTTATGTACCATCTGAATGTACGGGGGATCGTTAAATAAATAAAAATAATTGTAATTTATTTTTTATTTATTTATTTCATTGGAATTATTAAACTTTTATGACTACCGCTACAAAAATCTGTTGCTGACAATGAATTAGTCTTCTATCTTGCGTTACAATCAAGCTATTGGACATATATAACAACAACAAAAAAGAAAAACCAAAGAAGAAACAATAAAAGCAACTGAGATTTCATCCTATTTCATTTGCTGGTGTTCTTGAATTATCTGTTTGCTTGTTTATATTGTTTATTCTATTTGTTCTTTAGTAAACGAAAAAACATTTCCTTTTATTATTTATTATTAATTTTTTCTCTGCCTCTCATATTTTATTTTATTGGTTACAATTCGATACAATTTAAGTTTATTTTTCCCATTTAACAAAAACAAAGAAACAAAAATTTCATCCTAAAGGCGATTTTATTTATGTCCATAAAGGAGAATCTAAGCAATAACATAAAGAATTTAATCTCCATTAATACTCTTAAGAGGATAGTCGTCTTTTCCTTATTATTTTTCTTTCTACTTTCATTCATTTTTATCCGATAAGACTAAGACAACAAATGTATTACATACACATTTTATGTTCTTCATAATTTTCCTCTAATTCTCAAAAAAGTACATCAACGACTCCTTAAGTACTTACCATATTAATACGTATTTATACTTATTTATAATTCTTATTCCTCCTAAAAATATGTTTAAATAAATAAACTTTATTTATTTTCAGAGTTTTGATGTTCTTTACAGATTAAATCTTTTTCGGAGAGTGTAAGTACTAATAAAAAAAAACTATAATGTATGGATAGTTGTCTTAGATCAGCTAGTAATACAGTTTGTTTTTTTTTTTTTTTTTTGTTTAATAAAATCTCTAAAAAAAAATATATGTTTATGACATGGTTACAATTAGTTTTTTATATAGTCGTACGAAGCTTGTCAGTCGTAACAAAAAAAGTTACATACATGCATACATACATACATACATTTCTGGTTTATTTTTTGAATTTTACTAAAAGCTTTGTGTTTACCGCACATGCTGGATAAACGAATGCAATTCATTTAAATAGTTTTTTTTTCCTTTTCTATGCAAATATTTTTTCTATAACTTGTCGTCCATCTACTAGTCTTTTTAATACTCAGTCATAAAACAAATATTTACTTTATATACTCTACACCATTAAAAATCTGTCATCTACCCTATGAATAGTTTACGAAAAAAAGAATGTGAAAATATGTATTCAGAGTACTCTTTGTGAAGAAAAAGAGATTCGCTTAAAATTCGCTTAGTTAAGTCTTAACAAATATGTACACTTGCATATATTCTTAATCACATATTCTCTTCCGAATATTATTTGAAATTTGTTTTTTGCATAACCACCACCCAATTTTTTATTTTGGTTACTAGGCATTATTCAAAAATAACTTCAATTTCGACATAGAAAAATAGAATTGTTTATTTATCTAAAACTTTTGTCTACTTCGAAAAATAAATTTAAAGAAATTAAAAAAAAAATTTAATTTAATTTTGGTGATTTCTTCAATCAAAACAATCTTCAATTTGTATTGAATTATAATAATTATAAAGTGGGCACGAAAAACTTGAGCAAAACACAAATGGGCAACAATAAATTTTATAAGAATCATCATTAAATTCAAAACTACTAGGGATAAAATCAACAATTACTTTCCTTATTAGATGCAGAAACGCAGGAATAATTCTAAAATTTATTGCCAATTGAACAAGGAATGTAACAAGTATTTTTGGTTTAAAGGGGCTATCTGGAATTCAGAATTCAAAAAATATACGACAGATTTCCAAAACAAGTTTTTAAGATTAACGTTAAGAGAAACACATGAATTACTGAAGCATTTTCAAACGAGTTAGCGATAATAAAAATAAATTTGAAATAATATTTTTTTTTCAGATGAGATGGAAGAATTTTTACAGTATTAAGACATGTTATCAGCTTCATTTAATAAAATCAGGTTAAGAATATACATATAAAGAAATTTAATTGTTTGCAAAATTTACAAATTACGGAGTTTGCTATTAAGTTAATTAGTAAATTGTTTGTAAATAAGTCTGATATAGATATTCCGGAAAGGGTAAAATGGACATTATCACTAGGGCATAAACACGCTTTACCTATTAGGAGCGGGGAATTGCAACTTTAAAAATTATAACTGAAGGTGAGGATTTCATACAGACTATACAGGATAAAGACGAACAGGAAATAGCTAGAACAAAACTAACGACAATTATTGATGACCATTTGAATAAAATGAGTTTGACAAATAGGGATAAGATTATATTTATTAAACAGAGTTGATAAAACGAATAAGTTTTTAAAAGTGAATAAGGATTTACTTATTTTAAAAGCTGATAAAGGTAACACTACTGTAACTTTAAAAAGACAAGATTATGACATTAGGATGGAAAACATTGTAGATGATAGGAAATATAGATTGATTAATAAGGATCCTACGAGTAGATTGCAGAAGATTAATAATGTTTTAGTTAAAGAACTTTTTAAAGGTAGGTTTATTATAATTAATGAAATAAATACACTTAAGACAAATTTTGCAAATGAACCTAGAATATATGGACTTTCGAAAATTCACAAGGATGATTTTCCTTTAAGACCAATTTGTTGTTTTGTAGATTCCCCTAGTTATGGACTGTGTAAATAACGAACGAATATTTTGAATAGGATAACTGAAAATTCGAAATGTAACGTAAGAAACTCAGTAGAGTTTAAGAATAGGGTAAAAGACCAGAAAATACAAGATGATGAGTTATTGATTCCACTTGATGTAGTATCGGTATTTCCTAGTATACCTGTTGATTTAGCGTTGCAAATTAAAGAAGAGAAATGGGATATTATTGAGAAATATACTAAGATTGAAAAGACTTTATATTTACGTATTCTTAAATATTGTATTGAAGATAATATATATTTTCAATACAATGTATTGAATTTTTATAAAAAAATAGCAACTAAAATCACATTTAAAAAAACGCATAATTATGCTGTATACGCTTACAAAGTGACAAAGATAGGTAAAACAACTTAAAAAATATATTTTTTTTTCTTTAATACATCTCGTTACTAAACCTACTTATTTCTTTTAGAAAATATAGTGGCACCAAACTATCATCTCAAAAATGTATCATCTCATGAATATCACATTTTATTATGTATTACATTATATTCAGACAGCGTAGGCCTGTCTTTTGATCATCACGCCGCTTTTCTATGTTGTCCAGAAGTTGAAAATATCAATTTTGATTGTTAATTTTAAGAAAAACATTTGTATTTAGGAGCTTTTATTTAGTCTTTCTCAGCAATAAGTTTATATTAACGGCCCAAAATGTGCTGCCCCAGCGTGTCCAAAAACTTATTTAAACAGCGATTTATTTTCAAATATTTCCAAAAGATTAATAGAACATAAAGATCCATACATTATGTGGGGGCTTCTAAAAGTATTTTTAGTGTAAATTTATACTAATTTTTTATCTAAATAAATCAATAAAAAATATTTCAGTGATATAGATAACTGTCATGACAATTTCTTGTTTGTTTACAAGTGAAAGTGAAAATTATTTTTAAAAATTTGGTCGAAGAAAAGAGACGCAATAATTAATATACATTTTTCTTTGGTGAGTAAAATTTGCGATCTTTTTTTACAAGCGTAACTAATAAAGGCTATAATAAACGGCATGTTTTTTACATCTGACTTTAAAATTTGTGAGTCATATGTAAATCTACATTTCTGTCAAAATTGTACTTTTACGCTGACTGCTTTGCAGCATCAGAGATTTCTGGCAACGGCTGATGTCACATGTTTTGACAGAAGAAAATAGAGCGCACTCTAATTAAAATTTTGTCAGATGTCTCAGCTCTTGTTTTTTTTACAGAAGTAATGTTTTAAAGGTAACACACGACATGTTTTTATTTATCAGTGTGGTATTTGTCAAGTCAGATGTAAAAAACATGCCGTGTATTAGCTCCTTAACTAGTAACTATAGTTACTAAGAATTTATTAAACCCTTCTCCTCTGGTCATTCCGTTCGTAATTTCTACAATTTTCATTTTCGACCCTATAAACTATATATATTTTTTTTAAAGCTTTTGAATAAAGGAGTCGATTAAGCCATGTATGTCTGTCAGTCTGCCCGTGTGTTGGTTGAACTCAACTTCTAGAAGCAACCACATGTTCCTTAGATCTCTGTATAGTATCAATCTTTTTGAAATATCCAGAAATGAATTGGTATTGAAATACAGCATATTCGCCCTATAACTTTCTGAGATATGAGCAAATAAACGCGACTGCCTCTGTTTTTCCAATATTTTTACCAACAAAATTAAAATTTTTCAGCCATAGAATAATTTATAGGAACCTATGCTACTATTTGTAGATATAGTATGCCTTTAGAGATATTCGTGATAAGTTTTTGATAAAGCTGGCTCTAATCGGTAAAGTTATAGGATTTTTTTTTTAATATATATTTCAATAATTGAAATATAAACACTATAAAAAAATTAAAATTCATGTTGGCCGCCGCTACACACTGGTGGACAATAAGTTTATATATGGGTCAAATCTGATATTTTAAAATGTAACTTCTAGAACCCCCTCAATACTGGTATCAAATAAAATGTAAAATCCAAGACGACGTCTAAAACAAAGTGGCGGAAGAAATTTTTTAACCTGATCAATATGGGTATCAAATGAAAGGGCTTGACTAGTAGAATACAGTTATCTACGTAAAATCAAAATCGAGGATGGCGTCGGAAATAATAAAGAAAAATGGCGTATAACATGAAATGTAGGCTAAGCTACGATGTGGGATTATAACTATGTACATGATGGCATTATCAGATTCGGCACTGGTGAATATAGCACTCTTGTTATACTCTTCACACAGTGAAAAAGTGTATATATAGGTTTGTCATTCCGTGTAAAATTTCTGAAAATTTTCATTTTCGACCCCCTAAAGTATATATTTTCTGAAAGCTTATGAATAGGGGAGTCGAATAAGCTCTGTCAGTCTGACCGTCTGTCCGTGTTTATGTTTAAATCATCTTTTTGAAGCCCCCCGACATCGCCTGGACCCGGGTGAGGTATTAAGAAATATTCGGGAGTAGATCGGTATTGAAAATCAGAAAAATCGGTACATAATCAACTGAGATATGAGCAAAAAACCACGACCATCTAGTTTTTTTTTCATAAAAACAACATACAACACATACATACATATGTACATACAAACAGGTATACTGTTTAGAGTGAAACAATTTTTTTTTTATTTTTTATTTAATATATATATATTATAAATTGAACATCAACATTGTCATTGAATATCGAAAGGATGAATGCCACCGAGGTCGCGGTGACCATTTGGCAGATATTTTGTTCCATCCATAATTGAGTCACAACAATATTATCAAAATAAAAAGAAATGACAATAATTTTCTAAATAATTTGTGTTTTATTCGAAATCAACATCGGCCGCTTGTTTAAAATAATATTTAAATACATTAAATAAAATAATAGAATAAATTTGTAAAGTGTTTTCAGTAGGCAATAATATTTACCGTTATATCATTTTACTTTCCGAAAACGTCAAAAAATGACTTTGTTTAAAATAACGTTGATATCTGGGTAAAAAGTAAAAGAATGTGAGTGTGAAACATGTAATAGTGACAGCACTGCTAAAAAGTTTTTAATATCTTTAAATTCTCAAATATTATTTTGAGAGAGAGAGTGTATTATCACATCAGGTAACAGTGATGGTATATGAGAATTTCAGTCTTGTGCCAAAATTTTAGCTAGAAAGGGCAAAAATATATTAAAAAGTGCCATAACAAATATATACACATATCTATTTAAAAATATTAAATCCATTTATTTAGTTTTTTAGATTATTACATTTTATTAAGATGAATTGCTTATATATAAAAAAGAATTTCAGACTTCAATATTTAAACAAGTAAGAGCACTATATTCGGCTGTGCCGAATCTTTTATACCCACCACCAATTTTGTGTACATTTAAAGCACAATAATTATTTTTTTGTTAATGGCTTGGAATAATCTCTTTATAATAAAATATACATCTCTTTCTTTGTAGAGGGTGGTAAAATTTTAAATTTAAAACAGAGGCCGAATTACGGCACTCGAACGTGATCGAAATTTGAAAACTCTTATTAGAATCTATATACCTAAAGCATACTCGATCGTTCGAGTAAAATTTCGATCGATATCGAATGCCGTAATTCGGCCCCAGGTCTGTATAAAATGTTAGAACATCTATGAATGCCTTCTAAATTCGTTAAATGAGAAGCATTGCTGTTTATCGCGATAGTGTGGCAAAAAAACAGTCAACTTCGACTCATCATCGTGCCAAACAATTGAGCATCAGCAATGTTATTTAAAATTTGGACTATCGGATCGAGGTGTGCCGTTGAGGTCGCGGGGCCATTCGGCCGATATTTTGTTCCATACATAATTGAACCATACAAATATTATCATTAAAAAAGAAATGATAATAATTTCCTAAATAATTTGTGTTTTATTCAAAATCAACATCGGCCCTTAAAATTTAACCACCCTTTATAACTTGGATATGCTGGTAAAATGTTTTCGTAAATTAAGTGTTTCAGTGAAAATGGGCGTTAAAGTAAGCGTGTCAATAAAATTTCTGCTAATAAATACAACTTAGATATTTCAATATAGTCCGTAATTCTTCCAAAATATTTATTCATTGAGAAATTATATGAATTTGAAATAAAGCATTATATAGGATGTGGGCGTAAGAGTGGGCGTGTCACCAAAATTTTCTGGCATAACAATAACATTGACTAGAAGGATTTCCGTAGCAAATTTTATCATCATACCTCTAATTTTGTCGGTTTTATAAATTTAAATTTCATTAACAGTAAATAACGTGGAAAGTGAGCGTTATAGTAGGTGTGTCGAAGTTATTTATGCTAATAAATACAACTTAGATATTTCAATAAAGTCCTTTATTATTCGATTATTATTATGGGAGGTTGGCGTGTCACATTTATTTTCCGTCAGAAGAAAGCCTTTGACCAAAAAGCAATTCCTGCAAAATTTCAGAATTTGTCACTCTTATTAGGTTTTAAATTTTTAACATATTGGAAAATACACTGCGCGGTATAAATTTTCGTACATTTTGATCTCTAACTCCCTTCCTAATACATGCATTTAGGCAATTTTTCTTTCTTCCTTAAACTCCGATTTAGCCAATTTTCTATTCCAAACAAACCTTGTGTATAAGACATATTCTGGCAAAATTTGAGCCCACTAGCTTTTTCGATGGGACCTCTATCGCGCTTTTAACAGACGGACAGACGGACGGACATAGCTAGATCGTCGTCAAATAAAACCCCGATTAAGAATATACATACCATTTTTTTGGTGGCGGATATAAAAACTCAAATACTTCAAAAAAACACATTACAAAAAAATTTGTTTAGCTCTTTTACTAAAATTTTGCAAAAAATATTTGACCTTGTGTCACAAAAATTGGTCTGCTGATCACGGTCGGATCGTAACGGGTATAAAATGGAGTATAGAGGTATAGAGGAGAGTTTTATCTACTAAATGGTGCTAATTTCTTTTTGTTATCTTATGTTTTCTAGAAGTTATGGTGTATTAAAAAAAGGAATTTAGGAAAATTTAGACCTAAAGATAAAAAAAAAATTATTTCTAAACATTATAAACAATTTATTTTCATGTATTAATGGCTAACAAATTTTAAAATTATACAAAACTTATTTCGTTTGAAAATCTTCTAAAAGTAAAATGTTATAGAACTTTAAAAATCAAAATCTTACTAATAAATTTCCTGTTTTAGCAAAATGCTGAGCATGTCTATTTTGAATCACCCTGTGGCCCTTAAAATTTAACCACCCTTTACAAAAGAATAGATAGATAAAAAAAAAATTTGTTAAAATATGTATTTTAAATATTCAAATACTTATTTTAAATCTACTGATGCACATTTTTTTAAAATATTTTTAAATCTTAAACCTCATAAGACTGTGTGTACAACTATATGTAAAGTTGGGCACAAATCATTACTCTAGTTAATTTTTGTCAACAAACTTCGGTCATTTTCGTTTTCACAAACCCCTATAAAAATCCTTTGTAGTTTGTGCAAAAAAATGTTACTAGAGTCATCTTGTGTTCTACGTGATGTTTAGCAAAGACATCATCCTCAGTGTTTGCAAAATGTAGTGGCGCCTTCAACAGATGTCGCCATCTGCAATGAATAAATGCTAATGAATATGACTAATATATTTTTATAAAAATTAAAAAAAAAGTGGGCGTGGCACATCTATTTTCCGTTATAACGAAGACTTTGACCAAAAAACCATGTTTGCAAAATTTCAGAACCGTACATATAGTTTTGTCAGTTTTATTACGTTTTAAACTTTAAATATACACTGAGCGGTATAAATTTTCGTACATTTTGACCTATAACTCCTTTTCTAATGCATAGATTTAAGCAATTTTTGGGGAGAAATATTCTTTTGACTCGAGAAATATATATTCGAAGTTTCATGACTCTACGTTTATGCGTTTGGACACAATTCCTTTTTTTCGATGTTTGAAGGACACGGTTTTTTCGACCTATTCTTGCTTTACGAGCTATAACTCTCTTTCTAATATTCCGATTTAGCCCATTTTCAATACCAAACAAACCTTGTCTATTAGAAAGATTCTGGCAAAATTTGAGCCCTTTAGCTTTTTCGGTGCGACCTCTATCGTGCTTTCAACAGACGGACAGACGGACAGACGGACAGACGGACAGACGGACGGACATAGCTAGATCGTCATCAAATCAAACCCCGATTCAGAATATATATACTTTATGGGGTCTAAAATGGATATTTCGATGTGTTACAAACGGAATGACAAAATGAATATACCCCCACCATTTTTTTGGTGGCGGGTATAAAAATTTATGCAGGTAATCCTATCCTACTTATAATATAATAAATGTGAATGTTTGTATGTTTGGATATTTGGATATTTGTTACTCAATCACGCAAAAACGGCTGAACGGAACTAACTGAAATTCGGCACATAGATAGATAACAACTTAGATTAACACATAGGCTACTTTTTATTACGATAACCAGGCGAAGTCGTTGGAAAACTCATCATCACAGCCTAAACGGGTTGTTTGTGTTGTTAATATTTTTATTTTTGTCTTTAATACTAAGTCTAAATTTTATTCCGATAACTACGCAGACGAAGTCGCGGGCACAAGCTAGTTACATATAAGTATTATAATTTATTAAATACATAAATATGTCAGACGGACTTGTAGGATATCATTCATTTTGAACTTTCATAAAGGGGATTCTGTGTCATTGTTGCAGTTTTTAGTAGTATTTGCAACAGGGAGAAAAAGCGTTTATTTCTTTTTAATTAAAAATATATTGCTTCAAAAGTAAGTAAAATTATATTTTTATAATTTTTTAAAAAAGTGCCAATATTTTAATGAGTGTGCCATGGTGCCATTAAACAACTAATAGTGCCGAAAATGGCACAATTGTGTCACTTTTACCAACAGTGTAAGGTAATAGCGCTGACCAAGAGAAATTTTCGTCTCTCATTTTTTTTATATAGAGTTGACAATTCTTGGGACTGAAATCGCTTTTTTATATAGAGTGTATAGAGTGTGACATACATTGGGACACAATAAAATAATCAGCTGGGCTGGCACATACATATTAAAAGTTAGTGGCTTTCTCGGTAATTTTAAATAAAGAATACGATTGATTTGAATTTAAACTATAATTTATTTCGATAAATTTATTTTTTTATTTAATTCAATATCCAAGTACTAGTATTTACCCGAATAAAGATAGGTCACCATGCCAAGCCAATCTAATAAATATTAAACTCAGCTATAGAGCGCTTCAACTGACGCTAGTGGTGTATACTGACATTTAATTTTTTTTATAATTTATGAAATGTTTATAAATAATTAATTAAACACATCTTAATAAAGGTAAGCAAACAGTATTTTTTTTATATATATTTTGCAACAGCGGCAACACATATTATATCTAGATGAAGCATGCATTTGATTTAGGAAACAATAACCATTTAAATTAAAAAAAAAAGAATAAAAATAATAATAAAAAAATACTTGGAAATAGTGTGAAAAGTTTACTAGTAATTGTGTGTTTGTCACCACAGTTTATTTATAAATAGTCTGACAATATAACACAAAAATCCAGCCAATTTAATTAAAGCATCTACATTTTATTTATTTAAAGGGGTTTTCACTCAATTTAACAAAGCAATCGTAAAATAATACATGAATACATACGTATTTTCAACATAATAAAACTGTATGTACAAATATGTTCATACATATATAGTTATGTTGGTTTATTTTGTAAATTATTTTATTACTTTATGTTAAAACTAAAGTTTTTATGCGAATTTTATATGTTGTTTTCATGCAAAATCTATGACATCCCTTGTTAAGGGCTTAATAAAGGAAATTACGTTTCAATATTAGGCTTTCTTTGAACTTTTATGTTCATTGTTGTTTTAATCATTTGTTTTATTGGTTTTATTCGTCATGGTATCATGGAGTCTATGACATAGACTGTAGTGGTATGTATTACATATGTACAAACAAAATGTATGTACGTATTTAAATATGACTGTGTGTACGATTATATTTATTTGTGTCAATGATGGGGAAATTGTTCAATGAATTAACGCTGATTTCTATCAACAAGGAATGATGGAAAAAAATTTACGCAAATAAGTTTGAACATTAATACATTACTATTGACAGAATAAATACATAAAAAAAATAAATGAATAAATGAATGATAAGTTTATTATCCTGTTTGTACTTTTTATGGAAATTAATAATGCTGTAAGGATGGGGTTAGCCTTTGTGTAATACACTTGATCAATAAAGGGTCATTATTCAGATTTTTTTTTTACAAAGAAACAGAAGAACATTTTTATTAGTTTCTATGGGGCTTTATCAAACAACAAAAGCTATAATTACTTAGAGATAATTTTGCACTTTTCTGATTCTGCTGAAAATAAAAACATTACGATCAATTTTTTGTACAGCTGTAATCTTTTATAAAATTCTTACAGACCAATGCAATTATTTTGGAATTATAAGTAACTTCTAAATTTTGAGCAACAATTACCATGTAATGATACTTCAAGCTAAAAGCAAGGCTCTGTTTAAGTATTAAATAATATATTATCTAGTTCGAACTATTTCACTGCCAATCGGCATTCATTTCTTCAATTAGTACCACGCCACTACAGGTGTTTTGTCCAGACTAGAAGAAATTTCACATTACGTCTGGAGATTGTCGATAATCCTAACCGCACAATCCTACGTAACAGCCAGCATGATCATTAGGCTAAAGTCCCCAATAGAATGCTCACCTTATATCTGCCTACCTTTGAATAGTCTACCGCGATCTGGGTATATCTAACCTCTTTAATTTTTAGATCCAGGATTCTCCTATGCTATAGCCAGAGGTGCGGGTAATACCTCTATACCCCACACTACCAATAACACCAATGCGTAAACACTTCAAGTTAACATGCCCCCGTGGGGAGAGGGGAGGTGTGGAATAAAAATGTTGTTTATTATTGGATGGAAATTTGATATATAAACATCTTATAAAGCCGTTTTAAAATCTATGATATAGACCGTATATACAAACAGTATTTATGAACTCAGCATACCATGAAATAAAGAAAAAGAAAATCTAAAAAAATATTTTTATAAACAAAATATGTATTTAACCTAGAATTGCTTAAAGATTCATGTTCAAGATTTCATGGTAATCACTGCTTAAACTTCTAAAGAACTGATTGCATTGGTCTCTAAGAATTTCATACCATATAATTAATAGTTCAATTAGTAAATTTAGGTCGTAATATTACGAATCAGCTGACAAAATCTCTCACATAAACAAAACGTTTTACTGTTTATTAAACATGTATTTCAACTTTCCGTGGGGTAGAAGTCTACAAAAATAAATATTTGCATAGAGGACGTAAAACATTGGACATATTGTTTAAAGATAAAAAAAGTGGACAACGCTACATTGTAACTAACTAACAAATACATTTTAACGATACTAAATACTGTAAAGTAGAACAATACTTAATGAACCATAAGCTAAAATCATCTAAATTGAAAAACGCAAGTTTCATTTATATTTATTACTTTACTTGTAAAAGTAGAAAAATTTAGAGACGATATAGTTTGCAGAGCACCCCAGTACATCTTTATATATTTAAACAATAAAAAATTTTTTTTTTACATCAGTATTCGTTTGATCAAAATTAAGATAACTGAAATTTTTTCTTAATGTCCTTTTAAGAAATCTTTAAATCATAAGCATCAGAAAAAATCTTTTTTTTAAGATTGAAAACACGATAAAACCAATTTGTAAAACACTAGCATTGGGTAATTCATGTTTATAACGTTAAATAACTTTTCGTAATAATAACTTGCAACTCTTCGCTGTGTGAACATAATACTATCCATCTCTTTAAATTTTTTATTTAATAGTGTTATTTTGTGCAAACACAAGTTAAATATACTTACATACATATATATCAAGAAGAATATTATTTTATGTTAAGACTTCAAAAAGTAATTTCAATTTGAGAAACGAGAAAAAAAAACTTTCTAAAAAAAGCAGACATCTCATTATGTCCACAACATAAATTACGTTAAAAATTTGATTATAGAAACAATCTAAGTACTTTTAAGCACGCTAACATCCTCTTATACCACAGAAAAAATAAACAAAAGCGACATTAAGATCTTAACTAAGAAATAGAACAACAAACAACAAAGTTAAAAAAGTTGAAGAAAGAAAACTTAATGTACATACTACATATGAAAATAATGGAAAAATTTTAAAAAGTAATTTTCTCTTACCCAAAGGATCTATGCGCAAAATAATTTCACCAGCTACAACATCAATTGCAAAGAATAACATTAGAGTGAACCAAAACTTTGCTTGGGAAATTTCCATTATTCTTGTGGTCATGTACCGCCAACTATAAAGCGGATATCGATGATTGTGTGTCCGCTCTCTCCTTGCCAGTGTATGTGTACGTGTAGAGGCAAATATAGTTTTTGCAGTAGTTGTTGGCGGCAATATAGACGATGTTGATGGCAATTTCGAAAACACCAGGGATATTGGTAGTGGCGCCGCTAAAAATGGTAATGGTGCTGGTGATGTTGTTTTAATTTTATAAAAATGTGTTGGCATCAAAAACCAAAGGAGAAACCGCACAATAAGCTTAAAATCCAAATTGTTTGGTAGGTAAAATTCAGCCGGCACATAATAATCTTTTATGAATATTGATCGTCGTTCTGATGTTAACAAAGAAGGTGGTGACTGTAGCAGTAGTGAGTTTTTAAATCGTCTACGAGCTGATACAACAGCATCACCATCAATTTCCATCAATAAATGCACTTAAACAAAAAAAATTTCACAAACTCTCACAAACAAAAAAAAAGTAAAATTTATGACGTGACCGACTATCGAAATATCGCCAACCACCATCTGCATACACGTATTTATTAAAATTTCATTAGATTTAATTTTTATATTTGTTTCTTTTTATGTTTTGCTTGGCTGCTTTATTGTGTTTTATTCCAATTTGTTTTTTTTTCAGTACCGCACTTAAAACATTGTTAATAATTTATTATAATTTTAATACTTTAAATGTCACATTTTAAAGAAATCTTGCATTTAGATATTTTTTGCGTTGCCTGCTTTTGGACTTTTAACTTTAAAACAATTTATTTATTCAGTTGTGTTTTATTTTTAATTTACTTTTATGCTATTTTGTCAGGAAAAAATAAAATTGAAAGCATATTTTGCATACATACATACATACATACTGGTGCATGTTTTTTGCGTTAAACAGCCAATGTATGTAGGGATGTGTGCTTATGCAAGTGTGCATTTTTTAAATATAACTTTTAATGTAGTTCGTTTAATTTCCGGAAATACCGACTGATAACAACGAGTTAAAACAACAGCAACAACAAAAAGAAATAAAAACTATTCGGTTGGTTGCCTGATTTACACGGTTGAGTCATTTAGGCAAACATGCATGCATATGTGTATGTAAGTTTAAAACCTCTTAACAATTTTTACTGCCTTGTCAGATATCAGTACCAATTTATTTTAAATATTTTTGCATACGTCACCTGATGACTATATGCGAAGGCATATTCCAACATCAACTCCTGAAGATATATATCAGCACTCAACGGAGTTGCTCGCAGAACTCCATTATTTGAAATCTCATTAAAAAATGTTTTCAGTTTTGGGCGAAATTTCAATAATCTTAAACTTTAACTCTCTCAGATCAACTGAACTACATTATTTTCAAATTGTAGCAACAATATAAGTTTTTGTGCTAACTACTTTTAACACGTTTGGAATGATTGATGTTTGGTTTCCGCGATCTTGTAAAAAATAATGATCCTCTTTGCAATAATATAAAGAAGAGAAAAACTAAAATGTTTGAATATAAGAAATATAATTTCGCACACACAACGAGCATATAAAAACTATTTAAATAAAATAAAGACGATCCAGAAACTTTTTACGACTTTGTAAATTTTAAACAGTGAACAGTTGATTTTCCTCCAATCATGAAATTTGGTGACTGAAACCTCCGCGATAAACAAACCTGTGATATATTTGCTGACTTTTTTCATCAACTTATGCTTGAACAGTATTCAACAATCGTAATCAATTTCCTCATTTTATTCAATAATCCTCACGAATAGATCTTTCTTCTGTCAACGAATGTTTTGTCCTTTAATACCTGCAAAATATTAAAATACTAACTTTTCCTGGTCCTGACAATATTACGAGCTATATTTTAAATTATTGTGCTCTATTATTAAATAAGCCTTTTCGCTAGAGTGGAGTAGTTTCTCCGAATTATGGAAGAAAATCATTTCTTATTCCAGTACATAAATCAGAATTAAAATCGTTTGTTATACGGAAATTGCCAAGTTTAGTTCAATTCCATTGCTGGCACCCCAAATATCAACAATTTTATCTTAAAATCAACACGTTTTTGGGAAATCTTGCTCAAGCCTTCTTGAGCTAAATGATGGATTCTAAAAGGTTCGCCATCTAATGTTATTTTTTCAACTAGTGCTTATTTCGCGAATGGTAACACCTAGCTCATGTCTGATTTTACAGATAATTAGTTTTATCCTTCCGCTGGACGAATATGGTTGTATATACGCTTGAACAACGCTAGGAAATATTGCGACACTACTTTGGCCGATTTTGCCAAAAAAATCATCTTTTCAGATGAAGCTCATTTTGATCTTGGCGGGTATGTGAACAAGCAAAATTGTCGCATTTGGCGCACAGAAAACCCGCACGCATACATTGAGGAGCCGATATACCCAAAACGAGTCACTGTTTGGTGTGGATTTTGGCAACATTTTGTTTCAATAGGACGGCGCTATACGCCACACAGCCGAAGCTACACTTTTTATAGCATTTTCAAAAAAAAAAAAAAGTTATTTGGCAGACCCTTTATAAGCACCAACGAACGGATGTCACCTATACTGATTTCAGTAAGACATTAGATAAAGTAAGTCACAATCTTTTATAATTTAAAATGAATAACATGCTTTTTGCACCTCATCTACTAAGATGGATTGAATCTTATTTAAAAGATAGATTACAGTACGTTAAGTCTAAAAATGTCAATTCAAAAAACATTTACGTTTCATCCGGTGTTCCATAAGGTCATGAATGATATGATAATCAATCACTCTAATATTTGAATGCATGCTGATGACGTAAAAATTTGTATGTCTCTTAATGGTGTTGAACAACAAAGACTTTTTAAATACGATATAATTAAATTTGCCGATTGGTGCAATGCTAACTTAAAGGAATTAAATGCTAAAAAATTTAATTATTAGATGGCTGTTACTCGATGAATGGTGTATATCATGAACTGACTGAATATTGAATGATCTTGTAGTTATTCTAGACAGGAAATTGGATTTTTACACACATTACGTTAACAGCCAATAAATCAATTGGTGTAGTGGATTAAACGTTTGTCTAAGGAATTCTTAGACCTATATACAACTAAGCAGCTGTTTACAATTTAGTGAGGCCTATATTACTTAGAACATGGTTGCATCATATGCGATACACAATATTAAACTCTTGAATCTTTTCAAGTAAAATTTTTCTTTTCTGTCTTAATGAGTGGCTTCCATCGTATTAAAGACGCATGACTGATTCTCATTAAAATTTTTTTTCAATCTTAATTTATTTTATTTTTCTAATCCCTTTAACAAAAACAAGTAAGAGCGCTATATTCGGCCGTGCCGAATCTTATATACCCTTCACAACGTGTAGTCATGCAATAACAGTGTATGTAACACGTATGTATTTTAAAAAAACAAAAAAAAAAAAAATTTTTTTAAAATTTAAAAAAAAAATTTTAAAAAAATTAAAAAAAAATTTTAAAAAAAATTTAAAAAAAAATTATTATGTAAATAATATATATAAAACAAAAAAAAACTAAAAAAAAAATTAAAAAAAAATAATAAAAAATAATAATAAAAATATAAATAATATATTAAATAAAAAATAAAAAAAAAATTAAAAAAAAAATTTAAAAAAAAATTTAAAAAAAAATTTAAAAAAATTTTTTTTGGCTCAGCTGGGATTCGATGCCACGTTTTCTCTAACCAGTATACACGTTTGTATGTATGTATGTTGTTGTTGTAATGTTGTTTTTGTGGAAAAAAAATCGAGGTGGTCGTGGGTTTTTACTCATATCTCAGTTGTTTATGTACCGATGTTTCTGATTTTCAATACCGATCTACTCCCGAATATTTCTGATATTTTAATACCTTACCCGGGTCCAACCTATGTCGGGGGGCTTCAAAAAGTTGATTTCAACATACACACGGACAGACGGTCAGACGGACAGCCGGACAGACTGACAGGGCTTAATCGACTCCCCTATTCATAAGCTTTCAGAAAATATATACTTTATGGGGTCGGAAATCAAAATTGTAGAAATTTCACACGGAATGACAAACCTATATATACCCTTTTTCACTGTGTGAAGGGTATAAAAAAAAAAATAAAAAAATTATGGGATCTAATCCCGAATAATCTATTAAAATATTTAATACGAGAAGATTTTATTTTTCGGTTGCCCTTATAAGCATTTAGTGTTAACCAACGGTTAGCCAAATGTTAAAGAGATTAGAAAAATAAAATAAATTAAAATTTAAAAAAAAATTTGGTTGGGTTTTAGAAAAAGTTTTATAAAGTTTTTTGTTTTATTTTTAAATTCTCATTTTGTTAATAAGAATTTGAAAATATAACTTGTAACATTTTCAACTTTTTCAAGAACTTGGGTAAAAGGTTTACTGATGATCTGGCATAAGCACCAGTGAAATGCATATAAACCAGCTTAAACCCAACAACCAAATAAATATTATTGAAAAATTATAAGATCAAATCCCGAATAATCTAGTAAAATGTTTTTATCTATAAAATAAAAGTGAAACACTGTGTGTGTGTGTGTGTTAGCTATAAACTTCGAAACTGTAAAACCGATCGGACTTAAACTTTGGCAAGTTGTTGTACACATTCCAGGGAGTGTTTATGGGTGGCAAAAAGTGGGCGGGCCACGCTCATAAAAAATAAGTTATAATTTTTATCTACTTTCACTTGACCGATTTTTGTGAAACTTTGCACACATATTGAGCTGTCATGACAATATAATTTCGTGACTAGAAAAGTGGGCGGGGCCACGCCCATAAAAAAGTTATAATATTGAGGTACTTGCACTGGACCGATTTTTCTGAAACTTTGCACACATATTGAGCTCTCATGACTTTACAATTTCGTGGTTAAAAAAGTGGGAACTGCCATGCCCATAAAAAAAAATTATCAGTTTCAGCTAGTTGAACTTCACCGATTTTTCTGAAACTTTGCACACATATTGAGCTGTAATGACTATATAATTTTGTGATTAGAAAAGTGGGCAGTGCCACGCCCATTAAAAAAAGTTATAATTTTTAGCTTTTTGCACTTGATATTCAATTTAAATTCAGAATGCATTTTTATTCATTAAGGGGCGTAGCAACGCGCACCGGGCTTTTCTAGTAGAGAAATAAAAAGAAATGACTGCGAGTGCGACAATAAATATTTCTCATAATTTTTGCTAGTTCATATACATTCGGAAATTTTGATTATCGGTACGAATTTCGAACAAATAAAAAAATGTTCGGTGGGTACACATGTAAAATATTTGTTCACACACTTAAAACTGCATTTGATGTAGCACATATGGTCATACTTGCATACATATGTAAGTATATACGTACAATTTGTATTCATATAATATACGTAGTTGTTTATAAACAAATACATGTTAAAAGTTGCTGCATAAAAGAGGAAATTAAAATAAATTACACATGATGCAACTATTTTCTGTAGTCCACCTACCAACTTATTTCATATTTTAGTGATTGATATTTCATGTAACATTGATTTTATTATCTAGGTTATAAACAAAATATAATACATTTTAAAAATTAATTATTTCAGGTAATAGTTGGAAATTTAATAGCAAATCGATATTAAACATGATATAAAATCAACTTTTATAAGCAACTGTATGTTCCTCAGATGTGTATGCTATCAATCTTTTGGAAATATCCGGGAATGAATCGCTATTGGAATCCAGCACAATCGCCTCAATTTCTGAGATATGAGCAAAAACCACGACCACCTCGTTTTTTTTTCACAATTACAAGAACAAGAACATATATATTGGTTATAGTAAGAGTGGCATCGAATCTCAGCTGAGCCAAAAAAAATTTTTTTATTTTATATATTATTTATATTTTTATTATTTTTTTTTATACCCGCCACCAAAAAAATGGTGGGGGTATATTCATTTTGTCATTCCGTTTGTAACACATCGAAATATCCATTTTAGACCCCATAAAGTATATATATTCTGAATCAGGGTTTGATTTTATGACGATCTAGCTATGTCCGTCCGTCTGTCCGTCTGTTGAAAGCACGATAGAGATCGCACCGAAAAAGCTAGGGGGCTCAAATTTTGCCAGAATCTTTCTTATAGACAAGGTTTGTTTGGTATTGAAAATGGGCTAAATCGGAATATTAGGAAGAGAGTTATAGCTCGAAAAGCAAGAGTAGGTCGAAAAAACCGTGTCCTTCAAACATCGAATAAAATGGAATTGTGTCCAAACGCATTAACGTAGACTCATGAAACTTCGAATATATATTTCCTGAGTAAAAGCACTATTTTTCTCCGAAAATTGTCTAAATCTATGCATTAGGAGAGGAGTTATCGATCAAAATGTACGAAAATTTATACCGCACAGTGTATTTTTCGGTATATTTAAAAACAAAAACGTCATAAAAGCAACAAAATTGGATGTACGACTCTGAAATTTTGCACACTTTGCTTATTGGTGAGGCGCTTTTTTGTAACGGAAAATCAATTTGCCACGCCTACTTTTACGCCCACCTCCCATATAACGTTTTACCCAAAATTCATATAATTTCTCAATTTATGTAGATTTTGGAATAATAAAGGGCAATATTGAAACATCTCAGTTGTAGTCATTCAAAAATACAACTTTGACACGCCCACTATAACGCCCACTTTTCACGTTATATACCGTTAATGAAATTTAAAAGCTAATAAAACCGCCAAAATAAGAGGTATGATGATCAAATTCGCTACGTATATCCTTTTAGGCAATGTCCTTACTGCGCCGGAAAATTAAGGCGCCACGCCCACTTTTACGCCCACCTCCCATATAACGTTTTACTTAAAATTCATATAATTCCTCTATTAATAAAGATTTTGGAATAATAAAGGCCTATATTGAAACACCTCAGTTGTACTCATTCACAAAAATAACTTTGACACGCCTACTATAACGCCCACTTTTCACGCTATCTACCGTTAATGAAATTTAAAAGCTCATAAAACCGCCAAAATTAGATGTATGATGGTCAAATTTGCTACGTATATCTCACTAGGTAATGTCATTACTATGCCAGAAAATTAAGGTACCACGCCTATTTTTACGCCCACCTCCCATATAACGTTTTACTCAAAATTCCTCTAATTTCTCTATTAATAATGATTTTGGATTAATAAAGGGCTATATTGAAACACCTAAGTTGTACTCATTCGCCAAAACAACTTTGGCACGCCTACTATAACGCCCACTTTTCACGTAATCTACCGTAATGAAATTTAAAAGCTCATAAAACCGCCAAAATTAGAGGTATGATGATGAGGTATGATTTGCTGTGTATATCCTTCTAATCAATGTTATTGTTGTTCCAAAAAGTTTAGGTGACACGGCCACTTTAACGCCTACCTCCCATACAACGGCTTACCTTAAATTCATGTAATTTCTCTATTGACAAAGTTTTTGGGAAAATAAAGGGCTATATTGAAATATTTAAGTTGTATTTATTAGTAGAAACTTTATTGACACAGCTACTTTAACACACTTTCATTGAATTTCATTTCATTTAAGGACTGATGTTGTATTTAAATAAAACACAAATTATTTAGGATATTATTATTTCTTTTTATAATGATAATATTTGTATGGTTCAATTATGTATTTAACAAAATATCGGCCAAATGGCCCCCCCATCCTTGGCGGCACTCCTCTATCTGATGGTCCAAATTTTCAATGACAATGTTGATGCTCAATTATTGGGCATGATGATGAGTCGAGGTTGACTGCTCTTTTGCCACACTATCGCAAAAAACAGCAATAGTTCCCTTTCAACGAACTAAGAAGGCATTCACAGATTTTCTAACATTTTATACAGACCTGTTTTGCAGATATTTAAATATTTTTTACAATTCTCCCGATTGTGGACGAATTTGAACGACTATGTTGATCGAAAGAGTTACGAGGTGCACAAAATGCATTTTGATTTGAACGCCCATTTTTATAAAAAACCTGAATAACTTTAAAGCGTTGTTCATTTGCGTATCTTTCCACGGATCAAATTGAATAAGTTTGAGATTGAGAAATGTCAAGTGAAATGCAGAAAACAAACTTCAACTTGGGCCCTTAAAATTTAACCACCCTCTACAAAGAAAGTGATACATATTTTATTATAAAGAGATTATTCCATAATGATTAACAAAATAATAAATATTGTGCTTTAAATGTACACAAAATTGGTGGTGGGTATAAAAGATTCGGCACAGCCGAATATAGTGCTCTTACTTGTTTAGTTTGTTTTTATTTATTTTTTAAATTTTTTTATTATTTTTTTGTTTTTAATATTTTTTTGTCAATTTTTTATTTTAGTAACATACGTAAGCTCACTTTATACATTTGCAATGGGATGTTTTTATATATGTGTGTTTTGTATATGCATTTTACATGAGATGAATGGTGATACAAACAATTGTTATTGCAGAAGTACATGTTGTGAAGGGTATATAAGATTCGGCAGGGCCGAATATAGCACTCTTACTTGTTTTAATTGAAAATGTATTAGCAAGAAAAAAATAGTACGTGATAGTCGCTGACTCGATTAGTTTACAAGATCGGAATCGTCCCAACACCAAGAGGGTTATCAATTTCATAGGGCTCTTCTGAAGATACATTGCCAGGGCCATCGGGACTTGCAACAACAAAATCCCAGATCGGAATAACAGAAAATGGAAGCAGGTCAGCTGAACCATATATCGAAGTTGAAAGCAGCAATGGATTGAAAGTATCTACTAAAAAACGGATTACCAAGAAATCTAACAGGAAAAAACACGTAGGTAAAGTTCAGAGAAATTCCGGAAAACCCTATAAAACTGTGAAAGGAGTTATAAAGCCAGCTAAAATACTTAATACACTTGAGTGTCCATGTCGGTTAAAATGTCATCTGCATTTCAGTGAGAATAATTTGCGTAGCATTTATGAAAATTTTTATAAAATTGGTGATCATGATTTGCAAAATGCTTATTTATGTCGACAAATTGCAGTAATTAAAACAAGAAGATTTTATAAGAAGTCTATTGGAGAAAGCAGAAGATCTAGTACAAGAATTTACAAACTTCCTGGAGTAAATAATGTCGGAATGCATGTCTGCAAAATATATTTTAAGCAGATCTTACAAATAACCGATGGTCGTATTACGTGCCTACTTAAGCATAGAGCACCTGGAAGTGTCACAACTACACCAAAATTGTACCAAAGAGGAAGACACCCACCTTATAATAAGACCAGCGTTGAAGCTACAGAAATCGTGAAAGAATTTATTGATAAATTTCCGAGGTAAAGCTTTCACTATTCAAAAAATAAGAATATTCAAAGGGAATTTCTCTCATCTACCTTAAACATATCGATTATGTACAAGCTATATCGTGGAACTGTAGAAATGGGCAAAGTTGTATCTGAATTCATTTTCACCAAAATCATTTTAGAAAACTTTAATTTGCATTTTCAAGCTCCAATTTCCGACATCTGCAAAAAATGTGATTCTTTTAAAGTAGAAATTAAAGTCGCAGGTTATTCTTCTGAAAAGGAAAGGATTACGAGCGAAAGAGATTTACATCACCGAAAAGCTGAATCAGCTAGAACTGGGATGCAGTTGGACTCACAACTTAACAAGGAAGAGTATGCCGTTATATCGTTCGATCTTATGAATACTCTGCCGACACCAGTCATTTCCATACGCGTAGCTTACTACAGAAGACAGCTATGGACCTATTGTCTTTGTTTTCATGACCTTATCACGAACAAGCCATTCATACATACCTGGAATGAGGGAATAGCTTCACATTGTCCACAGGAAATAGGATCTTGGATTATGTATTACGTGAAAGCTAATGTCAAATGTAAGAAGTTAATAATGTATAGCAATAAATGGGGTGGCCAAAATCGGACCATAAGGATGAGCACTATTTGTCAAAAATTCGACCTTCCCAGTGGAACAGATTGACCACAAATTTTTAGTATCTGGTCACTCATTCCTACCATGCGATCAAGATTTTGGTCTCATTAAAAAGGAAAAAATTCCATTAGGCAAAAAAAGGAACGATTTCACTGTGTAAAGATGACGGCAGATGATATTAAAAGCATATTCTTAATCGATAAACTAGTGACAAACAGAAAAATCTAAGCAGACAACACTTCTAAAGTTTAATGGCTTAAGATTTTGTGGTTTCGATTCCAAAATGTGAAGTCATTTATAATTCAATACAAATATTCAAATAACACAGATGTTTTATTTGAAGAAGTTGATATTTCAAAGAGGAACTGCAGCAAGTTTCTAAATTTTGAATTGGATTGAAGCTGCAAAGCTTAAGGATTTACAGGAACTCAAAGAGGTATGAGTCCTATAAAGCATGCATTTTATAATAATTTAAAAACAAATTCCAGAGTCAAAAAAGAATATATTTAGAAAGAAGACGAATAATTGTTATTCATAATTTGTATTATTTAAAACTCCAAAAATTTTTTTTACTATTTATCTGAAGAAATTTTTCATTTTTTAATAAATGGAGCCAAAATGGCCTAACCCTCAGTTCCTTTCAATATATTTTTTTTAAATGGATTCCAAAATGGCTTACTTCACTTTAATTTTTGTATTACCTATTTAAAACAGTCTTTGTCTAAGTTAATTAAGACCTAATGATTAACCTAAAACAAATATTACAACTAATATTTATTTACGAATAATAAAAAATAATAAAAATATTTTAAAAACTTATTTTCTTATTTTTTTGGGCTTAGGCCGTTTTTTCGCTGAGCCAAAATGCATAGTGCTGTGTGGGAAGATAACAACACCTCTACTCCAATCGCAACCTTTTTTCGTTGTAATAAGGAAATTGTTGTCAAAATTGCTCCTACAAGTCTTCAACTAAGTTTTGTTTATATTTTCCTATATGTGACATCAAATGTAGTTCTTTTGTACAGGGGATAGCATGTTCTCTGCTCCGATTTTATCCATTTTTCTCTCGAATAAGAAAATTGTTATCAAAGTAAGTCGTACAAAGTTTAAAAGAAATAGCTGTTATAGTTCTTAAAATATGTCATAAAATGTGTTCAAATTGATGGGAGATACCACGACCACCTAAAATTTAAAATAAAAATACAGTTTATGTTCGTTCGGAAGATAGACGTAGAGCATTGGTGTAAAAATTTTGAAAAATTTAATAAGTAGTTTCGATGAAAACTCATAACACACAAACACACATTTCCTCTGTATTATATTATTATAGAAGTACAGATAATTAGAATCATAAGTCTTATTTCACATTTTTTTTCATTCTCTCATGTTGCGTGTGTGTTTTTTTTTTCTTATGAAAATATTTGTTGTATCTTTGTAGTTGTTAAAGGAAATGTTAAAATTTAAAATATTTGCGGTACGTGTTTAAAATTCTAACATATTTCAAAGGATTTTGAGTGCTTTTAAATGAGCGCAAAAAAATATTTTACCTGTCTACGGCTCATGCCATAAAATATTTTTTAACACACATGAATATCCACAGAGAAATAAATGTCTATGGCCTTAATTAGAAATTATGTGAAACAAAATGCGTACATTCTTCTATTCATCCCAATCATACCTAAAATATTCCATTGTTCACAATAAAGACATGTACGTACGTAAGACGGAAATATATTTCTCACATTCATGTGCGCGTGCAAAAAAATATGTGTTACAAGGTGTTACAAATATGATATAAGTGCTTTTTTTTAGATAGCTTTAATGTATGTAATTAAATTTTATATCAGAAATATCATTCAGAAGTGTAAATTCTAAGCAGAGTATTCGTACGTTACTTGATGAAAGAGTAAAGACTCTTACATATTTATATTTGTCATACTTAACTCATAATTTATGCAGGTATAAATATGTACCTGTTTACACATTTGTGAACATAATCATTTTGATTATTAGGATGTTGAATACTAGTTTGTATATCTTCGTTTGTAAACAAGAGACTTTCGTACTTTAAATGAATTTAATAGGAATTAAATTTTTGTAGTTAAATTTATAACTTAATTTTTATGTTTGTCTTTCATTGCATTTTTCTATTGTACTTTGTCTTATAAAATAACACAAAATTGAAATTTAGAGAAACGAGAAATTTTAACTGAAAGCACTGCAATCTAATAGAAAACCAAAAATGTAGTTTTTTTCACAACCTATAAAGTGGGAGAATTTTCTTTATACCAGAATTTGCTTCTGCTGTATAGGGCAAATAAGAATGCATGTCCAATACAAACAATCTAACTACAAAGGAATTTCTTTGTTTTTTTATTTTTTTTTTATTTTAATATTCTTTTAGATTTTTTACAGTTACATAGCTGCGCAAATTTCCATTTTTGGCCCTGGCACTTGGAATCACAAAAAATACTTTCTAAAAGGCTACTACCCAAAAAACAAATATTAAGTTGAAAAGTTGTATTTTTATGGTTTTTAAATGAAAAAATGCACAAAAGAATCATATAACTGTGAGTGAGATTAAGAAGTAAAAAATAAGAATTTAAATTTAATTTAATTTAAATTTAGCAACGAAACAAGCATTTCGAGTCGATATATTTCACAATGTTGTATAAACAATACTTAATAGGATTTCAATATAAATTATATGGACGTAATGTCTTCGCTTTAAGCAGGTGCTTACCTGCTTTTAAGATCGTTTTTAGAATACATGATCTTTAAGTGCAATATCCCACTTAATAGGTTTCTTTTTTGCAATTTATAACCGCTAGTTTCATCCTCACCGGGTATAGCTTAAAAAGGTAGCAGCAAGTGAGAAAGAAAAATATGGTAAAAAAATTACAATTGAAATAAACAAGTCCCCTTTTCTCCTTTTTGCTTTTCTTCAATAACAAGCAGATCAGAAGACATAATTTGTTATGGTTGCAGTAAAGTAAGTCAACGAAGTCTGCACTCACACAAAGAGGCTTAAGAGAAATTTTTTTTTGAATTAGTTAAACATTCCTGCAACTATCACAGAATATAAATTTATAATTTTACTTACTTTTCGAGTCTATTGATATAGTCTTGGTAGGCAATGCAGTTTTTTTTTAAATAACCAAAAATTTATTTATGAACACAAGATTTACTTTTTTAATAAGTCATCTGTCATATTGTTTAAGATTTCATCTTAAATTGGGAAATTTAGTCTTCTTCAAGGGATATATAGTAACTAGTCCAGCACTGCATTCATGGCGGTGGCCTTCTCGTGATTAAAATTTATTTATGGTGGTTTTATTCTATAAGTCAAGTTATTCGATTAAATATTCATGTTGTGTTCTATTGGCCAAGGCTTTTTTGGAATCTCTCTGTATCTTGCAACTTGAAAAATACTATCCTTTCAAAACTTTAGGTAAAATACCGATAAATTTATACATTGCTATTAGTACCTCAAACCTCAGTTTCGTAACGAGTTTGCACTTATTTGGAATATCTCCTAAGTGGTTAATACACTCAAATACCATGTATGAGAGTTCAGATCTTCAAAGGTTTATTCCAACCAACTTAAGGTTATCGCTGAAATGAGTTGTTATTTAAGAGTTTTGAAAAAAATTAATACGGAAGGTATTACAAACATAATGACAATGTTAAATGTACCCTAGCCACCAAAAAATAACAGCAGACAGATGTCCGACGCCTTCGGCCACGGACTGTCCCTGCAGGCTGTGTCAGAGACACGGCCATTAAGTTTAACGTAGAATACGCCATCCGATAAGAAAGAAAACATACATAACAAAATCTGATTAATAATGCTTATATTATGAATTTATTTATTTGATAGTTACTGCTGTCGAACAGCATCAAGCAGCATTGTTATTTTGCTTACTTGGCAGCACTTTCATTTAACATAAAAATATATGAATTAATTTTTTCATACATTTTTATATAATTATATATCCATGTGAAATTCAAATTCACATTTATCACTTAAATACATAAGTAAATATCCAAATTTCAATATTTCATCAATCAAAACAACAGCCGAAGGTGTGTGTCCACACTGAAACAGCAGCATAGTTTGTGTTTACGCTACAAACTCAAACACTCAACCAAACACCACACATATGTTTAAGTGTATGTGCGTAAACATTTTTCATTTGAGAAATTTAAATATTAGGAAGATATCAACCAATATGAAATGTATATCAAGCGAAAGATAACGTCTTCTTTTACCTAAATATAATTACCATAATCAATGAAATAAAGATTACAACAATAACAATATGACATGACTCCCTATACCGTAAGGTAAGACGTATTCTACGCCAAAAGTTAGTAATTTATTTTTCTCTTTAAGCAAATGCTCAGGTGGTCTTGTTTTCGATTTATTCTTCTTCACCCTGGCTGACTGCAAAATAATTGTTAAAAAATATGTAAATATTTGAACACTCTGTCTTCGAAAACAAAAGCTACAACATTCTTTACAATTGTGACTTAAACATAATTGACTATTCATGCGTTAAGATAGTGCCGTCATATTTTAATTATTCCTCTTAGAAGAATTTTTTGTGATTTATCGTTAGAATATAAAACGGCTGGATTTTACATTTCATCTCAGATTAAGTACATTCGAATTGGGAGTACTAAATTCATATGTGTACCAATATTTAGACATGCAATGACATTATACTATTAATACAAAAACAAAAATTATTTGCAAATATCTTGAGAGTATATTTTATGCAAACATGTAACAAGTTGGACAGTTAATTGTCAGGGAATTGATTTCTATATGAAATAAACTTAAAATATAAAAGATGATTAATTGAAAATATATTTTTTTAATGAAGCTGTTGGCAATAGTTGTAAATTTTTAGATAAAACAGAAAAATCGTTTATTTATACAATATTATTGAAGGCATCACGTTTAATACTCAAAACAAAAGCCCATGTCGTGTAAATCTGATAATAATAATTCACTGGTGTTATTTTCAATTTACTTTTCGGAATGAAACTGTACAATTTGGTGTGATGTGCACTAAACGAATCTTCAGAACTTTTATTAAAACGACACAATTTTAATAAAGCCTTAGCTGTAAAGCTTAACTTTTAACTTTTAAAGTATTTTTGCGTTAATAGTGTAATATGTTTATAAAACTACGGGTGTAAATGCATATTAATTATGCTCGTTATAAGTATACATATAATATAATTAGTTACCCAGCTGTAAAATTACTTGAACGTCTAAGATAAATGAACTATATCTATACAGATATTTTTACACACATACATATCTATATACTGGCACTCCTACCAAATGCTGTTGAATCGTTTTACCTTCATACTTTCATGTTTACATTTCTATTGAAGTGGGCCATGGTTATTAAATAAAAATATAATTAGTGTGTGTTTTACATGAATTTACACATAAGTGTAATGTTAGGGGATGTATTGCAATACAAGTGGAAGCCTATACATGTAGACACAAACATATGCCAAATTTTTATCCCAAAGATTTATGCTTTTGCTTAAATAGTGATTTCAAATAAACACAACCAGCTATTTAATGTATACACTTGTACAAGAGTAAATAAGCTAATTAATTATTAAATTAAATGCTATAACGTGACCTTCTAAATCTAACAGAACCAATTATGTGTCCACAGTTTTCACATCGCCAAAAAAAAAACGATAAAATTTTTATTACTACATAGATGTGCTCAAATCAGTTTTAATGGCTAAAGTAAGACAGTTCTCAATTAAAGTGTAATTTTTAATATAAAATAATTTCAAAAAGTAACGACAAAAGGGAATCGTACAATGGCGAAAGTGTTACTTTGCTAATTGTTATATCTTCAGCAAAATATTACTGCTAGAAAGGAAGAGTTCTATACAAAACCATGCCAAGTCTGATGGACCGCTTCACCATCGTGTACAAAAGTATAACTAACTTATTCTAGCATAGCCTAGATTTGAGATCACTGCTTATACGACATTTTGCTTTATTTGCGACGACATCTTTGATTTTGAATTTATATATTATTAATGGCTTTCTACTAGTCAAGCTTCATTTAATTATATTTGATATTTATACTGAGCCTCTTTCGATTTTCCTACAGCTAAAACAAATTGAATTTCGTTTATAAATTTTAGAACAGCTATTGAGGCATTTGTATTTTGGTCGTATTTTATATCATTTTGTCTCAAACAGACTACGATTAGTAATCAATTACATAACATTTTCAAAGGAATGGTATTGATTGCATAATCCTTTTTGAACAATTCCTGATTGTTAATTAATTACAATTACAAATAATCCAATAGTAATCAAAATTATTAAAGATTACGAGAAAATAATCAAAAATAATCAAAAGCGATCCAAAAAATAATTGACTACTTTCAAGGAATATTTTTGATTATTTTTTAAAAATTTTGAATTTACAGCATGTTATGTATTTTGAAAAATCAACAAAAAAGGCAAAAATACGTGAAAAAATTAATAACGAGTAACAGATTCATTCAAAATACATTCAGTTTCCAAAAAAAAAAAAGTTTTATAATTTACATATCCGCCTTGAACTGTTGATGATCACGGCAAAAGAGAACACTCGTTCAACTGGAACTGAAGACGTTAAGAGCTTGTTAAAAAAATTAATGCATCATATTATATAAATAAATTAAATCATATTTTTACCAACAATAATAATTACAGAAAATGAAAAAAAAACACCAACGAATTAAATAATTATAGAATTTCATGTAGAAAAATGTATCTGTAACATTATTGCCATAATTTCGCCAAATAAGAAAAAATAATCAAAAATAATCGAAAATAATCCTTGAAAGTAGTCGAATTACTTTTTGATTACTTTTTATTATTTTTGATTACATTTTCGTTATGTTTATTCATCTTGAATATTTTTGGATATCTGTAATCGTAATCAATTAGTAATCATGCGAATCTGAAAATAATCGTAATATAATCATTACTTCAACTTTCAAAAACAAAAAAAAATAATCAAATTACTAATTATTAAAATTAGTAATCATTACTTAACAGCTATGGTTTCAAATCGATTTTGTATTGTTTTTCTTCCTGAATAATTTTTAAGCCTAACACTTTCTTTAGTGTGTCCAAAAATTAATTTGGATCTTTAAAAACGTGATATAAATTGTATAAATGCAAATATAATTAAAAATAACAACAGACGTGCCTTTAAGTTATCCGGTGGATGAAGAATGCTTAATTTTTTTGAAAAAAATACGGAAAAAATATAGATGTAGATGTGCTTTTATTTGCTGATGTCTCATAAAGTGGTGGATTTATTTTACTGGTTTTTAATAACGATTTATTTCCTAATGTTTTTCAAAGTTTGATACTCTATATACAGTTCTGTATGCATGTACCCGTACGGATATAAAACACTTAATTGACTTCCCTAGTCATAAGCTTTCATAAAATATATATTTTATGGCGTCGTGTGAATATTACAAAAATTAAAATCGAAATGAAAAAGCATTATAAAGCGTTGCCAATGCAGGTGAAGGGTATTAAAAACACTTTAGTAATTCTAACAGCATTCAAAATACTTAACAAACAGGCTAAAGAAAACCAGTTAATAATTATTTTATTATTTTAATATCAGGAATATGTCCTCAATACAATGCAGTGCATAAGTTCATACAAATATCTTGTTGTAATCGGTTTAAAATGTTTATAAACATTTGGTATTCACATTAAAATGCGCATATACACGTACGAAAATGCAACACAGCGTACAAGTCGTTTTTGTAAAAAAAAAAATAATTATAAAAATATGACTTCTTTTAAAAAAATAAAATCTTTATGAAAGATAATTGGAAAAAAATGAAATTGTCTCTGATTTTACATGTAAAAGGAAGGAGAAACAAAAAACCATGCAATGAAAACAGTATTTAAAAAACTAAAATGGTTATTGTGTTGGAAAGAGGTAAATAATTGGTTATTTAGTCATTCCAAGTGTTAATATGAGAAATTATGTAGGCAGAAAAATACAGTCAACACAACGCTGTCACAACGTTCATAAAGTTATTGCAACGTAGTCAAAACTTAAGAATAAGAATTTCAAATGAGCGACATGCAATTCTTTTTTTCTATTACCGTTAAAATTTTGTAAATACAAATTTACGACATCGTATCAATAAATAAATTGCAATGGCAAGTGCTTTAGGTCTACTGTTTTTAACAGAATACTGCGAAAGTATGGTCATATAATTATAGTTAAAACGTTGTTAAGGTATAGGGTTTTTGTTGAATTTCTTTGTATCTATAGTGTTGTTATGGTTCAACATTTTTAAAAGAGTCGAATTTATATATTTAGAAAGTCGTAGTAGTACACAGAATTTAAAATTATTTGCGTGAACGAAGAATAAAAAAGAACGATTTCCAAAGAAAACATATTCAATTTAATAAAACGCTTAGCAAGAAAGGGTTACTCTCAATACCGAGTTTAATGAAGAGATGAGATAGACGAAAGCAACAGTTTACTTTATGCAAACATCAGAATTGTTGTTTTCTTCCAACATATCAACATTTCTGCTGTCGATGCGATGAAAAGAAATAAGAATAAGATTAGGATAAACATTTCCCAAAAATGCAATGTGTAAAATATATGAATGGCAAGTTCGACTTTGGTAGGATTTTTATACGAAAATACTGAAACTATAATAATCATTATTTTTCTTTTGAGTTCCATACAAAACAAAAAGTATATAAATCAACGATAGACGCTAATGTTTGCTGCTTGGATACAGCGTATACCACGACACAAACGTGAAAAAATATAATCTTAAATATCAAAAGGCAACTTTTGTTTTACTTTTGTGTAAAAAATTGCCAAAAACTGTTTTTTTTATAAAAGAAACTTGATAACGAAAAACAATTTTATATTCAGAACATCAACAACTTCACTAGACTTAAGGCCTGACTTTCATTATACATAGGAAACAAATAGATAACTTAAATTTTTTCGTGTTGAATGACGTTTATTTGATTAAAGATATTTTTTCTACGTTAAGATGACATCGATTTGTTGGTGAATATTTTTACATATTTTGCTTCAAATGCATATTTCTGTTGTATGTTTTTAACTTTTCTGCTAGAAGTGCATATTTTTAAAGTTGTAATAAAGTTCGTGCTCATCACTATGACAGAAGTTATAGTTACTTCGATGGAAATGCTATGTTTGATTTATGTTTTCCATTTCATAAGAACTTGCGTGTTAGACAGATTATACTTAGATCCAACACTAACACATGCTGTTGGTTAAACCAGAACTGATTTCGAAAATGCATTCCACTCAGCTGGAGTCCGGATAATTTATTCTTTCATTATAACAAATATGCATAAAATTTGTTCACTTCGTAAATGATTTCAAAATAAATGAACTCGAGCCAAACATAAATAAATATTGTCTGGCATATTTGTTTTGATTTACAATAAAAACAATAATTTTCATACAAACATTTCGGTTTTAATACTATGTTCACACAGGCGCCTTAATTGTCAATTTATAATATTATCGCAATTGAAGGCCTTATTGAGCTTAATTTCCCATACTAAAAATTACTTTTAAATTGAGCAATATATACTTAATTGTTTCACTTATTGTCTAAAACTCGAAATACGACTATTGAGAAGTATATTCAGTGAGAAAAAAATTCTATAGGTGGCATTTCTAATGTCAAACAAATAAGTATACAAAAAATAAAAATTAAGAAAATGAAAAATTTTTGAAGAAAATTTTAAAAAATGTTTGAATAAATTGAAATACATACATATACATAAGTTTATTTTGTATGTATAAATATAATTGTAAATATATTTTATCAACACGAAAAACACTGAAAGGAAGGCATTATTTGATTTGGTAGCAATACATCGTATTTTTACAGCTATCAAATGCTAATGGAGTAAGATAAATTGAGTATGTCTGAACACTTATTTTAATTGCTCAATCAACACTAAATTGAAACAATAAAAAATATCTGTCTGAACAGGGTATAAAACTGTCTCTCATTAAGTCAGAAAATCAATACATATAGAATGATCAGTTATTTTCTATTTCGAAAAATTTTTGATAACAACTGGAATCAATTTTACGTTCATAAATATTTACAGGAGCTAACGACTTCTGTAAAGGTTTTCTTATTATAAGCTGAGGCTAATTTAAATTGTCAATCCTAATAATACATTTGAACTATTTATATTAGAAGATACATTTTAATATTGCGGTTATCGAAAATTGTTCTTTATTTGTTTCTTATTAATTTTCTAGTCTACATATTTATCAATGTTACGGCATAATTGGAATACGGCTTAACGAATTTCGACAATAATTTGTATGTTATATTTATTATGCAATAGGACAATCTTTGTAGGGTCTGGCTGATTTTACGTTGGTTTAAATATTGTTAGAAATGTTTCAAATTAAAAAAATTTTTTTCCTTTTACTTACTTTGGTAATGATCATATCTCTACCCAACACTTTAATATAAGATTTCATTTTGTTGTGTTGTATATCTCTAATAATAAATTAATTAATAAAAAAAGTGTTCGATGAATTCCGGTGACCTTTTTTCCTTGTATTTGTAATGAGCAGAAGAACGTTTTTATAGAACAAAAATTTTAACAGTGGGCGAGGTATATCTGATACAAAAAAAAAATGAATTTGCTAACAATTTCCGCATATTTGTAAGAGCGTAACTTGAGAACAGGTCGAAGCAATTTGCTGATTTTTTTGGTTGTATCCATAATAAAAAATAAATATTCTGTTCATGGAATATCCCACTCAAAAAAATAAATAAATTGTCTAACATTATAAAACACAACTGCAACATGTATGTAAGGGCATCTTTTTAGAACGACTTGGCCTATTTTGCTGACTCTTCTTGTGTGGCATTTGTAATAACCAGGACAATGTTGTTTTATAACTGTTTTAAAAGTAGGCGTGGTATCCGAATACAAAAATAATAAATTTGATAGAGGATTACTGCAAGTTTGTAATTGTGTCAACTGAAAGTGTTTTGATCAATTTCACAGATTCCTTTTGTGTTGTATTTGTAGTAAGAAAAATAAGGAGCAAATATGGCGTACTATTTCCAGTAATATGAGGAAGCACGAAGCGATATTTGAGGAACTTTATTTTAATTATTTAATATTTATTTCTATATTTGCTACCAGTAAATTGCAGCCGCGTGAAGCCGATAAGACTTTGAAGTATCATAAAAAATTGTTAATTGAAATATTGACATTTTTCTAGCAATCTTCATGTTATCTCAGTATTAAAAGTATCCGTTTTGTATTTTCATATAAAAGCTTATCAAAATATATACGATAAATTATTCTAGAAGTAAGTTTATAAAAAGGAGAAGGAATAAATTACTATAAGATGATGTTTAATATTATAGATTTCAGTTATAGTATGCACCAGTATAATTTTAATACAAAAGAGCTCATAAACAGCTTTCTGTCTATTTTGATTTTAAAATATCCGTATGGTTTTCTTGATCAGGTTTTTTTAGTTTTTTTTTCTAAAACTGAGTTTACGTTCATCTTCTAACAACTGGAAATCAACAAACTTGACAACTTATGCCAAATAAAAGGATAAGGACTGTATACGGCAAGTCTATACTTCGTTTTGTTCACTTTGCCTTAATTACCTAAAAATCAGGACTTACGAGACTTGCCTTGAAGTGTGTCCACGTGTACTAAAATATGAGCGTATGAGCAACACAAAAATATTAATAGCAAATCATACGCCATGTGTATCATTTACCTTTTTATACCTTTTCACACAAAAGTCAAAAAGGGTATATATAGGCTTGTCATTCAGGGTGAAATTTCTAATGGGATGTTTTTATATATGAATGTACGTATTTAATATTAATGAGTTGTAAGATGATACAAACAATTGTCATTGCAAGATGACACGTTGTTAAGGGTATATAAGATTCGGCACGGCCGAATGTGACGGTCTTACTTATTATATATTGATAGGAACGATGATTCTTGTAACACAGTTTACGCTGACATTACACAACCGATTTTGATACAAATAAAAACTATTAAAATTGAATTTTCTTATATATGTCGAGAATATAGATCCTATTTTAGAAATAAAAAGTGTTGTTATTTTCAACTAACCCGTAAGCAAACCACATGTATATGACAAAACTCAAAAATAAACAACGTAATGCGTTGTGACATAAATTGTTTTGAAAAAAAACTTTTTTAATGTGTATTGTAAAACAAAAACAGAAGGTTGCAATTTAAACTTTCGTTTAAAAGCAGTTTTTTTCTTTTATTTTTTTACAGTTTGCGGTTTGTTGGATAAGCATCCACGTTGGACTTTTCTGATCTAGCAATTTAAATAACAACATACCACTTTAGAAGGACCAGCAAAGCAATCCGAAATCTTGATATAACACTTGATAGGGTGTATGTGTATTCCTATGTGCGTTAACATTTATATATGTATTTTCATTAAAACATCGGTGTTTTTTTATATTTCTGTTTTCGATTATATAGAACAATTACACCTTATGGCCCATTAAAATTGATTTTGATTACATTTTCACTAGGATTTAGTCGCATATCTCTTATTTTTAAATACTTGAAGTTTAAAATTTCCGAATCAGGCTCATGTTTAAAAGGAACTGACTTAACATAAATGGAAAATATGAAAATAAATTTTTAGTCTAAAATAAAATCTTTTATTTTATGTAACCTTTCTTTGTGCAAGGAACTTTTTTCAAAATTGGTCACAAGTCAATCTAAAACAATAAGCAAGTTACTCGTTTCTCTACACGATTAAATTTTTGAAATTTATTTTATTGTAATGTCCCGTAAAAACATATTTTTTTATGGGTGTGGTACAACTGATTTGCCCAACCATTGCAAAAAAAAAAAGACACTACAAAATGTCAAAGAAATTGGTATAAAAGAACAATATTTACTTGAATTTTTTTTTTTTTTAATTATACGTGTTTCATAAAAATCGGTTAAGCAGAATTATGCAAGCGAATATTTTCTACATATGGTGATTGTCATAGAACGTCTATGTGTGTACAAAATTAAGCTGTTAGAAAGTGTCGTCAATGTCCTTAAAAGTCATTAACACAATCTGATCAGTGGTTATGAATAAATAGAAGACAAACAATTTATATATATATTTCGAAGTTGCTATAAAAAGTCGGTAGTATTTGTAGAGAAAGTGTTTGAAAGATGTTACATAAAATGTTTTTTTTTTAACTTTATAAAATAACGACTAGGGGCCGTATTCAGAAAAAATATTTTAGGTTTATTGAAGGCTTATTTGACAAGTTTTTCTACAACATCTATCAAATAAGCCTTTAATAAACTTATAATATTTTTATGAATACGGCCCTTGATGTTTTATAATTATTTAAATTTCTATTAAAGTTAAAACTTTTTTAATTTATAAATTAATCAATTTATTTCACTGTCCCAAAAAAAAATTTTAATAATATTTTTGATATAATCTGCCATAAGTACCGTTCATAGCGCAGTATTTTTAGTAGACTGATCAACTTTGTTGCGATTTTGTCACAGTCAAATTTATTGTATTAATTCTAGCCATTGTATTCTTCAAAACTCAAATAATAAAACGCATTCACATCACACGATATTAGATTAGCAAACCTTGTTATTAATAAGCAATTATGGTATTTAAAAGATATTTTTTAACCACTAAACAATTTTTTGTTTATATTGTTTGCACCTCGAATCATATTTCAATCTGAAACTAGTTAAGCGGATCTCATTGTGAATTAGATAATCAATATTGCAGCTCTTGCTGATTACACTGAATAAATAAATTAGGTCCAATATATTTTACTTCAACTTTTGTCACCTTTTTTTACACTGAATAAATTAATTAGGTCCAATATATTTTACTTCAACTTTTGTCACCTTTTTTTATACTCTTAGTTTCTTGATTTATTTTTATATACATACGTATGTTTGTCTGTATGTAGGTTTGTAAGCACATATTTTTTTGAGTAACATTTGAATTAAGTCTTCGTTTTTACACACAATTAAAATGACTATTTATCGTGCAAACAGACAGACCCTGTATTTATGTGCATTATGTTTTTTATTTTGACTCATTTATACACTATCATGTCATTTGGTAACATGCACACACACATTCAGACTCCACAAAATCACATACGCATTCAGTAAATATAACTGATTATTAATATTTGCGTTTGTGAAAGTAAATATGTGTTAGTAAACAGCCAATGTAACGGAATGTTAAACACATATGCGTACACATTAACATTCGTATATCGCAAACTGTTATGGATTATTCCTTATCTGCGAGCAGAAATGCAGAAACACATTACAATACACATTCAATTACACACGCACCACTACACACGCAAACACATTTTATTAATATATGCATTTGTGTACACGTATAACACTAGTTTTGTTTATCTTGTTGATAGCTTTATAAAAACAGTCAAACTGTTTAATGCTTCATAAAAATAAAACATCCATTCACCACCACAGCGGCGCAACAATGTGTGCGAAAATTAAATAACTATAAGCAAAATTATACTAAAACCGAAACGCACACGAGAAGATGTTTTAATAGTCCATTTAAAGCTTTTTAAATTTGAAGTGCTTTCATTGGCAACAAATGCATTGCGTTTTGTATTCATGTGTTTAAATTGCAGAGATGGGAGCCAGCTTGACACTGTAATCCACGGTTGTGTACCAGCAGCAATCCCCACCTTTTTTTTTAGCTTAGCTGCTACAACACTTTTGATTTTTCTATGTATTTACAACGTTTTTTTTATTATTTCTGTAATATTTTTTCTTTAATCCTTTCGTTACATTTATCGTTGTATACAAAATACAACAACGACAAGGAAAATAAAAACATATTTTTTGAGTTGCGAAGATTAAATATTGTGTTAGTAATACATTCACTTGTAATTCACTCTTTAAATTAAAATCTATTTAAACCTCACTGAATGCGCGCACACAACCATTATGTTTTCGATTTAGTTTTGTACTGAAGAACTATAGAAAATTCTTTTTGAATGTGTCGGCAATGCCGTGGGTTTTTAAAACAACATTAGAGCTCTATCCAATGTACAAATACAGTATTATCGCTCTAAACTTAAGGGATTTTTTCTCCAAAGGTGCGCACTAACATTAAAAGAGAGTTTGTTATTATATTTTACCTTATAGCCTCAATTCAGGGATGCCAACAACAAATATCAAGACACAATGCCAACAAAAACAAACATATAATAAAACCTCGTATCCTGATGATGCTACACAAAGAGGTACCCAAGTATTGATCAAATAATATAAAAAATAAACAATTTCATTGTTGAAAAGACATAAAGCTTAGAAAAACTATTACATATTATTCAAAAAGGTCAAAGAAACTAATAAGCTTTTTATTTTTTATTTTTTATAACAATTTAAGAGTTTCATGATATATCAAAAAAAATTATCTGGCACCCCTGTCTCAAATGCTAAACCCTCACTATGTATATAAGATGTTGTGTTCTAGATAATTTCAAATGCAAAGAGAATTTGTTTTTATTCTTTAACTGAATGTCGTCAAGCATTGGTGACTCACTGTTAATATTTTATTGGCAGAGAAACTAACAAACTACACTTAACATAAGAAGAGTGTTTAGAGTTTTTTAAGTATTCAGAAAGATAATATTTATTTGTGGTTATTATTAAAATTTAATGTAGGTCAGTGTACTGTCTATATTTGAATGTGGGTTAAATGGTTCAAATCAAGTATGTTATGTTGCATTCGAATACACAAATTAAAAAAAAAAAAAAAAAAAAAATGCTAAACAACATCAGACGTTACAAAACGCCGTTAAGTCGCAAGCATTATTGCCCGAAAGCCGTAATCAAGTTACGTAGTTCGTTTTTATTTGCATTTTATCCTCAGAAATTAGATTTTAGCGAAGATTTTTTCTCTTTTTTTTAATTTTCATAATCATCTGTAAAATATGAAAAAAAAATCCATTGCAATAATTTTTTTGACTTCTATAAATTTTTTATACAGATTCAGGAAGTAAATAATTTTTATTTTCTACAAAAGTATAAGTATGGCCACATACTTATCATTACAAATTTATAAAAATATAAAAAAAAATTTTTTATCTACTATCCTTTAGAGGGAAGTTGTGTCCTATGATAGATAATATGTCCGTCCCACTGTGTTGCTTACACAACAATGATTGGAACTAAATCGCAAGTATTTCTCGAAAGATCATCTATTTCATCCGCAGGCTCAATAATATATATGTGGAATTAGATGCACTAACAACATCAATGTCACTGTCAGAGTCGCTGGTATTTAACATCGTAAAGATTTCGTGTTTCTTCAAACCTACACCAAATATTTTTCTATTCCTTTTGCAAACTATTAAAAATACAACAGCAGCACTAATTTTTTGCTATCAATTATTTATATGCTAAAACATGAAAAACAAGGGGCGTCAAATATTAGGACAATGGCTTATTTTAATAGTGTAATTAGAATTTTTTAAGACTTTCTAAATTTCTTCTGGGATGCATGATCTCCATGGTGGTGAAAAGTTTAATGCATTCAATTCAATCACTATGCGATAACGGTGTATTATTTGTATCAAAGGTTTGCTTTTATCCTAATAGGTTAAAAACTCCGGATAATTATTCAATAATTAAGCAAACAGAATTATCAATGAAGTTAACGTTGTCTTATTTTAAACGCTGCAAGGTCACATAGGAGAGCTGTCGCTGAAAACACCACGGTGCACATTGATGAAATAACTTAAAGTTAATAATTTTATTTATTGAAATATGCAAACATTGGAATGATAATGATTTTGTTTTGTTTATTTTAGTGTTTAAAGAAACGAAAAAAAAACAACATTTTATAATCACATTTTTTATAAAATATTTCAGCAAACATTTACTTTAATCACACACACACACACATACTTGTAAAATAATGGAAAAAATAAACATTTTAGATTTTCTATAATTCTTTTAGTTTTTCATGCAATGTTTTTCAAAGGTACTAGTAAAATTTTCTTTCCTTATTCAAGAATAATGTCAATACTTTCATCCAGCCATCTATTACCTTCGTAGATGAAGCTGATGTTGTTGCTGATGGCCACGGTGAACAATAAGCAATAATGGTAAATTGCTTCGAAAGTAAACGAGAGTAAGATGATGAAAAATATTTGTGTCAATGCATAGAAAAATAACTGATGAGGAGACACATCTGCAGAACAACAAAATAAGTTTAGAAACAGAAATAGGAACGAAGAATGAGTCTGAAAAAAGTGTAGATTGTTAAGTGTATACTTTAGTTAAATGACATTTTTTAGAAACAAAAATTAAGAAAAAAAAAAAACAATCATGGAGAAAACTTACACGTTTAATACAAACATTAAACTGACTACTAACACAGCAACTAAAAGTGTATGAATAGAAGTTGATGACAGTTTTTTCTACTCCTGTTGGTTAATGCTGATACTTTTTTTTACGTTTTTTTTTTTACTGATGATGGTTTTTTATACTTATGATGCATAATATATACAGCTATTAGTATCAACGTACATACATATTTGCACACAAATACATCATACCTACAGCACCTGCAAACATAAATACATTTGTCTATGTTATTAAGTATGTAAGTAATCGTTGAAATAACGATGTTGCTTTTCACAGTAACTTCAATTTTCTTTTCTGTCATTCTCTGTTTTGCGTTTTTTCTTTTAATTAATAACATACAGTTTTTTCAATTTGCAGCAATAGTGTCATATTACAAAAAATACCATTTTAAAGAAAAGTGGATTTCAAGGCTGCTTGTCATTTTAATTAAAATTAAATTCAATCTGGACTTGCTATTAAAGTGTCTTAAACTATTTTTTTTTAAATAAATTTTTGCTTATACTTTGACGTTCCGTGTTATAACGTCTACATAAATATCGCTTTGTTAGATATTAAAATTAGTATGTACATGCATGATAATACTTAATAAAAAACAACATCAAATATCAAAATTTCATATTACAAAATGTATTCAGATTTAGAAACGTCTTATCTAACTTAAATAATAAAAATTGACTCAAATAACAATTTTGCATTTATGTACGTAGCTAGGCCATCTAATGCCTAAAACTACAGAAATTTTATTAAAAACAAGAATAAAAGAAAAGTTTTAAATCCTCAAACATTTTCTAATTATAATGCTTTAAATATGCAATTTTTGAATTATGACCATATTGTCGCAACCAAGCGATATGTCTGTTTCAGTGCTATGAACATGTTTATACATATGCAAATAAACATGTAGAAAAACACATTACAAATACATACTCACCTACACATGTAGAACATCTAGGTGTTGTTAAAAGTAAAGAAACGCTGTATGGATTCATGGATTTAAGCATCAGGATTTAACATAAATTGCAGTTATGTTGTAAACGAGTGTATACTTGTATGTATATGTACGTACAATGTATATAGATAATAACAAATGTTTTTCTTACTAAGTACGTATTATATAAACATACATATACATATGTACATACTCCCTTGTGGAAAACGATTGTTTGCTTCAATATCAAGGTGAAAATATTGAATAATTTTAAATAAAATAGTAAACAAAATGCAGTTCCTATTCAAAAATAAAATCGTTAAACAAACAAAAATACTAAATAAATTCGTTTCTGCAATAGAAAAAAAAATCTTTATCTTTATTAAAATGTTCATTACATTACAATTATAATTAAAGGCTGTATATGTATGTATGTAAGTATATACTCAAATCCTTGTGTTTAATTATATTTAGATACAGTATTGTAAATAATACACAAAATCATATCATAATATTTTGAATGGCAACTTGCCAAGTACGGCCCTGAGGCATATTTTAATGAAATAATAATTATTTTATAAACACAACTTGCTCTATACGTAATAGAGTTTTTTTCTTTTAACGAATTATGACAGAGTTTATAATAGTTAAATTTGGAGATAGTTTATATTATTTTGTACAAATTGTTGTTGCTCAAAGTTTTCCTAGATTTATTTATTAAACTTCTGAAATACTTCTCTAAAGTCTTTGAATATTTTATAATTAAGTCTTAAAAGATAAAATAATTTAATTAATAGCATGACGTAGTATGTACTTATTACATTTAAAAAAAGATTAAGTGTTTATATTATTACTTGGCAAATATATATAACAGTTTTGCCTTATGCACTTTTTTCACTTGAATTTTAGACGAAAATTATGTCTAATTATGTATGTTTTTATACCCGATACAAAAAAAATGGTGGGGGCATATTTATTTTTTCATTCCGTTTGTAACATATCAAAATATTAATTTCAGACCCCACAAAGTTTCTGAATCGGGGTTTGATTTTATGAACGATAGAGGTCGGACCGAAAAAGCTAGGGGCTAAAATTTTGCTAGAATATTTCATATACACAAGGTTTGTTTGGTATTGAAATTGGGCTAAATCGGAATATGAGAAAGAGAGTTATAGCTCGTAATGCAGTAGTTGGTCCAAAAAATCGTGACCTTCCAACATCGAATAAAATGCAATTGTGTCTAAACGCATTGACGTAGGGACATGAAATTTCGAATGTATATCTTCTGAGTAAAAAAGATATTTTCCCTTGAAAAATGCTTAAATCTATGTATTAGGAAAGGAATTATAGATCAAAATGTACGAAAATTTATACCGCGCAGTGTACTTTTCAGTACATTCAAAATTTTAAACTTAAGAAAACTGGCGAAATTAAATGTATCATTCTAAAATTTTGCAACCATTGCTTTTTGGTCAAAGGCTGTTTACTACTGAATGTCACACGCCCACTTTACGCTCTCCTACCATAAAACTCTTTATCTCAAATTCAAATAATTTCTCTATGAATAAAGATCTTGGCATTATGAAGGACTATATTGAAATATCTTAGTTTTATTCATTAGCGAAACAAATTTGACATGCCTACTATAACGCCCACTTTTCAAGTTATCTACTGTTAATGAAATTTAAAAGCTCAAAAGACCGACAAAATTAGAGGTATAATGATGAAATTTGCTACATATATCCTTCTAGTCACTGTCATTTATGTAGTTATGTCAGAAAATTTAGGTGACACGCCCACTTTAACGCCAACCTCCCATATAACGATTTATCTTAAATTCAAATAATTTCTCTATGAATAAAAATTTTGGAAGAATAAAGGACTATATTGAAATATCTCAGTTTTATTTATTAGCAGAAACTATATTGACATGCCTACTTTAACGCCCACTTTCATTGAAAGACTAAATTTACGAAAACATTTTACTAGCATATAGAAGTTATACAAAGAAAGTGATACATATTTTAGTACAAAGAGATTTTTCATAGCGATTACAGTTAATGACAAACAAATACATTTTGTACCATTAAAGTACACAAAATTGGTGGCGGGTATAAAAGATTCGGCACAGCCGAATATAGTGCTAATTCAAGTTCAATTTGATATGATTTTACACTAGTTTATTATATTTTTGTTATCTAAAAGACCAGTATGAAAAAAAATTGTTTTGTATAAAATTTTTTCGAAGTTTTTGAAAAGGACTCTTTAGCCGTACAAAACACAGACCCGAGTAAGCATAGAACTATTCATTATATTTATGTTTGTAGTAGAAACTAAAAAAAAATATGAATTTAATTTAATGCAATGTAAATTATATTCAATTGTTTTTGTATTAATTGAAAAAAAAAGAAATGGAAATTTTCTAATGCGAACATCTAACATATATAGTAAAATCCGCAGACTTATTCACAAATCGGCCGTTGGTATTATTTTAATGTTTTTGTTGACTGGCGTTTTTTGGAATTTTAGTCTGGTTTTTGTAATGAGATTGAGAGATAGACGCTATCGACTTATCTTCCTTTTGGATTAAAATATAAGTGGGAATAAATATTTGCCTTTTGTTTGCTGTGTCCAACATAGATAAGTTTTAGTCAAATATCAAAGTAGACGCCATACACAACATACGATGCTTCGGTCACTTCCCTTTATTATAGCATATAAGAGGACTTAGCCCCTGAATAGCAGCAGAAACGTTTATTTTCATAACATAGGCTAGAAATTTAATTAACTTTATTTAGTTTACAGACAAAATTTCAAAAAAAGAGAGATATATATAACACATTTTCCGCCAAACAGCCCTACTACTGAAACATTTTTGGTTATAGACACAAATATAAAACTTTTCATTAATTTAATAAATTTTTAATGGGGACTTAGATACGCATAGAAATTGTAGGCTGCGTATAATTGTAACATTGCAGTTATTTTTGCATTTCATAATATCAATTTATAAAATTTCCAGAAAAAAGGCTACAGATTTAATCCTGCTTTTAGGTAAAATATATTAAAATTTTATTTAAAGTCCCATTTTTAGTAACAAAACGAAGATGTTGCAGGAAACAGTGTTGTATACTGTAAAAAAATTAATACAATGTAGGGCCTCTAACTAAGTCTTCGTATTGAAATTGAGGCTGATAGTACCCCCTTTTACCGCGATATCAGCCTTTTTATACCCTTCACACAGTGAAAAAGGGTATATATAGGTTTGTCATTCCGTGTGAAATTTCTACAATTTTCATTTCCGACCCCATAAAGTATATATTTTCTGAAAGCTTATGAATAGAGGAGTCGATTAAGCCCTGACCGTCTGTCCGTCTGTCCGTCTGTCCGTCTGACCGTCTGTCCGTGTGTATGTTGAAATCAACTTTTTGAAGCCCCCCGACATAGGTTGGACCCGGGTAAGGTATTAAAATATCAGAAATATTCGGGAGTAGATCGGTATTGAAAATCAGAAACATCGGTACATAAACAACTGAGATATGAGCAAAAACCCACGACCACCTCGATTTTCTTTTCATAAAAACAACATTACAACAACAACATACATACATACAAACGTGTATACTGGTTAGAGAAAACGTGGCATCGAATCCCAGCTGAGGCAAAAAAATTTTTTTTTAAATTTTTTTAAAATTTTTTTTTAATTTTTTTTTTATTTTTTTTTTATTTTTTATTTAATATATTATATATATTTTTATTATTATTTTTTTTTATTTTTTTTTTTTAATTTTTTTTTTTATTTTTTTTTTTGTTTTATATATATTATATATGTATATAATAATTTTTTTTTTTTTAATTTTTTTTTTTAATTTTTTTTTTTTAAATTTTTTTTTTATTTTTTATTTTTTTTTTGTTTTTTTTAACATACATACGTGAATTTACTGTTATTGCATGACTACACGTTGTGAAGGGTATATAAGATTCGGCACGGCCGAATATAGCGCTTTTACTTGTTTTGTTTATTTTTTTTATACTTCAACAATTGCTTTAAACGAAACTGTTGCATTGATTTTATATACAAATAAAGGTACTTGTTTCGATAAGTGCTATTCGCAAAATGGCAGACATTGATTACGATGATTAAGAAAAAGTGGTAGGCGATCTTTTACTGTAACGATTTTTCTTGTTTTAGAGCCATCGAAAAAATTATTGGGTTCTACAGTGCAAAGGGATAGAAAAACTGATGGCCAAATATTGTGTTTTCAAATACGTTTGGAAAATGTACACTGAAAAACTTTGAAATCGATATTTTGTGAGCATGAATGGATTCAAATGTTTGTAGAAAATAAATTCATATTTGCCTTCTAACCAAAATAAGAACCTCACTTAAATGGTTGTGTTAATTCTTCTAGGGGTATTGGATAAATCTCATATACTAAAAAACATGAAACCTGCAGCTGCCAAATATAACTAAGCGCTTATTAATTTTTTAAAATTGACCTACCAAAAAGGACATTACATAAAAAAAGTCATGTTAAGCAAAAAGAAATCGAGTTAGTAGGTAAGTCAAGAACTGCTTTTTGAAATTAAGATTTTAATGCATCATTTAATAGTTTTGTTTGATATCATTAACTTGCGCTTTTTATTAGGAAGATAAACCAACACAAACAAAGAAAATGTGATTTATCAAAAAAAAAAAAGAAACAAACGAAAAATGTCACTAATTTCACATGTGAAACCAATTTTTTTATTCTTATTTGATTATTTAATTTCTACTTTAATTAACACTTTCCTTCTTAAGAATAATATGCTTAAGAAATTAAAACGACAAGCAAAAAAATATTTTTCAATAATACAATCTCACCTGAGACAACAATATAGTTACAGAGCAATCAACTCATTCAAATATTTGTTCAGCCTATAAAATAAAACATTCTACTATAGAAAACTACTAGTCCAATACATTACTCGAAATGTTAAAAAGTCATAAGTTCATGTGACTCTGTCGTCACAATAATGTTCGTTGGGTTGGAATTTTTTTTTTTAAATAGTCGTAGTAGTTTTTTGTGATAAAATTTTGATTGTACACGGGATCAACTTTATAATTCCGCTTTTTAAATCCGGTAATAAATCGAACGTAACGAACTATAGAGGTATTGCAAAGCTTAGTGCGATTCCAAAACTTTTTGAAAAATGTATTACGGATAATATATGCCATCAAATATCACTTCTTCTATTTCATCACCAACACGGTTTTAGAAAAGGCTGCTCTATATTAACTAACCTTTTGGAACTTACCACTGTTGTTCATAATGGTTTTAATAATAAACAATTGACGGATGTAATCTATACTGACTTCACTGAGGCTTTTGATCAAGTCAATCATGATCTGCTTCAGCACAAGCTTTATCTTATGGGATTCACGATAAGCACTTTGAATTGGATAAAGTCATACCTAACAGGTCGTACACAGTGTGTTCTTTTTAACAATGTGACTTCTTATAATATTGCAGTAAAATCTGGTGTCCCTCAAGGCAGCCACATGGGTCCTATTTTATTTTTGCTCTTTATAAATGATTTGCCACGTTCAAGCAAATTTTGCAACATCTTAATGTATGCTGATGATGTAAAGATTTTTCTTAGTTACAAGAATATTCAGGATGGAACTCAGTTACAACATGATTTGAATAAATTTTTCAAATAGAACAATATTAATTTACCGACTCCTCAACCTAAAAGAATGCAAACATATGAGATTCTCAAGAAATTGGAATGCTGGTTGTCTTCGGTTGTTGGTTTCGGAGTTTCTGGATTTAGGCGTTCTTTTTGACCCTAAACTAAATTTCAACAACCATATTGTTATGATGGTAATAAATCTCGTCGTGTTTTCGATTTTGTAAAAAGTTGTGCTAAAGAGTATACAGAACCACAAATAACTGTACGGTTGTACTTCTCATTAGTAAGAACTATTTTTGAATTGGGATCTATTATTTGGGATTCTCATACCAATATTCAGAAGGATCGAATTGAATTTGCTCAGAAACAATTCCTTCTATTTTGTTTAGGTCATACAACATGGGATCCTGATAGAAACATTCTGCCGTACACAACTAGACTTGCTACAATTAAGTTGCCAACGTTAGAAAGTAGACGATTTATGCTTAATGTAACTTTTATGGTGAATTTATTAAATGGTTCTGTTAATTCTGAGTTTTTGCTGAGTAATATCAACTTTAATGTTCCACTTAGAGCTACTCCGAATTTCACTCCTCTTTATCTTAGATGTCTTCAAACCAACTACGCTGATGCTGACCCACTAAGGAGAATATCGAAAAACTATAATGATCATTGATTATTCTTTAAATGTTAATATAATTAAACGTATTATTATTCTGTTCTTAAGTGTTTGTAGTTAGTAAAGTTTATTTTTTTCATGTATTTTTTTTTGGTCTGAAAGGATTTATAATCTATAGACTTTTATTAAATAAATGAAAAAAAAACTAGCGTATATAAATATTCAATAAAAAATAATTGCCATTGTAGTAACTTTTCAAACACTAAAAATAATAATATTGTTTCTATAATAAAACCATCATCTTATTGAAAAAACTTCAACTTAATATTTATTTTTATAAAAAAAATCGCATTTACCTTGTAACTTCATTGTACAGATTTTAAACTGACATGACACTCGATAAACTTTCTGGAAAGTTATAACACTTTGAGTTTAATTATAAAATTCTCACGTCTAATTGGATTCTTTATTTTATTGTTTCTTATTCTTCTCCAACGCTTTATTTTGTTTACAAATTACACCAATTTTGTGATCAATAACAAAAACTATTTTGGTGTGCAATTATATAAATGACTGGCAATAAGAGGGGCACAAAGAATTATGTCTGTGTATGTAACTATGTAAGTTGTTAGTATGAAAAGGTGTAAATCTAAATGTCTAAACGTTTTTGCAAAGAGCAAGTTAGTAATTTGTGAACATGTGAGGTCCCTTAACTAAAGGCCTTAATGTTAAGTAAAGCACGTACGTTTATTTACATTGATGACGTGGATGTTTAATATGAATGTAATGCATTGAAATTGTTTTAGCTAAATATTTGAACGTGTATTCAATGATAGAATAGAATGAATTTAATGCCAACAAATACCACAAAACAGTTATTTATTCTGCACAATAAATGTCACGAAAATATTGTCTAATTATCCACAAACTTTTTAAATCCAACAAATTGCAAAAGATGATGTGCTTATATCGGTGTACCGCAAATGGCTCTAAAAAATTAAGAGGCAAAGAACTTAATATAGTTTTCAAATTAATAATTTATTGCATAAAAGTGGTTTTTCGGTTCAATTTTTGGTTAAATTTTTAATTTAAAAGGAAATAACTTCGTTGTAATAAATAGTTTTAATTTTAAGGAAATTTTTTTTTTTAAAACTTTTAAAATTAAGACCAAACATATTTAAGTGAACATTTATACTAAAACGGACGTTTAGATACACTTCTCTTAAAGACTTTACTTGTCTGCAGTGAAATTTTTGACGCTTTTTTCTTCATTATGATCATGACTGCTACATTTAACTTCTTCAGGTGCCTTTAAACATATCATTCAAGTAGACAATTTAATTTTTTATTTAATTTTTTATTTGTTTTTTAGCCTTAAACCATGTCTGACTTTGAACTGCACTTGTTCTTTTGACAGTCTTATGTTTACTTTTCTTTGGGTGAAATTCATAGAAAATTCGTTAAAAATGCAAATGCAATTTGGTTATTTGGTAACATCTACCAGCATGCCTGTATAAAAACTCATATGTATTTAGTACACTAAAAGCATCGCTTGTCTGTTGAAAGTGTATACATATACACACCTACTACACGAATATATATATATCAGAAGTATTCAGCCCATAACTTTAAGTTACTGCAACTTGTTTTACTTTCTACGACTACAATTTTGTTTAACAAATTTCGGCTGTAATAAACGCAGTCATAGTGTAATACTTCGTATGGTTTAACAAACACACCATATTCTATGTATATATAGTTGTTGTTGTAATTTGTTTATATTTGTTCTTTGTACAAACAAGTCTGATTTAAAGACGACTACAACAAAGATGTCAGTCAGCAGCGTTGTCAACTTTAAAATTTCAAAAAGCACCTAAACCCCTTAAAAAGCGCGTAATTTTCATAAAAAATCACTGAGTTTAAAATGTGTACAAATTTAACTTTACATTTGCTAATATAATCATTACTTAAAAAAAATTAAAGCTTTTAGATGCCAGTTGCCCTCTAAAATAAATTATTTTACAAATGGCAATAAGACTGGAGTTTTGATTGATATCGATAATCGAAATACAAGTCTAAAGATATTCTGTTCTTTATATTATTAGGCCAAAACATCCAAATGTACTATCAATGCAAATATTAACCTTATCAGGGTGTCAATTTGTGATCTAAAAAATTTTAAAATGAAAAGTATTTGCATATTAATTTCTCTTTTTTTATTTTCACCAAGGTTTGATCAACTTGAAACTTTACTTACAAAATAAATTCTCGTAACAATTTCATTTTATAAAAAGTAGGTGGTTTATGTCTCAAAAACCATACAGGATATCAACAAACCAGTATCGGAAATAAGTTACAATTAATAATAAACAAGCAAAACACTCAAATAACAGAAACATTGTATACTATCAATCCTCATAATCTTTTTAATTATTAGTTTTAGTATCATAAGCTAAAAGTATTATCAACATAATATCATTTTACAATGAGTAAATATTTTTTAGCTTTGTTAAGATACAAAATACGTAAGGGTAATTAAAGATATTTATTTGTTTTCAATTAAAAACTTATTTTAAAATTTAGTATTTGGTGTCACCGAAATAAAAATAAAAGCACTAATAACTTTAAAAAAAATCACCAAGCACTAACTCGCAATTTTTTCGCTTCCAAAATGTTAAAAATCACCAAAAACGGTGATAAAATCACCGAGTTGACAACGCTGTCAGTCAGGCAGTCATTCATCCAGTCTCTGGAGAAACACTAATGATGACAGCTACACATGTGAATGTATAACAAAATACACTAGAGTATTTTTTAAACACGTTGTTTTGCAAAATTACTCTTCTTCACACTGTTAAAGTTATATGTACATGCTTTTACATACTTAATACACGCAAACAAAAAACATGTTTAAGGTAAATATAAATTAATAGAAATATATGTGGCATGTGGCTAAAACGCATGATGGTTGCAATTATCATCTTACGACATAATCATTAAATTATTACACAGAATTGACAACTCATGAAAAATCGAACTTATTCTAATAACAAATAAATATTTTTTACAATATTCTTTCACAGTGTTCCATCCATAGCTATGTATCGAAGCTGGTTAACAAGGTTTCTTATCCAAGTCGTTCAAGGTCTTCCAACTCCTCGATATCCCTTAGGGTTTCATTCCAAGTTAGAGTTTGTCTATCTTTACCCCAGCCAGCCGTTTTTAAGATTCTTAATTTAATTTCTGATAGGAATTTGTCGAGTTCAATTAAGAAACTTTCGTTAGACAAGGTTTGAGGCGACCATATTTTTTTTAATTAACGTAGGCAACTAGTAATGAATGCTTGCAATTTCCAAATAAGAGCCATGGTAATGAACCATGTCTCGCAGCTGAATAGAAGTCTAGATTTAACATAAGACTCAAATATTCTTACATTCGTTGTATATTGCTTATATTTATATATATTTGTATATATTTTGAGAGTTTGCTTAGTATAGCAAAACTGCCCTTTTCTTTCTTCAGCCGGTTTTCTACATCGACTTTAGTTCCACCACTTTTACTTACTTCCTTTTTTGAAGTTTCCCCTTGCGTCGAGTGTCTTCCATATGCATATTCGTTTTTTTTTTTTTGCATGGTTGAGTTAAATTTTGCTGCCTCTCCAAACAATATCCGCACAGTGCTAACATAGAGCGAAATACAGCCTAAGTACTGCGTAAATTACCGCTAAGTGTTTTCACTATTTTAATATAAGCGACTTTATTATATATATAAGGAGCTTAATAGTTATTGATTCTTTCCATTCTAAGAGAAAGCTCTTGCTGCTCCAGATTTGACAACAGAAAGGAAACAAAATTCCTTCTATTATGTATGGCTCTGCTTTAAAGCACTAAATGGGCAGACTGTCAGTTTCTATAGCTTTCCTGCATTTTATGTTTTTTTAATGTCGCGCAATCTCACTTACATCTGAAATATCAACATTGATTCGTCTGCCAGGGTCCAATGTTATTCATAGTGTGAGGCTGTCAGATTTGTTACGTATAATTTTAAGCGTTTTCGAAATGTTATTTCCAAACATTAAGTTATTCTTGCTTGTCAGTCACTAACATACTGCTGTCGTCACTAAAAACAAAAGAAGTGCAATTTAAGATGCCTCGAGTTTAAGTTATTTTAGGAAGCTGCTTCATGTCTCATTTGACTGCAGCTTTTTGCTCTTCGGTACATATATTAAAATAAAATCCCATAAAACCATAATACTGTCCGAAACTGATGTATGAAATTTTAGTTTGCAACCAGTCAAGTTATTTTAAAAGTCTTGAAACCTTAAGAACAACATCGCACACAATTTTTCAGAATTTCATATTTATAAGCAAGATGAAGATTTCAAAGAGAAAATATAATTTTTACCTATTAAACAGTCAAGTTAACCACCTTTAATTTGAATTACTTTAGATAATCGTTTAAGCATAAAATTTATTAAGTTTTGCTATAACGAAAACTCCAATTTTGAACGTTCTGTTTAAGTGATGGATTTCTGTTCATCAAAAGTGTTAAAGTATCTCTCATTAGCGGAAACCCTTCCAACAAATATTCTGTTTAGGTTTTTTATGGGATTTGTCCGCATGCAGGTCAATCAAAAAGAACAATGTTTTTTTCTCGAAACCATGTTTTAATTTCGTTGGTGTAATGAATTCTTTGCTTGTTTTGCGTAAAAATCATATTGCGTTGAAGTGTTCTCGTAAAAATTACAACAAACTGAATTGGGACACTACAGAACAATATGGCTAATTTAATTTCGATGATTGGAGCTGAATTTCTAGGGCACGTGTTATCAATAATGCATTCGCATCCTGAAATTTCTCCCACCCATCTTATTAAAGTTTACCAAAGGATTAAACACTCGGTAATAATGATGAAGTAAATGTTAAAAAATAATAATAATAATAATTAAAACTTGTTATAGAGAATATAATATTTACTTGTAATCGTAGTAATCATGTGTTTTTCTCTATGTGTACTTTTATTCATTTTTAGTTTCCTATACATACCCAGCAAAAAAGATATGCAACAGAAATAGTGAATGCATGAGTTCAACCCATGATAGAGTGTTTCAATTTAGGTGAAATATGAATGAATATAACATTAACGTGTCTTTAAAGAGCATGTGTTTATATGAATATATTAATAAATTTCACTAAATTCTAATAAGTGCATTAAACGCATGCACAGCAGATGAAAAGAAACCCATGTTTCATGAGTGAATATTATTTGTTTACATGAATGCTTAAGATTTTTTGCATGCATTTTCATGTATTTCAAAGGACATCACTTAAGGCTAACTATTTTGTATTTGAAGAAGACATTCTTCATACCTCCCATTGCACTTAAGAATTAGAAGTCGTGAAAAATGTTATTTACATTTAAGTAGTGCAAAACTTGTTAGCTGGGTATATAAGAATACACACTTACCTAAAAACATAAATACATACAAATAATATGTTCGTGTATATTATTTCGAAAATCTGCTGGTATTTCTAGTTACTCACAGAATATTAGAAACGAACAGACATTTAAAGACAGGACAGTTGTTATTTCGATGGCAACTTTAAAGTAACAATGTAATGCAATTGAAATAAAATTTATGTTATAAATCAAGAATTTAACATTTATGTACTGCTAAGAAACTAATTATAAATTTTTCTTTTCGATTTTATTTTACTAGTCTACTTTCAGTTCAGTATTTTATTCGATGTTGGAAGGAAACGGTTTTTTTATACCTACTCTTGTATTTCGAGCTATAACTCGCTTCCTAATATTCCGATTTAGCCCATTTTCAATACCAAACAAACCAAACGAAACATTTTGGCAAAATTGGAGCCCCCTACCTTTTTCGGTCCAAACTCTATCGTGCTTTCAACAGACAGACAAATGGCCAGACGGACGGACAACATAGCTAGATTGTCATAAAATCAGACCCTGATTCAGAGTATATATACTTTATAGGGTCTAAAATGGATATTTCGATGTGCTACAAACGGAATGACAAAATGAATATACCCCCACCATTTTCTTGGTGGCAGGTATAAAAATTATCCGCCATTTTATTTCGAACGCCATTTTGGTTTTTACTTTTTCATATTTTACTGTCTTCAACTGGTTAAGCGATTTTAAGTGTTTAAACTTAATCAGTTTAAAGTAGCGGCCATATATTTTTTAAAGTATATTATATTTTTTGGATCAAGTCCTTTAACTTTAAGCTATAAAAATCGATTTACATTTGTAAATTATATAAAAATACATTTTTTTAAAGAAGTTTTTGCCCACGACTTCTTTGATTTCTGGCGGATTTACCCAACATTTTTCGACTAACCTCAAAGGCATATAGTATTTATGAGTATTAACAAAAGTGTCTATAAATTATCCGAGGACTGAAAGATTTTATTATTTTTTTTTTTGTTGAAAATATTTAAAAAGTCGTGTTTTTTTACTGAAATCTCTGAAATTTATAAGGCAATTGTTCTAGTTTTCAATAGCAAATCATTTTCGAACATTTCCAAATATTAGTGCCAGACACAGGTCTATGCAACATGTCTCAACACTCGAACAGAAAGATAACTGTACAAACATACTTTGTGTGATTACAAATTAATATTGTAGAGGTTACAAATGGAATATTGATATTGAAAGAGCTACATAGTATACCCATTTACACCATTAGTGAAAGGTATTAAAGCCTCAATTATGCATTTCTTTTAATGCAGTAACAGTGAACTTACCTGCCTTTGAATATTTTCTTAATGACAAATTTACATCGATTTCTGCTAACCCAGTAACCAGCATACCAAATAAGTTTTCTGTAGGACAACATTTTCCCACTCAATAGTACTTTACAACAAGCAGTATATTTGGATTCTGCTGGGATTACATAAATATTTATTCAGTTTGTCTTATCACAATTTATTACTCTGTAGAGAAAAACATATAAATATAATATATCATTTAGTTCAAGCAATTGATGTCCTTAAACATGTAGCACTGATTTTTGGTTTAATTACTGAGTTTGTTTCTCCTTAACTTTTAACTTTCTTTTATATAAAATATTCATATTTTGCCTAATTTGTATTACTTACAAGTCAATTTATGTATGTTTATTTCTCCTGTCTGTAATTTATGCAAACGTCAGTATTTTTATATGTCTTGGAAAATATTGTAGAATAAAATTTTAGTTTTCATTAAGAAATCTGTGTTCGGAGCATCTAAGCAAAATTCGAACTTTTATAAACATACAGAGAGACATTATAACTATTTAAGAAAAATGTATGCATGTAGTTAGTACATAAGTTATAAGTACAGGATTTGTCAGCTGATAGAGTTATTCTATACCACTGAAAATGTTCTACAAGTCAGCAAGGATAAAGACAGAGAAATTGCTTTACATTTGATAAACCCTATGTACAAGTAGATACGTAAATATGTAAAGCACACACATGTGTAATAACTAGAATGAATTATCCTTTTTTATTTCTACATACAAATAAATGTTCACTTGCTGATGCAAGTTGTTGTTTTTGTGTTTGGCATTTCATTTTTATGTTCCTGATGACCACTTGGGTCAGTTTATATTGTAATTTTGGTACTCATGCCTGTCATTTTCCATTTTAGTGTGGTGTTCAGTTTCCTATTTCACAGCTATGGTTTTAGATTTTGCTATTTGTCCGTCTAGCTGCCGGTTCAACCTCAACCAATTATACTCGACATATAATCTACTTACCTCATCCTTAACGTGGACGATTTTGCATTGCATTTAACACTTTAACATGGATAGAGTTTAAATAAAAATATTTGGATATAATATTTAAGGGTAGACATATCAAAACATGAAAAAATAGTATCACTACTGTCAGTTTCAAAAATTTGCACCTGAAATTTCATAAATCCTTGTAACGGCGCGCCGCGGCGTTAAACAGTATCAGTTTACGCAAATGTAGTATATATCCCGATTTCAAATTCCAATAACCATGCTAGTAAAATGAATTTTGGAAAGCAGATGGTATAAGAACCTAAACAACAAACGCTCTGTTCTGTTAGAAATCCAAATAGTAGATTGCTTAAACAATAGGGACAAAAAAAGATTTCAATAATTCCATTAAACTAAACATAGGAAAGTGCTTTTTAATACAAAAAAAAATTTTGTTTGGCTCAGCTGGGATTCGATGCCACGTTCACTCTAACCAATATACTACGTTTGTATGTATGTATGTGTAGTATGTTGTTGTTGTGAAAAAAAGAGTTGGTCGTGGTTTTTTGCTTATATCTCAGTTGTTTATGTACCGATGTTTCTGATTTTTAATATCAATCTACTACCGAATATTTCCGATATTTTAACACCGCACACCTGGGTACAGGCGATGTCAAAAAGTTGATTCCAACATACACACGGACAGACGGTCAGACTGACAGACGGTAAGACGGATAGACGGACAAACTGACAGAGCTTAGTCAACTCCCCTATTCACAAGCTTTCAGAAAATATATACTTTATGGGGTATATACCCTTTTTCATTGTGTGAAGGGTATTAAAATAACGATGTTTACAATTAAAAATCTTATCTTAATTTGTTTTTTTTAACGAATATATTTCATTATGACAATGAAAAAATAATCAGATAGAGAATATTTTTGGCGACATAAATGCACATTAGGAAGCTGTTACGGTTTCATTGTCAATACTCTTTATTTAACTCCCAGGTTTTTCGAAAATTCTTTTCACAACGAATTAGAATGAAATCGACTACATTTTTTTTATAAAAAATATGGCCTTGCGATACAGTTTAAACATTTCAAAAACCGTTATTTGACATCAAAATTTATAAAATGTTGGGTAAATAAGATTTATTTAAACAAGTAACAGTGCTATATTCGGCAGTGCCGAATCTTATATACCCTTCCCAACGTGTAGTCATGCAATAAAAATTGTTTGTATCACCATTCATCTCATATAAAATACGTACATATGTACATGTAAAAAACATCCCATTGTAAAATTATAAATTGAGTTTACGTATGTATGTTTCTAAAAAAAATTACAAAAAACAATAAAAAAAAAATATATTAAAAACAAAAAAAAAAAATACAAAAAAAAAATTTAATAAAAAATTTTGTAAAAAAAATTTTTAAAAAAATTATAAAAATATAATAAATATATTAATAATGTATAAAATAAAAAAATAAAATAAAATTTTTTTGGCTCAGCTGGAATCCAATGCCACGTTTACTTTAACCAGTATGTATGTATGTATGTTTTTATTGTAATTGTGAAAAAAAAACGAGGTGGTCGTGGTTTTTTGCTCATATCTCAGAAAGTTATGGGGCGATTGTGCTGAATTTCAATAGCGATTCATTCCTAGATAGTTCCAAGAGATTGATACTATACAAGGATCTGGGGAACATATAGTTGCTTCTAAAAGTTGATTTCAACCAACACACGGACAGACGGGCAGACGTACGGACGGACAGACGGTCAGGGCTTAATCGACTTCTCGATTCATCAGCTTTCAGAAAATATATACTTTATGGGATCGGAAATGAAAATTGTAGAAATTACAAACGGAATGACAAAGCTATATATGCCCTTGTGCACCACAGGTGAAGGGTATAAAAATATAAAGACAATCGAAAAAGTCTCTTTTTTGCGATTGAAACTTTATAAGTTTGAATTCGAATTTTATATGTTTATCAAGGCATATTAATTTATCAGGTAATTGCATTTCGGAAAAAATTTTTTGTTTATATTTTATATATATGAACTTTGACATTTTAAAAAATTAGAGAAGAGATAAAATTGTTTTTTATCTATTGACTTTGACAGCTGAAATTTAAAATAAGTGAAGAAAAAAATAATCAGCTGACGAAACAAGACTACCTGATGAATATATGTACCTTGATGTATATCTTACTCTTATATTTTGAGTCAATTTTTTGTGGAAACTCGATCTAAAAACTTTAAATAATTTTCATGCATGCTGCAGTAAATATTCATTTGTAGATTTTAAAATAAAAAATAAAAAATTTAAAAAAAAAATTGAATTAAATTGAAGTTGAGTTATTCTGTTGTGATATCTCATATTCTATACCTCGTAGCAAGTCGCGGATTAATGAGAATTAATTAGAATTTTGAACGCTGTTGGCTTTTAATAAATGGCGTTTAATTAAAATTTTCTAAGAAAGCCCACCAAAAAGAATTAATAATGTTCACTCTTTGAAATATGTGATTTGTCTTAAAGTGTTTTGCATAGAAATATGGCGACCACCGCAAACAAACCATTTGAAAATCTTACTTTTATAAATAAGATACCCAAAAGTTTACAAAAAAAAAGTTATTTTTGCATATTTTTTTCTTTTCATTAAAATAAAATTTCTATCAAAATTCTTAAAATTGTAAGCTTATAATTTACAAAAAAAAAATATTCCCAGATTTCATTCCCGAATTACTTGGGAAAAATTATAAAAAAATTCAAAAACTCTTTTTATGAGAAAAAAGTTGCATGAGTTGGATTTTTCTTGTGTATTTGTTCACGTCCTCATTGCTTCACGTAGCTTTGTAATCCGTTGTGGTCATGCCTGAGTGGTATTCCTGGTTGCAGGTATGCAGGTTGTTAAGTCTTTCCAACTATTTTGTTATTGTTATAAACTCTCACTGTTACAATCTGGTCAACAACAAGATGAACACAGATGAACAGTAATAAGAAATATGTGCATAAAAAAAGCACGTTAAGAGCAAACACAACACGCCGTACAATTCAAAAATACGAACTAAAATATTTTAACTCGTGTACATTTGTAGAAGGGCTATTTTCTATTATATTATACGAAGTAACTTATACATAGGAAAATTTATCTACACACACGAAATTGATTTATGACATAACTCAGTAGCATTTATGACAAGAACATGGATATAAAAATAGTTTAAGCAGCATTTGATGAATTAAAAATTTTTAAAAAGTGTTGCGTTGAAAACAAGTAAGAGAACTATATTCAGCTGTGCCGAATTTTTGATACTCACCACCAATTTGATGTACTTTTAAAGCACAAAATGTATTATTTTGTTATTAACAATAATCGCTATGGAATAATATCTTTATACTAAAATATGTATGACTTTCTTTGTATAACTGCGATATGCTAGTAAAATGTTTTCGTAAATTTAGTCTTTCAATGAAAGTGAGCGTTAAAGTAGGGGTGTCATTAAATTTTTTGTTAATCAATACAACTACGATATTTCACTATAGTCCTTTACTCTTCCAATATCTTTATTCATAGAGAAATTATATGAATTTGAGCAAAAGGCAATGTTTGCAAAATTTCTGAATCGTACATCCAATTTTGTCAGTTTTATTAGGATTTAAATTTTAAATATACCGAAAAAGACACTGCGCGTTATAAATTTTCGTACGTTTTGATCTATAATTCCTTTTTCTAATGCATAGATGTAAGCTATTATCAGGGAAAAATATTGTTTTTACTCGGGAAATATATATTCGAAGTTTCATGGCTCTACGTTAATGTGTTTGGACATAATTGCATTTTATTCGATGTTGGAAGAACGCGTATTTTTCGAACTACTCATGCATTACGAGCTATAGCTCTCTTCCTAATATTCCGATTTAGCCCATTTTTATTTCCAAACAAAGTTTTTGTATAAGAAAAATTCTGGCAAAATTTTAAACCCCTAGCTTTTTCGATCCGACCTCTATTGTGCTTTCAACATACGGACAGACGGACGGACATAGCTAGATCGTCATAAAATGAAACCCCGATTCAGAATATATATAATTTATGGAGTCTAAAATAGATATTTCGATGTGTTACTAACGGAATGACAAAGTGAACCATTTTTTTTTGTGGCGGGTATTAAAATAGAAAACGACAACAAAAAAATTCAATCAATCAAAATAATATAAGAGAAATTCAAAGAAATTTTTCGTTGTGGCCGCATTTTCCTCATCCGGCAGCACTTAAAGGTGAAAGCTTTATGCAAGACATCTGTGCTTATAATTGTTGTTATAATTTTAATTGAAATTGAAAAGGCATCTTTGCGGATTCGACAATTTTTTGTTGTTGTTTTAATAGCTAAAAAATTAATAAATTAATTAATCGAAATATTTTTATAAAAAAATATACTCTTTTTAACAATTACATATAAAGTCATCATTTAATAATTTAACTGGCAAGGCTCTGAAGACAGCTCTTCAAAGAAGAAATCTTTAAGCAAAACAGTAGCAAAAAAATTTTGTGCAGTAAAGAAAAAAATAACGAAGCAATAAGCTCGCTGCCGTTGGTTGAAGAACAATTTTTTTAATAATTGCAACTAGACCAATTTAGTTTAGGTAAACTCAAATGCACAATGACAGTGAAATTTCAATAGTTCTGCCAATTCAAAAACGGAAAGGAGGAAATTGGTATCAATCTTAGTTAACATATTTGCTGATTCTTTTACAGTATATATATGTTTATTAAATTATAAAAAAAACATTTTTAAGACCCATCAATAACAATCTATTATAGACATGTCTGCTAGTAAATTAAATAAGTAATTGAATAAAAGCTACAAAGTCATGCATGGGTTTATTTTTGTATATAGTATCGTGACGGTGGTATATGTCCCTGTTTATTTATTTATTATTTTTTTTGCATTAGTTTCAGAAGTTAAAGCAAAAGCAATTCTCATGAGATGATTTTGTATTTATATGACAAATGGAAACTTTTAACAAAAGCAGACACTCCATCTCTCCTGCGAACAATCTTACATTTTCAGCCCATCTTTTTAAACAATTGAATTTAAGGTACAGAATACGTTGACATCAACTCATTGAACTTGTGTATTAGCTTTTGTTAATGGTTTAGAAATTGCTAAAGTATACTGACATGTTTTTTAAATGCTTGTCGTATAGTTAATATAATTTTATTTGTTTTTTTTTTTGGCAACACGGGATTCTTTTATTGCGATGATTTAACATAAAATAAAAGTGATCTTTTAAGGAGAGATGAACAAAAACAAGAAAGAGTGCTATATTCGGCCGTGACGAATCTTATATACCCTTCACAACGTGTGGTCATGCAAAAACAAATCACCATTCATCTCATATAAATTGAGTTTACGTATGTGTTAAAAAAAATAAATTAAAAAAAAAAAAAAATTAAAATATAATAATATAAATAATATATTGAATAAACAAGCAAGAGCACTATATTCGGCTGTGCCGAATCTTTTATACCCACCACCAATTTTCCGTACTTTTATAGCTAGGGTTTTTTTTCCTCAATTTTTTGTTTCCCGGGAATGCGAGATTTATTTTTTCCTGGGATCCCGCAGCAAAATAAATAAAGAGTAAATTGTTTTTATTTAATAAAAAACTTTTTACTAAAAAGCATAAAACAGTTTATAATGTAAAAGAAACACTTCAAAACTATAAAAATTAATAAAGAAACTTGAATTTAAAATATAAATTGAGTAAAAATATTTTTTAATGAAAAAAATATTATTCTCTAGATACGAGATCAAATACATATGAGCACAAAAAAACAAAAATACAGGTACTTCAGCTATGAGATCAATAATAAAATCATTAGAATTCAATTTCAAAAACATGTTATTACAATGTATAATTAAAAAAATATAACGTAAAAATTTTTAACGACACTTGACACGCCCACTTTTACGCCCACCTCCCATATAACGATTTATCTTAAATGCATATAATTTCTCTATGGACAGAGTTTTTGGGAGAATAAAGGACTATATGGAAATATCACAGTTTTATTTCTTAGCAGAAACTATGTTAACACGCCTACTTTAACGCCCACTTTCATTGAAAGACTAAATTTACGAAAATATTTTACTAGCATATCGAAGTTATACAAAGAAGGTAATAAATATTTTAGTATCAGGAGCTTATTCCATGGTGATTACTGTTAAAAACCAAGTAATAAATAATGTGCTATAAAAGTACATCAAATTGACGGTGGATATAAAAGATTCGGCACAGCCGAATATAGTACTCTTAATTTTTTGTTTTTGGTATTGTTGTTATAGCACGTCAAATTTGACCACAGGAAAGATGATTTATTTATTTATCAAAATAGTAAATCCTATTGAAACTACATTTTCTTATCAAAGCTTTTTTTTTACCAATTTATTAAACAATTCTCATTTATCACGAAATGATAGGACTGAGTCCCGATTAAAATGGTCATGAGAACAAGAAAGAAGTTCGAAATTTAGAAAAAGTTAAATTTTTTTGTTATACTTAAATCTTATACATTTTCTAATTCGTACAGATGTTGTGTATATCTCCCTTTTGTAAATGTACGTTTTCACATTCTTCTCTATTTGTATTGTATGTTTTGATTTTATTTAATAAATAAAATAATATATTTATATTTAAAATTTTACTTTAAAGAAATAATGTAAAGCTTGTGAAAAAAGAAGCGTAACTTTTTTTTGGTTTCCCTTGGAGACACTTGTTTTGATAAGGTTTGATGTTTGTTTTAACATAAATATTTTACCATAGCAAAAATATGGTAACACATATTTAAAAAAAGTTCAATGGTCAAAGGTGCCATAATTTTATGAATATAAAGTTTTGTATGTACAAAGCTTTACATATTAAAGCTTTGCATGCTAAAATTGCTAAAAGATATAAATTATTTTAATGTGAACAATTTTTTGAAAGGTATACAAAAGTGGCACTAATTTTGACGAACTTTTAAAAACTTTAGTACATTTGTATATAATAGTTGTAGCTTTTATTTAATATGTAGGTACTAAATACAAACTGCCAAATACACGTACATCTGATATTTCACAAATTATAATTAAACTATAGTAAAATTGGAAAAAAATGTTCATAATAAATTTGCATTTTAAACCTTTTTTAAATTCTAAATTAATTTGTGAAAATAGTACCTCTATAAATAAATAAGTCAAATAGTTAGTATAAAGCGAAAAAATATATATGTTTTAAATTAAATAGAAGAAAACCACTCCTTGGCTTTATATCTACAAAAATTCGTAATTTGAAAGTTTTGTTCAACTTTTATCCACCAAAAACTGTTTTTTTTACTTGTTTGTTATAACAGTTTTCGGAAACAATTTTATCTAAAGGCGGAATTTTTTATCAATGTCGCAAACCATTTGCTATTTAACTATAATGTTATGGTGTTAAATGAGTGATTTCCACTCGTATCCTTTAGCTTTGGGACGAGTGAATTTGAGGAAATTTAACATAATAAATATGTTCTGTTAAAAGTAAGCTTCCGAGCTTTTGTGGTTTTATGTTCGTAGTTGTTTTACAATGTCAATGTAATGAAAAACTTAACGTTAATATTTTTATAGAAGCAACAGAAAGCTTTTATCCCTTTACTTTGGCACAATAATATTTTATAAGATTTAACATGAATAGTTAGAGTATTCCATAAGTTCTGTTAGAAATTAAGTTTTAAGGTTTCAAGTCCTTTATATGCGAAGTATCCAAGAATATTAGACACATTATTTGTAAACATTATTTAGCAACATTTAATTTGTATAAATAATTCAATATTTATTAAAAGCAATTAAAAAAAAATAAAATTTGTTCATAATTGTCATAACATTGCATAAATCTGATGACGGGAGTGATTCAATTTAACATAGCAGAAGTTCAGTTTTTAAAAAACATTTATCTATGAAAACAATGCCTAATTAAATATATAATCAAGTGTAGACTTTGTTTTTCATAAACATACAGTAATATCAGAAATACGCCACATGCACATTTTATATCAAGAGAAATCAGCACATTACATTGTAACACACACTTTGTTGAAAAATGTACTTAAATGTGTTTAACGGATTTTCCCAAGGGATGAGCTTAACATGATTGTACGAGTCTCAATAATTTGTAGTCTCAATTTTTGTTAAAATTTAAATATCATTAACAAAAACCTCAAGGAAATCCGATTAATATCGCGAAAAGTTTATTCAATGGATAAACACATGAATTTCAAATGATGGCAAATTATAATCACACTCTCATGGGTTTTGGTGCCAATCTTCGACACAATTATGGAACAATTATTTATTTAAATACTTCGGGCTTGCACTTACATTATAAAGAATCTGATACCATTATAGAGGAATATTTTTTAGTTTTTAAGGCACTAAAACAGAATTCCATCAAAAAATAAAAAAAAAAATCGTGAACTTTCACACGCATAAAAAAAAAATAAAATTTATGGTTACTACAATCATAATCTAAGAGCATCATTCTATGAATGTAGTTAAAAAAATAAAACGTTTGTGAGTTACCATTTCGATTATTGTGTTTAATTAAAGTATTAAGCATTTAGCATATTATGACAACCAACAAATTTTTTATTTTTTTAACAATTCCACTCACGAAAGAATAATTTCCTTATGCTAAAAAGTAAGAGAGTTATATATTGTTTGCTTAAGTCCAATTTGTATTTAACTATTTTCGTTTACTTATATATAGTCTCAAATTGCAACCTCAGTATTTTAACAACAAGGGTGATATTACAAACTTCTTTTTACCACAATGGTGGTGTCCCTTATTTTTTCAATATCTTTGTCCACATAAAAAATTGCATTAATTGAAATTAAATCAAATACCTTAAATATATAAATATATAAAAGAGCAACGTGACTGACTGACTGATTCACCATCGCACAGCCCAAACGCAAAGAGCTAGAGACATGGAATTTGGGCAATCGGTTCCTCTCAGCTCCACTGAGAAGGGATTTTTGGAAATTCGTACCTTAAAGGTGTAAAAACGGGTAAAATCGGTAATCTTATATCTGCTAAACTAAATATGATACAAATTAAATTAAAAAAGTGTTGTAATTTGCACAAAAAAATCTTTTTTAAAATTTTCAAACCCTAAGGGGAAAAAACGGGTAAAAACTATAATTTGGTACTTTCTTGGTACCCTGCGTAACTTCCAAACACATAAAGCTAGGAAAAAGGTTTAAATTGTTTTAAGTAATCCGCAAAAAAAAATTTAAAAGAATTCGGCACTTTTTTCAATTCACATGTATAAGGGGTAAAAATTGTCCCTTTTTTGGTACTCTTCTTAAAAGAAACTCTTCTAATATTATTCAATGGGACAAAATTTGATAATTATTATTACCTAATAGAATATGCACAATTATTTAGGTAAAATTTTTGGAGACTTTTTTGGGGACAAAAAAGGTAACAAAAATGAGAAAAATTCCGGAAAATATATGTAAGAAAGGGGAAAAGAGCTTGGTGCTTTTTAGAACATAATTACTTTTATGCAAAAAAGATTAGATTTACTGAATTTAAATCATGTCTATTAAAATATTTTGTTACATAGATATTTGAACATTTTAAACTTGGAATTTGGTACTTGGACCAAAAATTTACTTTTTCGCATGTCTATGGTACTTTTTGTATATTCTACGTTTATAAAGGTAGAATTGCAAAATAAAAGAACTATTGATTCCAGGTAAGACTAAAATTGTTATGGGTGACCAAAAAGGTACTTTTTTGAATTTTTGTGTTTTTATACCCGCCACCAAAAAAATGGTGGAGGTATATTCATTTTGTCATTCCGTTTGTAACACATCGAAATATCTATTTTCGATCCCATAAAGTATATATATTCTGAATCGGGGTTTGATTTTATGACGATCTAGCTATGTCCGTCCGTCTGTTGAAAGCACGATAGAGGTCGCACCAAAAAACTTAGGGGGCTCAAATTTTGCCAGAATCTTTCTTATAGCCAAGGTTTGTTTGGTATTGAAAATGGGCTAAATCGGAATATTAGGAAGAGAGTTATAGCTCGAAAAGCAAGAGTATGTCGAAAAAACCGTGTCCTTCGAACATCGAATAAAATGGAATTGTGTCCAAACGCCTTAACGTAGACTCATGAAACTTCGAATATATATTTCCTGAGTAAAGAAAATATTTTTCCCCGAAAATTGTCTAAATCTATGCATTAGGAGAGGAGTTATCGATCAAAATGTACGAAAATTTATACCGCGCAGTGTATTTTTCGGTATATTTAAAAACAAAAACGTCATAAAAGCAACAAAATTGGATGTACGACTCTGAAATTTCGCACACTTTGCTTTCTGGTGAGCCGCTTTTTTGTGACGGAAAATCAATGTGCCACGCCCACTTTTACGCCCACCTCCCATATAACGTTTTACTCAAAATTCATATAATTTCTCTATTAATACAGATTTTGGAATAATAAAGGACTATATTGAAACACCTAAGTTGTACTCATTAGCAAAAACAATTTTGACACGCCTACTATAACGCCCACTTTCACTTTTGAATTGTGTCCAGACGCATAAACGTAGTCATGAAACTTCGAATATATATTTATCGAGTCAAAAGAATATTTTTCCCTGAAAATCGCTTAAATCTATGAATTAGGAAAAGAGTTATAGATAAAAATGTACGAAAACTTATACCGCACAGTGTATATTTCAAATTTAAAACGTAATAATACTGACAAAACTATATGTACGATTCTGAAATATTGCAAACATTGTTTTTTGGTCAAAGTCTTCGTTATAACGGAAAATAGATGTGAATAGATATATTAGTCATATATATTAGCATTTATTCATCTTACACTGCACCATTTATTGTACTGTAGCTAAATATAAGATAAAGATGATAAGATAGATGACTCTACTAGCAACTACTAGATGGCATGCTCACAACTTATGCTTATGTTCTCCTGAAATTATGCTCTATTAAAAATGGGAATTTAGGAAAATTTTGATCTAAGTCAAAAAAAATTATCTCTAAACATTATAAACAATTTATTTTCATGTACTAATGGCTAACAAATTTTAAAAATATACAAAACTTATTTCGTTTGAAAATTTTTTAAAAGCAAAATGTTATAGAAGCTTAAAAATCAAAATCTTACTAATAAATTTCCCGTTTTAGAAAAATGCAGAGAATGCATATTTTAAATCACCCTGTGGCCCTTAAAATTTAACCTTAACCTTTAATTAGGCGCATTAAGAAAATCACACAATTAATCGCATGGGGTCTCACGTGACCCCATGCGATTATTGCAAATGTTGGATTAAAAAAAATAAAAATCAGTATGTTTTGTTAAATTTTCAGAGATATTTATTTTAATAATGTATAAAAAAACAAAAACATAACATTTTTTCATTTAAAAATATAAATTAAATTCAGTACTTGTTTCTTACAACTATTTTAACAATTATTTATAAAAAAAATCAGTCAGACTGATCAGCAGGTTGTGATGTTCTGCATCCAGCGCAGAACATGAAAACATGTTGCGGACAAATAAATTTACCACATTGATTACATTTGGTTGAAACTTTTTTGTCGATTTTTCTTGGGCACAAAGAACAGCGCCCACGCTTTGATGCTGAATGATATACCTCGTCCTGTATATCTTGAACCTCGCGAATACGTTTTTTTGCTTTGCTTGATACAGCGCGCTGCTGAATTCTGCGTTTCTGGTGCTCTTGAACAAGCTCTGTTGCCAATTTTTTCAAAAAAATTCGTCTTACGTATGTGTCACTCTTTTCATTATTTGAACGGTGAATGACTAAAGCATTGATACCGGATACATTAACAAGATGAAAAAATAAAGCTAGCGGCCATCGTTTTGTTCTTCTTCCAACATTATAAGTCGCGCAAAGTTTGTCATTACAGTCAACACCGCCTTTTGTGGCATTGTAAAATGTCACAATTTCAGGTTTTTTAGAACTACCTGTTGTTTCATCAATAGCATTATCATTGTGCATTGTTGAAAGTAGAACTACCGCTTTTTTTTGCTTAGGATCGTAAATTTATAAAATCCAAAAAGTGAGGAAAATTGCTCTCTAGTTTTATTTGGTAAGAATTCAAGGGGGATCTCAGGTTTCCTTTTATTTAATGTACCAATCAGACTGAGTTTGTATTCACCTGTAAGTAGATCTTGCGCAAGTTTTGCGCTGGTATACCAATTGTCAGTACTAATATTACGGCCACTACGTTTTATGGGTTCAACTAAACGTTTTACTATTTCATCTGGGGAATTGGATACTTGATACTCTCCATCTGGTTGCTTTCCAGAGTAAACCTCAAACTTACATAAGTAGTTCGTCTTGGAGTCAACCATGGCCTGAACTTTTATTCCGTATTTGTTCGGTTTATTGGGCATGTATACTCTCCCTTTGAAACGACCACGAAATCCTACCAACTGCTCGTCAATAGTCAAATTCTCACCTGGAGAATAAGCCGCCAAAAATTTGGTTTCCAAAATTTGACACAAGTTTCTAATTGGAGCTAAATTATCAAACTGTTTTCTCTCCTCTCGGTCCGAGATATTATCAAACCGCAAACATCTTAACAAAAATAGAAAACGTTTGTAAGTCATTGTCAACCAAAATATTTCAACTCCGGATCCATCTGAGGCCCACAAATCAATAAAATTTAAGTGGGAAGCTCTTAGTACGCCAGCCATTATCAACAAGCCCAGGAATGCGTTAATCTCTATAATATCAGTCGAAAGAGCATCTCTATCTCGTTGAAACTTATTCCTTATTTTTTCGATGTAGAGGTTGGTGTTCATGACCAAAAGCTCGGTTACATCTTTATCAAAAAATAATTGGAAACATTCGGTGCAAGATTTTGCATATTTTGCAAACCGTTTGACTCCTGGTAAATGAATCACAATATTATGCGCACGTGTTCTTACAGATGTTGATGATGGAAGTTTAGACCACTAAATTTTTGGCTATTTTTTTGCGTATGTCTGGATAAAAAATAGTTGTTATCTGATAATTCAGGAACAATGACATGTCCTTCTGTAATATCTTCTATTTCACTCTCCGAATCTTGTGACATAACCTCCTCTATGTCACTAACAACCTCGTTTTCTGAATCAGAACCAGCAACATCCAACTCATCATCGCACACTTCTTCTATCCATTGTAGTATCTGTTTTTCTGAAGCCATATTCAAAACTGAACACAAAATGGACAAAATATAATTATTGTTACGGAAATACTTGAAGAAACAAATAGAAAGGGTAAATAAAATCACAAAAATAAATACTTACCACGGTTAAAAAAAGTTACACTATTAGTCGCATGGGGTCAACACGTATTAGTAAAGCAACACGTATGTACGCGTTAACGATCTAATTGCAACTAATTTATGTTCTCTTTTTAAATGTATGAAGCTGTAGAAAAAACAAGTTCGCTCCGAACATTTTAACGTATAAATTTTTCAATTTTAATTTCTCTTGACCCCATGCGCCTAATTAAAGGTTAAATTCACTTTCTTCCTCTTAAATTCATGTAAATTCTCTATGAATAAAGATTTTGGAATACTAAAGGACTATATTGAAATATCTAAGTTATGTTTATTAGCAGAAACTTTATTGACACTCTTATTTTAACGGCCACTTTCATTGAAAGACTAAATTTACGAAAACATTTTACTAGCATACCGAAGTTATAATGGGTGGTTTAATTTTAAGGGACTATGTTGATTTTGAATAAAATTATTATGAAATTATTATCATTTATTTTTATAACGATAATATTTGTATGCTTCAATTATGTATGGAACAAAATATCGGCCAAATGGTCCCCCAGCCTAGGCGACACACCACGATCCGATAGTCCAAATTTTCAATGACACTGTTGATGCTCGATTGTTGGGCACGATGATGAGTCGAGGTTGCTTGCTCTTTTGCCACGTTATCGTGAAAAACAGCAATGTTTCCCATTCAACGAACTAAGATGGCATTCACAAGTACAGACCTGCTTTGCAGACATTTAAATATTTTTTACAATTCTCACGATTGTGGACGAATTCGAACGATTATGTTGACCAAAAGAATCACGAAGTGCTCGATATGCATTTTGATTTGAACGCCCATTTTTATAAAAATCTTTAATATTTAAAAGCGTTGCTCGATTGCGTATCTTTCCACGGTTCAAATTGAGTTAGTCTGAGATTGTTAAATGTCAAATGAAATACAAGAAAAAAGTTGAAGTTTAGATGTGGTTCACCTTAAACATGGGCCCTTAAAATTTAACCACCCTCTACAAAGAAAGTGATACATATTTTATTATAAAGAGATTATTCTATAGCGATTAACAAAATAATAAATATTGTGCTTTAAATGTACACAAAATTGGTGGTGGGTATAAAAGATTCGGCACAGCCGAATATAGTGCTCTTACTTGTTTTTTTTTATTTTCTATGTTTATGAAGGTAGGATTGTACAATCAAGGACTATTGATTCCAGGTGTGACTTAAAATGTACTTTTTTAATTTTTATGGATCTTTTTGTATTTTGTACATTTATTAAGCTTTATTAATCCTTTATTAAGTTGAGAATAAAAATGATACTGCCGACATAAAAGATGGCTTTTGGAAATTTTATTGAACATTTTGTATTTTTACATTTGTAATCATAGACTCTTAAAATTAGTGTTTATTGATCCGAGATCTAACTCCTAATATAATGGACGAGCAAAAAATTACTTTTTATATTTTTTTTTTTTTATTTTTTTTTGTAGACATAGAATTCTGAATTTTAGAATTCTGAGTTTTAGTGAAGGAAAAAATTTTACTTTTATTATTTTTAGGATCATTTTTGCAAATTATGAATCTTAATTTTTGAAACTCAGTACAGTAGCATTGATCTTGCTTTTAGTTAGGAAATATATGCCCGATATATCCTTACTCTACTTTTCTAAGAAAATTGAATCTAAGATACAATTTTCCATAACTTGAGTATTCAATAAAAAGTAAGAGCTGCGCTATCGAAGTGAAGTAGCGGGTTAAATGCTAGTAGAGTATAACATGAATATACAACACACCATTTTTTTTGGTGGTGAGTATAATTTTTTATGAAAGCAGTCACGGATCAATGTAAATTCGATTCGAAATTTTGTGGACTTTAAAAAAAAGGGTTTTCAATTAAATTTCTTACTTATTTAGAAAAGCACAAAGTGTAGTTAAAAAATTATTATAGTTCTATAATTTTATTACGTGAGAGAAACGCAAAGTATTAGGTGTACATGTAGAGACGGTGGTAAGTGCAAACAAAGCCTGTTTCATATTTGTGATTAAGAATGCTGAAAATTTTCAAATTCTTACTCAAGTTGTTTTCTCAAAAGTCCTCAGTTATATAATTGCAATATTATTTAAATATTAAAAATAGTATCGAAAAAGCTTATCCAGGATGTCATATTATCAGTTTGTTTAATTTTTATTTAAATTTCATTTCACATTTCTTTTATATGCTGACGAAAGATACATAAGTAATAGAGAGCATCAGTTGTGTGAAGAGCATTTTGAGTTGTTGTTTTTCAAATAAAATACAAAACTTTTAGATTTATTAAATGTATCTTAAGACTGTCTCCTATTATCTTCAGCTAACAGATTCAAATGCCGCATTTAATTTTTATGATTCAGAAATGCTTGGGAATTTTTCGATTTTCGGAAAATCTTCGATTATAAAAAACTGTAACAAATCGTTCACTTGTATATGAACTTCCATTAATTCCCAACTTGATTTTTAATATTTGGTAAATATCTATACAAGTAATGTTACATCTTATTCCCCCAAAAAATTTATTTTAATATAAGTACACGACATATTATAAAAAAAATGTATAAACGACAAAAATAAAATGTAAAACCAATTGCCAATAAACATGATCAGTAACGAGTCCCTTTAACGTTATAGACATTTACTTAATGGAAGAATAAATTTAAAAGCAACGAAAATAATTTTATTGCTTCACCACTTCTACCTAAATGGCTGGCGGTCTTCTTAAGTGGTTTGTTTTCATAAACACATGCTACTGTTTGAACAAATTAAGTTCTGTTTTAATAAAGTGTATTATTTTTTTCTTATAATTTTCATTTTAAATTAGAGAATATAAACTTAAATGTCATTTTAAATGAATTAGATCGTTCAATTATAAGCTAACTGTATGCGTGTATGCACTATTTAGTGAAGCATTAAATGAATTTTTTTATTAGTCGTATTGTAGTTGTTGTTGTTGTATAATACCATTTTATCCAAACATTTGACATCAATGCAGTCTCAGCATTAACAGAATCATCAACCACAACAAAAACAAGTAAAAGTGCTATATTCGGCCGTGCCGAATCTTATATACCCTTCACAACGTGTAGTCATGCAATAACAAATGTTTGTACCACCATTCATCTCATATAAAATACGTACATACATATACAAAACATTCCATTGCAGAATTACAAATTGCGTTTACGTATGTGTTTCCAAAAAAAAAAAATAACAAAAAAATTTATAAAAAACAAAAAAAAGAAATTAAAAAAAAAATATGGGCTAATCCGAAAAATTTTCAACCAAAGACAGAAATTTAAAGTTGCCCAAAATCTAAATGTTTGTTAATGGAATAATGGGATACATATTCAAGCTTCAAAATATATAAGCAATACGGTTTTATAGTGGTTTGTTTGGCTTGACAGAGGCTGACCTAAACGTACCTCTTGCTTGCATTTTTCATGGTCAAAAAAGTGGGAAAAATATTCGTTTTAGTATTCTGCGCTTAGCAAAACTTTAATTTGCTTTATTATCTTTTATTTGCAATACAAATCGTATTTGTAAGTTATCTAATATATATTAACAATTTGAACTAAAAATGGGTACACTGTGTGTAACGTCCGTAACGGAAAATAGGGTTTTTTAAGTTAAACACAATGAATTTTAATAATATTGTTTTCCAAACTAGCTTTATAAACAGAGTTTTTTATGCACTTTTATCTGATGAAAAAAAAGAAATACCTTTATTACACTTTTTTTTTAAAAATATAAATGACAAAGTGTGTAACGTCCGTAACGGCATGAAAATACCCAAAAATTTTATCTTAATATTATGAAAGGGAAGTAGGTGTTTATAATGGATTTTCATCTTCTGAATTTGAATCTGCGCTTAAAATTGCTCTAGGCAGCCGAGAACCCGAAAAACTTCACTTCAAAGTAACAAAAAGTGTGTTTAAATAACATGCGATCCCCCAATCTACAACTTAAATTGAGATGAATTTTAAATTCTTCTGAAAGCTAAAATAATTCCTAAAAATCAATAATAAGTAATTCATAAACATGTTGTAAACCGCAACCCCGATGTCCGCCTTCAAATATTTGGCGGTACGCCAATGCATGCAATGTTTACGTACTGGATTTTCCGTTAGAAATTGGGAATTTTTTTGCTACTTTGCATGGAAAAGAAGCGGTGGACGGTGTTGGCGCTGTTGTTAAGCTTCTAAAAGTTGATTTTAACCAACACCCGGACAGACGGACAGACGGTCAGGGCTTAATCGACTCCTCTATTTATAAGCTTTCAGAAAATATATACTTTATGGAGTCGGAAATGAAAATTGTAGAAATTATAAACGGAAAGACAAAGCTATATATACCCTTGTGCACCACAGGTGAAGGGTATAAAAATTTTACTAAAATATATTTATACGAATGAATGAATGAATGAATGTTTTTAAGTCATATACATATGTATGTGTGTAAATAGCAAAAACAAGAATAATTATCATGAATAGTGAAATCTGCTTTGTTATGACATCACTATCTATGGATCCGCAAAAGTGGAGGGTGTCAGTGTGTGGCCCTGTGTGAATGTGTTAGGGATTCACTCCATGGAATGTCATCTTTAGGCCTGTAAGATGGAGAGAGCATTAACACAATTCATCCGCAATTAGAGAAAGAAGTAATTTTCTGCTTGGCTGCGGTAATAATATCTATGCCAAAATACATCTACATATAATTTATATACATATTTAGTTTTTTACAACACAGATATTACATATATTTCTTCTTATCACACATTGAACAACAGACACACAAAAACACTGTTAAGGGATATATTTATATACATATGTATGTATGTATATGTTCGTGCGTGTGTGTGTGTGTATGCGTTTGTGGAACTAAAATCAAATTTGGTAGTAGTTGATGGGGCTAGAAAATATTTACAAGAAGATACATAAAACATGTTAATTTTTTGTATTTTTATATGTGTGCGTGTGTGTGTATTATTTGGTTGTTTTAAATAAAATTTATTGTATGAGAAAGAACAAAATTGTTCGGTAATACAAATACTGCCATAAATCCACCAAAACACATCCTCCCATTCTATTTTGTTGTTTGTTAAGTTGTGTGTTCGTTCGTTGCCTCTGTATTCGGTCTATAAATTGTATTATTGTTTCTATGAGTGTGTTTTTTTTATTTTAGTTTTATTTTTTTAAATCGTTTATTTGCCACAACTAACAAACAAAGCGATCAAATGGGGATTTTCTTATTTTGTACGCATCATAATTGCTTCATCAATTGAGGAGAAAATGAATACAAAGAAGAAGAAAACATTGAGAAATATACGTATATTACACCATACAGCCTAAACAATTGATATTTTCTTTCAAAACAAAGCAAAAAGATAAAACTGTTATAATATTTCGAATGTCTGAATAGTTCAACACCAGATTTATACGGATGAAAGCAAACATTACCCCACATTTGTGTTCATTTCAGTTAAGGATGGAGAATTTTATTTCATCTTATTTCACATTTAATTATAGCAGTTAAATAATTTTTCAAAATAACAAATTACATTAATGCCAGTTTTTATACAATTAAATAAATGTTTTGATCACAGCTGCAGAATATGAGAGAAAAAACAATTTTTCTCAGACTATACGTTCAAATATATAGTTGGTATGAAAGAGCATGAGCAAAACCAGAGCAAATTTGTTATTGCCTTGTAGTCAATGGGACATCGCCGTCAATTTATATTCGAAATAGTATAGGGCTTATAGCAAAGACTATGAGTATAAAGAAGAGTTTTATAAAATCTACATAAAAAATCTACCAAAATTAACCACTTAAATAATAGCAATTGAATGTTAGTATTATGGCTCATGATTTCGAAGTTAAAGAAGTACAACTTAGGCAGTGCAACATGCAACTACCAAAAGTTTTGCAAAAGAGAAAATTTAAAGGGAACTTGAAAATTTAAATTTAAAAGATACAAATTTCGCAATTGATACTCCCCTAAACTGGTTTCTTTCGGCAACTGAAAAATCTTAATTATTTATGCGAGATACTAAAGTATGTTAATTAAAGCGTTTCGCTTGGTTAGTATGCAGTGCTACATTCGGCATACATTCCAAAAATGACATCATCATCGTTGATTAGACTAAAAACCAAATTGGGTGGCGTAGCGTATCCGCAAGTAAATATGTATGTACATCCTTGTTTTTTATCAAACTAATTTCTAATATGTCTTGGATTTGGAATCTTGTCCATTGATTTCTTATTTTTTCATCGTTTATAATGCTCACTATTCACGACCTATCATGTTGTATTTAAATTGGAAAGATTAAAAGGGATGCATTTGTGATAACTAGCTCAAAAGCCATAAATAAGACATTCCGTTTCAGACGCCATCCTACACTTCAATTTCTTTGAATGTATTTTATTACTGTCGAACCATTTGATTTGATATTCATATTGAGGGTGCAGAAGTAAAAATAAAATTCTCAATTATATTTCAGATGCCATTTTGCAATTGGAATTTTTCACTTATCTCGAAAACCATTTTCTTTTGTAAATAAAGAGAAAAATGCCTAATGCATACCTAGTAAACGAACAGCATAATATATGGTAGATAGCAAACATGTACTCATAATTATTTCTAAAGAAATTTTTTAAAGACATAATATACTGCCATTTTATGAAAAGTTTCTGTAATATAAGAGATCTGTATGACAAAACATTTATTCGCATACAGTTAAACGTATAAAGTAAATCGACCAAATGTGCCCCGAAGATTTATTAACAAGCAAAATTTCCATATTTAGGTAAACTGAGTGATAGTTAAAAGCCGATGCATCCACAATGAGTGACCATTTGGTGCGGTTTATAGGCTGGCGACGTCATTATGAAAATGGTTCGGCCAATAAATAATATTTCTATTCACTATTTCGAGATAATAGGTACTTCTTGTGACCTACCCTGAGGATATGGACCTGAACGATATGTGGTTCGAACAATATGGGGCTACTTGCCATATAGCTGGATCTTTTTTACGAGAAATTCAATAGCAGCGTTATCTCACATCATGACGATGTCAATTGGCAGCTACGATCATGTGATTTGTCAAACAATTACACTGGTATGCAAAAAAAATGTCCGACCTTCAAATAAGAATATGTAGACTATTGATATTTTGATGCGCTGAATTAAAATCCGTTTTCAGTTTTTTTTCTTATGGGCATGCCAAATATTTTGCCCACAACAGGTGTTTTGATGAAAATACCAGCATATTGTTAACCATATTAAACATTTGAAACATTCCTTGGTCAGGAGCCAGAAAAATAGTTAAAATGTACTCTTACCGGAACTCTGATGACAGTTAAAACATACTCTGTGGTAGAAAACGCCATACTACACAGCGAAAAGACTATCATATCGCAGTTTTGATTAAAAAGAACCCACTTTGTTGTTCAAGAGTTAGCAAAGATGAGTTAAAAAAAGTCTCCGCTACGTCCCGCAAATATCAAAAAGTGATTGAAGGGGGAAGCCTATAGTTTGAGGCTGATTTTCCTTAAAAAGTGTTGGTCGACTGGTCAAAATCGACTCTAAAATAACTGAGGAGCACTGTGCTTATATTTGGAAAGAATGAGTAGCGTTCAAGAAATGTGCTTAGGAGACTTTATCTTTTTAATTCCAGTGGAATCATGTACCATTATTTCATTATTTTTTGAAAAAAACCGAAATCCAAATGGAGGTTATTTTCAGAGAATGTAATTAAAAAAACTTGCTTCAGGCATGCCCAACAGTCTTAGAATGGTCATCTATATATATAAAAGTGAAACTCTGTGTGTGTGTGTGTGTGTGTGTGTGTGTGTGTGTGTGTGTGTGTGTGTGTGTTAGCTATAGACTCTGAAACTGCAAAACCGATCGGGCTCAAACTTTGGTAAGTTGTTATACACATACCGGGGAGTGTTTATGGATGAAAAAAAGTGGGCGGGGCCACGCCCATAAAAAATTAGTTATCAGTTTTAGCTACTTGCACTAGACCGATTTTTTTGAAACTTTGCACACATATTAAGCTGTCGTGACTTTATAATTTTGTGATTAAAAAAGTGGGCGGGGCCACGCCCATAAAAAAGGCTACAATTTTGAGGTACTTACACCAGACCGATTTTTCTGAAACTTTGCACACATATTGAGCTGTAATGACTAAATTATTTCGTGATTAGAAAAGTGGGCAGTGCTATGCCTATAAAAAAAGGTATCATTTTGAGGTACTTGCACTTGACCGATTATTCTGAAACTTTGCACACATATTGAGCTGTTATGACTCTACAATTTCGTGATTAGAAAAGTGGGCAGGGCCACGCCCTTAAAAAAAATTTTAATTTTGAGGTACTTGCACTGGTCCGATTCTTCTGAAACTTTGCACACATATTGAGCTGTTATGATTTTACAATTTCGTGACTAGAAAAGTGGGCAATGCCACGCTCACAAAAAATTTATAATTTTTAGGTTTTTGCACTTGATATTTAATTAAAATTCAGAATGCATTTCGATTCATTAAGGGCGTAGCAACGCGCGCCGGGTTTGGCTAGTTATCAATAAAGGACGACCTACAAAATATTCAGATTTTATTTATTTAAGGTTTTATATAAAAATATGTTTAATTTACACTTTGTTTTGCCCAGCCATACATTCTAAACGTTTGGTTTAAATTATTAAAAAACAAATTATTTCAGTAATATTGCTTTTTTTGTGTTTTTACTTTTTATACTTAAGTAAATAAAATAATTTCGTAAAAGTTTTAAAATTTAAAGTAAATTCTATTATTTTTCTTTGACATAAAAACTAGACGTAGAATTGCACTTTACTTTGTCCTATAGATTGTGGGCTAAAAGGGTGTTTTATATATTCTTGATTTTTTTTTTAATTATTTAAAAAGTAGTTAATAAAGTACAAGTATGAAATAAAATGAGTACCTACTCTGAATTTGAATTACAAATCTTATTTTTAGCTGAAGTAAACAAAAAATGCTAAAATGTTTATAAAGAAGTACCAACATAATCTTGTGTGACCTACACATGCATAATGAATTAAAAAAAAATAAAAATAAACTTAACCCAAAATAAATAAAAAAAAATATTGTCTTAAACATAAATCGAAAATATTTTGTATCTTAGATCTAAGCAACCCGATATTTTATGCCACTAAAAGTACAAATCTTCTAGGGTTGTACCTACTGTACACTTGTATTAAATTTCAATCGGCTGGGTTCTTTCTTATAAATTAAAAAAAATATTCACAACTGTAGTCTTTTATAAATAAAAACTTACAAATATTTGAACAGTCAGCAAAAATAAATTGTATTTATTTAATACATACATACAACAACATATCGACATATAAGACAAAAAAAGTTAAACCAAAATACAATTTCTCGTTTATTTATATACTCTTTTAATAAATTAGCTCATAACTTAACCTTTACCTGTGGTAGTGCCAAATGTGTATAGCTTTGTCATACTGTTTGTTATTTATTTTTAAAATATTCATTTCTGGCCCCATAAAGTATGTATTTTCTGAAAGCTTGCGACTAGAGGAGTCGACGGAGCATTGTTCGTTTGTGCATCTGTTCAGGTGTTGATTGAAATCAACTTTTAGAAGCACCCTCGGTTTGAACAGATCTCTATGTGGTATCAATCTTTTGAAAATATCCGCGAATAAATCGCAATTGTATCCAGTATCAATGATGCAAACTAATATTTGCAAACACGTCATATACTAATTCTGTGGCTTGGAGCTAAAATGCCAATGTCACTTGTTTGCTCTTTTGAGTAAATCATTGCATTAGATTTGTTTTCTTGCTTTATTTTATTATGGTAAAACAGCTAAAGTCATACTTAACCCAGAACAGCTTCATAGATAAAATAATGGCCAATGTCACTATGAAAGCATATATAAAAGTTAAAGTTCAATTCCAATTTTTTTAAAAGTAAATATTTTGACATTGGCCCTTTTAGCTCCAAGCCACAGAATTATAAGTAGATATAATATGTCTCTAGGGCATAAACATTTTGAACGAATCGGTAACTAACTGGCAAAGTTATAGGCAAAAATAATTTGCAAAAATAATTTTTTTTATACTTATCACAAAATTCTTAAGCTTCTATCTAATTTGAAGATACAAAAACGACACCAAATTACAAACCTTATCAAAACCGACTGCGATACAGGCACCAAAACACAACTGGTATAGTTTTTTCCTAAAACTTACAAACGTCAATTGATTTGTTCAGTTTCAATATAGCCGAGATGATTGATTGGGATATCAAAGAAAAGAACTTGATTAGCACAAAATAATACGCTTTAAAAAGAATTTAAAATTAATGATAGTGTTCACAATAAAATGGCGTTCAATTAACATACACATATGTATATGGGCAAATCTAGTAATTCAAAATGTATCCTCTAAAAGGCTTTTAATATTGATTTATATTGAAAGGCTTCGATCAATAGAATACACTTAAATATAAAAACGTGTAAAATCCAAAATGGCGCCCGAAATAAAATGGCGGATAAAATTATCCGAAACCAAATAATTGCGGATATAAAACGAAAGGGCTTGACAAAAGGAATTCAAGTAACTATGTACATACATACATACATACATACATACATACATACATACATACATACATACATACATACATACATACATACATACATACATTTGAATAAAACACAAATTATTTAGGAAATTATTTTCATTTCGCGATTAGGTGTTTTATTTACTAAAAGGTTATAGAGGTATTTCTATGTTCTGTGCAGTACTTTAGAGACAATTATCTGAAACAAACTAATATACAATATGAGAAAACTAAACTTAAATAAGATATACACCAATACATTTTATATAGTTTCGCAATATATTTTACATTCTTACTCACATTTTTATTCGCTATTATTCAGTGATGATAACTTACCTGAAACAAAGACAAAGAAGGAATACATATAAATAAACGTGCGAAAAACAGTTAAGATAAAAATTATTTTTATTTTGTTATAAATATGCGACGATTAATTTGCTTCGAATAACAAAAACCCCCTACCACAGTAACTTTTTTAAGAGTAAATCAAAAAATTCAAAACAAAAAACTCTTACTGCTGGTATAATAGTACCAATATGTCAAGTTATACAAAAGAAAAATATAGTTAAAAAGGCTGAAAATTTTTCTAAACAATCGATAGAGCTTACTCAAAAGTTATAATTTTTATTTATGAACTTTTAGGAGATTTCCATTGATTCACATTAATTACAGTTAATGGCAAGCAAAAATCCTTTTTAGTATGATTGTTGAAGATTATAAGTATTTTATTTTACTTGATTTCAAATTACATTTTATCTATGTATTGCATAATTAGAAAAAAATTATATTATTGCTGGCAGGAAATTCAAGTTTGTCAATGCACGTATTTACGTAGATATATTTCGGGCAAGTTAAATAAATTTTGAAGATTTACAAGGTGTCGTATATTAAAAAATGTTTTAAATCAATAGCACTAATCTATGCGACCATTACATACATAAATACATAAAATAAATATCAGTTGAGTGAACACATATGCGGGCATGTCACACCAAACTCCATTTCGTTTAAATTTAATATATAAAGATATTTTCATGCTTATTTACTTTTTAGTTTTAAAAATAGAGAAGGAAATACAACTTTTATTCAAGGTAGGCTTCATAATAGGCGTGTCAAACTAATTCCTACTGACGAGTTTTATTTAAATATTTAAATGTAGAATCATATCAATCGTAAGCTAAAATAACGGAATCCACAAGGACTCAAATTGTACAGGAGAAAGTTTTTACTTTTGTTTAGGATTAATTTTATGAAAATCTAAATGTAGCCTGCCAATAATCTTGTATAAATTTTTTATTTGGGTTTAAAAGAACTCCTATGTATTACGTGTCATAAAGGGATCAGTCATGGACTCTAGTGCGATAGTCTATTAAGATCATCAGTCTGCTTAACATAACCTAACATATTTAATACGTTTGCGAATTTTATCTAGAATTTTTTTTAAATTTTATATAAAGTAATTTTAGTATACATAAAAGATTTTAAAATTAAATGAAAAATTTTTCACAATAAACGAAACTTTGTAAAACAAAACAGAATGCAGCCAATAATTCTTAAAATTGAATTACAACAATAAAAACTTTCTTTTGAGCCATTACTGTGATCTTGTTAAAGAGCTAATACACGGCATGTTTTTTAAATCTGACTTGTCAAATTTTCCACTGCTAATACGAACATGTCGTGTGTTACCTTTAAAAAAATACTTCTGCAAAAAAACAAGTGTTGAGATATCTGACAAAATTTCAATTAGGGCGCGCTCTATTTTCTTCTTTCAAAGCATGTGACATCAAACGTTGGCAGAAATCTCTGGTTGCCTGTCTCACAAATTTAAAAGTCAGATGTAAAAAACATGCCGTGTATTATAGCCTTTACCCATTGCCAACCGTAAGGGGAAGGAATGTGACTCTAATTGCTACGATTAATAATGCTGGCATTGTTTACTCAAAACTTATTTCCTTTTCCATTGTGAATTCCGTCCGTTCCAAGTATTTGCTCTGTATTAATTATGGATAGAACCAGAATCCAAAAGTCACAACATAAACGAAATATGATGGAGAATAGTGTATGTGCACTAAAATTTTTACCACCTTAATATTCTATGGTGATCCCGATACGCAACACACTTTTTAAGTTAAAATTCAATTCCCGACCAATAATAAGAGTAATTGAGGAAAATATCGCTCAAGTTAATCAAAATGATTATGCGAACTCTGTTATGGGTAAGATCAACCTAAAGCGGCGAATGGACAAGCTTTTCATTAATTTCACTGAGTATTATTTATAAATGAATATGTATAATACTTTCTATTTCTTTGTTTTTTTTTTGTTTTGTATTTAATTATAAAAACATTTAAATTTAAATGGAATCAGTGATAATATCCATCGCAACAGAGATGTGTCGGTCTATATACTTCTCCACTTTTAGCCAGTTCATATACTTTAAATATTTAAATATGAATATGTATATGTATATCGTAGAAAACAATTGAGTTATTCTTTTCTGTGTGTATTTTGTCAGTTTTACTTTTAGCATGTCTTTTCTCATCATTTACGAGATGGAATTGAAATCTCAAAACGCTTAGAGCTTTAAATTAAAGCATTTTTATCTATTCGAATTAGTGATAATAGTATTTTTGTAGTAAATAGTCAAGAACATACTTTTGTACACACATAAATATATTTATATTTATGCCATAGCTCAAATCCTTACAAGTACATTTATATCAGGTAAATAAGTCTTTCGTAATTTACAAAAGTTTAGTACCATGCAATTGTAGGAAGATAAAATCACCCGTTTGAAAATAATGCGCAAACATCACCTCAAGGGATTTGTCTACTTATATTTAGTTATAAAAAAAAAACAAAATTAGAAAATATGTTTGAGAGTTGATAGGACATTAACTTTTGGAATCAAGTCTCGAAGCAAATAACTCAGTGATTTTGTTTTCATCTTGTCACAAAACTTAAAAACAAACAACTTTTGAAAGATATGTAAATATTTATGTATTATTTTCTTTAGCTGAAATTCAACAGATTTTTATTTGCGGCTGAAAGAATAAGTTGTTTTTCTTTGGTCTTGCTAAAACAACATTTTAGCTTAGATCACTGAAATTAAATGCAAAATATTTGTTAAATTAAAATTTACACGAATCTTTTAAAAAAAATGTGATAAGAGATCACTCGTCCTCATTTAAATTATAAATTATCCATAGAACAAATTTTTATTGGCAACGAAAAATGGAAAGAGTATCGGTTGTAAGTTCCACAAACAAGACAATTTTTTCAGCTCGCTGATAACATCACCAGTTTGTAGAATATCACTAAAAGATTTATATAAAAACATTACAAGCAGATATCGGTTCAACCGGTCCATTACCGGCAAAAACATTAACGGCCATTATTATTATTATTATTGTTTTCCCATCCATATTAACAATTTTTGAAATTGAATAATAAATTAAAAAATAAACGAACAATATAATTTTTATTAAAATGGAAAAGCAACGCAAACGATCTGTAAATTGGGAACAGGATGAAAAGGTAGGTAAGAAAATATTGGTAATGTAAAACAACAACACATAAAAGCTGTCTTTCACAAGTTGGCAAACGTTTGGCAGTTCGTTAACAAGAGTTTAGCCAGAGTTTGGCATGAGTGTTATGAATAAACTTAATGCTAACTTTATGCCAACTTTTTGTTATGAATAAGGCCGTAAAAAATACAACTTAAGATTAAGATCGTATCAAAAAATTTTTATTAAACAACAATAAAAGCAAGCAAACGCAATTTGGTAAAAATTTACTAATTTTCGCCTGTTCCGAATCTTTACACAGTTTGTACCATGATATAAATACATATTTGGTATTATCTAGCCTTAACCAATAAAAGAACAGCGTGTTCCTTAATTTAATTCATGTAATTTTTTGTAATAAATAAAATGTTGCTTACTAACTAAAAAATAATTTTAATTTTAGTTAAACGGAATAGTTGTGTGCACGGAATAAAGAATTTACAAAGAATGAATGAATGTATAAAAAATAACAATTGTTAATATTCTTAATGTTCTTAATGTTGTCTCACTAACCAAAAAGGTTAAAAACTTACAAGGCAGTGAGATGGTGCCACATTAATCGCCGGTTAGATGAAAGCTAGCGGAGCTTAAAGGAAAAGTGACCCAACAGCCACATGGGGTATCTTTTGTCGATATGTCTGGACTAAAGGATGCTTATGTGCTTGAGAACAAACGTTCTCTCTTGGCATTAGTTGTTGATAAGATTGTGGTTGTTGAATATCTGCACTGCTTTCAACAGAGTTTGTTGGAACCGTTTGGTGTGAACACAGCTGTGTTTGGTTACTCTGTGCTATCTTATGCGTCGAAGAACTCAATAAAGGCTGGTTTGAGTCTATTGATGTTGATGCTTACGTTGTGGTCTCCTATGTTGACAGTATAATACTTGACCGCTCTTCGTCCTTTCCGATGTGGGCCATCATACGTGTGAGCTAATGATGGACGTATTGAATCGTTTCGAACGAAAATATGCGAAGCTGCTTTAAGGGATGTACTTTCGAATGTTTTTTGTCTTGTGTGCTCTGATGTGGTCGTTGGACGAAGTTTACGCATTGCTTCAAGAAATTGCTGGTTACCATTGACGTTATAGTGTTTTTAAAAAATTCGCCTTTCTTGCATACTATTTGACTTATGATGATATGATGTTGTACGAAAATGGGATTTAACAATTACAGTTGTTCACTCTGCAAAAATAGATGATTCGAACTGTCGTTCTCGAGCAGACGTAATTCTTGCCCACAATGTCTATATTACTGTACGAGAAACATTCCTTGAGCGGCTCTATCTTTGATGTTTGAGATTTCGTGTGATGCTGGACCTTTGAGCGTTGACATGCTGCAGAGCTGCGAACGAATTTTGCGGCATTTCTGGCCAGGCAAAACGCCGTTCAACAACCTTGATCGATAAATTTCAGTTTGCGAAATACTTTATAAATATAACGCCGAACGTTTTTTTGTAGAGATGTCGCAAGTTACATCATGCTCAGAGCATTAAAACTGAACCAATTATTGGAGTCGTGAAGTCTGCAATTAAAAAAATCCATTTGCCATTCAAACAAATATTTGATTTGTACAATATCATTCTTTCAAATCAAACGAGTAAATTTAAGGCGATTAAACAAATAAGACGGTTCATTTGTAAAAACTATTTTCTGCGTGATTATGAGTGTCCTTGTTTTAAAAGATCACAGAACCGTTAATATGGCATGTGATGATCTCCTTAAATTAAGAACGTATCTTATTTAAGAGTTGTATGTTGAAGCTAATTTTCGACTACTCGAAAAGTCACAACTAGCAAATAGTTCACAAGTTTTAAATAGGTTTCAGGAAGTAGTATGCGTATATGCAAAGGTAAAAGGAATTGAGTTCTCCAAGGAAAAAAAAATCATAGACAATATTCTTCCGGTGGCATAGTTAATATGGTCTGACCAGGTGAGAGATAAGTTGGAGGTTGACCATACCTTGAATAATTTCTATACGTTGGTTATTTAAAGGATTGGCTGGTATCTCATGAGTTCGAGCATTGCTTTTTGATAGTATTAAGCTTTGAGTTATTTTAACCGAGACTTTTTTCTATTTCCCAGTGATTAATATAAGACAGGTCTAAATATAGATTGACAACACTCTCGTTCAATTTGTCTTTTATGGTTCACAGATATAATTGAAATCGTCTGCGTACATATGAAATTTTCAAAAATATATATATTGCGTCAGATCATTTATAAATATAGCAAAAAAACGTTGAGGAACGCCTTTCGTTACTGAAAGATACTTACAATTTTTATATTTACGAAACCGGTTATTTAAATACGTAGACATAAGATCAGTTGAAGATGGGGTAAATATGGCACTTAGTACATTTTTGGTTTACCATATCAAATGCTTTCTAAATAGTGATCTAAAATAACTACAAAAGGACAGTTACTTCTAAGTATCATAAATGTAGCCACGTATTTTCTCTGAAACTTCAATGAGAGCAGTAGTGCAACTATGTTTCGGGCGAAAGCCTGTTTGCCAATTTGTAAAACGGTTATTTTCTATTTGTAGGTTAGTTTCCTATTTGTCCGTGAAGAACTAGTTCACATAGAGAGATATTCCCTTTTAGAATAGATACAATCTTCGCATACTCTAAATTTTTCGGGAAAGATCATTTAGTCAGAATAGTACTAAAAACGTAAGTAATATAAGGCTGCAAAAGTTTAGAATTTAAATGGTTGACATTGTATCCATGCTAAACAGAAAATGAAAAGTATGGAAGAAGTGTATTTTGTGTAATGCAAACATTATTGTCACTATCACCTTCGAAAACATTCCCAGACAGAAGATACAAAGTTGAAATTGAATCCAAAAAAATAATGCATACACAAGAGCGAGACAACTAATGTATGCTCTTTTCTTGACATTTAAAAAATTTTGTAAAATTTTTAATTCAGTGTAACAAAAAGTAATTTTCATTAAATAATTTGCAGTTTTTTTGACAAGTTTTTTTATAAAGTAAGAAAGAGAAGCCAAACGTACATAAATATATGCCTTTTCATATTCTCATAATTCCAACCGTAATATTAATGACGCTAATACCATGAAAATGGATTAAAATGAGCTCCTGCAGGAAGCAATGAAATTAAAGTAAAAAGTTGTGAAAAAAAAGTAATGTAATGAAAAATATAAAACTAAATGATATAAAAGATAATAAATTTTGTTTTATTGTACGAGTAATAAACATTTGTATATACCTAGTTAGCTTTGACCGATATATACGTTAAGTGTGACAAGTTAGCTTTGACCGTTTTACATGTTAAGTGTGACTACTATTTATATTATCTTTGCTTAGAAAAGAGGTGTAGAGTAAGTGGAGCAGATATATGTTGTATAGTCGACAGAACTAATAAGTAAGAGAAAGATGCAAGTTTCAGTCATTTATTTTATATTGCTAGTAAATTATTGCTTATAAACTAGTACATAGAAACTTTGTTCTACATTATAACCGATATCTCAGTCACTTATACCAGTCACATAACTTGTCAAATGGCCTTCAATGTTCTTTGGCCATTTTCTTTTATTAGCACCATATCTATTTATTTATTTATTTATGTTTTATTTTTTTTCTCCATACCTCAATTTTAACACAACTAGTTTTTATAAACAACAAAATTTATTGAAATTTTTAAAACGTAAACCTTAATCGTATTTCGAGTTCAAACGCAAAAACACTTGCAGCATAAAAATAGGTGGTTTAATTTTAAGGGCCGAATGTATTTTCTTACATGCATGTACCCTCAAAAATGAACCTAAAGTACTTTTACAGAAAGAATGATACTACTTATAAATACTAAATACTAAAGAGGTTGTGTAAAACTTTGCATTAGTCGGTTAAGTAGAATAAGTTCAAAAATAATACTTATTTCGTATATTAGAATCATAATATCTTGTGCAAAGTTACCATATACGGTTCCATTGAAATGTAAACAGCAATATACAGTAGAATGTTAGAAAAGTTTATTCGCGTAAAAGCCTACTGACCATTAGTATAAAAGCCCAAACCCATGACAAGTATGCACTTATGCCCAGTTGGCATGTTGTGCGCTTCATATGGAACACGGAATTCCCAAACAAAAACCATAAACATAATTTCCGATAAGTGACGGACTAGTCCAAGAACGCAGTCCCCTCAATGTAACGCCTTATGGATCTCCAGTTCGAGTTCCCCAGGTATTCTAAGTTCGGCATAGTATCCACTGTAAGGTTTTCGCGCCTAATATGCTCAAACGCAGGACAATGACAGAGGTAGTGTACCAAAGTCTCATCCTCTTCCTCGCATGCTCTACATATTGTATCCTCAGATAATCTCATGCGAGCTAGATGAGTTCTCAACTCCGTATGACCTGTAATCACACTGGTTAGTTTTTTTAGTGTAGGTCTACTTAGTCTCAGAATCTCCTTTGATTTCCAAAGATTTGGGTGACCCCATAGTGTTCTTGTCACCTTACCGACATCAGTGCTTTGCCATTTTCTGACATGTTTCTCCATCGCCCAACGTTTAAGTTCATCTTTAAATCGTTTAAGGGGTTTGGCCCCGTCAATTCGCCGAATGGTTGGTTGAACAGACAAATGTAAATGGTGACTTTACAAAGTTAACATTAACAAGCATTACTACCGCATTTTTGGATTGGCGGAACATCAGTCCTTCATTATAATGAAAAAGGAAATTCGTCTGTTTTTAAGTAGTTAAACAGAATTTTCACAAAATAAGTACAACAAAAAAAATAAAGATAAAGATAAAGATATGTTTTTAATTGAACCGAGTTAAAAAATAAAAATTATTTTCCATTTTTGTGTCAGAGATTAAGGTTAGGATTAAGTTGCTTAACAAGCTCTAACGCGTTAACGCCTTATAGACAGTCACAAAAATTTAAAGTAATTTGTTTTTATACCCTTCACACAGTGAAAAAGGGTATATATAGGTTTGTAATTCCGTGTGCAATATCTACAATTTTCATTTCCGACCCCATAAAGTATATATTTTCTGAAAGCCTATTAATAGGGGAGTCGATTAAGCTCTGTCAGTCTGTCCGTGTGTAAGTTGAAATCAACTTTTTGAAGCCCCACGATACCGCCTGGACCCGGGTAAGTAGATCGGTATTGAAAATCAGAAACATCGGTACATAAACAACTGAGATATTAGCAAAAAACCACGACCATTTTTTTTACAAAAACAACATTACAACAACAACATACATACATACAAACGTGTATACTGGTTAGAGTAAATGTGCCATCGAATCCCAGCTGAGCCAAAAAAATTTTTTTTATTATTTTTTTCATATTTTTTTTTTAATTTTTTTTTTATTTTTATTTTTATTTTTTATAAAAAAATAATAAAAATAATATATAAAATTATTTTTATTATTTTTTTTTAATATTTTTTTATTTTTTTTTTATTTTTTTTGTTTTATATTTATTATTTATATTTAATTTTAATGTGAACCTTTTTTTATTTTGGCTTAAGTTCATTTATTCTTTTTATTTAATTTTATAATTCAAATTTAATTAAATTGTAACCATTATTCGGAAAATTCTTTCTAAAATTATTTCCGATATTAGCCGAGTGGAATGCATTTTCGAAACCAGCTACGATTTCACCATCAGCACTCTTTATTTATTTAAAATTCCTATATATGTTACAATTTAATGAAATTTGAATTAGTGAATCTTAGTATTAATTTTCATATTTTGTTGAATATTTAATTTCACCTATCAAATGACAATTCATAATTCAACATGTTCATATTCTTCTATATTCGTAACACATTTTTTCGTTATGCTTTCAATATCCATCCGTAAATTTATAATTTTACAATGTGTATGTACGTATTTCATATGGGATGAATGGTGATACAAACAATTGTTATTGCATGACTACACGTTGTGAAGGGTATATATGATTCGGCACGGCCGAATATAGCACTCCTACTTGTTTTTTTATAGCAAGGTGAACAAATAAGTTTGAAAAGAACGCGCATCAAAGGTTTAATTTACTTTTTACAGGGTATATCACACAGTACAACATTTTTCAGTTAATTGATTGCCAACTCAATTCTGTGAACTGTATGTGAAATTAGACCCAAAAAGAAGAATTTCTGCATCATTCGTTTTGTCTTCTTACCTGCGATTTGAAGTTAGTATCGATTTGAAGTTAGTACTATCGTATAGGGGAATTTATCACGTTTTAGGCCCTGTTGTTTGACATAGCTCGACAACCACTAGCCCAATTTAGTTGAAATAAATTTTAAAAAATTAAGAATTACAATTCCCTTAATCTGTTCATATATTGCTTTCCTATACAAGTAACACTTTCGAAGTTAAAAATGAATGTATGAAGGGAAAAAATTATTTTTTGCCTAAAAATTAAAATTTTTTTTTTTTAAAAATACATAAAAAATCCAAAATGGAAAAGAGTTTCAAGTCTAGGTATTTTTTCGCAAAGCCACATAACCTATGAGCAAAATGAGACAAAGATCATAAAAATCGATGCACGCGTTTCGCTTTTATTCGCAATTGAGTAAATGTATGAATTTCAAAAATTTGCTCGAGATATGCACAACATTATTTGGAGAAAACATTGACACCTTTTTCATGATTCTGAGAATTAAAAAAAAAGGAATAAACAAAAGGTTATTTGATTTTTATGATTGCGGTAATAAATGTACGTGGACAATTAAACGGAAAGTGGACCTTTTTATTATTTTGGTTTTTCCGGTGGCTACCTATATTATTTTTTTTACAGAAATTGCACCCACATTTAAGGGTGGTCATTATTTTGAAAGTTTTGCACAGTTTGAAACGTACAAGTGCTGAATCAGGTATATAGCCAGCCGCCCTTAAAATATGCGCCCATTTATAAGTACCTGGCAGTAAAATATTCAAAAACACGTAGTATTTATTTATAGGTGTGCATTGATCGATTTTTGGCATTCAGCCAGTGCCGACGAACGCGAACAGTAAAAGTGATTTTTCTCCAGTTTTTTAAAAGTGAATAACAACAAAACATAAAATATATCAATATGGAAAACAACAAGTGCCCATATTTGGATGAATATTGTTACGTTTGTGGTCATGATATCCCAGGTTTAGTGAAAAAATTGGGAATGGATTATATCGCTGGCGACTGGCGTTTATTCATCGATTGTTCAGTTACTAGTTTGAAGGCTGTGCTGCTGCACAAAAAAAATAAAAAACCATGCATTCCATTGGGATTCAGCACAACTATGAAGGAAACGTATGAAGCATTGGGCGAAATTTTGAAGAAAATCAAATACGATGAACACAAATGGAACATTTGTTGCGATCTGAAGGTGGTCAACATACTACAAGGGATTATAGAAAAGGGCGGATATCCAAAATACTTCTGCTTCCTTTGTAATTGGGATTCACGATACAAAGGAAATCAATATCAATGTAAAGATTGGAAAGGAAGAACTCCCGAGCTCAACAAACAATTAAAAATACGCAATGAACCTATGATAAAGGACCTGGATGATATTTTGTTGCCACCGCTCCACATGAAACTGGGAATAGCTGGGAAATTCGTTGAAGTGGTGGTCAAAAAAGTTAACGGCGCCTTTGACTGTTTGAAATCCATCTTTCCGAAACTCAGTGATGAGAAAATTAAAAACGGTACGTATCGTACTCTGTATTTCAATATTGTCATATCTAAATTTGTTAATTTCTATACATTCGCATTACCAATAATTTTTTCGTTTTTCTTATGTATTTAAAACAGGTATTCTCAATGGACCTGATATTCGGAAATTGATCAAAAGTGATTCTTTCACACATTTGCTTTCAGAGCATCACGACCACCAACATGCATGGAACGCATTGAAAGAAGTAATAGAAGGCGTTCTAGGAAAGAACCGTGTCCAGCGAGAAGAGATACAGCAACGAGTGGACAGGTTGCTGTTTTATTTCGAAAAAATCGGTGCATCCATGACGCTGAAATTGCATTTCTTGCACCACCACCTCGATACTTTTTTGGCACAATCACCTCAGGAATCAGACGAACAAGGAGAGAGGTTCCACCAGGTGACCATGCCATTTGAAAAGCGGTTCAAAAGCAAAAAATTGGATGCATTGCTTGCGGAGGTTTGTTGGTGGAGTTCCACAATTATGCAGTTTGAAAAAAGCACCGAAGATGAAGACATTGAAATTGGTGGACACAGTGAAAGAAACACGCCCTTGAATAGTATGTGTATCTCGGATGACGATACAGACTCAGACCATGAATATGAACAACCTACGAAGAAAACAAGATCATCAGAACCACAAGCGTCAACTTCTACAAGGATGGATATTGCCAATAATTGAAAAAATGTTCTAAATTTTGTTTTTATGCATATTATAAATGCATATTAATTGCATATTATTTTATTTTCATTAAGTTTTTATAAATAAAGTTTTTTTTTCATGATAATTTTTTAATTTATATTTTTATTTTAAGGGTGGTGGCTATAACTGATTTTTGAAATTCATACATTTACTCAATTGCGAATAAAAGCGAAACGCGTGCATCGATTTTTATGATCTTTGTCTCATTTTGCTCATAGGTTATGTGGCTTTGCGAAAAAATAACTAGACTTGAAACTCTTTTCCATTTTGGATTTTTTATGTATTTTTAAAAAAAAAAAATTTTAATTTTTAGGCAAAAAATAATTTTTTCCCTTCATACATTCATTTTTAACTTCGAAAGTGTTACTTGTATAGGAAAACAATATATGAACAGATTAAGGGAATTGTAATTCTTAATTTTTTAAAATTTATTTCAACTAAATTGGGCTAGTGGTTGTCGAGCTATGTCAAACAACAGGGCCTAAAACGTGATAAATTCCCCTATACGATAGTACTAACTTCAAATCGATACTAACTTCAAATCGCAGGTAAGAAGACAAAACGAATGATGCAGAAATTCTTCTTTTTGGGTCTAATTTCACATACAGTTAACAGAATTGAGTTGGCAAATAATGTGTTGTACTGTGTCAGCTATCAGCTGACACAAAGTGTGTACTTTTATGTAGAATATAAAGCGTGACATGTATCTTTCAATTTTTAAGGCTCGAAAAGTTTAAAATAAATCAAAAGCGTTACCAAGTTAATGCTTGTTATGTACGTCCGACTTAAAACTCTATTGCATATATTAAACCTGTAATCCTCAGACTGAAAAATTGACTTGCTAACTTCTAGCCCACGGTAAATTATCTTAAATTATTTTTTTTATCCATGAAGCAGTACTGTTTTTCGTTAGTTATACAATGTGTTTAGTCTTAAAAAATGAGTGATTTGTTGATTTAGTAAAAAAAGATTTGTCTGTTATGTATGTCATAAAATATTGATGACAACATCAATCAGGCTTTCAAGGACTTCTAGTTACAGCGTGTCACAGTTTCCCATCTTTTTCTTTTCTATTTAAGGCCTTAACTTTATTCCTTATTTTTTATGTTTCGTTTACACATAAGTAAAACAAAATGTGGTGAATATAATAGATTTTTTATTTCATTTGTAACACATCAGAAGACTACCATCCCATTAAGTATTTATTTTAAAAATCCTTACATGTTCTTACGATAATTGACTTGTTTGTTTACTAAAAGCATAATACATGGTTTGATATATAATTTTTTTAAGAACGAGAACGAATAAATCCGTTAAAGAAAACAATTTATTATAGAACAAAATATAAAAAAATCCATTATAAATATTCGTATTTAACTCTATTTTTGTAATTTTTTATTAAATAATTTCAACAATTTTTTATAATGCTTTGAGAACCAAAATGGGACTGCAAAAATTAGCTCAAATGTGCTTTAAGAAAAACTTTGGCAGTGGGTATACAAAAATCGACAGAGTACTATTTCTTCTCCCATTGTCAATATATTACAAGTCGTAATTGATTTGAGTATTTTTATGTTCAAACATAAAAATTATTTTATGTTTTTTGTAGTACAATAAACACTTCAAAAACAAATTAAAAAAGTGAATTTCGGGGGCATATTTGAACTTAACACGTACGTATCTGCATACATAGACACAAATGTGTTTTTTATGGACTTTTAATTTAAAGTCAATAACTCACAAAACGTCACTTGTCAGAATATCTATGTATTTTAATAATACCATCCAAAAAAAAAACAGTAATGTTTTCAAATTCCGCAAATTGCTTGATACCCTCACATTCCTAATTGTAAAATCTATAAATTTTTTTTTATAATAATATCAATTCCAACATTCAATGAACATAAACTTAAATACAGATATTTCTATTAGTTGTATGCAGTAGATAAATAAGTACTTCTGTTTAGAGGGTAACAGACGTAAATTTAAAAATAAAATCATTAACGTCGTAAGCAGAACGAAATCGTACAATCATTCCAAAAGCTATCTCCTTTCATAATAGATAATAAAAAAAAATATGTACCAATTTAAAAGCCAATCAAGTCCAAAAATAAAAAATCTTACTTCAGAAAACGTATTCTTATATAATTGTGCATTTAAGGGTATTGTATTGCATTGTATTGTATTGTTAGAATTTATTTAATGTTAATTTAAAATTTGTATTAATTATAAGAAAAAGTCATTCATCCTAAAATTATTAACTGTGCGTTAGAAAAAAAAAAAGTCAGAGCACTATATTCGGCTGTGCCGAATTTTCAATACCCACTACCAATTTGATGTACTTTTATAGCTCAGAATTTATTAGTTTATTATCGACTGTAATCGCTATGGAATAATCTCTTTATACTAAAATATGTATCACTTTCTTCATATAACTTCCATATGCTAGTAAAATGTTTTCGTAATTTTGGTCTATCAATGAAAGTAGATGTTAAAGTAGGCGTGTCAATAAAGTTTCCGCTAGTAAATAAAACTTATATATTGCAATATAGTCCTTTATTCTTTTAAAATCTTTTATTCATAGAGAGTGAGCGTGTCACATTTATTTTCCGCTAGAACAAAGCCTTCGATCAAAAAGCAATGGTTGCGAAATTTCAGAATCAGATGCATGATTTTGCCAGTTTTATTACGTTTAAAATTTTGAATATACTGAAAAATACACTGCGTGGTATACATTTTCGTACGTCTTAATCTATAACTCTTTACCTAATTCATAGCTTTTGGCAATTTTTGAGGAAAAATATTTGTTTTACTCAGGAAATATACATTCGAAATTTCATGCCTCTACTTCAATGCGTTTGGACACAATTACATTTTATTCGATGTTGTAAGGACATGGTTTTTTTGACCTCTCTCTTCCGAATATTCCAATTTAGCCCATTTTCAGTACCAAATAAACCAAATATTCTGACAAATTTTTCGTTCCGACCTGTTTCGTGCTTTCAACAGACGGATAGACGGACGAACATTGCTAGATCGTCATAAAATGAAATGAAAAATGTTTGTCCATATCAAAATATTATAATTTTTAGATAAACCCTTACTTGGAAGGTGGGCATACCACCTTAATTTATATAATACTAGCTAATACCCGGTGTGCTTCGCCACCCCAAATTTTAGTACTTAATTCATATTTCCATAAATGTTTATTTGAATATCAAAGTTGCTTTTGCAAAATTTTACTACTCTAATCGATATCGTTTTCCAAATATACGAATTTTAGTATTTAATTCATATGGTAGGAGCCACGGCCACTATTGTTAATGCACCCATTTTTTCCATAAATTTTTATTTGAATATCAAAGTAGCTTTTGCAAAATTTTACTACTCTAATCGATATCGTTTTCCAAATATGCGAGTTTTAGTTTAATTCATGTGGCCACGCCTACTATTGCAAGTCCGCCCATTTTTTATTCAAATGTTCGTGTGGATGTCAAAGTTTACCGTACTTAATTTCAAGACTCTAGCTGCATTAACTTTCGTGATAAATAATTTTTAATACTTATCCTTTAATAGGACTTGGCACCCCGCCCGCTTACAATTTCAAACCAAAACCTATAGTCCCTTCCAGACATACAAAAAGATTCTGTGAAATTTTCAAGGAAATCGGTCCAGCCGTTTAACCGTCTATAAAGCACAAGCAAACATACAAACATATAAACATACAAACATACAAACACACATTGATTTTTATATATATAGATTATATTGACATATTTAAATGTACCAGATAGCCCTATATGTGAAAATTCATAATCTAATATACATATATAACAGTAGATTATGTGAAAAGTGGGCGTTTTAGTAGGCATGTCGAAGAAGTTTCTGGAAATAAATTCCACTGATATATTTAAATAGAGAATTCTTTATTCTTTCAAAATCTTTGTCCGTAGAGAAATTATATGAATTTAAGATAAAGGTGGGCGTTAAAGTTGGCGTGTCAACTTAACTATTTGGAATTATACATACATTGCATATATAATATATACATACATATATGCAAAATTTCATCATCATACACGTCATTCTGACGGTTTTATGAGCTTTTAAATTTCATTAGCATTGACACTTTTGGACTACTTTTTGTTAAGATATGTAAAATTTCTATTTAATGCAGATAAACTAGAAATGATTAATAATATAGGAGCCAAGATGAGGCTCACTATTAGTTAAATAAGACCGGCAATGCTTGAAAAAATGGTTCAAAGTTGGACCACCAAGAAGGCCGTATTTCGGATATTATTTTATATAGTATACTAGCCAAGCCCGGCGCGCGTTGCTATGCCTCTTAATCAATAAAAATTCATTCTGAATTTTAATTGAATATCAAGTTCAAAAAGCTAAAAATTAAAAAAAAATTTAATGGGCGTGGCACTGCCCACTTTTCCAATTAAGAAATTTTATAGTCATGACAACTAAATATGTGTGCAAAGTTTCACAAAAATCGGTCCAGAGCAAGTACCTAAAAGTCATAACTTTTTTTATGGGCGTCGCCCCGCCTACTTTTTTAATCATGAAATTATATAGTCATGACAGCTCAATATGTGTGCAAAGTTTCAGAAAAATCGGTCAATTGCAAGTAGCGAAAACTGATAACTAATTTTTTATGGGCGTGGCCCCGCCAACTTTTTGCCACCCATAAACACTCCCTGGAATGTGTACAACAACTTGCCAAAGTTTGAGTCCGATCGGTTTTACAGTTTCGGAGTCTATAGCTAACACACACACACAGACAGAGTTTCACTTTTACATATATAGAAGAAGATAGAAGATAGATAGATAGATAGATAGATAGATAGATAGATAGATACATTTCCGTTATGCTTTCAATATCCATCCTTTGGCTGGAATTATTGAAAGCAATATCGTATTTTCATTTTCACTTTTATAAGTCCATCTAGGTGATAGACACTGAATGTCATTAGCACCGTGCCATGTGTGTTAAAATGATATATTAATATTTTTTTCGAACTTTTTCTATATATTAAATATAAATGTAATTCGAATTCTAAAATATCTTTTACTTTATGTGCTTGAGTACAATTTACTTTTAATTTATTTTCTGACAATCAGCCTCAAAAACATGTACGAGCGCTATTAACAGCCGTGCCGAATCTGATAATACCCTTCACCATCAAGTGTATAGGTATAATGACCACATCGTAGCATAGCCTACATTTGAAATTTCATGTAATACGCTATTGTCTTTATTATTTCCGACGCCATCTTAGATTTTGAATTTTTACATAGTTATCTAAAGTCTACTAGTCAAACTCTTTCATCTGATATCTATATTGTTGGATATAGATATCAGACATTGTCTTGTATTTTACACTTTTTTATAGTTAACTATATATATTGTATTGGTAGAGCGCTTTAGTTTGATACCAATATTGTGGGAGTAAAAGCACACTAAGGCGTAACTACTATATATGACTCATATGTTCGCAATTCAATCTTGGATGCCATTTTTTATTTAAGCTTTTCATAGTTGACTATATTTTTATACACAATCCATTTCATTTGATACCCATATTGGCTCTCTCAGCTGTGTAGAAACTGGAAAATATACCTTTTTGTAGATTTTTTTTACTATTATAGAGGTTTTCCATTAACATTAAAGCTATTTAACCAAATTTAAACATTATTGCTATAGCCACTCTTCAGATATTACATAATTGTGAGATAATTTATTTCATTCGTGGGAGGATTATACTACCTCTGCTCCGATCGTAACCATTTTTAGTTGTAATAGGGAAATTGTTGTCAAAATTGCTTATGCAATGTTTCAATTAAATTTATTTTATAGTTTCCTATATACGACATTAAATGTAGTTTTTTATATAGGGGATATCATACACCTTACCCAGATCCTATCCATTTTTATTCCGCATAAGGAAATTGTTATCAAAGTAAGTTTAAATTGCGAAATTAATAGTATCAATTATAATTTTATTAATTTTTTTTAAACCATCAAAATGATAAAGTTTCTTAAACGAAAATAATAGATTTACTGCCTGTTTAACGATGTCGAAAGAATACACAAGCGAACTTTCATTCGTACAAATATATTGAAAACAACAACAAAAACTAAAAATTTGTTTTTGTTTTCAACGTATTTGTACGAATGAAAGTTCGCTTGTGTTTTCTTTCGACATCGTTGAACAGGCAGTAAATTGAAAAAAATATTGAAATATATTAAATAATTATCTAAAAAACTTTGAATCTTTATACCTTTCATAAATAATTAATTATTTAATGGAGCCATTGGAATAACTTCAATAGTTGGGCTACGCTTTGCCAAGATTTTATTTTTTTAGAAAAAAATAAATAAATTTTTTCAATGTGACTATTTATAAAAATAAAATATTCAACAAATTTTAACAACTTTTTATACCCTTCACCAGTGGTGCACAAGGGTATATATAGCTTTGTCATTCCGTTTGAAATTTCTACAACTTTCATTTCTGATTCCATAAAGTATATATTTTCTGAAAGCTTATGAATAGAGAAGTCGATTAAGCCCTGACCATCTGCCCGGCTGTCCGTGTGTTGTTTGAAATCAACTTTTAGAAGCAACCGGGAATGAATTGCTCTTGAAATTCAGCCATATCTCCCCATAACTCAGCCATAGAATAATTTATAGGTACCTTTGCAAATATCAAGAGATATTTGTGAAAAATTTGGGATCGAGCGGGCTCTAATCGGTAAAGTTATAGGCAAAAAAAATTTTTTAAATATATATTCCAAAAATTTATGAACGAAAATCAATTTTTTTCAACTTCTAGACAACCGAGGAAGTCAATATTTGTATCATATGCAAAATATAAGGCACTATAAATAAAATTAAAATTCATGATGGCCGCCACTACAAAATGGCGAACAATAAATTTAGATATCTTTAAAATCTGGTATTTTAAAAAATAATTTCTTCAACCCCTACTGGTCAAGCCCAGTAGAATACAGTAAATTATTAAAAAATGTAAAATTCAAGATGGCGTCTAAAACAAAATGGCGGAACAAATTTTTAACCCCATCAATATGGGTATAAAATGAAAGGGCTTGACAAGTAGAATACAGTTAACTACGTAAAAATTCAAAATCGATGATGTCAGTGGAAATAATGAAGAAAAATGGCATATAACATGAAATATAGGTTAAGCTACGATGTGGGATTGTACCTATGTACATGATGGTGAAGGATATTATCAGATTCGGCACCGCCGAATATAGCACCCTTACTTCCTTAAAACTATATGACCTGCAACACGCAGTGTCGGTCATGAATTAAACTATAGTGTTTGGAAACGAAAAAAGACTAAAAGTTTTTACTGTTTTTTTGTTTAATGATTTTCTTTGCATGCTCCTAATTTTTAAAGATTATTTTCTCAGTAATTTTTTTATGCTGTTTTGTGGGTATATTTTTAAAACGAATTTGAGAAAATCTCTTTATTGATAATTTCAAAAGAAGTATGTCAAACCGAATTATGCACATATTTGTTAAATCTATAAAATAGGTTTTTTATGTATGTTAAATTTAGTTTGAAATTTTTTTTTGTAATAATTTGTAAACAAATACCTTTTTTTATGTTGCTGTTGTTTTGCTGCATCAATCATTAAATTTTAATCGAAAGCATTCAGTTTATTATATTGCCGTATTATTTTCTAGTCTGCTTACAAACTTTTTTAATGTTCCATTATTCGATAGGTATGCTTAATAAAGCCTGTTGCTGCTAAACATTTTTCTAAGCTAATTAACAACTGGATTAAAAATTTATTTTCAAGTTAAGATTTTGCATTGTATTTATTGGAATATTAATTTTAATATTGTTTGCAACCATTTGTTAGTTATGTAATAATTGTCATAAATAGGATTTTATTTATATGAGGGTATCACTTCCCTTTCTCCGATTCTTGCTATTTCCAGTTCTAATTAGCAAACTCTTATTAAATGTAGCTAGTTTTGTATGGGGTTATCAATTCCTCGGCTTCTATAGTAGCAATTTTTTAATCTAATATTTAAATCAAAACAAGTACCCAGGCAACGCTTAGGTATTTCTATATATAAAAGGGAAACTCCGTCTGTCTGTGTGTTAGCTATATACTCCGAAACCGGACTCAAGCCTTGGCAAGTTGTTATACACATTACAGGGAATGTTAATGGGCGGTAAAATGTGGTCGGGGCTACGCCCATAAAAAATAAGTGCTAATTTTTAGCTACTTGCACTTGACTAATTTTTCTGAAACTTTGCACACATGTTATGCTATCATGACTATATAATTTCGTGATTAGAAAAGTGGGCAGTGCCACTCCCATTAAAAATAAGTTATTATTTTCAGCTATTTCCACGCATTCCAATGGTTTCTATCGATTTGCCTTCAGTTAACCTTGCCTTCGCTATTACCATCAACAAAACACAAGGACAATCTATGCGTGTGGCAGCCAGCTGTACGTAACATGCTCCAGAGTGGGAACACCAAAAAATTTGTTCATTTTTACAGCAAATGGAAAAGCCAAAAATATTGTATACCCACTTGCATTACAATAAAAATCAATAAAATATTATTTTTAATATATTCAATTAAAATTCAGAATGCATTTTTATTCTTAAGGAGCGTAGCAACGCGCGTCCTACTTGGCTAGTTATAAATATAAACGTTCTGCATATATCTCGTAAAACACAATTCTTTATATTAATTGTGAAAAGCAGCTAGTTTTTAGACAGAAATAGATATTGTTTGAAAACGGTTTATTGTTTAAATAATAAAATTATTTATACATTTTATTCAAGGCATATCCATAAGGTACTCGTATCCAATCAGCTGAATGTTTTTTTATGTACATTTTATAAGCGTTACCAAGGCATATTCATGCAGGTATATTGCAACGGCGAATTGATACAACAAAGTAAATTTTTAGGGGATTTTTTCTAAGGACAGTTTGTATAACAAGGATGAAAAAGTTGTTTTTATATGTTTAATTTTTATTAAAAAAAGGATATGTGCTTGTGAAGCACATTATAAATGGTGCAAGAACAACAAATATACATAAATTTGGTTAATTTATTATCAAAAAAGCACAATTAAGTTAAACGTTTAATTCGGAATCCAAAATTTAATTTTCTATTCCTTCATTATTAAATGGAATCAATGAGAATTCAACAAATCTAGACATTGTGATTCCCCATCATCATGTGCTGATAATTTCACCTGTATGAATTCGCCTTGAGCGTTACCAACTTTTTTTAAAAGTCATGCCTGGATTTGTCAAACAAAAATCGTTAATAAAAAGTTTTCGCTTTAAAGTTTTTTAAAAGTTATTCAAATTTAAGAAGAAAATAAAAAAAATTGTTTGACAAATGCCGGCATATATACAAAAACAAAATACATATGTTTTTTATTGTTGTGTTTGTTGCCGCGATGCATATACCTTATGGATATGCCTTGATTTTATTCAAAGTTGTAATTTATTTTAACTCTTCAGCCCAGCTGTTCATCAGCTGTGAACGAAATTTAAGAACAAAATGTCAATATTTGTGTTTTATGTTTGTTTACATTAGTTTGCCGGAAAATTGTAATAAATGTTTAAAAAGTGAAAAAATTTAATTTCTATGTATAAAATCAGATTGAAAATAAAATAAATAAATATGTTGATGTAAATTTGTGTTAATTGTTCAAAAATTAAAAAAAAACATTAAAAATTTGTATTTTAATTAAAATACTAACCAGTTGTAAAAGTATACGTCAAAAAATGTCTTCCTACGCGAAGTGTAGAAAAATTATTTTAAGGGTAGTAGAACTTTATTTCGTGTACTAAATCATGAGCAAAATATATAAATATATAAAGAGTTTCGAAAAAAAACATTAAAATTCTTTAATTATAGTGTGACCTGCAAAACAAATTACATGTAGTTTAGTGTTTTTGTAGGGAAGAGATCACCTGATTGAATTCGCCTTGATAACAATTTTTCATTAGTTTTGCATTTTTGTTAAAAACAAAGTAAACATAACATTAAGTCTGGGTTCGAGGATGACTTTCTCTAACCAGATACAGCATGCAGTCACAAGGGCGGCGAAAATAACAGCGCAGCTCAGCCGACTAATGGCGAACGTAGGTGGCCCAACTCAGAACAAACGTAGATTGCTGATGGAGACGAGCAACAGTATTCTCCTATATGGCTGCGAGGTATGGGGAGGGGCAATGAAATGGAGGAAGAGAGCAAACGCCCTACTGGCCGTTCAACGAACGTCCGCATTGAGGATAACGTCTGCATACCGCACAGTCTCTGGAGCTGCTGCACTTGTAATAGCCGGAGCAGTTCCTATTGACCTTAGGATACGAGAGCGAAGGAAGATATGGCAAAAGAAGCGGGCAAATACCCTAGAGCAAGGGGAACATAGGCAGATAGTACACGAAACCTTGCAGGCCTGGCAAGCCAGATGGACAGCTGAAACCAAGGGAAGGTGGACTGCCAGACTACTTCCACGCCTTGAAAACTGGATTGGAAGAACAAAAGGAGAAGTAAATTATTACCTGACACAGATGCTCACAAGGACACGGGTACTTCCGAAAGTACCTACATAAGGTTGGCAAATGTGGAACGCCCTACTGCATATACGAGGAGGCTGAGGAGATAGATGACGCCGAACACACTTTTTTCAAGTGCAACAAATGGTCGCAGCAGCGACAAAAGCTGGAAAGGAAAATAGGTGAAATAACTGTGGAGAATATAATCCCCATCATGCTGAACAGCGAGAACAACTGGAGCGCAGTGAAGCGATACTGTGAGGATATACTGCGGATGAAAAAGAAGGATCTGGATGCATCGGATTAAGCATTAAGCGGAGGCCTGGACGCAGGCATTTATAAGGACGGGGCTGTTACAGCCATCAGTAAACCACCCCGAAGTAATGCTGGACGCGGTTCCGGGGTGGATTGCTTTCCAAGGGTGGAAGTCAGGGGGTTTTTAGTCGGTATTCCCATGGGGAGAGCCCGACATAACACATTGGTGACGACCTTTGGTGTATGCGGAATCTGCATTTTTACCTCCTTACCCGCAAAAAAAAAAAAAAAAAAAAAAAAGTAAACATAACATCAAAAAAAAAAATAGAAATAGCAAAATGTCAGAATAAATAAATAAATAGTTAAAGTTTGTTTAAAGAAATTAATTTTTTGAATAAAATTACAAATCTACTGTTCATTGGACTACCAAAGAAGGAGAAATGATTAAATTAACAATAGCAACGACCAATATAAGTACAGACGTATATCTGTTTGAGTATGTATAGAATTTTCTTTACATACTCAAATGCAAGATGATTTCATTCAGTTGAAATTATCAACCCAGCTGAAACTTTTTGTCAAAATTGGTTGAATTTGCCTTGTTTTTATTTATTAAGGCAGGGAAAGAAATTGTGATTTTGGATTCGGAATTAAACAATTAAGTTACGTGTACTTTTTTGATAATAAATGTGCTAAATTTATGTTTATTTTTTGCTTTTGCGTCATTAATAATGGGTTTCGAACATTTATATCCTTTTTTTAATAAAATTTTATTATATTTAATACGTCAAAACAACTTTTCCATCTCTGATGTATGAATTGGCCTTAACATAAAACATCCCCTCAAAAGTTGCTTTGTTGTATCAATTCGCCGTTGCATATACCGATATGAATATGCCTTGCTCAAATGTTTAAAAGACAAATTTAAGGTGAACAGTTGAAAAAAATAACAGCCAGTATCTGCTCGTCAAGCAGATGCCAAATTAACCCAAAATATTGGAACTGTTAATTAAAGTGTGAAGATCAGTGACTAGTAATAACACTGTTTATTTATTTCGGATCGTTCTTTCTTGAAAAATTATTTTTAGTGACAAGGAATAGCCACGCTACCAAGAAAGAGTTCTATATATGATGTCCATAATATCAAAATGACTAGGCCACGAACAGCCTCTATATATTGGAGTCATTTAAAATTTAATCCCTCGTATCCATTCCTCGATTTAAGAAAGACGAGGATACTCCGTATACTATACAAATCTGTATATAAAGCGCAGAACGCTCTAACTTAAATTTAAGTAAATTTAGAGAAATTTTCATATTTCCTTAAAAGTTTTTCCTTGGAAAAGTTTTTCAATAAACCTTTTCTTCCTTCTTCAGAGAATTCTGATTTTTTGTAGCAATATATTTTTATCAAAAGCCGATTGTGAATTCTTCGCTATTTAAGGTGTTTTGCGATTTAAGCATCGACACACATATGAATTTGACCTTTAAAAAATAGTGCAGTTAACATCAACCCAGATTAAAAAAAAAAACTTTTTTAGGTTCAAATATATTTAAACTTTTTTAAATTAGTTTTTAAATTACTGTTGATATACATACATATGTTTCTTCTATCAAATCTGCGTAATTCCAAGCGTGACTTACTATTTTCAATAAACAAGTATTCTATTTATAGGAAAGTAATTGTTGAATTCTTCTTATATTGTAGATATTTATTTACGTTTCTAATATAATAAATAAATGTATGTATATATGCATGTATATATTCTGCAGATTTTGCAAGGGAAGTGCCACGCTCAGTTGAAAATTTGAGAAAATTTTTCCGTAATTAGCACCGTTCTCTATTGATGCACTTAGGCAACGCATATCATTTATTTCTAGTGAATATAAAAGCGTATTGTAGTCCTTTAAGGAGCTATATAAAAAACCTGAATTACAAATATTACCGTTTGCGTACCAGAAAAAGCTACGCTGAAAAAACTGAACCTAAACAGTCCACATCTGTCAGTTATTATCTACAAACCTTTGCCGATTTCCTTGTTGAAAGTATATGGACGATTGACTTGGATACACAAAATAATTCACATACATATGTACATATATTTATACATAATATATGTATTTGTACATACTTATGTATGTATATTATATAAAATATTAACAGAATTAAATTTTATTGGCCGATGTTGATTTTGAATAAAACACAAATTATTTAGAAAATTATTTTCATTTATTTTTATTATGAAAATATTGGTATGGTTCAGTTATGTATGAAACCAAGTATCAGCCAAATGGCCGCCACGAACTCGACGGCACACCTGTATCCGATGGTCCAAATTTTAAATGACAATGTTAGTGTTCAATTGTAGGGCACGATGATAAGTCGAGGTTGAGTGTTTTTTTACCATACTATCGCGAACGTTTTTCCGTTCAACGAACTAAGAAAGCATTCACAGATGTTTTTACAGACCTGTTTTTCTAAAATTTAAATATTTTTCTTAATTCTTCCGATTGTGGACGAATTTGAACGATTATGTTGACCAAAAGAATCACGAAGTTTGATTTGAATATCCAGTTTCATAATAAGCCTAAATAGCTTTAACGCGTTGCTCGATTGTTTCTTTCAATAATTCAAATTGAGAAATGTCAAATGAAATGCAGAAAAAAACTTGGCGTTTAGGTGTGGTTCACATTAAAATTTAACCACCCTTTATATGAGCGTGTTACAATGTTTTATTAATTGTTTTCTGCAAAATACTTTGTTTACTCGAAAACAAAAAAAAAACGAGTGACTGATTTTGACATTTGCATTCGCTTTGTCGACCGTTCGTTCGACACAAATAAATTAAATTATGTACATATGAAAACTCGAAAGTTTTCAAGTAATCGTTCGCATAAAGTGTAAATAGCTGAACCCGAATCAGTTTTCTTTCGCTTAGAATGCGAAAAAACATCTTCATTCGATATCTTTAAACAGGCTATAAGAGACACTAGACTTATTTGCATTACTGGCACATTTGATTATTCTACGCTTTTCTTATTTAAATGGATTTGTATCGTCAGTTATAGTTTAATCACAGATAGTTAACTTATTACATTACAAGTTTGTACACTCTTAAGGTATTTGCATTAAAATATGCTGAAAATATGGTAAAAAGAAATGTAAAATGCGAAATTGAAATAATATTATACAAAAAATGTTTTATTGAAATAATATTAACTAAAATCAAAAAAAAAAATATAATTCTACGTCATTGCGATAAGACGTCTATATATATATGTATAAGTTCGTTTAAAGCCCCAAGTATACTTTAGACTCTTACATGATACCATTTCATCAGATACGCTTTCAAAAATGTTTCTATTGAAAATCAGTTATGTGAACATATTACGAGCTGAGATAAGAGCGAAACAACACGAGTGCCTCTATTTTTTGCCCAAACGAAGTCAAACTTAGCAGCTCCTATGGTACATGCTTTTGTAAACGTTTGTTACATATTTATAAAATACAGGTACACTTTTGAAAACATTTACAGATTTTCTTTGTTCAATGGGTCAATTGCCGACAAAGATATTAAGAAAAAAAATGTCAATTAAAAGTTTTAATTATCTATTTTGTTAGTTCTGATCATTTCATGATGGTAAAAACTGTATGAAGGGTATATAAGATTCGTCATAGACCAATATATAGCGCTCTTACTTGTTTTCTTTATATTTCTTTTTTACGGGCTTCTACGTGTTACAGCAGTAAGTAAGGAGAACCCTGTTTTAGCTGTTTCTGGAAGGAATTAAATGAGCCTACGAAGTGAGACATCGCATATTGAAAATCATGCTCTATAGAAGCGCGCTAGGAAACATGTAAGCTATTTGGTAATAAAGGTTTTTGGTGTGTAGCGCTTCACTTTTAGAATTTGTGTATAAGTAAATGTTAGGTACGTATTTGAAAATAATTATTATAACAAAATAATGGATAAAAAGTCGTGAATAAGTCTAGCAAATAAAAACTCTAATGTTTACTGCATACCCGGAAGCAGGTTTGTAAGGGAGAGATAAATGTACTCTCCTTTCCCAACCTGCTTCAGAAAGGCATGATTTCTATATGAGATGTCCCACTTGGTAGGGCTCTTTGATGCTCCAATTATTTGCTATTTTCACACATGGTTATTGCAGTAATATCATGTCACTTTTATGTGTTTTTAAGAACTACAGTAAAGAGAGGTAATCATTCGCTTACATTCCTGCATCCTCGTAAGCGAGAGAAGTTGCAGTAAGTTATTTTGTAAAAAATTAAATATATTTAATAGAAATTTCTGACTTCCATTTATAGCACCCTCGAATGCGCTCTAATATTGCGCTATAGAAGGCATGATTTTTTTTACTGCTTACCGGTACAAAATAAATTTTTGCTGGGATAGTAATTCAAAAATATTTGAAACATTTTAAAACATTAATTGTATAAAAAGTTATGCACAGTAAAAAGTAACACAGTGTATTTTATTTACAATTATTTATTTTCATTGTTGTTTTATTACATTGAACTTTAATTAGTTTTTTTTTTGTGATAAAAAATCGAGTTAATTTATTTTAATGCTTTTCTTTATCTCTTAGTATTAACAATGGATGTGTTTTTATCAGTGTTTGCTTCGTGTGTTGTATCTATTTGTCTGTCCGTCTCTGTGTGTGTGTGTGTGTGTATAAACATTTAATTCAAAATGGAAAAATACTCTGCCGTAAATGTATATGTATAGGCTTTAAAACGGCTGAAACGTTTTGCTTAGCAAATTTATGTTCGACTACAAATAAGTGCTTTAAACTAGATATTCTGAAAAGCGCTTTCACTAGTGAAAAATATTTGTTTATATTTTGAATTACATTTACGCATTTTATAAAACTAAAAGTTGAAGTAATGGAGTCTTTAATGAATTATACGTATACGTGATTAAATAGAAATTTTCTTTAAAGGCGATTAAATAAACAATAATTAAAATTGCGTGCGTTGTTTTAAGATGTGGTAGCGGTAGTTAATTTCCATACACTTGTTAGAATTACCAAAAAATAAATAAACAAACATTAATCTTATAGAAATTTCTAGTGAGAAGAGTAATCGGCAGGCATTTACAATAAAGCTACACACACACATACATCATTAAGATGTGAACGAGATAAAACTTGAGCAGATGCTAATTATCTGCAGTTTATTTACACTGTGTTTAACAATAATAAATGTACAAGATCAACTAAATAAAACAAACAAACGAACCAACCAACCAACCAACAAACGACCTTTTGGTTGGATGGAAATGTAGTTGATAACAGTAAATATATTTATGTACACGATTGTGTTTTTGGTCGTAGGTAGGTAAGTATTTGCAAGATTATATCAGGTGCGTGGGAATCCAGTGTTAAAGTCATTGTTATAAAATACACAGCCATACATAAACAATACATAAACCACAAAATACTGAAACATCCTTAAAGCTATTTATTAAATATAAATATGTAAATTAATAAACGAAATAAGTGTAAAAGTTTTCCTTTAATGTCTGGTTCAAAGAAGATATGAAATTAAAAAGGAAAATGTAAAATTGATTTTAATTGAAAACTGTATAAACTAATATTCTACAAGTGTATACATATAAAGAGTGGTTAAATTTTAAGGGCCGATGTTGAATGTGAACCACACCTAAACGTCAAGTTCTTTTCTGCAATTCATTTGACATTTCTCAATTTCAATCTAACTCAATTTGAACCATGGAAAGATACATAATCGAGTAACGCTTTATTCAGGTTTATTATGAAAATGGGCCTTCAAATCAAAATGAATTTCGTGCACTTCGTGATTATTTTGGTCAACATAATTTATTTAAATTTCAGCAAAACAGGTCTGTATAATATCTGAAAACATCTATGAATGCCTTCTTAGTTCGTTGTACGGTAAACATTGCTGTTTTTCGCGATAGTGTGGCAAAAGAGCACATAACCACGACTCATCATCGTGCCCAACAAATGACCATCAACATTGTTATTGAAAATTTGGACCATCGGATGCAGGTGTGCCGTCGAGGTCGCGGCGGCCATTTCGCCATTTGCACTTCGTAGACTACTTCTCCAAATGTTTTACTTTATTTTAACCCTATTTTAATTAATTTTAACAAAATCTTTATTGAGATTTTTACGATTAAAAACATTTTTTTTTATATATTTATAACAAGTAAATAAGTTCTACTACAAAGTATCAGATTTTCGAACTCTTTAATTACACGGATAACGTCTAATTTCACACGTGTTTTAAATTTGTGTCATACCGATATATGCTAGGCGAATTGATGCAACAAAGTAACTTTTGAGAGGATGCTTATGTATTCAGAATAAAATAGAAAGATCTCTTAGACGCAATCAAGCTGGCTTTCGAACTAAACGATCATGCTTGGACCACATCATAACATTGCGCATCATACTGGTGCAAATAAATGAATGGCAACAAAACCTACATGCATGTTTCATAGACTTCACCACGGCTTTTGACAGTATCTATAGAGGAACTATATGGCAATCACTGCGCTCGAGAAATGTCCCACCGAAATTAATAAATCTCATCAAAGCCCAATACGATGGTTACAAATGTAAAGTTCTGCACAACAAACTCCTTTCACCGGACATAGAACCCAAAACTGGTGTTAAACAAGGATGCTTGATGTCCCCGCTCTTGTTTCTAGTAGTATTAGATGACATTCTTAACAAAGCTCTTCTGGATAATAGAGGTATCCACTTGGATATGTTTGGTACCCTCGAGGAATTATCCTACGCCGACGATATTGCGCTCCTATCAACGAAAAGGTCGGATATGGAGATTAAGCTTCATCGTCTTAGCCAACAAGCTAAAAATTGCGGCTTACGCATCAACGTGAAGAAGACAGAATTCATGTCTACGTCCCAAAATCCGCCAACATTCAAAATAAACGATGAACCAATCAGTCAAACTGAAAAATTTTGCTACCTAGGAAGCATATTAACTCCTTCTGGTGGTACCGCCGAAGACATCACTTCCCGGATAAACAAAGCTAGGAACAGCTTCTCCCTACTACGTAATATATGGGCATCAGGACAAATCTCAACTAATACCAAGCTCAGAATATATAACTCAAATGTCAAATCAGTACTCCTATACGGTTGCGAATCCTGAACACTGACAGCAAACCTTAGTAAGAAACTACAAACTTTTTCTAACCGCTGTCTAAGAAATATTCTCCGAATATGGTGGCCCAGAGTGATCTCTAACCAGCGACTCTACGAATCTACAAACGAAATCCCAATCTATATAGAGATTCAAAGGAGAAAGTGGAGTTGGATTGGTCATTCATTAAGAAAGGATGTCAAGGAAACATGCAGATCTGCCCTATGGTGGAACCCTCATGGAACCAGAATTCAAGGTAGACCAAAAACAACATGGCGACGAAACACAAATAACGAAATCCACCAAATGAATACATCATGAAACGAACTAAAACAACTATCTAAAAATAGGAATGATTACCGTACTTTCGTAATGGCCCTACGCTCCACATAGAGCTAAAGGAAATTATATATATATTATGTTAAAGACAATTCGTATCGCAGGAATGATAAAAAAATGATATATATTTTGCAACACTTTATTAAGGACGCAAAAACGACAAATATACATAAATTTAGTACATTTACTATCATATAAGTACACTTTAGTTAATTGTTTAATACTGAAGCCAAAATCTCATTTTCCTTCCCTGCATTAATAGATAAATAAAATCAAGACAAACTCAACCAATTTTGAAAAAAAATTTTGCCCATCAGCTCGGCTGATAATTTCACTTGTATGAGTTCGCATTGTAAATGACAAAACGAACGTATGGCATGAAATATTGGTGCACTGGGTTTAATAAAAAAATTTACAAAAATGAATTTGTGTAATATGGAGGAGAACATATTTTTTATTTGAAGAAAATCTTAAAAATCCTTCAAAACATTAGAACTACGACAACTTTAATTATTCAATAAAATTTATTAATGAAGTGCCGTAATACGTTTAGTGATTTTAAGAAAAACAAACCTAAGCATAAGGTGTTTAATAAAACAAACCAAAAATAAATTAAATTGAAGACAAAGTCGCTAGATTCACTTGAAAATAGCTGAAATGGCATTACGTTTAAAAAATTACAATAGCAGGTAAAAAAGCAATAGTTTATGCTTTTTAAGAATTGGCTTTTCCAATTGCAAAGCGTTGTCGCCGCGGTATTTCGGGTTGTTACATACAAACCATGGTAAGTGTACTCCGTACCGTATACAAGGTAAACTCTTCGATGAATTCGGCTAAATTTGCTGTCACGCAAATATCATATAAAAAAATATTTAAATATTTATTCTTGGAAGCCCTGTTTTCAAGTAACATTAAGTAAAGCATATCTTGAATAAATTAATTGAGTAAAGCCCGATACAATAGACAATATCCTAATATTTTTAACTTTCATTTAAACATCTTTAGACATACAATTGTGCTTACATTTAAATATTTTTTTATAAAAGTATAGCCACATACATACTTACGTAGATACAAACATTTTTGTAAAGTTTCTTTCCTTGAATTTATGTACAGGGCGGACCAAAAGTCAGCATGGAGTTTAAAAATTTAATAACCTTTTCGTTTATGTATTTTTTATATTTATTTATTCAGATTACAAAGCACCAGAATAACTGAATTTTATTACTTAAAATAGCGATTCAAAATCTTAACGCAAAGAGGATATCGTCGATTTTTTGCCGTCAGAATGGTTCTTACATTACTATGTCGTATTTAAAAAGAACATATATACTGTTATTCCATTAGGTGTACAATATGTTGTGTCACTACATCTGAAAATATCATTGGACCTTACTTCTTTGAAAGTGAAGATGGCAGTGGAGACCGGTATCGGTTTATGCTCCTTAAAACAGACATGAAATGTGATTTCAGTAGGATTAAGTCATTTTTCCCACTATCCGAATTACAGTGGCATTTTTTTATAAGTCATATTTTTAGAGAGCGAATAATTTTCAGAAATACTTAAATTAATTTGTCAGCGCATTCGCACCTTTGTCACCATCCGACTATTTTCTTTGGGGTTATTTAAAAGAGCGAGTATATTCCAATAAGCCCAAGAAAATCGTTAAATTTAAGGCCAACATTATTTCAGAAATTTGGGGGCTACAGCCACAAATTTTGTGAAAAATAATTTAAACGAGCCCCTCGTTGCAGAGATGAAAAGGGGTTTCAATTAAGTGTTTTTAGTTTTAATCAGAAATATATACATTAATAAAAAAAATTTATTAAATTTTTAGAAACAATGGCAACTTTTGCCCCACTCTGTACGAACATTAATACCACATTGTATAAAATGTTTGCAAAAGTTAATGATATTTGACACTGTTATATCCTTCAATACAGATACATACGCAATACATAGACATACAAATGTAAAAATTGACATGTGTTTGCAAGTACACCTAGGGTGGCTCCATTTGGGTGGTGCAAACATTATTGTATTTAGTATTGTCTTAATGTTTCAATCTATAATAACGATTTTATTTTTACCAAATTAGTTAATTCAAATTTAGCCAAATATAGTTTTTTATATTAAATTATTCTCATTTCTCAATCGAACCCAATTATAAATAGTTTGATATTTTATTTATGTTTTTGTTTTCGATATACTACATGCACACATGTTTATATAATATACTTAGATAAGCACCATAATTGTTTTTATTTAGTTCTCGCTTACTTATTTACGTACTTACCCAATTTCTCGCCACAGAAAACATCTACCCAGAGTTGCGCGAAAATCAGAACCAGCAAGCATTTATTTTCCACTGACAATTGCCTCAACATCGGAGGCTGCGGAAAAAACATTTTGATTAGGATAGGAATTTACGGTTGGAGGAACACAGTTGTGTATCGTTGTTAAAAGTATAAATGGATTTAGCTTGTTACTTTTTAGTTATTTTTCTTGTTTTAATTTAATTTGTTTTTTCTTTTTATTATTTTCCTTTTTTTGTTTTGACGATTTTAAGACAACACGAGTTGGAACAAATATTTTGATTAAACAATGAAGTGTTTAGATGTTTTTTTTTGTTGCTTACAAAACGGTCTTTGACTTTGAATGACAACAAGTAGGAGATGTGTAATAAATTCCCTGCTCTTTTTTTTCGCTTATTTGATTTTACCTTTTCCTAGAGATTACTAAAATATTAGTTTGTTCCGATCAGATCATTTTGTTTTAGTTTTGCGTTTCATTTTCAATTGTTTGTGTTAAAAATATTTCACTTCTGTCACAATTCACATTTCAACTTGATTGTTGTACATTTGATAAGGTTATTTCTTGTAATTGAAACTGCTGCCCTTCTTGCTCTGTTCTCCTTAATATTATTTCTCTAAGTGTATCCTTGAAATTGTTCTCTTTTTTTTAAAGACATTTTTTTGTTGACTTTAATTTAATTTTGTTCTGCCTTATGTATGGTGTTTATGTGTTTATGTGTTTTTATTGTTTTTTTTTTTTTTTTTTATAAATTATTTACTACGTCTGCTTGACACTGAGGATCCTTTTAATTTAATCCTTTCAGTTTGTGAAATTTTCAAATACCTTTTAATTAAAGTTAAGCACACAAGACAAATCTTTGCCTTGCAGTCAGTCTAAGCTTGCACAAACTTTTTTATCGTTACGCATTTTCATTATATTTTAGTTTATTATATCAACTATATTTGTTTTGTTCTTTCAAAAGGCCATCACATCTTCTCGATAAAGATTAAATAATATTTTAAAACTATGTGAATAAATAAATTTTAATTAGTTATTAAAGAGTTGTTTATCTGTAAATGCATTTTTCATATAAGGAATTTTTAATCATCAGTCAATATACAATGTTTTCACTTATAATATTTGTTTAGTCAAAAGGTGATAATTTCAAAATGTTCTCTTAATGGCAATCTGCTCTATTTTTTAGATCAATTACTTTGCCAATTCTCTGCCTTATTTATTTTATTAAAAGAATTTTCGTAACCTGATTTTTATTAATAATAATTAATAAAATTTCTAATGTTATTAATAATGATGGATTGTTTTAGACTACTTCCCAAATCGTTACTTAAAAGTTAGGTTCTTCCAACAACCTGGTACATTTTGGCCACAAACTACTACATTATGGTTCATGAAAAAATAAATGAAGCAGGTTGCTAACAAATACGTTTTTTTTAATATAAAATAAAAGTGAAAGAAGTGTATTAAATGGTATAGACGTAAAAGAAATTGAGTTTTACAAGAAAAAAAAAATACTAGCAAGTTGAACAATTAAGAGCGCTATATTTAACTGCGCTGAATTTTTAATACAGACCAACAATTTTGTGTACCATTTTTATACCACAAAACTCACTATTTTGTAAGTAACTCTAATTAATATAGAATAGCCTCTTTATACTCAAATATGTTTTAATTTCTTTGTGTAACTTCGATTTGCTATAAATTCATTTTCTTATATTTTAGCTCAAAATGTAACCTTAAGTACTTTTTTTTTACCACAAAGTTGTATTTTAACAACTGAAACTGAAGTTCAATGTAAATAAGATTTTTCATGACATATAAATCAAAAAAAAAAAAAGAATGATTTATTCATACCTCTCCAAATCGAAAATAGCTTATTATGAATGTTGTGCTCCAAAATACATCTAAATGCGTGCAAATTATCTTTAACAATTAATGCAAACAAACAAAATCAACTCACGAAACATGGGTCTCCTTTCACATAATATGAATGCGTTCCATGCACTTATTGGGATTTAGTGAAGTTCGATATTATATTTGTATAAGCACTTGATATTCAATGACACGTTATTTTTAAAATAATTCATTTTTCACCTAAATTCAACCACTTCATCAGGCCATGCATTCACCGTCTCTTTTGCATGTCTTTTGTTGCTGAGTTACATAAAGGTAGTTAAAAAAATCATATTACCTTTGTGCGAGCATGGCGCTTCCTTCTTTTGTTACAACATAATTAAAAAATCAGGTAATAGTGCTATATTCGGCCGTGCCGAATCTGATAATACCCTTCACTATCATGTACATAGGTGGAATCTCACATCGTAGCTTAAACTATATTTCATGTTATACGCCATTTTTCCTTATTATTTTGAATTTTTACGTAGATAACTGTATTCTACTTCAATTTGGTACCCATATTGGGAAGGTTCAAGAAATTACATTTTAAAATACCAGATTTGACCAATATATAAATTTTTTGTCCGCCATTTTGTTGTGGCGGCCAACATGTGCTTATAGTGCTTATATTGAAAAATATAGTCAAGTTCTTTCAGATGATACTAATATTTAATCTCTCGGTCGTCTAGAAGCTGAAAAAATTGATTTTCGTTTGTAAATTTTTGGAATATATATTTTTAAAAACAATTTTTGCCTATAATTTTACCGATTAGAGCGCGCTTTATCTAAAATTTTTCACGAATATCTCTAGAGGCATATTATATCTACACAAAGTTGCAAACATACCTATAAATTATTCTATGGCTGAAAAATTTTAATTTAATATGGCAAAAAACAGAGGGAGTCGTTTTTACTTGCTCATATCTCAGAAATTTATTGGGTGATTGTGCTGAAGTTCAACAGCAATTAATTTTCGAATATTTCCAAAATATTGATACTATGTACAGGTCTGAGAAAAACAGAAACAGAACAGAAAAGTTGATTTCGACCAACACATGGACAGACGGGCCGACGGACAGACATAAGCTTTCAAAAAATATATACTTTATGGGGTCGGAAATGAAAATTGTAGAAATTACAAACGGAATGACAAACCTATATATACCTATGTGCACCAGAGGTGAAGGGTATCATAAGTTGTAATTTTTTATATTTATTTTGTATGGGCTTTTAAACTATAAGAATGCATTCTTACTGAAACCAAATGCAATAGTCTACCTTATTGACACATTGATACACATAAAACTCAACAATCTTTTTCGGGTATAGTATAGAATCACGGATTTCTATGACAATGTTTAACCCTTAACAATATTATTGGTGATCCATCCATAAATCATGATGTTAGTTGTGAATCACACCTTAACGTCAAGTTTTTGTCCAACTTAATTTGATATTTCTTTGTTACAGTGTTTGCTAAACTCAACCATGGAGAGGTAAACAACTGAGTAGCGAGTAAATATCAAAATGCATTTCGTGTGCGTCATGATTTATTGGTAATTATAGGAAGCGGGAGAAATTTGATCAAACCGGATCATTATCAACAGTTCATTATACGGTTTTTTTTTCATAATAATGTGCGTAACGACAACTAGTTTCCACATAATGTGGTAAATAATGACAACCTACGACTCACATTCAAAACAAATTTTGCTTAGTAAATACATATATTCAACGATAACTGAAGGTCCTTAGAGATGTACAACAACGACGTTAAAACGCGATTTAGCATCTTTATTATTTCTTTCTTGGAAATGTTAAGCCAATATAACTTATGCCATTATTGATATAAGATCCGCAGTTTTAGAAACATCTGGTCGTCCAGGCCAATTGTTAGATGTCATTACATAAATGCCATAAATACAAATTTTTTTTGTTGCATTCAAAATTTGAATTCTAACCCTTTTATTGAATCTCACTTTTTATTTGGAATATAACGATTTTCTGTATGAAGTCATATACTAAAGAGCTAAGCAAAATGTTCTTAATGGTATGTATTTCTTTTTATACTACTTTCAATCATTATATTTTTGTGTGAATATAAAAATACAACAAAACATGATTCTCGCTGAAACAAATCTTTTTCAAACAAAGTAGAATATTAAAATAAAGCAAAAGAATGAAATAAAGAAAGCGATTTATTCAGTACATGCGAACTCATCTCATTGCAGAACATTAAAAGTTCAAGTTTTTTGAAAGTTTTTCTTTGGCTTAGGGTACTATCAAAACACCTAAACATGTTTTAAGAATTCTATTTAAGTTTTGCTGTTTCATTTGACCACTGTTCTGAGTCCCCTTTATTTTATTTAAAGTTGTTTTACATAAATTTTGTTCTATTTTTCAATGTTTTGATCGAAAAGCTAAGACTTATTATAATGAGAGAGTAATGTGCAGACACTATTTTAAATTTTATGATATTGCTTGTACGCCATTTTTCTTATGCTTGTGTGGCATTTTATTATATACAATATATATGAGTTTATATGGGGGTTTTCAGTTTTAGTCTAATGCTAATTAGAAAAATAAATATAAGTGGACGAAGCAAACATTTTACAAAATTAATCTTAATCGTTTTTGAAAGTCATTTGTGTTGGCCTTTATTTTGTCATAATGTTAAGTTGGGTTGACTTTATTGTTTTCAATAAAGTATGTTTGGGCAAAAATCACATGAAGATTTTAATATTCGATTATATTTTTTGCATGTATGCATGAACGTACATACATTTGTGTGTATTTCAAGTATTTATTAATTCCAAAAACCTTTGCTTGCTAAGGATAGAAGAAGTATAATGGTATCTGCTAATATCCTTTAAATGAAAATCAGTACAATAGTCGTTTCAGATACAAAGATGAATTTAATTTGTGTGTTTATGGTTTTGGCAAGATAAATAATTTTTTTTTATTATATTTCATCACCAAACACTTAATCGTTTTAATAAAAGATTTATAAGGCACTTTTTTTGTATATCCTTCCAAAGTGTCACTCAAATTAAACAAATGCGGATCATAATTTATTTTTGCTTATTTATCTTTCTTAATTTTACAAAAAAACCAAAAAATAAATTAAATTTTTGGTATCGTTCTTACGTATTCTTTCTATGAGTAATGGTGTTAAATATCATTTTAAGCATTAAAGTTCAATTAATTTCAATAAAATTTAAAGGTGATGGAGAATTTTTTTCTTTCATTGCCACAACAAAAATATAAGGAAAACATTGAGGTTATCTTTCCGTTTAAAACAGAGCATTATATTAATTTAAGGGTTCGTTATAATATACATTTTTTACTACGACATCTCGTTTGCTTAAAGGTAGACACCACCAACTAAAATAAATTTGAAGGAAAGACAAAATAAAATGAGTGCCGGAAATAAATTTCACAATTTACATAAATTCTTATGTCACCCTAAACTCGAGACGTCATCATTCGTTCGTTGTTTTCGTGGTCGTGGTTTTTTCCTCATATCTCAGTTGTTCGCTCCCGAATATCGTGGGGCTTCAGAAAATAAATACTTTATGGGGTCGGAAATGAAAATTGTAGAAATTTTACACGGAATGACAAATCTTTTTCACTGTGTGAAATAACGACCCTGTCCTAAAAACTTTCAAAATATAAAAAGTTCGAAGAAGAAATTCTATAAATTACACCAAAACAAAACAGCGTGTAAGGTTTCTTTGAAAATTTATTTTTTTTTGTCGTGGACAACACGACGTATGTTTTAGCTGAATTATAACAGCTTCCAAGTTTGGAATTCTAGTGCTCAGAAAACAAATTTAAGGGAAAAGGTAATCAAAATTTCATAAAAAGTTCTAGAAGCAGGTGTTTCGCAACAAAAAACTTGTAAATGCAGCCTATTATAAAACAATATGAAGTGTTTCCTTTATTTTTACCTAAGTTTACCTCATGGTACTACAGCAAAGCGGTGTTAAGGTTGTTTTTGAAAGAAACTCCAGAACTTAGGCCAATTAAAATGCTTCAAAGGCTTTATAAAAAACTATGGAAAAATAAATAAATATAAGAGAAGCAAGTAAGAGCACTATTTATATTCGGCTGTGCCGAATCTTTTATACCCACCACCAATTTTGTGTACATTTAAAGCACAATATTTATTATTTTGTTAATCACTATAGAATAATCTCTTTATAATAAAATATGTATCACTTTCTTTGTAGAGGGTGGTTAAATTTTAAGGGTCCATGTTTAAGGTGAACCACATCTAAACTTCAACTTTTTTCTTGTATTTCATTTGACATTTCTCAATCTCAGACTAACTCAATTTGAACCGTGGAAAGATACGCAATCGAGCAACGCTTTTAAATATTAAAGATTTTTATAAAAATGGGCGTTCAAATCAAAATGCATTTCGTGCACTTCGTGATTATTTTGGTCAACATAATCGTTCGAATTCGTCCACAATCGTGAGAATTGTAAAAAATATTTAAATGTCTGCAAAGCAGGTCTGTATGAAATGTGAAAACATCTGTGAATGCCATCTTAGTTCGTTGAATGGGAAACATTGCTGTTTTTCACGATAACGTGGCAAAAGAGCAAGCAACCTCGACTCATCATCGTGCCCAACAATCGAGCATCAACAGTGTCATTGAAAATTTGGACTATCGGATCGAGGTGTGCCGCCTAGGTTGGGGGGGCCATTTGGCCGATATTTTGTTCCATACTTAATTGAAGCATACAAATATTATCGTTATAAAAATAAATGATAATAATTTCATAATAATTTTATTCAAAATCAACATAGTCCCTTAAAATTAAACCACCCATTATAACTTCGGTATGCTAGTAAAATGTTTTCGTAAATTTAGTCTTTCAATGAAAGTGGCCGTTAAAATACGCGTGTCAATAAAGTTTCTGCTAATAAACATAACTTAGATATTTCAATATAGTCCTTTAGTATTCCAAAATCTTTATTCATAGAAAATTTACATGAATTTAAGAGGAAGAAAGTGAATTTAAGGTTAAATTTTAAGGGCCACAGGGTAATTTAAATTATACATTCTCTGCATTTTTCTAAAACGGGAAATTTATTAGTAAGATTTTGATTTTTAAACTTCTATAACATTTTTCTTTTAAAAGATTTTCAAACGAAATAAGTTTTGTATAATTTTAAAATTTGTTAGCCATTAGTACATGAAAATAAATTGTTTATAATGTTTATAGATAATTTTTTTTTACTAAAGTCAAAATTTTCCTAAATTCCCATTTTTAATAGAGCATAACTTCAGGAGAACATAAGCAGAAGTTGTTAGCATGCCATCTAGTAGTTGAAAGTAGAGTCATCTATCTTATCATCTTTATCTTATATTTAGCTACAGTACAAAAAATGGCGCAGTGTAAGATGAATAAATGCTAATATATATGACTAATATATTTTTATAAAAATTTAAGGAAAAAAGTGTGTGTGGCACATCTATTTTCCGTTATAACGAAGACTTTGACCACAAAAAACAATGGTTGCAAAATTTCACAATCGTACATATAGTTTTGTCAGTTTTATTACGTTTTAAATTTGAAATATACACTGTGCGGAATAAATTTTTGTACATTTTGATCGATAACTCCTCTCCTAATGCATAGATTTAGACAATTTTCATGGAAAAATATTGTCTTTACCCAGAAAATATATATTCGAAGTTTCATGAGTCTACGTTAAGGCGTTTGGACACAATTCCATTTTATTCGATGTACGAAGGACACGGTTTTTTCGACCTACTCTTGCTTTTCGAGCTATAACTCTCTTCCTAATATTCCGATTCAGCCCATTTTCAATATTAAACAAACCTTGTCTATAAGAAAGATTCTGGCAAAATTTGAGAATCCTAGCTTTTTCAGTGCGCCCTTTATCGTGCTTTCAACAGACGGACAGACGGACGGCTAGATCATCATAAAATCAAACCACGATTCAGAATATATATACTTTATGGGGTCTAAAATGGATATTTCGATGTGTTACAAACGGAATGACAAAATGAATATACCCCCACCATTTTTTTTGGTGGCGGGTATAAAAAATTAATAAAGAAAACTTTTTAAATTTGCAATGAAGAAATATAATGATCTTTACAAATTTGCCTTTTCCTACAGACATGACATCACGGGTTTGAGTTAAGTGAAATGTTAAAATATTCATTTCTGTAGAAATAAAATTAAATTAAATTGAACAAAGGTACTAGCGTACTAGACTTTGCATTAAAGAAGATTTAGACATCAATAAAAATCGCCAAAATTTTTCGCGAAAAACATCTAATAATATTAGGGATATAAAATTTCTATAATGCTAGGCGCACAATTGCGATGAACGTCGAATTTTTCGCCGCGAATATTCGTCATCAAAAATAAAACACATTTGTGTATATGAGAATGCATACAATTGTGGCGTCAGTTGAAATTCACTATACGCGGCGAACTCTGCAATAGATTTATTTCTATTTCTTACACCGGCTAACGACAAACAAATTGGTACAAGGTGACCATTTTTTATTATATTTGGTTTTTCTTCTCAACTTTTTAAGAATATAAAGTTAGTTTTTACTTTAATAATAATTTCATATTATATTTTAAAGCATTTAAAATAAATATAAACAAGTTAACTACAATAACTGTTCTTATTTGGATTTTTGTAAATGTTTGAATTTTTTTAGTGATTTTTTTTTTAATATGGTCACACTATTAGCTGTTATACAAAAACAAATATGTTATTTTTGTTTACTGCATGTACCCAGCACATTCTATAGTCGTTCGTCGCAATCGTGCGCCTAGCATAATGTTTAAATTATTTAAATATACGCCCATTTTCTGCATACACGCAAAGAAAAACCATGGTTACGGCATGATCACGACGGTCATACTATTTTTTCTAAAACAATATTTGGTTGTCGAAAACAGGTATTAGTTATTTTTGTTTCATTTCATCAAATATTTTGTCACGATAATCAAGCATTTGTTTGAATTGTATCGTTTAATGATTACTTTTCTAAAAAATTCCAAAATGGTTAACATTTAAAAATAGTATGATTTAAAAAAGTTAAGTTAACAAAAATTACATTATATTCAAAAGCATTATAAATTAAAAATAATCATTAAATAATAAGTGAGACAACAGTATGATTACAAATTTATCAAGCTATGATTTTTTTAATAATAATTTGATTTCAAGTGTTCTTCTTCTTGCTGAATAAATATTTATTATTTTAAAAGTTTGAGATGTCAAAAAACGGAACAAAAATTTTGAAAAATTAAAGAAAATTTAAAAATAAACGTGAAAATGTTAAAAAAAATTGGCAAAAAAATGCAATTAAATTGGTAAGTACAATCAATATGTGTATGTTACAGCAAAAGACAATCATTTGCCGTAAAAAAGCAAAAATTTTCGATTTCAATTGTAGCCATGTATATGATTATTGAATGATGCTTAAATTAAACATAATAATGATAACTGGTAACCATTATTATTTTAAACATAATCATACAATTCAATCATAGTATGTTGCTCTTCGATTATGGTTACCACAACCATATTTTTTCTTTGCGTGTACCGACTAAGATTTAATTGTTCGAAATTGTCACAATAACACTAAAATAGCAATTCCAAGAGATTTAGTTTCCCTCGAAATGCAAAACATAGACCATACTAAGTTACCATATATCGTTTATACATATATGGAGAATAAATAATCGAGAAATTCACAACTGAATGAAAAACTAGAAAATTTGATTCCATTATTTAAATCAGCGATCAAATATTACAACGCAAAGAGCATATCGTTGACAGTTAAGCATCCGAATTTCACCCACTGAAGTAATGTTTCGTTGTTAATTTATCATCACCACCAGCCAGCAGACTACGTTCAATTTGAACTGCAGAAAATAGAAAACGTGTAGAAAAAAGTATTAACGAACCATAAATAACATCTGCCAGAAGACGTTATATGCTCAGCTCGTAATTAAATTAACTTTATTGTAAGTAAGCAGAACTGTAACTGTTGGGGTTTAGAATTTCAAGAACCATTAATCAGTACGTATTGCATCCCATTAGGTGTACAGTAGGGTATGGCATTACATCTGAAAATATCATTTGACCTTACTTCTTCGAGAATACATGCTCTTAAAGACAAACGTAAGATATGGTTTCAGCAGAAGGAGTCACTATCCCACTGCTCGAGACGCAATTGCACTTTTAAGTCACACTTCATATTATACACAAGTGTCTGCAAACATAGTCTGTCGTGTGCACTAAAATAACCAAAGACTTAGATATTAAATTTCTACAGAAAATCAGTTTATTTGACTCTCTATACGTGTTTTATATAAGATCATGTGATTTGACACCGTTGGACTTCTTTCTTATTGAAAGAAAAGGTGTACGTCGATAAGCCAGCAACAATTTAAGAGCTAATGGATAAGATAATTTGGCACACTTACGGCATAGAACTTCAGTTATGCCTCAGCGTCATCGAAAATATGGACTATCGGACGGAGGTGTGCCGCTGAGTTCGTGACGTCCATTTAGTCGATATTTTGTTCCATACATATTTGAACCATACCAATATTATCATAATAATTTCCTAAATAATTTGTGTTTAATTCAAAATCAACATGGGCCCTTTATAAGTATTATGCATACAGCATATTCGCTTTGAATTATTCAAAAACTAGTTTTGTTCAAAAACTAAGCAACAACGCCAATTTTTCTAATATAAACAAAAAAAGTTGTTATAAAATTATGATCAAACAAACACCTGCCTAAAATTAATTCCATTTTCAAAAATTGTTTTATTGTTTCTATAAATATAGTAAGAGCGCTATATCCGATTGTACCAAATCGAGCATAAGAAGTTTGTACCATCATGTAATAATCAAATATATTTGCAGTAGATCAAAAAAGAGCACACCAGATAACTTGAACTTTTGGCTGAAATTTTTTATGATTATTATTTTTTCTTTTGCCAGTATCTTTGTCGGTAATTGACCAAAGGTACATACTTTATATATGTGTTACAAGAATTTCCAGGAGCTACTTGATCTGAGTTTGTTTGGGTAAAAAACAGAGGCAATGGTATCCTTTTGTCCATATCTCAGCTCGTAATGTAACCACATATCTGATTTTCTCGAAAATATATCTGATAAACAGATACCATATAGGAGTCTGAACTGTAAGGGTGGGCTTCAAGAAGTCAATTTCAACTTACACAATAATAGAGACTGACATTAACTTCTCTATCTATAGGGATTCAGAATATAAGTATATAGTTTAAGGAGTCTAAAATAATTATTGTAGAAATTACAAGCGGAATGACAAACAACTTAAACAATATAGTGTGAAGGGTATTGGTTAAAAACGAAAAGAAGGATCGCTATATATCTAAGTAAAACATAACTTGCACATGGGTCAATTTAAAAAAAAACGCAATTTTTGTGTCCCCGCATTTTACACTACTATTTTAGGTAAAAAAAAACAACAAAAAAAAATTTTAGAGTGATCAGCGAGGAATATGTAACAAAAAAAACGTAATTCTCAAATTTGTATGTTTGTTTTTTTGTTTATTCAGAATGGTGTTTGGTTTCTCTCTCGGACTCCTTCCATACAAAACCATGTGTCCCCCGTTAGAATTTTTAGTAAACAAATTTAAATAAAATCAAAAAAAAAGCAAATATGCAACATTTAATAACAGTTTTCAAATTATTGAGATTCTTTCTTGTGTTTTCATTTGTTATAGTCGTCAAAACTGAATTAGTGCGAATTTGGTGTTGCAAAGAAAGGTTGTCCCCACAATTTGCATTGAGCGTCACTTTTTTTTATAATTCAAGTAATATTACTAGTTTTCAATTTGCATTTAAATAAAGTAAATAACGTAAGGAAAGTACAAACCTAAATTATTACAAAAGTTAAAAAAAAAATTTTTGTAAAAAAGTGTGCATTTGCGTAGTTTTTGTGAATACCATGGTAAGGGCGCGATAAAATTTCATGAGCGTCACGCTAATTTTTTAAAAGTGAATATATTAAATGTAAAAAATTTAAGTTGACAATCATTGTTTACATGGTTTCAACTCATTTTTTTATAATTTGTAAGTTTGAGAAATAAATTGCCTACGAAAAAAACCAGAATAGGTAAAACTTTCATGAGCATCACTTTTGATATATATTGCTTCATAGCTTAAAATACTTAATTATGATTTTATTTTTTAATTTTTAAGAGTAAAACAACAAAATTAATGGCGGCTGAATGAGCATAAAGATATCGAGAGAAAATAAAGCTCGATAAAGCGCGTAATGACGAATATAAAAGAAAGAAGAAAGAAAGGTATAATCGTGGTATATTTGAGTTTAATCGTGCTTTTGCAACTTAAACCTCTGGGGGACCGGAAATTTATGCAACTACCACAAACTTAATTCGAAAGTGGTAAAAATTAATGAGAATAAAAAAAACAAAGCCGCTTGTCATTTCATGAAGTTTATACAGATTCAGAATAAGAATTCGAATAAAAATTTATAAATTAAATTAAGGTATTGTTTTGCTTTAAATATTTACATTTGTGTCTAAGTTTCTTCAAGAATTACTTCCTTTTTTCCATTTTTGTTAAACACATCAAGGAATATGTATATGTTTAGTTTTGTATGAAAATTTTTGTTTTTTGAAAATTTGTTGTTTTTTTTTACTTACTTTTTGTAAAAGAATAAACTTTTTTTTCATTAAACTTTAAATTTGGCATTATTTCTTGTTTACGTGCAACAAAATCTCTTAATCGTCACAAAATATCTTGAGCGTCACACTTAGTTTTTTTTTTTCTTAAAACGCTTATAATTAATTTTTTTTTAATAAATTGTTATAAGCCTATTACTTTGCAAGTAACCTCTAAGTTCAAGTCTTTTTTTAACAAAAATTTACTTATTTTCATCTTACAATTTTAAAATAACTAGGCACTTTTAAAAAAAAATTAAAAATCAAGGTTAATCGTGATTTTGTGTTTATAATCGAAAAGGTGGTTTTCGCAAAAGTCAATCTTGAGAAACAAAAGAACATCGTAGTAAGCTTGAATATCAAATATTTTTGAATTTTTAGCGATTTTTTATACATATTTGGTGTGTGACGCTCAAGATAGAAATCATAGAAAACCTAAAAAAATTCAAAAAATATTGATATTTTTGAGAGCCTAAAAGTACCACCGGAATCTTCATCAATTTCTACATAAATTGGCCGCTCTTACCGGCGAATTGAAAAAACTTTAAAAAGAAGCAAAAAAAAAACTCGATGTGTACGTTTGTTTTGAAATTGACCCACATATGTATATGCTTATACATGGTACATACATACTATAGAGATTTATAAAAAAACAGGGTTTTTAATTAATTTCATAATCTCAGAGTCACCACAGTAATACATATGTATCACTTTCCTACCAAATTTTTCTAAACAACGGACCAAAGTCTTCCAAAACCTATCATTTCCTCAAATTGCCTATCAAAGTATAAACTCAATGAATGAAAAAGCAAAAAAAAAATTATTTTTTTAAATTAATAAAAGAGATAAAAAAATAGTGCTAAAATTATGCAATTTATTAAAATTAAAATTTTTGTACTAAAAATAATTTTTACGACTAATTTGTATATACAGTACTGGTCAAAACATTTGGAATTGAGATTGAATTTGTTACTTTCATTGATTTATTTTGTTCAAATAACAATAAGTTATTAAAATTTATTTTTTTTAATATCTACATACGTTGTTTTTGTCAAACAAATAAAAAAAATTAATAACATTAAACTAAAACTACAAAAAAAATAATGATATTGGGTGTATTCATTATGCAAGTGTTCAAAACATTTGCAACTCTCAGTACTATAACTCTTTACGAAGCAATTTATACTAGCAAATTCTAGGAAATGACGGTAACTGCAATTCTTTTTAATAATGTGAGATTCAGGCCGTTATATTCTTAAAAAAAATCGATTATAATTATTGTTCTTTAATAGTTATGACTAACTTTAAGCTTTAAAATCGTCAGAATAATTTTTGTAAAAATGGCAGGAAACAAAGACAATTTTGATTTTAAATAAAAATTATTAAATGATTTTAGAAATAGACTTTCTCAAAAAGAAATTTCTATAAAGTACTCTGTTCCAAAATCAACGATTTCGCGCATTGTTTATAATAGTAACATCTATACAACCCATAAAGGTGGTAGACCCCGTGTTACAACTGTAAGAGAAGATCGGAAAATCAAGAATTTTTTACAAAACACCTCAAAGCAGTTTCTAGAGAAGCTAAAACTGAACTTTTAATAGATGCCAATCATTCCACCATTGAAAGAAGGGCCGGAGAATATGGTCTCAGAAGTTACAGATGCACATTTTTGTGTTTGTGTCAGAAAAAACTGAAAAGCTCGCCTTGATTTTGGACGTACCCATTTAAATTGGACTCAACAGCATTGGAAGAATGTATTGTGGTCAGACGAGTCAAAATTCAACCTCCGGGGATCAGATGGAAGAGTCACTGTTAGACACAACTGCCACAGTGAAACACTGTGGTAGAAACATAATGGTGTGGGGGTGTTTTTTAAGAAATGGGATTGGCCCAATTTATGGCATATTTAACACCATGTCGGCCAAATCTATAGAGAGATTTTGAGTTCTGTCATGCTTCCGTATGCTGAATGGGAAATGCTACTATCATGGACCTTCCAGCACGACGACGTCCCCAAACATACGACAGGGATTGTAAAGCTTGGCTGGAGGATAATAAAATCAATACCATGTTATGGCCGCCTCAATCTCTCGATCTAAACCCGATTGAGAACATGTGGATAATTATAAAACGAAATGTTGGCAATAATGTAGTCCGAAATAGTGATGAACTTTTCATCCAGTTAGAGAAGCAGTGGAATGAATTTTTTGACGATTTTATTAAAGATCACATTGCCTCAATGCCTAAGAGGTGTTCAAAAATTTAAAAAATAATGGCTACACTACCAAATACTGAGCAATAAAATCATTTATTGTATTTTCTGTTAATTACTTAAAGAGTTGGACATGTTTTGAACACCTGCATTTTGTATACATCCATTATTATTAATTCTGTTGTTGTGTTAATTTAACGTTATTATTTTTTTTTTATTTGTTTAACAAAAAACAACGTATGAAGATGTTATAAAAAATAAATTTTAGTAACTTAGTGTTATTTGCACAAAATAAATCAAAGAAAATTACAAACGCAATCCCAGTTCCAAATGTTTTGACCAGTACTGTAAGATTTTAAAAGTGTTTAAAAGTTTCCAAATACGTTATTAGTATTAATATTTAAATTAAAGTGTCACAAAGTTTGAAATCAAACTAAACTAATTTGCTAAATGTCGACATTTGACGTGACATAAATACATGCACATTATATTTTTTTGGAAAGTACTGTTTGTAAATTTCACCAACTACACATAATTTTTTTTATTGAATACTATGTATTGACACCTAACGTTATCTACATCATTTTAATGCTTTATGCTATAAACACATAGACGACAGCAGACAGCAAGCAGCAATATGTCAAAAATAAAATCCATGTGTTTAAATGAAAACGATTATTTTGACGGCAGCACAGCAACACGACTGCACAGCAGCATTTGCTGCTGCTGCCAACTTAGGCTATTTTCTATTTTGACAGGCAGCAAGAACAAATATAGTGTTGCCATTATATATATTAAATTGGAAAAAAAATAACAAAAACTTATTTTTGATATTAAACATAAAAGAACATTACAAAAATACAATAAAGAAACAAATGTGTGTTTTTATAGTTTTTCGTGATATAATTACATTTTTTTATCAATAACTTTAATTTTATTCATTATAAAATATATATGCGGCATCCCTGAAATTTGTATTGCTAAAATGCACATCAGCTGATTATTATGTTGTGGCTGTCTTCAAAATAATTATGAAGCTGACTTCAGAGCAGCATTTGAAGTTGGCAGCATTTGAAGCCATGAAGTTGTGAAGTCTGCTGGCGTCAATGTGTTTAGAGCTTTAAGTGTGCATAGAGAGCTCTTGCACATTAAATTTTAATAAAAAAAGAGTTTTGAAGGGCATTTATTAATTAAATTAATAAATTATTTTAACTTTGAGATTTCAACTAAAAATATTCATATTCAACTAAAAATTTAAAAAAAATCATAGAAACCAACCAGCCTACCACGATGTGTTTATATAAAAAAATCTACCAATTTTGGTCCGATCAGACCAAATTGGCATCCCTAGTATGTATGTATTTATATAGTTACTCATTAATAGCTTTGCTCAAATGTATGTACGCATTATTTCCCAGAAATAAAGTTGTGTAATAGGTTGTCATTATTTCATTCATTACAGAGTAATTAGGGTTCGGTATCAACATCATTATTTTAAAATTCAAAGTAATGGCGTATTCGTAAATTTTTTGTATACAAATTTTTAAACAGTAAATAGTTTTTTGTTGAAATTACCTTTATAAATATTATAAATTAAACAATATTATAATTTTTATACGGTTTTGTATCACAACAGTATAAAAGTATCCAGCTATAATTCAGCTTTATTGGTAACTACTTATTCGATTGTTTTTTGTAAGTACATTTGTAAGTGAAGATCATGATTTCTGAGACAACTTAAACAAAAACAAGTTGTTATTTGGTAGAAAAATAACTAGTTTATGCATATCTTCAATATTATTTGCTAACTTACTAGGTAAGTAAAGATTTTGCTGGGAAGCAAACAAAACAGGTATAAAAACAAATTTTTTCTCACTTTTTTTGTTTGAATGTATAATTTTAGTTATAGTTCCTACTTTATTACTTAGTTCTGTAAATTTCGTAATTGAATCAGATATTTAATTTTTTCTGTATACGCTTATTATTTAACAAAGTACGGTTAATTAATTTAATCGAATACAATGTCATAATTAATACCCACCAACAATTGTGTCGAATTTTGTAGAGACAGTAGAGACTTTATTTCCTTACCGCATTGAATTCATGGAAATGCTTGAATTGTTTGCCAGTAAAAGCACAACAAAGTATGTATATGTATGTATATCTTTTGTACAGCCCATTATTTCAGCAGTGTAAAAAATGAGATTTACTTTAACATGTAGTAAATTAGTTAACCCTTCACAGAGAGTGTAAGAGTATACATACATATGTATATAGGTTTGTCATTACAATACAATATTAATTTCCTACACCATTAAGGATATATTTTCTGAAATCTGATGAATAGTGGAGTCGGTTGAGCATTGTCCATCTCTATGTCTGTCCAAGTTTAGGTTGAAATCAGTTTTTGGAAACCCGCAGACATCGTCAAAACTCGCGAATGGTATCAAAATATCTGAGATATGAGCAAATGAACTGATTGAGCGCCTCTCTATTTTACCTTATTTTTAACAAACAAATTAAAATTTTTGAACCCTAGGATAATAATAGACTTGCTGGTAAAAATTTATAGATATGGTATGCCTTTAGAGATATTCGTTAAAAATTTAGGACAAATCAGTCACCAATCGGTAAAGTTATAGACAAACATTATTTAAAACTTAATCATTTTTTGAGATTTTAAACACATTAAATTAGAAGCTGTCGTTTCGAAAATTATTTCTGGGAAAATCTTACAAATCGATTTGAAACTAACTGAGATATATGCATAAGAAAGAACTGCTAAAATTTACAAACGAAAGTTGATTTTTTTAATTTTCTAAACCATTGAGAGAGCCATTATGAATATCAAATAAAAGGGCTTGACTTGTAAAATGCAATTAAGTATGAAAAGGTAAAAATCCAACATGGGCTCTACTATGTTCACACAGGCGCCTTAATTGTTAATTTATAATATTATCGCAAATAAAGGCCTTATTGAGCTCAATTCACCATACTAAAAGTTATTTTTAAATTGAACAATATATACTTAATTGTTTCACTTATTGTCTTAAACTCGAAATACAACTCTTGAGAAGTATGTTCAGTGAGAAGAAAATTCTATAATTGGCATTTCTAATGTCAAACAAATAAATATACAAAAAATAAAAATTAAGAAAATGAAAAATTTTTGAAGAAAATGTTTGAATAAATTCAAATACATACATATAAGTATATATATGTATAAATATAATTTTAAATATATTTTATCAACAGGAAAAAGAAGGCATTATTTGATTTGGTATAAATACATCGTATTTTACAGCTAATGGAGTAAGATAAATTGAGTATGTCCGAACACTTATTTTAATTGTTCAATCAACTCTAAATTGAAACATTTAAAAATATCTGTCTGAACAGGGTATTATATTAGATGGTAAATGTATGAGTCAAATAGTATCGCAACGGCTTTGTCAATTTTACCCCCTCTTATTAAATAAAAGGGCATGACCAGTAGAAAACAGTAACTTTGTAAAAATACATAATTAAAGGGGGCGTCGGAAATTATGAATAAAATGCCTATAAAGTGAAATCTTAAATCTAGCTTTAGCTAGGATGAGGTCACTATACAAATGTGCACGGTGATGAAGGGTATTATTAGATTCGATACGACTGCATATAGCACTCTTATTTGTTTTGTATTTCTTCATTACTTGCTGCTACCTATTTCAGCAGTATTTAAGGAGATGCCATGATTAAGCTACTCTTGGTAGAGATCATGGTGAATTTACATAAAGGAGAGCTATTTTTGCCTTTTTTATATGGAGTTTGACAATTCTTAGCACTGGAAAAATACTCAGCTGGGATGGCACCGCCACCTGTATAAGTGCACCCTGGTAAAACTGGTAAAGTGGAGCATTGCGTATAAAAAGCAAGTCTTCTAGAACCGCTCTTGGAAGCAGGTTACCAAAAAAGAAACGATTCAAGAAGGGCTTTTTGATAATAGGGGTTTTTTTTGAGCGTATCTTTTATAACGATATATACATACGTACATTTTACAATTACAATACAATTTTATATGTGATATTGTAAGAATAATCTTAAAATGTGTTTAAACAAGTGAAATGTATTTTTGAAACCAGCTACGATTTTATCATCAGCACTCTCTGTTTGGTGCTTACGTATTGGATATATATATTATCTGTTTAAATCTCAGGATTTCAAGTAATTTAAAAACGGTAACTAATTTTTTACCTTTTTTCACATACCCTTACAACAAAGAGTTATATCGAATCCTCATTATGCCACCAATTTTGTCCTGCTCTAGCCACCAGTTAGATACGTATGTACGTATTTCGAAATTTATCTGAAAATTGTTTATTACATTTTTTGAAGATTACATTCTCTTATATGACGATATTTTGTAAACAAATAAACAGACATATTATGTACATACTTCATATAGTAGGGTTTTGTTAAGTAATCGAATGATTGCATGCAAAATAGTGACTCACGACCATAGGTTTACAATTGAAACATATCTAAAATTTTTCTACTTATCATATAACTAACATAAGTCAAAAGATATGTGATTAAGACTGATTTCCGAAGTTAATTCCATTAATGTACAGCGTGATGAATTATTGTAATACCCAAAAGTGAAAAAGGGTATATATAGGCTAGGTAGAGCGATGAAATTTCGAAAGTATGTTTCCTGCGTAACAATAATAGCCTTTCCTGAAAATTGCTCAGATCTATACATTACGAAAGGAGTTATAGATTAAACAGTACGAAATACTTTATATTTCGCACAGTGTATTTTTCGGTACATTTAAAATTTAAAACTTAATAAAACTGGCAAAATTAATGTACGTTCCTGAAATTTTGCAAACATTGCTTTTTTTAGAAAAAGACTTATAGTATCGTATTAACCCATTTTGTACCAGAGTACAAAAATGTTTAAATATCTTAATAAAATTTTCATGGATAGTCAGATATGGGCCAGAAATTGTTATTAGATTTTTATTTTTTTTTTCTGACGGTGATTACCCAAGAAAACTGCTGGTCGAGATCTCGACCGCTGGGATAATTAGAGCAATAAAATTTTTGTTTGATATGATATTAAGTAAGCTTAATAAATGAAAAGAATAATATTTTTTTTTTCTAAAAGTGTAAACGGGAACGCCAACCAAATTATTTTTATTAAGTTTCTTTTATTGTATAAAAAATATTATTTTAAATTTTTGTGGTAGTCCTTGAAGCAATTACCCACACGTAAATTTACGTTGCTCTTAGTGCAAGTATAGGCAGTATGTTTCTTACTTAATCCGAAGTGGCCACCTCCACTTTTTGCCTCTGATTCCAATCCGATAATTAGCGACAGCATTATCATGCAAGTCAACTCCGCCCATAAACTTGTTATAATTAGCAATAAGTTTGGCTTTAGGTACAGCGATCCGTTTTTTTGCTTTCTATCATATCGCATGACATTTCTAATAGGATCTATCAGATCATAGTTCGCAGTCAAAATGACTTCCGCATTGTCTCTCCACCGAACCAATGCAATCTTATGTTCCTGATCGAATGCGTAGTCCATATCATGTCGTGGTAATTTTGTTTTTAGGCTTGCTCCTACCAGTCTGTTTGCTCTGATTGTTCCAGTTGCACAAAAACTTTTTTCTTTTAGAAGACAAAGCAAGTGGTGTCCGGTAAAAAAATTGTCGAAATGAACGGTATGTTGTCTAGGATACTCACAAACCGACAATAGACTCATAACCACGCTAGCACCAAGGCCAAGTTGTTTGTTATACATGTCTGATGCACCAGCATATGGTTGGAAAAGATACCCTTTCGATGAACACAAACACCAATATTTGTATCCAAAACGAATAGGTTTCCCCATCTTGCAGCTATTACGACCGAAATATGGCACCATTTGCTTATCAATCGAAAGATTTGATTCAAAAACACCAAACTGCATAAATCGACTATTTAGAAGGTTAAACAGTGGTGTTACCTTTGCAAATTTGTCATTTTTGTTGATTTCATTGTTATTTCAAATGTGGAAGTTTGATTTTATTTTTTGGAACGTATTACGTGACATTGCTTGCTTTATGATAGCAATTCTATAAGTCGGTTAGGAACGGAATGGTAGCAATATCACAAAGAATCGGCGCATTCTGGCTATATTAACCAAATTTCCATTATGATTATGTTGTGAAGCATATCTGTTTGTCTCAGTTACTAAATGTTGAGTAACTTCATCGTCAAAAAAGAGAGAGAAGAGCTGGTATGGTGTATATCCTTCTGCAAGCAATATAGTCATAAGAAGTTAAATTGGCAACATATTATTATAAAATACCTAATTAAACACAATATCATCTTTTATTGCATTCAATGGTTCATGTACAGGAGCAATATCCAAATTCTTAAAAAAATATTATAATAAAATAAAAATGAATCGTATTACATCATATCATTGCCTCATTGATTGTAATTTCTTTATCATCAAAAAACTCTTCATCTAAACCTTCGTCAACGTTAGGCGGAGGTAAACACACAACATTGGTTAAATTATGCAACTGCATTTCATTATCCTCATCATCACTGCAATTCTCAATTATTTCTAAAATTTTACTTGTACTCATATTCATACTCATACACATTCTTTTAAATTTGTAATTAAAAAAAATAGATAAGTATAAAAAAAAATTTGGTGCTCTAATTATCCCAGCGGTCGAGATCTCGACCAGCTAAGTTCAAGGCTGTCTAACGGTAAGTTTGAGTAACTGAAATAACTAGCTTGTGTATATTAAAGTTTATTCGAAATGTTGTCTATCAAAAATGATAAAATTTTTTTATTTTTCTATTTTTTGTAAGTAGTTACAACTAATTTAAAAGTAGGCTATTTTTAATCTATTTTATTGTCCTCCCCGGTGAAAATTTTAAAGGGGGTAGGGGGGGTAAAAAAGTTTAAGTCCGAGAGCCAATAAGACAAACTTAATTATAAACTAAAAAAAAATAATTAATTCCACTTCCTAATATTTTTAATTATTTAATGAAAAACAGCAAAAGTTTATGGTCGAGATCTCGACCGCTGGTACAAAATGGGTTAAGCGGACACGCCCACTTTAACGCCCACCTCCCAATAAATACTCTATCTCAAATTTATATAATTTCTCTATTGACAACGATTTTAAAAGAATAAAAGACTCTGTATCGAAATATCTTAGTTAAATTTATTAGCAGAAACTACTTTGACACGCCTACTTTAACGCCCACTTCTTACATAAAAAAAAAGCTTATAAAGCCGACAGAATTAGATGTATGATGATGAAGTTTTGCATTTATACATTTCCCGTATAATACCAAAAAATTAAGGTGACACGTCCATATAACTTCCTCTTCATCCTTAGTTCATATTATTTTTATTTGGCACAAATCAAAAAAAAAAAGAAATCTGTAATGGGTTATCTTAGTTGATTTCAAACATTAATTATGAAATTTTAAAAGCTAATACGATTTTAAAGGTACCTCTGGTTACCAAATTATACTCTTCAATTTTCGTAAAAAAACAACACTGTAGTAAAAAGATTCAGTAGTTCAGTAGTTTCTAATTTAGAAATACTGAAAGTTTCATTGTAAGAATAAACTTAAGAAAATTGAAGTTATGCAAAGAAAGTAATACATATTTCAGTATATGTGACAGCGCATAGAGAAAGGTTTTGCTCAGGAGAGCTATTTTAAAGATTAAATGATTTTTATATTTTTTTAAATTGTTCTTAAGGAACAAAATAATTCAAGTTCAAGTTATTTTGTTAATTTAGTAGGGGAAAAAATAAAAATGAATTAATTTTACCTTTAGGTCCCTTTCTATTTGCGCTTAGAATCGTCGACTTCACTTTTATAAAACGCGCATATCTCTGGGTGGGAACACTTTTGGGGCATGGGATCGGTCTCATTCGATGCTCAGTTGTTGTCCACATCAAAAAAAAAAAAAAGTGAAAATTGATTTTTTTTACCCTTAGGTCCCTTCTCTATGCGCTGTCACATATAGAGATTACAGTCGATAATAAACTAATAAATTTCTGTGCTATAAAAGTACACAGAATTGGTGGTGGGTATCTTAAATTCGGCATAGACGAATTAAACCTAAACCTAAAATAATAATTTTACAAAAAGTCTATCCTTACTAAGATTATATATTTCTTGCTAACGACAGTGGCTGTTTTTTTTTTTACGTTAAGATAGTCGTACATTTTAAAAATGGCCGTATACGTAATACATTTAACAATAGAAATATTTTATTTCAATTCTTTGTTTTACTTAACAACTTGCTTGGTTGTATTAAAAGCCATTTTATGACTTTGTATATTGAAGATTTAAGATTTCTTCAATCTTTGTAAAATTTCAGATACATTGTGCAGCAAAATATGCCATGTTGTTTGATTATTTCATCTTTTTTGTTTTTGTTATGGCGCTCATTAATATATTTTTTTTAATGAAGAATATTTTGTAATATATTTGTAAGTAATACTTTAAATATTTGCAAATAAAAAAAGAAGAAAATGTGTCTACATTCGCGTTTCTTTGCAAAATTCGATTATTACCGCAAATCTCAATATTAGATGGCAAATATTCCTTGTATAGCGCATAAGTTACATTCCAGATATACTTAGTGTTAACTTAACTTAACTTTTTTGTAAATGGGAGGTCTCTGTTACAATAACTTTTGTAATAAATATCCTATCAAATATTTTTAAAAAACGAAAGCAAACAAACATACATTAGTTATATTTAATTTTATATTTCATATAAAAATACTGAAACGAATTATTAGCAGTAGCGCATAGAAAAGGTCCGATTTGTATTTCAGGTGACAACATGTTATTTCTTCCTGTAAATTTCGGAGTGTATTTTTGTATTAACGACCTATGGAAATCTCTACAACGCCTAACTATAAAGACGATTTAATTAAGCTTCTCTTTAGAACAACACAACAGAATTTCATAAAATTTTACCATTTTGTATGGACTATATATGATTTTTCCAAGCTTGAGATCAACTTTTTTAGTTTTCTTATACAAAATTTTATTTATTTTAACCAATATTTCGCTACCAAACAATGGGTAGCTTCTTCAGGGTAATATATATATTACCCTGAATTATTATTATTTTATATATATTACCCTGAAGAAGCTACCCATTGTTTGGTAGCGAAATATTGGTTAAAATAAATAAAATTTTGTATAAAAAAACTAAAAAAGTTGATCTCAAGCTTGGAAAAATCATATATAATCAATAAAAAAGATCAAGAAATTTAGACGATATATTTTGTATGGACTTTCGAAGGAATTTTATTTCAAAAAATAAAATAGAATAAACTAGATATGAACAAGAACAAAACATGAAGTTTCTATTTTCTAAAAGAAAAAATTCAAACTTTTCTGGCCTGGCCGTTTTCATTTTGTGCTTCAGCTAAGAAAACCGGTTCATTGGAAACAAAGTTATATCCAAAGTTTTATCCAACCTCTCAAAAGTTTTGCCACAAGAGAAATAGTTGTTGTTTAGTATATACAAACTACATAGTGTGTGATTAAATAACATAGCATTCAGGTGTGTGATAAAACATTAGTGTTTTCAGAAGTACTTAGTGCTGATTACAAGTAAAATTAAAATGAATAGAAAGCTTGCAAAACTTCCTCATCAATTGATTTTAAAGTTAGAAAGCCTATAAAGGGGTGCTGAATAAAAATGGCCATAGTACTAAGCAAATTATAAAAACGATTTTTCTCAAAATGATTCTAAATTTAATGTATTTTATAGAGCATACTTGATATGTCTAGTTACAAAAATTTTATAAATATAAAATAAAATTTTAACTCAATTTTAAATTAGAAAAAATGTTTAGTAAAATATAGGAATATTGTAGAAATTATTTGTTTTATTACAGATATAACAATATTACATAATAATGGTTATTATATAATAATAGCTATATACATATTTTTTTTTTAAATATTGTTTTTTATTGTAAAATTTCGAATTTATTTTTTGTTTTCAAATTTTAGTAATTTTTATCTAGAGTAATTTAAAATTCGGCATTTAAGAGAACCCAATTTTCAAAAAACCCTTACTGCCTGTTTATCTAAATGCGAACGAAATTTTCATTCTTACAAATATATTGAAAACAACAACAAAAACTAAAAATTTGTTTTTGTTTTCAACGTATTTGTAAGAATGAAAATTTCGTTCGCATTTAGATAAACAGGCATTTTTTTTTTTAAACCGATTGCAGTTTTCACACGTAAATCCGGTTAGAATGTTTATGTTAGAAATTGTGTGATTTATGTTGTGATATACAAAAATTCTGTTTCTTATAAAATTATAATTTTTGTTCACAAAGAAAATGACATGCAATTTAGAAAAAAAGGCCACTTATAAAGTTGATATTTCACCATCTTCTTGTTATTATTGTATTTTGACTAGTACGGATCTATTACTTTTGCTACAATCTCGTTACAACTAGTGATGTAAATGCTCTTAAACGTAACTAGTTCAACATTTATGTAAATCAATCACTTTAAACTAAAAGTCAAGAAGTACACTAATACAAACATCCATTGTGTTGGTGACGAAAGTAAACAAAAATTTAATACAAAGGTTTTTTATAAGAACAGGGACACAGCGAACTAAACTTTTCCACATTCGACAAATAAAAACCGATTTCTTGAATAAACTGGGAAAATATAACAAAAAACGGCTTTCGAATTATTTTTCTTAAGCTTTTGATAAATTCACAAAGAAAACAATTCTTTTTAAAGTCAAAGTGTCATAAGGTAAAAATTAAAAGAAATAAATATAAAAAAAAATCAAAGTATTATATTGTTTATTTTAAAATCTAGTCAAAATTGTTGAAAGTTATTACATTTATTAATGTAAATTTTATAAAATATAAAAATATGAATATGAATGATGTTTTGAAACAGTTTTTTTTTACTGAATTTTGTTCTTTTTTTGTTTTTAATAGATTTTTTTCTAAAGGTTAACTTAGCAAGTAGTCCTCTAAAACAATTTTTCTATTTATACATATCGAAACCATCACACGAAAAGAGCAAGCCAACTTGATACATTATATAGAAAAAGGAAGAAATTTGCTAAAATATTTGCATCTTAAATCTGTAAATAGTGTACACTTTTACATGTTATGTAAAGCAAACGTTTTAGTTTTGCCAACTTTATTGCACTTCGTCAAAAATTTAATACTCAAAACAGGCTATTTTGCAGCGATATACCTTGTTGTTAATAGATATTTTTGATATAGTGTTGAAATAAATTTCCTTAAAAAACAAATGTTAACGGAATCTTAAAAAAACATTAAATCAAGAATTTAGTTTTTAAATTTTGTTTATTTGTGCAATACTTTAGTATAACATTTTATTATTTTTTATTTTTTTTTCGTATATACATACATAGAAAATTGTTATAACCTTTTGAATTCCTTCCTTTTTAAAGATGACTTTCAGTCGTTTGTATTTTTCATTTTGTCCTACACCCTGATAACTGATAAATTCACATCTATTAAATATGCATAACTTATTGTGAAGGTGTAGTAATTAATCGGGTTTCGTTTTAAGTCCACACAAAAATATATGTCAATTAATATATGTATTTCCAAAGCAGATAAAACGAATCATATTTTTGTAAATAAATGATGGTCCATTATTCAAACAATGGAAACATATTGATGATTTTCTTATTAATGATTAATGAAAAAACCATTTAACAGAACCACGAATTTCAAGTACACATTTAATAGGTATAAAATATTGCCAACCAACACATAAATCACAAGCACTGTATATTGACTGATGATTAGTTTTATTACTTGCATGATGGTTTTGTTATACCCTTCACCACGAGTAAAAATACTATATTTCTTATTACTTGTAATTTTTTAGCAGTTTCAGCGTGTGTGTATGTTCATATAATTTTTTCAAAAACTCGTTTGTAGTATCAAGTTACTTGAAAAAAAAATTAAATCAAATTAGTCCATACATGACAGACGAATAGGAGAAAATTCTTTTTTTTTTAATTTTTGTTTTATTCACAAAACCCGTTATTTTTAACTTGAAGATTCGTGTAGGATATAATTGTCAGTAACAGTTTTTGTTAATTTTAAATAAAACTCAGAAAATGCTAAAAACCATGTCTCGCCTGTTCTATTGTTTATCAAAATTTAAACTCAAATATCTTTGTTATTTACAAATAATTTCAAAACTTTTTTTATTTTAAGCACAGTTACACATTGATGAAGGATATATTATCCTCAGCTGAATTATTTCGTAATTACAATATCATTAATAAAAATAAAATTATATTATTTAATTATCCTAAAGGCTAGGATGAAGTTATATTAATTACAAAAAAAAAAACTCCATTTGATTGAACAGGAAAAATAGGTTTCCATTCGATAAGCACTTAATCCATGTAAAGTATTATTCATAAAAACTTATTTTAATTTTCATAATTTCTACTCATTTTCACTTTAGTTTTTAATTATGTACGTATGTATGTGTTTGATGCATTGATACCGTATTCCATTTTAGTATCAACAATTCATTTGTGTGTGATATTTTTTATTGGCACATTTACTTTAATTGAAACATTTTAATAATTTAATTTGAATAATTTTGCATTTATAATTAAAACAGACAAACATTTTTGTTGATTTTATTTTTATGATAAACTGACTTCATTATTGTGTGGTAGAACAGACAAGGACTTTTTATATATTTTAGCTGCTGTTGGATTTCCTTTTGTATCTACTTTCCACTTTTGTTATAATTTCTTTTATAAAATTTTATGATTATATTTTTTTTTATATTTGGATTTGAATCTGTAGAAAATTATAATTATACAAACAATAACATGCACACACTCAAACAAACAAACAAACACACCCAGTTATATCTAAATAGATATGTACGTGTTTAAATGGTCAACCGTTGAGGATTTAAAAACTGGGCATGTTTATAAAGCACACACTGCAGGTTTTTTGTAACAAATATGAATTATTACTTTCTTTTTTTTATTATTTTAATAAGTAAGTGTAGTTTTCTATTGTTGAAAATATAATTGTACCGGAAATGGCTTTTGTAAATTAACTTAAATATCCGATTGGTTTAGTTTTAAGAACCTTTTTTATTATTTTTTTCTAATATTTAGTTTAATTAATAACGTCGATATCTTATAATTAGCGGCAATGCACACTAATAAAGAGGATGAAGAAAGCAGTTACCACAGACACTACGTATACACGACACTTTTGCAATAGAATTAATTGTAATCATTGATTTAAATAACATGGATAACACTAGATGTGTAGTGTTAAATATATTTATATATGTATACTTTTTAAATTTTTCCTTATCTGTTTGCAGAATGGATGTTAAATTGGCACAGTTTAATTACGATAAATACGACAATAAAGACGAAATACTTATTTTTCTATTTCGATGCTTGTGTAGCGCACAGTAATAAATTGGTTAAAGGAAACGGACGTTACTTGCTACTGCACCGACTAGCGATGAACTGACAGACGTTACAATTTTAATAAGGACACGCACGCACATTATTTGCTTATCCTTTCGGCAAGGATGCTAGTTGTAGTAGAAGCAAAACAAACCACACACACGCACACACATACACATCAAAGCTAAAAATAAACAGAGACAATTTAAGAGCATAAAAGATACCGAAAAGCTTTTCGGTAGGCTTTTACATACTCTCTTTCTCTTCGATGGCATCATATATACGGTTGGACTCTTTTCTTAATAATGTGTGTGAGCAGTGCAGCTAGCAGTGTATCCCTGTTATGTTGTACAAAATTCAAACTGTAAAATTGAAATTATGTTATAGTTTTTCTGGTGTAATTTTGGCCAACGCCAACTTAAATGTTGTTTTACATTTGTCATCCTCTTACCATAAATGCACCCAAGTGTGTCCTTTGGCCAAATAAATGTATATGCTTTTTCCGTTTTTACTGTAACTGTTTGTAGACTGTTTTTTGCTCAAATTTATTTTATTTAATTTTGTTTTATATTTTAGTGGTGGCGAAAATAACACTCATCCCTCGAGTATTATAAAATTTAAATATTTTATTTATTCACCCGACCACAGTATTGTTTTCATTAAAATTCATATCATCCTTACAAGTAGTACATATGCCCGTTTGCATGTATATTTGTGCCTCTAAGTATTTGTTAAATTGTTAATGTTTTGCGCATTATTAAGCCAAATTGTATGAATATAAATTAAGAAAGAAATGTCAAATGTTTTTCCACTTCTACAGTTTATTCTTAAAATATGTTCAAACAATTTACGGTTTTACATAATGTAACGCAAGTAGCAGAAATATTCTAAACTTGATAAGTTCTACATGTGCCAAAAATACGACAGACAAATTTTAACTTTCATCAACTGTTAAACAAAAAAATATTAAAATTGTTTGTTTGTAATAAATAAAATTTTTACCTTGGGCTAACTAAATAAAAATGCTATTAAACAAATTACCTTTTTTCGACTATTTACTTTCATTCGATCCCAACTTAACTCACGTAATTGAACTGAAAAGTACATATACATACGTCTTGCTGAATTAGGATATATAGTGTATGTGTGTATGCAAATGTTTGTGCGTCCTGCATATTTAAAAATTGCTTAGTCTAGTCTGTGTAAATTATGTAAAATTTTGTTGCAAGTTCCAAAGCTTTTAAAGGCTATCGGTTATGATTTAAATGATTACATTCTAAAGTTTTATCCTTTTATTGCAGAATATAATTTACATTCATACTACAACGCACGTAGAAATTATGTACTTTATTAGAGATACAAACAAATAAATAACTTTTACTATTGCGGACGTTCCTTAATAAGTACGGCCACTATACATACTGATAAACTTAGACATTTCTAGTTATAATTAAATTTCATCTTACTTACCAACTTTGACGGCCATTACTTTAACTAAACAATGACTAAAATAAGTGTATTATCGACAGTGTTGCTAAAACTGTTGGTTCATTTTCCAGTAGATATTAGTTTAAAAAATCCTAAAAACAATAAAACTTAATCAAATCAGCATGTCGTTTAGAAAACCATTATATTGCTTTTTTATACCCGCCACCAAAAAAATGGTGGGGGTATATTCATTTGGTCATTCCGTTTGTAACGCATCGAAATATTATATATATTCTGAATCGGGGTTTGATTTTATGACGATCTAGTTTTGTCCGTCCGTCTGTTGAAAGCACGCTAGAGATCGGCCCGAAAAATCTAGGGGACTCAAATTTTGCCAGAATATTTCTTATACACAAGGTTTGTTTTGTATTGAAAATGGACTAATCGGTATATTAGGAAGAGAGTTATAGCTCGTAATACAAGAGTAGGTAACAAAAAAACGTGTCCTTCCAACATCGAATAAAATACAATTGTGTCCAAACGCATTAACGTAGGGCGATAAAATTTCGAATGTATATTTCCTGAGTAAAAAAAAATATTTTGCCCTGAAAATTACTTAAACCTATGCATTGGGAAAGTAAATTTTAGCCAAAGGCTTTGTACTAACGAAAAATAAATTTGACACCCCTATTTTAACGCCCACCTCACATATAACGCTTTATCTCAAATTCATATAATTTCTGTGTGAATAAAGACTTTGGAAGAAAAAAGGTCTTTGCATTGAATTATCTGAGTTGAGTTTATTGGTAGAAACTATTTCGACACGCCTACTATAACGCCCACTTGTCACGTAATCTACTGTTAATGAAATTCAAAACTCATAAAACTGACAAAATTAGTGGTATGATGATAAAATTTCGTAAATATAGCTTTCTAGTCAATGTCATTGTTACACCAGAAAACTATGGTGACACACCCACTTTAACGCCTTGTTCCCATATAACGCTTTATCTTAAAGTCATATAATTTCTTTATGGATAAAGTCATTGAAATAATTAAGGACTATATTGAAATTTTTAAATTGTATTTATTAGCACAAACTTTATTGACACACCTACTTTAGCGTCCACTCTCATTGAAAGACTAAATTTAAAAAAACATTTTAAAATGATATCGAAGTTATACAAAGAAACTAGCATTTAGTATAGCTATTACAGTTAATAACAAAATAATAAATTCTGTGCTATAAAAGTACAATAAATTGGTTGTGGGTATTAAAAATTCGTTCATTTATAGTTCATTACTTGTTTATTTGAAACTTCGTTATTGAAAATAAATCATTTGTTATACCCTTCATCAGTCCAGCCCAAGGTTATATGAGTGTATATAGCTTTGTCATTTCCTTTGTTATTGCAACATTTTTTATTTCCGACCCCATAAAGTATATATTTTCTGGAAGCTTATGAATAGGGGAGTCGATTAACATATGCCCATCTGTACGTCTGTACACCACAATCGCCTAATAACTTTCTGGAATATAAGCAAATCAACTTACAGCCTCTGTTTTTTCTCATTTTTTTACTAAACTATTTCAACGCTAGAGATATTTTTCAAAATTGTTAATAAATCGATTACTAACCGGCAAAGTTATAAACAAAATAAGTTTTTAAAATATAGATTTTTTTAAAAATATGTCAAGTTATTAAACCTTCTTATTAATTTTTAGACATCTTAGAGACATCAGAATACGAACCGTCTCAAAAATTACTACTAAGAATAACTGACAAATAGGTTAGGTTATAGCATAATTGATTTGGTATTAAAAGAAAGGCAGAATATAGGCCACTACAAACAAACTTCCAGTTCTAAACAAAATCGCGGATAGTCTATCTTATTTTAACCCTATCGATATGCGTAGCAAATGAGTGAGCTTGACTGGTTAAATACAATGAACTATGTTAAAATTGAAAATTAAAAATGTCGACGGAAATAATAAAACAAAATAAAATCTAGGCTTTTCTACGTGTGTGTTCACTATACGAACGTACATGATGGTGAAGGGTATTACCGGACTCGGCATGGCCGAATATAGCATTCTTACTTGTTTTGAAATGATAATGGTAACAAAAAATTAACTAATAAATTTGTATTTATTATACATACTTACTTCACAATAAAAGCTGCAATAGTAAATTGTTAACTTCTAGGCAATTAACAAATTACACAGTACAGCAGCCAATCTGGGGGGTGAGAAATTCCAAGTCAGGGTGATGGTACTAAGTCAGTATAGTAAAACCCTTAAGGGGTTTGGCGTTCGTATGTGTCAGTTTTTTTTATGATATTTTAAATTTTTACTTATCTTGATGTTTTTTCGCTTAGTTGTAACATTTTGGCAAAAACGTAGTTTAACATAACTTGTCCGATTTTGATGAAACAAATTTAGAAAAATTAAGAACTACAATTTCTTTAATCCGTTCATATAATGTTTTTCTTTATAACCAACAGTTTTGCCGGTAAAAATAAATTTGTGGAGAAAAAAAATATTTTTTTGCCTAAAAATTTAAATATATTTTTTTTTAAATTCATAAAAAATCCAAAATGAAAAAAAAGGATCAAGTGTTATTAATTTCATCTAAAGTCACATCACCTATAAACAAAATGCGACAAAGATCATGGAAATCGATTAACGCGTTCTGCTTTTATTTACAATTAAGTGAAGGTATCCCATTTTGATAAGAATATTGATATTTGTTTTTATTCAAAAAAGTGTCATTTATCGCCTTTTTTATAAATTTTCCCCAATAACTCCAGACTTCTGACCATAAACTACTAAAAAAATTAAGTAAACATTTTTATAATTTTTTATTATTTATTTTAATAAATATTGCCTAGGCTTCTTCGATGGTGGTTGTTCGGGACTAGTGGCATCGTATTAATCGCTATCATCAGTTTCTGAACCACACATAATGTCAATGTGTGACTCCACTGTTGGTCCTACTGCATCTCCTGAAAATTCTTTATCATCAAGATCATCCTTGTCTTGCCACACACCAGCAAATTTCCGCAATTATTGCACTCGGCGACTTTTTGCCTCTATATCTGTAAGTTTTTATTTTATTAAAATGAGTTTGAAAAAATAAAAAATCAGTATTACCTCATTTCAAATGGCATAGCAACTTGATGATAGTGTTCACCTTGTTCATCAGATTCGGTAGCCAATTGTTTACTGAAGTAGTCCAGATGATGATGTAAATAATGGATTTTCAAGGACATGTGGACACCAATTTCCGAAAATGCTCTTAACATCCTTGCGACAGAAACATCGTAGTTGTTAGAACGATGCTTTCCCAACAAGCCTTCTATTACTTCTTTGATTGCCTGCCATGCATTCAATTCAGCGTCAATCAAAATATTGTTGAATGCGTCACTTTTAATCAGCTTTCGTATATCTGGACCATTTAGTACGCCTGATTGGAAGAAATTAATTTGTTAAGATGGAAAATCATGGGAAATGAATGTGATATTATAACTTACCTTCTTTAATTTTACTTTCGCTGAGTCTCGGGTAAATTAGTTTCAAACACAAGAAAACTTCATCTCTTTTGGCGACAGTTTTGATAAAATTCTTAACAATTCCAAGTTTAATATGTAGTGGAGGCAGCAATATCTTCTCCTTCGGCACTGGAGGCTCACGAATAATATTGGCCGTTTGTAACCTGCTGTACTCTCTGAGTTTCCATCCGTGGCATGCATATTGGTCACCGGAAATCGTGTGTCCCAATCGCACAAAGAGCACATATATTTTATATAGCCGCTTGAAGACCGCAAAGCATTGCTACAACTTTTAAATCGCAGCATATGCGCCACATATGTTTGGCGTAGTTAACCATTTTTAAAATATTTTCCAGTGCATCATATGTTTCTTTCGTTTCTGTACTATAGGCGATTGGAACTGAAGGTCTTTTATTGGTCTTATGCAGTAAAACCGCCTTCAAGCTGAGTTTTGAACTGTCAATAAATAATCTCCAGTCATCTGCTTCATATTTTATTTCCATTGCGTCCATCAATTTTCCTATACCGGGCAATATGCAGAAGTTTTTTCATCATTCACAAGGAATAAACTTTGGAGTGTTGCCTGACGACTTCGATAAGCTGTGACTTTCACACCGGGTGCCAACAAATAGTTTGATTTCAAAATGGAAGCCAGTTCTTTCGATTTATGCTGTGTTAATTCCAACTTGGCAACAATTGAATCAAGCTTATTTTGATTTATTAAAATTGGCTCATATGGGGGATCATCACGTGCATGATATGTCGGAGCAGTCGTAGAAGAGAAAATATCTGGGCTAGAAGCTTTTGGCACAGGAATGTGGTCCGAATGAGGCAATGGTGTTGCGGCACTTGCAACACCAACCAACACTACGATTTTCTTATCCTTTTTGCGGCTCCTTTATTCGCACATGCATAGCAATTCAATGGATTGTGACCTTCGCCAGGATTAGTCCAAGTCATTGGGATACCGAATGGCATACTTTCACGTCTTCTATTTTTCCAATCCATTAGACGGTTGTAGCAGCTTTTACACACTATATTTGGTAACCAATTTTCGTTCACTATAACATTTTGGTTGAAGTACATCTCGTATGTTTGAACAAAATCAGTACTGAAATTTCCCCTTTTTTTATGTGTTGAGACATATTGACCACAGCAGTAGCAAAAGCTATTTATATCTGGCTTGCACAGTTCCATATTCTGTTGTCTTTTGTTCACTTTTAAAAAACTGGAGAAAAATCACTTTTACTGATCGCGTTCGTCGGCACTTGTTGAATGACAAAAACCACAGAACCAGTGTGAGAAAAAGAAGTAGTATAATGACAATGCATGTTTTATGTGAACATTACAGAACCAGTGTTGCCACATCAATATTTCTCTTTTAGTACAGTAGAAAAATATGAGAGAGTTCGGCTTGTGAGTGTCAATGTTTTCTCCAAATAATGTTGTGCATATCTGGAGCAAATTTTTTAAATTCATACATTTACCTAATTGTGAATAAATGAGAAACGCGTGCATCGATTTTCATGATCTATGCCTTTTTTTGCTCATGAGTTATGTGACTTTACGCGAAAGTAATTAGTTTTGGCACTTTTTCCCATTTTGGATTTTTTATGAATTTAAAAAAAAAAAATATTTAAATTTTTAGGCAAAAAAATATTTTTTTTCTCCACAAATTTATTTTTACCGGCAAAACTGTTGATTATAAAAAAACATTATACAAAAGGATTAAGGAATTTGTAATTCTTAATTTTTCTAAATTTGTTTCATCAAAATCGGACAAGTGGTTCTCGAGTTATGTTAAACGTTTTTGCCAAAATGTTACAACTAAGCGAAAAAACATCAAGATAAGGAAAAAATTTAAAATGTCTTAAAAAAAAACTGACACATACGAACGCCAAACCCTTCGAGGGTTTTACTATACTGACCTAGTACCATCACCCTGACTTGGAACTTCTCACCCCCAGACAATAATCCCAAAAATGTTCCACAGTGTAATAGATCAAGTTGAGTCTGGATTTGAAAATACGTCAAGCCGATTTTTTTCTAACTGCGAAGCAGCGGTGGAAATAAGAGAAATTGATAAGCGACTTATTGATAATTTTGCAGTGATATTGAGAATGTTTAGTTCATGGTGTTAGAGGTTTTAGTTCATGGATGTGATGCTATCGAGATTTTTAATTTACCAGTAGGTATTTACACATTTTATTTTACTTACTTTTACTTAAATTGAATAAAAAACTAGTTAGATTTTTTTTATTCCAGGGTGTTCGTCTGAAGAAGCATTGGAAGCCAAACATAAAAATGTAAGGAAAGTGCGACTGTCTCATACCAGTAAAACATCTCGAGAAAACACAAATAAAGATATAATGACATATTTGTTGCTGTCTTCAGATCTAGTATTGTCAGCAAAGAGAAGCATTAAGGTTGAAAAGAAAATAAGAGACGCTGAAATTGAGAAATATATTCTTAAGGAAAGTGCTGAAATCGAAGATGATATAACAGAAGACGAGATGTCTTCTTCATTAAGCAAAACTTGGTTTTGGGAAGAAGCAAGTAGCGATTATGCTTTTTATAAGTTTTCCTTAATATCTTTTTCTTTAAACATTTTTTATTTTAGATGTGATAATATATAATTACTGAGATAAGCTGTTACAATTCTTGTTTCAAAATCCAAAACTTTCAAAATCTAATACATGTATACATAAATACATAATGTATAAATAAAAATGTTTCTTTTATTAAAACATACTCTTATTTTATGATTTTTCAATGACGTCAATGTATTGCTCGTTTTCCCCTTTAATTTTTTGTCATTTATTTTATCTTTAGAATACCCGTATATTTTTTATTTTTGCTAGAACATTTTAAGCGTTTTTAACTTATTTTTCAATAAATTATGTTTTCGTATTTTCCATATTGATAATCCGAATCAAAATCTCGCACAAATATATATATTACAAATATTAATTTACGTACCAAATTTTATTACGATTGGACAATTTATGTAGATGTTTTAGGGTTTTAAAGAAAAAGGATACATGACAGGACCTTGAGTCCTTGGTGCGATTTGAATAAAAAATAACACACACGTTGCTAGTTGTATGTGTATCATCATGACCCTTTTTTGCAATTTTATAGGCATTATTGAAGCTCAAAATAAATTTTTTAATTTCAGAACACATGGGAGGTAGTTGTGTCCTTGGACCGGTTTTGTTAAAAATTTACATTTTTCTTATCTAAACTATTTTATGTTAGCGTACAAAATGTCAGAAATATCTGATAACTCCTTCTATTTTTGTCCATTGGTTATATGGGAACGAAGCACAGTGCGACTGCCTCTGTTTAAACTTAAAACTAAAATTGTAAATGCGAATGTCTGGATATTTTGATGATTGAATGTTTATTACTATATCACGCAAAAACATTTGAACGAAACGAAGTCGATGACGATAGACGATGTCGCGGGCACACGCTAGTGTGAAAACAGTTGTTATACCTAAAAGTTGGATAAGTTGTTCTTATTTAACCGTAAACACACTTGCCAAACAAAATCTTTTTCTCTTTATTAATAACAAAGAAAACAAAATTTGACATGCAGAATTCAGACTCACAATATCGTGTCGACCGGTGTACTTCATTAAAAACATGTCAATTTATACAAGTTTTAAATAAATTGTTTTATTTTGTCTGTCACCGACAGGTTTATACTCACATCGAATAAAAAAGTTAATTTTTCTGATATCACTTTATTTCGTTTTCCACTAATTGCTCTCGAGGATAATTGTTACAAATATCTACATAAAAATAAATTAGTACAAAATCCATAAATCTGTATTTATACGTTAAAAATATACGGATTTAAATTTATATGAAACTCTACATAAATACTTACCCTGTAGATAAAGTAAGTATTATGTGGGTAGAATCATAATGGTTCCCACTAACTTCAGACTAGTTACATATCTGTCGTTTCTTCGTATAACATTTGTATGAAGTTTAATACTAACTTAAATACTTAGGGCCGTATTCATAAAAAATATTTTAGGTTTATTAAAGACTTATTTGACAGATGTTGTAAAGAAATTTGTCAAATAAGCCTTTAATAAACCTTAAATATTTTTTATGAATATGGCCCTTAATGTTGTTAGAGAGCGAGTGAGTGTACTCACCACACACATACTGAAAACAAAAAAATATTTTTTTTACACAGCAATTTATGCATCAAGCATTCAGGATTTTAACCAGGTTCATAATTGGTTTTGAAGATTCACGTTCTAACAACTACACCAATATACTATTATTTTAAATTGTTTTATTATTAAGGTTTTTGTCTGAAAAAGAAATTAATCTTCAATTTTCCAATGGGCGAATGGTGATTTTTTTTTTTTATTTTCAGATAATGCGTGTGGGATCTATCACTGTCATGTTAAAAGTAGTTATATGAGTGCACCCCTCCAGATATATTGGACTATGTGGTCCATTTTAGCTAAATGGACTACTTACAACATGGTCCTTTGTAATGCAGTCATGGACCATATAATTTTTAAACAAGAGATTGTAGTTAAATGACAAGTGTTCGTGTTTTAACATTTACATAAATTGTTGTCAAGACGTGTAGAATGGTCGTCTAGGAGTAGTGATAAAGAGTAGTTTTGAGACTACTCCGATGGATTATATGGTCCAGCCCTATTAAATCGACCAACTTTTCTCCATACATTTGGCTGATCTTTGGATGAGTCCTAGTCCATTACGGATTATACTTTACATGCGTATATCTAGTCCAAATCGCGTTATCTGCAGGGACCAAAACAATTCAGCTACAGGGTATTTACCATACATATGTAAATGTATGTGGAGGTTAGTATTTATATGTCCCATATATTACCATTTCATTTAGGTAGTCTACATATTTATAATGAGTAGTAATACCTCGTTAAGCCTCCATTTAACGTTGTTTTTCCTAATTATATAAATTATTAAGACGCTTTATGTTCTTTAAACGTTTTTCTTTTTCTGTGCACGTAATTGAGAAGTTAAGAATTCCTGTAGACTTATGGCGAATTAAAAAGACATTTGTGTATTAAATGATGGCGTTGCAGATTATTTGCTTGAGGAACAAGATGAAAGAGGAATAGTTATATTGTACATTTATGTTTTTCTAAATCAGTGCTATTCAATCTTTTTGGCTCGTGTACCACTAAATTCACGACAAACTTTTCGCGTACCACCAAAAAAAATATAATGTAAACAATTTTAAAATTTTTAATCTATTTTATTTATTAATAAAAAAACAATAAAATTAAAAAAAAATAATAAAAATTACAAAAAACATAAGAACATGTACATTAAAGGTATACTTTTAGGATGATTTTTCTTTTTGTTTCCAATTGCAAAATAGAAATCGTTAAAATTTTAAAAGAATTCGCGTACCAACTGGAAATTTTTCGCGTACCACCAAGTGGTACGCGTACCATAGGTTGAATAGCACTGTTCTAAATGATATTGCGTATCAAAATGAACACATTAAAATCATTAAAGTATTAAAAAATTTTTGGTATTTTGAAATGATAAATCGATTATATAAAATAAAAAGTAACAGCACTATATTCGGCTGTGCCGAATCTTTTATACCCACCACCAATTTTGTGTACATTTAAAGCACAATATTTATTATTTTGTTAATCGCTTGGAATAATCTCTTTATAATAAAATAAACATCACTTTCTTTGTAGAGGGTGGTTAAACTTTAAATTTAAAACAGGTCTGTAAAAAATGTTAGAACATCTATGAATGCCTTCTTAATTCGTTAAATGAGAAGCATTCCTGTTTTTCACGATAGTGTGGCAGAAAAACAGTCAACTTCGACTCATCATCGTGCCCAACAATTGAGCATCAACAGTGTTATTAAAAATTTGGACTATCGCATCGAGGTGTGCCGTTGAGCTCGCGGAGTCCATTTGGCCGATACTTTGTTCCATACATAATTGAACCATACAAATATCATCATTACAAAAAGCAATGATAATAATTTCCTAAATAATTTGTGTTTTATTCAAAATCAACATCGGCCCTTAAAATTTCACCACCCTTTATAACTTCGATATGCTGCTAAAATGTTTTCATAAATTTAGTGTTTCAGTGAAAGTGGGCGTTAAAGTAAGCGTGTCAGTAAAATTTCTGCTAATAAATATAACTTAGATATTTCAATATAGTCCTTTATTATTCCAAAATCTTTATTCATTGAGAAATTATCAGAATTCGAGATAAAGCATTATATAGGATGTGGGCGTAAGAGTGGGCGTGTCACCTAAGTTTTCTGGCATACCAATAACATTGACTAGAAGGATTTCCATAGCAAATTTTATCATCATACCTCTAATTTTGTCGGTTTTATAAATTTAAATTTCATTAACAGTAGATAATGTGAAAAGTGGGCGTTATAGTAGGTGTGTCGAAGTTATTTATGCTAATAAATACAACTTAGATATTTCAATATAGTCTTTTATTATTCCAAAATCTCGATTTATAGAGAAATTATAAGAATTTGAGAGAAAACGATGTATGGGAGGTGGGCGTAAAAGTGGGCGTGTCACATTTATTTTCCGTCAGAACAAAGCCTTTGACCAAAAAGCAATTCTTGCAAAATTTCAGAATCGTAGATCAAATTTTGTCACTCTTATTAGGTTTAAAATTTTAAACATACTGAAAAATACACTGCGCGGTATAAATTTTCATACATTTTGATCTCTAACTCCCTTCCTAATTCATGCATTTAAACAATTTTTGAGTAAAAATATTTTTTTTGCTCAGGTAGTTTATATCTGTAGTTTCATGTCTCTACGTTGATGCTAGTGGACACAACTCCATTTTATTCGATGTTGGAAGGACACGGTTCTTTCGACCTAATCTTGCATTACGAGCTATAACTTTCTTTCTTATATTCCGATTAAGCCAATTTTTTATTCCAAACAAACCTTGTGTATAAGACATATTCTGGCAAAATTTGAGCCCACTAGCTTTTTCGATGGGGTCTCTATAGTGCTTTTAACAGACGGCCAGACGGACGGACATAGCTAGATCGTCATCAAATAAAACCTCGATTAAGAATATATATATACCATTTTTTTGGTTGCGGGTATAAAAACTAAAATACTTAAAAAAAAACACTACAAAAAAATTTGTTTAGCACTTTTACTAAAATTTTGCAAAAAATATTTGACCTTGTGTCACAAAAATTGGTCTGGTGATCACTACTGGATCGTTCCGGGTATACAGTGGGGTATAGGGGTACAGAGGAGAGTTTTATCTACTAAGTGGTGCTAATTTCTTTTTGTTATCTTATGTTCTCTAGAAGTTATGGTGTATTAAAAATGGGAATTTAGGAAAATTTGAACCTAAAAATAAAAAAAAAATATTTCTAAAAATTATAAACAATTTATTTTCATGTACTAATGATTAACAAATTTTAAAATTATACAAAACTAGAAGTTTAAGAATCAAAATCTTACTAATAAATTTCCCGTTTTAGCAAAATACTTAAAATTTTTATTTTGAATCACCCTGTTCTCGGTAATATATGTATGTGAAATAAAGTTTAAATTTTTTGGCTCACGAGGTACACTAGTGTCTACATTCGAATGAAAAAATGAGTTTTGGCCGCCTTCTCGTAGAATGGTCCACTGTGCGGCGGCCATTTCGCCGAAATTTTATTTCATACATAATTAAACCATACAAATATTATCATTACAAAAAGATATGATAATAATTTCCTAAATAATTTTTGTTTTATTCAAAATCACCAAAATCGCCCCTAAAATTTAGCCACCTTTTACAAAAGAGTAGGTAGATAAAAATATAATTTAGTTAAAAAATGTATTTTAAATATTCAAATACATATTTTAAATCTACTGATTCACATTTTTAGGATGTTATCAAAAATATTACTAGAGTCATCTAGTGTTCTACGTGATATTTAGCAAATGCATCATCCTCAGTGTTTGCAAAATGTAGTGGCGCCTTCAACAGATGTTGCCGTCTGCAATAAATAAATGCTAATGCATATGACTAATATATTTTTATAAAAATTTTAAGAAAAAAGTGGGCGTGGCACATTTATTTTCCATTGTAACGAAGACTTTGACCAAAAAGCCATGTTTGCAAAATTTCAGAATCGTACATATAGTTTTGTCAGTTTTATTACGTTTTAAAATTCAAATATACACTGTGCGGTATAAATTTTCGTACATTTTGACCTATAACTCCTTTTCTAATGCATAGATTTAAACAATTTTTGGGGAGAAATATTCCTTGGACTCGATAAATACATATTCCAAGTTTCATGACTCTACGTTTATGGGTTTGGACACAATTTCTTTTTTTTCGATGTTAGAAGGACACGGTTTTTTCGACCTATTCTTGCTTTACGAGCTATAACTCTCTTCCTAATATTCCGAATTAGCCCATTTTCAATACCAAACAAACCTTGTCTATAAGAAAGATTCTGGCAAAATTTGAGCCCCCTAGCTTTTTTGGTGCGACCTCTATCGTGCTTTCAACAGACGGACAGACGGACGGACATAGCTAGATCGTCATCAAATCAAACCCTGATTCAGAATATATATACTTTATGGGGTCTAAAATGGATATTTCGATGTGTTACAAACGGAATGACAAAATGAATATACCCCCACCATTTTTTTGGTGGCGGGTATAAAAAGTACCCGCATTTAATAAGGAAATAAAAAAAGAAGTTAAACTTGAATTTACTGAACAAGCTTAAGTTAAATCTCAGAATTAGAAAATCATAAACTAATAAAATTTCTATGTAAAGAATATATTCATTTAATTTTTATGTTTAATAGGTGTTTTTAGTTAAAAAGAAACACAATTTTGTAAAAACAAAAATTCATTTTAATTATTTATATTGATAAAAATAGTTTGGATTACCCACATAATCCCTTTTATTTGATAGAAATATTGTGAGGGTTAAAGGATATATAGCCGTAACCACTGTATTTGATCCACCATTTAATCCTGAACATCATCTTTTACTGGTCAAGCACTTTAATTTGATACCAATATTCGGGGGTTGGTTAAATCAATAGGTTAAATTTTAAAATATATGTTATGACTATATACAAACAAAACTTATGGAGCGCACAACATGCCAACTGGGCATAAGTGTATACCTGTCATGGGTTTGGGCTTTTACTGCCCCTCCTTTTCAACATAACCTAACCTATATACAAACTTAATGACCGCCATTTTGTTGTAGCGGCCATCGTGGATATTAATTTTTATTATACCCTTCACACAGTGAAAAAGGGTACATATAGGTTTGTCATTCCGTGTGAAATTTCTACAATTTTCATTTCCGACCCCATAAAGTATATATTTTCTGAAAGCTTATGAATAGGGGAGTCGATTAAGCTCTGTCAATCTGTCCGTCTGACCGTCTGTCCGTGTGTATGTTGAAATCAACTTTTTGAAGCCCCCCGACATCGCTTGGACCCGGGTGGGGTATTAAAATATCAAAAATATTCGGGAGTAGATCAGTATAGAAAATCAGAAACATCACTACATAAACAACTGAGATATGAGAAAAAACCCACGACCACCTCGATTTTTTTTCACAAAAACAACATTACAACAACATACATACATGCAAACTTGTTTATTGGTTAAAGTAAACGAGGGATCAAATCCCAGCTGAGCCAAAAAAATTTTTTTTTCATTTTTTTATATATTTTTTAAATTTTTTTTTTATTTTTTATATAATATATTATTTATATTTATATTTTTATTATTATTATTTTTTTTTTTTAATTTTCTTTTTTATTTTTTTTTGGTTTTATATTTATTATATATATATTTTAATTATTGTTTTTTAAATTTTTTTTTTTATTTTTTTTCAACATAGTACGTTAACTTTTAATTTTACAATGGAATGTTTTTATATATGTATGTACGTATTTCATATGAGATGAATGGTGATACAAACTACTGTTATTGCATGACTACACGTTGTGAAGGGTATATAAGATTCGGCATGGCCGAATATAGCACTCTTACATGTTATTATATATAGACAAAAAATATATCCATGTTTTCCAAATATTTTTACCTAATAACTTTGCTAATTAATGATCGAATGGTAAAGAATTTTTCACGAATATCTCTAAAGGCATATCAAATCTATAAATAGTAACAACGACTGTGTCTATAAATTATCCTAAAAAAAGTTTATTGTTGTGTTGAAAATATGGAAAAAACAGAGGAATATCTCAGAAATTAATGGGATGCTTTTGTTGATTTTTATAACAATCTGCTAAAATTTCTAAATATTGCTACGTCGGGAAGCTCATAAAAAATTATTTCATTTATATTGTTGTATTACTTGTAACACATCGACACATTATCATTATTTTTTGTAATTTTTATGAAGTTTTTAATTTTTAATAGACTAAACAAAGACACAGTATTGAGTAGATTTTTCTAAATTTCGAATAGCTCTTTCTGTAAGTTACATTTTGTTCAATGCATAATAGACATGTTGATAACATTTACTCCTGCGTTGGCAGTTTCACACAACATGTGACCCATATTTTCGCATTTTCTCAATAAAAACATCCCATGAGTTTTTATGTTTTAATATTTAAATGTCGCTAAATTGCGAAAATTTAAAAATTTTGGGACTTTGGGAAGTTATCTTCACGAAACTGCTAGCTCATACACAATCTTATATTGAACATTTTAACAACTATCTGTAGCACACGCGAATAAAAATTACGGTTGTGGTAACCATAATCGAAGAGCAACATACTTTGATTGAATTGTATGATTATGTTTAAAATAATAATGGTTACCAGTTATCATTATTAAATTTAATTTAAGCATCATTCAATAATCATATATATGACTTCAATTAAAATCGACAATCTTTGCTTTTTTTACGGCAAATTTTTGTCTTTTGCTGTAACATACACATATTAATTATACTTACCAATTTAATTGCAATTTTTATTCCAATATTTTTTACATTTTCTCGTTTATTTTTCAATTTTCTTCAATTTTTCAAAATTTTTGTTAATTTTTTTGACATCTCAAACTTTTAAAATTATAAAAATTTATTCAGCAAGAAGAAGAAGAAATAATTATTAAAAAAGAATCATAGCTTGATTAATTTATAATCATACTGTTGTCTCACCTATTATTTAATGATTATTTGTAATTTTTAATGCTTCTAAATATATTGTTATGTTTGGCGGATTAGTTTTTTTAATTATACTATTTTGAAATGATAACCATTTTGAAATTTTTGCGAGAAGTAAACATTAAATGATACAATTCAAACAAATGCTTGATTATCGTGACAAAATATATGATGAAATGAAACAAAAATATTACTTGTATTCGACAACCAAATATTGTTATAGAAACTATAATATGACCGTCGTGATCATGTCGTAACCATGTTTTTTCTTTGCGTGCAGTTAAACATTAATTTAATTCAAAATATTTTCAACAATATTATTTACTGTATTGTCCATTTTTAACAACCCAAAATTCTCAGGTGTAAGAATTGTGGCTGTTCTGGGCCGTATTCATAAAAAATATTTTAGGTTTATTAAAGGCTTATTTGACAGATGTTGTAGAGAAATTTGTCAAATAAGCCTTCAATAAACATAAATTATATTTTATGAATACGGCCCTCTTTCTTTAGTTAACAATACCATACCATACCATACAAATGATGGCAATTTTTAAAATCTTAGGTAAATTTTATGACATGCTCTTTAAAATTGCAAAAAAAAAATATTTAGTGTTCAAAAGGATTAAGTATATTTTAACTGTTGTCCCTTAAATACATATTTTTCATATAATGCTAAATGTCTATTTAACATTAAAGACACTTTTACAAATAATATATAATGCCGCTGAATTAGCAAGGGTTTATTTGTATGTTTGTGTCTCACAATAAAATAGACATTAAAGAGTAAATGCTGATTGGCTTTTAAAAGTGATTTAAGTCATTAGCTTTAGGCAAAAGTTTTTTACATTAAATGAATGACAACTTTTGTGGAAGAATACAACTTTTTCTCCTTATTTTTTCATTGCCAATAAATAGACTTTGACATTGGTGAGGCATGCTGAATATAAACGTCCTTATAAACTAGACCGACCACACGTATAAAGTCAAACAATATTCAGTTTAAGGCCTGCGGAATGAGCGAGATGAATAAATGACTGACTAGTTTTCTTTACAGTTTATTCTTTTAGGCTACATTAAAAAAAAAGTTATTTCCTAATAAAGACCTGTAAACGAAAGCTTTATTTTCGCATTTTGATTTAAAAAAAAAACACAAAAAATCTATAAGAATTTATTTTTCTATAAGCCAAACCACCATAAAAGTTTTTTCTGTTGGTCCTTTGTCTATAGAATGATGGTTGTTGACAGTAATGGTGACTGTGTGTGCCTGTGCAATTGTTTGCAAACAAAGAAAACCCATTTGGAGCAATTTAATATCTCATATTTATAATTGGATAAAGTCAAGCCTCATTAGACATTTTCACAGCACAACCAACACAAATCTTTTAGATAATTTTTCCTCAATTTGACACAATGATTAAAATGACTTTTGATGGACCGCACTCATCGATATTCTTTTTGGTACATAGATGAGCATTAACCCTTTAGCTACAACTTTTTAAGTTCAGAAAAAACTTAAATGCAAAATATTAGCATTTCTCTTTATAATTAATAAGTTTTTGAAGAAACATACGGTTCTACATAAATGTAATTTAAAAAATAAAAAAAACTTTTACACACTAAAAATATAGAAGTAAAAGGGTTTGTTTAAAAATGCCACATTATGTAGTGGAACATTTTTTTATGAGCGATTATCATCTACTACTACATCTATTACAAATTATCGTTAACGTACAATTTTTGAAATTGAAGGCTACATAAAATTTAAACATTGAGAAGACAGAGTTTTTTAAGTCTGCTAGGCAACAGGTTGAAGGAAAAGATCGTTAATTAATATAGAAATAAAAGTATAAGTTTTTACTTGTTTTTCTTACTATGAGCAACAACAAGTTTTCTTTTTTTTAAATTATTCAAAAGACCTTAGGAAACAACTATGCGTTGATATCAAAGTCGATGAATTAATTTAGAGATTGCTTATGTCTCCAAAGTTAAGTGCATCCCGATTGATTTAATGTCGCAAAAGGGTTAAGTGAAATAGAAGATTTAACGCAACAATGTACTTATTAACTAAATACTTAAATATTTTATTAACCAAGTTTACAAAGGAATATTGATAGAAGTTGTTTATTATTGACATACAAATTATCGTTAAGCATGCTTGTGGTGGTGCGGCTTGGTAAAACTAAAAATTTTTTTTTGCCAAATTGCTAGTAAAGTTACAATTAACTTTTATAAGAGGTTACATATTGTATATCTGCTAAGCCGGTGCGCTTTGCTACACCCATCAGGAAATTTGTATACCCTTCACCTGTGGTGTACAAGGGTGTATATGGCTTTGTCATTCCGTTTGTAATTTCTACAATTTTCACTTCCGACCCGTAAAAGTATATATTTTCTGAAAGCTTATGAACAGAGAAGTCCATTAAGCCCTGACCGTCTGTCCGTTTATCCGAGAGTTGGTAGAAATCAAGTTTTCGAAGCAACCATATATTCCTCAGATCTGCGTATGATATCAATCTTTTGGAAATATTCAGGAATGAAGCGCTATTGAAATTCAACACAACCGCCCCTTAACCTTCTGAGATATGAGCAAATAAACACGACTGCCTGTGTTTTTTCCCATATTTTTAACACCAAAATTAAAATATTTCAGCCATAGAATAATTTACAGGTACCTTTGCTACTATTTGTAGATAAAATATGTCTCTAGAGATATTCCTTAAAAATTTTAAATAAGGCGAGCTCTAATCGGTAAAGTTGTAGCCAAACATTTTTTTTTTGAAAAATATATATTCCAAAAATTTACAAACGAAAAGCGATTTTTTCAGCTTCTAGGCGACCGAGAGATTATATATTGTTATCATCTGAAAGTACTTGACTAGCGCAATATTACCACTATAAAAAAATTACAATTCATTTTGGCCGCCACTATAAAATGGCGGACAATAAATTTAATATGGGTCAAATCTGGTATTTTAAAATGTAACTTCTTGAACCTCTTCAATATTGGCGTCAAATGAAAGGGCTTGAGTAGTAAAATACAGTTAACTGCGTAAAATCTAAATCGAGGATAGCGCCAGAAATAATAAGGAAAAAAGGCGTATAACATGAAATATGGGTTAAGCTAAGATGTGGGATTATACCTATGTACATGATGGTGAAGGGTATTATCAGATTCGGCATGGCCGAATATAGCACTCTTACTTATTATTATTTTATTTTCATTTTTTACGTAATTGTTTTATACATATATACATCTATGATGTAAATTTAAAATTATTTATTTAAACCGATTTTAATACAGAATAATGATTGATTGATGATTATTAACAGAAAGTATTTCATTAGTATGGGGATAATACTGCCTCTGCTCTGACCGTAACCATTATCGGCTATAATAAAGAAATTGTCCTCCAACTGCTCGTAGAAAGTTACAACTAAATTTCGTTTATGGTTTCCTATACTTAACATCAAATGTATATTTTTTTTGTATGGAGAATACCATTCCCCCTGCTCCGATCTCAATCAATTTATTCTCGAATAAAAAATTGTTATCATAGTAACTCGTTTGAAGGAAATAGCTGATTAAGCTCTAAAAATGTATCATAAAACGTGTTTAAAAAAATTAGAAATAAAAACTATAGCCTATGACCGATCGAAGGATAGACCTAGAGCATTAATGAAAATTTTTAAAAATGTAAAAGTAGTTTTGAAGAAAAACAAAGAAGGTAATTCATAATTACTGTGAAGATCTGGTCGTTGGTCAGAAGAGATATTCGGTTATATAATTTTGTTCTTAGTTTTTTTTTTGGTAAATCCACGCATTTTGAGGTTCACTTCAAATCATTGGGATTACAAGTGGCAAGAGCTTACGATTTTCATTATTAAAAAATATTTTCGGTAGCCAATATCTGTATATTTAATCGATAGGAATTCCAAAGTAAGGCTTATAAGCAGTTTTAATTAGAAAAGTTATTGTATTCTGTTATGATTTTAATGTTTATGCCACACAGATGTAGCAAAATTAAAATAATAAAGGGTCCGCCATCTAACTTTTTTTTCAACTATTGCTTATTTCGTGAATGGTAACACTTGGCTCATGTCTGATTTGACAGATAATTAGTTTTATCCTTCCGCTGAACGAATATGGTTGTGTATACGCTTGAACAACGCTGGCCGATTTTGCCCAAAAAATAATTTTTTCAGATGAAGCTCATTTTGATCTTGGCGAGTATGTAAACAAGAAAAATTGTCGCATTTGGGGCACAGAAAACCCGCACGCATACATTGAAAAGCCGATACACCCAAAACGAGTCACTGTTTGGTGCGGAGTTTGGTTCAGAGGCATTATTTAGTAATTTTTCTTCAAAAATAAGCAAGGAGTGCCCCTAGTCAATGGCGAACGCTATCGGGCCATGTTGAACAAATTTTTGTTCACAGAAATTGAAGAGGAGGATATTGGCAACATTTGGTTTCAAAAGAACGGCGCTACGTGCCACACAGCCGAAGCTATACTTCTTTTTTTATAGCGTTTTCAAAAAAAAAAACAAGTTATTTGGCGCACCTTTTATATAAAACACAAGCTATCCCTATATAATACTTTATTCTCTTCGTCGAAATATATTGAATGACAATTGAAGGTTAACAAATGTTGCACAAATATCATTGAAGAGTTTATTGGAAGTGCGTTTTTGTTCGGTTTGCCAAAGTTGGAAAATTCAAGTGTGCTACCTATCATTGAATTACAAAGCTTACTCAGTCGCTTTTAAATAGGCACTCAAATAGGTACTTACTTTTATAGGAATATAGAAGAACTTGATTTTGATAACCTTAATAACCCATTTTTATTGAAATTCGGTAAGACTATTCTGCGATACGTTAATTTGAATTTTAAAAATCAGTATTAGTAAATAGATTTACTATGTCGTCACTTTTTAATGATGTGCTTTGCCGTTGTCAAAATATAAATGTATTACTTATACCCTAAGCGTGTTAACTTCATAAGTAAATGAGTATCATAAAAAGTTATACATATGTTTAAATGGCTTCTAGCAAATTTCGCAAGAAGAAATTGTATTGTGTGTGTATGTAGGTAAAATATGAAGCCATTACAAAAATACTTATTAGTAAGACAGACGATATGTAATAGTCATTGAAAATTATGTTGTTTAGTAAGAGCAAGTCATAACCTAGGTTTTACTGAGTATTTTATTCGAAATATTTGTATCTAAGAAATTATTAAAACAAGAAAGACTGGTAGTTTTATCAAAATCGGACTAATCATTCTCCAGTTATGATGAAATATATTCGCATAACCGCCTTATTTCGTAAGAAATATTAAGCAGTCATGACCATAAAGAACAGCTGAGCCCGTTAAAAAAGACTGGAAGTGATTTTAAATTTAGTGCATAAAAATCTCTATAGTGCACATATTTTTTGTCTAAATTCACAAGGGGTTTTAAAAATTAAGTAACCTTTTTGTCTATAAAGTTTTTCCAGATTATATAAATAATACCAGGAGAATGAAACATGGAGAGATTCACAGCTGAACAAAGAACCAGAATAATTGAGTTTTATTTTTTAAATCAGCGATTTTAACGCATAGAGTACATCGTCATTCTTTTCTTTGCGTAGTATTGGCACTTATTCGTAAATCGTATATTTTTCAGAGGCGACGAATTTCAAATTGGCTACATTGTTTTATTTGTAACTCTTAAAATGACAGTTCGCAACATTGAAGTAAGTTTGGCTTGGCAAGTTCGAAAACTGAGAAGTTTTTTTTTTTTTTTTTTTCAAATCATTGTACATTACAATAAATTTTTTGGGCATTTAGAGGGATGATAATCCATAAGCCGTTATCAAAACACTATTACATATAAAATAACTCAATGTCTGGTTAACTTTATGGACCGTTGGATTCATTGGTCTATATGTATGTTCTTCGCAACTGATGATGGTCAACATAATAGCTAACGCTAGGCATTACAGAGACGTGCTAACTAACTCTTCGTTGCCTAAGCTCAAAGGCACTATTGTTGAAGACATCTGGTTCAGCAGGATCGTACCACATGTAACATAGCATACGAAGTATTTTGAGTAATAAAAATGGTTGCTAGGCACCTTTTTACATAATTTGGCGTAGGTTGTTTTCTCTGTGAAAATGTGCAATTTCAGGTCTGATTATATCCGAAATACATCCTGATTTAGAGTTTGGCATCTGTGTAAAAGTTTCTTCCCCAGATTATGCCACATACGCTCTAACCGCGGCTGCCACCTGACCAAAAATATAAAAAAAACACCCATTATTAGTAAAGTTGTAAAAAAAGCTGTAGTATATTTACTATCGACTACAATTTACATTCATGTTTAACGTTCACTGAGCAAAAGAAGAAAAAACACAAAAAAAAAAAAATTCAAAGAACTTTTTTTATCAGGAAAATTTTTTTTTTTTTGTTTTTTTCATGACGGATACACAAATGTATCCCAATTGACCTGAGTTCAAACAATTAGTGGAACCTCAAGAAAACACTAAAATAATCCATAATTGTGAAGGTTTTAGAAAAAGTGATCGTTCGCAAAAAATTGTGATTAAAATGAAATGTACTAGTTAGTTTGTATTTTTTTTTTAGCATATTCCGCTGAATTCTATAGTCTGGAATATCGAATATATTTTCGGAAAGAGTGAACAAGTGGGATGTTTAATGGCACATCCTACACAAATAGTTTCATACAGAATTATTTGTGACTGTGTGTCCAATTCAAAGCTTTTGTTTATTTTTTGTTTACACATCCATGAACATGACCCTGCTCACTTTGTTATGTTTGTTGCCACATCGACTCTAAATTAATACGTAATTTACATTTTGTAGTTAGTGTCTGTTTGATAAACATGTCCTTCCCAAGTAAACATCCACCCTTATTTATATTGCATACAATAGACAATATCAGTGACAATGAGGTCTGACAGTTATTGCTAAACGGGCTCAATTGTATGGGTGAGGTTTTTACAAATATTTTACTTATTTTTTGCCGTCCTTTCTATACGTGTTGAACAATTTACATTATCACGATCTCCGTAATTGTATGGTCTCATTTTGTATGGTTTTTCTGACTTTTCAATATTTTGATATACATATTTATTTATGTTCGTACTTTAAGTAAAAACTTGCTAAAATTTACATTACTATTTTGTTATGTAGTGGAGGTGATAACAACAAAAATAATAATTTTCTACATGTATGTTAGCCTGTGTCAATTTGTTCGGGTGAGAAAAAACGTGACAGGCGTATAGAAAATCGAAATCTACACAAAAGTCTAAGCAAATTTCCCACAGAGAATATGGGTTTTAAATGAAAACCTAGCTCCTGCCGAGAGGTTTGATTTTTTTACTTTATTGATTAAAATGGGAAACCAATTATTATGAATAAATCCAAAGTAGGTCGTGGAAATTGAAAAGCAGGGAGACCGTTCATGGTATGCAAAACAGTTATTCAGTCTTACTAGCTTTTACTTTTGATTACAAAAAAAAATGATTTACTGCCACGGGAAGAAATTAGTGGAATATATACTATCCAAAAGATGAAAAGGAGCTTCATATACTAATTGCTAAAGAGCCGGAGAGCAAGTTATGAGATCACATAAAAGTTTATAATAAGGACTCCAGCACTAAACAGCTGCAATTATGTGAGTTTTTTAAGGAAAAAAAAATCGCGTACGAGTTTGATAGTTTAGGCTCTAGCTGATCCTAAAACGATTTTATTGGGAAATATACCTACAGCTTTGGACGCTAAAGATAAAGAAGATCTTTCTGCTGACGTTCTATAGCTCATTCGAATAGCCAAAGTTGTATCAGTAGGTTTTTATCCAGAATATATAGCCAGTACGAAGTCGGCATGAATTATTCCGCAGACTCCTGGACCTACTTATGTGTAGCAACTAGTTTGCCTTCAACAACTTTAAAAATATTGACTAACTTTATTATGAAAATTTATGTTCCATAGTATTTTAATGTAAAATTTTACAATTCAGTAGTACATGGCAGTGCGCTTTTATTAAAATGTATTAAATCAATGCAATTTTTACCACAAAATTTTCCAGAAATTGTATGCAAACCCATACAAAACATATTTGTATGACTCAACTAAACTCAGGGCTTATAAAAAGCATCTCATTAATTTCAGTAGCACAGCTTATATGGATTTAGTCGACTTAAAATATTTTTTAATCCTTTTTATACCCGCCACCAAAAAAATGGTGGGGGTATATTCATTTTGTCATTCCGTTAGACCACATAAAGTATATATATTCTGAATCAGGGTTTGATTTGATGACGATCTAGCTATGTCCGTCCGTCTGTCCGTCTGTTGAAAGCACGATAGAGGTCGCACCGAAAAAGCTAGAGGGCTCAAATTTTGCCAGAATCTTTCTTATAGACAAGGTTTGTTTGGTATTGAAAATGGGCTAAACCGGAATATTAGGAAGAGAGTTATAGCTCGTAAAGCAAGAATAGGTCGAAAAAAACGTGTCCTGCTAACATCGAATAAAATGGAATTGTGTCCAAACGGATAAACGTAGAGTCATGAAACTTCGAACATATATTTCTCGAGCCAAAAGAATATTTCTCCCCAAAAATTGCTTAAATCTATGCATTAGAAAAGGAGTTAAAGATCAAGATGAAAATTTATATCGCACAGTGTATATTTGAAATTTAAAACTTAATAAAACTGACGAAACTATATGTACGATTCTGAAATTTTGCAAACATTGCTTTTTGGTTAAAGTCTTCGTTACAACGGAAAATAAATGTGCCACGCCCACTTTTTTCTTTAAATTTTTATAAAAATAAATTAATTATATATGTTAGCATTTATTTATTGCAGACGGCACCATCTGTTAAAGGCGCCACTACATTTTGCAAACAATGAGGATGATGTCTTTGCTAAATATCACGTAGAACACTAGATGACTCAAATAACATTTTTGCTAACATCCTCTTTTATTTTTTGCACAAAACACAGAGGAATTTTTGGGGGTTTGTGAAAACTAAAAGGACCGAGGTTGTTTACACAAATTAACTAGAGTAATGATTTGTGCCCAACTTGACATATAGGTGTACCCACAGTCCTAAGAGGTCAAAGATTTAAAAATATTTAAAAATAAATGTGCATCAGTAGATTTAAAATAAGTATTTGAATATTTAAAATACATTTTGTAACCAAATTATATTTTTATCTATCTATACTTTTGTAAATTTTAAGAGCCACAGGGTGATTCAAAATAGACATTCTCAGCATTTTGCTTTAAATTTATTAGTAAGATTTTGAATTTTAAACTTTTATAACATTTTGCTTTTGAAAGACTTTGAAACTAAATAAGTTTTGTATAATTTAAAAATTTGTTAGCCATCAGTACATGAAAATAAATTGCTTATAATGTTAGAAATAAAATAAAATAAAAATTTTCCTTAACTCCCATTTTTAATAGAGCATAACTTCTAGAGAACACAAGGTAACAAAAAGAAATTAGCACCATTTAGTAGATAAAACTCTTTTCTATACCCCCTATCCCACTATATACCCGGAACGATCCGACCGTGATCACCAGACCAATTTTTGTGACACAAGGTCAAATATTTTTTGCAAAATTTTAGTAAAAGAGCTAAACAAAAAATGTGTTTTTTTATGTATTTTAGTTTTTATACCCGCCACCAAAAAATGGTATATATATATATTCTTAATCGGGGTTTTATTTGATGACCATCTAGCTATGGCCATCCGTCTGTCCGTCTGTTGAAAGCACGATAGAGTTCGCACCGAAAAAGCTATAGGGCTCAAATTTTTCCAGAATGTTTCTTATAGACAAGGTTTGTTTCGTATTGAAAATGGGCTAAATCGGAATATACGAAAGAAAGTTATAGCTCGTAAAGCAAGATTGGGTCGAAAAAACCGTGTCCTTCCAACATCTTATAAAATGGAGTTGTGTTCACCAGCATCAACGTAGAGTCATGAAACTTTAAACATATATTTCCGGAGCAAAATTAATATTTCTCCCCAAACATTGTTTAAATGTATGAATTAGGAAGGGAGTTGTAGATCAAAATGTACGAAAATTCATACCGCGCAATGTATTTTTCAGAATATTCAAAATTTTAAACCTAATAAGACTGCCGAAATTAGTTGTACGATTCTGAAATTTTGCACAAATTACTTTTTGGTCAAAGGCTTTGCACTGACGGAAAATAAATTTGACACGCCCACCTCCCATATAACGTTTAACCTCAAATACATATAATTTCTTTATGAATAAAGATTTTGGAATAATAAAGGACTATATTAAAACAGCTAAGTTTCATTCATTAGTAGAAATAATTTGGACACGCCTACTATAACGCCCACTTTTCACATTATCCACTGTTAATGAAACTTAAAAGCTCATAAAACCGACAAAATTGGAGCTATGATTATGAGATTTGCCGGAAAATTAAGGTGACATGCCCACTTTAACGCCCACCTGCCATATAACGTTTTATCTCAAACTCGTATAATATCTCTATGAATACAGATTTTGGAATAATAATTGAAACATCTAAGTTACATTCATTAGTAGAAACAACTTCAACACGCCCACTTTAATTGAGCGACTATATTTACGAAAACATTTTACTAGCATATCGAACTTATACAAAGAAAGTGATACATATTTTAGTATAAAGAGATTATTGCATAGCGATTACTGTAAATAACAAACAAATACATATTGTGCTATAAATTGGGTTATTTCCCGGGAATAATATTTTTTTCAATAAAAAATATTTTTCCTTAATTTATATTTAAAATTCAAGTTTCTTTATTAATTTTTATAGTTTTGAAGTGTTTCTTCTACATTATAAACTATTTTATGCTTTTTAATAAAAAGTTTTTTTATTAATTATTAATTAATACAATTCTCCCGATTGTGGACGAATTTGAACGATTATGTTGACCAAAAGAATCACGAAGTGCACAAGATGCACGAAATGCATTTTAATTTAAACGCTCATTTTATAATAAGCCTGAATAGCTTTAACGCATAAACAATTTTATGATTTTATAAAAAGTTTTTTTATTAATTAAAAACAAATTTACTTTTTATTTGATTTGCTGCGGGATCCCGGGAAATGAAAAAATAAATCTCGCATTCCCGGGAAAAAAAATTTTCGGGAAAAAAACTCTAGCTACAAAAGAATGGAAAACTGGTGGTGGGTACAAAAGATTCGGCACAGCCGAATATAATGCTCTTACTTGTTAAATTTAATTTATACTATAATAAGCAAATGAGAACTCAATAAGAGAAAAATATATAAGAGCTGATAGATATGACTTTAAATTAGTAAAATACTTCTATAAAGACCGTTGAAATTACTTTTATAATGAATAAGGAGCAAGTAAATAAATCATCAGAAAAGCCTCAAATTAGAAAAAGTTTTTAACTGTCGTTAATTAAGCCTATTTTTATTTGTTAAAATAACAAAAAATGTGCTTAGTTTGCAATCATGCACCTCCGTTGCTGACTATAACATAAGTTACAGAGCCCATGTTGGTGCACTTAACTGCACTTTAAAAGAAATTCTTAAAGCTTGCTTACAATCGTCTCCTTAATGGAATTCTATACAGAAGCTAAAATAACGGACAAATGCTCATTTTGGGGGACATACTTAATAAAGGGTGCTTAAATTTAAAGGGCCGATGTTGAATGTGAACCACATCTAAATGTCAAATTTTTTTTCAGCAACGCGTTAAAGTCATCCACGCTTATTATTTTAATGGGCGGTCAAATTAAAATGTATTTCGTGCACGTCGTTATTATTTTGGTCAACATAATCGTTCAAATTCGTCCACAATCGGGAGAATTGTGAAAAATATTTTAGTTTCAGCAAAACAGGTCTGTATGAAATGAAAACATCTCTGAATTCCATTTTAGTTCGTTAAACGGAAAACATTGCTGTTTTTCGCGATAGTGTGGCAAAACAGCACTACATCTCGACTTATTATCGTGCCCAACAATTAAACATCAACATTATCATTGAAAATTTGAACCATTGGATGAAGGTGTGCCGCCGAGGTCGCGGGGGCCATTTCGCCGATATTTTGTTCCATACATAATTGAAACATACCACTATTATCATAATAAAAAGAAATGACAATAATTCCCTAAATAATTTTTGTTTATTCAAAATCAACATCGGCCCTTAACATTTAACTACCCTTTACTTTCCTACAACAACTACTTTATTTTAATTTTAGCACAAACTTTTCGATGTCAGAAAGGGGTGTTGCAGACAGTAGACTATTAACCTAAAGTATAGATTTAATTGGTTGTGTTCAAGGGCAATAATATCGCTAGCTATTGACACTGTCGAACTATATTTCGCCTAGAACATGCTAGGTGGACAAAATTCATGTTTTAATGTCCAGGAAATCTTATCTGTTAAACGTAAACAACACCCGCAAACCCCGAATTCCGTGACAAGGTTGTTTTTTTGAAATTGTAATTGGTTAAATATATGGGTCTGAAGTCAGGTAATAAGTTTAACACAACGCTTTCAATCAATCATTTGCAATTTAGCGATACTTTTGTATACATCTCCAAGTGGCATATTGTAATATTGTAAAAGTATTTGTAATGGATACTAATACTAAAGGTAAGTATTGAAGGGTCGGCCAAATAACTTTTTTTTTTAAATGCTACAAAAAAGTGTACTTCGACTGTGTGGCACGTAGCGCAGTCCTGTTGAAAACAAATGTTGCCAATATCCTCCCCTTCAATTTCTGTGAACAAAAATTAGTTTAACATGGCCCGATAATGATCGCCATTGACTACGGCCACTCCTTGCTCATTTTCGAAGAAAAATGGCCCAATTATGCCTCTGCACCAAAATCCGCACCAAACAGTGACTCGTTTGGGTGTATCGGCTTTTCAATGTATGCGTGCGGGTTTTCTGTGCCCCAAATGCGACAATTTTGCTTGTTTGCATACCCGCCAAAATCAATTTTTTTTTTGCAAAATCGGCCAAAGTAATGTCGCAATATTTCCCAGCGTTGTTCAAGCGTATACACAACCATATTCGTTCAGCGGAAGGATAAATCTAATTATCTGTCAAATCACACATGAGCTAAGTGTTATTTTTACCACCAAAATTAAGGCTTTTCCGCCATAGAATAATTTACAGGTACCTTTGCTAATATTTGTAGATACAATATGTCTCTAGAGATATTCGTGAAAAATGTTAAATAAGGCGGGCTCTAATCGGTAATGTTATAGCCAAAATTTTTTTTTGAAAAATATATTTTCCAAAAACTTACAAACGAAAATCTACTTTTTTCAGTTTTTAAACAACCAAGAGAGTCAATATTGGTATCACCTGAAAGGACTTGACTAGCGCAATATATTTATTTATTTATTTATTTATTTAATTTATTGTCTATAGATAATAATCCTTACAGACTAAAGTATGTAAAATAACAAAACAAAATTAAGGTTATATATAAAATAATATTCTATAATAATTCAACGATTTAAATATAAAATGATAGTTCTTTTAACAATTTCTTTACTTTCATTGAGGCCAATAAGGTGATAATAATTATTAAAGTTTTCACATATACGACGAAGAGGATCATTATTAGCATAGTTGGTTCTATAGTATTTTAAGTTAATAAAACGGAAATTTCGAGTTGGTCTGGTTGGAACATTAAAAGATATTTTACTTAGCAGGAATTCTGAGTCGATATCGCCTTGAATTAGGCCCAGCACAAAAGAAAAACTCAGCATTGAACGACGACTTTTTAAAGTTGGTAATTTTATAAGACAGAGTCTGCTTTCGTATGAAGGTAGTAAAAACGAATTCCATCCAAGGCCACGAAGACAAAATATTAAAAACTTCTTTTGTACAGACTCGATACTATCAATATGAATATTATAGCAAGGATCCCAAATAATCGATCCATATTCAAGAATAGGTCGAACTAACGATGAATATAATTGTTTCGTAATATAAGGATCTAAAAATTCCTTGCACCACCTCTTCATAAATCCAAGTACACCATTTGCTTTGTTAACAATTAAAGAAATATGGTCACGAAAATTTAATTGGTGATCAAGCAAAATACCAAGATCAAGAAAATTCAGAACTTTATCAAGTTTACACTCATTTATGCAATAAAATAAATCCAATTTCTTAATTCTGAAAAAGGACATATGCTTACATTTTTTTATATTCAGCTCCATTAAGTTGATTTCACACCAATTTACCAATTTGCCAATATCTGATTGAAGGAAAAGTTGATCTTCGGGATTATTAGAAAAACGAAAAATTTTGACATCATCGGCATACATCAAAACTTTAGAGTGCTGAATAACTGAAGGTAGATCGTTTATGAATAAGGTAAATAAAATAGGACCAAGGTGGCTACCTTGCGGAACACCAGAAGGAACTTTGATAGCATTAGACGTAGCACTTCCATACTTAACTTGTTGAGTTCTTAAAGACAAGTATGATCTTAACCATTTTATTGTCATATCCGTAAATCCCATTAATGACAATTTGTTAAGCAAGAGATCATGGTTTACCTTATCAAAAGCTTTACTAAAATCTGTGTAGATAGCATCAGTTTGCATATTATTTATAAAACCATCATTTATTGTAGTAGTTAGCTCCAAAATATTAGTCGTTGTAGAGCGATGTTTACTAAAACCATGTTGGCACGGTGACAAAATCGAAGAAATTTGATAGTATAAATTATCAGTTAAAATTTTTTCAAAAAGTTTGGGAATATCACTCAGCTTAGCAATGCCACGATAATTTGATATCTCAATTTTGCTTCCATTTTTAAACAACGGAATTATATACGATAATTTCCAAATCAATGGTACGTATCCTAATTTAATGGATTTGTTAAAGATAGCAGTAAGCGGGTAACATAAATTTTCTGCACAATTTTTTAGAACGCAATTTGGTATTTCATCTGGACCAGCATTAAACGAATTATTTAGTGATAATAAATTTGAAAGAGTCGTTTTATAAGTAATAAAAGAGAATTGTACACCAGATGATTGAGGTATATTAAACGGGTAAGATGTTATGTTATTATATACTTTTTTAGAGTAGGTTGTTGAAAAAATAATCAGCAAACAAATTGGAAATAGAAACGTCATCATCAGCGTCATTTGATCCATATTTATAGTATTTAGGATTAACGGACGATCGCCGTTTAGAGTTCACAAATTTATAAAACGATTTAGGATTTGATCTCATTTTCGACTTCATACGGATTATATAGTTGTCGTATGCAGATTTATTTGCCAAATTGTAGTAAGAACGAGCAATACAGTATTTGGTATATTCTACAGATGATCCGGTCCTTTTATATTTCTTATATAACTTGTTTTTCCTGTTTTTAATAGTTCGGAGATACTTATTATTCCAGGGTGGCCCAATATTGTTATTTCTAATTGTAATTTTTGGGACAGTTTCAGAAATGCAGCGGCGTAATGTTGAATAGAAGAGAGAAACAACATCATCTAAGTTTTCGATAGAGATTATACTATCCCAGTTAACGTTTGATAGCAAAGAGTTAAGCCTCTGATAGTTTGCACGAGAAAAGCAAAAAACTTTATGGGGTTTAATTTTGTTAGGAAGTAAAACAGGTAAGCTTAATAAATTAAATATTTCCAATTTTAATGTAGGATGATAACGATCTTCAGGGTAAGTAACGGGAAGTGTTTTATGTAAAAATATATCCATCGGCTGGTTGACAAATGCAAGATCAAGAAGTTTTCCATTAATATTGTTTTCATAGTTAATTTGAAAAAGTCCATAGCTTGTGAGTGAGTGAATAAATTCATTTGAAACTGTAGGAATTAGATAGTTTATTTCTGAAGATTTATTCCACGATATGTTAGGTAGATTAAAATCTCCCAAAACAATAAATAAATCAGATGGAATAGATTGTTGCAAAACAAATTCAATGGCAAAGATGTGATTATTGTATATATCCAGAGAAGAGTTTGGAGGAATGTATGAGCATGTAATATATAAATTTGTATTTCTCAGTCGAATTTTTACAGCGACAAATTCGATGTCATCGTTAAGTATAACATTGATTTCTTCACAACGAAAATTGTTATGTGCGGCAATGAGCACACCTCCACCCAACTTATGTGATCGATCATGTCTGAATATTTGGTATTTTTAAGATAATATTTCGTTGTTATTAATACATTTCTTATCGTTTAACCAGGTTTCAGTAAAGACAATGATGTGGTATGAAAAATCAAAACTATTTGCATAAAGAGTGGTTAATTTCGTATTAAGGCCACATAAGCACTATAAAAAAAGTAAAATTCATGTTGGCCGTCAGTACAAAATGGCGGACAATAATTTTATATGTGGTTCAAACCTGCTTTTTTAAAATGTAAATCCTTGAACCGCCTCAATATGGGTATCAAATTAAAGGGCTTGACAAGTAGAATACAGTTAACTTCGTAAAAATTCAAAATCAAGAATGGCGTCAGAAATAATAAAATGAAATATAGGTTAAGCTACGATGTGGGATTATACCTATATACATGATGGTGAAGGGTATTATCAGATTCGACACGGCCGAATATAGTACTGTTACTTGTTTAATAATAATATGTTTTAAGCAGTTATTTGTCACGAAGAATAAATTTAAATTGTTTAAAAGTTTGACATGTAAAAACATTAAAGGATTAAGAAAAATAAACAATTTCTTTTTTTTTCTTTTTTTGTTGAGCTACTAAACAATTAGTAGCTTCTACAGGGTAAATATACAAATTATGATAATAAAAGTAAAATCAAATATAAAATTTTTAAACTTGTTTAAAATGAGTACACCTGGTAAATTAACCAATATAATTAAAAACTCTTAGACTATGACCACCACAATCGCAAAAGTTTTTTTTTGTGTGCACACTTTTAAATTATATATTTGTTTATACATAAGTACATATATGTATCAAAATACCGTGTATATGCGAAAAGTCATAATTCAATATATTAAATCATTTGTTTGTTGATACTTTCATAAAGAAAATATACAAGGGAGTGGTACTGATTATGCCCGACATTTAGATACTCTCTACTAATAATACATATTGATTATATCATTTAATTATAGACCGATTTGTTCAGAATGTTTATGATATGTGTGTGTTAAAACCACTCGTTTATAAGGAATTATGCGAAAATTTCCATAAATTTTTGGAATTTGTTTTTATCTCAGGCAGTAATTTCTAATCGATCGTATGCTTTCTCTTTAGGCAATTTTGACATGGATGTGACAAACATTAGCACGAACACTTTATACCATCCCGTCTCTGATAGTGTATCTGTCGTTTCTTTTATCATGTTTAATAAAATAATATAAAAAATATAAACGTACACATATGCACTTCATGTAAATAAATATTCAATTTTAATAAAAATTTACAAAAAAAAGGTGATTTATATGGTAAATAAAGAAATAAAACCTCAAAAATGTGAAGTTAAATTGATAAACGATGTGCTATTGACAATTTTCTTTTCCTATAAATATAATTCTTTTGCCACAAAACTTATACGCACTCTTGCGAGCTTAGATTTGTTAGAGAAAATATTTTTGTATATTTTGATGTTTTGAATTCAAATACAAAGTGCCACTAAATGTTCCCTAAGGAATTATTCAACTTAGTCTACCAACAACTAATGCAAACAATATCTCAAATAATCAAGATTCCACAAAACACTTGACACTCAATCAAAACTCCCGACTTGACTCATATTGAATTCAACGTTTATTTATTGGTGTGTACTTCTAACAGACAAGAACGTATATACATTTTTTATTAGGTGTAAGTAGTAATATAATGCATGTTTGTTGTTGTGTGTTTGTGGGTCTGGTTCTTTTGTTTTTAAGGAAATAAAACACTTTTTATTTATTTAATTTCAGTTTTGTTCTAAGTTATTGTTTTTATTTTACTTCTGTTTCTTATTTATAATAAATTTTAATTTATTTTTTACATGTTATTATTTTTGTCACTATTTGTTGTTTTTGTTATTCACTTGTGCACTGTTTTATGTTGATTGTTAGAGTTTTAAAATATTACTGCCTCTGCGTAGCGGTTAACAAAAATTGATAGGCAAAAATTAAGGAATTTAACAGTGGCAAACAAAAGTGAACAAGGATTGTGAACATTCCGGCCCCCATGAGTCGGTGTAAATTGGTGCAGCTTAGTCATTGGTCCAACGAAGAATATACCAAGGCAGTAAATTGTTGTATTTGATGACTACCAGGTCGTTGGTTTTTTGGCTGTTGTTGTGAGTCTTCCATTTATATCTGCGGTGTGCGTCGGTTAGGTACTCGTATTTCCATCTTTGGCAAAATAAGTGGTGAATGACCTTTAAACGTTTCCAGCGGTTGATGAGAGTCCGATTTTCACTGCTTGCATCAGGTTCGGCTGGGGTCAATAATGAAGAACCAATAAGGAAATGTCCAGGGGTCAATGGGTTAAGATCGTTTGGGTCATCGCTAGCAGGATTTAAGGGTCTAGAGTTAAGGCATGATTCTATTCGAGTTAAAATTGTAGACAGCTCTTTGAAAGTAAATTTCATATTCGGCATTAATTTTTTCAAGTGAGTTTTGAAAGACTTTACACCGGCTTCCCAAAGTCCGCCCATGTGTGGGGCTCCAGGAGGGATGAATTTCCACTCAATATTTTGATGACTATACTGTTGAATTAATCTGTTTTGAAGAGTTTTAATAAATTCTAGACGATCTTTTTTGATTAGTTCTGCTGCTCCGACGAAGTTTTTCCCATTGTCTGAGTAAATGAGAGCTGGACATCCACGCCTTCCAATGAAGCGTGAGAAGGCTGCTAAGAATGATTGGGTCGAGAGGTCGCTTGCTGCTTCCAAATGTATGGCTTTGGTAGCGAAGCATACAAAAATGCAGACGTATCCTTTTGTGATAAGACAGGCTCTTCCGGTGAAGTTTCTTATGTCAAAGGGTCCTGCGTAATCTATACCAGTAGTAGCAAATGGTCTAGATAAATTTGTACGTTCGGGTGGTAATGACGCCATAATTTGGGTTTGGGCATGTTTTTTGTAAAGGACACAAGATTTGCAATGATGAATTACGCTTTTTATTAAATGTTTTAGTTTAAATATCCAATATTCTGTGCGGATGATTCGAGTCATAAGTTGATTACCGCCGTGTATGGTAATTTTATGTGTAAATTCAACTATTAAACGTGACAGTTTGGAACTATGAGGCAGCAATATTGGGTGACGTTCGTTGTAAGTCAATGCTGGTGATTGAACTAATCGACCATTAGCTCGAATGATACCATTTTGATCTATGAAGGGGTTTAACGACAAGATACTGCTTTTAGAGTTTATGTTTTGTTTTGCTTTTAAAAGCCTATGCTCTTCGGAAAAGTAAGTTCGTTGAGTTAAGACAATAAGACGAGTTTTAACTGATTTCATTTCGTCTTTTGTTATTTCTGGCGACGATATTCGAAGATGAGTTCTATTACGGCCTGTATTTCTCCAAAATCGCAACGCATACGCGAGTACCCTGTAAGCGCGTGATAGGTTTGAGAATCGATTTAAAGGATCTTCATATGTCGTGGTTGTAAACGTTTTTACTGATTTTGCTTCTATTTTTGTTTCTTCGGGTTTGATCGGAGACGGCCATAGATTTTTTGGTAATTTTAGCCAGGATGGTCCAAACCACCATAAATTGTGAGTTTCCAACTCTTGTGGAGTGCAACCTCGGCTGGCGATATCTGCTGGGTTTTCTTTGGAGTCAATATGTTGCCAATTTTGGTTTCCAATTTTATCTACTATTTCAGAAACACGGTTCCCGACAAAGGTATTCCAAGTGCAAGGTGGTTTCTTTAGCCAGGCCAACACAATAGTTGAATCAGTCCAATAGTATGTGTTGATTTTTCTGTATGGAAGATTTGGTAAGGTTGCTGATGCAAGGTTTGCCAGCAAGACGGATCCACAAAGCTCTAAACGGGGTAATGAAATCTGTTTTATGGGAGCTACGCGTGTTTTTGAAGCCAGTAGAAATGTGTATATGGTTGAGTCTTCAGATTGTATTCGGACGTAAAGAGTCGCAGAATATGCTTTTTCTGACGCGTCACTAAACCCGTGAATTTCTACTTGACAATCTGGGGTATATTGAATCCAACGAGGAATTTTTAAGGTATTGATGGCAGAACAATTTTTTACAAATTTTTTCCATTTGAGACAAACTATGGGCTTTAATATATCATCCCAGTTGATTTTATCTAACCAAATCTCTTGCATGATTAATTTCGCGTCTACAATTACTGGTGCTATCCATCCACAAGGGTCAAAGAATTTTGCAATAGTAGATAAAACTTCTCTTTTGGTGTAGATTTCTTTGAATTCGATTTCTGGTGCAGTGAATGTAAAGGAGTCTGACGAAATTTTCCATTTTATCCCAAGAGTCTTTGTTCCGGCGTTTTCTGACAAATTTAGCCAATCGAGCGGTAAGAGGTTTTCAATTGGTAAATCCTGAATTACTTGTGGATCATTTGACGTCCATTTCATCAGCTCAAATCCTGCAGATTTTAAGACGGCTATTAGTTCATTTTTAGATTTTATGGCATCGTTCAAAGTGTGTCCTCCAGCTAAAACATCATCCACATACATATTTTGTTGTAAAATGGTTGATGCGAGAGGGTGTGTTGTTTTGACATCTTCGGCTAATTGAAGCAGTGTCCTTATGGCCAGAAATGGTGCGCAATTAACTCCAAACGTTACAGTTAGGAGTTCATAATCCTCAATAGGATCACTTGGAGATTTACGAAACAATATTCGTTGGTAGGGGGTTTGAGTTGGGTCAATAAGTATTTGACGATACATTTTTGTTACATCGGCGTTGTAAACAAAACGATAGAATCTCCACTTTAATATCAAAAGAACAAGATCTTGCTGAAGGATGGGTCCTGGGTATAAAATGTCATTAAGACTATTCTTATTTGACGTCGGGCAAGAGGCGTTGAAAACTACTCTAAGTTTCGTTGTCAGCCTTTCTGGTTTTATTATTGCGTGATGCGGCAGATAATAATTGGGTGCCTTATTTATATCCGAGGGGGAGATCTTTTTCATGTGTCCCAACTCTAAATATTCTAAGATGACCTCATCGTACTGTTTTTTGAGGTCGGGTTTCTGTGTGAGTATGCGCTCCATTCTCATAAACTGTGCCATGGCAATATTTCTAGAGATACCTATCTCTTTGCCATTTTTAAAGGGTAGGGTAACTATATACCTTCCTGAGTTGTTTCTACGTGTTGTCGATTTGAAATTGTTTTCGCAAAATGTGTCCTCGTCTGACCTCAAAATTTGTTTTGGGGGTTCCTCCACCTCCCAAAAGCGTGTGAGGATGTGGTCAAGGGACGATGTGTTAAGCAATGAAATCGTTGATTTCGTATTTGATGGTGTAGAAATTGGTCCCCCCACAATCCAGCCAAATACTGTTTTTTGTGCCAAAAGGGAGCCAATAGACCGCATCGGTGTTTCCATGCAATAGATTGAGGGGCCTAAATCGAGGCCTATTAGTAGGTCGATGGGTCTACTTTTATTGAATTGAGGATCTGCAAGTTCTAATTTAGCAGTCTCATTGAAATGTTGCAAATCTAAGGTTTGTGGTGGTAAATTAGATGGTAGGGTCTTTAGTACGGGAGCCCATACTTCTAATTTAAAGTTTTTATCTACCCTTGAGCAAAGGTTAAATAAACAGGCTTTGTTTGAAGTTTCGGAAATGTTCTGATTCAAACCTGTTACATGAACTAAATTTCGTTTAGTGGGTAGATTTAATCGGTTTTTCAATTTGTCCGATATGAAGGTTGACTGAGATCCAGGGTCGATGATTGCTCTTGCCTGAAATCTTTCGCCTCTTATTTCTATGTGCACAATAGCAGTGAATAACAATGTTTCTCGCTCGGTGGGAGATTGACGAAGTTGTTTATTCTCTTGTAGGGTCAAGGATGTAATATTCGGGATAGAATTATTGGAAGTTGATGTGGGTGTGGACTGTATATTGTTGATTCGTGCTGCGGAGCTTGTACTGGGACGAATTGCAACACTATTTTGATTTGTAAATTGGGCTTCTGAACCCTTATGTAATAAAGTATTGTGTCTTTGATTACATAATCTGCAATTAAATCTGCTTTTACATTCCCTGACACTGTGGTCCATAGAGAGACAATTATAACATGAGTTAGTGACTCTTACAATGTGAATTCTATCACTCACATTTTGTTCTAAAAATTTTGGGCATGATCGCAGATGGTGACACTCTTTACAATGTTGGCATTTTTGATTTGTGTCATTTTTCTGTACCCTAGCTGATGAAAATTGTTTTTTATCTTTTGACCCATTTTCTATATGGGTCGTATGAGTATGAAAAGTGTTTATACGATTTTGTTTAGCCAATGATTTGGTATTTTCCTTTTTTTGTGAATAAGGCTTGCTAGTTGAATGTGTAATGGCCGCTATTGACTCTAAAGTCTTAGAATTGTGTGTCAGAAATGTGTTGAATTGTTCCCATGTTGGAACTTTTGTAATTTCCTGAAGAGAATTTTCAAATTCTTTTAAAAGAGTTCGGGGGAGCTTTTTTGAGCAAATGTATACTAGAATGGGGTCCCAAGTGTCAGTTCCTACACCTAGGGCATTTAACGCCTGAATACATCCATTAACTGTCCGTTGTAATAGTTGAATAGATTGGCCTGATTCTTCGCTAACGTTCGGAAGATCAAACAAAATCTTTAATTGTTCATTGACTTGAACCCGATTGTTCTCGTATTGATCGACGAGATTTTTCCAGGCTATGTCGAAACCTTCATTGGTTAATGGGGCATTTGAAACAATTTTTCTAGCATCTCCTCCTGTCTTTTGTATCAAATGAAACAATTTCTCAATTTTGCTAAGACGAGTATTTTTTATATATAGCGCTGAAAAAAGGTCACGGAAAGTTGGCCATGTTACAAAATCTCCAAAAAATATATCTGTGTCACATGGTGGTAATCTAACAAACGAAATATCATTATTTTCTACCGACTCAGAATTAACCGTTGAAATTCGCTCTTGTTTATTGTGATCACTATTTAGGGTCGATAGTATCTGAATATTCGAGTTAATTATTCCCAAACAATGTTTGTATGCTTTAAGAGCTGTGTGATAGCGTTCACGAAGTTTAATTTTATCTATTGGTTTTTCAGCGGTATCTTGTTTTTTGTCCCTACACTCTTCATAGGATCTTTTGACTTGTGCCCATATTGAATCGAGTTCAACACGCAGTACTTCTAGACCATGTACGTTGTCTTCGGACGCGTTTTCGATGTAAACGCTTTCAAACTCTAGAAGATCATTTGTACAATTTACAAATTTTTCGCATGCCATTTTTGGGTCAAAAAAATCAAAATAATAGGGTCAAAATTTTTTAAAAAGTCCCTGCTAGCGATTTTACAACAATAAGTGTCGAAAATTATAATTAATTTATTAATTAATTGTATTTTGAGGGTATTTTATTTTTCCCCGGTGAATTAAAAATATGTGTTCGATGGTAACCCTTTTCTATTTTTTGCAATTCTGTCTTGTTGTTTGCGGCAGAATTTTTTGTTGTATATTAAATTATAATTTTGTACTTACTGTTGTTGTTGTTGGGTCTTTTTTTCTTTTTTGGGTCTTGCTTGTTGTACCTTGTGGATTTTTGTTGTTGTGCCAAAGAATTTACAAGCCGTTACCGTAAATGATTTTGATTTGGATGATAATGATGATGATGATGTTGATAATAATGTTGATGATTTTGTAACACTTATTTTAACTATTTTAATTGTTTTTGTAAATTTTTATATTTTAATATTATCACTATTGCAATTTATATTTAATTGTTTTATAAATGTATGTAATTGTTGGTATTGTTTTTTAGCACTATTGTTTTGTAATTTTAAGTTTTTTAATTTTCACTATATCTGGTTCGAAGTGACCAAATGTTTGTTGTTGTGTGTTTGTGGGTCTGGTTCTTTTGTTTTTAAGGAAATAAAACACTTTTTATTTATTTAATTTCAGTTTTGTTCTAAGTTATTGTTTTTATTTTACTTCTGTTTCTTATTTATAATAAATTTTAATTTATTTTTTACATGTTATTATTTTTGTCACTATTTGTTGTTTTTGTTATTCACTTGTGCACTGTTTTATGTTGATTGTTAGAGTTTTAAAATATTACTGCCTCTGCGTAGCGGTTAACAAAAATTGATAGGCAAAAATTAAGGAATTTAACAGTGGCAAACAAAAGTGAACAAGGATTGTGAACAATGCAAAACGTAAATACTAAAGCTTTGGTAAAAAGCAGACCTTTACTTTTTTTCATCGTCAATTTACACATCACCTAATGCGTTGATACTTTTGTTACTTTTGGTTTGAGGACAATGATATCTTATTGTGAATTATTATTAACTTTTACTATACCCTTTACCTGTATATGTTTATATGTACTTCAATCCGTAATTTCTACAATATTCATCTAAGACCACATAAAGTATATATTTTCTAAAACATTATGAATCAATTTAACTTTAAGAACTCTTCAAATGGTACACAGGACTGTATCTGGTACCAATTTTTCAAAGGTTTTTGGGAATTAATCGCTATTGAGAGTTACGACAATCGCTACATTACTTTCAGAGATATGTATATAGAAATAAACATAATTAAAACAAATATAAGTCATGTGAACTCTAGCTAAATTAAATTGACATACAAAAATTTATAGTTTGGATTGTTACTTAATAAACCCTATAACAGATATTTTGTTTATTTTAATTCTCTATGAAGTAATTTTCTTTTTACAAACCCAGCAAAAAATTGGAAGTAGTGCAAAGTGAATAATTTTTTTTTAAATTTCTATATCAATATTTCAAAAGCATCAACTTTAAATGACTTCCTAAATTTAACGAATATTTTTTGTCCTTATGATATGCTTAAAAATTATTGCAATGTCATGCAAAATATCTTAAACAAATAAAATGAACACATGAAACTTCGGTTGCTTTTTACCAAATATGCACTTATTAGAATAAAGTGCAGTTCATTTTTACATATAAAAGAGTAACGTGACTGACTCACTGACTGATTCATCATCACACAGACAAAATGCAAAGAGCTAAAGGCATAAAATTTGGACAGTGGGTTTATCTTTTGTTTTTTTGGATGGAACTTTAAAAGGGGTAAAAACGGATAAAATCGGTAATCTTATGTCTGCTTACTAAATAAAATAAATAGCTGACAAAATAATGAAAAAATAAAAATGTAATATCGGCACTTTTTGAAATTCGTGTGTATAAGGGGTTTAAAAGTCACACTTTTTGGTACTTTAAAAAAAATTATCATTCAACAGGACATTAATTGATAATTACTATCACTTAATATAGGGTCCGCCATCTAACGTTTTTTTTTTCAACTAGTGCTTATTTCGTGAATGGTAACACTTAGCTCATGTCTGATTTGGTTTGTGTATACGCTTAAACAACGCTGGGAAAAATTGCGACATTATTTTGGCCGATTTTGCCATAAAAATCATCTTTTCAGATGAAGCTCATTTTGACCTTGACGGGTATGCAAACAAGCAAAATGGTCGCATTTGGGGTATAGAAAACCCGCACGCATACATTGAAAAGCCGATAAACCCAAAACGAGTCAATGTTTGGTGCGGATTTTGATCCAGAGGCATAGTTGGGTAATTTTTCTTGGAAAATGAGCAAGGAGTGGCCGTAGTCAACGGCGATTATTATCGGGCCATGTTGAACGAATTTTTGTTCACAGAAATTGAAGAGGAGGATATTGGCAACATTTGGTTTTAACAGTACGTCGCTACGTGCCACAAAGCCGCAGCTACACTTTTTTTATTGCATTTTCAAAAAAAAAGTTATTTGGCGGATCTTTAGATTATGGACAATTATTTAGGGACCCAGGAGGGGAAAATTCGAGAAAATATGTATAATCCTTAAACAGGGCCAATTCGGAAAAAATTGTGATAGAGATTGCACCAGACACAGAAATTATGTAATTTTGTTAAACCTGGAACAAACACATTTATAACTGGGCAGAAAGAGGAAATTTCGAAAAGATAGTGTGAACTTTTAAGAACATATTTATTTTTATGCAGAAAAACAGTAGATTTATTCACTTTAAACCACATTTTATTGTTAAATAGATATTTAAACATTTTAAACTTAAATTTTGTACATTGATATGGAAACCCAAAAAAGTACTTTTCATCTTTTTTTATATTTCTTTTTTTCGTATTTTCTATATTTATGAAACTAGAATTTTAATTATAAACCTTTGATCGAAAGTGAGACAGAAAATTTTATGGGGCTTCAAATGGTACTTTTTTGCATTCTTATGGTACATTTTGTACTTTTTAATTTTATGCAGCTCCAATTTTGAAATTAGTGGCTATTGATTCAAGGTGAGAATGAAAATTTTATAGGTGACTAAAAGGTACTTTTTCGCATTTGTATGGTCCTTTCTGTACTTTCTAAGTTTGTAAAGCTAGAATTTCAAGATTAGTGACTATTTTTATTGGATGATCAAACAGTTACTTTTTCTTTTTATGGTACTTTTTATACTCTACGTTCATGAAGCTAGAATTGTATTATAAGGGACTTTTGATAAGAGTTGAAATTGAAAATAATATGAGTTATCCAAAAAGGTACTTTTTTAAATTTTATGGTACTTCTTGTATTTTCCCTGCTTATGAAGCTAGAATTCTTAAATTGGTGACTATTGATCCATGGTGAGACTGGGATAATTAATTGTGCCCAAAAAGGTATTTCTTCCCCCATTTTTATTGTACTTCTTTGTAATTTTGATGTTTATGAGCTGAAAATGTTTGAGAAACTAGAATTTTTAAGTTAGAGATTATTGATGAGAAGTGAGGCAGAAAATTTTGTGGGCGACTTAAAACGTACTTATTCTGAATGAGTGAATTTGATTCGAAGTGAGACTTATGTTTTATTTTTTTATTTATTTTTAAAGTACTTATTGTAATTTTTATGTATTGGAATATATGTATATAGAATTAATTTTTTCTTCTTGTAGAGCTTGAGATCACTTTTTTTTATAAAACTAATAAAAAAAAAAAAGAAATTATCAATATAAAGATCTAAAAATTTTGATGATATTTTTTTATGTATAGAATTCTGAACTTTGTTGCGGGTGGGTTTTTGTTCCCTATGAATCGACGCCACTGTGTGCGTAAAATTTTTGACGTGGACGCCGGACGATTTTTGAGGTTGGGATGAGGCTTTAACAAAATGCCTCTAATCCATTTGTTTTGTTGGTTTTAATGGAGAGGGGCTTACGGCCAAATGGAGACACTACCTCCTGCCCGAGTCCCAGTGTTTTAATATTGTTTTTTTCTGTTCGTGTAAATTGTTTTTTTGTTAAGAATTGTTTTTTTTTGTTAGGAATTGTTTTGCGTTTTTGTGTGACCTGAAATGAAGGAAAAAGGGTGTTAATATTTATATATTAAGGGATAAATTGAAACGATGCATATTTACCATAAGCCGCATCCGTCCAGTAGTCCAAAATCCTGAAAATATAAAATTAAAAAGGAAAATTAATTTACTTTATACTTACGTGTGCTGCTGCCTCCATTAAATTTTACAATGTGTGTATCTGTCAAATCAATTTGTGTTCGTAGGTATGTGTAGTTGAGCTGTGTTTATTGAGCATATAGTAAAGTACGTTTTTAAGAGTAGTAAAGGACAGAGTTGTATCTTCATTCAAAAATGATGATATTTAATATTTTGAATTTTGAAGATGAAAGTTGAATGGGTTATAATCTTGCTGAAATTGCTGATAGCCTAGTATGATTTAAGGTGATAATAGAATTTAATTAGTTTAGCGGGATGTTGTTCGAATGGAAATTGTTTGGATTTGGGGAATTGTGGTATAATTTATTTATTTATTTATTTATCGGAGGAAAGTACAGGACCGCGAGATGATATACATAGATTATATAGGAATAATGTAGCGGAAAATTTTTTTTTAAGTAAATAGGAATGTACAAACTAATTATTGGAAGGGGTATTTAAGCTAGGTAACGGAAAAAGAGAGACATATTATTGATATTTTGCTTAACATCACAAGACAGTGAGTCAGTGTTCAAAATTTCTGGAGTAAATTGAAAACTAGTGGTAATCTAAGTGAAAAGAAACAAGTATAGGAAGTTTCTTGGAGGGAGTGATAGCCCATTAGAAAGAGCCTTATTTCCGTGTTAAATGAAGTGTAGTGTTTGATAGAGAAAAAAAGTTAATTTTTGTTTACGTAAGTTTGAGTAAAAGGAAATGTTTATCATGGTATATCATAGTAATATGTGTTGTGTTTTTTTTTTTTTTTTTTTGAACCAATATAGCTGGCTAGTGTCTCAGTGGAAGCAAGGGCAGGTGTCACGATCCGAGACGACAAGATAGCCAGGTAAAAACTTTATATATATTTCTATTAGAGTCGGAGTACTCATCAACTCGAGTTAAAAGTGGCCGTTATTAGGCAAATTGTGCAAAATTTTGAGGAAGATTTTTATACACATATTTAATTTAACAAAGTATATTAAAGAAAGAGAAAAGAGCATTATTATTGGAATGGTTTAGTCTTGTGTGAGGAAAATCATAATTATAAAGCAAAAGAAAAAATTTATTATTGCAGCAAAATATTGCTCGAAGCTTAATGTATAAAAGAAAAAGTCAATCATTGAATATATAAATATTTGAATTTGTATTATATTTTGTTTATTAGATTTTAAGATAGTATTGGTTACTGTGAATGATTGTGTCTGTTTAAGTGTCAGTTTTTTTTAAGTTAAATTATATATATATATAGTTTTTTATTAGTTGTACAGAAAAGCAACTAGTGATTTTTATATTTATGTATTATATTATTTATTTATAAGTAAGAGAGAAAAAGAAAAAAAAAGATAAATAACACCATAATTTAGGCGCTCAAATTTCGGATTGTAAATTTAGTTTAATAATAGTAAATCTTTGATAGTTGATTGATATCTTAGGGAGCTCCTTCAGGTTGTTTTTTTTTTGAGTTTTATATAGTTGTTTTTCCTTGTTATTCGGTTTCGTTAAACTGTGAATTTGGTAGAAGTCTAAAAAGATAAATTTGAGCTCTAAAAGGGAAGATAAATTAGATAAATCAACTGTTAGTTTAAATAGGTAATTTCAATATAGCATAATATAAGTTTTGTAAATATTCATTAGATATAGAATTATATTTGTATATATATTATTGTCTATTTGTTTGTTTTATTTATAAATATAGTTTTAAGGATTTTATTAATAAAAAGATTATGTTTAGTTGAAATAATACATATATAAATATGAAGGCTTAACTTGAATTAGTAACGGCAATGATAACGATGGATAGGTAAGTGGTGAGTAGTGTCGTGCGGATATAGGGTCGTAGAGTAAAATTTATGGGTGACATACTACGACATGGTTGGGTGGGCAAGTGGAGACCAACATCTGTCTCATAGCCTCGTCAGTCCGGTGTGTAAAGTGTAGGAATGTTTATTGAGCACCCCTTGTTTTTTTTAACGTTGCTGTGCGGATCTGACGTAAGGGTTGGGACCTCCTGAGATTTCAATAGTAGCCGGTGAACTCGTCAGGTTAACGTCACGTAACAGTTAAATGGCGCCCAATCGAATGAGACAACTTAGTAATATTCTAAAGCTATTAGAATATTCTTTTTGGTTGTGAAATGAATGTATGTATGACATCTACACATACGGCAATAGTCCACTAGTTTAGGTAAAATAGCCCAAATGGAAGTTCGCGTTGTAATTGTAAATTTTTTTTGTAGCCTCTGAAAGTAATGGAAAACAGAGTATTATAAATTAAATATTCAGTTAAAACGCGTGTTCTATAAATACTTACAGGAAAGTGAATAGTATCTTGACAGAGAATTGCCCTGTTTTAAATGTGCTATGCTCTTTCTGATTTTATTTTAACGTTTTTGTGATTTTAGTTAAAACTTTATATTTGTGTATTTAAATTGTAAATGCGAAAATGATTTTTGTTAGATAACCTTCTTTAGGATTGATGTTGAGGAAGATTGTATTTAATTTAATCATTGGATGTCGTAATCTCGTTTTGTGTGGGACAGAATGATGTACGATGACCACGCATACAAAGGAGGATACAATAGAGTTTTGTTTTTGATGATTATATCGGTTGACGAAGTCTAAATAAAAATGTAATAACTGCTGCGACTGCCATATCCGTCGATCATTGCCGAATCTAAATGATAAAAAGAGATTGTTTAAAGTTTTGTTTGTTTGAATTAACTAGAGATAAAAGTAGCATAAATATATATTTGTTAGTGTAGTTATTTATATACGTATGTTAGTGTTTTATGTTTACAAACGTGTGCTCTAATTGGTATATGTATTAAATATTAATAAAATTATATATGATTCTAAATTTAGTTTTTTTTAGATTTTATTGTTTCTAGTTTTACCTAAGTGTAGTTAAGTGATTAGTAATTTATTTAGTTTAAAGTAAAGTATATATTAATAAATTAGTTAGTGTTTATATAAATTTTTTTTGATAGTCATTGTGGTAATAACTTCATATTTATTTTATCGGTTTATACAATAATAATTTCGTAATTCAATTCATTACTGTTGTTTTTTTTAACAAGTGTGTGTTTATTTATATTTGTATACTTTAAGATCATATATATTATATACATTTTTTTTTATATTATTTTTTTTATTTTATGAATATAATTACTTTTGGAAATTTCTGTTAATACCATTTGATTTATCGTATAAATTTGAATTGTCCGTTTATTTTTTTTATACCGTCGTGAAGTAGTATGAATATTGAAACTCGCTCACGAAAACGGAATATACAGCCACAAATTGAATTAAATAGATCTATACCGCATACATTACCTAAAATTAGAAAAACTATAGTAAAGGGTGGGAGAATGGCGAATACACCCGAAACTAGTAGAAATCAATTTAGAGATTTATCTCAAACCATAAATACACCCAATCAGGCCGTGAATATAAATGTTGCTAGACCAGCAGTTGTAGATAGGAATGGAGGTGGGGAGAATATTAGTTCTGAGGTAGTTGATGAGGCATTGGTAGTACAAAGGTCACTTGAAGATAAGGTTAGAAAAATGGTACAAGAGGAAACCAGTGATATTAGGAAAAGTCTGTCGGAAATATCTAAGTGCCTTGTGGATCTAACAAAGATCGCTGCACATAATCCGAATCCAAATGTACCAATTCTTCAATCCAGTGAAGGTAATTCACAGGCTGATGTTAGGGCAAGTATCAGATTAGCGTCGGAAAATACGTCTGAAGGGAATTCTACTTCAAATATGGACAATGTTGCAGTTCCATATCAGAGAGTATATGATACAGGTCCAAATATACAGAATATTGAGCAGGCACGTATCAGAGTGGACAAATTAGGTGTTATTTTTGATGGAAACCCCGCTCGTTTATCAATAGACGACTTTATATTTCGGCTTGAGCACTTGCAAACTCATTATCAAATACCTTGGTCTGAAGTATTAAGAGATTTTCATTTGTTGGTGTCAGGCACTGCTAGAGACTGGTATTGGTTGTTTGTAAGGACACATAGAGTAGTCGATTGGCCAGGCCTACGACATGCTTTAATGGCTCAATACCAAACGTCACGTTCAAACTTTGAAATAATGACCGAGTTAGTAGAGCGAAGGCAACAAATTGGCGAACCTATTGACAACTATTTTCAGGCCATGTGTCAGATAAGATCCAAGCTTGTACAGCCTATACCCGAATATGATCTAATTAAAATAATAAAAAGAAACGTGAAAGAGAGTATAGGGAGAATTGTTTATCCTATCGCAGTATCATCGGTGGAACAATTAAGAGTTGAGTGCAATGAAGCAGAGCGAAATTTTCCACGACGTGAACAACGAGTCGCACAACCACCCGTACCTCGTGTAGTAAGGCATGTAAACGAAGTTTATATAGAAGACGACGTGAGAAATTTGGCGGAGGAAAGTAATGATAATGAGTATGAACATGTAGCTGCAGTAAATATAAATGGTCAGCAAAGAAAACAGCCGATTATCTGTTGGAACTGTCGACAACAAGGCCATGTTTTCATGGAGTGTACTTCACTTGAGAGATCACTCTTTTGTTATAAATGCGGCAAAGCTAACGTCATTACTCCTCGATGTCCGATTTGTCAGTCGGGAAACCAGCTCAAGAGCGTGGGATTGAGGGGGGACCAACGCTCGATGGGAAGTCAACCTCCTTCCCAAAATTAGACAGCGATAGTATTAAGTTCCCAATTGGAAATATTTCTAAAATTAGACATTATTTACCTAGGCATGTGCGGAAACGGAACTACGAAATAATTAGGGCTCAAATTTTTGATAGTGTTAGCAGGCCAAGGAGAATATCTAACAGGATTCTGAAGGTTCGGGAGAAATTTAGAGAACGTCGAAGGATGCGACGATTGGTGGTAGAGTCGATAAGTCGGATAAGTCAGGGAAATAGTGACAATAGGTTTTTTGCAGATGTTTTTATAGAGGGAAGGGAAGTTAAAGGTTTATTAGACACAGGAGCTTCGGTGAGCATATTAGGAAAGGGATGTAGAGAGTTTGTGCAGGATTTAAATCTTAATATTCAACCCATATTGACCAATGTGAAAACTGCCAGTGGTCAATATCATCGAGTATTAGGAAAAGTAAATGTATCCATAAGGTACAAAGAACAGGAGAAAAACATGCTACTGTATCTTTGTCCTGATTTGGAACAGTCACTATATCTGGGGATAGATTTCTGGAGGTTATATGGGTTGGCACCTGATGTGATTGGAGTACAGGAAGTGGATGTAGAGAAAATTAGTAAGGAGATGGTAGTGAATGAGGGCGATTATAAATTAAGGCCGCACGAATTGGATGAGGAGCAGAAGGTGATTTTGAATAGTGTTATTAGGGAGTTCGATACATTTGAGGATAAAGGGTTAGGAATGACGAAATTCGAGAAACACACCATAAGGTTGATAGAGGGCGCGGAACCGGTTAAGGACCGTTATTATCCGATATCTCCTTCGGTGCAGGAGATTACATACAAGGAGATAGATGAGATGTTGAAATTGAAGGTCATAGAACTTAGTGAGAGTCCATGGTCGAATAGAACCACGATTGTTAGAAAGCCTGGGAAGAATCGCTTCTGCCTAGATGCCCGTAAACTCAACAAACTTACTGTTAAGGATGCATATCCGCTCCAAAATATAGACGGAATTTTGAGCAGGATAGATGAGACACATTACATTAGCAGCGTTGATCTTAAATATGCGTTCTGGCAGATCGAATTGGACGATGAGAGCAAACCTTATACAGCGTTTACAGTAGCTGGTAGACCGTTGTATCAGTTTAGAGTTATGCCTTTCGGGCTGTGCAACGCTGCACAGAGATTGTGTCGTCTCATGGATAAGGTAATACCTGGTCGTTTGAGGGAGAACGTTTTTATATATCTGGATGATTTGTTAGTGATTTCAAGTACATTTGAGGAGCATATGAGGTTATTGGTAGAGGTGGCGAAATGTTTGAGAGAAGCTAATTTGACAATTGGTCTACGAAAGTCACAATTCTGTTTTCAGGAGCTCAAGTATTTAGGTTTTATCATAGGTGGCGGTACCTTGAAAACAGATCCTGATAAAGTGCAAGCCATTAGGAACATTAGATTACCGAAATCAGTGAGAGAAGTAAGAAGTTTTCTTGGCACTGCTGGATGGTATAGGCGCTTTATTAAAGATTTTGCGACTATATCAGCTCCCTTAACAGATACCCTGAAAAAATCTAAGAAATTTCTGATAACAACGGAAGCGATTGAAGCTTTTGAGAAACTAAAAAAAGCTTTAACATCAGCTCCAGTCCTACGACATGCGGATTTTTCAAAACGATTTTATATCCAGTGTGATGCGTCCGATTCTGGAATAGGTGCGGTGCTATATCAACTTAACAGCGATAATGAGGAACACCCCATAGCATTCTATTCACAGAAATTAAATCCGTGTCAGAAAAATTATACTGTAACAGAAAAAGAATGTCTAGCGGCAGTAATGGCTGTGAGAAAGTTTAGACCATATGTTGAGATGATGCCTTTCACAATAATAACGGATCATGCTAGCCTTAAGTGGCTGATGACTTTAAAGGATCTAAACGGTAGACTTGCAAGATGGTCGTTACAACTGCAGTCATTCGATTTTCAAATCGAACACCGAAAAGGATCTGAAAACGTCGTGGCTGACATGTTGTCACGCGTACAACAACATATAGTAGATGAAATTCAAACGCAAAATTTAATAGATTTCGAAACTACCGAATTTGAGTCTGAAGATTATTTGGCTTTAATACAGCAGATTGAAGAAAATAGAAATAAATTACCTGACTTGAAAGTGGTAGATGGCAAAATATTTAAACGCACAGACAATGAACTAGAAGAAGAAGATCAGTTCCAATGGAAGTTGTGGATACCAACGAGTTTGACGCACTTAATTATCGAAAAAGCACATGATACAAATACATCAGCTCACGGTGGTATGGCAAAAACAATGGAAAAAGTGAAAAGACTATTTTATTGGCCAAGGATGACTCTTCAAATTAAAGAATTTGTAAGAAATTGTCAGATATGTAAGGAAACTAAGCCATCAAACCGAAACCTTATGCCTGAAATTGGTCAAGAAGTTGTCACCGAAAGGCCGTTCCAGAAATTATATATTGATTTCTTGGGAAAGTACCCCAGATCGAAAAGTGGAAATAGCTATGTGTTCATAGTGATGGACCATTTCACGAAATTCATATTTTTGAAAGCCATGAAGGAAGCTACAACAACAAATGTCATTAAATTTTTAACTCAAGAAATCTTTTATAAATTTGGTGTTCCTGAGGTTGTGCACAGCGATAATGGATCTCAATTTGTTGCCAAAGGTTTTCAAGATTTGATGCAAACGTTTGGTATTAGGCATATGAAAACTGCTGTTTATTCTCCCTAATCTAACGCTTCGGAAAGGGTGAATCAGTCCGTTTTAGCAGCTATTAGAGCCTACCTGAATGAGGACCATAGGGATTGGGATTTATATTTGGCGGAAATAGAGTGTGCTCTTAGAAATTCAATCCATTCAGCAACTGGGGTTACACCATTCTTTGCCTTATTTGGTTTCCATATGTTTTCACATGGGGCAGATTACAGGTTGGCTAGAAAACTGATGTCTTTAACTGATCATGAGGTAGAAAATATCCACAAAAATGGAAAATTGGAACTGATAAGGGAAAAGATTAGGAAAAATATGCATGAGGCATATGAGAAGAGCGCAACCAGGTACAATAAGAGAGCCAGAATTGTAAAACTAATTCCCGGCCAGGAAGTTTTTCGAAGAAATACTGTTCTTAGCGATTTTGGGAAAAATATAAGCTCTAAATTTTGTCGAAAATTTTTGAAATCTCGAATAGTCAAACCAATCGGTAATAACATGTACGAACTTGAGGATTTGCAAGGCAAACCGATTGGAGTATTTCACTTAAAGGACATTAAATTATGAACAATTAGAATTTTGAAAATCTGTGATATAGTCTTTACAAAGTGCAATATTAGGTTTAGTTACACATACATTTTTTTTATTATTATTTTTTTTTAAATGTTTGTGTCGTCCTAATATTTTACTTCGTACCTGATTTTTTTTAGATTTATAGAGGGAATGAACTGTGATAGGAGCCAAGTGGGAAAATGTGCAATACTAGGGTAGGGTGAATTTGTTTCGTCCTAGTATGAGATAGTCTCGGCTTGACGCTTTTAAAAAGGAAACATTTTGTTCACCTTGATGTTCGTGCTAATCGAGAATGTTTATAATTCTGTCCAGCAATTATATTAAGTTTTGTATATATGAATAAATTGAAAATATCTTACCGCTTATCTTATCCGCGTATGTCCAATTAGTATAGTAACGAATCCAGGTAGTTGATAGTATCGTAGCGTACAAGTTACCTGCAATTAAATATGGAAATCACACAAAGTAATAGTCCTTATATGTATATTATTTGTCTATTTATACTTCCCGTAAACTATAGAATAGGTCAAGGGCTATTAGTTGATTGTGTTGCCCGGCTAATTTTGTATGAGACTCTAGTCAGGGTGTGGGAGTTCCCCACGTTTTGAATTTAGTTCACCGACTGTCCAGGGCAAGATTTTATTGAACCACGTGCGAATCATGGATGGTTATGCAATGTACAGCTGGTTGAGTGTAGTTCGGATTCGGATATTTTTGTTTTTCAAAAACATTACTTGCATTCAAGTAGACGGGGACTTTTGGTGTCAATTATACATCCATGGGGTTCTTGGTGATCACGATTGTGAACCACTGTACACATTTGTGTTTAGATTGTACCCCAAATATATTGATATCGAAGGGGCACATCATAACATATCGCACACCGTCCACTCTGATTGTCTTCAGCGAGACCGGTGTTTTGTTGCGGGTGGGTTTTTGTTCCCTATGAATCGACGCCACTGTGTGCGTAAAATTTTTGACGTGGACGCCGGACGATTTTTGAGGTTGGGATGAGGCTTTAACAAAATGCCTCTAATCCATTTGTTTTGTTGGTTTTAATGTAGAGGGGCTTACGGCCAAATGGAGACACTACCTCCTGCCCGAGTCCCAGTGTTTTAATATTGTTTTTTCTGTTCGTGTAAATTGTTTTTTTGTTAAGAATTGTTTTTTTTTGTTAGGAATTGTTTTGCGTTTTTGTGTGACCTGAAATGAAGGAAAAAGGGTGTTAATATTTATATATTAAGGGATAAATTGAAACGATGCATATTTACCATAAGCCGCATCCGTCCAGTAGTCCAAAATCCTGAAAATATAAAATTAAAAAGGAAAATTAATTTACTTTATACTTACGTGTGCTGCTGCCTCCATTAAATTTTACAATGTGTGTATCTGTCAAATCAATTTGTGTTCGTAGGTATGTGTAGTTGAGCTGTGTTTATTGAGCATATAGTAAAGTACGTTTTTAAGAGTAGTAAAGGACAGAGTTGTATCTTCATTCAAAAATGATGATATTTAATATTTTGAATTTTGAAGATGAAAGTTGAATGGGTTATAATCTTGCTGAAATTGCTGATAGCCTAGTATGATTTAAGGTGATAATAGAATTTAATTAGTTTAGCGGGATGTTGTTCGAATGGAAATTGTTTGGATTTGGGGAATTGTGGTATAATTTATTTATTTATTTATTTATCGGAGGAAAGTACAGGACCGCGAGATGATATACATAGATTATATAGGAATAATGTAGCGGAAAATTTTTTTTTAAGTAAATAGGAATGTACAAACTAATTATTGGAAGGGGTATTTAAGCTAGGTAACGGAAAAAGAGAGACATATTATTGATATTTTGCTTAACATCACAAGACAGTGAGTCAGTGTTCAAAATTTCTGGAGTAAATTGAAAACTAGTGGTAATCTAAGTGAAAAGAAACAAGTATAGGAAGTTTCTTGGAGGGAGTGATAGCCCATTAGAAAGAGCCTTATTTCCGTGTTAAATGAAGTGTAGTGTTTGATAGAGAAAAAAAGTTAATTTTTGTTTACGTAAGTTTGAGTAAAAGGAAATGTTTATCATGGTATATCATAGTAATATGTGTTGTGTTTTTTTTTTTTTTTTTTTGAACCAATATAGCTGGCTAGTGTCTCAGTGGAAGCAAGGGCAGGTGTCACGATCCGAGACGACAAGATAGCCAGGTAAAAACTTTATATATATTTCTATTAGAGTCGGAGTACTCATCAACTCGAGTTAAAAGTGGCCGTTATTAGGCAAATTGTGCAAAATTTTGAGGAAGATTTTTATACACATATTTAATTTAACAAAGTATATTAAAGAAAGAGAAAAGAGCATTATTATTGGAATGGTTTAGTCTTGTGTGAGGAAAATCATAATTATAAAGCAAAAGAAAAAATTTATTATTGCAGCAAAATATTGCTCGAAGCTTAATGTATAAAAGAAAAAGTCAATCATTGAATATATAAATATTTGAATTTGTATTATATTTTGTTTATTAGATTTTAAGATAGTATTGGTTACTGTGAATGATTGTGTCTGTTTAAGTGTCAGTTTTTTTTAAGTTAAATTATATATATATATAGTTTTTTATTAGTTGTACAGAAAAGCAACTAGTGATTTTTATATTTATGTATTATATTATTTATTTATAAGTAAGAGAGAAAAAGAAAAAAAAAGATAAATAACACCATAATTTAGGCGCTCAAATTTCGGATTGTAAATTTAGTTTAATAATAGTAAATCTTTGATAGTTGATTGATATCTTAGGGAGCTCCTTCAGGTTGTTTTTTTTTTGAGTTTTATATAGTTGTTTTTCCTTGTTATTCGGTTTCGTTAAACTGTGAATTTGGTAGAAGTCTAAAAAGATAAATTTGAGCTCTAAAAGGGAAGATAAATTAGATAAATCAACTGTTAGTTTAAATAGGTAATTTCAATATAGCATAATATAAGTTTTGTAAATATTCATTAGATATAGAATTATATTTGTATATATATTATTGTCTATTTGTTTGTTTTATTTATAAATATAGTTTTAAGGATTTTATTAATAAAAAGATTATGTTTAGTTGAAATAATACATATATAAATATGAAGGCTTAACTTGAATTAGTAACGGCAATGATAACGATGGATAGGTAAGTGGTGAGTAGTGTCGTGCGGATATAGGGTCGTAGAGTAAAATTTATGGGTGACATACTACGACATGGTTGGGTGGGCAAGTGGAGACCAACATCTGTCTCATAGCCTCGTCAGTCCGGTGTGTAAAGTGTAGGAATGTTTATTGAGCACCCCTTGTTTTTTTTAACGTTGCTGTGCGGATCTGACGTAAGGGTTGGGACCTCCTGAGATTTCAATAGTAGCCGGTGAACTCGTCAGGTTAACGTCACGTAACAACTTAGGTATTATTAATCGAAGTTGAGATTGAAAAGAAGGACAAAATGTTGCGTTTCTTATTTTTAAAGTAATTTTTGCATTTTCTGAATTCATAAAAACCTATTTAAACTCTGAAACATTTATATTGGCATAGATAGAAGATATTGAATCGATATTTCCTTACAGTTCTCTTCAGTTTTCTAAATAATATAAATCAGAGAATTAAGTTTTTTTTTAATTTAAAGTAAAATTGTAATTTAAACTAATAGTAAATTAAAAAAGAGATTGAGTATTAACAAGTAAGAGCGCCATGCCGAATCTTATATACCCTTCACAACGTGTAGTCATGCAATAACAGTAGTTTGTATCACCATTCATCCCATACGAAATACGTACATACATATAAAAAACATACATATATAAAAACATCACATTGTAAAATTAAAAATTTACGTATGTTAAAAAAATAAAAAAAAAATTTTTTAAAATATACATATATAATAAATATAAAACAAAAAAAATAAAAAAAAATTAAAAAAAAAATTTAAAAAAAAACAAGTAAAAGCGCTATATTCGGCCGTGCCGAATCTTATATTCCCTTCACAACGTGTAGTCATGCAATAACAGTAGTTTGTATCACCATCCCATATGAAATACGTACATACATATAAAAAACATACATATATAAAAATACCCCATTGTAAAATTATAAATTTACGTATGTATGTTTAAAAAAAAAATTAAAAAAAAAATTTAAAAAAAAAAAATTTTAAAAAAAAATTAAAAAAAAAATTTAAAAAAAAAATTTAAAAAAAAAAATTTAAAAAAAAAATTAAAAAAAATTTTTTTTTAAAAATAATTAAAATTGAATTTTTATTTTGTCGAACTTTTCTGTTTAAACTATTATTTAAAAATTTTTAATCAGGCTTGAGTTCATATTAATATTCTTTATTTTTACAAAGAATTTTTTTAATTGTGATAAATGAAAGAATAAATCTTGAAAAATTATATTTTTACCGACACTAGCCGAGTGGAATGCATTTTCGAAACCAGCTACGATTTCATCATCAGCACTCTCTGATCGGTGGTTTCATGTTGGTTGTAAATATCATCTATTTAACTCACGGGACTTATGTTAATTGAATTAAATATATGATATTTACAACCAACATGTAACCACCGATCAGAGAGTGCTGATGATGAAATCGTAGCTGGTTTCGAAAATGCATTCCACTCGGCTAGTGTCGGTAAAAATATAATTTTTCAAGATTTATTCTTTCATTTATCACAATTAAAAAAATTCTTTGTAAAAATAAAGAATATTAATATGAACTCAAGCCTGATTAAAAATTTTTAAATAATAGTTTAAACAGAAAAGTTCGACAAAATAAAAATTCAATTTATATAAACACAGGGCACGGTGCAATAAATCATTCATTCACTGTTAGTCAGTCAACATTTCGTTGTATACTGACCTCACAGAAAATAAAACAAATGATTATAAACATTGATTGTTAAAAACAATTATCTGTTCTTATCGCTACCTAACTGGTGGCTAGAGCAGGACAAAAATAGTGATAAATGAAAGATAATAACAAACAAAAGTAAAAAGGGTTGCTGTTTGGTTAAAATTTCAATCTAACTCATTGTGGTAAAATTATATGAAATAGGAAAAACTAAAAATTAGTTACCGAATTCAATTAACATAAGTCCCGTGAGTTAAATAGATGATATTTACAACCAACATGTAACCACCGATCAGAGAGTGCTGATGATGAAATCGTAGCTGGTTTCGAAAATGCATTCCACTCGGCTAGTGTCGGTAAAAATATAATTTTTCAAGATTTATTCTTTCATTTATCACAATTAAAAAATTCTTTGTAAAAATAAAGAATATTAATATGAACTCAAGCCTGATTAAAAAAAAAAAAAAAAAAAAAAAATTTTTTTTAAAAAAAAAAATTTTTAAATAATAATTAAAATATATATAATAAATATAAAACAAAAAAAAAATATTAAAAAAAAAAATTAAAAAAAAATAATAAAAATATAAATAATATATTAAATAAAAAATAAAAAAAAAAAATAAAAAAAAAATTAAAAAAAAAAATAAAAAAAAATAAAAAAAATTTTTTTTTGCCTCAGCTGGGATTCGATGCCACGTTTTTTCTAACCAGTATACACGTTTGTATGTATGTATGTTGTTGTTGTAATGTTGTTTTTGTGAAAAAAAATCGAGGTGGTCGTGGGTTTTTGCTCATATCTCAGTTGTTTATGTACCGATGTTTCTGATTTTCAATACCGATCTACTCCCGAATATTTCTGATATTTTAATACCTCTCCCGAGTCCATGCGATGTCGGGGGGCTTCAAAAAGTTGATTTCAACATACACACGGACAGACGGTCAGACGGACAGACTGACAGGGCTTATTCGACTCCCCTATTCATAAGCTTTCAGAAAATATATACTTTATGGGGTCGGAAATCAAAATTGTAGAAATTTCACACGGAATGACAAACCTATATATACCCTTTTTCACTGTGTGAAGGGTATAATAATTAAAATATACATATATAATAAATATAAAACAAAAAAAATAAAAAAAAATTAAAAAAAAAATAAAAAAAAAATAATAAAAATATAAATAATATATTAAATAAAAAATTAAAAAAAAATTAAAAAAAAACAAATTTAAAAAAAATAAAAAAAAAATTTTGGCTCTGCTGGGATTCGATGCCACGTTTTCTCTAACCAGTATACACGTTTGTATGTATATATGTTGTTGTTGTAATGTTGTTTTTGTGAAAAAAATCGAGGTAGTCGTGGGTTTTTGCTCATATTTCAGTTGTTTATGTACCGATGATCCTGATTTTCAATAGCGATCTACTCCCGAATATTTCTGATATTTTAATACTTCACCCGGGTCCAAGCGATGTCGGGGGGCTTCAAAAAGTTGATTTCAACATACACACGGACAGACGGTCAGACGAACAGACTGACAAACAGACAGAGCTTAATCGACTCCCCTATTCATAAGCTTTCAGAAAATATATACTTTATCGGGTCGGAAATGAAAATTGTAGAAATTTCACACGGAATGACAAACCTATATATACCCTTTTTCACTGTGATACCCTTCACACAAAAAAATAATATGAAATGGCTATGAAGTAGCGGATAATTTTTTGAAGTCAATTTTTCAAAGTCGATATCTAATGTCTTACAAATATTGTCGTTTTAACCCAAATTCAATCGCTTCATCCTCAGTTTAACCCCTGTAAAATCACTTCTTTTTCATCTTTTTTGTCACTCTGTTCCTAATATTCTTTTAAAAATCCCATAAATTATATATTTCCTAACAGCTTATGACTAGGGGAGTCTAATGAGCAATGTGCGTCTCTCAGTATGTTGGTTGAAATAAACTTTTAAAAGACCCCACATGATGCGCAGATCTTTATGTGGTTATATTAATTTGGATATATCCGGGAATTAATAATTATCGAAATAGGGCATAATCGCCTCAAAACTTATTGAGATAATTTATATACACGCTTACTACTGTTTGAAGATATTAAATGCTCTTAGGCCTTTTCGTTAAAAATCTTGAAGAAATCAGTCACTACACGGCACAGTTATAGGCTTAAATAATTTTTAAAAATACACATATTTTTGTAATATTTCAAATTAAAAAAAGGTATAAAACTATTGCTGAGAAAAATCGACAAATTGATTAGAAAGTAACCGAGATGTAAGAACAAAAATGTAAATGCTTTTGGGTTTTTCTTTAAATCTAGAAACGAAATTAGATTTATTTCAGTTTCTGGACAACAGAGAGAGCCACATATATCAAAAGAAAGAGCTTGACTTGCAGAAATTATATAAATATTAAAATTGATAATGGCCGCCACTACAAAATAACGTACAATAAATTTATATATGGAACAAAATCTAGTAACTGAAGATGTACACAGAAGAATGCATTTTACTATGAAAAAGTTAAGCCCAAATTGAATTGTGGATAAATGCCGTAATTATTTTTTAATAATTTTTTAAATGCAATTACTGCTGTCAAGCTTAAACAACAGGACATTGAAGAAATTGTATGAAGTAGAACCTGAAAACAAATTAAAATATTAGTTTAAAGATTGGTGGAATAAAAAATATTTATAACCAGCAAAAAAGGCATGCAAAAGAAACAGATAAAGCATGGATTCAACCCATGGTGAAACAGTTCGATTTAGGTGAAACATGCATGATTTTATCATTAAAGTGATATTATTTTGCATGCATTCTTAAGTTATTTTAAGAACTTTATTTAAGACAAACCATTTTGAAAATATTTATAATAAACCTAATTCATAAATATAGAACAAGTTTTTGTGTTTAATTAAATTTATTATTTGCATTAAAAATTAACATTGTTAATTACATTGTTCATAAATTCTCGAGTTAAAACAAGTAAGAGTGCCTTATTCGGCCGTGTCGAATCTTGTATACCCATCACAACGAGTAGTCATGCAATAACAATTGCTTGTATCACCATTCATCTCAATAATATGAAATACGTACATACTGTTTAAAATAAATAAATAAATAAAATATATACAATAAAAAATATAAATAAAAAATAAGTTAAGGTTTCCTCAATTTTGACCCCAAAAAATTGCCTTAAAACTCATAATCATAATATGATTAAATAGAAATTGATATTCACCTTCTCAATTCGTTTTAATATATTGTTTTTCAACATTCAAATCTATAATACATTTGCTAAATAATTTCCGCAAATTTTCTGTACTTCGATTCTATCTAGAAACAAATTATGATTCACATTAACAATGTTTATACACAAATTCTTCCACTATATAAAAATTTTGCCAAACTAATCCGCAATTTCAATGATTGTTTTTTTTATTATTTTATCGTTCTTTGCGTTTTACGATTCAACTTTATTTGTTGTCGTTTGTTAGCGCTTTTGCAGTATTTCTTTAGAATAATTGCTCTTAGTCCTAATGCTTTGCAATTGTAACAATTGTATTGTTTATAGATTTACTGAAATGTAAATAATTTACAAACAATAAAACGAAACAAAAAAAAACAAACAAAAAATTCTCCATCATTTTGTTTAAATAATTGCGTTAAGTGAAACATTTGATAAGTATTACAAGATACTAAGAAAAACATATTGTTGCATAATCATTTTCGTTTTATATTAAATATTGTTGTTTGTACTATTGTATTTACGTACATACATATACGTATGCACGTATAACACCCACTCCTAAAGCACATCTAACATTTCTAATGTTGAGTTGATTTTTATGAATTGAATTCCCTTTAAAATAAATACAATTTTAAAAATTCCGCTTAAGAGCATTAAGTTATATTAAGAGTAAAATTAAATTACGAACGATATTGTTCGTAGATAAAATAAAGCCAATAAGTTTTAACGATACGTATATCTTCTTGAAAAATTGTCTAAAATAATTAAAAATTCACCTGAAGATAGTTCAAATTGTGGAACTTCTTCTTTATACCCACCACCAAAAAAATGGTGGGGACATATTCATTTTGTCATTCTGTTTGTAACACATCGTAATATTCATTTTAGACCCCATAAATATATTTTCTGAGACCTGGCATCATTTTACGACGGTCTAGCTTTGTCCGATAGAGCTCGATCCGAAAGATGCTCAAATTTATACACAAGTGGTGTTTGATATTGAAAATTGGATAAATCGGTCTGTTAGGAATAGAGTTATAGGTCGTAATGGAAGAGCAGGTCAAAAAACCCATGTCCTTTCTACATCGAATAAAATGCGATTGTCTCTAAACGCATTGACGTAAGGCGATGAAAATTCGAATGTATATTTTTTACACTAGATCAAAATGTACCGCACAGTGTCCTTTTCGGTATATATAAAATTAAAAAGGTAATAAAACTGACAAAGTTAGATGTATGATGCTGAAATTTTGCACAAATGGCTTTTTGATCAAAAGACTTGTACCAACGGAAAATTAATGTGACTCGCCCAACTCCCATATGACGCTTTATCTCAAATTCATATAATTTCTGTACGGAAAAAGTTTTTTTAAAAATATCTAAGTTGAATTTATTAGCAGAAACTAAATTTACATGCCTACTTTGCTGCACTAAATTTATTTAAATATTTTAAGTGCATTTCGCAGTTAAACAAAGAACGTAAAACATATTTGATGCAAAAGTCATACGAAAATCGCTATAATATATATCCGCAAAACTTGAACCAACATTTCATTTGGATTGAATTTATCTGTTAGGTCTTCGTACATTAAGTAAGTACAGTACTCTTCGCTTATACTTAGTTACATCCTTTAGTTTTAGCCAAATTGTGGAATATATCGCTAATGTAGCTATAAGCCTAATTTTTTAAATTCTTCTTTTATAATAATAACTTTAAGTAATAAAATATAAATTTTCTGTTGTATAATAATTTTAAACTCATCCAATTCAAATGTTTTTCCGAAAAATATAATCTACAATAGTACATCACTAGATTTAGAAAAAAAAAATTGCGAATGTTACTATGTAACAAATTTTCGATGTGAAAATTTGTACATACCAGAGGTAAAATGTTTTGAAAATTAAATAAATCCAAAGAAGAACATTAACTACTTAATTTTATGTACTTATGTATATAAAACAAAAAAGTAAAATTTTGTGAAAATGAGCGAGTTCACTTAATTGTAAATAAATTCGAATACAATCAATCGATCGATGATCGGTGTCTTATTTTGTTTATATTACACGAGGCTTTACAAATAAGCAATAAATCTAAAAAATTCTTTCCGTTTTGATTTTTTTACGATTTAAAAAAAATGCTATTTTCTCGAAATAAATATATTCTTTGCTTAAATATTTTATTCTAACTCCGAAACTACTGGTCCGTTTGAAACGCAGTATATAAACAAATCAAAGGCTATGTAAATCGAAATTTTTCAAAGTTTATTTCAATAATGGCGGACTAAGCGTTTTCGAGTTATCATTAATTATGTGGAAAAGCGTCTTAAAAATCTTTAATTTTACTAACAATTTAAAAAAAAAACTCTCCATAGAATTTAAGATTTGGACGATATTTGTATTACTGGAACCACAATGCATTAAAATTGCAAAATGGGTTTTTCTATGCCGTTAAATTTTTTTTTAATTTTGTTGCCTTGTTTTGTTTATGCTAAATAATTTCTATTGTTAAAACACACCTGTAAGTAAGCGTGTGTAGAGACAAACAAGTTAGTTCCTTTAAATAATTTTGTTGGATCGAAATCAATGGCGAGTTTTCAAATACATACTTAATTGTAAAAAAAAATGTTAATATTTTAAATAAATAAAAAAGGTTTTATATGTTTAAGCAAGTGCTAAAGCACTGCACCTTTTCAACATTTTCCTAAATTCCTTAAACATTTTAGTGCTGTCTGCTCATAGCTATTCATGCTTTTAGACCATGTAAATGACTTTTCATTGTAATATGACCTTTTCGATTGCCATTTGTCCGTTTAGCAAACATTGTAATAAAATCGGGTGCAGCCCTTTTTGTAGCAATTTCAAATGTCGACATTTTAGATATTAAAATCACATTACGATACTGACATTTTTTTATACCCTTCACCTGTGGTGCACAAGGGTATATATAGCTTTGTCATTCCGTTTGTAATTTCTACAATTTTCATTTCCGACCCCATAAAGTATATATTTTCTGAAAGCTTATGAATAGAAGAGTCGATTAAGCCCTGACTGTCTGTCAGTCTGTCCGTCTATCCGTATGTCCGTCTGCCCGTCTGTCCGTGTGTTTGGTTGAAATCAACTTTTAGAAGCAACTATATGTTCCTCAGATCTGTATATGGTATCAATCTCTTGGAAATATCCAGGAATGAATCGCTATTGAAATTCAGCACAATCGCCCCATAACTTTCTGAGATATGAGCAAAAAACCACGACCACCTCGTTTTTTTTCACAATTACAACAACAACATACATACATAGATACATGTAAAAAACATACCAAACAAAAAAAATTACAAAAAAAAAAAAAATATTAAAAATAAGAAAAAAATAATAAAAAAAACTACAAAAAAAAAATTTTTAAAAAATTTAAAAAAAAATTTAAAAAAATTTTTTAAAAATTTTTCTAAAAAAAATTTTTAAAAAAATTTAAAAAAAATATAAAAAAAATAATAAAATATAAATAATATATTAAATAAAATAAAATAAAATTTTTTTGGCTCAGCTGGGACTCGATGCCATATTTATTGTACGTATGCACGTATTTTATATGGGATGAATGGTGATACAAACAATTGTTATTGCATGACTACACGTTGTGAAGGGTATATAAGATTCGGCACGGCCGAATATAGCACTGTTACTTGTTATATACTAAAACTTTTTTTTATTTTGATAAATATGTACTTATATAAGTATATGAGTAAATGTTCGTTCGAATTATATGTAAGAGTATCTACCATAAAAATTGATGAACAAAACAAAATGCACATGCAAACCTGTAATCGTTAGAAACTCTCAATTAAAAAAATCAAATTCATAATTATTATACCCTTCACACAGTGAAAAAGGGTATATATAGCTTTGTCATTCCGTGTGAAATTTCTACAATTTTCATTTCCGACCCCATAAAGTATATATTTTCTGAAAGCTTATGAATAGGAGAGTCGATTAAGCTCTGTCAGTCTGTCAGTATGTCCGTCTGTCCATGTGTATGTTGAAATCAACTTTTTGAAGCCCCCCGACATCGCTTGGACTCGGGTGAGGTATTAAAATATCAGAAATATTCGGGAGTAGATCGGTATTGAAATTCAGAAACATGGGTGCATAAACAACTGAGATATGAGCAAAAACCCACGACCACCTCGATTTTTTTTTCACAAAAACAACATTACAACAACAACATACATACATACAAACGTGTATACTGGTTAGAGAAAACGTGGCATCGAATCCCAGCTGAGCCAAAAAAAAATTTTTTTTAATTTTTTTTAAAAATTTTTTTTTAATTTTTTTTTTATTTTTTTTTATTTTTTATTTAATATATTATTTATATTTTGATTATTATTTTTTTTAAATATTTTTTATTTTTTTTTTTAATTTTTTTTTTTTTTTTTGTTTTATATATATTATATATATAATAATTTTTTTTTTTAATATTTTTTTTTAAATATTTTTTTTTTAATTTTTTTTTTAAATTTTTTTTAAAATTTTTTTTTCTTAAATTTTTGTTAAAATTTTTTTTTCGTTTTTTTAACATACGTGTATTTATAATTTTACAATGGGATGTTTTTATATATGTATGTACGTATTTCATATGGGATGAATTGTGACACAAACTACTGTTATTGCATGACTCCACGTTGTGAAGGGTATATAAGATTCGGCACGGCCGAGTATAGCGCTCTTACTTGTTTTTAATAGTCTTCAATACTCCCATTATAAAACAACACCGAAAAATATAAAAAAAAATAATAATAATAAAGCATGATTTTGATATGTATAAGCAAATATTTATACATGTATGTATGTATGTATGTACCGTCCAAATATATTGAAGATATACAATGAACTTGAACACATTCATACATCTACTAACTTACATAAAAGAAACGTAAAAAATATTACTTATGCACTAGATTGGAATTAAATTTAATGATTTACGATACCAAACACTCTGTATAAAATATCACGCTACAAGTAATTGGTGGAGTTTGTACTTAAAAAACCTTCTCAAATTGTCTGCTATAGATTAACGTACAAACAAAATCTTATAAAAAATAGACTACTTAATTGCAGAGCAGCAATGTTTGGTATTCTGTATATTAACAAGTTAGAACAGTATAAGTATTCGGCTGTGCAAAATTTTTTAACCACCATCAAAATTTATTATTTTGTTAACAACTCTACTCACTATAGTATCATTTCATTATGTTAAAAGTTAAAGAAGTAATAAATTCTTCGTTTAAGTCCAATTTGCTATTAATTGATTTTCTTAAATTTAGTATCTAAATAAAATCCTAGTATTTTTGCAATAAAAGTTAAATTTGTAAATTGGTTTTCAAAAACTAAACTTCATTTTTATATCTTCCATTTATACAATACAAACTATGAAACTATGATATTCAAATAATATCAAACAACAAGTTAATTTTAAACAAGTATATAACAGTTCTGCCAACCTGACAATTTGATATATCGCACTTGATCAACAAGAGGGTATTAACTCAAAATTTTTAAAATATCACTTTTTTCAAGAAATCAGCAAACAACATCAATATCTATCTACTGTAAAAATTTCAACGTATTCCGTTTACTCTTTCATCTCGAAAACCACTTTTGAGACCATATTCATGATAATGTAGTGATTACCTTTATTTCAACAAAAAGGTATTATTTCGAGTTAATACAAAAGTTGAAATAGGTAAGAATCGTATATTTTCAAAAAAAAAAGGTATTATTTTGATTTGAGCCTTTATTTATGTTAAAAATAATCAAACTGTTTTATTTACATTTGGTTGTATTTTGAGTTGATACTATTTTTATACCCTTCACCTGTGGTGTACAAGGGTATATATAGCTTTGTCATTCCGTTTGTAATTTCTACAATTTTCATTTCCAACCCCATAAAGTATATATTTTCTGAAAGCTTATGAATAGAGGAGTCGATTAAGCCCTGACCGTCTGTCCGTCTGTCCGTGTGTTGGTTGAAATCAACTTTTAGAAGCAACTATATGTTCCTCAGATCTGTATATGGTATCAATCTCTTGGAAATATCCAGGAATGAATCGCTATTGAAATTCAGCACAATCGCCCCATAACTTTCTGAGATATGAGCAAAAAACCACGACCACCTCGTTTTTTTTCACAATTACAACAACAACATACATACATAGATACATGTAAAAAACATACCAAACAAAAAAAATTACAAAAAAAAAAATATTAAAAATAAGAAAAAAATAATAAAAAAAACTACAAAAAAAAAATTTTTAAAAAATTTAAAAAAAAAATTTAAAAAAATTTTTTAAAAATTTTTCTAAAAAAATTTTTTGAAAAAATTTAAAAAAAATATAAAAAAAAATATAAAAAAAAATAATAAAATATAAATAATATATTAAATAAAATAAAATAAAATTTTTTTGGCTCAGCTGGGATTCGATGCCACATTTATTCTAACGTGTACGTATGCACGTATTTTATATGGGATGAATGGTGATACAAACAATTGTTATTGTATGACTACACGTTGTGAAGGGTATATAAGATTCGGCACGGCCGAATATAGCACTGTTACTTGTTTTGATAAAATTTGTTTTATTCTATAATTTTAATTCGAAATGTGACTCTTTTTATGAAAAAATTGTTCAAATTTTTTTTGAGTTAACACCATTTTTTCATGAAAAGGGTCACAATAGATTTTTTTGCAATGATTAGTAAAATTTAAAACAAAAACAATGTATATATATTTTTTCAAATGGAATTTGCTTCCTATGGTATATTTGAATTTTTAAATTCTGTTAAAATGTGGCCACAAACAGTTTTTTGACTCTACTGAAAATTCAAAAATTTTGAGTTAATACCCTCTTGTTGATCAAGTGCGATATGTACCTCAATCAAAATAAATAACAAGAAATACATATGTATCTTTAATAATACACGGTATTTTTCGATAATTTTTTTTTTTGTTTTTGCCAACGGTAGTATCTATATTTTTAACTGGAACATAATCTCCCACCAAATATTGTTTAGCAGGTACATAATGCTTGTAAAAATAGTTCTCATTGTATTTTTGAGACCGTTCAATTGCATTTAACACTTTTAGTCGCTGTGAATTCAAATCAACACAGTTTTCGTTTTCAGGCTTATCGTCTAAATATTCTGTTAGTTCATCGAAAAAAAGGCCTTCAGCAGATGTTGTATTAGACAATCTTACGGAAGTTGTGTTGGAGTTGAATGCACATGGAATATTATGGGAAGTTGCAGAGCTAAAAGCACCTGTGATTAAAGTTGACGTTAAAGCGGAAGTTACAGCAGTAAATACATCGGTGCTTACGACGGAGGTTGAAGATGTTAATTAAGAAATATCGGAAGTTAAATCTGTAATTTCAGGAGAAAAAAAATTCCTACATCGCAAGAGCTTGATTCACTATTACTCGGAGCTTCTTTCACAGAATCGTATAGGCTTCATAACTGACTCATTGTTGCAGATTCGGGAAACGATATTCTTGATGCAGTTAAACTATCAATCGCCTTTTGACGACTTGGACGTTGATTTATTAAAATTTTTATTGTTTGTATGACCCCACACCTGAATTGTAAATTGGTTTTCAAAAAGTAAAATTTATTTTTATATCTTCTATTTAAACAATAAAAACTATGAAGCTTGATATTCAAATAATACCAAACAACAAGTTAATTTTAAACAAGCATATTACAAATTACTTATTTATTTCACCACAATATTTAAGCAGTGGGCGTCGGTATTGAAAAATTATTTATTTAAGATCGTGTCCAAAGTGTAATTATATGAATTTGAGAAAAATCGCTTTATGGGATATGGGCGCTGAAGTGTTGTGTCACATTAAGTTTCTGTTGTTACAATAATATTAACCAAAAGACTATACATATTTGCTAATTCTCAGAATCTTACATCTTATTTTTCTCTTTTATCACGATTTGAATTTTAAAAAAATTTTAGTTAGTTAGTTTTAAACAGATTTGACAATTTTTTGAGACTATGTCTCATATTTTAATACCTTTAGCGTATCCAAAATTTAATTAGTAGGTTAAATATACGAAATAGGTACGGTGTAACTTTATAATCTAAAAAGAGCATTAAATTCGGCTGTGGGTATCAAACTCACCACCAATTTTGCAAATTTTAATATTTTGTTATTAACATTAAACAATACAATCTCATTATATCACTTTCTTTGTGTAAATTCAATTTGCTATTATTATACCCGCCACCAAAAAAATGGTGGGGTTATATTCATTTTGTCGTTCCGTTTGTAACATATCGAAATATCCATTTAAGATCCCATAAAGTATATATTTTCTGAATTGGGGTTTCATTTTATAACGATCTAGCTATGTCCGTCCGTCTGTCCGTCTGTTGAAAGCACGATAGAGGTCGCACCGAAAAAGCTAGGCGGCTCAAAATTTACCAGAATTTTTCTTATACACTAGGTTGGTTTGGTATTGAAAATGGGCTAAATCGGAATATTAGGAAGAGAGTTATAGCTCGAAAAGCAAGAGTAGGTCGAAAAAACCGTGTCCTTCGAACATCGAATAAAATGGAATTGTATCCAAACGCATTAACGTATCGTCATGAAACTTCGAATATATATTTCTCGAGTCGAAAGAATATTTCTCCCCAAAAATTGCTTAAATCTATGCATTAGAAAAGGAGTTATAGGTCAAAATGTACGAAAATTTATACCGCTCAGTGTATATTTCAAATTTAAAACGTAATAAAACTGACAAAACTATATGTACGGTTCTGAAATTTTGCAAACATGGTTTTTTGATCAAAGTCTTCGTTATAACGGAAAATAAATGTGCCACGCCCACTTTTTTTTTGAAATTTTATAAAAATATATTAGTCATATTCATTAGCATTTATTCATTGCAGATGGCAACATCTGTTGAAGGCGCCACTACATTTTGCAAACACTGAGGATGATGTCTTTGCTAAACATCACGTAGAACACTAGATGACTCTAGTAACATTTTTTTGCACAAACTACAAAGGAATTTTATAGGGGTTTGTGAAAACGAAAATGACCGAAGTTTGTTGACAAAAATTAACTAGAGTAATGATTTGTGCCCAACTTTACATATAGTTGTACACACAGTCTTATGAGGTTTAAGATTTAAAAATATTAAAAAAAATGTGAATCAGTAGATTTAAAATAAGTATTTGAATATTTAAAATACATATTTTAACAAATTTAAAAAACTTTTTTTTTATCTATCTATTATTTTGTAAAGGGTGGTTAAATTTTAAGGGCCACAGGGTGATTCAAAATAGACATGCTCAGCATTTTGCCAAAACAGGAAATTTATTAGTAAGATTTTGATTTTTAAAGTTCTATAACATTTTACTTTTAAAAGATTTTCAAACGAAATAAGTTTTGTATAATTTTAAAATTGGTTAGCCATTAGTACATGAAAATAAATAGTTTATAATGCTTAGAAATAATTGTTTTTTTATCTTAAGGTCTAAATTTTCCTAAATTCCTTTTTTTAATACACCATAACTTCTAGAAAGCATAAGATAACAAAAAGAAATTAGCACTATTTAGTAGATAAAACTCTCCTCTATACCCCTATGCCCCATTGTATACCCGGGACGATCCGACCGTGATCACCAGACCAATTTTTGTGACACAATGTCAAATATTTTTTGCAAAATTTTAGTAAAAGAGCTAAACAAATTTTTTTGTAATGTGTTTTTTTTAAGTATTTGAGCCGCCACCAAAAAAATGGTATATATATTCTTAATCGGGGTTTTATTTGATGACGATCTAGCTATGTCCGTCCGTCTTTTAAAAGCACGAGCGCACCTCCCATACAACGTTTTCTATCAAATTCTTATAATTTTTCTATAAATCGAATAAAAGAGGACTTTATTGAAATACCTAAGTTGTATTTATTAGCATAAATAACTTCGACATATTTACCTACTATAACGCCCACTTTTCACGTTATCTACTGTTAATGAAATTTAAATTTATAAACCCGACAAAATTAGAGGTATGATGATAAAATTTGCTACGGAAATCCTTCTAGTCAATGTTATTGTTATGCCAGAAAATTTAAGTGACAAGCCCACTCTTACGCCCACATCTGAAGCATTTAATTTACGAAAACATTTTAGCAGCATATCGAAGTTATAAAGGGTGGTGAAATTTTAAGAGCCGATGTTGATTTTGAATAAAACACAAGTAATTTAGGAAATTATTATCATTTCTTTTTGTAATGATAATATTTTCATGGTTCAATTATGTATGGAACAAAATATCGGCCAAATGGCCCCCGCGACCTCAACGGCACACCTCGATCCGATAGTCCAAATTCTCAATAACATTGCTGATGCTCAATTGTTTGGCACGATGATGAGTCGAAGTTGCCTGTTTTTTTTGCCACACTATCGCGATAAACAGCAATGCTTCTCATTTAACGAATTTAGAAGGCATTCACAGATGTTCTAACATTTTATACAGACCTGGGGCCGAATTACGGCATTCGATATCGATCGAAATTTTAACGATCGAGTACGCTGTGCTTTAGGTATAGGGATTCTAATAAGAGTTTTCAAATTTCGATCACGTTCGAGTGCCGAAATTCGGCCTCTGTTTTAAATTTTAAATTTAACCATCCTCTACAAAGAAAGTGATGTATATTTTATTATAAAAAGATTATTCCAAGCGATTAACAAAATAATAATTATTGTGCTTGTACTATGTACACAAAATTGGTGGTGGGTAAAAAAGATTCGGCACAGCCGAATATAGTGCTCTTACTTGTTATTATGATAAGATTGGTATGGTTCAATTATATATGGAACAAAATATCGGCCAAAATGGCCCTCGTAACCTCGACGGCACACCTCGATCCGATGGTCCAAATTTTCAATGACAATGTTGATGCCCAATTGTTGGGCACGATGATGATTCGAGGTTGACTGCTCTTTGGCCACACTATCGCGAAAAACAGCAATGTTTTCCGTTCATATAACTAAATAGGCATTCACAGATGTTGTCACGTTTCATACAGACCTGTTTTGCTTAAATTGAAATATTTTTGACAGTTCTCCCGATTGTGGACGAATTTGAACGATTGTGTTGACCAAAATAATTACGAAGTGCACAAAATGCATTTTGATTTGAATGCCCATTTTCATAAAAAACCTGAATAGCTTTAACGTGTTGATCGATTGCCTATCTTTCCACAGTTCAAATTGAGTTGGTCTGAGATTGAGAAATGTCAAATGAAATCAAGAAAAAATTGGCTTTTAGATGTGATTCACCTTCAATATGGGCCCTTAAAATTCAACCACCCTTTACAAAGAAAATTATACATATTTTAGTATAAAGAGATTATAGCGATTAACAAAATAATAAATATTGTGCCTTAAATGTACAAAAAATTGGGCATTAAAAAAAAGGGTGTTACCTTAATTTTTTTTTTAATTTTACATATATTGGAATAAAATAATTTACCAGAAGGTTCTATACGCGGAATGTCGTCATCATGTATCCATAAAATATCCCGTAAAAATACAACATTGTTGAAGATAAGAGTCAGTATTATCATTTCTAATGTAGAAATTCTTAATTTTCAATTGTAGGATTAAATTTAATGAAATAAATTAATAGCATCTCGAAGTAACACAAAGAAAATCAAAATATACATATTTTATAAAGAGATTATTTTATAGCAATTACTATTAATAACAAAATAATAAATAATTGGTGGTGGGTATCAAAAATTGGGCACAGCCGAACATAGTGATCTTACTTGTTTTTACTAGGAAAATATATGTTCGAAGTTTCATTGCATTTTATTCCATGTTGGAATAACATTGTTTTTTTACCTACTCCTGCGTTACAACCTTTAACTCTCTTCCTAATATATTGACTAATTCCATTTTCAATTTCAAACAAACATTGTGTATAAGAAATACTTTGGTAAAATTTGAATCCCTTAACTTTTTCTGTTTGAGCTCTATTGTGCTTTCAACATTGTTAACAGATAAGAATCGATTAGTATTAAAAATAGACGAATTCGGAAGGAATGAAATGAAAAGAGAAATTTTAAAGGTAAGTTTCTTGGTTAAAGCAATTACATTTTTCTGAACATCTTTTAAATAAGAAAAACAGTTATAGCTAACTTTACGACCGACAAAAATGGATGTCCGTTGCTGAGATATCGTATATGTGTCTTTTTTAAAAAAAATAATATTTCAAGGCGGGCTATGTAACTGATTTTACGTGGCCTGATATTTTTAAATTAAATTAATGAAACCATCCATTATCTTATGTAAAAATCACCACTAATATTTCACAATTATAACATCTAATTGTCCAATAAAATAAAACCTATTGTAGAAATTGTGGTCATTTTACACATTTTGTGGAGTGGCACTAGCGTTATTCGATAATTCCGAATATTTGGGTCTCGTATTGGACAGCAAACTAAACTGGAACCTGAACACAAAGTCTAGGACCACTAAGGCGGCAACTGTATTATACTGCTGCAAGAGGGCAATTGGCCTTAATTGGGGTATTAACCCAAGGAACTTATACCGGCTGTACGATTCTGTCGTCAGACCAATTCTTTATTACGGAGCGGCAGTCTGGTGGGTGGCGCTGGAGAAGAGAATCCACCAGGACAGATTCGAACGTATTATGAGAATGGCTGCGATTATGATAACAGGTGCTCTTAGGACCACACCATCTAAGGCACTGTTCACTATTCTGAACTTGTTACCACCAGACATCCTGGCTAAGCAGATGGCTGCGAACACCGCACTGAGGCTGAATGCCACAAGGGCATGAAAGTATGTGAATTATGGACATGCAGAATTTTGGGTATGATCAATATTGCTTCTCCTATTGATTACAAGGTAACTGAACCAGTATTCGATCCGGGTTTCGTGACGAATATACCAGATGGATCTGAATACGACAACGGTCTCCGACCTCCGGAGAATGCCATCCAGATATTTACTGACGGATCGAAATCACATGCTGGAACTGGATGTGGTATCTTTTCGATCCAGTTGGGGTTGGAACTGTCCCTGAGGCTACCGGATTATTGCAGCGCGATACAGGCCGAATTAATGGCTATAAGACAGCCGCGGAAAAGATTCAGTATAATGGAATATCTGGCAGGGATATTTATATATTTACTGACAGCAAGGCGGCTATTAGGTCCCTTGAGAGTGTGTACAGCACATCGAAAATTACCCAGGAATGCCGGGTGTCTCTTGAGGAGATAGCGAGACATTCGACGGTTACCCTTGTGTGGGTTCCAGGACATGGGGATATTGATGGTAATAATAGAGTTGATGCACTTGCAAAAGCCGGTACTACCTTAGATTCGGTTGAATCCGTTTGTGCTTTGGGTATTCCCTTATCGTAGGGTAAGCAGCTAATATCGCATCGATTCTATTTGGATGCCAAGGAAAGATGGGTGAGAGAACCCACTTGTTTGGAAACCAGAAAGATCTGGCCTGACAGCGATGTTCATAGGGTGCAATATGCAGTGGATATGCCCCGAATCCACCTTAGGAACCTCATAGCGGTCATTACCGGACACTGGCCTATAGGTACACATGCGAAAAAGCTGAATATCCCTTACAACGACTTCTGCAGAAGTTGCGATAACGAGGAAGAGGAGGAGACGACTGAACATCTTCTCTGCAATTGTCCTGCATTCGGGGACCTAAGACGCCAAATTCTAGGTCAACGAATACTTGTAAGTAAAACTTGTATTTCCGTAGTTGATCTGGGAAAGATCCACACCTTAATAAACAGGACAGGATGGCTAAGGAACGACGGCCAGAGGACATAAACGAACGGGCGTTGGTGCATACGGTATCACAACGGGACCCTCGGAGGACCCCAGTGAACTATGCCTTCGGGCGGCTGCCGAATCTAACCTAACCTAACCTACACATTTTGTTTATTATTTCTTTATTATTTTTTTGCACAATGGTTACAATAGTTTCACATGTTTATAGAATGCTGTATAAATACATTATAGCAGGCAAAGTAATAAGTAGAAATTAATTTCTTACTACGACAGGTTGTGAATTAAGCAGATATTTTTAAATTATGCTCAAATAAAAAATAGAAGTTTCAAAGAAAGAATATATGTATAAACTATTTCAAAGTTACTGACAAGGCACATTAAATCTATACAAAGACTTTATTAATTATTATTTGAAAACATCAAGAGATTATAGATCTCTTAATATTGGTAAAACTTTTTATTGACAATAATGTAAATAACCGTTTGCAGTGATTTACAAAACTTAAGTCTCCATAATAAAACGTTTCTCTTCACATAAATGAAAAAGTAAATAAAAGCAAACCATTGCGCACAGGCAGATGTATGAATAATAAAGCATCCTCTTTTTACGCAGAAAACAAAAATTAAAAAAAAAAAAAAACTGCAATGGCTACATGTTAACTAAGATGACCTTTGGAACCTCACATATCAAGATAATAATCTTATGAATGAACAATAAAACTTTATCAAAGTGAATATCAAAAGTTTTAATGTTGGCCGAGCCATCCGGATACTCTTATAGCTTAAAACAAAAAGTGTCAAAATAATACAGTTCAAGAAATTCAAGTACCTCCAGAATCTCTTTGATAAGTATCACCCAAGTGCCATAAATGGCACCTCCTTAATATAGACTGGAAGAAATTCCTCATAGGATTCAAACCTATGGTTGTGATAAAAAAGAACCATAAAATATTATTTAATAAAATATTTAATGAGTTTTCATTATTTCATTTTCATTTCTGATGGGGGTATATTTTTTATATTTTCATTCAGTTTGTTACACATCAGATCCCATAAAGAACATACTTAATGAGTCAGGGTTTCATTTTGGGACGTCTGTTGAAAGCACTTAAAAGATCGAACAGAAAAACTTAGGCAGCTGAAATTTTAATATATTTTATTACACCTTTTATTGATCAAATAGATAAACTTTTTTATATACTTAAGAATGTTCATTTGTTAAGGCTGCAGACAAAAATTTAAATATTATGTACTATTTCGATAACCAATCGAAGATTAATATTTAAAAAATCAATATATAAATGCTTTTTCTTATAATTGATTTAATGGTATATCGAGGCTTAAGTGCTTCTCAAGTTTTAAAAAAATAAGGTGCAAAAAATAGAGTCTGTTTTTATTTTTTTCCATTTTTTTTATAATTGAACACACATCCATATGAACAGCTGAACGAATTTACGAACACACATAAACGAGTAAACATCTAATTCCATTAACTCGTCCACATTACGAAAAGAGCAACAAAATCTTGCCGCCATGTGGTGTTTAAAAAGTTCGTTGTATATTACTGTTATATCCTTTGAACGGAGTTGACCTGTCCTTTGTAATTCAATTTAAAACGAAAATAGTCTATATAATAAAGAAATGTATAAATTGTGAAGTTTTCTTTAAAAGGCAATTAAAGGATTCATTAAGAGTGTTTAACATAAACATAAATTTATTCTTCATTTATCTAAAATGCTTAAAACATATTTGAGAATATTTTTGTATTTTGGACTACGGAGTATTGGCTGTTTACAATTTACAAATAATCTATGTAAGTATGACTACTATAACTTCAATAATATTACAAATTCTAAATGTTGTTCAACAAGTAGACTGTCCCCGCGACTTTGTCCGCGTAGTTATCGGGATCAAAATTTGCCTATGTGTTAATCTATGTTGTTATCTATTCTGTGAACCAAATTTCATTTACATATTTCTTTTAGCCGTTTTTACGTGTTTGAAAAACATAGATTCAAACATTGAAATATGCAATTATTCACATTTATTATATTACATTATATAGTACTTAGGAGTAGCATCATTGTTATGGGTTTATGAAGGATTAAAAAAACCCTTTTTTTGTTTTTTATTTTCTCATGACTTTATATTTCTTTCATTATTTATATTTGTTTTTATTGATATGTATAAACAATTGTCAACAGGAGAAAAACTACGACATACATATTCTAAGTTCGGTATATGTGAAATATTAGAAAAATTTAACTATAAATGTAAGAAATAAATTTGAGATATTGTATGTACGAAAAAAAAAAACAATTAGTATGAACAACCGAGTTGCCTTATTTCAAATTGAAAAGTGATTTTAGTAAAATTAAATTTATATTTATAAACTAAATTCATCTATCATTTTATTAAGTAAAAAGGACTTACCAGAGGCTACTCTTACCAGTAGTTTATTTTCGATATACCGCGCTTATCCATAGTTAGTAGTTCATAGTTAAACTAATAAGGTAGTTAATTAAGTCAACCTTAAAATAAAAAAAATAAATAAAAAACTAACAAGTTTCAAACAAATTTACTCCGTGAATATGCATGCTTGTATGTAAGTACATATGTCTAAAAACATGATTAACTAAGATTGATGGAAATAAAGAATACGTTATTTCACCCACACAATTTAAGTCTTCCGACCTTGTCCATAACGTCAATAACTGTATCTTAAATATTGAATTTTACATAGTTAGCTATATTGAACTAGAGTTAAAAAAAACACAATTTCCACAATTTTTTTTTTTATTTATCATGCCATCTTGGCCATCTCTACGTGCTTTCAACAGACGGACGGACTTAGCTAGATCGTCATAAAATCAGGCCCCGATTCAGAATATATATACTTGATGGGGTCTAAAATGGATATTTCGATGTGTTACAAACGGAATGACAAAATGAATATACCCCCACCATTTTTTTGGTGGCGGGTATAAAAAGCAAAAAACTTCTTATTTAGCTTATTTTACCGAGTTGGTTTATACAAATAGTAAATTCAATAAAAGTTGTAAATGCTTAAATTTGAAAGTGCTGTAGATAGCATGTATTTTCAACTCTTATAGATGCGAGTCGCTTGCTTTGCTATAGCCTTCGGGCGGTAGTAAGGAGCTTAAACTCTGCTAAATTCCTACTCCATTGTAATTTGATAAGTTGTGTCCATTGAGCCGGCGCTTCGAGGCTACAAGATTTTAAATTCCCAACTACTGAGTGAAAACCGGTTGTGTACATTACTTTATTAAGTGGAGCGTAGAAAGTTTTATTTTAAGTACTACTATTTATCTAAACTATAACTCGGTATAAAATTAATAACTTATCAGGGCTAAACTAGGAAGTTTTCTTTTTATAGTGAATCAAATTTTTTTAAATTAATCAAGAATAATTTTTTCTTTAACTTATAATTTTTTTACTTTAATATATTTCAAAATAATATCAAATGAAAAGAATTTCTAAAAAAATTTAAAATTCTAGGGTCTTTTTTAATATTAGTAGTAGTTTTTCTGCAAATGAAAAACGAAGAAATTTACAATAACCATAATTGTACCGATTTTTCGTCTTCTTGCAGTCTGTCAAATTTGTTGAGTTTAGTTGGCGCGTTTTTACTTCGAGGACATTTTTCGTTACGCCTTTGTTAAAAACTTTTCAACCTTTGTTTAAAACCTCTTAACTTAGTGGACCTAAATTAAAATGTTTATTTCCTTGGTCAAAATCAAAATAAGCACAAAATCCATAAGAACAAATGCATCCACAACAAGTAAGAGTGCTATATTCGGCCGTGCCGAATCTTATATACCCTTCACAACGTGTAGTCATGCAATAACAGTAGTTTGTATCACCATTCATCCCATATGAAATACGTACATGCATATACAAAAACATACATATATAAAAACATCCCATTGTAAAATTAAAAATTTACGTATGTTAAAAAAAAATTTAAAAAAAAATTAAAAAAAAAAATTTTTAAAAATAATTAAAATATATATAATAAATATAAAACAAAAAAAAAATATGAAAAAAAATATTAAAAAAAAGAATAATAAAAATATAAATAATATATTAAATAAAAAATATAAAAAAAAAATTAAAAAAAAAAAATATAAAAATAATAAAAAACAAGTAACAGTGCTATATTCGGCCGTGCCGAATCTTATATACCCTTCACAACGTGTAGTCATGCAATAACAATTGTTTGTATCACCATTCATCCCATATAAAATACGTGCATACATACACGTTAGAATAAATGTGGCATCGAATCCCAGCTGAGCCAAAAAAATTTTATTTTATTTTATTTAATATATTATTTATATTTTATTATTTTTTTTTATATTTTTTTTAAATTTTTTTAAAAAATTTTTTTAGAAAAATTTTTGAAAAATTTTTTTAAATTTTTTTTAAAATTTTTTTTTAAATTTTTTTTAAATTTTTTTTTTTGTAGTTTTTTTTATTATTTTTTTCTTATTTTTAATATTTTTTTTTTTTTGTAATTTTTTTTGTTTGGTATGTTTTTTACATGTATGTATGTATTTATGTTGTTGTTGTAATTGTGAAAAAAACGAGGTGGTCGTGGTTTTTTGCTCATATCTCAGAAAGTTAGAGGGCGATTGTGCTGAATTTCAATAGCGATTCATTCCTGGATATTTCCAAGAGATTGATACCATATACAGATCTGAGGAACATATAGTTGCTTCTAAAAGTTGATTTCAACCAACACACGGACAGACGGGCAGACGGACAGACGGACAGACGGTCAGGGCTTAATCGACTCCTCTATTCATAAGCTTTCAGAAAATATATACTTTATGGGGTCGGAAATGAAAATTGTAGAAATTACAAACGGAATGACAAAGCTATATATACCCTTGTGCACCACAGGTGAAGGGTATAAAAAATTTTTTTGGCTCAGCTGGGATTCGATGCCACGTTTTCTCTAACCAGTATACACGTTTGTATGTATGTATGTTGTTGTTGTAATGTTGTTTTTGTGAAAAAAAATCGAGGTGGTCGTGGGTTTTTACTCATATCTCAGTTGTTTATGTACCGATGTTTCTGATTTTCAATACCAATCTACTCCCAAATATTTCTGATATTTTAATACCTCACCCGAGTCCAAGCGATGTCGGCGGGCTTCAAAAAGTTTATTTCAACATACACACGGACAGACGGTCAGACGGACAGACTGACAGAGCTTAATCGACTCCCCTATTCATAAGCTTTCAGAAAATATATACTTTATGCGGTCGAAAATCAAAATTGTAGAAATTTCACACGGAATGACAAACCTATATATACCCTTTTTCACTGTGTGAAGGGTATAAAAATAATAAAATATAAATAATATATTAAATAAAATAAAATTTTTTTGGCTCAGCTGGGATTCGATGCCACATTTATTCTAACGTGTACGTATGCACGTATTTTATATGGGATGAATGGTGATACAAACAATTGTTATTGCATGACTACACGTTGTGAAGGGTATATAAGATTCGGCACGGCCGAATATAGCACTGTTACTTGTTCACTGTCGGCCTTATTCATAACAAAAAGTTAGCCACAGTTTATACACTACGTACAACGAGCTGCTAACTAGAATGCCGATTAAGCTTGGCAGCTCGTTAGCACAGAGTTTATTCATAAGAAACTTTTATCCGTCTGCCAACTTTTCATAAATCAACTCTGAAATTGCATGATACCCCTAAAATATGCTACCATTTTTTGTATATAATCCCTAATTTTGACATTTTTGTTTTTCCATCGATACTAACAATTTTTAAAATTGAAAAATAAATTAAAAAACAAACGAACAATATAATTTTTATTAAAATGGAAAAGCAACACAAACGATCTGTAAATTGGGAACAGGATGAAAAGGTAGGTAAAAAAATATTGGTAATGTAAAACAACAACACATAAAAGCTGTCTTTCACAAGTTGGCAAACGTTTGGCAGCTCGTTAACAAGAGTTTGGCCATAGTTTGGCATGAGTGTTATGAATAAACTTAATGTTAACTTTATGCCAACTTTTTGTTATGAATAAGGCCGTGTGTGTATAATAATAAAAATATAAATTATATATTAAATAAAAAATAAAAAAAAATTAAAAAAAATTTAAAAAAAATAGAAAAAAAAAATTTGTTGGCTCAGCTGGGACTCAATGCCACGTTTTCTCTAACCATATACGTTTGTATGTATGTATGTTGTTGTTGTAATGTTGTTTTTGTGAAAAAAAAAATCGAGGTGGTCGTGGGTTTTTGCTCATATCTCAGTTGTTTATGATCCGATGTTTTTGATTTTCAATACCGATCTTCTCCCAAATATTTCTGATATTTTAATACCTCACCCGGGTCCCATCTTCTCCCAAATATTTCTGATATTTTAATACCTCACCCGGGTCCAAGTGATTTCGGGGGGCTTCAAAAAGTTGATTTCAACATACACACGGACAGACGGTCAGACGGACAGACTGACAGAGCTTAATCGACTCCCCTATTCATAAGCTTTCAGAAAATATATATTTTATGGGGTCGGAAATGAAAATTGTAGAAATTTCACACGGAATGACAAACCTATATATACCCTTTTTCACTGTGTGAAGGGTATAAAAAGGTGAATTCTTATATATCAATATTCGAATTATTTTATCTAGTATTAAATTATTTAATACTTTATTTAGAAAAAATAAAAACCACAATAACATGAGAACATATTGGAGAACTTTTTGGTTCTTTTTGGTTCATTGTTTACCTTCATATAAAAAATTAAATATTTCATAAAGTTGCCTCTTCTTTTAAAATTTTATATTCATTGGGGCATATTCATAGTCATCAAAAAAGTCGACTTTTACAGTACTTAAGTCAATTTCTTAAAAAAGTCTACTCTAAGTCATTCATAGACAACTTAAAGTTGGTTTTTGACATTAAAGTCGGCTCTAAATTTAAAACCAGCTGAACCTGTTGTTAACTCTATTTACAATAACATCAGCTGTTCATTGTAAAGTTAAAAGATGTATTGAAAATTAAAAAAATGCCAAGATTTCAAGATATTGAAAGAGATTTTTCAATAACTGGTGATTGTGAGGATGATTTTTGTGTAAGGAAGCCTAAAAATTACAAAAATAGATTTAATCCCTTCGACCTAAGCGATGAGGATTTTTATTCCCGCTACAGATTTGACAAAATTACAACTCGTTTTTTGTTAAGCTTTGGTAAGATGAAAGCATCGTTTTCCTTATAGCTTTCCACGAATTTGTTTTTTTTTCTGTATTAATGAAATATCATTTCCTCTGTTTTCTACCACATCCAAGTATGCGTTTACACACTCCCGGAGGCATTCTTTCTCAAAAGCACTCCTTGGCTTCTTCAGTTTCTGAAAGTAAAACATTTATTAAATGCCAAACTAAAAAAATATATCACACATATATACATGTGTATGTACATACATAAATATGTTATTGAGACTTACCATTTCTGTTTTTTCCATTATTTTAATAAATTTTGATTTTATACATAGATGCAAAACGTTTTAAAATTTTTATTTTTTATTGTTTGCTTCAACAAAAGTAAACAAAAGAAAAGCAGCTGATCAAGTTGCCATTTTTTATTTTTATACCCTTCACACAGTGAAAAAGGGTATATATAGGTTTGTCATTCCGTGTGAAATTTCTTCAATTTTGATTTCCGACCCCATAAAGTATATATTTTCTGAAAGCTTATGAATAGGGGAGTCGATTAAGCCCTGTCAGTCTGTCCGTCTGTCCGTGTGTATGTTGAAATCAACTTTTTGAAGCCCCCCGACATAGGTTGGACCCGGGTAAGGTATTTAAATATCAGAAATATTCGGGAGTAGATCGGTATTGAAAATCAGAAACATTGGTACATAAACAACTGAGATATGAGCAAAAACCCACGACCACCTCGATTTTTTTTTCACAAAAACAACATTACAACAACAACATACATACATACAAACGTGTATACTGGTTAGAGAAAACGTGGCATCAAATCCCAGCTGAGCCAAAAAAAAATTTTTTTTAATTTTTTTAAAAATTTTTTTTAAATTTTTTTTTTATTTTTTTTTTATTTTTTATTTAATATATTATTTATATTTTTATTATTTTTTTTTTTAATTTTTTTTTTTTTTTGTTTTAAATATAATAATTATAATTATATATAAAATTTTTTTTTTAAATTTTTATTTTTTATTTTTTTTTAATTTTTTTTTTTTTTCGTTTTTTTAACATACATACGTGAATATATAATTTTACAATGGGATGTTTTTATATATGTATGTACGTATTTCATATGGGATGAATGGTGACACAAACTACTGTTATTTCATGACTACACGTTGTGAAGGGTATATAAGATTCGGCACGGCCGAATATAGCGCTCTTACTTGTTTAAAAAGAAATTGTATGCCAGAGTTAAGCAAATAAGAGTTGACACCCATTTAAAGCCAGCTCAACTTAAAGTATACTTTTTTTTTGACTATGAATACCAAAAAGATAGTAAAAGCTTTTAACTTAAAGATTAACTTTAGTAAGAGCCGACTTTAGTTTGCGACTATGAATACAAGCCATTAGCTTTAAAATATAAAAAGTACCATGAACATTGCAAAAAGGACTTTGTGGGTTGTCTACATCATATTCATTCAAAACTCACAAAAAGGTCAGCAAAAATAGGATAAAGTTCATAATAGTCTTTAATTTAGAAACTCTGGACTCATAAATATATAAAATATAAAAAGTTTCATGAAAATCAAGAATAACATATTCACTTTCAGCTTAAATAAAAAGTCGCTAATTCTAAAAAAAAGTACTATACTTTTGTTGTCAATATCAATATAAGTCAGTGGTCATCGATTTCAAAAATATAAATTTGTAAAATTAATATGTCTATAAAGTACCACAATAATAAAGAAAAAACTTTTTGGGTTTTCCGTATCAGTTTACAATTGCAAGATTAGAATGCTTAGATTTATATTTATACTAGCAAATACCCGGTGTGCTTCGCCACCCGTAATGAAATAAAAATTTTATAGTTCAAAAATGTATATATATATTTTGCAAGTGCCACGCCTACTATTACTAAAGCATAAATTTCTTATCCTAATAATCATATATTTAGATGTCAAAGCTTCTCGTGCAAAATTTGGGTACTCTAACTATTATCGCTTCCCAGATATACGAATTTTTCTATTTAATTCATATGAGAGGTGCAACGCCCACTATTACTAAAGCATCGATTTCTTATCAAAATAGTCATATAGATGTCAAAGCTTCTCGTGCAAAATTTGGGTACTCTGACTATTATCGCTTACCAGATATACGAATTTTTGTATTTAATTCATATGACAGGTGCAATGCCCACTATTACTAAAGCATCCATTTCTTATCAAAATAGTCATATAGATGTCAAAGCTTCTCGTGCAAAATTTGGGTACTCTTACTGTTATCGCTTCCCGAGTATACGAATTTTAGTATTCAATTGCTGTGAGAGCTGCCACGCCCACTATTTCTAATGTACCCATTTTTTCCAGAAATGTTTATTTGGGTATCAAAGTTGCTCTGGCAAAAGTTTAGTACTCTAATCGATATCATTTTCCAAATATACGAAATTTAGTATTTGATTCATGTGGCCACGCCTACTATTAAAAGTCCGCCCATTTTTTACCCAAATGTTCGTGTGTATGTCAAAGTTTACCGTACTTGATTTGAAGACTCTAGCTGCATTAACTTTCGTGATATATAATATTTAATACTTATCCTTTAATAGGGCGTGGCACCCTGCCCGCTTACAATTTCAAACCAAAGTATAGCCTATAGTTCCTTCCAGACATACAGAAAGATTCTGTGAAAATTTCAAGGAAATCGGTCCAGCCGTTTAACCGCCTATAAAGCACAAACACACATACAAACACACATTGATTTTTATATGTATTTATATATAGATTTTTGGGTAAAATATTTTAACAGACAGACACAATTAAACAAATCTGCTCTTAGAAGATATCTCAAGTTTTTAAAAAATAACATAATTTTTTATATCTGGTGAAATTCTCATTTTGAACTTCTAACAGAATTGGCCAAATACTAAAGTATAAAATCAATTACCCTACATTTTCTCTTTTGAGTACCTTTTCGTCCCTCTTGAAGTAGTTTAACCTAAATAATTGCTCATATAATATTATTAATAATAACCAATTTTATTGTATAAAATAATAAAAATATGAATTTATAAAAGTACCAAAAAGCAGAGGAAATATCACTCCTTATTCAAGTGAATTTGGAAAAAGTACAGAAATTATATTAATATTTTTTTTCGCGGAGTAACGAAGACAATTTAAGTTTTGTTCAAAAGCTTATTTTATTATTAATGATTTTTTACTTTTTATGATATTTTTTAATTATTACGAACTAGGTATTTAGATATACAAAGTTAAAAAAAAATTACCTATTTTGGCACTTTTATATGTTGGAAAATATGCTGATCGCTTTTTTAGTTCTATAAATCAATAATTATAAATCAAGATTGTTTAATTTAAAATTTGTTGCACTTTTTTAGCTAAAATGTTCGCGCGAAATTTAAAAATTTACTCAAATATTTACTATCACTGATGTACATACCCAATCATTTAATCATACAAAGCTAAAATGCCAGAAAATGTTTTTATTTAAGCTTTATATTCTGTTAGCAACAGACTTTCGTAAAAGCTTTTTATTCCCAAATATTCGTTATTTCAATTGACGAAAAAAGCTAAATAGTGGTTTACGAATACGCTTGACGAAGTGCTTTAAAGGAGGAAAAAAACATTAAGAATTCGTCAAGTTAACACGAACAACATTTTTTTATAACTATTTATGTATGTATATAAATATGTATACATAAACTTCATTGACATTAATTTTTTATAGATTTGCGTTTTTATACCCGCCACCAAAAAAATGGTGGGGGTATATTCATTTTGTCATTCCGTTTGTAACACATCGAAATATCCATTTTAGACCCCATAAAGTATATATATTCTGAATCAGGGTTTGATTTGATGACGATCTAGCTATGTCCGTCCGTCTGTCCGTCTGTCCGTCTGCCCGTCTGTCCGTCTGTCCGTCTGTTGAAAGCACGATAGAGGTCGCACCGAAATAGCTAGGGGGCTCAAATTTTGCCAAAATCTTTCTTATAGACAAGGTTTGTTTGGTATTGAAAATGGGCTAAATCGGAATATTAGGAAGAGAGTTATAGCTCGAAAAGCAAGAGTAGGTCGAAAAAACCGTGTCCTACCAACATCGAATAAAATGGAATTGTGTCCAAACGGATTAACGCAGACTCATGAAACTTCGAATATATATTTCCTGAGTAAAAACAATATTATTCCCCGAAAATTATCTAAATCTATGCATTAGGAGAGGAGTTATCGATCAAAATGTACGAAAATTTATACCGCACAGTGTATTTTTCGGTATATTTAAAAACAAAAACGTCATAAAAGCAACAAAATTGGATGTACGACTCTGAAATTTTGCACTCTTTGCTTTTTGGTGACACGCTTTTTTGTAACGGAAAATCAATATGCCACGCCCACTTTTACGCCCACCTCCCATATAACGTCTTAACTGAAATTCATATAATTTCTCTATTAATATAGATTTTGGTTTAATAAAGGGCTATATTGAAACACCTAAGTTGTACTCATTCGCAAAAATAACTTTGACACGCCTACTATAACGCCCACTTTTTACGTTATCCACCGTTAATGAAATTTAAAAGCTCATAAAACCACCAATATTAGAGGTATGATAATCAAATTTGCTAGGTATATCCCCCTAGGCAATGTCATTACTGTGCCATAAAATTAAGGTGCCACGCCCACTTTTACGCCCACCTCCCATATAACGCTTTACCTAAAATTCATATAATTTCTCTATTAATAAAGATTTTGGAATAATAAAGGGCTATGTTGAAACACCTAAGTTGTACTCATTCGCAAAAACAACTTTGACACGCCTACTATAACGCCCACTTTTCACGTTATCTACCGTTAATGAAATTTAAAAGTTCATCAAACCACCAAAATTAGAGGTATTATGATCAAATTTGCTACGTATAGCCCCCTAGGCAATGTCATTACTGTGCCAGAAAATTAAGAGGCCACGCCCACTTTTACGCCCACCTCCCATATAACGCTTTACCTAAAATTCATATAATTTCTCTATTAATAAAGATTTTGGAATAATAAAGGGCTATGTTGAAACATCTAAGTTGTACTCATTCGCAAAAACAACTTTGACACTCCTACTATAACGCCCACTTTTCACGTTATTTACCGTTAATGAAATTTAAAAGCTCATAAAACCGCCAAAGTTAGAGGTTTGATGATCAAATTTGCTACGTATATCCTTCTAATCAATGTAATTGTTGTGCCAAAAAGTTTAGGTGACACGTCCACTTTAACGCCTACCTCCCATATAACGGTTTATCTTAAATTCATGTAATTTCTCTATTGACAAAGTTTTTTGGAAAATAAAGGACTATATTGAAATATCTAAGTTGTATTTATTAGCAGAAACTTTATTGACACACCTACTTTAACGCCCACTTTCATTGAAAGACTACATTTACAAAAGCATTTTAGTAGCATATCGAAGTATCTGATGGTCCAAATTTTCAATGACAATGTTGATACTCAATTGTTGGGCATGATGATGAGGCGATGTTGACTGCTCTTTTGCCACACTATCGCAAAAACCAGCAGTGGTTCCCATTCAACGAACTAAGAAGGCAGGATTATGTTGATCAAAAGAATTACGAAGTGTATAAAATGCATTTTGTTTTCAACGCCCATTTTCATAAAAAAAACCTGAATATTAAACCTGAAAATTAATTTACAAATAATTAATTAATAATAATTAATTAATAATTAATAATAATGAATTTTCCTGAAGATGCTACACGAAGGAGTAGCGAAATATTGAGAATTTAAATACAAAAATTGGATATTTAAATATGAAAATTTGAAAAAAGAGATCAAATAAAATAAATAATTAAACCTGAATAACTTTAACGCGTTGCTCATTTAGGTATCTTTCCACTGTTCAAATTAAGTTAGTCTGAGATTGAGAAATGTCAAATGAAATGCAAAAAAAAACTTGTTGCTTATGTGTGGTTCACCTTCAACAGGGGCCCTTAAAAATTAACCACCCTCTATAAAGAAAGTAATACATATTTTATTTTAAAGAGATTATTCCATAGTGATTAACAAAATAATAAATATTGTGCTTTAAATGTACACAAAATTGGTGGTGGGTATAAAAGATTCGGCACAGCCGAATATAGTGCTCTTACTTGTTGATATTGAAGTTGTGCCTAGTCTTTTTTAAATACGAACATTTTTGGATTATTTTCCGAAAAATATTTGTATAAGAACTGGTATATCCCTGAGTAAGTTTTTCATATGTCATTCAATATATTTTGGCTATCTGATAAGGTATCGACTTAAAATTTTTATATGTGCCTAAAATGTGGGATTTCAACACCTAAAGGAATAATTAAAATTTTTTTTTTTTTAATCTACAGGAAGTTTTTAAGATTTAGCCCTTAACCATACATTCGACATACCCGGATGAGCAAAGAACAATTCAAAAATTTTATTGATTTAAGGTCCAAAAAAATTTACATAATTATTTTAATATTTAATTTAAACCAATTATAGAAGCTTTATCTTACTATTTTAATATTAATAAAAACAAGTAAAAGTTTTATATAATCGGCCGTGCCGAATCTGATTATACCCTTCACCATCATGTACACAGGTATAATCCAGCATCGTTGCTTAACCTATATTTCATGTTATACGCAATTTTTCCTTATTATTTCCGACGCCATCTTTTATTTTGAATTTTTACGTAGGTAACTGTATTCTACTAGTCAAGTCCTTTAATTTGATACCCATATTGATGGCGTTAAAAAAATTTGATCCGCCATCTTGGATTTTAAATTTTTTAATAATTTACTGTATTCTACTGGTCAAGCCCTTTCATTTGATACCAATATTGAACGGGTTCTAGAAGTTACATTTAAAAGTACCAGATTTGACCCGTTTATAAATTTATTGTCCGCATTTTGTAGTGGCGACCAACATGAGTTTTATTTTTTTTAGTGCTTATATTGCACTAGTCAAGTCCTTTCAGATGATACCAATATTGACGATATCGGTTGTCTAGAAGCTGAAAAAAATTTGATTTTCGTTTGTAAACTTTTGGAATATATATTTTTCAAAAAAAAATTTTGCCTATAACTTTACCCATTAAAGCCCGATTTATCTAAAATTTTTCACGAATATCTCTCCAGGCATATAATATCTACAAATAGTAACAAAGATACCCATAAATTATTCTATGGCTGAAAAATTTTAATTGTGGTGGTAAAAATATGGGAAAACAAGTAAAGCGCTATATTCGGCCGTGCCGAATCTTATATACCCTTCACAACGTGTAATCATGCAATAACAGTAGTTTGTATCACCATTCCATATGATATACGTACATACATATAAAAAACATACATATATAAAAACATCCCATTGTAAAATTATATATTTACGTATGTATGTTAAAAAAAATTAAAAAAAAAAATTAAAAAAAATAAATTTAAAAAAAATAAAAAAAAATTAAAAAAAAATATAAAAAAAATAAAAAAAATTTTTTTTTGCCTCAGCTGGGATTCGATGCCACGTTTTCTCTAACCAGTATACACGTTTGTATGAATGTATGTTGTTGTTATACCCTTCACACAGTGAAAAAGGGTATATATAGGTTTGTCATTCCGTGTGAAATTTCTACAATTTTCATTTCCGACCCCATAAAGTATATATTTTCTGAAAGCTTATGAATAGGTGAGTCGATTAAGCCCTGTCAGTCTGTCCGTGTGTATGTTGAAATCAACTTTTTGAAGCCCCCCGACATAGGTTGGACCCGGGTAAGGTATTAAAATATCAGAAATATTCGGGAGTAGATCGGTATTGAAAATCAGAAACATCGGTGCATAAACAACTGAGATATGAGCAAAAACCCACGACCACCTCGATTTTTTTTTCACAAAAACAACATTACAACAACAACATACATACATACAAACGTGTATACTGGTTAGAGAAAACGTGGCATCGAATCCCAACTGAGCCAAAAAAAATTTTCTTTTTTAATTTTTTTAAAAATTTTTTTTTTTTATTTTTTATTTAATATATTATTTATATTTTTATTATTATTTTTTTTTTAATTTTTTTATTTTTTTTTTATTTTTTTTTTATTTTTTTTGTTTTATGTATGTATATTATATATATAATAATTTTTTTTTAAAATTTTTTTTTTAAATTTTTTTTTTTTTTCGTTTTTTTAACATACATACGTGTACGTATTTCATATGGGATGAATGGTGATACAAGCAACTGTGATTGCATGACTACACGTTGTGAAGGGTATATAAGATTCGGCATGGCCGAATATAGCACTCTTACTTGTTGTAATGTTGTTTTTGTGAAAAAAAAATCGAGGTGGTCGTGGGTTTTTGTTCATATCTCAGTTGTTTATGCACCGATGTTTCTGATTTTCAATACAAAAGCTCATATCTCAGTTGTTTATGTGCTGATGTTTCTGATTTTCAATACCGATCTACTCCCGAATATTTCTAATATTTTAATATCTCACCCGAGTCCAAGCGATGTCGGGGGGCTTCAAAAAGTTGATTTCAACATACACACGGACAGACGGTCAGACGGACAGAATGACAGACTGACAGGGCTTAATCGACTCCCCTATTTATAAGCTTTCAGAAAATATATACTTTATGTGGTCGGAAATCAAAATTGTAGAATTTTCACACGGAATGACAAACCTATATATACCCTTTTTCACTGTGTGAAGGGTATAAAAACAGAGGCAATCACGTTTATTTGCTCATATCTCAGAAATTAAGGGGGCGATTTAGCTGAATTTCAATACCGATTTATTCCCGGATATTTCTAAAAGATTGATACCATACACAGGTCTGAGGAATATGTGGTTGCTTCTTAAAGTTGATTTCAACCAACACACGGACAGACGAGCAGACGGTCAGGGCTTAATCGACTCCTCTATTCATAAGCTTTCAGAAAATATACACTTTATGGGGTCGGAAATTAAAATTGTGGAAATTACAAACGGAATGACAAAACTATATACATATACCCTTGTGCACCACAGGTGAAGGGTATAATTACATACGTAAATAAAAATATTTTAGAATCACCAGTTTGTGTGTGTGTAGTACATTGTATATACATTAATACGTATAAATAATTATATTGTTTTTATACCCTTCACACAGTGAAAAAGGGTATATATAGGTTTGTCATTCCGTGTGAAATTTCTACAATTTTCATTTTCGACCCCATAAAGCATATATTTTCTGAAAGCTTATGAATAAGGGAGTTAATTAAGCTCTGTCAGTCTGACCATCTATCCGTGTGTATGTTGAAGCCCTCCGACATCGTTTGGGCCCGGGTAAGGTATAAAGATATCAGAAATATTCGGGAGTAGATCGGTATTGAAAATCAGAAACATCAGTACATAAACAACTGAGATATGAACACCAGCTAAACCCAATTTTTTTTTGTTTTATATATTAATTATATTTTTATTATTATTTTTAATTTTTTTAAATTTTTTTTTAATATTTTAAAATTTGTTTTTTTATTTTTTTCTTATTATACCCTTCACACAGTGAAAAAGGGTATATATAGGTTTGTCATTCCGTGTGAAATTTCTACAATTTTGATTTCCGACCCCATAAAGTATATATTTTCTGAAAGCTTATGAATAGGGGAGTCGATTAAGCGCTGTCAGTCTGTCCGTCTGTCCGTCTGACCGTCTGTCCGTGTGTATGTTGAAATCAACTTTTTGAAGCCCCCCGACATCGCTTGGACTCGGGTGAGGTATTAAAATATCAGAAATATTCGGGAGTATATCGCTATTGAAAATCAGAAACAGCGGTACATAAACAACTGAGATATGAGCAAAAACCCACGACCACCTCGATTTTTTTTTCACAAAAGCAACATTACAACAACAACATACATACATACAAACCTGTATACTGGTTAGAGAAAACGTGGCATCGAATCCCAGCTGAGCCAAAAAATTTTTTTTTTTAATTTTTTTTTAATTTTTTTTTTTTATTTTTTTTATTTTTTTTTTATTTTTTTTTTTTTATTTTTTATTTAATATATTATTTATATTTTTATTATTATTTTTTTTTTTTAATTTTTTTTTTATTTTTTTTTTTGTTTTGTATATATTATATACATAATAATTTTTAAAAAATTTTTTTTTTTTAAATTTTTTTTTTCTTAAAATTTTTTTTTTTTAATTTTTTTTTTTTTTTGTTTTTTTTAACATTCATACGTGAATTTATAATTTTACAATGGGACGTTTTTATATATGTATGTTTTTATATGTATGTACGTATTTCATATGGGATGAATGGTGACACAAACCACTGTTATTGCATGAATTCACGTTGTGAAGGGTATATAAGATTCGGCACGGCCGAATATAGCGCTCTTACTTGTTTTTTAATATTTTTTTAAATATTTTTTTTAATTTTTTTTATTTTTAAATTTTTATTTTATATTTATTATTTATATTTTTTTTTAATTTTTTTTATATTTTTTTTTGTTTAATTTTTTTTATTTTTTTATTTTTTTGAATTTTTATTTATATTTTTTTTAACACACATACGTAAGTTTATAACTTTACAATGGGATGTTTTTATATATGTATGTTTTTTATATGTATGTACGTATTTCATATGAGATGAATGGTGATACAAACTATTGTTATTGCGCGACTACACGTTGTGAAGGGTATTTAAGATTCGGCATGGCCGAATATAGCACTCTTACTTGTTTTGTATCGATTTTTTTCATACTTTGCACATAGATGACAAAAAGTTACATCCTCCGAATGCTGAACACAAACTGGTTTTTTACATTCCTTGCAGGATTTTCTTGTTGATCTCCTCTTTTCACACTTGTAGTAATTTCCTTTGTGTTTTTTTCTACCAGAAGCGTCGCGTTCTTCTTGAACACGTTCTGGTTCAGTAACAATATAAGATTATAATTCCACTGCGAGATGAAAAATGTCTCATAATTTGATGATTTTCTAAGCGGCTCTGAATTGCGTTCATAGCTAACTGTGTACTTAAATTTTGAAGAAACAGTCTTCTTCGGCTCGTTGAGGATTTAAGGCTGGAATTATTCTCCATAGAGATGACAAAAGCTGCAAATGCAGCCACGTCAATAATATTATAAAAAAACACGCTAAGGGCCATCTATTTGTTCTCCTCTTTGTCGTATATTCGCACAGACATTTATCCATGTTGTCAACTACACCTTTGCATTTATTATAATCCATTATAATTACTAGCTTCTTTTTTTCACTTCCAACCTCGGTATTATAATGAGATGTAGATAGTAGCACAACCGATATGTTTTCTTCGGGATATGAGCACATACTAATGTTGTTGCTAAATCCAAAGACTGAAGATTCTACTTCTCTTCCTCGGGGATAAGAAAATTCAATCGGAGCAAATGTTCGCCTTTTGACAAACATTAAAGAGAGGCCAAATTGTAACTTGTAAAAAAGTTGCCACAGACGATGTTTCGTCCACAAATCCTTGACTACTCGTTCACCCTGATTTTTATCCCTTTCTCCAGAAGGCGCCAAGCAAAGTATATATCTTTCCACTGAGTGGATAAAATGTAAGAGAATCACAAACCCACCAAACCTTTATCCCATATTTTGCAGATTTTGAAGGAATATACTGAGTAAAAGGGATAAAGTTGCTCATCAACAGTGATGTTGGCTTCTGCCACATAGTTGCTCTGCAGGTTTGTAATCAGCATCAGAAATATGTCAGATATGGCTGCTGTTTTATCACTTTTTTTATGGTGCTGGCGTGAACTATCATTAGCAAATCTTATATAACGGCTAAAATTAATTTAATTTGCTAATAAATTGTCTATACGCTGGTGTGTACACTCTGCTTTATAGGCAAATCATTCAATTTGATGAGAAAAACAAAACTAGTGGTCTGATCTGAACAATAATCTCTTAATACTAAAATATTTATCATTTTCTTTGAGTAGCTTCGATACGCTAATAAAATGTTTTCGTATTTTTAGTCTTTCAATGAGAGTGGGCGTTATAGAAGGCATGTTGAAGTACTTTCTGATAATAAAATTAACTGAGATATTTCCACATACAGTCCTTTATTTTTCTAAAATCTTTATTCATAGAGATACAATATGAATTTGAGATAGAGCGTTATATGGGATGTGGCCTAAAAAGTGGGCGAGTCACATATATATCCCGTTAGTACAAAGTACTTGACTAAAAAAAATGTTCGCAAATTTTCGGAATCATAAATTTTAATTTTTCAGTTTTATTAAATTTTAAATTTTGAATATACCGAAGAACACACTGTGCGGTATAAATATCACACATTTTGATCTATAACTACTTTCTTAAATCAAAGATTTAAGCAATTTTTAGGAAAAAATATTTTTTTCTAGGGAAATATAAATTTAAAATTTCATGGCTCCACGTTAATGCGGTTGGTTTCAATTGCATTTTATTCGACGTTGGAAGGACACGGTTTTTTTGACCTACTCGACCTACTTGACCTATACGAGCTATAACTCTCTTCCAAATATCCCGATTTAGCCAATCTTTAACACAAATCCGACCTTGTTTATAAGAAATATTCTGGCAAAGTTTTAGCACCCTATATTTTCCGGTTCGAGCTCTATCGTGCTTTCAACTGGCGGACAGACAGACATACGGACATAGATAGATCGTCATAAAATTAAGCCCCGATTTAGACAACACATATAATTCTTGAGTAAAAAAATATTTTTCTCCGAAAATTGCTTAAATATTTGATTTATGAAAGGAGTTATAGATCAAAATGTATGATATTTATACCGCACAGTGTGTTCCTCGGTGTATTTAAAATTTAAAAGGTAAAAGGTTTGACACACCCACTTTTACGCCCACCTCCCATATAACGTTTTATCTCAAATTTATATAATTTCTCTATGAATAAAGATTTTGGAATAACAATGGATTATGTTGAAATAGCTTAGTTGTATTCAAAAGCTCATAGAAATTAAAAAATTAGTAGTATGATGATGAAATTTGCTACACATATCCTTCTAGTCAATGTCATTAAAAATCTAGGTGACGCACCCACTTTAACTACCTTCCATATAACGGCTTATCTTAAATTCATATAATTTCTCTATAAATACAAATTTTGGAAGAATAAAGGACTATATTAAAATATCTCAGTTTTATTTATTAGCAGAAAGAAAGAAAAACTAAATTTACGAAAATATTTTACTAGCATATCGAACTTATACAAAGAAAGTGATACATATTTTAGTATAAAGAGAATATTCCATAGCGATTTCTGTTAACAACAAACAAATACATTTTGTGTTATAAATAGGGGTTTTTCCCGGAAATTTGAGTTATTTAATCTTCCCGATTTCCCAGAATTTTTTGTCGGGATCCCGGGAAATGAAAAAGGTGGCTATGATTTGAAAGCAGATGTTTATATTGTGACATTTCTTTTTCATTAAAATTCTTTCATCAAGGTTTTTTTATCTTTACATTTAAAAATTGTTTCACATATAATTTGATATACTTTTTGCGGTAACGTGTTTTAAAAAATTAAAAAAACTCAGCCCACGTTACCAATAGTTTAAAATTTCTATAAAGTGTTAAATTTTTTTGAGGGAAGTGGTCATAAAACTCAAAATATTATATATTTGTTAAATGCACTTTTAACTATTCGTCCAACATCGATATAAAGTGAACGAGTGTTTTCTGTAACAGGGCAATTTGTTAATAAAATCAGAAATGGACTTTCTGACCAATCAATAAAGGCTTTGAGCAAATTAAAAGATTATTTTCTAAGTCGTTAAAAATTTGTACGTTATATTTTTTTAATTGTACATTGTATTTACATGTTTTTTAAATAAACTCTAATGACTTTATTTTTGATCTCATAGCTGAAGTACCTGTATTTTTGTTTTCTGTGCTCATATTTGATCTCGTATCTAGAGAATAATATTTTTTTATTTTTAAATTCAAGTTTCTTTATTAATCTTTATGGCTTTGAAGTGTTTCTTTAACATTATAAACTATTTTATTCTTTTTAATAAAAAGTTTTTATTAATTAAAATCAAATTTACTTTTTATTTGTTTTGCTGCGGGATCCCGGGTAACAAAAAATTGCGGAAAAAAACCCTAGCTATAAAATTTAGAAAAATTGGTGGAGGGTATAAAATATTCGGCACAGCCAAATATAGTGCTCCTACTGTTTTTTTTTTTTTTTCATTTTTTGTTTTGTTTTCAATTTTAAATATTTGCTTTTTATCGTTTTACTACGAAAGGAAAAATTAAAATATCAAAATATATCATCACCAGGAATTACAATTATACGAAAATATATTTAAAATAAAGAAATTGAAATATATTTATTGCTTTTAAATTATCTGCAATTTGCTGACTAAAATCTTCAAATCTGCATATTGACAGTTTGAGTTGTGTTTTTGCATAGCTAATCGCAATTAACATTAAGCTTTAAGCAAGTAATGCTGAATAAGAACGAAAGTATGTATGTATGTGAAAGAGAAAAAAAAAATATCAAAAATGAGATAAAAATACTTTTTTGTACTTACAAGATGGTATCATAACATCATAATGTCCCAAAAATTTTAAAATTAATAAATACTTTAGAACTGTTTAAGGCGAATTCATACAGGTGAAATTATCAGCCCAGCTGATGGGGAAACTTTTTTGTCAAAATTGGTTGAATTTGCCTTGATTTTATTTATTAATGCAGGGAAGGAAATTGTGATTTTGGATTCGGTATTAAACAATTAACTTACGTGTACTTTTTTGATAATAAATGTGCTAAATTTATGTATATTTGTTGCTTTTGCGTTATTAACAATGTGTTTAAAAAATTTATATCATCTTTTTAATGAAATGTTATTATATTTAATATGTAAAAACAACTTTTCCATCCCTGATATACGAATTGGCCTTGACATAAAACATCCTCCGAAAAGTTGCTTTGTTGTATCAATTCGCCGTTGCATATACCTTATGGATATGTCTTGTAACTGTTAGACCTTTTTAAAATTTTGAAAAATTGTGACAATATGGCAATACGATACTTTGGACACTTTGATTTAATTAGTTCATTTTACGTTAATTTAATTTTAAATTCCTATTTACATTTGTGCAATTTACTGCAAACATGGCTGCTCAGTCAATTCAAATCTAGTTCAATTAATCAAATCCAAGTATGAATCACTTTCGAATCTTATGAAATTATGAACTTGTGAGCCAAGCATTTGACGAATGCATCGCCTTGCTTTGACTGAAAAAATCTTCATATAGACTTCTAATCGTACTAGCCGATCTTGATCTGTTATCATCGATAACAAAACAATCTTAGGTAGGAAAAAGTGTGTGATATTTGCTACGAACGGAAGAAAGGCTTGTTGAACGTCATCTTAAATCATGTAAAAGTATGATTGTTTCAAATTCCATTATTTAGTTTTACTTTATTTGCAGTACAAGTTAAGTTTAGATATGATGGGTAAGTTCTATAAGAGAGTATTTGAGGTCTGAAGAAAAATTTCAAAAAAAATTGTCTATAATTTTTATACCCGGCACTAAAAAACATAATGATGGTCGTCATTCCATTTGTAACACATCGAAATATCCATTTAAGACCCCATAAAGAATAAATTTTCTAAGACATGGTTTCATTTTATGAAGGTAGTCCGTCTGTTGAAAACGCAATAGAGCTCGAACGAAAAAGGTAAAGGGATCATATATAGCCACAATTTTTCTTACGCACAAGGTTTCTTTGTATTAAAATGGGCTAAATCGGAACATTAGGAAGAGAGTTATAGTTCGTAATGGAAGATTAGGTCAAAAAAACATGTCATTCTAAACGCGAATAAAATGTAATTGTGCCCAAATGCATTAACGTAGAGCAGAAATTATTTTTCCTGAAAATTGCCTAAATCTATGAATTTTGAAAGGAGTTATAGATCAAAATGTACGCAAATTTATACCACGCAGTGTATTTTTCCGTCTATTCAAAATTTAAAACGTAATAAAACTGACAAAATTAGATGTACGATTCTGAAATTATTCAAACATTGCTTCTTGGTAAAAGTCTTTGTACTAAAAGAAAATAAATGTGACATGCCCACTTTTACGCGCAGCTCCCATATAACGCCCACTTTTTGCATTATATACTGTTAATGAAATTTAAAAGCTCATAAAACCGACTAAATTAAAGGTATGACGGTGAAATTTTGTACATGTGGCTTTCTAGTCAATGTGATTGTTTCGCCAGAAAATTAAGGTGACACACCTACTTTAACGCCTACCTCCTAATTACGATTAATCTTATTTGGAAATATCTTAGTTGTATATATTAGACCGGTCCTTATTTTTTTTTTTTTTTTTAATTTGTATCACGGCAAGCACCAAAAACATTTCATTTGATCTCAAAATACCACACAAAAAATTTAAGCACAATAGGACAATTTTTAGCTGTGTCTCAAAGCACTCTTTATTTTCAGTTGGATTGATTTGCAATTATTGAGTCACATAATTCTTATGGTCTTTCATTTAGTCGTTAATGAAACAGCGACAATCGTACATGTTTAGTTGATGCCTAAATATTTTTTTCCAAGTTTGCACTAATACAACTGCAATACAATTTTATCCATCTTACAAGTATTCAAAGGTGTCAGTTAGTACCCTGCATTTTGTTAATGAACAAGTGGAAACATGACCTAAGTGTAGAGAAATGAAACAAATAAGTGTTTGCAGTGCTCAAAAAAAAGTTAACCGTGTGCTATGATTAGTACAAGACCACTTAAATGAAATTAAATTCAATGAATTTTTTCTTACATTAACTTCTTCCATATTTGGATTTCTCTTATAAGCAAATTCGAGCAAAAAAGACTGAAGGGATGGCATCCAAAAGACTTCGATCAGATGATGATATTATGTTAATTGACGCAATTGATCATCAAATTACTGGAGCTTAATTACCATCAAGAAAACAAGTGCTACAAGTATTATTTTATAATTTACGAATAGTTGGGTTAAAAGTGCTAGATTAGTTGTTGCTGAGGTTAGTACATTTTGGCAAACAGCACGAATTCCAACACATTACGAAAAACACTCCATTGAGAAACTGGAAAAGTTATACAATGAGTAGAGATCTATCATGAAGAATCATAGTCGAAAAACTGAAACTCAAAACAAGGTCGAAACTGAATTTCAAGAGAAATTGGATGATTTATTCGATATCGCACACGCAGACACATTCGAATTAATAAAAATACAAGAGGACAAAGATTTTTTATTAAAGCAGCGAGAAAAAGGAAGACCAGGTTGTATGGTAGGAACGAAAAATTGTCACGCAAAAAGAAAAGCGAAAAGCAATACATAAAGAGCAAGAAAACCAGCGTAAAATAAAAAAACAAACGAAAAGGGTTATATGAACAACAGACTCAAAGATGTATACAAATTTTTAAATATATAATATAGATTGCTATACAACAGGTTGTTTAACTTTGACGACATTAACGATATTGAAGTTGTAGCATCACAGTCAGCAGAAAATGTAAAAGTGAATGAATGTAGCAAAACCCCACCTGGCATATCAAGAGGTAGAACTGAATTTTTTACACCAAGAATGCCTTTAACTTTGGATAAGTGGAGAATCTCTGATGTGCTGCAGTTCATGTCCTAAGTACAACTGCTGACGCGTTAGGCCATCATATCGAAGATCTTATACTAAATCGTTCATCAATTCGACGCATACGTCAGAAACGTGCAACAACAGCACAAAATATTGTAGCAAACTTTGATGTAAGTAATTTAATATGTGTCCGCACCAGAAGTATTAGTTTTTAATCGATTTAGCAAACACTGGATTAATATTGAAAAGACAAATCACAAAAGTTGCTTAGAAGATGAACACGTTGTTCAAGTATTAACTGCTGAAGAACGTGAACTAATCTTAAATTATTGTCTTGTTAATTTGAAGCAAACTCATAGTAGACGCGATTACAAAGAATTATTACAATTAGTTATTTCTTTTCTTGGTGGTACGGTGCCGAATTTTAACACCTTTAGAATACCTGGTGCAACTTCTCATGCTAGATGGATGTCAAAAGCTATTTATATACTTTAAATTTAATTGTTCCGTGATCGTATTTATGTAAAAGCCTGGTTTAGATGCACCAAAGCAATTGAAGCACCAAATCAAGACCTAAATTCAATAAAAAAAATATAAGTGCTTATCCTGAACAAGACATAGCTTTCGTTTTGTTACAAAAAGTAAGCAATCACTTATGGTATTTGTCCGAAGAAGCAGTCGGTCTTTCATTTTTCGATCCTAATGTTAGTTTCGATATTAAGAGAAAAATGGTTAAAGCAATTAATGTTCAAGAAAATAAAGAAAAATGCAAGCGGATAATTGCTAATCCAACAAATATCCTTCAAACATAATCACAAAAAGATTAAAGCAATTTTGTAAGTTCAAACACACACGCGTTCTTTGATCGCTTAGATATTTCAAAAGAATATTTGCAAGTCGATCCATCGGATTGGAATGAAAGATTTGACTATGCTCAAGCATCTCAAAATTGTCAAAACTTATCTGTAGTAAACGATGCTGCTGATAGAGGTGCCAAATTCATTACAGATTATGACAATAAATTAACACACAGTGAAGAAGAGAAACAATTTCTTTTTCAAGTGGTCAAAGAATATATGTAATATGAATTATCCCACTTTCAAAAAGACTTCATTATTACACTAAATTTATATTAATATGTAATTGAATTGAATGTAATAGAAATATTTTATTTTAATGTTAATTTTTCAAATAATTTTTAATAAAATATTAAACAATACATTTTTTTGTCTTATTTCTAATAATGAATAAATATAGTTGCTTGAGTCACAGCTAAAAATTATCCGATCGTGGTAAAAATTTTTTTTGTTCTTCTTAATACTAAATGAAATATTTTTAGCGCTTGCCCCGATATAAATTCGAGAAAATAAATTTCTTCATGTATATAAGGACCGGTCTAGTATATATTAGCATAAACTTTATTGACACGCCTACTTTAACGTCCACTTTCATTGAATGACTTTATTTACGTTTTACATTTTACTAGCATATCGAAGTTCTACAATGAACAAGAACAAGAAGTGACAGTGACAAGAATGATTAAATAAAGATTACGCCTTGCGCACGATTTACCGTTAGATGACGTAGTAATCCCCTCGTAAAGGTTACCAAGTCTGTATCATATTGTTACATTTATACCTTTTATAAACGTTGGATTATTTCCTTTAAATAAACCTTCTTGAGTTCTTTTATTGCAATCAAAAAAACAGTTGAAATTAGTTTTAAAATTAAGAGCACTTTATTTACTTAAACACACTCAAAAATTGCTTTTATATCACTTTACTTATTACACTTATAGTTATACACTTTTATTATCAAACTCACTTTGATACGCACTTTACAAGCTCTATTGTAATACTGATTATGTTAGCTGTGTTGTTCGGCTATTTATAGTAACATAGTGGTGTTCGGTAACATTCGACAAAGTTCTCGTATGTACATTCTAGTACATTCGAAAACCGTTAAATTTAAATTAAGACGTTAAGTAATATGCACGAATAATAGAAGTGCCTAAAAGTATGCTACACATAATAACAAACAACATTTTCGAACAACCAGCAAAATAAACTAATACAAATACAACTACAGTAACTTAAACTACTACAACTAAAATAAATTATAATGTAAATTAATCTACTTAAAAATAAATCTGTAACAATATGTAAAATTTATAATTTCTTACAAAAAATTTATGTATTTTGAGATAGTTGGCAGCCCTGTAATTAATTTACTCAGAGAGTTCCAAAAAAAAGTATTACATCGGTGTTTAATAAACATCGAATTTAGAGTCATATTTTATAATAAATACATATAAATAATATTAAAATTATATAAAAAGTGTTAAAATTTGGTTATTTAAAAGCTGCAAAACAGAAAACCAAATAAAGTGAAAAGATAAGAAAGAGAGCAAATATAAAATGTGCAGTGGGCAAATGCAAGCAAAGTAACAGCAAAAAACAAGTGAGAAATTATATTAAAACCTAACAAATTGCGCATTTTTAATAAAACGTTTGTATTTTCAAAAAGCTGTATCATTTTACCATTTTCTAAAAGATGAATCTCGAAGGAAGTTTTGGGTAATATTTTGCAAACGAGTGAAAGCTGTAAATGTGGATAAAGAAAAAATTTTTGGTTTACATTTCAAGCAAGAAGATTTTGAAAGAAGCTTGATATTTGAAATGGGTAAGTTAAAACAAAATTAATACTTGCAGTAAATTACTAAGGCATGTGAATAGAATTTAGCAAACGGCGTGCAAAAATTTTAAAATCCCATGCAGTTCCGTCTTTAGACACTAGTGTTATTGAATGTTAAACGAAAACTGCTAATGAAGCTGAAGTTGCAAATGTATATGAAGGACTACGTGAAACTTAAAAGCAAAATGATATTCCAAATAGTTAAAAAAAAAATTGATCGCGGAAAATGCTCCAAGGCCGACTAATCTTGAAGAAGATCGAGAAGATCCATATTTTTCAAATTAAATGGTAACAAATTTAATACCATACCATTGCATTACAAAAGCATTTGTTGGAAGCCAAAGAAATTGAGGCCAGTGAATACGTGAAAAAACTTTTTTTTTGTTGTCGAATGTATTTTAGAATTAGGAAACTAAATGTCAAAATCGCTGAAAATACTTATACGCGAAAAAAAAAATTTGATAAAATAACAAAATGAAATAAATTATATACACATAATATAATTGTGAAATATTGTAATAAAAATAATGAAAATATATATGTATATATAAAAAGAATTTATTTGCTTTCAAAACATTTAGTTCGAAAAATAACAATTTGTTCCACTGTCATGTTTTTACACAACCATTAATAGTTATACAGCTAAATTTTATTAGCCAATCAGAACACAACTTGAGTGACGTCAAAATTCCTACATGCGCAGAAATGTTTTTTTATGGCTGCGTGATGGCGTAATATTTATTTAGTCATTCTTGGAAGGTGATACATATTTCAGTATAGAGAGATTATTCAATAACGACTAATTTTGGTAACAAAATAATAAATTGTGTGCTATAAATGTAAGATTACATCTTGTTGTATAGGAATTGAGAAATAAAATAAATAAATAAATAAAAGTTCATCAAATTAATGCTGGATATAAAAAATTCAATTAACTTATTATTATAATCGTATACGCAGTGAGAAATTTTATAATAAACTAACCAAACCCGGCGCGCGTTGCTACGCCCCTTAATGAATCGAAATGCATTCTGAATTTTAATTGAATATCAAGTGCAAAAACCTAAAAATTATAATTTTTTTATGGGCGCGGCATTGTCCACTTTTCTAATCACGAAATTGTAAAGTCAAAACAGCTCAATATGTGTTGAAAGTTTCAGAAGAATCGGACCAGTGCAAGTACCTCAAAATTATATTTGTTTTTATGGGCGTGGCCATGCCCACTTTTCTAATCACGAAATTGTAAAGTCATAACAGTTCAATATGTGTGCAAAGTTTCAGAAAAATCGGTCTGGTGGAAGTACCTCAGAATTATAACCTTTTTTTATGGGCGTGGCCCTGACCACTTTTCTAATCATGAAATTATATGGTTATGACAGCTCAGTATGTGCGCAAAGTTTCAGAAAAATCGGTCCAGTGCAAGAACCTCAAAATTAAAACTTTTTTAGGGGCGTGGCCCCGCCCACTCTTCTTATCACGAAATTGTAAAGTCATAATAGTTCAATATGTATGCAAAGTTTCAGAAGAATCGGACCAGTGCAAGTACATCAAAATTATAATTGTTTTTATGGGCGTGGCCCTGGCCACTTTTCTAATCACGAAATTTTAAAGTCATAACAGCTCAATATGTGTGCAAAGTTTCAGAATAATCGGTCCAGTGCAAGTACCTCAAAATGATACCTTTTTTTTATGGGCGTGGCACTGCCCACTTTTCTAATCACGAAAATATTAAGTCATGACAGCTCGATATGTGTGCAAAGTTTCAGAAAAATCGGTCTGGTGCAAGTATCTCAAAATTACAACCTTTTTTTATGGGCGTGGCCCTGCCCACTTTTCTAAACACGAAATTATATGGTTATGAAAGCTTAGTATGTATACAAAGTTTCAGAAAAATCGGTCTAGTGCAAATAAATCAGAATTAAAACTTTTTTAGGGGCGTGGCCCCGCCCACTTTTCTTATCACAAAATTTTTTAGTCATGAGAGCTCGATATGTGTGTAAAGTTTCAGAAAAATCGGTCATGTGCAAGTAGCTTAAAGTGATAACTAATTATTTATGGGCGTGGCCCTGCCCACTTTTTTCCACCCATAAACACTCCCTGGTATGTGTACAACAACTTATCAAAGTTTGAGCCCGATCGGTTTTACAGTTTCGGAGTCTATAGCTAACACACACACACACACAGAGTTTCACTTTTATCCCGTGTGGGGTTTGCTAGATCCTCCATCGGGACCCTCCCATTCGGCGAATTGGGAGCGCTCGTCATGCCCTTTTCACGGCGTGAAGGGTACCAGGGAAATAAAATACCTGGGGGTGATCAAAATCTAGCACTATGACTGGATGGTAGGTTATTCAAATCCAGGAGCGTCTGACCCACATTGGGCGGCTTCCTGGTCAGCGTCTGTCTCCATGTTAGGAGCGGCTGTTCTTTGTGTCCTGGCGGGAGGCGAAAAACGCTAGGGGTAGGATCCCCGAATAATAAAACAAAGATGGAAAGGTTAAATAAAATGAATGAAGTTACTACACAGGGGACTAATACCCCAGTGTCGGCGGCCGCGAGGGGTGGGCAAGCAGGCTCCCGGGCGTCGATATCAAGCGACTGCAATGCTATTCCGGTAGGCTTGGCTGGATTGGCAGATAATGCTACAAGCATAAATGATAGCGGTTCTAGTGGAAGGGGACTAGATGGCGGCAAGGGTGACCATTTGGTAACAGTCAACCCCTTTGCCCATAATTCGAAAATGCGCAGATCACCTCAGCACGAGAAGACTGGATCCAATGAGACGGCAGTAAACCCGAATATGGAAACCACAGCATTCTGTAGACTCGGCGTCTGCATCCGGAATTTAGTGGACATGCTGGAAGATGGGAAAAGGCGTTCGATTTATCAACCTATGCGGGATGCTATAGAGAGCATTAAGGCCTTGTACGAGCTATCGGCGATAGAAAACCATGACGAAAAGGCGAAAGAGGTCATCAGAAGCTCAAAATCCTCTCAAACCTCGCCATGGTTAAGGAGAAAAGAGCCCAAGAGGAAACCAGAGGGGAAACCGAAGGGAGCACCAAAGGAACCTATGGCAAAGAAAGTCTACGAAGGCAAGAAATGCGAGGAAGCAAAACCGGAGGAAACCGCCAATATACAGGAGAATGATGGTTGGAAAGTGGTAAAGTCTAAGGCGAAGACAAAGAAGTCAAACGGGAATCGCAATAGGGTAAGGACGAAACCCGACGCGATTGTAATAGAGGCTGTAGGGAATAGTTCCTACGCCGACATCCTGCGTAAAGTGAAGGCCGATCCGAGTCTCAACGAACTAGGTCAGGCAGTATCCAGGATTAGGAGAACCAATAATGGTAACCTATTACTCCAACTGCGAAATACGGGCGAGCGGACAGACGAGTATAAGGAGGCGATCGGTCAGAGTTTAAATGGCCAGGCGTCTGTAAGGAGTCTGAAACCGAGAAAAGTTATAGAGATCAGAGATATCGATGAAGTAACGACGAAGGAGGAGGTAGTTAGGACAATTAGGGCGCAACTAAAGCTAAGAGACTCTGACCCGGTAGACATGCTTAGACTTAGAAGTGCATACGGTGGAACACAGATCGCCAAAACTAGTTTGCCAGTAGACAGAGCCGAAATGCTTCTGAAAATGGGGAAAGTCGCTACAAATTGGGCAATATGGCGTATAAGGGAGGAAAAGAGCCTCCTAAAATGTTTTAGATGCCTCGAATTCGGGCATTTGGCGGTCAAGTGCGGAAATGCTATGGATAGATCGAAGATGTGCAGAAGATGCGGTAAGGAAGGGCACATGGCTAAGACATGTGAGGAAAATCCCGTATGCATGTTCTGCAAGAACAGTAATACAGGCGACTCAGCCCACATTGCTGGAAGCAGTAGATGTCCGGTATTCAGGAGAGCTCTCGAAACTAGGAAATAAATATGGAGCTAAGGATCATGCAGATAAACCTCAACCATTGCGAATTGGCAAACGACCTACTGTCACAATCAGTAAGAGAAAAGCAAATAGATGTTGCGATAATAAGCGAGCCATAAGGAGTAAGAAGTAGCAATGTTTGGACAAGCGACCAAAGTTCGAAAGCTGCAATATGGGCATGTGGCAAACATGCCTTTCAGAACATTGGAGATAAAAGAAAAGGCTTTACTCGAGCAAGGATAAAGGGCATATTCTTCTACAGCTGTTATGCTCCACCGAGTTGGTCCCATGAAGAATATGAATCTATGTTGCAGGAACTTGTAAATGATGCAGTTGGGAAGTCCCCACTTGTAATAGCTGGTGACTTCAATGCATGGGCGACGGAATGGGGCAGCCAATCGACAAACAGAAGAGGACGGAGCCTCCTGGAGGCATTTGCACCCCTGGATGTAGACGTGGCTAACAATGGAAGGAGCCAGACCTTCAGGAAAGCCGGTCGGAGCTCTATCATCGACATTACGTTTGTCAGCAGCTCGCTAACTCCAAGGAAGAAGTGGTGGGTTAGCGAAGATTTTACTTACAGTGATCACCAGGCGGTAATGTTCGTAATCTCAGGATGCAGTGGCCGTGGGCGACATACTAAGCCTACAACGGGTCCAAAGTGGAAGGATTCACGTTTCGACGTGGAAACATTCAATGATTCAATAATGGACGAGGAGATCGAGGAAGGTCCAGTGCAGATAGCGTCAGTGCAACTATGCCGGTTAATAGAAAGAGCTTGCGATGCGTCAATGCCACAACGTAAGCCGAACAGATTTGGTTCTCCATGCTATTGGTGGAATGAGGAGATACGAAGCCTCAGATTGGAATGCCTTAGATCGAGGCGCAAGGCACAGCGATCAAGAGGGAAAAGCTACCACACTCAGAGGATTGAGGAATTCAGGGAACATAGGAAGAAACTCAAAACTGCAATTAAGAAGAGCAAAGGAGAAAGCTTCAAGCTCCTCTGCGAGGAGGCAGATGCAAACCCTTGGGGTACGGCATATAAGGTGGTAATGAAGAAGCTTAAATGCCAAGCGGCTCCCCAGATAACATGCCCAACACTCCTACTGGGCATTGTATCGCACCTGTTTCCACAGCGGGAGAACAATTGGGTATACGTCGACAGCAGATTCACGGACTGCAATATTCCCCCTGTCACGGAGGAAGAGATTCTCAAGATAGGTAGGGAAATTGGGGATAACCGGGCACCTGGCCCGGACGGAGTTCCCAACAAAGCCATTAAAGCCGCAATACAGCGACGACCATGCTTGTTCAGGAGAATTATGCAAAGTTGCCTTAGTGAGGGTATTTTCCCGGACCAATGGAAGAGACAGAGACTAGTTTTGCTTCCGAAAGGGAACAAACCAGCTGGCGACCCTTCATCTTATCGCCCTATCTGCCTTCTTGATACACTGGGCAAAGCACTGGAAAAGGTGATCTACAACAGACTCATGGACATCGTCGAGAGAGAGAATGGACTCTCCGAGACACAATTCGGATTCAGAAAATCACGCTCCACGATTGACGCCATAAAAAGGGTAGTAGATACAGCTGCGGGCGCAATAGCAGGAGAACGTTGGAGATGGGGGACAAAAGAATACTGTGGTGTTGTCACGCTTGACATTAGAAACGCGTTTAACTCTGCCAGTTGGGATTTCATAATGGCAGCTCTAGAGAGACTGAACACACCGAAGTACCTGATTAGAATAGTGAATAGTTACTTTTCGAATAGGAAACTGATCTACGCAACGGACGATGGGCCACGGATGTATGATGTTAGTTCAGGTGTTCCACAGGGATCGGTTCTTGGTCCACTACTATGGAATATCATGTATGACGGAGTTCTTAGAACACAACTACCGAGCTCGACAAGGATAATCGGGTTCGCGGATGACATAGTGATTGTCAGTGTAGCGAAACATATTGTGGAATTAGAATCGGCTATAAACGATGCAATTGTGAGGATCCAGAGAAGGCTAGATTCGGCGAATCTCAACCTGGCAGAACAGAAGACTGAAGCAGTACTTATTACAAGTAGGAAAAAAGTGGAATTTATGAAGGTGAAGGTGGGAAACCAGGAGATATGTTCTAAACCGGCAATCAAATATCTTGGGGTCATGATGGATAACAGACTTAAATTTGGGCCTCATATTGAATACGCGTGCGCGAAGGCCGCAATGATTCAAAGGAGTATTGCTAGAATACTACCTAATATTGGAGGACCAAAGGGTCCAAGAAGGAGGCTTTTGGCTACGGTTACCAATTCCACATTGCTTTACGCAGCCCCTGTTTGGGCACAGGCTCTGAAGATAAAGGAGTATAGAAGAAAAATGTCCTCGGTTCATAGACTATGCGCGCTCAGGACAATAAGTGCCTTTAAGACGGTATCGGACGACGCGGCTTGTGTCATAGCGGCAATGATTCCAATAGACATAGTGGCGGCGGAGATCCAGAGAATCTACAATAGGCGAACGACAGGCCAGGCAGTAATAAATTTAGCTGCAGTTAAGAGAGAGGAAAGATCGTTTTCAATCAGAGAATGGCAGAGAAGGTGGGATACATCGACTAAAGGGCGATGGACATATAAACTCATCCCTAATATTGCGGTATGGATGGATAGGAAGGCTGGGGATGTGAACTTCTACTTGACACAGTATATGACAAACCATGGCGCTTTTAGGCAATATCTGCACAGGGTTGGCCATGAAAATTCCCAAACCTGCCCAGAATGCCCAGAAGAGGCGGAAAATGCGGAACATGTCGTATTCCGATGCCCTAGATACATGGGGTGGACTTCGGGTATGACGAATCCATCGGAGTTTCTTCGGCATATGTGTCAGGACGTGGAAAACTGGGAGGTCTTTAGTGGAGTGTGCTCCCGGATAATTAAGGACCTAAGAAGGCTGGAAAGGGCTAGACGGTCCGACGAGGAGGAGGCGTAAATGCCAACGGCCCCCGCGAAATAATACCTAGCGGCAGTCCCGTGGGGATGTCCGTTGATGATCGAGGGGGTGTGGTTTAGTACGTAGGCGCTACGGCGAATCGTACATGCTTGTGGCACGGGCCACTCGTATCTATGAAGATTCCACACCACCGGCTCGAAAGCAAAAAAAAAGTTTCACTTTTATATATATAGATATCATTTTTTTCTGGCTTAGGTTCATTTTTCTATTATTAAACTTCCTAAAATCATTTATTAATTTAAACTATTAGCCGAGTGGGATGCATTTTCGAAACAAAATCCAATTATATTTTCTTATTATATACAAATTAAAGTATGACGTGTGGGTTATACCAACAACCATCGTGGTGGTATATTCATTTTGTCATTCAGTTTGTAGCACCGCTCGAACCGAAAAAGTTAGGCGAATCAAATTTTCCCACACTCAGGAAAAAGATTGGTTGGAAAACGGTTCAAACAATAAAAAATAGTATTACAAATATTAAAAGTTTGTAAAAAAAAACAGATATTTTATAATTCAATAAGTTTTATTTTTTAATATTTCGCTACCACTTTGAGTAGCTTCTTCAGGCAAAGTATAAACAATTATGAACGATTTACAATATGAAAATTATTTATAAACTAATTTTTGTAAAAAGGCGGGAAAACTATTCTTGTCAACATTTAAAATAAATAAACCCAATATTTTATTTCAGTTGTATGGATTATTTATTTGGGATCAGGTACAGTTTGTTTTTTAAATATCAATAATACCAAAATTCTACTGTTGCTACTAAATCTACCATGCTAGGAAACAAGTTTTTCAGTTATTACAAACGAATTAAAAGATAGTACGTGCAACCCAAAGAATTCGATTGGAAACAAATTCAATTTCTTATACACTAGGTTTGTTTGGTATTGAAAATAGGCTAAATCGGTATATTGTTGTTTTTCTATTATTGATACCTGAATTAGTCTCATATGGAGTTTGATAAGCTATTGTTCAGTGTAATTGTTAAAAGCTTGCTTAGAAAATTAAAGATAATTTTAATTTTTCAGTTAATAATCATAATAAATTTTTAACATTGTACTTGCATTAGGAAAAAACAAGGTATTTAACAGTTGTTAGTGTATCTATAACCCAGAAAATATTGCTTTGAAATAATATTAAGTAATTTATCCTTCAAATGATCATAATAAAATATGCAATACCAAGTGGATACAACATACTTTGAATGCTTAATTATTATATTTTAATTAAATTTTTTTTAGTCGTGACTAAATGAACAAAATCAGTTTCTTATTTAGGTTTTAATTAATATGGTATTTGTAGTGGTTTAATCATTTATGTCAAATAACTTTTTTTCTTTCCTGATGCATAATTAATTAATGCTTTGGATATTTTTATGATGATTTCTATATGCGTGCGTAGTATACTACACAAGCATAGGAATGCATGTAGGTTTTCCAATAAGAGTGATATGATTTCTTAAAAAAAAAAAAAATATTTATTGGTAAGGAAAGTCAGAAGTTTCTTTATTTAATGTGAATTACAATCGATACAAATAAATTGTAAATAAAACGTCATTCAAATGGCCTCCACGACTTCTTCTGCAGTAACAAATTCGATGAACCCAATTACTGAGCACTTTTTCCACCAGATGTGCAAAATTAAAACAATCGAAGTATTTTCGAATAAACTGAGTATTTCTAATATTCCGTTTTCCCAGGAACCACAATATACATATATTTTTCCGCACGGGTTTTCATAAACCCTTGTCTACATACATTCAGACATATGTGTTCATTTTACATGTATGTATGTAGGCACATATTTCATTAAGCCGGTTCAATTACTTCTGTTTGTGTTTAGGAATTATAATTAATTCTAAATTGATTTTTATTTAATATACCCTAGAAATTCACATACAACTGAACTAAAGATAAAAAGTCAAAATGATTACTGATGTTAGAAAACCTACTTCTTTTGCTTATTTATTCATTATCGTTCTATAAATATGTTTAGTACCTATATGAGGCAAAATCCTAAAAAGGCACACTTCAAAAATATTAATTCCAACAAATATTCAAACGCACACACTCAGACGGCAGGCTTTCTGACGACACACGTACATACAATATGTGGTGACATGCTGTTAAACAATTGAAATCTGAACATTTTATTTTTATTTAAAAATACGTCGAAAAAAATAAACGTTCAAAAATATACATATAATCAAGGGTCGTCTAGTTGTTCAATTCATACAAGTTTAGTCGTCAGCGTTGAATGGCTGCATGTACAGTGACAAGCAAATGTACAATTTACATCAGAAAAATTCACTTAAAATCCCACCACTATAACAGCAAAATAATATACATTTAGGGTTTCTTTCCCGGAATTTTTGGTTTCCCGGAAATGCGAGATTAATTTTTTTAAATTCCTGGGATCCCACAGCAAAACAAATAAAAAGGAAATTTGTTTTTAAATAATAAAAAACTTTTAACTAAAAAGCATAAAATAGTCTCTCGATACGAGATCAAATATGAGCACAAAAAAAATCATTAGAATTCAATTTCAAAAACATGTAAATACAATGTATAATTCAAAAACTATAACGCAAAAACCTTTAACGACTTAGAAAAAATCCTTTAATATGCTCAAAGCGTTTATTGACTGGTCAGAAAGTCTATTTCTGATATTATTAAAAAATTGCCCTGTTAAAAAAAAACTCTTTCACTTTCTACCGCTGTTGGAGGTATAGTTAGTTACAAGTGCATTTAACAAATACGTATATAACATTTTAAGTTTTTTGACCACTTTCCTCCATCTTTATGGAAACTTTGAAGTATTGGTAACGTGGGCCGAGTTTTTTGTAATATTTTAACACATTACCTCAAAAAGTATATCAAATAATTTGTAAAAATATTAATTATTTATTTTATTTGACCTCTTTTTTTTATAAATTTATATATTTAATTATCCAAGCCTAAGGTCATACAACAGTTTTTATTCTTTTTTTTTTTTTTTTTTTTTTTTTTTTATATATATAAAAAGCAACACAATTTAAACAATATTTTATTTTTCAATATTTCGCTACTCCTTCGTGTAGCATCTTCAGGAAAATTAATTAACAAATTAACAAAAATTAACAAATATTACAAAATTTTTCTTTGTAATATTTGTTAATTTTTGTTAATTTGTTAATTAATTTTCCTGAAGATGCTACACGAAGGAGTAGCGAAATATTGAAAAATAAAATATTGTTTAAATTGTGTTGCTTTTTATATATTTAAAAAAAAAAAAAAAAAAAAAAAAAAAAGAATAAAAACTGTTGTATGACCTTAGGCTTGGATAATTAAATATATAAATTTGTAAAAATATTTTTATATGTAAAGTTAAAAAAAACCTTGAAGAAAAAATTTTTATGAAAAAGAAATCTTACTATATAAACATCTGCTTTCGAATCGTAGCCAGCTTTTTCATTTCCCGGGATTCCGAAAAATAATACCGGGAAAAAACCCTACATACATTTCTAAAGTTACACTTTTACACACATATCCGAATATAACGATACAAAGTTTTTACAATCGAATGTAATTTTCGACTTATCTAAAACAAAGAATAATAATGTTCATACAATAGTATATATATTTTTTAAGAAGAGAGTTATATGAATTTTGAGGAAATCGGGATTTTGTTGAATATTGTCATCAACGGCTGCTCGATGATTATCAAGCAGAAGAAAGTCCAGCGTGTTAATCAAATTCCGGTTGCACTTAAACACTAAATTATGTAAACACCAATTTTGCGAATACAATTTTATAACATATCTTGTAATTTCGCGTCAATAACTAAATTTAAAAAACATCTCTTTTAACAATTATACAGTTGTATGTTATCATTATTATACGACGCCAGTCAACTTGAATCTAAAACTTTATTATTCTATAGATCATTTAGAAGTTTAATTTGCTTTTTGAAATCTTAAAAATAAGTATATTAAAACATTTGCTTGCTACTGTTTATTTAAAAATTATAAAAGAGAAAAAAAATGATTTATTAGAAGTAGCTCAAAAATCTTCAAAATATTTTTGTTTTTGTTTAAATACTTTCATTTTTGTTTCTTTGTAAAACAAAAACAAAATTGAACATAAAACCACCTTCCACTTAAAATAAATGTCATAAAAGAAACTTAATACGTTACACACACAAAAACGTATTCCTGCAATATATTCAGTATGCGTTCTCAGAATGAAAGAACACCGCACATTATGATTTGTTGGTACTTAAAAACATGAACATTTGTTTTTTTTAAATTTTCATTCATTGTTGGTTTAAGTGAAAAATTTATATTATTTGTTGTACAGACAAATTGAATCAATCATGTTAACACAGAGGTCATATGTTAGAGGCATTCGTATGTTTGAGTATAAAGCATAAAGACATATGTAGGTAGTTGTGAAGTGTACTTGGATGGACGTACTTAAAAACCAAAATCAAATTAACGCACATGCTTCAATTTGTTAAAATGAAATAGTAAAAAAATGAACAAAAATCAAACGATAAAGATACCTGAAGAGCGACGAAGCCTCAAAGACTCTTATGGATTTTTAAAAATGCCTGCTGCAATTATTGTTTGGCAGATAAGAAACACTAACAGAAACAATTACAATTCAAAATTAAATTTTCAAATATATATTTCTTTTAAATTAATGTATTCGTAATGTAAGAAGATATTCTCTCGGATGTAGTGGTAACTGAGTGTTTTTACTTAACCATCAGTCTTTAATATAACATTTTGGTATTTTGATATGTGTTCTTACACATGTAGTATGTAAAGAACATAGTAAAATAAATTTACTTGTTGTTCATGTGCGACCCACTTTTTTAGTTCATAGAGTGATAGTAAATGGATGTTCATACATATGTATGTATGTATGTATGTATGTATGTATGTATGTATGTATGTATGTATGTATGTATGTATGTATGTATGTATGTATGTATGTATGTATGTGATTTGCTTCATTAATTCATACTTACTGAAATCACTGATTACGAAATTTAATAATTTTCTCTATTTGCTGATATACATTGTGTATGTATGTATGTATGTATTTTTACATACAAGTTCAATATTTAACAACGAAAATTTAACTTACTCCTGGTTTTCTTATATGTAACTAGCCAAGCCCGGCGCGCGTTGCTACGCCCCTTAATGAATAAAAATGTATTGTGAGTTTTAATTGAATATCAAGTGCAAAAAACCAAAAAATTGTCTTTTTTTTATGGGCGTGGCCCTGCCTAATTCTCTAATCACGGAACTGTATAGTCATGACAGCTATATATGTGTCTGCAGAGTTTCACAAAAATCGGTCCAGAACAAGTACCTCAAAATTATAACTTTTTTTATAGGCGTGGCACTGCCCACTGTTCTAATCTAATGTGTGCAAAGTTACAGAAAAATCTTTACAGAAAAATTTTTTACGGGCGTGGCCCGCCCATAAACACTCCCTGGAATGTGTGCAACAACTTGTTAAAGTTTGAGTCCGATCGGTTTTACAGTTTCGAAGTCTATAGCACACACACAGACAGAGTTTCACTTTTATATATATATAGAAGATTACTCAAGTACTTAGTGTTAAATTTCAAGTTTTTTTTGTATTACAGTGATGGTATTGGGATATTTTTAAATGTACATTGTATGTTTCACTACATATTTATATTTTTTTTTAAAAACGAATGTACAAAATATTTTGATTATAAGACAAATTATAGAATATCAACATCAAATAAGATCTCTATCACACTTTAAATACGCAAACATGTTTCAGTGACTAATAAAAATAAATGAGCGCTTTGTTCGGCCTTGCCGATTCTGATAACACCCTTATCTTCATATACATTGGTATAATGACCTCATTGTAGCTTAGTCTATACTTTAGATTTCATGTATACGCTTATTATTTTCGAAGCCATATTTGATTTTCAATTTTTACATGATTAACTGTATTCTGCTAGTCAGGCCCTTTCATATGACACTCATATTGTTGGGGAAAAAAATTTGCTCTGTCATATTGTTTTACACGCCATCTTGGATTTTACACTTGTTTATAGTTTACTACATTGTAGTGGTCGAGCGCATTTATTTGATAACAACATCGTGGGGGTTAAAGGGGACAAATCCGTAACTACTTGACTCATATATTTGCCATTTAATCTAGGACTTTATTTATGATTTTGCCTTTTTATATTAACCTATATTTTAATACTCAAGCCCTTTCTTTTGATCAAACACATTTGTTAGTTTTTCTGAATTACATTGAGGCAACTGAGGAGGGGCACTAAAAGCCCAAACCCATGACAGGTGCACACATCTACCCAATTGGCATAATCGACTAGTTTAGGAACTCAGTTGCCTCAATGTAGTTCCTTATGGATCTCCTGTTTCTTAAGGAAACAGTGTATGGCTGGGAATTAAAAAAAAGAAAGCACAAAATATCTTTTTATTACGTATTTAAAAGTTAAAAAAGGAGAACGAATAAAAACAAGTAAGAGCACTATATTCGGCTGAGCCTAATCTTTTATACCCACCACCAATTTTCCGTTCTTTTATAGCTAGGATTTTTTCCTGAAAATATTTGTTTCCCGGTTGTGCGACATTTATTTTTTAATATCCCGGGATCCCGCCGCATAAAAAATGTAAAGTTAATTTGTTTTTATTCTCTAGATACGAGATCAAATATGAGCACAAAAAAACAAAAATGCAGGTACTTCAGCTATTAGATCAAAAATAAAGTCATTAGAATTCAATTTCAAAATAAACAATATAAACATTTGCTTTCGAATCGTAGCTACCTTTCTTATTTCCTGGCATCCCGAAAAATAATCCCAAGAAATCAGAAGATTAAATAATTCAAATTCCCGGGAAATAACGCAATTTATAGCACAAAATGTATTATTTTGTTTTTAACAGTAGTCGCTATGCAATAATGCCTTTATACCAAAATATGTATCACTTTCTTTGTATAATTTCGATGTGCTAGTAAAATGTTTTCGTAAATTAAGTCTTTCAATGAAAGTAGGCGTTAAAGTAGGCGTGTTGAAGTTGTTTCTACTAATGAATTCAACTAAGATGTTTCAATACAGTTCTTTTTATTATTCCAAAATCTTTATTCATAGAGAAATAATATGAATTTAAGATAAACCGTTATATGGGAGGTAGGCGTTAAAGTTGGCGTGTCACCTTAATAACAATGACATTGACTAGAAGGATATATGTAGCAAATTTCATCATCGTAGCTCTAATTTTGTCGGTTTTATGAGCTTTTAAATTTCATTAACAGTGGATTACTTGAAAAGTGGGCGTTATAGTAGGCGTGTCGAAATTATTTCTACTAATGAATGCTACTTGGATGTTTCAATGTAGTCCTTTATTATTCCAAAATCTTTATTCATAGAGAAATTATATGAATTTGAGGTAAAGCGTTATATGGGATGTGGGCGTATCACATTTATTTTCCGTTAGTACCAAGCGTTTGACCACAAAGGCATGTTCGCGAAATTTCAGAATTTTACATCTAATTTTGTGGCTTTTATGACGTTTTTGTTTTTAAATATACTGAAAAATACACTGTGCGGTATAAATTTTCGTACATTTTGATCTATAACTCCTTTCCTAATGCATAGATTTAGGCAATTTTCGGCGATAGATATTGTTTACTCAGGAATATATATATTTGAAGTTTCATGACTCTGCGTTAATGCGTTTGGACACAATTCCATTTTATTCGATGTGAGAAGGACACGGTTTTTTCGACCTACTCTTGCTTTACCAGCTATAACTCTCTTCTTAATATTCCGATTTAGCCCATTTTCAATAACAAACAAACCTTGTCTATAGGAAAGATTCTGGCAAAACTTGAGCCCCCTAGCTTTTTCAGTCCGACCTCTATCGTGCTTAAAATTAAAAATTTTAAATAAATAAAAAAAAAAACAAGTAAGAGCACTATATTCGGCTGTGCCGAATCTTTTATACCCACCACCAATTTTGTGTACATTTAAAGCACAATATTTATTATTTTGTTAATCGCTATGGAATAATCTCTTTATAATAAAATATGTATCACTTTCTTTGTAGAGTGTGATTAAATTTTAAGGGCCCATGTTGAAGGTGAACTACACCTAGTATTTAAACTTGTTTTCTGCATTTTACTTGACATTTCTCAATTTCAAACTTACTCAATTTGAACCGTGGAAAGATACGCAAATGAGCAACGCTTTAAAGTTATTCAGGTTTTTTATAAAAATGGGCGTTCAAATCAATATGCATTTTGTGCACTTCGTAATTCTTTTGATCAACATAATCGTTCAAATTCGTCCACAATCGGGAGAATTGTAAAAAATATTTAAATTTCTGCAAAACAGGTCTGTATAAAATGTTAGAAAATCTGTGAATGCCTTCTTAGTTCGTTGAATGGGACCACTGCTGGTTTTTGCGATAGTGTGGCAAAAGAGCAGTCAACCTCGCCTCATCATCATGCCCAACAATTGAGCATCAACATTGTCATTGAAAATTTGGACCATCAGATAGAGGAGTGGCGCCAGGGATGGGGGGGCCATTTGGCCGATATTTTGCTAAATACATAATTGAACCATACAAATATTATCATTATTAAAAGAAATGATAATAATTTCTTAAATAATTTGTGTTTTATTTAAAATCAACATCGGCCCTTAAAATGTAACCACCCTTTATAACTTCGATATGCTACTAAAATGCTTTTGTAAATGTATTCTTTCAATGAAAGTGGGCATTAAAGTAGGCGTGTCAATAAAGTTTCTGCTAACAAATACAACTTAGATTTCTCAATATGGTCCTTTATTTTCCCAAGAACTTTGCCAATAGAGAAATTACATGAATTTAAGATAAACCGTTATATGGGAGGTAGTCGTTAAAGTGGGTGTGTCACCTAAACTTTTTGGCACACCAATATCATTGATTAGAAGGATATACGTAGCAAATTTGATCATCATACCTCTAATGTTGGCGGTTTTATGAGCTTTGAAATTTCATTAACGGTTTATAACGTGAAAACTGGGCGTTATAGTAGGCGTGTCAAAGTTATTTTTGCGAATAAGTACAACTTAGGTGTTTCAATATAGCCCTTTGTTATTCCAAAATCTTTATTAATAGAAAATTATATGAATTTTAGTTAAAACGTTATATGGGAGGTAGGCGTTAATTTTCTGGCGCAGTAATGACAATGCCGAGGGGGATATACGTAGCAAATTTGATCATCATACATCTTTTTTTTGGCGGTTTTATAAGCTTTTAAATTACGTTAACGGTTTATAACGTAAAAAGTGGGCGTTATAGTAGGCGTGTCAAAGTTATTTTTGAAAAAGGGGTACAACTTAGGTGGTTCAATATAGCCCCTTATTATTTCAAAACCTTTATTAATAGAGAAATTATATGAATTTTAGGTAAAACGTTATATGGGAGGTGGGCGTAAAAGTGGGCGTGGCACCTTAAGTTTCCGGCACAGTAATGACAATGCCTAGGGGGATAAACGTAGAAAATTTTATAATCATACCTCTAGTTTTGGCGGTTTTATAAGCTTTTAAATTTCATTAACGGTAGATAACGTGAAAAGTGGGCGTTATATATAGGCGTGTCAAAGTTATTTTTGCGAATGAGTACAACTTAGGAGTTTCAATATAGCCCTTTATAATTCCAAAATCTTTATTAATAGAGAAATTATATGAATTTTGAATAAAACGTTATATGGGAGGTGGGCGTAAAAGTGGGCGTGGCATATTGATTTTCCGTTACAGAAAAGCCTCTTACCAAAACGCAAAGTGTGCAAAATTTCAGAGTCGTGCATCCAATTTTGTGGCTTTTATGACGTTTTTGTTTTTAAATATACCGAAAAGTACACTGTGCGGTATAAATTTTCGTACATTTTGATCGATAACTCCTCTCCTAATAAATCGATTTAGATAATTTTCGGGGAGAAATATTGTGTTTACTCAGGAAATATATATTCGAAGTTTTATGAGTCTACGTTAATGCGTTTGGACACAATTCCATTTTATTCGATGTTTGAAGCACACGGTTTTTTCGACTTACTCTTGCTTTTCGAGCTATAACTCTGTTCCTAATATTCCGATTTAGCCCATTTTCAATACCAAACAAACCTTGTCTATAAGAAAGATTCTGGCAAAATTTGAGCCCCCTAGCTTTTTCGGTGCGACCTCTATCGTGCTTTTAACAGATGGACAGACGGACGGACATAGCTAGATCGTCATCAAATCAAACCCTGATTCAGAATATATATACTTTATGGGGTCTAAAATGGATATTTCGATGTGTTACAAACGGAATGACAAAATGAATATACCCCCACCATTTTTTTGGTGGCGGGTATAAAAAAATTTAGTTAAAATATGTATTTTAAATATTCAAATACTTATTTTAAATCTACTGATGCAAATTTTTTTTAATATTTTTAAATCTTAAACCTCATAAGACTGTGTGTACAACTATATGTAAAGTTGGGCACAAATCATTACTCTAGTTAATTTTTGTCAACAAACTTCGGTCATTTTCGTTTTCACAAACCCCTATAAAATTCCTTTGTAGTTTGTGCAAAAAAATGTTACTAGAGTCATCTAGTGTTCTACGTGATGTTTAGCAAAGACATCATCCTCAGTGTTTGCAAAATGAAGTGGCGCCTTCAACAGATGTTGCCATCTGCAATGGATAAATGCTAATGAATATGACTAATATATTTTTAAAAAAATTTAAAAAAAAAGTGGGCGTGGCACATTTATTTTCCGTTGTAACGAAGACTTTGACCAAAAATCCATGTTTGCAAAATTTCAGAACCGTACATATAGTTTTGTCAGTTTTATTACGTTTTAAATTTCAAATATACACTGAGCGGTATAAATTTTCGTACATTTTGACCTATAACTCCTTTTCTAATGCATAGATTTAAGCAATTTTTGGGGAGAAATATTCTTTTGAAATATTCTTTTCGCTGCGACCTCTATCGTGCTTTCAACAGACGGACAGACGGACGGACATAGCTAGATCGTCATCAAATCAAACCCCGATTCAGAATATATATACTTTATGGGGTCTAAAATGGATATTTCGATGTGTTACAAACGGAATGACAAAATGAATATACCCCACCATTTTTTTGGTGGCGGGTATAAAAACGTAGAAATTTTGTTTCAGATTTATTTATTGTTATTTATTTAAAATAAATTTATTTAAATAAAGGTATCAAATTTAAATCTATTAAATTTCCATAAAATACATTAAGCTAATAACGAAAATGTTTTTATTTTGTAATCAAATAAGTAAAGAAAAACAAAGTCTGAATTTATTATTGAAAACATTTTGTACCCTTCTTATTACTATACAGCTAAAACAAATAAATACATATACGATGAGTCAGACATACCGCTGGATCATAAGCCCTCGTACTTATGTGCCCACAATATTCTGCCACAAAATGATAGAATTATGACGAGCTAATGTTTCTAATGACCTATTTTCTGTATCAATTTTATATACATGTTTTACAATCTAAGAAACAACAACATTAAACTAAAAATAACACTTTAATTACACACTGACAAGGGACAATTTTATATTGAAAATGTATTGGTGTATAAAGAGGGGGAGTGAGAAAAAAATATATAATTATATAAATGACAAAGATTTTATACATAAAAACATACAAACTTAAACATAAGTGTATACTAAGTAAAGCATAAAATGCAAAACCATATTTACATACATACACACATGCATACACACATCTATGTATACACACTATTGATATGTATGTACATATTTATAAAGTTGAAGGGACTAGTTCTTAATACCAATTAACGCATCCAGGGTAAAATGCTATTAATATCCCAAATGTAGTTAAAGGTTGCCAGTCTTTAGGTCTGTATCAGTCTGTCTCTTTGCTTTACTATTTTTTATACATTTCTGATTTTAAACAAAAAATAAAGTGTTTCGAACAGAAAATGTTTTCAATTAGAGTTTATAGCCCACATACATGTGTAGTCTCATAAATATCCTCTACTATTTGTGGCTTCGTTTTTGTTTTGCGTGTCATGCAAAGGGTATAGAATTTAATATGAGCTTTTATTGATTATTAAGTGCGTCAGTGTACGTTTAGTGGTATCTGTAGAAAAATTCTCATACAAGCAAGAATTTAGACATTCTTTTTATATATTTACCAGAACGTACGCATTACTCTGAACATTCGTATCGAGCAAAAGTAATCATCTGCTTCATCAGCTTTGCGCATCAAGCTACCATAATCTGTGTGACATAATGTGTGTTGTTTTTTGTTGTCCTGCTATTATTAATTCGGTTGAGTTGAAAACAATACATTTATACTCATATAATACATACATCTATACACACTGTATAGATATTAGGAAGCCACTTAAAAGTTTCTGGTTGTTATTACATTTTAATGTCAATAAATATTATCGGTTGATTGTATTTGAAATCGAGAATGCTATATTGAAATAAAAGACACCAAATTGAAGGGAATTCGAATTTTAGTGCATTTTATAAAGTTATAAAAGTCTGGCTTCCTAAAAACTTTATCAAGATTTCAATATAAATAATTTTTTTTTCTGACTAATATTGAACTAAAATTTAGTAAAGAAAGCAACTGAATGCAAGATAACAGCCGTATGAAGCGAAATTTCTAAGACGTTATTATAGCTGCTTTAATACAAAAAAAAAAAAAAAACTTCATCATTTCCATATTCCTCAAAAAGTTATAGGAATTAGTTAGAGAATAAACAAAAATTAGTATTAGTATTCCAAGAAAAGAAAAATTTTTCAAAATTTAAAGAATATGGAAAACCTAATTTCAGGTCCGAAAAAAACTTTTATATGTTTTGAGAGTTAAGTAACAAAAATCAAACAAATAAAACGCAAGGAAAAAACCTAAACTATTGGTGACATAATTAAAGAATTATAAAACTAATAAAAATGTACGAGGTTGTTGGCAAAAACTCTATGCAGGAAAAGAAATCGGTTTATACGAAAATTTAAAAACATGGGTAGACTTATTTTGTTGATGAGTGGGGAAGAGAAGAAAGTGTAGTAAAAAATAATCACTTTTTCTATATTTTTGGAAGCTGCAAGGACTTTTTGAAGAAGTAAAAAGCAAAAATCTAATGAAAAAAATTTAAAAAAAGTAATTTTTTTGAAAGAATAAACTTTCATATTCATAACAAAAAATTTAAGGTTTATTGAAGGCTTATATGACCAATTTCTACACAAAATCTGTCAAATAATCCTTTAATAGATTTTTATGAAAATATTTATTGAAAAAATTAATTGCATTACAAATATCGGGTTATTCATTATAAGTGTTGATTTGCAATAGGTTCTTTTTTACAGATTCCATGAATCATATTAAATTGCTTTCTAATTTTGTTTAGTATCGTTTGTCAAGTGACCTTGGAAAGACTCACATCACAACAGCATCTCAAAATTGTTCACATGTATTATGCGAATCTGGCTAAATGGATGCGTTAATATAATAAAACTACTGAGCTACCATTATATCTATTAATTAGTTAATGGTCAGGCGAAATCAATCGTTGATATTTCTTTAGAATGCTATAATTTAAGCGCACGGTCTCGTTGAGCTCTGGTTTCAACAAAAGGATGCATACAGCGCTTAACTCTACGATTTGCCACCTAGATCGTGCGATATCACCCCTTTGGATTTTTTTTCTATTGACGCTTTTTTTGCTTGTATTAGTCGCGAGAAGCCAGTGTTCCAAATTTGAATTTTCCAAAAGGACTTTGTTGTAGTTGTGACCAACATTAACATGATGACATTTTCAAACAGTAAATGCCATCTCTTAACCGATAATAAAACTTTAAAGTTCACTTTAAGATTTATGTGTTTTTATTATTGAGTTGAACCACCCATTATTTATATTTAAATTCAAAATTTTCATATATTTCTTAATACAAGAAAAACATGTAACAGTGCTTTATTCGGCCGTGCCGAATCTTATATACCCTTCACAACGTGTAGTCATGCAACAAAAGTTGTTTGTATCACCATTCATCTCATATAAAATACGTACAAACATATAAAAAACATACCATTGTAAAATAATAAATTGAGCTTACGTCGAAAAAAAATTAAAAAAAAAATATATAAAAAAAAATAATAAAAATATAAATAATATATAAAATAAAAAACTTAAATAAAAAAAATTTTTTTGGCCTAACCAGTACATATGCATGTTGTTGTTGTAATTGGGCAAAAAACGAGGTGGTCGTGGTTTTTTGCTCATTTCTCAGAAATTTATAGGGCGATTGTGCTGAATTTCAACAGTGATTCAATTCCGGATATTTCCAAAAGATTGATACTATACTTAGATCTGATGAACATATAGTTGTTTCTAAAAATTGATTTGAACCAACACACGGACAGACGGTCAGGGCTTAATCGACTCCTCTATTCATAAGCTTTCAGAAAATATATATTTTATGGGATCGGAAATGAAAATTGTAGAAATTACAAACGGAGTGACAAAGCTATATACATATACCCTTGTGCACCACAGGTGAAGGGTATAAAAAGTACCTTCTTTGTCGCCAATAACATTTTCAGTTTCATCTGGAATCAAAAGTCCTTGATTGTACAATTCTACCTTTATAATCGTAGAAAATACAAAAAGTACCATAAAAATTCAAAAAGTTACCTTTTTGATCGCTTATAACATTTTTAGTCTCGCCTTGCATCAATAGTCACTAATTTCAAAATTCTAGCTTCGCAAACGTTGAAAATACAAAAAGTACCATAAAAGTTTAAACAAGTAAGTTTCCTGTATCCGTTTTATTCTGTTAATATTAATTCTACACAGTGAAAAATTTTCATTAATTATTACACATTAAATAATAACAGAGATAATAAAATGTTGTTAAGGACTCCCGTTTTCTATTAATGTAATTTATGTTTAGAAAGTATTCAGCCTTATTCTGTAACTCACTAAAGCCAAACTCTATCGCTAAAACTCTAGGAAATATATTTAGAGATTTTTGTAGTCTGGGTCTTCAAGTAAACGGCCTCTCAGGCTGTTGATATTTCTTACTTTAACTTTGATTCCCATATTGTTGGGGTTTAAAAATTTTTTTCCACCATTTAGTACTGGTCAAGCCTTTTTAGTTGATACCAATATTGTGGAGTTGAAGGGGACAAAGCCGTAACTACAATATTTGACTCATTTATTCGGCATTTTATCTAGGACACCATCTTGGGTTTTTTCCTTTCTAGCTAAATATATTTAAGTACTTAAGACCTTTCATTTGGTCTCAATATTGGTTCTCTCGGCTGTATAGAAACTGAAAAATATCAATTTCTGTTTGTAAATTTTAGGAAAAACGCCAAAGCAGTTGTGCTTTGGTGCTGATATCTCAGTTGGTTTCAAACCGATTTGTTACTTTTTTTACGAGATTACAATTTATAATATGGTATATTCAGTGTGTTCAAAAATTGTTTAGGAATTCAAAAAACGTTAATAGATATATTTAAAAAAAATATATATATTTTTTTTAAAAAATTTTTGCCTATAAATTTTCCGATTACCGACCAATTTGTCCAAAATTATTTACTAATATCTCTAGAAATATACCAAATCTATAAACAGTAATAACGGGGTCTATAAATTATCCTGGGGTTGAAAAACATTGATTTTTGTGGTAAAACTAAACGGAAAAACAGACACAGTCTTAGAAAATCAAAAGGGAATTTTTGATTTCCAAAATTTTGATACCTTATGCGAGTCTTGGTGATAAAGGTTTTCCGACCTCAGTATTATATTATTAATGAAGTTCACACAGGCACTTAAAAATGTACCAATTTTAAATAATTTATCGTCCTTCTAGTTTCCAATTAAGCCTTTATGGCCATATTATCACTAGACGTTCACAATTTGAGTGCGAGTTAATTTCGTTCTTGCATTGCACTACGTAACGAGATTCAACCTTTTTCTCCATTAGTGTCCTGATTAATGTCTGGCTGTCTATAAAGATACAAATCGGGGCCTTGTTATCAATTTCCTTTATCTATTTATTACCTTCCATAATTGCTATAACCTCAGCCTGAAAAATATTATTGTGGTCTGGTAGACGAAAGTATTTACCTCTGTTTTGGTTATTGTCATATAAAGCCATTCCTCTTTGGTCACCAGTTTCTATCCTGTCCGTATTATTTTTGATGCATTGGGTACTTTTTACCCTAGTTATTTCATCCCGTTCTACGCCTTCCGGTATTATAGTTTTGCTGTTAATGCTTTCATACTTTAGTGGGATTTTTTCACATTTTACCTCTGTGATATTTCCCATTGGTAATATATCTGTTATTCTCTGGTATCTGATCTTATTTTCTCTTACCAACCATTCATCCATTGCCAATAATATAGAAGCAGGTAAGACCGCTTCATATTAAACTGTATCTCTATTGGCAGAAATGACAGTTTATTCTCAATAGCGATTACCGATGTGTTTCTGATGGAACCGCACATACACACATGTAGGGGGAATATCGAAGCAGACCACTACTATCACGGGTCCCTTTTCGACCCCCTTCGCTCCTCAGTGATTTCGTGTCTACCGATCAGTATACCTTCAATCACTGAGTCCCGCGCCACAACCGGCGCTTGCTCTGGACTAGGAAAACGGTTTCACACTGCTTACTGGTGATTGTCGACAATCCTCATTGCACATTCATTTGTAATTGCCAGCATCTCCCTCAGACTAAGGTCCCCCATCGCACTCACACTTAAAGTGTGCTTGCCTGTGATCCTTAATCTTCCGCTCGCCAACGCCGGACATTCGCATATTACATGCGCTGCCGTCTCGGCATCCTCCAGGCACATTCTACAAATATCATCATCCACGATCTGCATCCTCTTCAGATGATATTTAAAGTTACCATGTCCTGTAATCAACGCACTGATCCAACTCATCATACTCCGATTAAAACCGAGTATCTTCACTGCATCCCTGCCAAGTGGCTCCCTGAACAATGGAACCGCACATACTATTGCAGCACTGCCTTTGAATCTTTTGAAGAGGTTTTATTTTTACCTTTTTCTCTAAGGATGTCCACCACACTAACAAAGCGTACGTAATTGTAGGCCGCAGTACACTGGTATATAGCCAATGTGTTATCCTTGGGCTTAAGCCCCATTTTGAGCCTATCACTCTTCTGCAGAGGGCCCATATTCTTTGAGCTTTTTCCACTTTACATTCAATGTGGTCCTTCCAGGATAGTCTCCAATCAAGTACTATTCCTAGGTATTTGACTTTCTTATCAATCTATATTATCTTATTCCGAAAAATGGGATAGCTATGCACCGGTATCTTCCTCTTTCTCGTAAACAAACAGATTTCAGTCTTTTCCGGATTGACATTGAGCCCTCGCTCCTTTGTCTACTTAGTCGATGCTGAAAGTGATTTTTAGCAGATAATTATACTTGAAGATTATAATTTTAATATACTAGCAAAATTAGTTTGCCACTTGTGATAAAAAGGATATCAAAAAAGGGCTGATTCAGAAAAAAAAATTAAAAAATAAATATATTTCAAACAAATGTGTAAAAGAACAAATTGTGGCAAAGAGTAAATAGACTGAAAATTAAAATTTGTTCACACTCATGCATAAACTGTTGTAATAATAAAAAGGCCAAATTAGTTCTCCATTAAACTAAATTTATTAACCTTTTTATCTCGCACCGCAATTAACATTTCGCATCAGTTTACTATGTGGTTTTAATTAATATTAAAGCTAACAGTTTTTCCCTAACAATATGCACATTTGTTACTGCTGCTAATTGAGTGTATTTAGTAATAAAATACTTTAACAAATAGCACATATAATTATAGTCTTGAGCTTAATTTATGGTTCCATCACATTTTATAAAGATTTCATTTCCTGCTTTTGCTGTGAGTTGAATTTTACAACGTAGAGACAAATTGGTGTCGCCCTTATGTATTTATTTATGGCTAAAATTAGATTGTGTCATTGTCTTCCACATTAATACAAAATAACTCGTAAAAAATAATCGAGACAACTGTATACGTTTTGTCTGGTTATGGTTTGGCTAATGACTTTCTGCATTTGAGTTGGAGTGACAGAAAATCTGAGAAAAATGTACAGAATTTTTATAATTGAAGGGACAGACAGATTGATATTAAATCAATATGGGAGAAGGGGCGGTTAATGGACTTTGAAAATTGGTTATAAATTTAAGTGAAAATATTATTGTTTGTTTTCAACAAAATTACCAAATGCCGATAAAACCTTTAAGATGAATTTAATAGTAGTTCTTAAGTCAGTTTAATTAAGTTATGGCCAGATAATAACTACATCTAATAATCAAATTTAAAATATTTATATACTTTTTTGGACTAACAAAACAAGTGAATTTAAATAAAAATTTTGTATCAAAACAAAAGAAGTCGAATAAATAAATGGAAGGGTATTTTTTCTACATATTTAGATATAACTGCACAATTTTTTTCTAATTTTTCAACACAGTTAATAGAAATATGCATATTTTTTATTTATTACTGCTCGTTCGTAGGCTTTTAACCGCCTTTGTGCGTACAGATAATAGCACTTGTTATTTGGGCTACTAGTTCGTGTTGGTTTATTATTAGCACTAGTGCTAAAACCGTTCCTGCAAATGCTCTTCTTTGTTAAGTTTGTTGTGCTTTTTTGAAGTTAGTTAGGTTTAAACAAATAAGCTCTACTTACTACAACGTAAATGCTATTTTTAGTAAATACTAGACAAACCCGGCGTGCGTTGCTACGCCCCTTAATGAATCGAAATGCATTCTGGATTTTAATTGAATATCAAGTGCAAAAACCTAAAAATTATAATTTTTTTATGGGAGTGGCATTGCCCACTTTTCTAATCACGAAATTGTAAAGTCGTAACAACTCAATATGTGTGCAAAGTTTCAGAAGAATCGGACCAGTGCAAGTACTTCAAAATTATATCTGTTTTTATGGGCGGGGCCCTGCCCACTTTTCTTATCACGAAATTGTAAAGTCATAACAGCTCAATATGTGCGCAAAGTTTCAGAATAATCGGTCCAGTGCAAGTACCTCAAAATGATACCTTTTTTTTATGGGCGTGGCACTGCCCACTTTTCTAATCACGAAATTATTTAGTCATGACAGCTCGATATGTGTGCAAAGTTTCAGAAAAATCGGTCAAGTGCAAGTAGTTAAAACTGATAACTAATTTTTATGGGCGTGGCCCCGCCCACTTTTTTCCACCCATAAACACTCCCTGGTATGTGTACAACAACTTTTTAAAGTTTGAGTCCGATCGGTTTTACAGTTTCGGAGTCTATAGCTAACACACACACACACACACTCACACACACAGAGTTTCACTTTTATATATATAGACTAGCCAAACCCGGCGCGCGTTGCTACGCCCCTTAATGAATCGAAATGCATTCTGAATTTAATTGAATATCAAGTGCAAAAACCTAAAAATTATAATTTTTTTATGGGCGTGGCCCTGCCCACTTTTCTAATCACGAAATTGTAAAGTCATAACAGCTCAATATGTGTGCAAAGTTTCAGAATAATCGGTCCAGTGCAAGTACCTCAAAATGATACCTTTTTTTTATGGGCGTGGCACTGCCCACTTTTCTAATAACGAAATTATTTAGTCATGACAGCTCGATATGTGTGCAAAGTTTCAGAAAAATCGGTCCAGTGTAAGTACCTCAAAATGATACCTTTTTTTTATGGGCGTGGCACTGCCCACTTTTCTAAATACGAAACTGTATAGTCATGACAACTCAATATGTGTGCAAAGTTTCAGAAAAATCGGTCCAGTGCAAGTACCCCAAAATGATACCTATTTTTTAATGGGCGTGGCACTGCCCACTTTTCTAATGACGAAAGTGTAAAGTCATGACAGCTCAGTATTTTCGCAAAGTTTCAGAAAATTCTGTCCAGTGCAAGTAGCTAAAACTGATAACTAATTTTTTATGGGCGTGGCCCCGCCCACTTTTTCAATCACGAAATTATAAAGCCATAACAGCTCAATATGTGTGCAAAGTTTCAAAAAAATCGGTCCAGTGCAAGTCCCTCAAAATTAAAATTGTTTTTATGGGCGTGGCCCTGCCCACTTTTCTTATCACGAAATTGTAAAGTCATAACAGCTCAATATGTATGCAAAGTTTCAGAATAATCGGTCCAGTGCAAATACTTCAAAATGAAACCTTTTTTTATGGGCGTGGCACTGCCCACTTTTCTAATCACGAAATTATTAAGTCATGACAGCTCAATATGTGTGCAAAGTTTCAGAAAAATCAGTCTGGTGCAAGTATCTCAAAATTATAGCCTTTTTTTATGGGCGTGGCCCCGCCCACTTTTTTAATCAAAAAATTATAAAGTCACGACAGCTCAATATGTGTGCAAAGTTTCAGAAAAATCGGTCCAGTGCAAGTACTTCCAAATTTAAACTTGTTTAGGGGCGTGGCCCCGCCCACTTTTCTTATCGCGAAATTATTTAGTCATGACAGCTCGATATGTGTGCAAAGTTTCAGAAAAATCGTTCAAGTGCAAGTAGCTAAAACTGATAACTAATTTTTTATGGGCGTGGCCCCGCCCACTTTTTTCATCCATAAACACTCCCCGGTATGTGTACAACAACTTACCAAAGTTTGAGCCCGATCGGTTTTACAGTTTCAGAGTCTATAGCTAACACACACACACACACACACACACACACACACACACACAGAGTTTCACTTTTATATATATAGATATCGCAGTATCTCATACCTAGTTTGTATGTTGCTTTATAAAACTGAAATACAGAGTTAAAAAATTGCAGTCATGACAGTGTCGCACCCATGGTTTAATGTCTTCTGCCAACTAAATTGGTTGTTAAGTTTGAGATGGTATAAACATTAAATCTAAGCTGACCACAACATGTTCAATATTGACTCCGATAAGTATATTGACACAGTTAAAGTAAAAATATTATCTAAACAAAAAAACTAGTGGAACATTGTGAATTTGAAATTGTTGACATTTTAATTATAATACAAAAATATTACACATCCATCTGGTAACTACAGCTCTTGTTATGCTAGCATTCATAATGATTACTGCATACGGATGTATGTATTTACTGTATACACATACATAAGTACATATACTCGTAATTATAGTACATAATCGAAACAAAATCCTTATTAAAACTTGAGATTGTACACAGTGATTAAAGGACGAGTTAGACGCCAAAAATAGAAGCAATGAACGAAAGAATAAATGGAGTATTTTTTTTAATTTGTATTTGTTATACGATAACGTGAAGTTAAATGTAGCTGCATTTGTCAGTGTAACTATGCTAACCCACATATTCAGCTACTCATTCACTTACTCGTCAACATTTAACAAATCAAACTGACAAACAAAAACTAGTAAGAGTGCTATACTTGGCCGTGCCGAATATGATGATACCCTTCACCATCATCTACATAGGCTCGGCAACCACATCGTAAATTTCAGATTTAATCCCATACACCACTTTACTTTATTATTTCCGACACCATCTTTGATTTTGAATTTTCACATCGTTAGCTGTATTATATTTACTAGTCAAGCCATATTATTTGATACCCGAAGTGATAAATAATATTCGACATTTAGTTTAGGTTACTCTCTTGGGTTTTAACTTATTCAAAGTTTTCTGTATTCTACTGATCCATCCCTTTCATTTGATACCAATATTTTTCTAGGTTGATGGAGGCAAAGCTGTAGTTACGCATATATCCTCCACTATATATAGGATTTTAAGTGGGATTTTAACTTTTTCATTGCTTATTGTATTCTACTTCTCAAGTCCTTTCATTGTATATCAATATTGAGGAGGTTGTCAGTTGTTCTCAATAATACAATACATTTTTAATAACAACCCAGCCTGCACATTAGTACGACAATGTCTGAATCAAACAAGTCTTACAAATATCTGACTTTTTTTACGGATATTTCGTACAGATTTCTATAAGACATGTCTGGGACATTTAATGTACGACACGTCTGATAGATTTCTGACTGATTTCGTACGGATATGTCGAAGGGATTTTATTCTAATTTGTTTACCGACATATCTGATAGATATCTGACTGATTTCATACAAAAATGTCTAAGTTGTTTTTATTCATTTTGTTTAGGATTTTTTGTTTTTTTTTCTTTACAAATTAAAACCGAATTTTTTGCCTTTAAGTTATAAAGTGCAAGGTGATATTAAAAAATTTAACTTTAAAAAAGTTTAAAAGTAAAATAGAAAGTGATTATTTTGTGACTAATAACAATATATGTATAAAAAAAGTGTCACGTCAGGCTTTTCGGAAAAATGTTAAAAAAGATGCGTTTTTGGATTTTCAATTTAGCTTAAAATATTTAAAAACAATGTATATGAATATATGTGTGTAATTAAGTAATAAATCTAATGAATATAAAAAAATATTACATAAAACTTAGATTTCTATCAGACACGTAGGTAAAAAACTCAGAATTTCCCACGACTTGTCTGTCAGAATTCGTGTCAACCACTTCATATGTTTGGAGGTCAGAAGTCTGACAGAATTCGTATAGAATTCTTACTTGTTTGCCGACATATCTTACAGACATCTTGCAGATGTCGGACAATTTTGCAGGCTGCGAAGATTTGACCCATATATAAATTTATTGTACGCCATTTTGAAGAGTCGGTCATCATGGATTTAATTTTTTTTTGTGTAGTGAGTATTCTCCTAAGCAAATCGTTTTTTGATTATACGAAGAACACCGAAGCATTTGTATTTTTCTGCCGATTTTTTAGTTTTCTCACATTTTGTTCAGTTTTTCTTTAGTAACTTGAATTATAAAAAAAAGGAAATAATAATAATAATAATAATAATAATAGTAATAATGTATATATAAATATTGCTTAAGGGGGTCGGAAATTAATATTGTATAAATTACAAACGGCATGAAAGAGCTATATATACCCGTGGTGAAGGGTATAGAAACGAACAACAGCAACAAACTAAATACGTACAAAACAAAAAAAGACCAACGTCACAACAATAGCAATAAAAACAATGGAATAAACAACAACATCATCAACCGAATAGCCTATAACAACATCATTTTACACTACAAAGGCGTCAATAAAACATCCCCAAACCGCATTTGATGAAGCAAAGAAGCCGCACCATACATAAACAAAACAAAAAAAAAGGCATAGACAGGAGCATAAAATCCAATATGTACGGATGGGCAAACAAACTTATACATATGCATGTAAATAAATAGCACGTGTGTCACAATAAATGTTGGCAGTACATATAAGAAAATCATACACATCCACTCACATTCAATGTATGTAAGTAACAAAATATAGTTAGCACGAAAATGTCTGTAGGTACTACTACATGTGTCTTGTTTTTATGTTTTCCGTTTTATATTTTGTCGGTTGTCTTTTTTAGAATGAAAACATTCTTGTCGTACAAGAGGAGGTGTTTGTTGGATTTAGTTTGTTCTTTTTCCTTTTTTTATCATCTTTATTTACATATGTATACACTTACTCCTCGATTTGCACGATACTTATATATTTTACCCTTTTTTTCGTCTAAATCGTGGGTTTTGTGAAGAACCTCGTTTTATTTATAACTTTTAATAAAAATCATGAAAATCTCAATATATTCCAGTGCTCAATCAAAATTTGTCTCTAAGATATTTTCACACCAGTTTTAAAATAATGCTTACCATTCGACCGTAATCTAGCTAAAATGTTTGTTTTGCTTTATAATGTCATATACATACAGTTTCTGCAAGAACAATTTGTAACAACAATATTGATTCGAAACGCATTTTTTTTTGTTCCCATTACCAGGAATTCATTTTGTCATTCCATTTATACATTATATTATCCGAGACCTGCTTTCATTTAAAACGATCTAGATACATCCAATGTTCGCCTGTTGAAGACACGATAAAACTTTAACCGAAAAACTTCAAATTTCGCTAGAATATTTCCAATGTATCAGAAATATTTTGTTTTAGAAATTTGTTTATAAGGAAGAGAGTTTTAGTTTGTAATGCAAGCGAAGCTCATAAAAAAATATCTCTCTTATGTCGAATAAAATGCAATTGCGTTTAAACACAACATAGTTCTTCGGTAAATAAAGTATGCTTTTCCGAAAATAAATTCATACATTATTTAAGAGATTTAAAGAAAATTAAAGGTCGAATTAAAATTTAAAATTCAATAAAACTGACAAAATAAGACGTTAAAAAATGAAATTTTAAAAAACAAATTGCTTTTTGGTCAACAAATTTGTAATTAAAGAAACTATAGGTGACATGTCCACTTTTACATCTACCGTTCATTTAAGAGTTTAGCTTAAAGTCATATTATTCTCTAGAATAAAGATTTTAAAATAATAAAGGAATCTACAAGTTGAATTCCTTAGCACAAACTACTTTGAGATGCCTACTTCAACGCTCACATCTCACATATATATATATAAGTAGGAGGGATATCGAAGCAGACCTCTTTCATAAATGGGTCCATTTTCGAACCCCTTCATTACCCAGAGATGATAAGGTTACCCCGACCTCACTAAGTCCCGTGCCGTACCAGGCGTTTGCACAAGACTTTTGTGACTTCATATTGCAGACTGATGATTATCTACAATCCTCACCACAGAGTCCTTTGTTATGACCAGCATCTGCCTCAGATTAATTTCCCCCATATGACTCACATCCAACGAGTGCTTGCCAGTGGTACTAAGTCTATTGCCAGCCATTGCCGGACATTCTCATACTACATGCGCCGATGTCTCAGCAGTCTCAAGGCACATTATTCAAACATCATCCTCCACAACCCCGATCCTGTGCAGATGATATTTGAAGTTTCCATGTGACCAAATTAGTTATTCGTCTCAGCGTCCTCCGATTATATCCCTAACTGTATTTCTGCCAAGGGGCCCTTCGAGCATCATACGTACCTGTCTACATGTGGTCGTTTCCATCCACCCTCTTATAGCTTCATAAATTCCACCCTTCCGCCCGCAGAATGCCACAGCAGCACCCCTTTTCGCCAATTTGTCCGCTGCCTCATTTCCATCTGTGCCAACATGTCCCATGTCCCGCTGCACATATCTTACCTCAGACTGATTATCTCACATAATCTACTATAAATTAAATTTAAAAGCTCATAAAAGCGACATAATAAGGTGTATGATGATCAAATTTCTAAAATATTGCTTTCTGGTCAATGCTAATAAATACGATAAGATTAAGGTGACACGCTTATTTTAACGCTCACCTCCCATATAATGCTTCATCATAAATTTATATAATTTCCCAATTGAATAAAAATATTTTGGAAGAATATAAAACTTTTTATAAAAATATTCAAGTTAAGTTTATTATGAGAAATTACTATGACACGCTTACTTTAACGCCATTCTTTTACATAAAAACGATAGAATTAGATGTACATATGTATTTTGGCGCAATTGCGCATATATAGTACTCTGGTTGATTTTAAAATAATGCCAGAAAATGAAAGTGAAGAAGCATTTTGACGCTCACCTCCCATATATAAATAACCTTATCATGGATTATCGTAGTTCTGTTCAATATTTATAATTTTGTTTTAAAATTAGGAGGTGCCATATCCACAAAAAGTTAAGCTTATTTTTTCAAAAACATCTAGCTACCAAGTTATACTCTTAAGTTTCCGTAAAAATAAAGCATTGTAGTATAAAATAGTCAGTAACATCACTTCTAAGGTAGAAAGACTACCTTAAGACTAAATCAAAGACAACAATTTAATAGACAATCAAAGTTACAAAAAAAAATGTAATACATATTTTAGTGTTTACTGTTAATAATGAAATAATTATAATTATGTGCTACTAAACGACTACACAAAATTTGGTATCTCCTCTTAAGCTTGGTTTTCACTATGTCAAATGAAATGACAACAAAAACTGCCTCAAATTAATTCTCGTCAGTTTGCGTCAAATGCGTTTTCACTGCATTTTAAAAACTGACAAAAAACTGACGAACGACAAACAAAAATAATTGACAACTTATTGTCAAATTTACTTTGAAAAAAATGCTGACATATCTGCTGACAAACAGAAATTTGGCGTTTTCACTTATTTGTCAGTTTAGATGGCAGTTTGTGTGCATAACTGACTGCAAACATATATGACGCCATATGACAACCCGTTTTCATACAATTGCCAACAATTTGGGCAATTTGACAACAAAAATGACATAGTGAAAACCAAGCTTTATGGTTTGCGCATAACTTTAAACTCTTATAACTCCATCAGCATCGACTTGCCCATTGATATATTAGATTTTTACAAAATAATAAAATCATTTAAAAGTAGTTTCACTTATAAATTAAATTAGGTTCCATCAATGTATTAAATGTTGGATTAGGTTTTTGTTTACCTTTGATTTTAAGCGATGCAATAAAGTGCCTTTTTAGAGCTGCCACCAAAATAATGGTGGGGGTGTATATTCATTTTGTCATTCCGTTTGTCACTCATCGAAATATCCTTCTTATACCGCATAAATTGTATATTTTCTGAGTGTTCGTTTCTAATTATGACAATCTAGCTATGTCCGTCCGTCTGTTGGAAGCACTTTAGAGCACGAATCGAATATTTCTTATACACAACGTTTATTGAGAATTAAAAATGGGCTAAATTAGAATATTAGAAAGCGAGTTATAGCTCGTAATTCAAGAGTAGGTCAAAAAGTGATACATATGTTAGTATAAAGAGATTATTCCATAGCGATTACAGTTAATAACAAAATACATCAAATTGGTGGTGGGTGTTAAAAGTTCGTCACAGCCGAATATAGTGCTCTTACTTGGTTTAACTAAATTTAGATATTTTATCTAGCTTATTTCTACTTTTATTTCTGATTTGCACAATTTTCGTTAATAGAGGTATAGGTGCATGTAATTATAACTGTTTGTGTATATTTTCTTGATTATTTTTCTTTATGGAACCAAAAATCAAAATATTCTTACATACTCACGTATGTATTAATGTATGCATATATAGATAGCATGGAGGTGAAAAAGTTGTCATTTTCTACCATCATATTTTGTTTCGGTTTTCATTCTTGAATATTCCATATGACGTTCTTCACTAATGTCAGTCTCGCTGGTGATATAAAATTATACATTGTAGTTCTTCATAGTTGTGTTACATCCACACCCACATAAATACAAGTATAAGAAACTCATACATATATCTGTTGCAAAATGTAATAACTGCTTAAGTCGAAATAAGCTAAAATTGATAAGATAATAACGCCATTACAATGTCGCAATTAAAAACTAATCTGATACGAAGACTACTTTACAGGAAACTATAGTGCAAAATTTTATTGCTTATTTTTTTTTCATCGAACTCAATATGTATACTGTTACGTAAATGGTGACCATGGTGTTTCATGTCAGAAATTAAATATAGTTATTAATTGCTCAGTCGGTGGACTCATGGACAATATATATATATGACAATATAAAACGTAAAAATAAAAAAATATTGTTATATGCTCTCAAAAAAAGGCTATTAGAGTTGATTTAAAATAAAATTAAGATGTTACGGAACCCATATTACGATCAACTGAGGTCTATGAGAAATTAACCATAACCAGCTTTAATGATTTATCATAGATGGAGTCTGATAGATCTCATCTCTACCATTGATTTTTGTGACGCGAAAATTATTTATTAAAATCCCAAAGACAACCTTTCGATAACTCATTACATATTGGAAGAAATATTTTAAATTTAAGGGATCTAAAAAATATTTAAAATATTTTCTAGGTCTACAAAATATTTTATTTTACGTGATCTAAAATAGATATTTTGATGTGTTACAAACGGAATGTCAAAATGAATATACCCCCAAACAATTTTTTTGGTAGTGGGTACAAAAATTAAGTTTTCTGATTTTTTTTCGTTCAAAGAATAATAGTCCGACACGTAGACTGGTAAGACTTAATAACATAATAATAACATCCACCGTCATATTATGGTTTCTTTAAAAATATTTGGTTGTCGAAATAGTTATTTTTTTTATAGTGTTTTATTATATATTTTGCTACGATAATCAAGTATTTGTTTAAAATTAATCATTTAATGTTTACTTTTCATGAAAACTGTAATATGGTTGTCCTGTGAAAATAATTCGATTTACAAAGTTATGATGGCAAAGTTAGTATGATGTGTTCTCAACAATAATAGTATTGTTTTCATATAAGCAAAATGATATAGACAAAAAATTTATTGCACTAACAAAACGATAAAATTACAATAATACCCTTTCCGCAGGACGAGGGTTAAAATTGCAACTTTCCATTAAATAGGAGAAGAAACAACCATATAATTAAAGGTAATAATTCTATGCTAAAACGTACACAAATACAGATAAACAAATTGTGTTCATAAAGGTAATTGTGTTTATAATATAATTTGCTAAAAGAAAGACTAAAAATTTTTTAAAATAATGATAACTGAAAACCATTATATGTTAAAACGACGATCATACAGTTTAATCATATTATGTTGCTCTTAGATTATGATTACCACAACCATGCTTATGTAGTGGGACTTATCTGAAGGAAATCTTTTAAAATAAAGTTCGTTGAATTAAATTCATTTTTAATAAATTTTTGGTCGCTGGATTTTTAATAAATTTATTAACATAAATCGACACCTTACACTGACTCGTCGCTTTTGGTTAAAAATTTGTGCTTGAAAAAACCGCCGCCATATATTTGCCACAATACGTCAAAGCGAACATAGTCAATTCTTTTACTTACAGCACCCCAAAAATTTTCACAGTTCGAAAAACAAAAAACTATCATATTGATTTTATTATATTTTCCAATTGGCGATGATCAGAATACAAAATTATTGAGTTTATAATTTATAACTGGCGTATGGAAAGAATACTTAAATAATTCGATTCAGGCAACTAAGATACATTTGTGGATCACCAAGTAAAAGTAAATACTGAATTATTAGTTAAAATACAACAAGGTAAATGCTTTGTACTAGTATAAAAAAAAAAATTTCACTAAAGTGATCCCTATTTCAGCTTCATTTGCTTATTTTGCAGCATTTTGTCTTTCAAAATTTGTGGCTGTATCTCTAGAATTTCTGTTACAGCACTTCCATTTTCATTTTGGAAGCAGTAAGGCTCAACGATATTTTTGGACGTAATGCCACACCTTACGCAAATGAGCTCCATTACTTATAATCAGATTTTAAATAAAGTGGTTTTCTTTTCTTGTTAACTGTTGCAACTTAACAGAAAAAGTAAGACGTCGCTGATAATCTTTTGGTTTTAATTCTTGCACCAATTGCTCATTCTGTGGGAATAATAGAAAATCGTGTGTTTTTTAATGCACCGCAGTGACGTACGAGCCTTTTGGTAGATGTTTCTAGAAGTTCATTAACACTTTGCTATACATTTATACTATATACTTTACTTTGTTTGTAGTGATAATGAACTAAGCAACGAATCATTGCTTTTCTTTGCGAAATTCTTACGTAAAATGTTGACCATAATGCTCTTTGCGTTAAACAAATTGATCATTGATTTAAATAATAAGATTCTAGTTACTTATTTGTTCAGTTGTAAATCCATCCATTTTTTATTTCTCAAATTTTATTAACACAATCTGGAAACAAAAAATAAAAGCAATACGTAAACGATTAAGGTATTTAGTTCTTAAACCCCGTGGTGACTTTTGGTCCACACTGTACTTGTTAGATATTAAGGATATTATTGTTTTTTATAAATCTGGAATAAAATCATTCATCTTAATGGACGAATTTGGTCATAGAGAGTCGCTTTTTGTACTCTTTGGGTTGAAACAGTAACGATGGATAAAGAACAAGTTTCCTTTTTATCAAAATGATTTAAATATGACTCTTATTGATTTTGCGAGGACAAAGTTCTGTTACTTGAGTGTTCTGTTTCCAACAAATAATGCTTTTGAAAACTTGCTTACTAATGATCTGAAATAGCATTGGACATCAATATCAAACACGATTGAGAAATTTATCAAAATATATAAATAAGATATTTTTCCCGCGTTAATGATGTAGATTTTGGATTATCATGATGTCCAGTTGAATGTGGGGAATCTCGCTAAAGGCGAAAAGAAAAGCTAGGGTTACTACATGATCACGACGCGACGGTTATATAATATTCTCTATACAATGGGATTTTAGGTTATCGAAATGAAGTAATTGTTAAATGTCAAGCTGTTGTAAAAATTTCATCATTTAATATTTATTTTCCATGAAAATTTAAAAAATGCCTCTCTATAAAGGCGAGATTTTAATATGAAATAGCAGCCCGTAATCTTTGTCACTTTTTATGTTTTAAGTTTCTCCATTAGTTTGCCAAAACATAATGACTTATTAAAAAATATTATACAAAATCCGTTAAAAATAGCACTGGTGTATGTAAGTGCTGTGAATTTAAAAATTTATATATAATAATTTAACAAACTTTTTTCTCGTAAGATTAACTTAAAATAAAAAAATCATTGAATGAGTAGTTTTAATTAATTAGTATTTTTTAATGTGTTTTTTTTTTTGTGTTTGCTATTGAGTATTTTACTTTTTAATTAAACTGAATTTTTGCATTTTGGAATAAATTAAATGAAAGAAGCGTCAATGATAATTCAATTACATAATTAATATGATTAAACAACTTGTATCGCATTATGGATAATTTGCTGTATTGAAAAAAAATATAAATATTAAGTACAAACACATAGATATCTTTGTATATATAATTCTCAATTTTTATTCAATAATTGTCTTTTTTTTTTTGTAAATTTGATAGGAACAAACATATGTGGACGTTTTTAATATTCCAAGTGAATGCGACACATCCCACAGAAAGAGGAAAAACTATTTTTATATTGGGAATCACTTAATTAAGAATCAGTGTTAAAGTAATCATGGCCGAAATAAGTATGTTGTAAAAATATCTGATGACAAAGAAATGCTAAGTTCTAGAAAACTGAACGTGTTGCAATTGCGTTACACATAGTGAATATTAATTTTTATGTTACAGTAAAACTATAAAAAATATAAATTCGAAATATTTATTATTTAAGTAAGTATGAAAGTGATTAATAATAGTGAAAGAACATAACCATAATCAAAGCATGGGACTTAGTACTTAAAATAGTTTAATAGTAGTGTGAACCTGTAGTATATAATAATCAGAGGAGTGATATGACACGACCTTGTCATTACAGAATGTCCAGTGGCACATTTTGGTGTGAATGGCATAGACCATTAAATAAATTAAATCGAAGTTGACAACCTACATAAAATAAAACAAGTAAGAGCACTATATTCGGCTGTGCCGAATCTTTTATACCCACCACCAATTTTGTGTACATTTAAAGCACAATATTTATTATTTTGTTAATCGCTTGGAATAATCTCTTTATAATAAAATAAACATCACTTTCTTTGTAGAGGGTGGTTAAATTTTAAATTTAAAACAGGTCTGTACAAAATGTTAGAACATCTATGAATGCCTTCTTAATTCGTTAAATAAGAAGCATTCCTGTTTTTTACGATAGTGTGGCAAAAAAAAAGTCAACTTCGACTCATCATCGTGCCCAACAATTGAGCATCAACAGTGTTATTAAAAATTTGGACTATCGGATCGAGGTGTGCCGTTGAGGTCGCGGGGGCCATTTGGCCGATATTTTGTTACAAAATAAATAAATAAAATGTTTTCGTAAATTTTGTGTTTCAGTGAAAGTGGGCGTTAAAGTAAGCGTGTCAGTAAAATTTCTGCTAATAAATATAACTTAGATATTTCAATATAGTCCTTTATTATTCCAAAATCTTTATTCATTGAGAAATTATCTGAATTCGAGATAAAGCATTATATAGGATGTGGGCGTAAGAGTGGGCGTGTCACCTAAGTTTTTTGGCTTAGCAACAACATTGACTAGAAGGATTTCCATAGAAAATTTTTTCATCATACCTCTAATTTTGTCGGTTTTATAAATTTAAATTTCATTAACAGTAGATAATGTGAAAAGTGGGAGTTATAGTAGGTGTGTCGAAGTTATTTATGCTAATAAATACAACTTAGATATTTCAATATAGTCCTTTATTATTCCAAAATCTCGATTTATAGAGAAATTATAAGAATTTGAGAGAAAACGTTGTATGGGAGGTGGGCGTGTCACATTTATTTTCCGTCAGAACAAAGCCTTTAACCAAAAAGCAATACCTGCAAAATTTCAGAATCGTAGATCTAATTTTGTCACTCTTATTAGGTTTAAAATTTTGAACATACTGAAAAATACACTGCGCTGTATACATTTTCATACATTTTGATCTCTAACTCCCTTCCTAATGCATGCATTTAAACAATTTTTGGGTAAAAATATTGTTTTTGCTCAGGCATTTTATATCTGTAGTTTCATGTCTCTACGTTGATGCTGGTGGACACAACTCCATTTTATTCGATGTCGGAAGGACACGGTTCTTTCGACCTAATCTTGCATTACGAGCTATAACTTTCTTTCTTATATTCCGATTTAGCCAATTTTTTATTCCAAACAAACCTTGTGTATAAGACATATTCTGGCAAAATTTGAGCCCACTAGCTTTTTCGATGGGGTCTCTATAGTGCTTTTAACAGACGGACAGACGGACGGACATAGCTAAATCGTCATCAAATAAAACCCCGATTAAGAATATATATATACCATTTTTTTGGTTGCGGGTATAAAAACTAAAATACTTACACATTACACATTACAAAAAAATTTGTTTAGCTCTTTTACTAAAATTTTGCAAAAAATATTTGACCTTGCGTCACAAAAAATTATTTATCTACTAAATGGTGCTAATTTCTTTTTGTTATCTTATGTTCTCTAGAAGTTATGGTGTATTAAAAATGGGAATTTAGGAAAATTTGAACCTAAAAATAAAAAAAAAAATATTTCTAAAAATTATAAACAATTTATTTTCATGTACTAATGATTAACAAATTTTAAAATTATACAAAACTAGAAGTTTAAGAATCAAAATCTTACTAATAAATTTCCCGTTTTAGCAAAATACTTAAAATTTTTATTTTGAATCACCCTGTTCTCGGTAATATATGTATGTGAAATAAAGTTTCTATTTTTTGGCTCACGAGGTACACTAGTGTCTACATTCGAATGAAAAAATGAGTTTTGGCCGCCTTCTCGTAGAATGGTCCACTGTGCGGCGGCCATTTCGCCGATATTTTATTTCATACACAATTAAACCATACAAATATTATCATTATAAAAATATATGATAATAATTTCCTAAATAATTTGTGTTTTATTCAAAATCAACAAAATCGCCCCTAAAATTTAGCCACCTTTTACAAAAGAGTAGATAGATAAAAATATAATTTAGTTAAAAAATGTATTTTACATATTCAAATACATATTTAAAATCTACTGATGCACATTTTTAGGATGTTATCAAAAATATTACTAGAGTCATCTAGTGTTCTACGTGATATTTAGCAAAGACATCATCCTCATTGTTTGCAAAATGTAGTGGCGCCTTCAACAGATGTTGCCGTCTGCAATGAATAAATGCTAATGCATATGACTAATATATTTTTATAAAAATTTTAAGAAAAAAGTGGGCGTGGCACATTTATTTTCCGTTGTAACGAAGACTTTGACCAAAAAGCCATGTTTGCAAAATTTCAGAATCGTACATATAGTTTTGTCAGTTTCATTACGGTTTAAAATTCAAATATACACTGTGCGGTATAAATTTTCGTACATTTTGATCTATAACTCCTTTTTTAATGCATAGATTTAAGCAATTTTTGGAGAGAAATATTCTTTTGACTCGAGAAATATATATCCGAAGTTTCATGACTCTACGTTTATCCGTTTGGACAATTCCATTTTATTCGATGTTAGAAGGACACGGTTTTTTCGACCTATTCTTGCTTTACGAGCTATAACTCTCTTCCTAATTTTCCGATTTAGCCCATTTTCAATACCAAACAAACCTTGTCTATAAGAAAGATTCTGGCAAAATTTGAGCCCCCTAGCTTTTTCGGTGCGACCTCTATCGTGCTTTCAACAGACGGACAGACGGATGGACATAGCTAGATCGTCATCAAATCAAACCCCGATTCAGAATATATATACTTTATGGGGTCTAAAATGTGTGTTTCGATGTGTTACAAACGGAATGACAAAATGAATATACCCCCACCATTTTTTTGGTGGCGGGTATAAAAATATTGTTATGAATAGCGTTATTAACGTCACAACAAAATTAAAGACCTGCCGTTTAAAGATTCATTGATATTGTCAATTATTTTTAAATTAAATGGACAATGCCATTCAAACCGTTCAGATTCAGTCATTTGCTGCACTAATCACTACTATTATTTAAAAATTGTTGATTGTTATTTGTTGGTGGGTACCTTAAATTTGGCACAGCTAAAGATAGTGCTCTTATTTGTTATTTATATTTTATCTAGCTCCTTAATAACTTTTGAACAGGCTAGTAACACTAAATTGTAAGCCGTTGCCTCAAAAATTATCCCTGAGAAAACTAACTACCAAAATACAATAGATTCGCCGCCCTTTTTAAAATCTAAAAAATCTAATTTTTCAGCTAACAGTGATGATGCCCGAACAAAACCATAGGTACTAGTTTTTCTTAACTCCATCAATATATTATATGGCTATTAAATAAAATGGCTTGTATAGTAGATTACAGTTATAATATAGTAGACTAGGTGGGCCCGGTCCGCGTGGCTGGCCCCATCGAAACAGAGCATAGGGTTATCGCGCTAATCTCTATCGAGCAAAACACAAAAAAACTTTATATTGCGCTATCTGTCAAACGAACTTTAAACTACACAGAAACACTCCTCAATGCCCATAGAGCATGCGTACAAAATTTGGTCAAAATCGGTCCAGTAATTTTTGAGTTTATCGATCACGAACATACATGTAATTATACCCTTCACCTGTGGTGCACAAGGGTATATATAGCTTTGTCATTCCGTTTGTAATTTCTACAATTTTCATTTCCGACCCCATAAAGTATATATTTTCTGAAAGCTTATGAATAGAGAAGTCGATTTGTTCCTCAGATCTGTATATGGTATCAATCTTTTGGAAATATCCGTAAATGAATCGCTTTTGAAATTCAGCACAATCGCCCCCTGAGATATGACCAAATAAACGCGACTGCCTCTGTTTTTTCCCATATTTTTACCAACAAAATTTAAATTTTTCAGCCATAGAATAATTTATAGGTGCCTTTGTTACTATTTGTAAACATAATATACCTCTATAGATATCCGTGAAAAATTTTAGATAAAGCGGGCTCTAATCGATAAAGTTATAGGCAATAAATTTTTTTGAAAATTATATATTCCAAAAATTTACAAACGAAAATCAAATTTTTTTAGCTTCTATACCACAGAAAGAGTTAATATTGGTATTATCTGAAAGGAATTGACTAGCGCAATATAAGCACTATAAAAAAAAATTAAAATTCATGTTGGCCGCCACTACAAAATGGCGAACAATAAATTTATATATGGGTCAAATCTGCTTTTTTAAAATGTAACTTCTTGAACACCCTCAATATTAGTGTCAAATGAAAGGGCTTGACCAGTAGAATACAGTATATAAAATCCAAGATGGCGTCTAAAAAAAATGGCAGAACAAATTTTTTTAACCCCATCAATATGGGTATCAAATGAAAGGGCTTGACTAGTAGAATACAGTTAACTACTTAAAAATTCAAAATCGAGGATGGTGTCGGAAATAATAAGAAAATGGTATATAGCATGAACTAGAGGTTACGCTACAATGTGGGATTATAATTATGTACACGATGGTGAAGGGTATTATCAGATTCGGCACGGCTGAATATAGCACTCTTACTTGTTTTCATATATAAAGAGAAGAGATAGAGATATGTCCATATGTGTGAAAGTGAAAATTATAAACCACATATAAACTTCATCTCGTGTGAACGTTTCTTACTTATTTTCTTGCTGATATTTCGATTTAACCCATATTCAATACCAACCAAACTCCAGCTCCAGCCTCTATCGTGCTTTCAACAGACGGACAGATGGACAGACGGATAGACATATAAAAACCAAGTGCTGTTTTTATCGAGGGTGTGAAGTGGGAAAAAACTTTTGTATTCACATTTATAGTATAGCTTATTGTGTAAAAACAAAAGCCAGAGTCCCTACTACAAAGTAAATATAAATAAAACAAGTAAAAGCGCTATATTCGGCCGTGCCGAATCTTATATAACCTTCACAACGTGTAGTCATGCAATAACAGTAGTTTGTATCACCATTCATCTCATATGAAATACGTACATACATATAAAAAATATATATATATAAAAAACATCCCATTGTAAAATTATAAATTTACGTATGTATGTTTAAAAAATAAATAAAAAAAAAAAATTTAAAAAAAAAAAATTAAAAAAAAATATTAAAAAAAAAAATTAAAAAAAATTTTTTTAAAAAAATAATTAAAATATATATAATTAATATAAAACAAAAAAAAAATAAAAAAAAAAATAATAAAAATATAAATAATATATTAAATAAAAAATAAAAAAAAAATTTTAATATATAAAAAAAAATTTTTTGGCTCAGCTGGGATTCGATGCCACGTTTTCTCTAACCAGTATACACGTTTGTATGTATGTATGTTGTTGTTGTAATGTTGTTTTTGTGAAAAAAAATCGAGGTGGTCGTGGGTTTTTGCTCATATCTCAGTTGTTTATGTACCGATGTTTCTGATTTTCAATAGCGATCTACTCCCGAATATTTCTGATATTTTAATACCTCACCCGGGTCCAAGCGATGTCGGGGGGCTTCAAAAAGTTGATTTCAACATACACACGGACAGACGGTCAGACGGACAGACTGACAGACTGACAGAGCTTAATCGACTTCCCTATTCATAAGCTTTCAGAAAATATATACTTTATGGGGTCGGAAATGAAAATTGTAGAAATTTCACAAGGAATGACAAACCTATATATACCCTTTTTCACTGTGTGAAGGGTATAAAAATACGTAAAATTTGCTGTTCGATAATTCGAACATTGGGACGATTAATGGCTTTGTAAAATAAGAATATTTATTCGTATAAAGAAAAGACTAAGCAAGGTGAGACTATTTTGGCAAAATACTTTTATGTAAACATTTTCTCAATTATTCTTTCTCTAATTTAATTTGTTAATTAAATATTAAATGTTCTGAAATACAAACTATCGAACAACTATATTTCTTTATTAAATGTTGTACATTTCCGTTCGAGTATGCTCGAACTATTAATATGCCACCAAGATATTGATTATAGCTGTTAATCGGAAGCTATCAAAATATCACAGTTTGACGTAATTTGAGTTTCAAGCAAACAAGATTTTCACAAAAATAAAAAAACTACCAACATATATACTTCTCAGAATTTTCGTTGTTTAATTTTAAAACAGATACCAGCACCTTAAAACCAGTAAATGTGTTTGATCGACTGTTTGCATTTGCTTTTGTGTTACAATTCAATTCAAGTGATACATCTAATGTTAGGGTTTGTTCAAAACTATTTGGAAACATTGATCAGTTTGCAAGTTATTTAACAATTATTCTGCAATAAGAATTTTCAAGTAGTGCACACAAAAACTATTTAATTTTTGGACAACCAAGTTTTTTAGATATCAAGCTATCGGTTTTTTGCAAATGTTGATTATTTGAAATAAACCAATATTTGAAGTCTTTAAGACTATGTTGATTTAACTTGGCATTTCCGCGCGAAGCAAAAACCTGATTGGGATAATCATAATCTAATAGCAATATGCTTTTATTGAACTGCATGATTGTAGGTTAAACATATAATCATTGTCTGCTACTAATTTTTTGTTTAATTAAAGCATTATGCAATAATCGTATTATCACTTCAAATAAAACGGACAATAATTGGTTTTTTTCTCTAAAGTAAATTAATATTTTTTTTTTGATTTTAGTAATACTTTAAATTCGTAATACTTTAATTTAAGTTATATTTTCAAAAAAAAATTCTCCAAATTCAAAATTTTTGTATAATACTACATGCATAAAATAATAAAAATTTTATCAGCAAGAAAAACAATAGATGATAACGAACTTTTATTAAAGAATATCAAATTTTGACCTTTTTCTAACCAAACTATTGTTTCTCATAACATTTTACGGCTTTTTGTAACTTAAAATGCTCTTGAACATAATGTTATTTCCGATTATACATATATCAAACTATTGTTGTCATAATAACTTTTTGAATTATGCATTTTTTAAACACTGCCCTATCGGAAGTCAATTACGCTTGACTACCGTGACGAAGTAGATATTTCTTAAGCCCACTAGAAATTGTTAAAAATAATACAAAAAAGTAAATATTAATTAAAATTTTGACATTATCATTAAGGGGAGGTTTTTAGGCATTAAGCCATGTGACTAATCACATTATGGACGTCCAATGTTGGAACATTTTTTCGAGCTTTTCTGGTAGTATATCATGAATAACGCGAACGATGAAGGGCACCAAAACATTAATCGATGCTGATTTATAAGCATAGATCAGTTACTTTACCTGCCCCACAGAAAATATTTATGAGGTGTCAAGTCGCACGACCTTGGAAACTATATTTATGGAAATCAACTTAACGCTAAATTTCGATTTCAATAAATCGATAGTTGGGGTAACCGTATATCACTTTGCGCCATTCTATTGAAGCCACATTGCGACCGGATCAATTACAATTATATTTTCCAACTAAAATCATCAATCATAGTGCGGTAACGAACTCTCGATGATGGTAGCATGAGCTCTGTCTCTATTTTTAAGGTCGGATAGTGCCACCAGCGTGCATTTGCATCTGGATGTAATGGCGATTTTGTGTATTAACAAACCCACCAGGGGTTAATCATAATGTCACTTTTAAGCAATCGTTTGACGGTTTGTAAAATAAAATTGTATTATTTGATAGGGTTCTTTAAGTGCTAATCAATCCAATATGATTAGACAGAGTATTCTGATCAAACTTGTCAAAAGGTAAACGCTCTATAATAATGCTTAACCGTTAACCTTTTGGTAAATTCTATCGGGCTAAGAAAACATTCTATAAGTTATCTTAGTATTTATACCATCTTACCAGTCTCCTCACCAATCAGTACAGACTTGCATAAATAGTTCGTATTTTATTTCATTACACAGATCCAGCATCCCCTGTTATTATACTAAAAAAAATTTAATAATTTATCACAGTTTTAAATGTTTTTTCTTTTACAATTTCAATGCTTAATTGTGCAAATAAAACAAAATATAGTTGGTAATAGTTAAATGGTCTAAAACTACAATATTGTTGTGTGAAAATATTTGCAATTAACAAAAGTGAAATACGTTTCTAAGCATTGCAGCTCGTTTATAACTTTTAGTCATTAATTTGTCTTTACTCTCACATAAAAGCTTTGCAAAGAAATTCTGCCTTATTGACACAAAAAAAAACTTCCGAAACTATGGTCACATACAAGGCATATTTATTCGTCAGGTAATTGCAGTTCGGAGAGAATTATTTGTTTATGTTTTTTATATATAAAGTTTGACATTTGAAATAAATTAGAAAAAAGAGAAAATGGTTTTTTATTTATGCATTTTGACAGTTGAAATTGAAAATAAGTGTTGAAAAAAATAATCAGCTGACGAATCAAGAGTACCTGATGAATAAATGTGCCTTTGGTCACATAGTAAATTATTAAACCTAACAGGTTAACTGTCATATCAAAATTCTAACAGTTTCCTAAATCATAAAATTTCCATTAGACTGTATTACTAAAGATTAATTAATTAATTCTTTTTATTAATAATTACAATGATTTTATGTATTAAGTTTGAAATCTAATTAACGTTTTAGAGAATTTGAAGGAAAATGTATTTGTTATCTTACAGCATGTTCAAAATTTAGTGTAAAATTGAGAAATTCACTATTATTTCTTATTCCAGAAATTTTTACAATGCACCCACCCATGTACATATGTATGTATGTCAGATTACGAATACAAAATTTGAATTTACTACACACTTGCATTGTACATTGTTCCGTAATATGTTTGATTTCAATTTACATACGAATACACAAATATTTTTACATCCGATTAAAGAAAGTTTTCATTTTTTTTTATATTCACAAAAATACGTTTGTGTTCCTTTTCTCATTTGCATAATTACCCTTTGAGTTTTCTTAGGTTTTGTTTAAGTATCGTAAACAACTAACTCCCTTTTTTTACGAACAAGACACACACATACACATTAATACATGTGTACAAAAAGATTTAAATAAGAAATTGATTTATCTTTTCGTTTAGTTCATTTAGATAACATGCTAAAGGAAACTAAATTTATTTCCATGAGAAAGCAATTATGAACAGATACTTACTCACACAGTATTTAAATAGGAGAAGACAATTTATTGGATTTACTTTGTCCGTTTTTGGAAAATGAAATCAAGTTAAATGCTTTCATGTTAATTATAAACATAAAATATTTATTCAAATTGTTTCCGAATTGTAATATAATAGACAGAAAATGTTAAGTAGGATCTAGATTAAAATTTATTTGACAACTATTAAAATTAAAACAAACGAATATTTTACTTAGATGGTGTTTCCTTTTTATCAACGCATAAATAAATGTTACACGATTTGTTAGTCATTTATATGGTGAAACTTGTATCCACTGCTGAATTATTTAAATGGTTTTAAAATAATGATACCTCTACAAAGGCTAAAATCAAATTAATTGAGTTTTTTCATCTTTCAACTACTTAGTAAATAGATATGACTTAGGGAAATATATAAGAGAGATCAACATAAGAATTTAATGAATGCTTTGGTTGTAGCAACATTAATTCTGTTTTAAAATGGCCTACTAACAGTATGAAACTAGTTTCATGTGATCAAATTATATTCTCTATAACAATATTTCTTTATCGGAAACATGTAATGGTTATATTTATTTTGTTTTATCATTTATTTCGTCAAGGTTCTATCTTAGGACCTCTTCTTTTTACCTTATATATCAATGATTCATATGTATGCTGATGATGTGCAACTTTATTTATGTAGTAATATTAACAATGTAGTTGAATCTATTTCCAATCTTAATTCTGACCTGTCTAAAATTCAAGCTTGGGCTACGGCTAATGGCCCCTGTCTAAATCCTGATAAGTCAAAATGCTTAAAAATTTCGCGAAACTCTTTACAAGATACCAATATACCCGACATCTTTTTAAATAACCAACGTATTGCAGTTGTCACCGAAATTGAAAACCGTGAAGTAATTCTTAATTCATCACTTACTCTTCTCATACTTACTTCTCATTGTGAAATTGCTTTACCAAAATGGTGAAAGTTTTGCGGCTACAGTTCGCAAATTGCGATCATCCCATTACCATCTTGATGGCTTCGTCAATAGGCAGAATTGTGGCATTTGGGGTGAGGAAAATCCTCGAGTGATTCACGAGAAGCAAATGTATCCTCAACGTGTCACTGTCTGGTGTGGTTTTTGGGCTGGAGGAATCATTGGATCTTTTTTTTATGAAAATGAGGCAGGTCAAGCGCAAACAGTCAATGGTGTTCGGTATCGTGAAATGATAACCAGTGTTTTCTTGCCTAGAATTGAAGAAATGCATGTGTAGGGCATGTGGTTTCAACAAGATGGCGCCACATGTCATACAGCCAGAGAAACAATTCAATTGCTGCATCAGTCATTTCCCGGTCGTGTTATTTCGCGTTTTGGAGACCAGAATTGGCCGCCTAGATCGTGTGATTTAACACCTTTAGATTTTTTTCTTTGGGGTTTTTTGAAGTCGATGGTTTACGCAAATAAGCCGACGACGACTCAAGCCTTAAAAGAGGAAATTGGACGCTGCATTAATTAAATACCGCAGCATTTATGCAAAAAGGTCATTGAAAATTTCATTAAAAGATCGCGTGTGTGCCAGCAAAGCCGCGGCGGCCATCTGCACGATATATTGTTCCATACATAACCTCATTCTGTCTACTTTACGATATAATAAAGTTTCACGATTTTTTTTTAGATATCTGTGTTTTATTTCAAATTTAAAAATGGCGTTCTAGTTGGGACACCCGATATATTTTATTTGTTTTTTCCTGCTTTAAAATGTATAATTCGTTAGTTTTTTTTTCATTCAAAAATGTTTTCTTATTTTTTTTAATAATCATAGGGCCATTATTATAACTTACCGATAACTAAAGTTAGGATGTTATCGGACAGATAACTAGTTTTTCGTTATTACAACTTCACTTTAACCTAAAAGTGTCCGATAAGTTAAAGGGAAGATCACTCTACCTTTAACTTTTAACGTGAGGTTTATAAATTAAAAGTTACCATATTTTCTACCGTATAAATGAATTGTTTACTATTTGCTTGTCGTTGCCACTTTGGTTTTTAAGAACTAATAAATTTGTTCAGCATTTGCTTTGGTGCTGCCATACTTTAAAATAAATACAATTTATTTTACAGGCAGGTTGTAATAACGAAAAATACTTAATGGTCAGTTTATTGCTCATTATTGCTTATTGTTGTAATAATGGCCCATATTGTTATTTCTTATCTTGTTCAATTTACTCATCCTGTACTATAATTATAAGATTTTAAGTCTTGTTGTATGGGAATACAAAATAAATAATGCAGCATGTGTTTTAATTTTATCATTTAATTATTATTTGTGATGAACATTTTGATATGATTTGCCTTTGAAAAATATTAGGAATCTTTTACAAAATTATTATGACTAAAATTATATGTTGCCGTCGCAAAAATAACGTTGTTTTCAAAGCATTTCAAATTACAAATAACCATTTAATGCTACGCGAAACATTAGTGTGATTAAAAAGCAATTAAACTATGTTACATTTTAATAATAATTAGGTTTTTGTATTTCTTTTATTTAGTCGAATTAATTTTTTATTATTTTACTAGTTTGGCATGTGAAAAAAATACACAAAATTTTGGGAAAAGTTAAAGAAATCCAGAAATAAAGGAACAGATATGTTTATATAGACAGCCTCGTCACAAAAGCTGATCACAAATCACAATGTTGAATTTGTTGAATTTGCAGGAATGGAATATTAGAGTTTCGTCTCGCTATTGAACAATTAACTTTTATAACGAATGTTCTAAATTTCTTTATAATAATTGCTTTTACACCCCTTGTCATCAGTATCACAAATATTTATGTATTTTGTAATACATTTTTCTTAATTAAATAGATCACAATAAATTTTTCATCCCCAATATACGTATTTGGCTTGACAAAAGACTTCAGTTTGTCGTTGGATAAACCTTTATGAATATGCCTTGATATTGGTCTAAAGAATTATAATTAAACATTTAAATACCGTCAATATAACTAAAACAAATAAACAATAATTCACTCATGAAAAGAGCAAAAATTTTAATTTTCTTTGATTATGAGGCTTTTATTAAGCGTAATAAATATAACCTACAAGCATTATTTGTTTTTTATACCCTTCACACAGTGAAAAAGGGTATATATAGGTTTGTCATTCCGTGTGAAATTTCTACAATTTTCATTTCCGACCCCATAAAGTATATATTTTCTGAAAGCTTATGAATAGGGAAGTCGATTAAGCTCTGTCAGTCTGTCCGTCTGTCCGTCTGACCGTCTGTCCGTGTGTATGTTGAAATCAACTTTTTGAAGCCCCCCGACATCACTCCGACCCGGGTGAGGTATTAAAATATCAGAAATATTCGGGAGTATATCGCTATTGAAAATCAGAAACATCGGTACATAAACAACTGAGATATGAGCAAAAACCCACGACCACCTCGATTTTTTTTTCACAAAAACAACATTACAACAACAACATACATACATACAAACTTGTATATTGGCTAAAGTAAACGTGGGATCGAATCCCAGCTGAGCCAAAAAAAAAATTTTTTTATATTTTAAAAATTTTTTTTTATTTTTTTTTTTATTTTTTATTTAATATATTATTTATATTTCTATTATTTTTTTTTTTAATTTTTTTTTTTTATTTTTTTTTTGTTTTATATTAATTTTATATATTTTAATTACTTTTTTAAAATTTTTTTTTTTTAATTTTTTTTTAAATTTTTTTTTTAAATTTTTTTTTTTAAATTTTTTTTTTATTTTTTTTTTTAACATACATACGTAAATTTATAATTTTACAATGGGATGTTTTTTATATATGTATATTTTTTATATGTATGTACGTATTTCATATGAGATGAATGGTGATACAAACTACTGTTATTGCATGACTACACGTTGTGAAGGGTATATAAGATTCGGCACGGCCGAATATAGCGCTCTTACTTGTTTTTTAATAATATTTATATCGATAAGTTCATGCAGACGTAAAAACCAATTTTTAAATCGTAAACAGTTCTATGTAATGGTAGGCTTTTTTCTCTTACCTATACATTGTAAATATATTAAACAAGTAAGAGCACTATATTCTGCTGTGCCGAATCTTTTATACCCACCACCAATTTTGTGTACTTTTATAGCACAAAATGTATTATTTTGTTTTTAACAGTAATCGCTATGGAATAATCTCTTTATACTAAAATATGTATCACTTTCTTTGTATAACTTCGATATGCTAGTTAAATATTTTCGTAAATTTAGTCTTTCAATGAAAATGGGCGTTAAAGTAGGCGTGTCAATATAGTTTCTGATAATAAATATCAGTGAGATATTTCAATATAGTCCTTTATTCTTCCAAAAACCTTGTCCATAGGGAAATTATATGAATAAAAGATACATCGATATATGGGAGGTAGGTAGTGAACAAACATATCACCTTAATAACAAAGACATTGACTAGAAACTATATATACGAAATTTCATCATCATACCTCTAATTTCGTCGGTTGTATGAGCTTTTTTTTTAAGACGCGTCGAAGTAGTTTCTGCTAATAAGTTCAACTCAGATATTTCAATAAATATCCTTTTATTCTTCCAAAATCTGTATTCATCGAGAAATTATATGAATTTGAGATAAAGCTTTATATGGAAAGCGGCCGAGTCACAGTTTTATTAAGTTCTAAATTTTAAATATACCGAAAAATACACTGCACGGTATAAATTTTCGTATATTTTGATTTATAACTCCTTTCCAAATGCATGGACTTAAACAATTTTCAGGGAAATTTGTTTTGTTTTCGTCTGGATATCTACACTCGTAATTTCATGGCTCTACGTTAGTGCGTTTAAGCACAATTGCATTTAAATCTATGTTAGAGGACCTGGTTTTTCTACCTACAAGCTATAACTCTCTTCCTGAAATTCTGATTGAAAATGGGCTATTTCAATACCAAACAAACCTTGTGTGTAAGAAATATTCTGACAAAATTAAACCCTCTAGCTTTTTCGGTTCGAGCTCTATCGTGCTGTCAATAGACGGACATACAAATGGACATAGCTAGATCGTCATAAAATGAAACCTTGATTCAGAAAATATCTTTATGGGGTCTAAAATGGATATTTCGATGTGTTAGTAACGGAATGACAAAATGAATAGCCCCCACCATTTTTTTGGTGGCGGGTATAAAAATAAAAGACAACATGAATATACTTGCAAGCGCAGAACAAGTCGTTTTTCACTATCCTTATTTGTGAACGCTAAAGATATAGCAGCATTGACATCATACATTACTAGTATGAATTGCAACTGTCTTGCATTGATCGCCGTAGATAATTTTTTAAAGATCCACGCATACAATTGTATTTTGTAAACACAAAACTGTGTGTTAAAAATTTAAAGCTGATTTTACTTGAAAAATATATTGGAACCATTGCAAGCCAGATACTACCAATATTATTTATAATGAAACAAAATAACAACTTGTTGCACAAGCACAACTTGTTACCCGGGTGATGGAATTTCTAAATATAGTTATTCTTTTTAAATCTGTGAAAATTAATAAAATATCAAAAACTAAGAGCTCTCAAGAAGTTTCAAAATCTAAGGTTTTGAATTTTTACAAAAAAAAAATCATTTAAAAACACAATAGGTATATGGGTACCTTGTTAGTAACAAAACGTGTTAAAACAATTCTTTAAAAATTTGGGATAAGAAAGCTGCAGAAAATCCATAAAAAACTAAAATTTCTTGCACTAAAAAATTAATATTTTTCGAATTAAAAAAAATGAGTCAAAACATGAGTCCCAAAAATTGCAACAGTAATTTAAATATTAGATGCTAATTACTATTCATTTTTATTATCTGCCTAATATCCTCAAACGTCTGACCGCTTTCTTGTTATGAAAAAAAAATATAAGAGTATTGTAGAAGAAAAGAATTATAGAGTGATTTTAAATTATTCACCATACAATCCACAAAACTACAAAGAGAAAGTATGCCTGTCCTACAAAACTACAAAGAGAAAGTCTTTTTTTTGGTCAATAAAAATATGGCAGGCGCAAAGAGTATTAACGAGAGATATACTTATGTTTTAAACAATTGTCAACACTCTAGCTCTTATTGGGGATTTGAAAGACTTATTAAGTACATGCCGTAACAGCATGTACAAAATATGTACATGAGCACAAAATACAATAATTTTGTGGCATTTGGGTGCCGAGCTACTGGTGGCGCCTTTAGTCAAACGGGCTCATTGGATACGTTGGCATCGTGACATCGGAAAAAATCTTAACTATGACGCAAAGCGCGTGTTTACTAAAAATGTTATTGTGTTTTTCTATGAATATGGTTTTGTAATAAAAATAACTGCAACAACCAACACAAGTCTTAATTAAAGATAAAAAAAATTAATTGAAATAAGAAAAGGTGATCTTTAGTAAATGTTTGTCGCAAAATACAAAAACAACAGCGACAGACAAAATGATTCCTTAAAGTGTCTAATGCTGTAACAGCATTCTGTGATTCTTGTGTTTTGGTAATTTTTTTTGTTTTTTTTTGTTAATATTTCATCTAATTGACGCGAGTGTGTGAGTGTATTTTGCATTAAATAGTTGGTATAGGTGGAGGTGTATATGTATAAACGCGGAAGTGTGAGAGTATATTTGTGCACGTTAAGGGTTCATAAATAAATCTGTGCCTTTGATTTAGATAAACACTGTAACCGCAGATGCTGTTGACACATATCAAGGCCGACGTGAGTGGTACTCTAGTAAATGTAGAGCGCGCGGGTTCGTGGCGACTTGACACTATTTTCAAATTGCACACACGATAAAAAACAAGACTCGTATAACATGTTTCAGCGACCAGTCTTTGTATATTTTTTTAATAAAATTTCAAAAGTTTTTAGTATGTGATGAATCTTCATTTTTTTTTTGTATTTTGTGTGATCGCTTATGTGCAAATGCAATTTTATGAAGTTTTATATACAACATCCTCTTGTAAATCACGTAACTGAAAATGAGTGTAAAAGTAATGCTTATGTAAAACATACTCTTAAATGTTTAAAAGGAGAAAAAGTCAAAATAATGAAACATCGTTTAAATTTTTTTTTAACATATTTAGGAAAATAATATGAGGATGTATCATATTTACCACCTCCGCTCCCGTGTATTCCAAACTCCTGCTAAGAGTTCCCTACGTATTTGTGAATTTTAAATTAAAAACATGTTACAAAGTACATACTGCAAAGAATTCTTTATACATATATTTATTTATACTTACATTCATATTTCTTTTTCGGAGGTTTCATTTAAAAGTCTAGAGGAAAATAAAAAATAACACAAGCATTTTGCTTAAAATGAAAAGTTTGAAGTGCAAATATTATTACAGCTTACATACATACATTTATTCATAAAAGCATTCTTACAGACATACATAAGTGGTGTAAATATTTCAATTGATTTTCAAATATTTTTGAGAAAAATTATCGTGGCTTATATATCCATAGAAAGATGAAAGAAAAAAATTGTTTAGACGATACTAAAAATGAAGTTTAACGAGTTGTAAATAAAAAAAACTCTGTGTTTGAAGATAAAAAAAATGAAAAATTGCTTTTAAAGGATCGTCCTTTACTCGGGGTTTTTAAGAGCGTACACTATTAATCAAATACATACATACATTCCACATACGTAAATCCATATTAAAAAAAAAAAGGAGAAATGATGGGCACGTGACACATAAAAGCGTATTAAAAAATCGTGTTTACACGTATTTCCTGCTGTTGTTTGTCTGCTTAAATAAATTTCGTAAACAAGTGTATGCCTGGTAATTTAATTGGATGTGTTTCTAATAAGACCTTTATCAAATGCCGAAGGATTAATATTTACAAAAACGTTGTAAATTAAATTTGTATTTAATAATACGTAATAAATTTAATAAATAAGAAAATCAAAATATACATCTATCGAAGACTACAGTTTAAACATGTGAAAAGATTTATATTGAATAAAGTTTAACTCAAATTTAAGACAAAGTTAATAAAATACTCAAGTACACAAAAAAAAAAATTGGATTAAACTCATCACTATTATGAGCAGAATGGATAAACAATTTTGTTTTAAGTACAGTAAAGCCTCCTTATTTTGGAGATTTATAGTTCAGTAATAAAAAAAAGGAAAAGCGCTATTCTTGGCTGTATTTATCCAACGAATACTTCGGATAATAGTTTAGTCTTGATAACCATTTCATTTTTTACACTATTTTGCTTATTTTCTGTCGCAATTTTTAATTTGTTCATAGTTAACTGTGTCCAATAGTCAAGCCCATTTATTTGATACCCATATTCATTGGGTTTAGGAAAAAAATTATTTACCATATTTTATCGGACGCCATCTTTTTTTGTTGTTTGACTAGTGCTTTCACTAGTTAACAATATTGAGGGGGTTAAACCGGGTAAATTTACTAGATTAACTGTAAGCAATTTTGTAGTGGCAGGCATCATGTATTTGAAAATATTTATAGTGTATTAGATTCGGCTACATAAGCTTTTTTGGGCTGAAAATACATAAAACTTTTGGGCTCAAATAAGTTGATGTTGAAATCTAGCATAATGGTCCAATAAGTTTCTGAGATACGAGCAAGCGAAAACATAATTTACTCTGTGTTTTTAAAAATTTTCAGCCCTAGAATAACTTACACATATACATATATTCTACTTTGTAAAGATATGGTATTCTGCTAGGGCTATTCGTAAAAAACGATTTCGACGAATCGGTCACTATCGGCAAAGTCATGGTCAAACAAAACAATTTGGGAAAATATATAATAATTTTATATATATATCGAGATACTTAAGCTCACAAATAGTTTTTGGAGACAATAAAGACACCAAAGTACAAGCCGTAGTTTTGAAAATATTGCTGAGAAAAGCTGACAAATCGGTGAAAATTTGACTAAGATGTGTGTTTAAAAATTCGGTGTTCTTTCTAGTATTTACAAATGATAATCGCCATCATAAAAACGGGAATATCTAGATGAATATAATGCATTTTAAAAAAGACTACTATATTTTAATACTGGCTCAAGTTTAATATACCCTTCACACAATGAAAAAGGGTACATATAGGTTTGTCATTCCGTGTTAAATTTCTACAATTTTCATTTCCGACCCCATAAAGTATATATTTTCTGAAAGCTTATGAATAGGGCAGTCGATTAAGCTCTGTCAGTATGTCCGTCTGTCCGTGTGTAAGTTGAAGTCAACTTTTTGAAGCCCTACGACATCACCTGGACCCGGGCGAGGTATTAAAACATGAGAAATATTTGGGAGTAGATTGGTATTGAAAATCAGAAATATCGGTACATCAACAACTGAGATATGAGCAAAAAAAAAACAGGACCAACTCGTTTTTTTTTTCATAACAACAACAACATACAACACATACGCCGGGGCAGCTAGTATCTTATAAAAATGTTTCGAAAAAAAATAACTATTTACATTTAATATACATAAAACCTTTACTCAGTTTAGGATAAAAAAAGTTTTTGTCACCAGCAGCTATGCTAATGAATTTATGTTTTTGGATTTTTTTATTTTGTTTATTTTTTAATTTTCTTATTTTTTTTATTTATTTTTTTAAAATTTTTTTTTAATATTTTTTTATTAATTTTTTTTATTTTTTTTAAGACACATAGGTACGTAAACTCAATTTATAATTTGACAATGGGATGTTTTTATATATGAATGTTTTTTATATGTATGTACGTATTTCATATGAGATGAATGGTGATACAAACTACTGTTATTGCATGACTACACGTTGTGAAGGGTATATAAGATTCGGCAGGGCCGAATATAGCACTCATACTTGTCTTTTTTTTAGTATATGTGAGGTGGGTACACTCACTCATCACTCTCTGGCAATAACTGGTATTTAAACTAGTGTAAAACTATATACAAATCAACTAGTTTGAGTCCTACGACAACCTCATGTTAAAGTCGCTAGTTTGATGTAGGAAATAAGAAGAGATTTATGTAACTAGTATGAACTTAGAAGGAACTAGTATAATTCTAACCACATAGTAGTATCTTTATATGCAGGCTTTTAACACCTCTGATGATAAGTGCAATTACCACATATTGATTTATTATAAAAAGGTTCGCTCAAATTATGATTTTGTGCCTTTATAATTGTAAAACTCAGTGCATATCGAGTTTTTCTATTATGGCGCCGTGTCTGTTTAACTTGTTGTTACCGATGTTATTATTATTATTATTATTATTATTATTATTATTATTATTATTATTATTATTATTATTATTATTATTATTTTTATTATTATTATTATTATTATTATTATTATTATGATTGTAGTGAAGCATTTACATTTTAAATTCTTGGCTGCACAATGTATTTTTGTGTGGGTTCGTTTAAATCTGCTAACATTTTCTATGCGTAATTTTAAACATGCATATTAACATACATACATACATATATAAGAAAAGTATAAAACAGTAACAGTTTTTATTAGGTCGAGCAGAACCTTATATATCTATCACCAATATAAGAACATGTAAAAATTTTTAACATGACGTCCATCATCATCAGTTGGGGTAGCGCAGCTTAGTTATATTTAAAATGATAAAACACCTGGACTAGTTTTTGAATATACATTTGGTTCATTATGTTCATTTCGTACTACTGTGACTCCCTGTCTTTTAATATTGAATCTGTCAGTTATCTTAAAAAGTACAAAAATTTGTTACTGTGCACATAAAAATGTTTCTTAAGCTATAACTTCCCGATTGACAATAAAGATAAATGATACACAGGGTAGCGAAAACTTCATTACCGTAACGTACAATACTGTTATTTTTTAATGTCGAAAAATGCCAATTCCACTTTGACTTGTATGAATTTCACAAATACGACATACACTTCAACAATACATTGAAAGTAATACCCATAAAAAATATTTTATATACCAAAAAAGAATTTAATAAAATATTAAGGCTAAAGAACATCAAAGTACTACTTTTGCGTCACCTTATACATACCCAAATGAGAACAAACATATTGTAAACAACCCAAAAGCTGAAAATTTATATTTTCTGTATTAAAAATTTAGATCAAATATAGGTAGTCGTGCTTTTTTTCTTATTTTCTCCCAAATATTCTTAAAATTTTGATACAGCACGTGAGTATTTTTAACGTACTAAAAAATCAAAGCAAGTTCAAATAAACAGTGTCCAATCGACTTTCTTATTTATATGAACTTACAAACGAAATGACAATTTTGTATTGGTGTCACCAGTGGTGAAGGGTATAACATGAAAACTGATCTACTTCGACAGCACCATTTATGTTTATTATTAAATATAGTTAGCAATTCACAAAACTCTTTTAGGTACCATCTTTTAAAGTAAAGAACACAAACTATACATGTACATCCATATTCCTTATACACTGGTACCATCATACTCTTAAACAAACAAGCAAACAAACAAACAAACAAACAAACGAATTTTTGCAAAAATATCTATATGTAAGTACATATACACAAACATACACAAAATGTGAATATATATATGTACATACATACTACAAATAAATATTTATGTTTTCCCACATGAATACTGATGTCTGCCAATGGGCCAGTATAAGTGCTTGTATTTTGCATGTGTTTTCCTAAGTTTCTGAATTGTATTATTTTGCAAATATTTAGCTCGAAGGAATTAAACTTTTGCTCTGCATAAATAAAAGAACACTCCAAACAATAAGTATATGAAAAAAAAATCCTCACAAAAACAATTCACTTAACAGGATGCTGCAATTGGTTTGATTTAATGAAATTAATATTAAACTGAAAGACTGATTTTAATTAAATCATTTTATTAATAAATTACTAGGAATGTTATTGTTTCAATTGCTGAAATATTTTCAATAGCAGCACGAATACCCATATGCACACACCAATTACTGTTCACACATGTACCAACTTAGTGTTAAAGCTCCAACAATAGTTTAATTAGAACTATATGAAAACATATTTAAAATTCATTCGTATTCCTACTATTCCGATAGATTAAGGTGTAAAAAATTTAGTAGATTAATAAGATCTAATGAAAGCTTACTACGATAATATCTTCCAAAATATATGCATCTATCTTCAGAACTGTTGGATCAAACACACTTTTTATATTTTCATAAATGCTGTTTTTAAGCATTATTTTCATACACAAATTCAAATACAAACAAGTGCGCTTCAGCAAAAAAGAAAAACAAAATTCAATGACCTATTTTGTTACCGAAGGGAGCAAATAATGTTTTCGAAAATCGATTGTGTGAAATATACGAGGTTTGTTTTTGAAAGAACGTACAAATTTATTTTATATATTATTAATATACAAAGACAAAGAACAAAATTAATAAGAGTTTGTTTAAAGCCAACTTCAAAATATGATAAAAATAATTTTGTTAAAAATTTTTAAATCAAAACAAAGTGATATTTATTTTAAATATTAAACGTATAAAAGCAATATTGTAAATACATGTAGTTTTAGAATAAAATAAGAATCTAGAATATTATTAGATGTAAAGCTCTAAGTCCACAAGTCGGGGAAAAAAATCTAATTTCTTAATCTTTTAGGTGAAATTTTAAATACGCATCTCTATACCTGTAATACCCTTCATCATCATGTAGACTAGTATAGTGACCACATCGTAGCTTAGCTGGAATTTCTGTTTAGATGTCAGACGCCATTTTGCTTTAGTGTTGCCGACATCATCTTTGATTCTGAGTCTTTACATACTTAGCTATATTGTACTCAAAAGTCCAGCCCTTTAATTTTTTATTAGTTCTCTTCGTTGTCCGGAGACCTAAAAAATCAAATTTTCGTTTGTACATTAAAAACCCATGACAGGTATGCACTTATGCTCAGTTGGCATGTTGTGCGCTCCATATGGAAAACGGAATTCCTAAACAAAAACCATAAACATAATTTCCCATAAATAACGGACTAGTCCAAGAACCCAGTCCACTCAATGTAACGCCTTATGGATCTCCAGTTCGAGTTCCCCAGGTATTCCAAGTTCGGCAGTGTATCCACTGTAAAATTTTCGCGCCTAATATGCCCAAACGCAGGACAATGACAGAGGTAGTGTACCAGAGTCTCATCCTCTTCCTCGCAAGCTCTACATGTCGTCTCCTCAGACAATCCCATGCGAGCTAGATGAGTTCTCAACTCCGTATGACCTGTAATTACACCGGCTTATTTCCTAAGTGTAGGTCTACTTAGTCTCAGAATCTCCTTTGACTTCCCAAGATTTGGGTCACCCCAGAGCGTTCTTGTTACCTTACCGACATCAGTGCTTTGCCATTTTCTGACATGTTCTTCCATTGCCCAACGTTTAAGTTCATCCTTAAATCGTTTAAGGGGTTGGCGTTCTCCAAAGCTATAGTACTCAAAAGAGCTCCCATTTTGGATAATTTGTCGTTTCCGATCAGCCCGTGATGGCTTGGTATCCATATTATTATTATCCATATATTATCTACAGATGGTCACAATTTGCATATGAGCTTATCTCACTCATGCATTGCAAAACGTTCCGGGATTCAACTTTCCCCTTTCTCAATGTCTTAGTCACTGATTGACTATCCGTAAAGATACGAATCGGGGTTTTGCTATTCGTTTCCTTTATCCATTTAATTCCTTCCGTAATCGACATGATCTCAGCCTGAAAAATAGTGTTGTGATCTGGTAAACGGAAGTATTTGTTCTATTTCGGCAGGATTTGATATATATAAAAATATATTTTTAGAAATTATTTTTGCCTATAACTTTGCCGATTTGTGACCGATTTGTCCAACATAACCATAAATTATACCAGTTCTGAAAAGTTTTGTTTTTTATGTTAAAAATATGTCAACAAAACAGAATCAGTTATAAATATTTATTTGTTTATATCTCAGAAGCCTTTGTGAGATTGTGATATATTTCTATAGCGACTCATTCCGTATATATGAAAAATACTGATACCTAATACTGATTTGTGCAACGTGTGTGGGCTTCTAAATTAAGGTGATTTCAACAAATTCATGGATAAATGGGCATAGCTCAAACGACTTCCCTAGTAATATGCTTTCAAAAACTATATAATTTTTGGATCAGAAGTGCATATTGTAGGAATTAAATATGGAATGACAAAAGTATATATCGTTGGGTACAATAAGAAGGGCCCTAGCTAAAATGATTTTAACTTTACAGGAGAAGGTAGAAACCTTAATGGAACTGTAATATCATTATGTAATATGTTTTGTAAAATTGCTTGTAAACCTATAATTTTTGCTACTATTGAATTGATATTTTGTATCGAGATATAAACATTTGTGTAAAATGTATTGAATTACTGAAAAACTCAATTTCGTAGCACCATAGGTAAAGGGTAAAAAACTAATTTGATTTAATTTTTTTTCTTTGAACAGCCGAAAATTTTAATAGAAATTTTTTGCCAAAAATCCACAACTAAAAAATATATAGTATATTTGCAGGCTCTTCAAAAATGTTTAAAACATCAAATTAAATATCTGTGGCTTGGAGCTAAAAGGGCCAATGTCACTTTTTTGCTCTTTTGAGTTAATCATTGCATTAGATTTGTTTTCTTGCTCTATTTCATTATGGTGAAACAGCTTAAGTCATATTTAACCCAGAACAGCTTTATAAATAAAATGCTGGCCAATGTCATTATAGCATTTATAAACGTTAAAGTTCAATTCCAATTTTCTCAAAAGTAAATATTTTGACATTGGCCCTTTTAGCTCCAAGCCACAGATATATTCTGTCAAATAAAAGTATTTTTTCATATTTAAATAACTCATATGCGCATTGCACAACCTGAAAAAGGGGAAAAGGAATTAGAACACTTTCACTTATGTAGCAAAATCGGTAAATAGAGCGTGACACACAACAAACAAATCTATATGTCTTTATTTATATGTTTCTGGTTACCTCTTCATACTTTTAGTAAACTATTTCTTAAAAAGGGCATCGTTACCTAAATATATAAAAATTCCATACTTTTTTCGCTTCGTTTAAGAAGTAGCTTTGTCTAAATTAATAAATCATAAAAATAACGATAAAATTGATATTAATATTAATTTTAAAAAGATTTTAAAGTGCCTTACTTTTAAGCTCCAAATTTGCATAAATTTTTTGAAATCCTTTTTCCTTTTTAGTCAATGAAGAACTCTTTTACCCCCACAAATTTGGCACACAAATTAAAAGACACTCTATACATACATATTTACGTAGAACGTTAAACGTAGTAAACAAAAGATATTTTGTACGAAGCAATAAGAAAATGTTTAATAACAGTTATGTAAGATACCACCGAAAGTAATTGTCACCGTTAAAAGTTCAATTATAAGCTGGCTTAAGAAAATTTTTGTAATTTTCATTTAGTCTTTGTGAAATTGTATTTTCTTAAGCAAAGAGAGAAACTAATCATACATATTTGCAACAATAGAAGCTACGTCTAAAAAAACCTTATACCTAATATTTAATTGGCATTTCATCAGTTAAATATAACTTTTTTTTAAATGTTGTGTTTCTTTTTATAACAAACAATGGTGGTAAAATACATAATTTACACTTGCTAAAAGTCACTTAAATAATTTTAGTACCTAGTACTTTTATTGAAAACAACACTTTTATTAATTTAATCCTTTTCACAAATATTCTGCCTGCTGTTAGAAAATTTGTCGGTATTTAGGTGTATGTTTGTGTGTAGCTAAAATCAATACTTTGCAGACAATTTGTTATAGTTTGTTAGAAGAATTAGTAACAGCGACAATTTTTGGTTGTATTATTAAACAATTAATGAACGTAAAAAGTTTTACTAAAATTAGGAATTATGGTTTCAAAGAGTTTAAAACAATTTTGTTTTTTGTCAATTTCTAATTAATATTTAATACATATTTACGAGAGGTACGTGTACAATGTTAATTTCACAACTCCCGTGTAATGTTGTGACGGTACTTTTGTGGTATAAGTTTATAGTATTGTGTTCTATTTTTTGTTTGTTTGTGAAATGTATTGCATTCAGACATGGATGGAAAATTAAGATTTTGATTTTTCTATATCTATCCTAAGACTAGGAGTATTGAAAGCATTATTGTATTTTACTATTCACTTACATATATGCATTCGTAAAGCCAAAAGATGAGTAAGGATAGAATAGTGCAATAAAAGAAATTCTGGGTATATCTCTGCAAATCATTCACCACCATGACGGTTCGTTAGTGCATCCAAAATTATGATGATCGCCAAAAATTTTCAAAATATTGTTCTTCTTGTCGTTTTCAGGTGTTGAGTGAATATTTGCGAGAACCAATATTTCACAACATTTGCAAGTTTCATAATACTGTTTTAGCCGAAATTTGACTTATGAATAGTAAAAAAAACACTGCTTCTATTACATACTGCAAAACTGTTTTTTTTTCTACTTTTACTTTTGTTTTTTTTCTCAAATTTTTGCTTTACAAGCATGTAGTTTTAATACTTTTCATGCAGAAAGTTTTGCTTCGGCTGTGTAAAATAATATGGTTCTCTAATTTAAGCCCAAGAGATTGATTTCAAGAGATTTAATACCTGCAAATCTCATTAATAACAATTCTTAGAATTTTGATCATATGACACGAAAATGGATGACTAAAAATTTATTTCTGCATATCAAAAAGATGTTTTATGCGCAGAAAACTCGTTTTACTAAGAAACTCACTTCGATTAGCTTTAGCTATCTGTTGAATTTCGTCTTGATTATCCAAATTTGATTCGACACTACGTCCCGAAATGTTAGAAGGATCTTCGTTATTAACACTTTCTTGTTTCCATTTGTTGGTTGTAGATTTGGATTTGTTTATTTTACATGACCGCCAGAAAATGTTATGGTGTATCGAGATTTCATCGGCATAATAACTTGGTAAATTCTCTCGCCCTGTTAATCAGACTCAGTAAGTAACTGTTAAGCGAAGAAAGCAATCATATCGTAATGTCGATGTTGTCAAAGGCATAAAGCATATCTTTAACCAAAACTTTATAGCCATTCAAATGATGTTTTCCTAACAACTCATATGTTATTACTATTACTGAATCCCCCGCAATTAATTCATTGTCGATTAGTACTTCGTTAAAAGCATCAATTTTAAAAAAATTTTAATATCCGGTTCATCGAGAAAAATTAAACAAATTTTTGATAAAAACAAACTAAAAAAAATCACGAGATTACAACAAAACACATTATTTGGTACAACAAATCACATATATCCTGTGCGTGCTTAAAGGTTTGGTTCGATATGATTGAAAAGATTTATTTCAAACATTTAAATACTGACTCGGTTACTTTTTCTAGGTTTGATAGGTAAATCGGTACTAAGGTGTAATCGGGTATATTTAACCTCTGATTTATGGAAACACATATGGTATGTTAGTGACTTTGATATCGCAGCATATATTCCATTTGTTTTATAATACTTAATAAGTTGCAGTATTATTTTCATTGTCGCGTAACATTCTTTCATCTCGATGCTGTAAGGTTTAGCATTCGACTTGTGCAGTAGTACCGCCTTCAGGCTGTACTTTGACGATACACAAAGTTTGGTAGTAACTCTACTATTGTTGAAATACTTTTGGTTTAATTTTGAGATTAAATATTAGACAAAAATTTAATAGCAAAATACGTTAAATTGGTGGTGGGTATCAAAACTTCGTCACACCCGAATATGGCACCCTTACTTGAGTCTGTTTATATCAAAAGGTTTGTTTTTGTTTTATTATTTTATTTATATATATTTTAGTTTATTTTATTTTATATTTTATTCTTATTACTGAGTGGGATGCTGCTCTTGAATTTTCTTTAATTAAATGTTTATTAAAAAAAAAAAAAAAAAACAAGTAATACGTAGAGAAATCACAGTCGTTTGCAAAATTTAACTGTTACACAGTGAATGTTAGCTGCTTAATAAAAATTTAAGAAATTTAAAATAAAATCACTTTAAATAAACATAAAAATTAATCAATTCTATTAAGATACACGGCACTGTTGGTACTATTACTAGTAGATGAAAAAAAAAAATACTTTATTATTTAAAGTTGGAAATATAGAAAAAGTTCAAATAGCGTTGGTAATAATAAATTTAATTTTATGTTTATAAAATAATACTGAAATTATAAATAATACATAGATGTATGTGTGTGTGTGTATATCTATATAAATCTCTTTAGATTGTATAGGCAATCCATACAGACGACTACTTATGTACATAAGTTGTGTATTTAAAGTAAATTTATTGGTTTGTTATTTGCTTTTTCATATTTTTTTATTTTATAATTTTCTTAAAGTTTGTTTTGTTGTTGCTTTTTTATAGCCGATAATTTTTATTCGCATATAAGTGTTTTAGTCATATTAGGAAAACACATTTCTACATATAAATGATAATACGTTTGAAAAGTCAACAATTGCTTAATTCAAAACTACGTATTGTATTCTGTATCGTCTATTGAAATACAGTTTTGGATTATTGAATTGTGAACACAATACTGTTGTATCGATTAAATCGTTGTGTTGTCAAATATCAATTGATATTAAACGCCAAATAAATAAAAATTCAGGAATCAAAAAGTTGATTAAATCTTACTTTATCTGCAGAGTTACAAGAAAAATATTTTAAACAAATTTTATTAAAAATTTTAGCATAGATAAAAAAATAAACAAAATAAACAATAAACAAACAGAATGACTCAATGGAAATGACCAACAACAACCAATACAATATTGTAAATGCATACAAATATAGTACCAACTGTACAATACAATTGGGGATGTGAATTGAATAAATGTATATAGCAAAAGGATTATATGGGGGTATATTCATTTTGTCATTCCGTCTGTAACACATTTTAAACCTCATAAGGTATATATTTTCTGAGTCAGACAAAATTAGATGTACGAGTCTGAACACTTGTAATAATGGAAAATTAAGGTCACGAGCCCACCTCCAATATAACGCTTATTGTCAAATTCATATAATTTCTATATGGACAAATATTTTGGAAGAATAAAGGAATAAAGGGGAATGTTATTATAATGCGAAAAAAAATTAAAGGAACATGCCCACTTTAACGCAAACCTTTCATATAACGTGTTCATATAATTTCTCTATGGATGAATAATAAATAGAGAAAAATTTTAATATAAATTGTATCTTTATAAGGTTCGATAGCAAAATATGCTTCGACACGCCCACTTCTTATATAATTTACTATTAATTCAATTCAAAAGCATACCAAAAGCGACAAAATAAAATGTATTGAATGGTGGAATTTCGCATATACATATAAGTTTTTTGTAAAGTTTATTTTCATGTTGATAAATAAAAGTGAGAACGCCCACCTCTAAAAAACGTTTTTTCTTATATTCTGTGGACACAAATTTTAAAAAATAAGAAATAAATACTTAACTAAGTCAAATTAAAACATTGATTAAATTAGTTTAAAAGTAGGAAGTGCCATGCCCACATAAAGCTAATTTAATTTTCAATTTCAGAAACAAAAGCAACAACATTGTAGTTAAAAAGAGTGAGTAGTACCACAACTAATGTTGAGATTCTTAAAGTTTCATTGTAAAAATAAATTTAAGAAAATAACACAAAGAAACTAATATAAAAATAATAGTGCGTTTATTGTTTTAATTTTTCTCATTTTTAGTTTGTTTCTTTAAATAAATAAATATCGATTAGGTTTGAACAGAATTCTAATTTTAATTAGGTACCATCTCGAATTATGGGAATGATATTTTTAAGTTTCGCAGGTGAAAATTTGCGAAGAAAAAATCTTGTTAGAGATATAGAAAAACAAAATGGCATTTTTTTACTTCGTACTTATATTTGAATTGTATAAATAATTGTTTTCTAAAAATTGTTGGTTGCTCGGTTAACGTGGTAGTTCACTGCACGCAAGCAGTCAACTTCTAATGTTCTCGTCAATTTCAATGTAATCTCAGAATAAATCCAAGAGTAAGGGTACTAGATATAGCCCGTGGCCGTGAGGTATATCAGTAGATAATCCGTCCAACTTCAAATATCGCAGAGAGGCCATTTAGTACATGTTCGCCCAGAAGATTGTGTCTCTTAGCCGCCAGTGCAGGACATTCGCAGAGAAATTGGAAAACCGATTCTTCCTTCTTTCTATACAGACAGCAGCGACAATGGTCGTTAGATGAAAGTCCGAGTCGACTTGCATATTTGCCTAAGATCCAGTGACCCGTTAGTACACCCAGCAACCTCGATGTGTCCCTCCGACTTCGACTAGTAAGTTGTAATGTACGCCTTATATCAAAAGAGGGCCGTGCCACCTGTCCTCGACCTTCTGAATAAAGTGTCTGGAGATTCTGCTTTTGATAGTCCATAACGGGATTGCAACTGCACTTGGATTAAAGATATCCAAAGCATATCCTCTCCTGGCTAGGTCAGTGACCCAAACTAGAGTAATGTCAGTCCGCCAACTAAATTAGTCGTAGTAATGTATGACCTGAGTGACAAGAGTGCCGCCTGACTGTCGACAAATATACAAATATTCCCGTGAATATTCCTGTCATTCATTACCCTACATGCCTCCTTGATAGCAAGTATTTTTGATCTACAATCATCCGGAAGGGGGGAAAAGAGCTCAATCTCTGGTTCATCAGAGAAGACACTGGATCCAACGCCACATTCCATCCTAGAACCGTCCGTACAGATCCTGTGTAAAAGCTCGCTACATTAAAAAAATGTACTTCCGATTGACTTTTAAAAACGCTAAAGTTTCCGCTATCTGTAAAAGTACCCTCCTTAGTGGCAACAGTGTAGATGATGAAGTCATAGGGAGATGCGAAAACTTTAAATAGAATTATTTTTCCATTATGATTTTACTATATTGGATAAAGTACAATAAAATAATTTTCATGAAAAGAATACATTAAGCATCACCACTTTTATACCCGCCACAAAAAAATGGTGGGGGTATATTAATTTTTTCATTCCTTTTGTAACACATCGAAATATCCATTTTAGACCCCATAAAGTATATTTATTCTGAATCGGGGTTTAATTTTTTGACGATCTAGCTATGTCCATTCGTCTGTCCGTCCGTTCGTTGAAAGCACGATAGAGGTCGGACCAAAAAAATCTAGGGGACTCAAATTTTGCCAGAATATTTCTTATACACAAGGTTTGTTTGGTATTGAAAATGGGCTTAATCGGAATATTAGGAAGAGAGTTATAGCTCGTAATACAAGAGTAGTAAAAAAAAACGTGTCCTTCCAACATCGAATAAAATGAAATTGTGTCCAAATGCATTAACGTAGAGTCATGAAACTTCGAACATATATTTCCTGAGTAAAGACAATATTTTTCCCTGAAAATTGCTTAAATTTATACATAAGGAAAGGAGCTATAAATCATATTGTACGAAAATTTATACTGTGCAGTGTATTTTTCGGTATATTTAAAATTTAAAACTCAATATAACTGAGAAAAATAGATGTGCGATTCTGAATTTATGCAAACATTGCTTTTTTGCCAAATGCTTTGTTCTAAAGGAAAATAAATGTTACACGCCCACCTCCCGTCATAAGAAATCTATTATATTAAAAAAAAAATTAACGAATAAACTTTATCACAATGAGTTAATTATGTTTGTTAACATGCATTTTTAAAAATGTTTTTGTGTATTTTGAAGCACATCATTTATGAAAAACAATTTTTAAACAACAACAAGAACTTTTATATACATACATACTTAAGCGATACGAACAATATCAATTAATTTATATAAATAAAAGGATGCATGTGTATTACAGCACAACTTGTATGACAAATTATTTGGAATTTAGGGAGGCATAAAGAATTCTCTTGCACTATTGATTTAGAAGTCATAAAAAATGCCACTTACATTGAACTAGTACAAAATTGGTTTCCTCGATTGTTAAGGTATCTTTTTTTTTGTATATTCTTACGTTCTAATACATAAACCTCAATACAATCAAACTTTAACAGACACAAACACAAATGTAATATATAACAATGTGTTATAAGTGTTTATACATAAATTTGTTGTGGTTGTGGTTTTTCTGCTTGTTTGGCTATATGCATGTACATATTTATATGGAAGTGTATATGTATTTGATAATATTAACGGGGTGTTAAATGAGCCTTTAAATGTCTTATGACCACAATAAATGTTTCAAATTATTCAGATTCTGTTTTAAGAGGATTATTGTGTGTTGTATGTTAAATGAACAAAGAAAATGGATGTCTTATTGCTTGCTGTGTTTATGTCAATGGTTCACATATCGTTTTTTGATTACATATTTTGTAAGGGATTATCGTTTGTGGGCTTATAGAACAAAAATAAAATATCCAAAACAACAAACGAACTACTAAAAAAAAAGATATTAATACAATCACGAGGCTAAACTAGGTTCGTTTAAATACAGTGCTAGCACACACCCTGAATTCAACACTATCCCTGGTAAAAATGAATGGTATTATTATCACATTTTTAAAGGCGCGTGTGGAGTTTTATAAAATTTATATTGAAGATTTATGCTTAATATTACTAACATGATTAAATGAAATATTTGATTGCAACCGACCTCTAGTTATAGGAGCACAAGCAGGCAAGCACAATTACGTGCCATCGAAATAAATAAAAATACTAAGTTTTTTTATTTAAATTTTCCAGATCTACTAATATCAATAAGTACTTATCCTTATATGAGGTATCACGACTAATGCTCTTATCTTACACAGAAAAAAATATTTATGAACTTCAATTACGAAATTATTACTATTAATTAAAATATTTTTCGGTTTTGCTTCAATCAACAAAATCATACTATTAATTAAATTAAAATTAATTTTTTTAATTGAAAATATATTGCGAAAAATATCAATTAAAACAGTTTTAAAAAATTAATTAAAAATCCTAAAACTTTTCAAAATGATTTTAATTAATTTAATCGTGCCTATAATTAAAAATTTGTGGTTAATTTAAATAAACTATATATTGTATCAATAATAAAAATAATTGATCCTGTTTTAAATAACAAAAACCGGAAAGAAAATATTTATTTCATACATTACACAGGTCAACACGATTTTTGAGTCTGAGTTCTGTACCTCTGATTTTGATTACTTATGCCAAACTAAAGAAAGAAAAAATATTTTTATCTAATAAAGTTTGCTTTTGTAGATACCAGAACGAAATTTCAACAGTTATGGAAAATCATATTTAAAATTAAAACAAGTTATGAATTATATATTTTAATTTATTTTTATTATAAAAGACAGCACAAATAAACATAAAAATTCAAAAAAATGATACAAGAGAAGCTTCAAAAATGAATAATTTTAGTATTTCTAGTGTAATCGTTAGAACTTTCTTGTATGAGCATCCAAATGTAGTCACCCATCATGTTCTCATTATATTGTCCTTGATATCTTTGTTCAAAGTTCATTATATCCTGGTGGAAGCGTTCCCCTTGCTCTTTAAATTTATCCAAGTGCGCATGTAGCATGTGCAGTTTGAGTGACATTCTGCAACCCATGACTTTGAAGCTGTCAAGCATATTAGAATAAGCTCTTCATAATTCTCGGCCTTCTTCTTACCAAGGAAGCATGTTAAAATAAGCTTCATAGGCTTCACAAAGTTTCTTATTTGATGATAAACTAAATTTTTTGGCTCTCACTTTAATAAACTCACCACAAACATAGCAAAAAAAGTCCACGTGGTTTTTACACATTTTCGGTGACATTTTTACGCCTCGCGACACATAAAATACGTTATTCCTCTAGAAAGCGCACTCGCATACTGCCATGACACTCTACTACCTCTCACTTCACACCCACAGTCCCTCTCACTTATCTCTTGCATCATAAATGCAACGGCTTTTAAAAAAATGTGCAAAACCACCGTATATTAAGTTTTCATTATATTAAGTACAAAAGCAAACTTTATTTATTATTAATGGAGTTTCTGTTTACTTTTCCATTTATCTATATATATAAAAGTGAAACTCTGTGTGTGTGTGTGTGTGTGTGTGTGTGTGTGTTAGCTATAGACTCTGAAACTGCAAAACCGATCGGGCTCAAACTTTGGTAAGTTGTTGTACACATACCGGGGAGTGTTTATGGAAGAAAAAAAGTGGGCGGGGCCACGCCCGTAAAAAATTAGTTATCAGTTTTAGCTACTTGCACTTGACCAATTTTTCTGAAACTTTGTACACATATCGAGCTGTCATGACTTAATAATTTCGTGATAAGAAAAGTGGGCGGGGCCACGCCCCTAAAAAAGTTTTAATTTTGAGGCACTTGCACTGAACCGATTTTTCTGAAACTGTGCACACATATTAAGCTGTCGTGACTTTATAATTTTAAGACTAAAAAAGTGGGCGGGGCCACGCCCATAAAAAAGGCTATAATTTTGAGGTATTTGCACCAGACTGATTTTTCTGAAACTTTGCACACATATTGAGCTGTCATGACTAAATAATTTCGTGATTAGAAAAGTGGGCAGTGCCACGCCCATAAAAAAAGGTATCATTTTGAAGTACTTGCACTTGACCGATTATTCTGAAACTTTGCACACATATTGAGCTATTATGACTTTACAATTTCGTGATAAAAAAAGTGGGCAGGGCCACGCCCATAAAAACAATTTTAATTTTGAGGTACTTGCACTGGTCCAATTCTTCTGAAACTTTGCACACATATTGCGCTGTTATGACTTTACAATTTCGTGACTAGAAAAGTGGGCAATGCCACGCCCATAAAAAATAAAATTTTTAGGTTTTTTCACTTGATATTCAATTAAAATTCAGAATGGATTTCGATTCATTAAGGGGCGTAGCAACGCGCGCCGGGTTTGGCTAGTATAATCATAAAATAATCACTAAATAAAAGACTCCAAAAAAAAATTTTTTTTTGTTGACCTGTGTTGTCAGTAAATATGTACATGCATTTTATTTACATTTCAAATATTATAAAAAATATAAAGCATATAAATACATACATAATTACACATTTGCGGTACAGAGAAATTTTACAATTAATAAGTCTTGATCAAAGGATGGGGAAAAAAATCAAAGAACTACTTCAAATAAAGGTTTTAAATTTGACAGGGCAGTAAGGAATGCTGACTTCAGTCCCATTTGCAATAAAGTTCAGGCTCTCTATGTTGTTCATTAGGGTCAAAGTCTGTTTTTAGCTATGCTTTAGTCATTTTTTATTACTGACCTCCCTATTTGACATGATTAATCAAAAATTTATTAAATTAAACCTTTCCTTCAAAATGAATTCTTGACAAAAAAAAAATAAATAAATAAATTTTTTAATCTCTTTTTTTTCAATATATATTTTTCAACTAACACAAATTCTCTTATACTGTGTTCACACATGCGCCTTAATTGTTAATTTATAATATTATCGCAATTGAAGGCCTTACTGAGCTCAATTCACCATACTAAAAGTTATTTTTAAATTGATCAATATACACTTAATTGTTTCACTTATTGTTTAAAACGCGAAATACAACTCTTGAAAAGTATGTGCAGTGAGAAGAAAATTCTATAGATGGCATTTCTAATGTCAAACAAATAAATATACAAAAAACAAAAATTAGAAAATTGAAAATGTTTGATGAAAATTTTTATAAAATTTAAAATTTAATAACTTAAAATACATACATATACATAAGTATATAAATATATTTGTAAATATATTTTATGAGCAGGAAAAAACTTCAGAGAAGACATTATGTGATTTGGTATAAATACATCGTATTTTTACAGCTATCAAATGCTAATGGAGTAAGATAAATTGAGTATGTGTGAACACTTATTTTAATTGCTCAATCAACACTTAATTGAAACATTTAAAAATATAACAGTGTATTCGTTTTGTGAAAAAAAATACTTAAATTAATTAAAACAAGTAACAGTGCTATATTCGGCCGTGCCGAATCTTATATACCCTTCACAACGTGTAGTCATGCAATAACAATTGTTGGTATCACCATTCATCTCATATAAAATACGTACATACATGTAAAAAACATACCAAAAAAAAAAAAATTACAAAAAAAAATATATTAAAAATAAAAAAAAAATAATAAAAAATTTTTTAAATTTTTTAAAATATTTTTTTAAACATTTTTTAAAAAAATTAAAAAAAAATATAAAAAAATAATAAAATATAAATAATATATAAAATAATATACAAAATAAAATAAAAATAATTTTTTTTTGGTTCAGCTGGAATTCGATGTTTACTATAACCAGTATGTATGTAGGTTGTTGCTGTAATTGTGAAAAAAACGAGGTGGTCGTGGTTTTTTGCTCATATCTCAGAAAGTTATGGGGCGATTGTGCTGAATTTCAATAGCGATTCATTCCTGGATATTTCCAAGAGATTGGTACCATATAGAGATCTGAGGAACATATAGTTGCTTCTAAAAGTTGATTTTAACCAACACACGGACAGACGGACAGACGGTCAGGGCTTAATCGACTCCTCTATTCATAAGCTTTCAGAAAATATATACTTTATGGAGTCGGAAATGAAAATTGTAGAAATTACAAACGGAATGACAAAGCCATATATACCCTTGTGCACCACAGGTGAAGGGTATAATATTTCAAATTTAAGAATTTTAAGAAATAATGTTTATATTTATAAAATTGTGCAACCAGATATTACTTTGGATGCAAAAATATGTACAAGAAAGATCGTTTTCATTACATGCATTTTGATAACTGGAATAATTAAATCTAATTGAATAGTCTATAAAACCATAATTTGAACTGCGATGGTAACAACTTTTCCATTAGTGAGAGACTGTTTAAATATTGATTAAGATATTGCTTTTTTATACTAAATGTTCATAGATAAATTACCAATAACATTTTTACAAGTATTATAGCATTTAAATCTTGTATGCCACACATGACATTTTCATCTACTTAATTTTATGGAATATCGCACCAAAACATTAGAAATGAAAATGTTGATACTAGTTAAATTTCTTTAATCAGGCTCTTAGCATATAAACCCCATTTCGTTTGTTTTAAATAAACAACTATTTATCTATTGGTATCCTTTGGTCAAATTTAAGGATTAAAAGAATACAGCTTATTTAATATAACTCACTTGTGTACATTCATAAAATATAAATATATTAATATGAAGCGATTTTTCTAATCCAAATCCCGTTGAGATTTTCTTTTACTTTTAGTTTCAAGAAGAGAAAAAATCTTTATCAAAAATACATTTTGCCAACAAAATCAAGAACAGACATTGAGTAAATACAAATGAATTATATTCGTTCTTGAAGAAAATCCTAGTAATATCATTTCATTAGCAATATTTTTACATTTCAGCAGCTACTTCATAGGTTGTCTGGTTGTCTTGTTATTTTTTTGTTATTGTTATTGGTGCCCCTGCCACTTCTCATTTTATACTCGTACATATCGGGAGTAAAGAAACCAATTTCCTTAATTTCCCCAGTGTTTTATACAAATGTTCTGACTGTTGACTTTGAAAATATTACTTGCATTTTAAACTAATGGATGCATTCAACCTTTCTTCCAAACTCCCAAGTGTTCTTCAATAGCAAACTACGAGTCTTTTTTATTCAAACTCAATTTGTTCTACATTGTTTTTTCTCGCCTCGTAAGATTGAACTTTTCCTTTTCGGTCAGCTGTAATATGAGCAAAAAAATAAGAAATAAAACTATTAGTGCTGGAGATGAGCAAAAGAAAAAGTTGAAAGCCATTACATACGAAAGAAATGAGATAAAATGAAAGGAATCATCAAGGAAACCAATTTGTAATACTAAGACAATGATAAACTTTTCAATGATGCAATTCAGCTCACAGTAGAGGAAGCGTGAAATAAAGGAATACAAGAAAGACAAAAAAATGATGTTGAACAAAATAAACAGAAATGAAAAAATAAAAAAATAAGGCGAATTCATTTATTGTCTAATCTGTTGGATTTGTGATTTCCAAATTCCTATTTTTGTTTGTATATTGTTTTCCCTTTTTGCTACTTGTTTTTATTTTGTTCTTGGCCCAGTGTTTATGTGTGTAATTTTTCTACTTTTCGTATGCAGATTTGATTCAGGAATAATTGAAACAAATTGAAACGACTGTTTGTTCACTCGCATTAAGCTTTTATGTATGCTATGCTGAAACAGAAGAAATTTCAATTCTTTTACTTTATCGTTTTTAAATTGCCCTTACTTGTGTGTGAATTTACAAATGCATTTGGATTAAATTTAAAAAAATTGTGTTGATTTAATCACATTTGAATTAGATATAATTTAGAATGTAACTGAAACATCTGATGTTCATACATACATACATATATACAGGTATCTTGTTTCATAATGATCATTGAAATTTGCGAATTCATTTTATTTGCCATTTAAGTTCGTTGAAAATATATCATAAATCCCCTGTAATAATATAAATTATAAAATGTAATACATTATAAAGAAAACTCTAAATGAGAGCATGTCTAGTAAAAATATTTAGGATATTTTAACATGCCCCTGTAATGATAAAGCTCTGTAACAAAACTTATTCTGACGGGGGGTATATCAGATTAATAGAAAACATTTTATGTTTTTTCTATAAGAAGAATATGACCGATATGCATTAACAAGCATTAAATTTGAAACATTTTTTTATCGATCCGAATATTACTTACAAGTTTTTTTTTTTTTTAAATAAAATAAAAATTTAAAATTTTTATAAATATTTCTTTTATAATTGGACTAAGATCACAAGGACAATTTCAATTGCTTAAGTCTTAAATTTATAAAAGAGAGAGAGAGAGAGAGAGAGAGAGAGAGAGAGAGAGAGAGAATGTAAGGCCATTCCACTAATCTCTTCCTCTATTTGATAGGTCTGAAAGTTGAGTAAATAAAGTTACCCGTTTTGATCCCAACCTTGTTTGTAATTATAAGTTGCAGAGTATAATAGACTCTATATATGGAATATATTTTTTAAAATTTGGCAGCTAAATATAGAGTACATAGAGGATAAAACTTTAAATTTCCAAAGTTCTGTATCTTTATGACAAGACTACAAGATTGCTTCAAATAAAATGTGAAAAAAGGTAACTTGATTCCTGGGATAACACGATACATTATACTTGCATCACTAAATTAGAATTCATATAGATGAAAATAGAATAAAATACAATCATTTCTGAAGCAAACAGATCAAAAGTTTTAATTGTGACTCATGAATATTGCTGCTGAACTTAACAATTGTTTGTAAATTCATTGGAAGCTATTCAAATAGTAATTTTTAAAACCTTTGCAAGTAACAGGATATCAAAAAGACGATAAATTAAATAATTGAAGCTAAGAGACCTTGACAAATGATGTCACATGCCCGAAATGCTGCTCCATGTTGTCCATGACGAAAAGTCAAACCCCGATTCAGAATATATATAATTTATGGGGTCTATGTGTTGCAAACAGAATGACAAAATTAATATAACTCCACCATTTTTTGTTGGATTTGTGTTGGAATTTAATATTTAAAAACAATTATTTGTGCTCTGTATATAATTATTCAAAAATATTTTTCTAGTTTTTGCTAAGTTGTAGATAAAACACTTCTAACAATTTTGGGAAGACTTTACATATCAGTTTTATATTTGTACAGAAATTAACAACCTCTTAATTTTATCCAAAATATAAGATTAACAATTTAGTAAATCTCTTCTAATACAAAAAAAAAACTTAAATACATCAAAGAAAATATATTTAATTGCTTAAAAGGATTGATAAAGGAATTACTCCATTTGCATTAGTTACAAATAATTTATCTAAATAATCCTAAATATTGTCGCCTTTGAAATTAAATCTATAATTACAATTATGATAATTGTCGGAATCAAAATTATACCATCACGTCCGATGAAGTGTGGAATATGATGTTATTTTTATTCGTTTAAAATTTTCAGCCTAACAACAGCAAAGATCAGGAAAAATTAAAAAAACAAAAAATATTTTTCTCAGTATATGTATGTAAATATGAATATGATACAAAATAATGACTATTGGAAGGGATATCAATTAATGTCACGAACTTAACAGCAAAATAAGTAATAGAGCTCTATACGGATTTTCCAAATTTTTGATATCAACCATCAATTTTGCGTGGTACTTACATACCACAAAATCCGTTATTTTGTTAACAACTCTAATCACTATAGAATTTTTCCTTTGCTTTCTATTACTTATTATCATTTTGAAAAATCGATTCTAAATATTTAAACAATGGGCGTAATATTATTTGAGAAGTGGACGTTAAAGCAGGCGTGTTAAAGAATTTCGGATAATGAGTTTAACTTAGAGTTCCATATACTTTCAAATTCTTTGTGTACAGAGAAATTATAGGAATTTAAGACAAGTCGCCATATGGAATGTGGGTATAAAAGTAGGTTTTCCATTATAACAATAAACAAAAACACTACGCGTTGAAAACTTGCGTATTTTATGATGTACGGATTCGCAAAACTTTTGGTGATACACATTTTTTTAATAATCTGTGAATATTTTTCACTTGACGTCATTGGATTTTATACGATGTCAGAATGAGATTTTCTACGATCTACATGCATGAGACGTTACAACACTTTTCGTAATAAGCCGATTTATCCCATTCTTAATACCAGACTTGCCAGATGTATTGGAAATATTCTGCCAAAATTTAATTTTCTAGCTTTTTGCGTTCGAGCTCGATCGTGTTTTCAACAGACGAACAAATGTTCGTCCATAGCTAGATTGTTCTTAAAATAAATTCAATAAATTAGCATACATATATACTAAAATGTAATGTATCGATGTGCTGCAATGACAAAATGAATATATCTCCACAAAATTTTTTTGGTGGTGGGCATAACAAATAGAAAAAACTAGTGACAATTTTTTTTCTTAAAACTAAAATAATTTAAATTGGCATAAAATACCAAAAGAGGATTCCCATTTCTCGAATAAAACTTATTTAAATCAGAATAACAACATGAATTGATATTATTATATCTATTTAGTAATTTCATACACCGATACACACAAAGCATATTAATTTTGTCTGTGTATTAGATATGTAGTACAATTATTTAAGTTGTATGTACTATGTGTGTATGATTATCATTAATTTGGTAGAGTGCACGTTTTGCTGACTAAGGAAAATCTCATAAATTTAACACAAATAGTTTTCTAACATCTATCCATAGGCAGACATGTCAAATAAAAATGATAAATGTGTATTAGTGAAAGTGTGTGTTCGGTTAGAGTGGTTACATACATAAACCGGAAAACCAAACACCATACAAATACATGCAAAATATGTGTGTGTGTGTGTGAGTATAGAAAAATATTACACCATAAATACTTAGCGGTAAAAGTCAACAGGTCTTTAGATTTCAGGCCTTTTGGAACCAGATTTTACACCTCATTTTAGATTTTCAATCTCATTCCAACTTGCCTGCCCTTAAATGCCTTCTCTGAACTCCCTTCTAAAGGATAGTCATTCTAACTATCCTTCCTTAAGAAGGAATGCAAGATATACATTCTAATTCTAATACATTCAAACCGTCATTAAAACCAGATAAAATACGAAGATATAAAGAAATACAAGAAAAAAAAACATTTAAAAATAAACAAGGATTCACTTCGTTGCGTTTCGAGCTTGTAAAGTGTGAGTTTAACAGTAGTGAACACCAAACAGTTAGAAAAGAATTCAAATATGTATGAAAAGTGTATGAAACGTTTAGTAATTCAAAAAAAAAAATCAAAAATTTTGTTGCAATTTTAAAACCATATATGTTATGGGAAGATAAGTCCTTGTATTCGCTAAATTAGTCTAAATAAGGTCTTCTATAAGGCCTGCTCACCCTACGTTTTACCGCTATGTACAATAACCAACAGATACATAAAACTCTATAATTATGTGGATGTTTAAACAAATTTATTAATTTTAATTTTGTTGACTGCATATGATATATTATAGGGGCATACATATAAATTCAATATAAAATATATACTAGGGACGCCACACCGGCAATTTTTTTAATTTGATCATACATTGATAACTTGTTTGGTAGAAAATTAGTTTATCCTGATCCAGACATAGCGAAACATTTCAGCACTTTTAAAATATTTAAAACAGACGAGTCTTAAAAACTTTGTTAAAATAAAGTTTAATTTAACCAAAACATATAATTATTAAAAGTATTTTTATTTATTATATCTTGTATTTATTTTAAAATGATATTTTTTGCTACTTAAATTACTGAATTTATACTTAAAAAGGTTATTTGAGAAAATGGTAGGTTTTGGTTATATTTTAAGAAAAACTTGGCAGGAAAATTCATTTCGTTGTGGCAACTCTGGTATACACACCCACACTTAATGGTACACACAAGTTTTGGGTCACCGACAAGAGTTATATTTAAGTTAAACAGCCCTTTTCTGTTTCTTATTTTTTTAACAATTCAACAAACATACATACTTATCTTAATAGAGATATCAAAAGACAAAATTACACAATGGACCGGACCGTCTACTTGTATGAAGCGTAGTCTTGTTAAAATATCGCATGCCTGTCGGTATTATTACTACGTTTGTTTAGGGCCTGTCATTAAGTATTAAAAAAGATAGATTTTGTTAGATTTTAACATCAATTTTATTTGTTATGTGTAGTATTATGTATACTTTTGTGTATGTACGGTGCATATAACCTTACCCTGCAGACAAAATAACTAGAAATTACGATAGAAATACAATAGTTATTTTTAACTTCAAGCTATTGATTCTAAGTCTAGGTTGTCATAGCAGTACAACTCCACCTTTTCCAATTGTATTTCGGAAATTAAAAATATTTAACATCATTGCAGAAATTCCTAATTCAATTTCAGAAAACATTGACCAAAAAATGGATTTTTCATATGGCAAACCTACGTGCTATTTTTAAAAAGTAAACACCAAAAAAAACTTTAAATTACTACAAATCGTCTTGTTTTGATTGTTTTTATATCCTTCATACTACAGTATTATAAGTTTGACATTCCGTTTGCTATTTTCATAATAATCTTTTAACATCCTATTATATACATACATACAATTTGTAGATAGAGGAATAGATTTAGCTAAGTGCCAGCGTATGTCCGTATGTATGTTTAAATTCGCTTTTTGAAGCCTACACGAACACTTCAGATATGCTTTTGAAAATGTTTCTATTAAAAGTAAGTTATGCGGGTATATCACGAGCTGAGATATAAGCAAGTGAACAAGATTGCCTCTGTTCTTTTAGATTTTGCTGCTCCTGTAAAACTTCTGCAAACTTTACAGTATATGTAAGTTTAGTAATATTTGTATAAAAATATGGTTCAATGGGTCAATTACCGACAAAGAATGGGTTAAATTAAAAAAAGTTGTTAAAGTTGAATTTATCGATTTATTGCACAAGTTTTGACATGGGCGTAACTAGACGATTCTGGCGGGTTCAATTGTTTAAGAATTTCAGAAAAAAATCTAACTACTTGCATTGGATATACATAAAAAATTTAGTCAGCTTAAGATTTTTGGTAGAATCAGTAAGAAGAGTATATAAGATTTCGCACAGCCGCATTAGGGCTGCTTAACGGAACTGATTTTAAGTCCCGAGTTTTTCGGGATACAAAAAATACAAAAAGTACTACAAAAAAATGTAAAAGCAAATATCTGACTCCTAATAACATTTTCAGTCTCAGCTAGAATTTCAAAATTCTAGTTTCTCAAACGTAGAAAGTGCAAACTGTACCATAAAAATGCGAAACGATATCTTTTCTGTCGCCGCTATATTTTTATTCTCGACTTAAATCAAGAGTCTCCTAATTCACAATTCTAGCATATTAAACGTAAATACAAAAAATAGCTTTTTGGTCACCCATAACATTTTCTGTCTCACCTGGAATCAAAAGTTCCTCATTTTACAAACGTAGAAAAAACAAAAAGTGACATCAAAAAGTATTTTTAAAAAAAGCACCTTCCTTTAAGTTTAAAATGTTAAAACATCTATTTTAGAATAACATATTTTAATAGACATGATTTAGAGTAAATAAATCTTGTTATTTTGCCTACAAATAATTCTTTTTAAAAGGTACCACTCTGTTTCCTGAGTTTTTTCTCCTTGTTCTACCTTGTTATGAATAAGTTTCAAATTCTTTAAATTACATAATCTTTAATGTCTAGTAATGAAATATAATTTTCATTACCAGTAAATTTTTACTGATTACTGGAAGAAAAAATCAGTATTCAGTAAATTTTACTGATTACTGAAAAAAATAATCAGTAAAGTTTACTGAATACTGAAACAATTTCAGTAATCAGTAAAATTTACTGAATACTGATTTTTTTTTTCATTAATCATTAAAAATTTACTGGTAATGCAAATTATATTTCAAAAATTGAGTCACGATTACGTATTTTTTTTTAACAAGCTCAAAGCTTTGCGGGTTTAACACAAGAAATATTTGTAAATTTGAAAATTTGTTGAATAAAGATAAAAGATTTTATATTTTGTTGGCTTTTATTAATACAAGCATTTCAAAATTTGTATCACTGAGTTTTTGTCTTCTGGAACGATTCACATTCCCAGCGAAAGAAAACAATCTTTCTACAGGAGCAGACGAAGGCAAAGGAGTATTGTATTTCAAAAACACGTTTTTTATAGCACTGTGATTATGCAGACAATTTATGCTAGTGTCTTGTTCGGCCAGGTACAAAATTGTTTCCTGGAGATAGTTTGCCAAGTCACCTGAATTAATAGTTATGCCCGCATCTGTTTAAGAAAATAAGATAAGCATGTGAATAATAAACACAAAAATTTAATGGATGCAAAACGTTACCATTACTTTCCTCTCCAAAATCTTAAAATGATTTTTGCGGTCTTTGAGGCAAAGCACGGCTTTCAGTTGTGGGTATTTTGCCATATTTTACAACATATGTATTAAACATTTTCTTAACCTCTTCTTCTGTTTTCCCCGTTGCCGTTTCTAAAAGTGGTTTTAGAAACCCTAGCTTTATTTCAGGTACTGTTATTGCGGCAATAATGGCATCCCAAGTGTCAGAATGGATCAGAAAATATTTTTCGAATCTCTTAACTAATGCCTCTTGCAGTTTGTTACTTAATTCGACTAAGTATTTAAAATCGGCTTTCTGTAAACGGCCAATTTTTATTTTTAAAGAGACAATAGTTGGGACAAAGAGACCGCAAAATATAGCTTTTTCACCCTGAAGATAATCAATTGCCTCTGCTAAAGGTTTCATTATGCTTATATATTCCTCCAAATACTCAATTTCATCAGCAAGAGTAGTGGGGATGGAAAGACGATAGCACAATACGTACGTTACTAACAATTTTCGAAAGGGATTTTTTGTTTTCCGAAAGGGGGTAGAAAAAATCCCAAAATGTACGTACTTTCGGAAATTTTTTTTCAGTAATCAGTAAAATTTACTGAATACTGATTTATTTTTCAGTAATCAGTAAAAATATACTGGTAATGAAATTTCAAGTTCAGTACCAGTAAAAAAAATACTGAAGAAGTACTGGTACTGCAAAGTGCCCATGTATGCCCCTTATACGTGCGAGTCTGGAAAAATTGGCAAAATCTATTTTATATTTTACGCATTCAATAATACAATTTAAATTTTTTCTTACCAGCTCTTTGCGTTTAGAAGTTACATAGGGTACGAAAAAAGTAGCAAATTAAAATTTTTATCAATAAGGGGTTGAGATTAAAAAAAAAACAGACACCTGCCATCTTATTTTTATGGAAATTACAATACCTCTTCAAGTTAATTTTTATCACTTTTAGGTTACCGATTTCACCCGTTTTTATCCTTATTACAACCCTAAAGTACAAATTTTTCTATCTTTTTGTATTAGTGCTGTGTGATGATGAATCAGTTAGGCAGTCAGTTACGTCGCTCTTTTATATATATATGTAAACTAGAAAAGCCCTGCGCGCGTTGTAATGCCCCTTAAGGAATAAAAATGCATTCTGAATTTTAATTGAATATCAAGTGCAAAAAACCAAAAAATTGTCTTTTTTTTATGGCCGTGGCCCTGCCCAATTTTCTAGTCACAAAATTATATAGTCATGACAGCTATATATGTGTGCAAAGTTTCACGAAAATCGGTCCAGAGCAAGTACCTCAAAATTATAACTTTTTTTATGGGCGCGGCCCTGCCCACTTTTCTAATCACGAAATTGTAAAATCATGAGAGCTCAATATGTGTGTGAAAAGTTTTAGAAAAATTGGTGAAGCTTAAGTAGCTGAAATATATAACTTTTTTTTAATGGGCGTGGCACTTCCCACTTTTCTAATCACGAAATTGTAAAGTCATGATAGCTCAATATGTGTGCAAAGTGCAAAGAAAAATCGGTCTGGTGCAAGTAGCTAAAAATGATAACTAATTTTTTATGGGCGTGGCCCCGCCCACTTTTTTCCACCAATAAACACTCCCTGGAATGTGTTCAACAACTTGCCAAAGTTTGAGTCCGATCGGTTTTACAGTTTCGGAGTCTATAGCTAACACACACACACATAGAGTTTCACTTTTATATGTATAGATGTGATTGTCTGTTTTCTGGGTGTAGTAAAAATTTTACTGCATGGTACATATTGATGTGTGTACCAATAGATGAATGTATGTGTATATGTATTTATGCATGTATACACTAGATTGTAATTTTCCTGACTGGCCTGTTTTAGTTAAACTCTAAAAGAGAGAAAAGCGTATTTAGTTCCTTTGTGTACTGACTCCTCATTTGTTTTGTTTTTTTTTTTTGTATAAAAATTTTTATATCTGTAATGTTTAAACTGACAATCCTCAAAAATTGCGAGAAAGAAGCTACAAAAAATACATACATAAATAAATAAGAAAGAAACCAAAAAATGTAAATAAATATAAAAAAGGACAAACAAAATGAGATTGAGAAATTTTTAATATTCTGCAACTTGTTCACGTTTAATGTGTGTATTTCTAATAAAAATAACTCACTGTTAAATATTATCAAAATATAAATAATAAATAAGACCAGTAAGTGCGCAATATTCGGCTGAGACGAATTTTTGATACACACCAATTTATATATGTAGAAAATAAATTCATTATTTTGATATTAATAGTAATCACTATGGAATAATCCCTTTATACTCAATTACTTATGTGTTACTTTCTTTGTGTAACTTCGATTTGATATGAATTTATCTTTTGAAAAGTGGGCTTTAAAGTAATTCCTACTAATGAAATAAAGCTAGAGATTTTAAAATAGAGTCCTTTATTCTTCCAAAATTTTTACCCATAAAGAAAATATACGATTTTTGGATAAGGCGTCGTATGGTAGGTGGGCGTTAAAGAGGGCAGTCACCTTTTTTTCTGGCATTATAATAACATTAGCCGAAAAGATATACATATATAGAAAATTTCATTATCACACATCTAATTTTGTCGCTTTTATGAGCTTTTAAATTCTATTAAAAGTACATTATATAAGCAGTGGGCATTAAAGTAGGGGGGTCAAAGTAGTTTCCGCTAATAAATGCAACTTTGATATTTCAATTTAGGTTCCGTTTTTCTTCCAATATCTGGCCCGTAGAAAAGTTCTTTGTATTCAAAACATATCTTTAAATGGAAGGTAGTCGTAAAAGAGGGCATGTTACATTAATTTTCCGTTGTTACAAATCTATTCACCAAAAATCAATGTCTTGAAAATTTCAGAATTGTACATCTATTTTTGTCAGTTTTATTGCGTTTTAAATTTTAAATAGACCGAAAAAGACACTGTGCGGTATGAAGTTTCGTACATTTTGATCGATAACTTTCGTAATTCATAGATTTGAGCAATTTTCAGGTAAAGATATTTTTTATGCGCATTTTTTTCGATGTCGGAATGACATGGTTTTTTTTAACCTAATCTTACATTTAAGGCGACAACTCTCTTTTTATTAATATACTGATTTAGCTTATTTTCAATGTCATATTACGACACAATGTGTTCCCCCTAACTTTTTCGCTACGAGCTCAATCGTGCTTTCAACAGACGAACAGAGGGACTTTGTGGGGTCTAAAATGATATTTCGATGTGTTACAAACGGAATGACAAAAATAATATACCCACACACCATTTTTTTGGTGGCGGGTATAAAAACAAATCTCTAAGAAACAGACAAACAGAAATAACGTTAAAGCAATCACAATGGAATGAATGAGAAAAAGGAAATAGAAATACAAAAAAGGAAAAACGGAAATAACTCTCATTATAAATAGTTAAATAAATGTTGATGATTACAACAGCATACAAATTACATTTCGTGTGTAGCCGGTTGTTCAAATATTCGTTCGTTCATTCGAAAACGTTTACGTTACTATTTATAACGAATGATCTCATCTTAACTTATGTAAATGTTTGTTATTTTGTTTGTCCATCAATGTCGAAGAATTCTCATATTCAAATCATTTATTTTTAATTAAAATCCTACCAAAAAATATTAATAATATTTTATTATTTTAGTAACAGAACACATTGTTGCTTTTAGCTAGACAATTATATTAAAGGAATTAATACGCATGACGATTTGAGTGTATCTGTTTGCCTTCACATGTCCGAGCAACAAAAGAGAAAAGATATATTTTTAAATTTGTGCGCGAAATTTATAACTTGCATCGTTTTAACTCGCGTACCTTAAATAAGTTTTTAGGGGTTTAAAATTTAAAGGCAAAATATAATATTTCAACTGTGACGTAATATGTTGATCGAATTTCATCACTTAGATTTCTTTTTTTTTCTTTTACTACCGCAATTTTAACTAAAATTATGTGCCTTTTAAAAAAGCTGTGCAGCATAATATAACACTTTTTTTATTAATTTAATCAACACCTTTCGGTATTTACGAATTTAATTTATAACAATTATGCCGAATATATTAAGGATTTTAAGTTTTTAGTTTCGAAATGGATATTTGATGTTTTCAAACAATGAAAAATTATTTTAATTTTTTTTTAGAATCGTACAATTTTATTTCTATTTAAATTAAATGACAAATAAAAAAAAATTTTGTTTCATTAGATCAAATTTCTTATTGCTGGAAGTATTCATGACTAATAAATGTATTTTTTCCTTTAATTTGCTTTAAGCAAATTTTGCTGAATCTTTAGCCGGCTGACTTAATTTAAAACAAAATTCTTTGTTTGGAATACATCGAAACTTCTGTGAAAGAATTTCACAAAAAATTTTATTTGTAGTTATCGTATCTGGGGTCCCTTATTATTTCTATTAAAGTGTCTCCACACTTCATGGACACGCGAATTAACAGAGTTGATTTAAGAATAATACGAAAAACATTTTGGTCTGTAGCAATGTTAATAAAGTACTTTTCTTTTACCCAACTTTGTTCGTCTATAGGCTCTAGTTATTGTAGGCTCCTTAACAGAGTTTATCAAAAACATTTTTTAGCGATGATCATCTACTTTTTTTGTACATATATTTTTTCCACATTATATATTTAGGTTTGTTGTTCTATATTTATGCTCACAACTTAAAATTTATCCAATGATTTGTGTCTTAAATATTTTTCTTTTTCTTGTTTGTTTTGGTTGGATGGTGAGAATACCAAAGAGGATTGTCTTGGCGTTTGGGTTGAGTTGAATGATATTGGCAATTAAGTTTCATAGCTCTATGGCTATTAGTTCTTTCATGACCAAAAATACTTTCGTTAATTTATACGTACGTATGTATTTACAGGAACTGTATACACATACATGTGTGTATGTATATACACATGTATACTTGTGTGTCATTGTATAAGTATTTATATTTGAATATGTGTTGGTATGTATTGTATGGTGAAAAATAAAGGCAGGCAACATAAGTATAAAGTCATGCTGTGGCCTTTGTGCGATTAAATATTCTTTTGTCTTTACTTTTTCCCACTTTTTTGTTTGTTTTCGTTTTAATATTTTAAGCGTAATTTTTATATTTGTTTATTCTATCATTTTTTCTTCCTTCTATTGTTTGTGCTGAAGTGCTTCTGGCTCTATGTATTTGTACATACATACACATACACATAAACAAGTACACTGACATATATATTTATATTAAACCTCATAAGATTTTCTTTAAGCTTGTTCAATACATTCATGTCCAAAAATATTCTTCGATGTATACAGGATGAAACTATTATGGCCTTCGTTAAGACGTTATTTGAATTTGATCTTAATTTTGTAAGCATATATAATAAAAGGCTATTCAGCAAAACGCTATTTATCTTCTTACAATTTGGTATCAGAATTTTTGCAATCACAACTAATTAAAGTGCATTTAGGTTAAGACATGAGACATATAAATAATTTAAATGAGCAACATAATGGCATGACAAAAAGAGAAATAAGAGAATCTATAAAAATCGTCATTTTATAGAAAAAACTTTATGGTAAAAATTTAAGCAAAATACCCCTAATTGTAGCTCACCACACTCGACTTACCTTCTTGATCTATATTTGTTTCTACGATTAGCAAAACATTTTGTATCTATTAATGAATATTATTTTCAATTTCTTTCTTTCAAATTCATATCGTAAATTTACATATGTATATTCATCTTACATTATTTATACCAAAATCTATTAATCTACTATTTACATTGTATGTATAACTATGGCCATTTTGAAATTTACATCTTATTTCTCTTTATTCTTATAGTTCTAGTGCAAACAATCCAAATCTGATTATTGTTCTCTTTTCAGAATTTCTTAACAATTCTTTGACGCTAGACTTAGTTCACTTTATTCTCTAGGGCTTATCTTCAAACACTGTTTCTGAAAAGTTTTGCCATCAAATTTGCATAGTTTGCTTTGTATACTAATTGTTAAACTATTTCTAAATTTGTGAATTATTAATTAAAATTTGCTTATAATTTAATATGCGGTTAAATGTGACATAGGTGGGTGGATGAAAATCTAGTTTTGTTTACAGCGTGAATTTCAATACAAAAAAAATTAAAATAAATTTTGTAACACTTATTTTGGTCGAGAATGTAGAGTTAATTTCTCTTTTCATTATTCTCTAATAATTTTTCTTTTTTTTCCTTCTACTAATGTGTATTTTAGAACAATGTTGTCTTCTTAACTTGCCCGTTTTTCTTTTTAGAAAAATATAAAAAAATTTTAGACAACTATAAATATTTGTACTGCAAAATATTTTCTCATTAATTCTTTAATATTTATAAAAATTTTAACTTCTTAGAAGTAAATTTGAATTACGTTATAGGTAGTTCGAATAGACATGAAATTTAACTTTTGGGACTATTGGTAAATGTTCATTCGGTGTTTTGGTTTTTAATATGCTCAAGAACTGTTAAATATTAATTAATAATATCTGACATAAATCCGTAAACTAAATTTATTAAATCTATGAATTATTTAGAAATTAGTATTGAGCGAGTTTAGTGATAATATTGACGGGTAGAGGCATTTAATTTTGTCTTAAGGTTCTGTTATTTCCAGTTCTCGTAGTGGAGAACGCTTAATAAACTACGTACGTATAAAAAAATCAATTATAATATTATAAACGGTACTTAACTCACGGCCTCTAGTCTTGGGTGTATGTTTCTGACGATTTGCAGACTGGGTACAGTGATTATAATTGTTGATGCGATAGCTATCTTCTCTTCTAATTATTACTGTTGAGACTGGTTGTGTTGCTGTTAACTGATGTGTACCGGGCTATGAATGTGGCTGTTGTGACTGATTGTGTTGAGGTTAACTTATGTATACTGGGCTATGGCGTAAATTACTGTTGAGATGTTGAGACTGGTTATATTGGGGTTATATTGTGTATACTGGGCTATGGATGTGGCTTTTGAGACTTTGCCGGCTGATGTAACTAATAAAAATGTCCACGCGAGCACTACGTATGGTTCTTACTTGGTGCTTATTATTTTTCATTTGCAGTAGCGGTACAGGTTAGTTTTCTTTTCCAGTCTACTGCTGTTCACAATATGCAACTAGTAAATCGTCAGGCTCACTGTTGTCGCTGACGAATTTTTGGTGCTCCACTCAGATGTTGTGAGATTTTTTTTCTTTTCTACGTCTGTACACTTTGCCGGCTCCAATCAAACAAGAACCAACGGAAACTCCTCATTTTTCAGGCTCGCCATTTGCTTTTGTTCATGCGACTAACTTCATATTACATAGTTGAAATTAAAGGTATTCTTGTAACAAATTTTTACTTGTTTTTTCGTTAATGTCCGATGTGGCAACGTACATTCTCTCAACATAAAGTTTCTATGACACGGTGCATTAATATATGTATCCCTTGCCATATTTTATCTGCCAGTTATGGACTCAGGCGTTGACACAGTACAAACCAAGTTACGAATTCTAAAAACGGGCGCATCTTTTAATTAATTCAATCTCATTTATACTTGAATTAATCTTTTTTTAAGCTTACGTCAAGTACGATTTCGGGTTTAAATCAAGCTAATAATTCTTAAAATCAAACTTTTTTTCCCGTTTAACTATTCCATAAATAAAAAGTTCGTACTTGACACATTCATTCTTAAATCAAGAATTTTGTACTTGATTTTGAGAGATTCGTACTTCCTACGGATATAAACAATAATTTCTATATCAGCAAAACCTTTCAGCAGTTTGAAAAGAGCCTGCGTTAATAATTAATTTCTTAAACACTTCTTTATTTAAAATATTGCAAAAGTCAATTATATGATTTTATTAAATTTTTTTCAGCTTACATACATACATGTATAAAAACAAGTAAGAGCGCTATATTCGGCCGTGCCGAATCTTATATACCCTTCACAACGTGTAGTCATGCAATAACAGTGGTTTGTGTCACCATTCATCCCATATGATATACGTACATACATATAAAAACATACATATATAAAAACGTCCCATTGTAAAATTAAAAATTCACGTATGTATGTTAAAAAAAAACAAAAAAAAAATTTTTTTTAAAAAATTTAAAAAAAAAAATTTTTTAAAAATTTAAAAAAAAATTTTAAAAAAAATTATTGTGTATATAATATATGTAAAACAAAAAAAAAATAAAAAAAAATAATAAAAAATAATAATAAAAATATAAATAATATATTAAATAAAAAATAAAAAAAAAATAAAAAAAAAAAAATAAATAAAAAATAAATAAAAAAAAAAATTTAAAAAAAAATTTTTTTGGCTTAGCTGGGATTCGATGCCACGTTTTCTCTAACCAGTATACACGTTTGTATGTATGTATGTTGTTGTTGTAATGTTGTTTTTGTGGAAAAAAAATCGAGGTGGTCGTGGGTTTTTGCTCATATCTCAGTTGTTTATGTACCGATATTTCTGATTTTCAATACCGATCTACTCCCGAATATTTCTGATATTTTAATACCTTACCCGGGTCCAACCTATCTCGGGGGGCTTCAAAAAGTTGATTTCAACATACACACGGACAGACGGTCAGACGGACAGACGGACAGACGGACAGACTGACAGACTGACATAGCTTAATCGACTCCCCTATTCATAAGCTTTCAGAAAATATATACTTTATGGGGTCGGAAATGAAAATTGTAGAAATTTCACACGGAATGACAAACCTATATATACCCTTTTTCACTGTGTGAAGGGTATAAAAAATAATTATTGCGTTAAATTAACCAACTAACTCTGCTCAATGTCTGTTTATGTAAAGAGGCCATTTCGAAGGCCCTTTGAATCCTGTAAATAGACACAAAGTACATACTTTTACTGTAAAAGTTTACCAAAATATACATGTCTGTGTGTTACTTGCGAGATACATAAGTATGTATATGTATTTGGTGCTGAATATGTTTGTACATCATATTTATATTTTTCCATTACAAGGCCAACAGCTTAAAAAGACAAAATGAAAATTAACAAAAAAAAAGTTTTTCAAGTTTTATAAATTATTTTTTTTTCATTCTATTTACGTTTTAACTTTGTTTCTTACTTAGTTGCTTGTTGACGCCATTGTTGGTATTTGGTCTTTTTTTTTTGTTGTTACTGGTTTTAGTGACAAATTATTGCTGATAAATCTTCACGGAGTACTAGTCCCTCTGAAACTATTTTGCTATTCATACAGCATCTTAAATATTGTAAAAAAAAACTAACCGGACTTTGGAGCATGATTAAAAAGATAACAATTAAACTTATGGACATAAAACTTTAAGCGATGTACTACTTACATATGTTTGTATGTATTGAGGTACATTTGATAAGATAAGCCGTATGTATGGCTTCAAGCATAAAGTTTTTTACAATCAATTTAGATTTTTTTTCTAAATGTAGAAGACACTTTTTAAAATTGTTCGTTGTGTCTTTAAAATCCTATCACGGTAATATACAACCCTAATATTAACAAGTAAGAGCACTATATTCGGCTGTGCCGAATCTTTTATACCCACCACCAATTTTGTGTACATTTAAAGCACAATATTTATTATTTTGTTAATCATTATGGAATAATCTCTTTATAATAAAATATGTACCACTTTCTTTGTAGAGGGTGGTTAAATTTTAAGGGCCCATGTTGAAGGTGAACTACAGCTAGTCTTTAAATTTGTTTTCTGCATTTCACTTGACATTTCTCAATCTCAAACTTACTCAATTTGTTTCGTAGAAAGATACGCAAATGAGCAACGCTTTAAAGTTATTCAGGTTTTTTATAAAAATGGGCGTTCAAATCAAAATGCATTTTGTGAACTTCGTAATTCTTTTGATCAACATAATCGTTCAAATTCGTCCACAATCGGGAGAATTGTAAAAAATATTTAAATTTATGCAAAACAGGTCTGTATAAAATGTTAGAAAATCTGTGAATGCGTTCTTAGTTCGTTGAATGGGAACTATTGCTGTTTTTTGCGATAGTGTGGTAAAAGAGCCGTCAACCTCGACTCATCATCATGCCCAACAATTGAGCATCAACATTGTCATTGAAAATTTGGACCATCAGATAGAGAAGTGGCGCCAAGGATGGGGGGGGGATGCCATTTGGCCGATATTTTATTAAATACATAATTGAACCGTACAAATATTATCATTATAAAAAGAAATTATAATAATTTCTTAAATAATTTGTGTTTTATTTAAAATCAACATCGGCCTTTAAAATTTAACCACCCTTATTAGCTTCGATATGATAGTAAAATGTTTTCGTAAATTTAGCCTTTTAGTGAAAGTGGGCGTTAAAGTAGGGGTGTGAATAAAGTTCCTGCTAATAAATATATTTTAGATATTTCAATATAGTCCTTTATTTTCCCAAAAACTTTGTCAATAGAGAAATTACATGAATTTAAGATAAAGCGTTATATGGGAGGTTGGCGTTAAAGTGGGCGTGTAACCTAAGCTTCTTGGCACAACAATTACATTGATAAGAAGGATATATAAAGCAAATTTAATCGGTCGGTTTTATGAGCTTTTAAATTTCATTAACAGTAGATAACGTGAAAAGTGGGCGTTATAGTAGGCGTGTCAAAGTTGTTTTTGCTAATAAGTACAACTAAGATATTTCAATATAGTCCCTTATTATTCCAAAATCTTTATTAATAGAGAAATTATATGAATTTCAGTTAAACCGTTATATGGGAGGTGGGCGTAAAAGTGGGCGCGGTACCTTAATTTTCTGGCACTGTAATAACATTGCCTAGAAGGATATACGTAGCAAATTTGATTATCATATTTCTAATTTTGGCGGTTTTATGAGCTTTTAAATTTCATTAACGGTAGATAACGTGAAAAGTGGGCGTTATAGTAGGCGTGTCAAAGTTGGTTTTGCGAATGAGTACATTTTAAATGTTTTAATATAGCCTTTTATTATTCCAAAATCTTTATTAATAGAGAAATTTTATGAATTTTAGGTATAACGTTATATGGGAGGTGGGCGTAAAAGTGGGCGTGGCACCTTAATTTTTTGGCACAGTAATGACATTGCCTAGGGGGATATACGTAGCAAATTTTATCATCATACCTCTAATTTTGGCGGTTTTATGAGCTATTAAATTTCATTAACGGTAGATAACGTGAAAAGTGGGCGTTATAGTAGGCGTGTCAAAGTTGTTTTTGCTAATCAGTACAACCTAGATGTCTCCATATAGTCCTTTATTATTCCAAAATCTATATTAATAGAGAAATTATATGAATTTTGGGTAAATCGTTATATGGGAGGTGGGCGTAAAAGTGGGCGTGGCACATTGATTTTCCGTAACAAAAAAGATTCTTACCAAAAAGCAAAGCGTGCAAAATTTCAGAGTCGTACATCCAATTTTGTTGCTTTTATGACGTTTTTGTTTTTAAATATACCGAAAAATACACTGTGCGGTATAAATTTTCGTACATTTTGATCGATAACTCCTTTCCTAATGCACAGATTTAGACAATTTTTGGGGAAAAATATTGTTTTTTCTCAGAAAATATATATTCAAAGTTTCATGAGTCTACGTTAAAGCGTTTGGACACAATTCCATTTTATTCGATGTTTGAAGGACACGGTTTTTTCGACCTACTCTTGCTTTTCGAGCTATAACTCTCTTCTTAATATTCCGATTAAGCCCATTTTCAATACCAAACAAACCTTGTCTATAAGAAAGAATCTGGCAAAATTTGAGCCCTCTAGCTTTTTCGGTGCGACCTCTATCGTGCTTTCAACAGACGGACAGACGGACAGACGGACGGACATAGCTAGATCGTAATCAAATCAAACCCTGATTCAGAATATATATACTTTATGGGGTCTAAAATAGTTATTTCGATGTGTTACAAACGGAATGACAAAATGAATATACCCCCACCATTTTTTTGGTGGCGGGTATAAAAAGTAAAGCTCGCAACAAATAACTAAACTTTTTTTTGAAAAGTATGTACAACTATAGTTAGATTAATTCTTTTAATCTTTCTTAATGCCGAAAGTAGATCGTCTTTTAAGGGTTTCCTTGAGAATAACAGGTATTAAATTAAAAAATTGGCCTCCTCGAAACAAAGATAATATTTAACATCCGTAATCATAAAAAATTATGGGTTTTTGCTTTTCAACAGTGTTAAATTGCCTTTTGGTAGTGTAAGCCTTACCCGTCAGTACACCCCACAGTCTTTTCCATGAGATCAATATCTGTCGAGTATGTAATCCAACAGAGAAGTGGAAATTAATTTTAATTTTGCTGATATAAATACTTGCAATGTCTTGCATGAAAATACATTTGCAATTGATGTGATCTTAAATAAATTGTATCAAACTGAATTGCCTAACTGCTGTATGTTCAGAATAATTTATTCATGATGAAAAAGTTCTTTACGTCATAACATTATATCCACATAATTTGAGAGAGTGGGAGCCATGATTTACCTAGTTTTCATCTACACTCAAAAAACAAATCAAGTAATCCGTACTTAAATCAATCCGTAGCGGTGTCAGAAGTGCGGTAAATACGGATCTTCTTAAACCAAGTACAAAATTCTTGATTTAAGAATGAATGTGTCAAGTACAAATTTCTTATTTAAGGAATAATTAAGCCAAAAAAACGTTTGATTTTTAAGAATTATTAGCTTGATTTAAGCCTGAAATCGTACTTGACGTAAGCTTAAAAAAAGATTAATTCAAGTATAAATGAGATTCAATTAATCAAAAGATGCGCTTGTTTCGAGAACTTGTAACTTGATTTGTTCGTTGTATAAGTAGTACAGTATCTTCACTACTTACCCTTGGACATTTTGTTGACGATACGTTTCATAAAAACTAAAAAGGAAAACTAACGGACAAATCATGAAAGCTAAGTTAACGCGGAAACTGCTACAGTTTTGTTGTCGTAAGTATTAATACTTATAGCTAAAGAATGATAAACAAAATGAGAATTATAAAAACATATTTACTTGAAATTTGAATAAACAGTGTGTTTATCTAAGCAATGTCTCAAAGTTATAAGTTTGTTTTTAATTTGAGAGAAATAAGACTTAATTTAAGAAGTTAATTCTTATTTTCATAGTCTTGTACTTGATTTTGTAAAAAAATCCTGTTTTGTACTTGTTTTACGAAAACCCGAAATAAATCGTAATTGAATTTTGAAGCACGATTTTGGCTTTAGTACATCATTATTTTTACTGTGTACACTCAGGGTGATATTTTGCGAGGAGAAAAATCAAATTTGCAAATCATTGACAGAAATACTCACTAAAAAGAAATCAATACTTCTGACATCCCAATTCGGGAGAGGTAAAGTCTTGATATAAGTTACGTTTTCTTCAGTAGGAGAGCTGCAAAATCAGTTTACATTAATCATATTAATTTAATTTTTTCATAAATGTACAACATACATTTTACTCTGTATTAATTTTAAATACATGTTTTGTTTTGTAAAACCTCAAACTTATAAGAAAAAATATCATATTTTATTGATAATTAAAACTGCTTAAGAAGAAACAAGTCATTCGAAATCGACATTAGCATCGATCCTACAAAGAACATAAATTATATAAAAAATTAGTAAAAGAAATTTAAAATGTCAAAAAAAAAAAAAAAATCGCTTAAGAAACCGTATTGTTGTTTCGTATCTATGGGTATAAGAACATGCTCTTGTTAAGCTACATTATTAAAGTTATACTGTGAAAAAATATTTAATGAGCAGCAACGAAAACTTAAGCTGAAAATATTAACTAATTCCCTCATTTATTAAAGAATTTATAATATTCCTGATTGTTATGCAATAACTTTTTAACAAATAATCATTGAATGGAAAATGAGATACAAAATTGTGTAGCATCTACCAACAGGATGAAAGTTAAATGGGTTTTTACCATTTTTTACCCATCTCCTGTGATGCCTATGGCATATATAGCTTTGTCATTCCGTTTGTTACTTGTAGAATATTCATTTCCGACCCCATAAAGTATATATTTTCGGGAAGCATTTGGGTCAATAGAACAAAGGTTTTTGAAACCCTCACATATTGCATAGATCTAATATCAATTCAGGAATTAATCGGTATTGAAATCCAGCACAATCGCCATATATCTTTCTGAGATAAATAACCACGACTGAATATTTTTGCTCCAGATTTATATAATTTCCAAAACCTGGCGTTTTTTATAAAAGTGATTGCTGCTATAAATAAATGATATGCCTCTAAGGCTATTCGCGAAAAGTCCGTAAAGTTATAAGCAAAAAAATAGAAAGATAAAAAGTTTTTTTTTTTAAATATATCAAGTTACGACGAGAGACTTAAATACAAACCGTAGTTTCCAAAATTAACGTGACAAAAACTTAAAAATCGGTTTAAAAGTAATTGAAATATAAGACCGAGGATACAACTCCTTCAGTGTTTTTACAAAAATTTACAACCGAATTGATATTTTTCAATTCTGGACAACAGAGAAAAGTATTGTGAATATCAAAAGAAAGGCCTTGACTTTCATAATATGGTATACTATAGAAAAAGCTCATGATGGCCGCCACTACAAAATGACGTACAAGAGATTTATGAACATATGAACCAAATGTTGTAATTAAAAATTTAAATGACAAACGGGCCCGATTGGCAATATGCAGTTAACTTTGAAAAAATTTAAAATTCCGATTTAAAATATCCTAAATAAAGTGGCGGATATATGGGTCAAATAGTCAAATAGTAATTACGACTTTATTCCCTTTTAACCTCCACAATATTGGTACAGTATCTGAAAAAAGGTATGCCAATACGGGTATTAAATGAATAGGCTTGACTAGTAAAATACAGCTAACTTTATAAAAATTCAAAATGAAAGATGATTTCGAAAATGCTAAGGCAAAATAACATATACCATTATACCTGAAATATAGGCTAAGCAACGATGTGTTCTCTATACCTATGTGCATGGTGGTGAAGGGTATTTTAAGATCCAAAAAGGCCAAATATAGCATTTTTACTTCTTATATACAAATATTTGCGATAGTATTTTGTTTGAATCACGTTAATAAAGTTAGCAGAAAAAACTGAAAGAACTTGCTAACCAACCAGCCAACAATATATTTTCAAAAGAGGATTAAGTTGCGGCATTAGTTTGTCAAAAGTGTTACAATAAACTGAACTCAACTGAACTGAAGCAAGAAAAGAAAACAAGAGATTTAACTGAACGCAACAACAAAACTCACAAACAAAACTATAAAAGAAAAACTCAAAACAATCTTTGGTTAGTCCGATATTATTTTTTGTGGTATTTTCCAAAAAATGTTTCGTGTCTTATGATTATCTTTTTGGTTCCTTACATACATACATTTTTGTTTGTTTGTTTGTTTGTTTGTCGTTAAATCTTATTTAGAAAATTGTCACAAAATAACAAAAGACAAGATTTTAAAGATAAACATTTTTTTCAGATGAGTTTTTTCCACTTTATTTAAAACTTTCCCCCAATTTTCAAGATCATGTGGAGCATTAATATTGAGTACTGTATGAACATACATACATATATGTACACACATACATATGTGTGTATGTATATAAATTTTCAAATTGGGGTATGTGTTTGTATATAGATGAACATGAACTTATGTCTTACATACATAGTTAAGGCAGGCGAGCTCGTCACCTCTAAATACTCGTATAAATTTATTATTTTTATTTAAACACTTACATAATGCAAGGCATTTAAGATTTTCCTGGAATTTCTGATAAAATAAAAGAGAAGCAAAAAATAAATAAAAAAAACAACAACAAAAACTTTATTACTTGAAATCTTTAAAAATGTTTGAAAAGTTTTATTATTTTAATTTTAATACGTTGGCCAATAAAACGGTTTGAATTTTATTTTAAGATCAAAAAAAAAAAAAAAACAGTAAAAAGTTATAGAGCATTTTAGAAACTTTACATGACAACGCTTTAAAAATTTTTTATCGCATGCTTAGAAACAAATGTATTTTCTTTTTTTGTGGCAAGAAATAAACCTGATGCCTTTCAGGGGAATTTTTTTATTCTTTGAAAGGTCATAAGGCTACAAAAACGAAAACAAGGAAAATAAAAGAAGAAGAAATATTCTGTTATAATTTAATATAATATAATTTAATACTCTTCCAAGCTGACATATTGTATACATTGTCGGCAAAATTGTACAATCAGTGTCTAGCGATGTCGAGATTTGTTTTTTGTCAGCAATTAATTAAGAAATTAATTTAAAACCTGATTAAATATAAGAAAAAATCAATTTAAAACATTCTTTTAAATTAAAGTAAATAACTGTACCCAAGTGATTGCTTGGATACTGAATTATTTTTTAATCACTTTCTATTATTACACAATGTCTTGCAAATATTTCACTTTTAAATTAAAAACTTACGAAAACATGTTCTATGACTTTTCTACTAACTAAGAATTAAAAAAAAATAAATAAATAAAAAGAAATGTTTAAGAGAAAGTTTATCTAAAAAATCTTCAATAAAAAGACAGTATTAAATTTTACTTTTTCGCAAATAGTTTTGTTTTGCAAATTTTAATAGAGAGTTTTTTAAAACAATGGCGAAATTTCATAAGATTTGTTTGATGAGTTAAAAAATGACCACATTATAGTACACGAAATAATAATACTACTCTAGCGATAGTTATATTTAAAAATTCGTTCACTGGAATTGTTTGAGTACAGAGCTGACTGAAATGGTTTCGTAGCCTATGAAAAATTTAAAAAGACGAAAACTTAGTTTTCCTCTAATTTCTATATTCTGAAATGTACGTAAGTACGCTTCAAATACAATTAATAATTTTAAATTTTATCGTATGTAATTACTAATTGATAATGATATATTTTTTATACCAACACCTGAACAAAGATAGTCGCTTACTAATTTCATCCTTCTGTAAGTAACAAATTACGAATCCAAGGTCCAGCGTTGCCAATTCAGCACTTTTAAGCTAAATTTAGCTTTTTAAAATCTTATTTAGCCGGAGCAACAGTGTTAGTTTTAAGTATTTTTTTTTCTTTTCTAAATTACAATTTAAAAACGTCTCTTTTCATACATGTCGTATGCAACAAAAAAAAGAGCGAGTAGCAATCAAAGGCATAGCTACAAATTTGCTTCGCAACACACCTCCAGAGTGATCTAATTACAGCAACGTTTATCATTATTATTCAACTTGAAATATATTAACATTTGCTTTATATACAAATACGGTTATTTCCTTATAGTATTTCCAAAGTCTGTTATACTAAAGCTGTAATATAAAATGAGTAAAGATAGACGCACAATTACGACGAAAGACGAATTTCGCCCAACGGGACGAATTCGTCGTGTGAAGCACAATAACAACGCAAAAGTAACATCTTTTATTGTTGATAAAATTGTTTACTGCCTGTGCAAAGAAAGAACAAAAATAATTAAAGGATTTTAAATTTTTGTGAAACTCAAATAATAATTTCTGTCATCGTAAAAACTTTTTTACGTATAAGTACACGTTTACAAAGAATGTGCTGGGTACGTGCAATAAACTATAATAATAATTTTGTGTTTGTATAACAGCTATTGGTGTGACCATATTAAAAAAAAATCACTAAAAAAATTCAAACATTTACAAAAATCAAAAAAAAAAAAAACAATTTTTGTAGTTAACTTGTTTATATATATTTTAAATGCTTTAAAATAAAATACGGAATTATTATTAAAGTAAAAACTAACTTTATTTTCTAAAAAAAAAATTGAAAAGTAAAACCAAATTTAATGAAAATGGCAACCTTGTACCAACTTGTTCGTCCTACGCCGGCATATAAAATAGAAATAAATCTATTGCAGAGTTCCCCGCGTATAGCGAATTTTGACCGGCGCCTTAATTGTACTCATTCTCATATATACAAATGCTTTTTTATTTTTGACGACGAATATTCGTGGCGAAAAATTCGTCGTTCGTCGCAATTGTGCGTCTAGCATAAAATGAAATTGTTGCGTCGTTGTTAAGTTATAGAAAGAATTGAAAAAAATTTACCAAAATGGCCCAAACCTAATTGCAGAGTTAATTTAATTACTATAAAAGTAAATAACTCTTTTATTAAAAATTTTTTAGTTTAAAGGTGATTTTGTGTAAAAAGCGACGAAATCAAACAGGGCATATAATTTGCTAAATAAGCCTTACCGAATTCAAATGTAAATAAAATTAAAAATTATGTTTTTTTTTACTTATTAGCACATTAGTTATTTATAATGATATTCGAATTTAAACCCATGACTAAGCAAACAAGCACCTAGTTAATTAATAAATTAAATACAAATTAGACTGCCTACAATCCGTTTAAAACTTATTTGCATATTCATAAACATTTAAATACATGCATATATTATTAAATACATTTAATTTAAACAAAAAAAGACACACACGTACAAAAATAAATACATTCCTACAAACATTGTTTTTTTTTAGATAACGTTTTGTAAACAATTAATAAATGACTTTTGTTTATGAATTCAAACAAAAATATTTATGCAAATTATCTGAAATCATAATTTTTTTTTTTAATATTTAATAATATTTGCATACCTAACCACTGACATACATAAGTAAGTATGTATTGATTTTTTATCCTGAACAGAAAAATTATTGAAATTTTGCTTCTAACTACTCGCCCTTTAGGAAATTAAGTTAATTTTATTAAATGTAAATATAGGTATTTGAAATGCACTTTGATAAAATATTCTTATTTTTATAATTTAGTTTTATTTACAGTATTATTAACTATGATTTAAACAGAGTTAGTCCCAACGATATTCTATTACTCTTATTTTGAAATTTGTATTGTAATAAAATTAGAATTGCACAAAAAAGGTACTCGTGTTTAATCAGCTGCAATTTATCAGCGTCTATCTGCATTTCTCAAACAAATTTTTTTCTTTTATTTTTAATTTACAAAAAATAATTCGCATTTTCAGTTTGTCTAAAACGTTTTAAAAACAAGTAAGAGCACTATATTCGGCTGTGCCGAATCTTTTATACCCACCACCAATTTTGTGTACATTTAAAGCACAATATTTATTATTTTGTTAATCATTATGGAATAATCTCTTTATAATAAAATATGTACCACTTTCTTTGTAGAGGGTGGTTAAATTTTAAGGGCCCATGTTGAAGGTGAACTACAGCTAGTCTTTAAATTTGTTTTCTGCATTTCACTTGACATTTCTCAATCTCAAACTTACTCAATTTGTTTCGTAGAAAGATACGCAAATGAGCAACGCTTTAAAGTTATTCAGGTTTTTTATAAAAATGGGCGTTCAAATCAAAATGCATTTTGTGAACTTCGTAATTCTTTTGATCAACATAATCGTTCAAATTCGTCCACAATCGGGAGAATTGTAAAAAATATTTAAATTTATGCAAAACAGGTCTGTATAAAATGTTAGAAAATCTGTGAATGCGTTCTTAGTTCGTTGAATGGGAACTATTGCTGTTTTTTGCGATAGTGTGGTAAAAGAGCAGTCAACCTCGACTCATCATCATGCCCAACAATTGAGCATCAACATTGTCATTGAAAATTTGGACCATCAGATAGAGAAGTGGCGCCAAGGATGGGGGGGGGGATGCCATTTGGCCGATATTTTATTAAATACATAATTGAACCGTACAAATATTATCATTATAAAAAGAAATTATAATAATTTCTTAAATAATTTGTGTTTTATTTAAAATCAACATCGGCCTTTAAAATTTAACCACCCTTATTAGCTTCGATATGATAGTAAAATGTTTTCGTAAATTTAGCCTTTTAGTGAAAGTGGGCGTTAAAGTAGGGGTGTGAATAAAGTTCCTGCTAATAAATATATTTTAGATATTTCAATATAGTCCTTTATTTTCCCAAAAACTTTGTCAATAGAGAAATTACATGAATTTAAGATAAAGCGTTATATGGGAGGTTGGCGTTAAAGTGGGCGTGTAACCTAAGCTTCTTGGCACAACAATTACATTGATAAGAAGGATATATAAAGCAAATTTAATCGGTCGGTTTTATGAGCTTTTAAATTTCATTAACAGTAGATAACGTGAAAAGTGGGCGTTATAGTAGGCGTGTCAAAGTTGTTTTTGCTAATAAGTACAACTAAGATATTTCAATATAGTCCCTTATTATTCCAAAATCTTTATTAATAGAGAAATTATATGAATTTCAGTTAAACCGTTATATGGGAGGTGGGCGTAAAAGTGGGCGCGGTACCTTAATTTTCTGGCACTGTAATAACATTGCCTAGAAGGATATACGTAGCAAATTTGATTATCATATTTCTAATTTTGGCGGTTTTATGAGCTTTTAAATTTCATTAACGGTAGATAACGTGAAAAGTGGGCGTTATAGTAGGCGTGTCAAAGTTGGTTTTGCGAATGAGTACATTTTAAATGTCTTAATATAGCCTTTTATTATTCCAAAATCTTTATTAATAGAGAAATTTTATGAATTTTAGGTATAACGTTATATGGGAGGTGGGCGTAAAAGTGGGCGTGGCACCTTAATTTTTTGGCACAGTAATGACATTGCCTAGGGGGATATACGTAGCAAATTTTATCATCATACCTCTAATTTTGGCGGTTTTATGAGCTATTAAATTTCATTAACGGTAGATAACGTGAAAAGTGGGCGTTATAGTAGGCGTGTCAAAGTTGTTTTTGCTAATCAGTACAACCTAGATGTCTCCATATAGTCCTTTATTATTCCAAAATCTATATTAATAGAGAAATTATATGAATTTTGGGTAAATCGTTATATGGGAGGTGGGCGTAAAAGTGGGCGTGGCACATTGATTTTCCGTAACAAAAAAGATTCTTACCAAAAAGCAAAGCGTGCAAAATTTCAGAGTCGTACATCCAATTTTGTTGCTTTTATGACGTTTTTGTTTTTAAATATACCGAAAAATACACTGTGCGGTATAAATTTTCGTACATTTTGATCGATAACTCCTTTCCTAATGCACAGATTTAGACAATTTTTGGGGAAAAATATTGTTTTTTCTCAGAAAATATATATTCAAAGTTTCATGAGTCTACGTTAAAGCGTTTGGACACAATTCCATTTTATTCGATGTTTGAAGGACACGGTTTTTTCGACCTACTCTTGCTTTTCGAGCTATAACTCTCTTCTTAATATTCCGATTAAGCCCATTTTCAATACCAAACAAACCTTGTCTATAAGAAAGAATCTGGCAAAATTTGAGCCCTCTAGCTTTTTCGGTGCGACCTCTATCGTGCTTTCAACAGACGGACAGACGGACAGACGGACGGACATAGCTAGATCGTAATCAAATCAAACCCTGATTCAGAATATATATACTTTATGGGGTCTAAAATAGTTATTTCGATGTGTTACAAACGGAATGACAAAATGAATATACCCCCACCATTTTTTTGGTGGCGGGTATAAAAACAAAGATTTAAAAAAAGAAGAAGAAGAAGAAGAAAAGTGTGTGCCATATGCCGGCATATATACAAAAACAAAATGCACGTGATTTTTATTTTTGTGTCTGTTGCTGGGATGCATATACATATGTACGTTATGGGTATGCTTTGATTCAAATGTTTTATATAAGAAATGACACTTACGTCAAATTTGCTACAATTATATGTAGTTAGTTACCACAATAAAATTCAGAAAAAGGTTGTAAATATAAAATCAAGTTTTCAATTTGCCTTTAATGGGTGCCTTCCTAATAAATATATCACATATGAACATCCTCTTGCAAACATTCACATTCACAAAAGCAAACATACTTATATGTATGTATCACGGATGTTTTTATGGAGTAAAAGAACAGCAAAAATATGAATGTGTAGGTGAAGTTTAATTTACAAAATCAATTTTCGTATAAACTTGTGAGTTAAATAGATGATATTTACATCCAACACTAAGACATTCCGATCAAAGAGTGCTGATGATGAAACCGTAGCTGGTTTCGAAAATGTATTCCACTCGGCTGGTGTGGGGATTAAAACTCACTTTTCAAATATATTTTTTCATTATCACAAATAAAAATGCATTTTTTCATCTAATGATTAGAAATTTAATATGAAAATGAACTAAAGCCAAAATAATAATAATGGAGTTAAAGAACTTTGAAATTAAATAAAACGAAGATGATTTTTTTATTTTGACATAAAATCTACTTTATTTTGAATGATTATTTAAATATGAGTAAGGCTCGAACGTACTCTAATCTGGAGGTGTCAATTTCAATGTTTTTCCCAACATTTGTAGCTGTTAATGAACGCGCCAAATGTTGTTTTCCAAACGGTCGATAGTTTGCTGGCGTTAAATCGCACTATCTTGGAGATTAATTCAAAAGTAAGCTTCACCGCTAAACATAATTTGCTTTTAAATATCGAGATCAATCTTCGCCTTGCTATTCAAGTGTCGGTCTATTTATGTAGAAATGCCAAACCAAACTAAACATAAAGCGACAGCTGACAAAATGACCGACATATAAAAAGGTGTTTTTAACTTAAACTTCTCTACCTCTATAAAAAAACACCCACTGTAAACAGCCCTTCGTATGTCGATACCCATGAAAAAAACACACACACATATAAAGAACTGATTATTATGGTCAATTAATTATGAGCAAATATTTTAATTAGTAGCGTTTAAAACTTTTTAATTGAAAAGTAATAATAATAGCAATACAATATTTTATTATGTTTGTTGTTATTGCTACCGCAATATAATTTTCAAATGAATTTAATATTAAGCTTTAATTAAAATAAAAAAATAACATCAAGCAAATTCCTGCCTGCACTCATTCACTCGCTCACACACTCGCTGGCTCATTTGTCTGCCGTTCACTTAAATGGAAAAATATTCATAATATTTATACGATGTAGAATTGTTTTATATACATAGTTGCATACATATTATTACAATTAAACAAACAACAAAATAAATTCAAAATACAGAAACAAAACGGGAAAAATATAAAAACTTTTAAACAGTTTCAATCACCAGAGCAACTGTAGAATGTGAAGGAGAAACAGAAATAATGGCAATTGCAGAAAACAAAAACAACAATGGCCACTACAACAATAATAATAACAGTTATTAAATGTTGCAACTAATATAAAAGTAGTAAAATTTCAAAAAAAAAGAATAAGAAACAACAAAAACTGCTTCAACAAAACCAACAACTGCTTAAAACAGAAAAATATAAAAATATAAATAAAATAGCAACAATCTGAAAGTACATCAAAAGCAACTGCAACAACCACTACAAAATAAAAATCATACATAAGGAAAAGAAAGCAGCAACAATAAACTTCGTCAATACCAACATCATTGGGAGGCAGCAAAAAAAAATAAAAAAATTTAAAAAATAAAAAAAATTAAAAAAAAAACAACCAAAACAATTGTAGCAGAATACGACATACACATTTATAGTAGCAGTAGTGTTGTTAATGTTGTTGGTAACAGCTACTGTAACAACAACCACCACAACAACAACGATAATAACGGCAAGAACTGCAAATGCAATATGGCGACAAAATATCATCCCGGAAAGACAGTCCAACACTTGCTCCATTACTACTGGCATCATATGCTCTCCGTTTGGCTAACATTTTGGGTATTTTTTATTTTTATGCTGAATCCTGTCTCACCAGAAGTTATTTACCGTGTGGATCCTTTGGGTAAATATTTTACTTGAATTTGTTTTATGAATTGTTTTATTATTTTTATCCTTTCTTTTTCACTTCGCTTACAGTTTCCTCAAGCTTAATTCCCTTAAATATATGTACTACGTAAAGTGTAATATATTTATTACACACACACACACACACACGCATACATTTACTTACGTGGAATTGTAAGTAAAAGAGTGGCACTGTATTCAATAGCTCTACAAACAATTAAAAATAAAATAATGTTTTCTAAATTCTCATATCGTAGTATATTTTTAATTGGCATTACATCACAATAAGGTTTCCCACGAATTTCAAATTAAACGAAACCACAATTTGTATTCGCTTTTACATTTAATTCGATAACAAATATTTTAAACAATTATTTAATTCAATTCAATTAAATTTATTTAAATTTAAATTTACTTAATGTGTGAGAAAACTCAAAAATAATCATTAAACTTTTAATAACGATTTCTAAACTATATACAGAATTTAATAAGGCATATAAATTGCTTATTTTTTCTTTCTATAAAGATTTATGCCGCAGGTGTTGACTTTTTTTAAAAAAGCAATTTATTTGACAAATTTCAAATTGTACTTTTAACTATTTTTTACTTGATGAAGACGGTAGCTTCCAAGAATCACATTTGGGAAATTGTTTCCATTTTCAATGCTTGTGGCAGAAAATTAAATTACATACTCCAATATTATCTATATTATATTTAGCTGCCGTGTCAAACTCGTATATTAAATACACCCAGGATTATGGAAGCAGAAAGAAAAAATATTAATTTAAAAAATGAATCCTTGTAAGCCCACAGTTTTTGATAAAAAAAAATAAATGGTTAAAATATTACCCTTAACTATGAATATAATCAGTTGCCGTAAATTTCTTATACATTAAAGTATATTGTTTAGTGTAATACAGAAATGGGTGCTGTCAAAGATTGTCTAAAGTTCATTAATTGACCCTAAATCAGCATTAAGTGTCAGACAAATTTGATATTAAGTTTAAGACTAAGAACTTAAAAACAACTCAATCAATTTGTTTGTGTCACCTTTCTTTAATCCATGAGTTGCAAGGGTATTTGAAAGTTTCAGAGTCTAAAAGGTGTATGTATGGTCACTTCTTTGGTAATGTATTATACATAATGGTCGTAAAAGCGGTGAAACTAAAGCGAATTAAAAATTCTTTCTTATTGATATATTTTTAAAATATTCGTATTTATTATCAACTAAGTAAAAGAGTAAATTTTATTTATTTTTATTTGAGCTAGATAAAAATCTTGCATTTTTTATTGTTATTTCCTGTTAATTAGCAAAATTAAAGCATGAACAACACAAACTTGTAGGTATTTAAAAATATGCCTTACAATAATTTAATGCCAGTTAATATATACATAATTACACGATATTCAAATATTTACATTTTTATCTTAAATCTAAAGTTAATACTCTTATTGACACAAATAAACGCTTGTTAAATTTAACACAATTCCCCTTAGTCAATAATTTAACAATAAAACATCGTGCAAAATTAAAAAAAAAACATTGTTGTTGCACTTTTTTCCAAAGACAAAATAAAAAACTTTGAAACCATATTAAATTAATTTTTATTTTCTCATCTCGTGGCCTTTTAACACTCATATAAATCTACTTCTGAAAAAAATGGTTTCTGTTTTCACAAACGTGGTGTGAATTTCAATAAAAATATTCGCAAAATATGCAATATATGTATGTATGTATGTATGTATGTTTTTTTTTTTTTTTTTTTTTTTTTTTTTTTTATTAACGAGGTGAAATCATCGAAAGACCCTGGTACTCAGGTCAACCAGGAGTGCGTGACTTTAACACGCTAAAACACCTCGGTACACTAGCCCAAAATCCCTGCGGAACTACCACAAAGCTATACATCGCAGGGGGGGGAAGGTACAACATCCAAACTATAACATCCTATTACGGATTTTCTCAACCCTACGAAGTTCAATGAGAACCAATCTAGCATATTCACATACATACTCCCAACTGCGTGCAGAGGACAACATAATCTCCACTATATTACTGTGATCAACACTATGGCCTATCATCCCCTCAAGGTGTATTCTCTCCCTATCAAAACGCGAGCACGAAAAGAATACATGTTCAGCATTCTCCTCGACATTACCATCACAACTCGGACAGAACGGAGAAGTATCATGACCAAATCTGTATAAGTAAGACCGGAAACAACCGTGTCCACTAAGCAACTGCGTAACATAGAAGTCCAGATCCCCATGTGTTCGCCCGAGCCATGGGACTAAGTCAGGAATAAGAGAAAACGTCCATCTACCCTTCTCTGACAAGGACCATCGCCGCTGCCACTCAGCAATCGTTTTAATATCTGAGAAGCCTCTGATCTGAAGATCAATTGGCATCATTCCTGCAATCACCAATGCTGCATCATCTGATACAGTCCGGAAAGCACAAATAACTCGCAAAGCAGCCAGTCTATATACTGGGCTTATAATTCCCCTATAAGTCTTCAACCCAAGAGCCCGAGACCAAATAGGTGATGCATACATAATCACACTCTTAACTACTCCAGCCAGAAGTTTCCGACGTAAGTACTTTGGGCCTCTCGTATTTGGCATTATACGAGACAGAGCAGTATATGTTCTCGAAGACTTCTCAGCAACATATAGCAGATGATCCTTAAAAGATAAACGACAATCTATCATAACCCCAAGATATTTAAGCGAAGGTTTCGTCTCAATACAACACGATCCCACATTCAATTTCACAGACTCCATTGACCTACGGCTGGATATCAAAATCGCCTCTGTCTTTTGGTCAGCGAGCCCCAAATTAACAGATTCCAACCAGGAGCGCACAATTCCTATGCTCGCATTAGCAATGGTCGTAATCTCCACTAACTCCCTAGCGACACATATCAGGGCTATGTCATCGGCAAAACCGACAATCTTAGCCCCATCGGGAAGAGACACACGGAGTATGCCATCATACATCACATTCCACAACAACGGTCCGAGAACCGAACCCTGTGGGACCCCACCTGTGATATTATGCTGTCGCATGCCCTTGTCGGTTTCGTACAGCAGGATTCTGTCACGAAAGTAATCCTTCACTATAGCCAACAAGTACTCAGGAATCGCTAAACGCGTGAGAGAATTCACTATAACCTCCCAGTTCGCCGAGTTAAATGCATTCCTGACGTCAAGCGTTACCACTACGCAATACTCCTTTGTGCCATTCCTCCATCGTTTGCCCTCAATCGCCGCAGTGGCCGTATGAACCACTACGTTCAAAGCATCCACAGTCGATCTTGCCTTTCTAAAACCAAATTGATTATCAGATAGACCTCCTACGCACTCAACATATTCCTCTAGTCTCCTACAAACTATGCTTTCCAACAGCTTCCCAAACGTAGGATGAGTGCGAACAAGCGGCCGGTATATTGGTGGAACGGGGAAATTTCTCAACTACGGTCGGAATGTATCCGGGCTAGACGACGGTATACTAGAAGCCGAGGTAGGCCGGGGAATGACGAGCACCGTGCCAATATAGGCTCATCCGCAAATCCTTGAAAATGGCGATCAGTAGGAGTAAGAGGGCATGTTTCATACAGATGTGTGAAGAGGTTGAAAACGACCCATGGGGTCTGGCTTATAAGCTGGTAACGAAAAGGCTAAAGTGTCTAAATCCTCCACCACCTAAGGATGCTGAAGTACTTAGGCGCATAGTGGATCACTTATTTCCTTACCAGGGTGTGACATCTTGGCAGACTGATACTGTTCATATGGTATTTGACTTTCCGCTTGTCACGACAGTTGAGGTTGAAGCTGCCATGAGCAAATTTAGGGACGGGAAAACCCCTGGCTTGGATGGCATACCGAATGCGGTAGTAAGGGAGACTTTCAAGTATTGCCCTGTTCAGGTTATCCATTTGAACAATTCGTGTTTACGCCATGGTAAATTTCCGAGTATGTGGAAAAGGCAAAAGCTAGTTTTGTTATTGAAACAGGGAAAACCTCAGGAGGATCCTTCCTCCTACCGACCACTCTGTATGATGTATGTATGTATGTATGTATGTATGTATGTATGTATGTATGTATGTATGTATGTATGTATGGATGTATGTATGTATGTATGTATGTATATTGGTTACAGTTATTTAATTTTTTTTTTAAATTTTTTTTAAAATTTTTTTATTTTTTTTAAATTTTTTTTTAACATACATACGTTATTATACCCTTCACCTGTGGTGCACAAGGGTATATATAGCTTTGTCATTCCGTTTGTAATTTCTACAATTTTCATTTCCGACCCCATAAAGTATATATTTTCTGAAAGCTTATGAATAGAGGAGTCGATTAAGCCCTGACCGTCTGTCCGTCTGCCCGTCTGTCCGTGTGTTGGTTGAAATCAACTTTTAGAAGCAACTATATGTTCCTCAGATCTGTATATGGTATCAATCTCTTGGAAATATCCAGGAATGAATCGCTATTGAAATTCAGCACAATCGCCCCATAACTTTCTGAGATATGAGCAAAAAACCACGACCACCTCGTTTTTTTCACAATTACAACAACAACATATATACATACATACATGTAAAAAACAATCCAAACAAAAAAAAATTACAAAAAAAAAAAATACTAAAAATAAGAAAAAAATAATAAAAAAAACTACAAAAAAAAAATTTTAAAAAAATTTAAAAAAAAATTTTAAAAAATTTAAAAAAAATTTTTCTAAAAAAATTTTTTAAAAAAATTTAAAAAAAATTTAAAAAAAATATAAAAAAAATAATAAAATATAAATAATATATTAAATAAAATAAAATAAAATTTTTTTGGCTCAGCTGGGATTCGATGCCACATTTATTCTAACGTGTACGTATGCACGTATTTTATATGGGATGAATGGTGATACAAACAATTGTTATTGCATGACTACACGTTGTGAAGGGTATATAAGATTCGGCACGGCCGAATATAGCACTGTTACTTGTTAATTTTACAATGGGATATTTTTATATATGTATGTTTTTTATATGTATGTACGTATTTCATATAGGATGGATTGTGATACAAACAATTGTTATTGCATGACTACACGTTGTGAAGGGTACATAAGATTCGGCACGGCCGAATATAGCGCTCTTACTTGTTTCTTATTAACGAGGTGAAATCATCGAAAGGCCCTTAGGTTAGCGAGGAGTGCGTGACTTTAACACGCTAAAACACCTCGGTACACCGGCCCGAAATCTCTGCGGAGCGCCGCAAATCAGCTCGTAATAATAATAAGATAATTTTTTCTAATACGGATAATGTTACGCAATTGTCTGGAAACATTTTACCTAATATTTCTCTGATACCATTAAAAATTCGGCTGGGATAATTTCAAATAGTGCAAATAATCATTCAGTACCTCATACTGACATTAACGTTGCTAGTCATAAACTTCGTGTTATACCCCCAAAAAAAAGCATATATTCGTTTCCCGTGTTGCTTCTGAAACTACTGTCGAAGACATAAATTATTATACAAAAACAAAACTAAATTTAAATGCAGATATTTAAACTTATAAATTTTCATATTCTCAACCAGGAAGCATTACATTGTTTAAAATATCTGTTACATCTGGCCTGATTTTACACTTGTTAGAGAATATATGCCAAAAGTAAATCAAAGGGCAAACAACATTTAACATCTTCCCATACCCACGTCATCGTTCCATAAACAAACTAAATAGTACTGCTGAATGCCAAATTTTTATAAAATATCAGAATGTCTTTGGTTTAAATACCAAACTATCTAAACTCTATACTGACAGCTTTCAATTTGATCATCACGTAATCATTTTTATTGAAACTTGGCTCAATAAAAACGTTGTCAACACCAAAATATTATGTAATAAGTATAATATTTACAGAGTCGATAGAGATACTACCCCTAAAGGAGGTGGTATTTTGATAGCAATTTGTAATACTTTCTTATCTGAAGAATTCGATTAACTAAATAGTTCCAAATAAAATTGAATTTATTGGCATACGTATCAAATTAAACAATCAAGACATCTTTATTACCTGTTTCTATATTCCGCAAATTATGAAGAATTAAACTTTCTTTTATATAACACTAATTGTCTTGATTTATAATCAAACTCGTATAATTCTCCAACTACTCTCGACTCAACAGTACAGACGTTTTACAAAACAATCCTGGAATATTTTGAATATTGTGTTCCAAAAACAAAATTATTTATTAAAGCTGGCACTCCATGGAAATCTAAGCAGTTGTCATATCTGAAAAATATTAAAAGCAAATGGTTTAAAAAATTTAAAAACTCTGGCTCACAAATTAATTATGCCAAATATACTATTTTCCGTGCTGATTACGTTTCAACGAATACGTTCCTTTACAAAAATTATATTTATGCCATGAAACACAATTTCATTAATGATCCTAAGTCATTTTATAAATTCGTTAATTCTAAGCGAAAATCAACTGGTTACCCAAATTCTATCAAATATTTAAATTCTGTATCTAGTGACAATTTAATAAAAGGTAATTTATTTGCCCACTTTTTGTCAACAACGTATTCTGATGTACAATACAAAACTAATTCGTACCCATACAAAACTGGTGAAAGTCAACCAATACAACTCACTGCAATCGTCACTTCACAGATTTTATCAGCCATATAGAGCATGAAATTGTTGATGGCATATCCAACTGTGTCTTAAAACATTGCGCTTTTGATCAAGTTAATAATGATCTGCTTCTACACAAGCTTTATCTTATGGGATTCACGATAAACACTTTGAATTGGATAAAGTCATACCTAACAGGTCGTAAACAGTGTGTTCTTTTTAACAATGTGACTTCTTATAATATTGCAGTAAAATCTGGTGTCCCTCAAGGCAACCACATGGGTCCTATTTTATTTTCGCTCTTTATAAATGATTTGCCAAGTGCAAACAAACTTTGCAATGTTTTAATGTATGCAGATGACTTAAAGATTTTTCTTAGTTACAAGAATATTCAGGATGGAACTCAGTTACAACATGATTTGAATAAATTTTTCGAATGTTACAATATTAATTTAAAGACTCCTCAACCTAAAAAAATGCAAACATATGAGATTCTCAAGAAATTGGAATGCTGGTTGCCTCTTTTTTTTTGGATGGTTATCAACTTGAACTGGTTTCGGAGTTTCTGTATCTAGGCTTTGTTTTTGACCCTAAACTAAATGTCAACAACCATATTGTTATGATGGTAAATAAATCTCGTCGTGTTCTCGATTTTATAAAACGTTGGGCTAAAGAGTACACAGAACCACAAATAACTGTACGGTTGTACTTCTCATTAGTAAGAACTATTTTTGAATTGGGATCTATTATTTGTGATTCTCATACCAATTTTCAGAAGGATCGAATTGAATCTGTTCAGAAACATTTCCTTCTATTTTGTTTAGATCATACAACATGGTATCCTGATGGAAACATTCTGCCGTACACAACTAAGCTTGCTACAATTAAGTTGCCAACGTTAGAAAGTAGACGATTTATGCTTAATGTAACTTTTATGGTGAATTTATTAAATGGTTCTGTTAATTCTGAGTTTTTGCTGAGTAATATCAACTTTAATGTTTCACTTAGAGCTACTCGGAATTTTACTACTCTTTATCTTAGATGTCTTCAAACTAACTACACTGATGCTGACCCACTAAGGATAATATCGAAAAACTATAATGATCTTTATAATTTAATTGATTTTGCTGTAAATGTTAATAAAATTAAACGTTATATTATTCTGTTGTTAAGTGTTTGTAATTCGTTAAGTTTATTTTTTGCACGTATTATTTTGGTCTGTAAGGATTTATAATCTATAGACTTAAATAAATAAATAAAAACTACCACAAGGCAATACATCGCAAGTTGGGAAGGTTCAACACCCAAACTATGACATCCCATTACGGATTCTCTCAATGAGAACCAATCTAGCTTATTTACATACATACTTCCAACTGCATGCAGAGGACAACATAATCTGCATTATATAACCGTAATCAACCCTACGGCCTATCATCCCTTCAAGGTATATTCTCTCTTTAGTAAAACCCGGGTACAAAAAGAATAGATGTTCAGCATTCTCTTCGACATTACCACCACAATCCAACAGAAATCTGTATAAGTAAGACCGAAAACAAACAATTTCCAATAATCATCTGCGAAACATAGAAGTCTAGATCCCCACATACCCGCTAGAGCCATTGAATCAAATCAGGAATAATAAAATACATCCATCTACCTTTTCTGACAAGGAACATCACTCCTAGAAATATCAATCGCTGCAATATCTGAGAAGCCTCTGATTTTAAGATCATTTGGCAACATTCCTACAATCACTAATGCTGCATCAATCTGATTCAGTCCAGCACAAAAAAACTCGCAAAGCAGCCAGTCTTTATACTGGGCTTATAATTTTCCTATAGGTCTTTAATTCAAGAACACCAGGCCAGATGGATGACGCATACATGATCACACTCTTAACTATTCCACTCAGAAGTTTCCGGCGTAAGTATTTTGGGCCTCTCTAATTTGACATTATACCAGACAGCGCAGTATATGTTTTTGAAAATTTTAATGAACATATAGCAGATTGGTCTCGTACAGCAGGATTCTACTACGAAACTAATCCCTTACTATACCCGTTGACATTCAGGATTGACTAAAGGCGTAAGAGCATTTATTATAACTTCCAAGTGCGTCGACTTAAATGCATTTCTAAGTATTATCACTCCGCAGTACTCCTTTGTGCCATTCCTCCATCGTTTAACCTCAATCGTCCCAAAGATCGTATGGACCACTACGTTGGAAGCATCCACAGTTGATTTGCATTCATGGAACTAAATTAATGTATTTTTCCAGCCTTCTACTAGCTAGAGTTTTCAGCACTTTACTAAACGTAGCAGTCATACAGAGTGGCCGTTGGGAAGAGGTATATTCTAGAGGTTTATCCTGTTTCAATAACAAAACTAGCTCTTCTCTTTTCCAATACAATACCATATACAGGTTCATCGACTTAATTTTTGAAATTTTATGATTTTAATAAAAATCGTTATATGAGAAATGGGCGTTAAAGTTGACGTTTCACTGCATTCCCTTTGTGTAATCAGGTTGCCTAGAAAATTATGTATGAAAAATTTCATGCATCGTACATCTAATTTTAATTCTTTGAGTTTTACAATTTTAATAATATTAGATTATGTAAGAAAAGCATGTAAAGTAGGTGTGTCAAGGAAATTTATAAATAATAAATTCAGGTTATACAAACTGAACTGTTCATGAATAGATTACGTTTTCTTTAAAGTATGATTTAATCATAATTTCAATGATCTGGCAACTTTTTTTTGTTTTTTGTTAGTAACTTTGTTTTATATTATCTAGTAACTAACGGATGATTTAAACGATTTTTTTAATAAATTTAAATAAAGAACACGTGTGAACAGTATTGTCCGCTAACCGATTATTGAGAAAAATTTATTAAAATTCTTAACTTTTAAAAAACTGTAAGTTAAATATGAGAAGTAAATAATTTTTAATAGATTCTAGTTTTATTAAATAAAGTAGTAATCAATCTTTTTAGTTCTAATATATATGGGAAAAGCATTAAATGCTATTGTGAAGATAAATCTTTTGGAGGACTTACAAACTGGCGTTTCTTACCGCTTAATTGCAATAAAATACAACATTTCTCTCGGACTCATTAGTAAAAGAAAAAAACTAAACTGTTTATCAATACCGCAAAACTTTGGAGGCCGTCCAAAAAAGTTAACTCCAGGTATTGAGCGAATAGCCAAACGCCTTATCTTAACAGGAGCCACAAATACTGCAGTGGATATCTGTCAGTAATAGATCTATCAGCAGATGTCTAAAAACGAATGGGCTAAAAGCAAGAACAGTCATTAAAAAACCGTTCATAAATGAACGTCACCGTAAGGCACGGCTACAGTTTGGTAAAGTTTATGAAAACTTTACTACGGATGATTAGAAAAGAATAACTTGGTCAGACGAAAGTAAGATTAATTGTGTAGGGTCGGATGGGCGCAAATAGACATGGAAAGATACACGTGTTGGAATAAAAGATCGTAATATATGCCAAACAGTAAAATTCGGAGGCGGCTCACTTATGGTTTTGGGATGTTTTCGTTGCAATGAGCTTGGCGTGCTCCGGCGTAATAGTGGTATTATGCGTGCGACTGACTATACAACCATTTTGGAGGATTCTTATCGACCAAGTTTAGATATATTCGGCCTCGAACGTGGAAAAAGCGATATATTTATGCAGGATAATGACCTGAAACACACAGCAAAAATTACAAAAAATGGTTTGCGGACAACGGAATCAAATTGATCGAATGGCCTCCCCAGTTGCAGACTTAAACCCTATCGAGCATCTTTGGTCAATTTTAAAACGAAAAATTTTCGCTGAAAAAGACGCTCCAAAATCCGTCGATGAATTATGGGAACGTGCTCTTATAGCTTGGCAAAATATAAGCCCAAAATTTTGGAAAATCTTGTCAACAGTATGCCTGACAGAATTAAGGCTGTAAAAAAAGCCCGTGGGGGCCATACAAAATATTATTTAGCCCGCAAATTTCGTGGCATTTCAAATAAAGGACAAAACTGTTCACTGTAAATACGTTTATAAATTTCTTAGTATAAAAATAAAGAGTTTTTGAATTTGTTTACTGTTTAGGTTTTAGTAGATTGTACCCTTTTAAATATACATACTATGTAGATATTTTTTATGCCTGCGTACTGGCAAAAAAAATATAAAAAACTTTTAGAGCGTTTTGTGAACAGTTTAGTCATCTACTGCATATTACATTGAAGAGTACACTGTTCTTCCAAAATCTTTGATCATATAGAAATTATGTGAACTTAGGATTAGTCGTTATATGGGAGGCGGACATTAAGTGAGCATGCCATCTTCATTTCCGAATGTTATAATGGGTTTGACGAGAAAGCTCATTCACAAAATTTTGGTATGGGTTTATGGGCTTTTAAAATTTGGATTTTTTACTTTTTCTGAAAATAGTTTCTACTTAGATATTAAAATTTTAAATAATATTAAATATTTTTCCAAAATCTTTGTCCATATAATAATAAAAAAAATTTAAAAAAAATCGTTATATGTGCGTAAAATTTGGGTGTCACCTTCATTTCCATTATTCCAATATGTTGACGCAGAATCTATAGATTCGAAATCTCCGAATCTTAGATATCTTTTTTTTTTAATTTTATGAAATTTGATGAACTTTTGTAATGCTTCCATAATATAGGGACTAGAGCAGTTTTCGGGAAAACAATTTTTTTTTTATCAGTAAATTTATTTGCTAAATTGTATTCCTGTACGTCATTGCGTTTAGACGCAATCGCATTTTATTTAATGTCTGAATGATCTGCTAATAGTTGAAGCAAAAAATTTTAAAAATGAATCTTAACAGTTCAGGAATGAGAAGTTCTTTGGAAAATACTTAGTCCTCTTATGAATAAATAATAATAGCAAATAATATTTTTTTTTTTTTGCAAAAACATGCTTTACATGCATACGTTGTTTTTGCGTATGAGCTAGTAAAATTTTTTAATGTTTATAACTTCTCAAATACTGAACCGATTTCAAAACTGATTTCAAGTACCTTTTAAATATAATAATTTTCCAGTTATCTGTTTTGCACAAAAAAATGAATTACATTTTATAAATATATAAATATGTGAGCAGATATATTTGAGATAAAGCATCAATGCTGTGCGAGGCGTGAAGAACTTTCAGTTTACCCTTTTGGCAGTATAGAAAACCATAAGCAGACAACATTAATTATAAACGTACTCTCATCCCATTATAACGGCTTAAATCCCCTTTAAGCCCTTTTTTGTTCATTTGCTATGGACAAGTATTAGAATGGTATTTTATAAATACATAAACATTTATGAGTGAGTGTGTGACAACAGTTGGGCTAAAAAAATCTGACACATCTATCAATGTTAAAGAAAACAGTAACTTTAATGAATTTATAAAAAGCATAAAAATAAATAGCATTATGTCTAATATTTCTGTAATACATGCCTGTTCATTCAGAAAATCATAATAACTAAAGCATACAAGATTTGCTATTTCTATTTCTATTCCTATTTCTACTCCTTTTTATTTTATTGTTTTGGATATTACAAGATCAAATTAATCAATCTGTAAGTCCTCTTATAAGTTATGGAAATCTTTAATTCTATATCAGAACAATCATGCATAAAAATATGTTCAATACTATACAGCATTTGTTATTTGATATTATGTTTAAATAAATAATGGCTTTAACTTAAGAGACATTATTGTATTATTAATGACCCTTGTCCTTATGTTTAGTTTGGTAGGAATAATTTAGATGGTATAAACGTTTAGAGCAATAAACTTTTATATTTCTTGTACATAATACGCATTGATTGTTAGAAAATTTGCTGACAGAAGAGAATCAGTATTAAAAAGATCAGAGTGAATAGGGAACACCGGAGAATGAATACTATTTCATCAATTAAAACTATACTAGAAAGCTAGTAATAAATAAATTGATGTCCGTATACGACACGTAGGGAAATATATAATCAAATCACAAGCTCTCGTAAGAGTGTACGTGGTAGTTGTTGTACACATTTTGTTAATAACTCCTACATTAATTTTTATACACCCCTTGTAACAATCTTACCAAAGGTCATAGAATATCGCACAAATATATCATAGTTGGAAAAGTATGTACTATCGTCGTTTAACTTAAACATGGAGAAGTAAATTTTTCACTACCTACGACTCCTACGATGGCCTGGGAATCGAGCAATAATAAATTATATTCACAACAATATAAGTACAGAGGTTTTAATTAAAAAACAAATACAATTAAATACTTTTAAAATGAAATTCCTCAAATAAAATTTGAAATAAAAGTAAATGTATTTTTCATGGCAAAAAAAGGTTTTAAGAATTTCAAGACACTCTTTAAGCATAAGTTTTTTTATATAGTTAGATACCCTGCTAAGGCCCAATATTTCATTGGGTAAGTAATCTTACGCCACTATTATTCTATTTATTTTTCAATAACTTAATATTTTTAAGTTGAGCCAATATCATAAAACATAATGAATGAAATTTAAGAGAGCCATTTCACAGGTTATTTGCTTATTTGCCAGCAAAGCTCGTTTAAGTGTATCTGTCTGTTTTAAAAATCTTGTAACTTAAGTTCAGGCAATTAACATATATTTAAGCGCACTTTTGTATAAGTTCTTTCACGGGATTATAGAAGAATTTTGAATTTAATCGTTCAATGTTTTAATGTTTAGATCTAAAATTAAAATTTTCTTCCTTTGACTAATTTTTTAGTCGTTTAGAACACATATGTGACAGCGCATAGAGAAGGGAGCTAAGGGTAAAAAAAAACAATTTTCACGTTTTTCTTGTTTTTGATGTGGACAATATCTGAGCATCGAATGAGGCCGATCCCATTCCCCAAAAGTGTTTCCTCCTAGAGAAATGGGCGTTTTATAAGAGTGAAGTCGACGATTCTAAGCGCAAATAGAAAGGGACCTAACGGTTAAATTTATTTAATTTCATTTTTTCCCTTCTAAATTAACAAAACAACTTGATTTTACGAAACTACAAAAAATTTTTTTTTTCCTCTGGTTCTCCTGAATAAAACCTGTTTTTACCCTTAGGTCCCTTTCTCTATGCGCTGTCACATATACTTAAAACATTTAACTCTCCCTGAGAGTAAAAAATGGAGCATTTCATTAGATCAGAGGTGTATTTTAATGAAATCATTGCCAAACATAATAAATTCTAAAACAACTACAAAAACAATGAATGTGCTACACAGAGTAAAAGACAAAAATTGTTTGTCATTTCTGTAGTTTTTGTAAAACACCAAAAATTTTTTTATTCATCAAACTTTTTGGTACTCGCATTAAAATTTTTTGTGTTAATCTGTTCCTCAGTTTACTTTTTTTTTCTAAATTATTTAACATTGATTTCACTTGACAATACGTCAGTACGGAACGAATTTAATTATATTTACAGTCTAAACTGTTCCCTTTTTAGTTGAACAATTTATTATGAATTTATTGTAATTATAAGTATAAATATTTGAAAACTAAATACCGTAAATACTTATATATATTATATTTAGATAGCTTTCATAAAAATCGGTTAAGTAATCTAATGCCGACTACTTGCAAAAATCGGTGGAATTACGACCTTAAAAACATAATGTTGGTGTTAGGAAAAAATCAATATTTAAAAAAAAATAGAAGAATATAACACATTACTTACCATAAACTAAGATACATTTTGCAGGATATAAGGAAAATAGTAAGACACGTTCGATATACATCGAAATAACTACAAATATTGGAACCTTTAATTGAATCATAACCATACAAATTCAGTTTTCAGTAAAGGGTTAGACTAAAGCGTCTAGGACTTTTACTAACAAACACTCACTAATAAAAAATCTATTACATTTTTTACACTGTAAATTAAGAAACCAATGGTAAATTGGCATTACTGGCTGTTTATAAATAAAATATTTGATGCATTCACAAAAACAAATTTATCTTAACAGGTTTACAAAAAACGGCAAACACTTTTCAAACTCTACATTTGAACAAACATATTTATGGGCTTACGAACGAAAATGTTATTATTGTTTATTTTGTTGTTGTTATTTTTTTATTTACTTTCATTATTATTATTTTATTGTACAAACTTCTTATTTAAAAATAACTTAATATTATTTTTTTACAAGCATTAAAAATCTATTAAAAAAGTTATTAAATAAATTGAAAATATAATTAAAATTTTAAATATCTCATTTGATTAGTGAAACATTTTTAATAATATTTCTTTTCTGCGTATATAATCGAAAGATTATGTTATGTTAAAATAAAAAAAAAAAACTTTTATGCAATTAAGTGGTATTAGTGGTCACCGTGCAATTAAATACAAATTATTATTTTTTTATTTGCTCTAACTAAAAAGTTATGATATAAAGTTTGTCCCGAATTTATTTATTTTTTTCAAACATAATATAGTAAACTAAAACTTTTGCTCATTAAAGGAAGTTAATTAAGAAAATATATAATATACTAGCCAAACCCGGCGCGCGTTGCTACGCCCCTTAATGAATTTGAAATGCATTCTGAATTTTAATTGAATATCAAGTGCAAAAACCTAAATATTATAATTTTTTTATGGGCGTGGCATTGCCCACTTTTCTAATCGCGAAATTGTAAAGTCGTAACAGCTCAATATGTGTGCAAAGTTTCAGAAGAATCGGACCAGTGCAAGTACCTCAATATTATAATTGTTTTTATGGGCGTGGCCCTGCCCACTTTTCTCTCAACGAAATTGTAAAGCCATAATAGCTCAATATGTGTGCAAAGTTTCAGAATAATCGGTCCAGTGCAAGTACCTCAGAATGATACCTATTTTTTATGGGCGTGGCACTGCCCACTTTTCTAATCACGAAATTATTTAGTCATGGCAGCTCGATATGTGTGCAAAGTTTCAGAAAATTCGGTCCAGTGCAAGTAGCTAAAACTGATAACTAATTTTTTATGGGCGTGGCCCTGCCCACTTTTTTAATCACGAAATCATAAAGTCATGACAGCTTAATATGTGTGCAAAGTTTCATAAAAATCGGTTAAGTGCAAGTACCTCAAAATTTAAACTTTTTTAGGGGCGTGGCCCCGCCCACTTTTCTTATCACAAAATTTTTTAGTCATGACAGCTCGATATGTGTGCAAAGTTTCAGAAAAATCGGTCAAGTGCAAGTAGCTAAAACTGATAACTAATTTTTTATGGGCGTGGCCCCGCCCACTTTTTTCCACCCATAAACACTCCCTGGTATGTGTACAACAACTTACCAAAGTTTGAGCCCGATCGGTTTTACAGTTTCGGAGTCTATAGCTAACACACACACACACACACACACACACACAGAGTTTCACTTTTATATATATAGATAATTACGTTTCTGTTTTGGCCTCGCAGCAATTTCAAAGTATAATACTGGTGCGTATAAGTAATATTTGATATTAATCATACGCATAGTCTTGTTTAATTTTATGTAACTAATATATGTATAACATTTGCACTGCGAATGCTGGAAGTGGTACTTACGCGCATACATACTACATATTTATAATTAGAGTTTGTTGTACAAAAGATAAAATAAAATAATTAAAAGCAGAAAACAAAGTTAAGATTGTTTCTTATATTCTGTTTTTTGTATATTATCTAAATTCATATGTTTATACAATGTAACAGATACTTACAATATTATACAATAGCTCCAGGTTAAATTATTCATTAAAAAATGGGGACAAAAATTATTATTTTATATTTTGGTGAAGCCAATCGTCTTTTCGTCTTTTTTACTATTACTTTGAATTCATCCATATTCATCCATATTCAGAACGTATCGCCCTTTTTTCTAACTAAAACTGTATTCTGATTAAGTCGTAAAAATAGTTTCTATTGAACTTATTGCCAAGAAAAATGTTTTATTTTATTTTAATCTATACTTTGTTACTTTTAACTGTGCTATTAATTATTATTTGTGTATTGCACAATATATTCATTAAGAATATGATGGTATTATTTATTATCTATTATCGTTTTATTTACTTCCACAATAATTCCCAATAATGAAAAAAAGTGTTTTAAATTATTCATTTGTAACATGAAACGACATGTATGTCTGTATACGAAATACTTTTTTATCTCAGTATTCTGTGAGTGCAGATGGTTTGTAACTGCGAACTAATCATTAGTATATTTGCAGAAATCGTTTTCATATAAAACACAATTATACTTAATTTGTTATCTTTTAAGTAAGCAAATAATAAATACGTGCATATGCATTAATTTATCAATAGATAGGCGGGATTTTTACAACTTATGAAATTGTGTATTGTCATAATATGATCTGTTTTCAAAATTAAAAAAAAACGTTAATTGTTATTATTGTTTTCCGCGGTAAAGTTTTAACGTCACTTAACTTTACTTAGTAAGGACTTAAAAAATCTAAATGAACCACCAAACTGCCAATATTTATTTCGTTGATAAGTTTGTTAAATTCCAAAACAAATGATTATTTGCAACAAAACTAAACTTTTATCGTGACTTTTGGTGATTTATTTTTCTCTTTTTTAGTGCGTAATTGTCATCTTTGTGCTAACTTTGGTAATAATTTGGTCATTTGTTATATTAGATGTTCAAAGTGCGTTATGGTGTAGGTCTTATGAGGTTTTTAAGATGACGCTATAGACATGTACGTAGAAAATAATACAAATTCAAATAGATCATATAATACTCTAACTCTGGTTGATCGAATTAAAAATTTTGTGTTGCTTTTTCTCCATTTTAATCGTTTTGGGTGCCAAGGACTTTCACAGAGCATTTTGTTTTGCCTTGATTCATTTGCGGTAACTTGTTTCTTATTCTGTTCACCTAATTTCTATTTTGAGAATGACATCAGTCGTCGTTTTGAAACAACGCCGCCATAAAATTGTTATTTGTCCTAAAGGTTTCACTTTCCAAATGCCAATGCGATGCTGATTTTTATTGGCGGGAGCGAGCAAGAAATTTATTGACTGGAGGCTTTTTCCAGATTTGTTTGGAGAGGGGATTAAACTTCTTAATTGAAATCTCAAACTCCACAACAGTTTTATTTTTTGTTTCTGTCAGGGCTGGAAACAGGATCATTCGCTAAGAAATTTTTCTATCTAACTACTATACCACGCCACTCTTCTGTTCGTGATTTCTAACTAAATTAAAATTTGTAAATTAAATACAAGATTTATATTCAGTTCCTTAAAATACATATAACATAATGATAATCACATGCAATCATAGAATGTAGTTCTCAGATTTATGTTTTTTTTTGCTTGTAGCTACTCTTTCAAATGTACATTTCCATTATAAAAATATAATTAAAAATCAGTTGTCGTTCTTTGGTAATGGCATTACTTAAGCCCCTAAGCCTTGCTTTTTTGTCTTTTCTCAATCTAAGCTTGGAAACATAAAAAACGCAATGATAAAGAAATATAGAGTGAAAACTATGAATTTTTGTTTAATTTCAATGTTACCTCTTTTACAAATTGGACAAGAAGTAACTAAAAACCACTATATTCAAGTAAAAAACTTAACAGTTTAACTAGAAATCGCTAGATTCAAGTGCAAAACTAAGTAGTTTGCGGTACTTTTTGTTTAAGATGAAAATGTCAACTTTAAGCTACAAATTTCCAAACTGCGCTTTTTTTTTATCGATAACATACATTAATATCTGTTGTTTAGAGATTTTTCTTAATATAGCTAAACTCGTTGATTATTTTTAAATTTCCTTTGATAACATACATACTTGTACTTTGTTTTAAATTTTTAAAAGACAGAAAATGCAAGTGTCGTAAGGGCTCTTAGAGCGGCTGTACAAGGGCTTTACCGATTACAGTAATTTTTTTTAATGTTAACCATAACCTAGCTTAGACTTTAACGAAAGAAAAACAACGAGCACATTTGCGCCCACTTTTTTAATTAATCTAAAAACAGAGAACTGCTCAATAAATATATAGAAATTTTTGTTTAAACAATCTATGAAGCTCGAGAGTGGTACTCGGGGAAAGTTTTTTTTTTAAATTTGAAGTGAGTGTGAGTGTTCTGTAATACCTAAATAATGCCTTTGTACAAAAAAATATATTTGATGTTATATCCGAAAAACTATCTTTTTACTTAGTATGAGATATTTGTAATATCAATTTCCTAAAGTTAGGGTAAGTAAGGTTCGGCAGCCGCCCGAAGGAATAGCTCACTTGGGTCCTCCGAGGGTCCCCTTGTAATATCGTAGGCACCAACGCCCGTTCGTCTACGTTCTATGGCTGTCGTTCTTCAGCAATTCTGTCCTGTTTATAAAGGTGCGAATCTTTCACAGATCGTCTGTGGAAAGACAAGCTTTATTAACAAGTTTTCGTGAACCTGGTGTCTTAGGTCCCTAAATATAAGAAAATTTCAGAGAAGATGTTCAGTTGTCTCCTCCTCTTCCTCGTTGTCACAACTTCTGCAGAAGCCGTTGTAAGGGATACTTACAACGACGACCTCATAGCGGTAATGACCGCTATGAAGTTCCTAAGGTGGATTGGGGACATATTTACCGCATATTGCGTCCTATGCGCATCCATGTCAGGCCAAATCTTTTGGGTTTCTAAGCAAATGGGTTCCCTCACCCATCTTTCCTTCGCATTCAGATAGAATCGATGCGAGATTAGCAGCTTTCCCTTTGACAAGGGAATACCTAAGGGGCAACTGGATTCAACCGAATCTAAGGTGGTACGGGCTTCTGCAAGTGCATCAGTCCTATTATTATCATCAATATTCCCATGTTCTGGAACCCATACAAGGGTAACCGTCAAAGTCATCTGCTTTAAGTAGACCCGATGGCATTCCGAGTTGTATTCTAAAAAATTTTGCATCAGCCTTATCGATACCATTATCTATAATATCAAATAAATCGTTAAAATTTGGTTATTTTCCGAATGTGTGGAGAGCATCGTATATTATTCCCTTATTTAAATCTGGAAATAAGTCACACATTATTAATTAAAGAGGTACATCTAAATTAAGTGATATACCTAAACATTTTGAAGTTTCTTGTCTATTAACACCATTTCAACATGGATTTCGGAAAGGTTTGTCTGTTATGACTAACATTCTACATTTGACCACATTAGTCAATAGATCTTTTGTTAATGGTCACCACACTGACGTCATTTACACTGACTTGAGTAAAGCATTTGATAAAGTAAATCATGCTTTTTTATTGAAGAAATTGTATATTGATGTTTGCTTCATTTTCAAAATGATTTGGATAACTTTTGCAAATCGTGTCAACATAATTTAATGGAATTAAATTTAAAGAAATGTAAACATATGCAGTTTTTGCGAATACGCATTACTGCTTATTCCTACGGTCTTGATAATTGTAAATTGGAGTCGGTTGCATTGTTTATGGATTTAGGATTTTTGTTAGACGCAAAACTTAGTTTTGTTCAGCACATAACGATGACTGTCAACAAAGCTCGTAGCATCTTGGCTTTCATAAAAAGATGGTCGAAGGAATTCAACGATTCCCTTGTAACTAAACGGCTATATATGTCCAATTTTAGAATATGGTTCGATTATATGGGACCCATTTTTTAATGTACATTGTGAACGTATAGAGTCTGTTCAAAAACAATTTCTTATTTTCTGTTTAAGAAATACCTATAGAGGCTATGTGGACCTTCCATCATACTTCATAAGATTAGCTGAGGTTAACCTACCAACTTTAAAAAGCCGGAGAATCATACTAAATAGTTCGTTTATTGTTAATCTCATTAATGGTGACGTCAGCTCTGATTTTCTGCTAAGTAACTTAACTTTCAATATTCCTCAACGTTCATTGCGATCTTTTATCCCACTTTATGTCAAAACATTTCGTACTAACTTTGCTATGTCGGACCCGTTTAGAAGATTATGCTGTTATTTTAATGAAATGTATAATTTTATATAATTTTCTTCAAGTATTAATATTATTAAACAAAATGTTATTTTTTATTTAAATAATTAATTTTTTATAATTGATTTTAAAATTTGTAATGTATTTTTTTTTTGTTCTTGATTAACTTATTTTATTATATAGTCTGTAAGGAATTAATCCATAGACTTGAATTTAAATAAATAAATAAATCTCCTCAAGAGGCACCCGGCATTTCTGCGCAATTTTTCGATATGATTTACACACTCTCCATGGACCTAGTAGCTGCCTTGCTGTCAGTAAATATATTAATATCCCTGCCAGATATTCCAAGGTACTGAATCTGTTCCTCGGTTGTTTTAAAAGCCATTTATTAACCCTGTAAAGCGCTCAACTTCCTAATTAGAAGCAAAAATTTTAACGATCAAAGAAGGGGGAGTGATACCCTCGTACAAATGAATACTATTTATGAAAATTAATGCATTATTAATGTGGTCAATATTTTCAATAGCACTAAGGAATAATTGAGGTTTAATGTAATCAACATGCTAGACTATCTTACTCTTTAGCTCCCTTTGTTCCTGGCTTATTACTGTATCTTTTAAATATCCTCAAAGATAGAAGTCCAATGGTGTAAAATCAGATGATTATGGCGGTCGATTGAATTCGTCACGACGAGAGATAATACGGCCGTTTAATATCTCGTGCAAAAGAGCGATGGCTGTGTAGCAATAGTACCGTCCTGTAAGAACCGCATATCGTCCGTTATCTTCTCCCGATAGCAAACAAGATCCACGGTAAATAACTGCTTGGCCGACTTCTATTTCAATGATGTACTGCACAATGACGCCAACGACCCTTAAACCGAACCATACAGTCTACTTTTTGTAGATTCTGAATTGCCCAAATGATAATGCCAAGATGATTTTTTGACGACGCTTAAATGGTCTGCAGTCTTTAAGTCTTGAGTCATTTAAACTTTGTAAGCATGTAAATTCAAATCTTTGTGCAAGATTCGTATAAGTAATGTTCGTGAGAAGTTCAATAGTCGGGCACGAGGACGAGTCGAGGTTGAGCCTCTTCTATCACACTTTCGTGAATAATAGTAATGTTTTCCGCACATTTTCAACAGACCCGGTTTTTTGAATTGTGCGCACAGTTCTCCAACAATTTCTCAATAGAATCACGAAGTTCACGAAATGCATTTTGATTAAAAGGCTTATTTTCATAAAACGCTTTAACAATCTTAACGCGCTACTCAATTGTGGACCTTCCAACTCACAATAAGCTTCGTGCAATATAGTTGAACCACACTTTAAATAAAATAACAAGAAGAGAAAGACTTTCATATTTTATATCATGTTTGTAGATATTTTGTATATTGCAGTGTTTTTAGTACTGTTTAATGAATTTCAGTCATACTAACATATATTCTTACAATGGATATCTGTGAGCTCTTTTTTTAATATTTTGTAGTTGTTTTCTGCTGTCTTTAAACCGCTTTAGAACAATCAAACTATGCAGCTTTGTAAACTGGAGTAAAATTTTCAAATTCTACACACCTACATTAAATGTGTGAGTGTATGTTAATATTTGTTAAGCGTAAAAGCAAAACGTTGACCGTAGGCTGGCAAAAATATGAACCAAAAACAAAACGTGAACATACGATTATAATTGCACAAGGAATTTTCAAGGAAAATATAAAATATCTCTTGTGCATATTTAACAATATAAAAAGAGACAACAACAAACATACTCACTGAAACACACTCACACTTCTATGTATGTATATAAATGTATCTTTTTATTTTAATATGGCAACACATACAGACAAAAGAATTTTAAATATTCATGTTTAAATAAATAAATATGCATAACATACTTGTATACATATGTAAATAAGTACATAACATACACATGTATGTACATACAGTTAGTATAGAAATATATGTATAAAACAGAAACTGTAAACAAAACGACTTGTCATGTACAAACGAAACTTGGCTCGCTTTTCCACATCATTCCCTCCATAACAGAAAAAATCAGAATTTTATTAAACGCGCCAACACTTGTTGGTAAATAGACCTCTCCTACTATAGACCAAAGTTAAATATCCAGCTGACCAAATTTATCATTTGGGTTTTAAGTTGGCCTAAAATTTAAACAGTATGTATGCATGTATTTTATTATAACAACAAGAAATAAAAACAAAAAGAAAAGAACGTGTGGAGAGTAAAAAGAATAAAAAAATAAATACAATAAGCTCCATAAAATATGGAAAATACGTTATTCTTATTTCTTTATTTAGTGTGATGAAACCTCATTTTAACATCGTTTAATTTTTATATCATTTTGGATTTAATTTAATGGTCATAATAAAATCGTAAATAGCAAAAAAAAAACATTTTCCAAAACTGGTAATTTGTACGCAAGAAAAATAAAATTAAGTATTAACGCCGAGATTTATTATACCAGCATTATACACATGTACACATACAAAAATGTATGCATGCATGTATATATACTTTTTAACAAGGATGCTAATAACGGTAGTAATCATAATGCTACCAATTATGTGAAGTGATTTAATTTTATATTAATGAACATGCAACCCACAACCGACACTTAATGTACCATCAGCACACATATCTCACTTTCTAGGTACAATACAAAATTGTATGTGCTTATATATTGTATATAAGTATCTATGTATGTATGTTGTGGAAATGCTTAGATGCTCGTTTAAAATTCGTTACAATTTCGCAGTAGCAGCTTTCGCTACGATATATGATATTATTTTATTGCAATTTACAATTCTTAGGCTACTGTCGTTGGTCAGAAATATTCGTCGTTAGGTATATATGTAAACGAGTGATGATTAAAAAATACTGAACATTACTTTTATCTTATAAAGATTAATTACAAAAAAAAAACGTTTCTACACTTTACATGACAGACCAAAGACCAAATTAGAAAGTAAGAAGACCAAGCACAGAAAAATTCGAATTTTGTAATACACCTAATTCTGTTTTTACGCTGTCTTTTTTATACGGTTTTTATTTATTTGGGTTTGAAAATAATCAAATAAAAAATTCTTTTACACGATTTTATTTAATTTAGCACGATTCAAAATCTTATGGGCTTAAATTTTTTCTTTTTTTTTGTTTAATTAATTTTTACGAAATATGTTCATATCACAAATTCAGGGGAATTACCTTTTTGTGAATACAAGTAAATTGACTGTACTAGAATGTGTTAATATTTTCTGAATAACGTGTTTGCTAAGGGAATTTTTCGTAGGCAAATTTGATTTTCCAACGTTACATTAAATTTAATTTTTATGAATTAAGATAAAAGGTAAGCCAAAAAAGTTATTCAGTTCAGTTATTTAAATTTTTTCTTAATTTTGTTAAATATTTTACATATTTTGTTAAAAGAAAATGTCGAAAACTACAAAAACAAACTTTGGAAACTAAAATTTAAATTATAGATCGTCTTCGAAATGGAGAAGGCTCACACTTTCCTGGCAAAATATTCGGTATAAACGGAGCCACATTAAGAACTGTTGATCTAAAAAATCCTTATTTTTCACTAATTTCAATAGGTTTAAGAGATAAGGAACCAATCACCTACTTTGCCTACGATCAGTGTCTTTTTATACACGGTTTTTTACACGGGTTTTCGTAGAACCAATTACCGTGTGAAAAAAACAGATTTAGGGTACTTTAATCTGAAGTTTTCATTAATAACCGTGTGTATCTATTTATGTCGATTTTGAATTATTGATTGATTAAAATGTCACAATGCAGTGAGCTCTACCATCATAAATTTATTCAACAAAATAACAACGTAAATTATATATTTACTTAAAATCCGTTAAACACTAACGAAGTTTACAGGTAAGCGTTTGTTAGCTGACAAATAGTTTCTATTTGTAACTAAAAAAAAAAAAGTCAAATAGCCTAACAAGAAATATACCCAGCAAAAAAATTGGAAGTAGTGCAAAGCGAATTACATTTACAAGACTTCTAAATTAATTGTGTAAAAGCATTAATTCTAAATGACTCCCTAAATGCAAAGCAATTTGTCATAAATGATGTGCTTAAAAATGAATGCAACATCATGCAAAATATCTTAAAGAATTCATGTAAACAAACAATTTTAACACATGAAATATCCGATACTTGTTACCAAATATGCATGAGTTCCATGCACTTATTAGAATGGAGTGCATCTCATTAAAATATTCATGTAAACACATGATCTCCAATGGCACGCTAATGTTAAAATCATTAGTGTGTTCACCTAAATTCAACCACTTCGTCACCAGTTGAACCGCTGCAAAATCACTTATTTGTCATAGATTTTTTTGCTGGGTATTATTAAAATGTGTTTTGGTTTTTTTGCAAGCAGACGCAGATTCTAAAAGGGGAAAATGGATATTTCCCTCGCTAAACAATTTTTTTTTTCTTTGATAAGTAATAGTTTTAGGAGCCATAAAACAAACCATTAATATATTTAAATAAAAAGTTCTCTCCCAAACACATTAGCTGAATCCACGCTTGCCAACATTAAATAATTCATGGTATGAAACTTAAGAAATGAAAAACAGTCTGTCTCATAGAGTACGGATTGGTTTTTTAAAAAATTAAATTTCTAATTTATATCGGCATACAGAATCACTGGTAAATTTAATTTCATGCTAAACTAAGTCTATGATTATTTATTTCTAAAATACTGACGCCAAGTAGTTTACATTTATTTAACATTTTTTTGTTTTTTTTTCTAAAAATATTTCATTTTTTGTTCTCTTATTGCTTAATTTTATTGATATTAAAAAATAAATATTTGTATGAATAAATTTGAGGAATAATCGCAAGTGTTTTATGTTGAGTAATATATAAGATGATGGGCTGCGCTCTACTTAATATTTATGTATGTTTGAATGTCTGTATATATCTACAGAAAATTTTCAACTTTTCTCATCATAAATGTGAAATTTTTAGGTATAATTTTAGGTATTTCTAGGTATAATTACTGTATATGCAAGTTGTCCTTACATGTCACATTGTCAAAATGTTCAAGGTTTTCACAATAGTTTAAAAAAATTGTTGTTGTTTTTCAAGTAAAAGCTGACCTAAAATGATACTACTGTTAATGGTATGTTAATTGTATTGTGATATCTATTCAGATACCTGCGGCGATCGGCTAAGAATCTGCTAAGCCGATACGTGTGAAATATTTGGTAGCCGTCCAGCCGTCCCTCGCATATCCGTTATTTTTTTTTTTTTTGCAAACTCGGCTATTAAAATTTTGATACACCACACTTAGTTATGAAGTTATTATTTCAGAACATTTGTAGTTAGGACACCTTGTGAATACAGTAAATATATATATATTACATTAAGGCCCATACCTAAACAAGAGCGTTGAGCGTCAAGCGTTGCAATTTTGCATATATTTTGTTATTGTAACAAAAACAAAACACATGTAAAACTCTAACGCTTGACGCTCAACGCTCTTGTTTAGGTATGGGGGTAAGAGTAGGGGGATCGACTTTGTTTAAAAACCGTTGTTCTTTTTTCCGAATAGCTGCTTTGAAATATATCGTCATTTAGCTCCGAATTTAAAAGATAAGCGATAAACTAGTTTTATATAAAATACATAATTATACAACGTTGGAATTGGTTATTGAAAGACATATGTATAAAGTTTATCAAAACAAACAAAAAAGAATAATTGTCAATAGTAGAGAACTACTAAAACAGTAGTTATGATGTTTTGGTTTTTAAATATATTTTTTTATAATTCAAATGACATCTAATCCTAATTCAACTTCTATTGTATATTTTTTTTGTGTGTTTTCAGTTTTATTTAAACCGAGACGCACGTTTCAAGAAGCCATTTGCAATTACACCAAACATAATGTTTTATGACTTTGGTTATCTCTCTTTTATATTGCATTAAAACTTATAGCATTTAATTCACAAATTTTTATAATAACTGTCCAAAGTACGTTTGGACATCCAAAAATTTAAATAACGATTACGAAAAGAAATATATTTGAATTTAAAGTAAAAAATTGAATTATATATTATATATATTTAAGTGGAAAATCTATCGTAACACTTGAAAAGCTTTTGGCCGAAAGGAAATTTAATAAAAGAAAATGAAATCTTAAACCTAAATACAAAATTAAAACTTCACTTGCTGTTCAATCTTTATGCTGATCACTACCTGCAGGAAAAAAAATAAAATTGAAATTTTACTACTCATATCACACCAACACTACTTTCTATTAATTATCGAATATTCTACTAATAAGGTTAGCACCTCATTTCTTGCAATTAGTAATAAAATAAATAACAACTTTCCTTTCCATAAACAAATAATTATAATCATTCTAATTGAGTGATTATAATTAAATATATCTCCTTTATAGCTTGGCCCCCAAATCACTCCCATTACATTTGCCAAACTAACACGGAGAATTAAAATACTGACCCAAAGTATTTCAGTGACCATTAGACAAACTATTTTAAACTTCATCGATATCTTATTTAATAAACTGCTTACCTTTACTAGATCACTAACAGGAAAAAATATCGTGAAATCTTTAAACTGTTTATTCCACAAAGGCAACATATTAATTGCATCATAATTAGGTTTAAATATACTTTAGTTTACCTTGTTGTTGAATCTGGAATTTCCTTTATATTTGAAATAAATTTATTTATGCTTCCTTTATGTAACTACGGATAAACCTCTTGCTTTATAGCAATTAAATAATGAAAAAATAAACAACTACATAAGTTGAAAAGAAAATATTTTTCCACTCATATTTTGATATCTTTTATTATACCCGCCACCAAAACAATGGTGGGGGTATATTCATTTTGTCATTCCGTTTGTAACACATCAAAATATCCATTTTAGACCCCATAAAGTATATATATTCTGAATCAGGGTTTGATTTGATAACGATCTAGCTATGTCCTTCCGTCTGTTGAAAGCATGATAGAGGTCGCACCGAAAAAGCTAGGGGGATCAAATTTTGCCAGAATCTTTCTTATAGACAAGGTTTGTTTGTTATTGAAAATGAGCTAAATCGGAATATTAGGAAGACAGTTATAGCTCGAAAAGCAAGAGTAGGTCGAAAAAACCGTGTCCTTCAAACATCGAATAAAATGGAATTGTGTCCAAACGCATTAACGTAGACTCATGAAACTTTAAATATATATTTTCTGAGTAAAACAATATTTTTCCCTGAAAATTATCAAAATCCATGCATTAGGAGAGGAGTTATCGATCAAAATGTACGAAAATTTATACCGCACAGTGTATTTTTCGGTATATATAAAAACAAAAACGTCATAACAGCAAAAAAAATGGATGTACGACTCTAAAATTTTGCACACTTTGCTTTTTTGGTGAGACGCTTTTTTGTAAATCAATGTGCCACGCCCACTTTTACGCCCACCTCCCATATAACGTTTTACCTAAAATTCATATAATTTTTCAATTAATAAAGATTTTGGAATATTAACGGGCTATATGGAAACACCTAAGTTGTACTCATTCGCAAAAACAACTTTGACACGCCTACTATAACGCCCACTTTTCACGTTATCTACCGTTAATGAAATTTAAAGGCTCATAAACCGCCAAAATTAGAGGTATGATGATCAAATTTGCTACGTATATCCTTCAATCAATCAATGTAATTGTTATGACAAAAAGTTTAGGTGACACGCCCACTTTAACGCCTACCTCCCATATAACGGTTTATCTTTAATTCATGTAATATCTCTATTGACAAAGTTTTTGGGAAAATAAAAGACTATATTGAAATATCTAAGTTGTATTTATTAGCAGAAACTTTATTAACACGCCTACTTTAACGCCCAGTTTCATTGAAAAACTACAATTACAAAAGCATTTTAGTAGCATATCGAAATTATAAAGGATGGTTAAATTTTAAGAACCGATGTTGAATTTAAATAAAACTCAAATTATTATTATTATGGTTCAATTATATATTTAACAAAATATCGGCCAAATGGACCCCCCCCCCCCCCCCATCCTTGGCGCCACTCCTCTATCTGATGGTCCAAATTTTCAATGACAATGTTGATGCTCAATTATTGGGCATGATGATGATGCGAGGTTGACTGCTCTTTTGCTCTTTTGTGTGTATGGAAGTTTCGTTTCATTTTTTTAATAATTCTACTTTGGTTCTCCTTCACACTTGTAGCGTAAACGCAAAAAATTTAAAATACATATTCTTAATCTATTTTTCTTATTTACGAAGCAAGTTCCATCTTATGTTACGACAACATTATCTAGTTAAAATCCTACGACTTGTAGAATAGTTCAAACTTTGCTTAAGCTGCATTTAACTAATTGGTGATAAATGAAAAGTTAACATTAACTAAGCCATCGCTCTAATTCGTACACATATTCATTAATGCAATATCATATTTGAAAAATAAATGTTTTTTATCTGTGTCTCGGCAGTCTGTTAAACGATATCATAATCTATACGTATTTTAAACTACATGTTTCATTTTCTATATATTTGAAACATCTTGTCACTCTTTTCGGAGAACCATATCTAAATGTATATGAGTTTAATGTATATGCATTAACAATATGAATATAGTACCATTGGCGAATGTCGCAAATGCCAAAGTAAGCTTATAATAATATTGAAATAAGAATGAAACAAAAAACATATTTATGCAGTATATAAGTTGTTAAATACTTGATGTTGACACACTTTTCTTCTTTTTTCTTCTATTTTATCATCTTGTATTTGCATATAGAAATTAAAAATTCTAAATATAATTCAAAACATATTTTTATGCCTATGCAAAAAAAATAAGAAAACAAATATTTACTTGCGTATGTATGCGTCAAAACATTTTGCATAAACATACTCATACATTTAAAGTGTGTCGCTTTCAACACGAACATATTAATAGAAGATGTGTCAGATAAACAGAAACACCCCAGATGTTCAAATTAAAATTCATTTTATTATTCACACTTAATAACATTAATTTTTTAATATACAAAAATTATGCTTTTTATCAAGTGAACTCAAATTTGCCACAAATAAATCTAAATAAATTCAGTAAAAGAGGCACGTCATACTTAAATCAATTGGCTTTGTTCAAGGAAAAAATTATTGCTTGAAATTATTTAATCAATTGATTATTAGTTGCAAAAATTATATTGATTTTTGTTTTTTTTTTAAATTCATTTTGAAGGAGTAATAAAGTTTTGATTAATCATTTAATATAGGGAGGTTAGTATTAAAAAAAATGGACAAGTACATATTTACATAGCTAAAAACAGATCTTGTTTCTAAACTCATTGCAAATATGACCGAAGTCAATATATGTATCTTGTAGCCCGACATATTGTGTTGGACTATAACCTTAATATGCAAGTAATTTGATTGCTTCCCTTCATTTTTGTATGACTAGGTCTAAGATGCACCCCCTTTACTTTTGAAAATATGACGTTTGGTTATGCCACCAGTTCCAAAATGTGGAATATTGTGTATACCCTTATGCTTTCTATTTTCCTTATATGTACTTACAATATTTGAAATTATATTCAGAATAAATAAAATTTGTTTTTATTTAAAACAGGTTGAATAATTTATATTATTGATACAATAAATACTTTATTTCAATTAATCCCATAATGATATCATCATCTTAAATTGCCCCAATATACATATGTTTCTATAACTAAGTGCTAACACAATAGGCATACGCAATTGTATTAAACTGTATTTAGTTTAGGTTAGGTTAAGTTGAAAAAAAGGGCCAATAAAAGACCAAACCCATAACAGGTATACACCTGTTTTTAATTGTATTTAAGGCTCCCTTTGGCTATTCATTTGATTTCATTTAGCAAAGATGAAAAAAAAACTGTTTGTACAGAAAAAACTCATGCAGAACAAATGGCTACAATTTACGTCAATGCGACAATAAAATAAATCTTATTTGATAATTATTTATGTATATAGTACATATTTTCATAGACTGTAGCACCCACGAATACACAAATATGTAGAAAAATAAAAAGATTTATTGAATGTATTATGGTGCGTCTTAAGTTTCAATTACAACAATAGAAAGAGAAATTAATAGAATGGCAAAACAGTCCATAAAATTCTTCTTTTGTTGAAAAGTTTGCATAACATCCCAACAATTTGTAAGCCTCTAGACATTTCTATAAAGTTTATCTAAAGAGTTGCAAAGCAAAAAATACAATAAAAAAACAAAAAAACAAAACAATAGAAAAGAATGAACCGACAAATATGTATATGAACATGATATTATACAAATGTTCAACTTAGATACTACGACTTAAAATACCTTTATGTAGCATACATTCTTTGCACAGGTGATTTTATCTACTGATACGGACAAAGACACCAAACAAGACTGTGTGAAAAGTTAAAAAAAAATTTAATTTTCCTTAAATTATATAAAAATAATAATGTAGAAATGCTCCGCACATTGAGTTATGAAATATATGCGTCAAATGGCATACAAATATGTGGTGTAAGATACACATTACGGACCTGCAAGGAGTAGTTTCACAACTAGACATCGTTTCCACAAATACTCAGACATTATATTAAATAGGATGAGTATGTAGTGGTTATAAATTACCATATTATAAGAATTATACACACAAACAAGAAAAATATAAAGAATAACAAGGAAAATATAAAGAAAAGAGAAAATAGCAACGATTGTTACCAGTATGTGTAAAAAATTTACCAAACAACATAAGTATGTATGTATGTGTACGTGTCACAGATTTGTTAACATCATGGCCTCTTTGTGCCGTTCATGAAATTTATGTAGAAACAAAATGTTTTAAACTAAGTTAAGATGTTGAAGTTTTATAACAAAATGTATTTCTAAATAAGAGATTACAATAAGAATTCTATAATTTCGAACACGTTCCAATGCCGTAATATTGGGAAGCTCTTAATATATTCGCCAATAGTATTTATATAGTTAAAGACGGGCAATTATGGCACGCAGTCGTTTATCTCAGTTGTAACGACACTTTTACCGCTGGTTGCTGGGGTAGGCTCATCGGTGTCCAGGGTCGTACAAAAATGTATAAAAAAGATAAATAAAACCGTAGTACTAATATTCGCTTTACGCTTTACTTTCATTAACATCACTAGCCTAATTCACACCGGCCGGTTGGATGTAATGGTAAAGTCATGCGCACACTAGCACGTACTGTCAGATATGCAGGCTATAGCCCGTTATTCCACCCAAAAGGCGTAAGGAAGGAAGTTTCATGGATAATTAGCAACTCCTCACCACTTACCTTCCACTTCGTCAGTGGACCAGTGATTGAGAGCTTTCCCGTGGAGTTCTCAACTTCTCGGCCAGAGGCTTTTCAGTCCACGTCAGGTTGTCGTTGGTCAGAAGGCTACTTGGGGAGTTAGCAACTCCACGGCAAATACTTTCGAATGACTGCAATGCATAAACAATAGCAATCAATCTTTCTTCGTGCTTTTGTACTAAATATTTGCTTGGGTACACACACTATTTAACACACACATTGTTTGGCCGTGTTATATTAAGAAACACAAACACAGGTGTTTTGTTGAAGTGTTTGTGGTTTATATTATGTCTCCATAACTGAAATTTAGGTAGCGCTACTAGTAGGTCCGCCGTAAGGTTTGAATTTGAGTTACTATTCCTAAACTAATTAAGATTTAATTCATTTTACATATATTTTCATTTTATAAATTGAAACAAACAATCAAAATTCAATACTATTAATAATAAATATAAATAATAATAAATTAATACCATAATAATTCGACGCAAGATAATGAACAATGCAATGTCAAATACGCACTTATGTATAAATAACAGAATAAGTATTGTTTATAATATAACAATTACAAATTATTACGGTAATAATTTAAAAAGAATCAGACGATGCCATTCCATATACGAAAGAAATCCCAATGCTGTTGTGTGTTGCCATAAATAAAGGCCCTGACCTTTGCCGCTACACAATTTGAGCGTTGCTAGTGGATTCTGTTATTCTGAGAAGGATGAAGAGTACCACATACTATCAGGCTCATGGGGTGATCTAAAAGCCCTTAAGTCGAATAGTACCCGTAATATATAAAAATAAAGTAGAGACTTTGTTTTTAAATATATATCTTGAGGAAGCTGAAATGTCACATTGCTTTGAAGTTACCAGTACTGTGTTCCATCAGAAGGTGCACAAAAAATTAAACAAGTAAAAGTGGTGTAAAGCAGATTTTGGCAATTACGAAAAAAATTGACAATCATTTGTTACAATCATCAAAGATTTGTATTATTTTCTGCAGCCTACAGCTCTTAACACTTAGACGACAGTAGACTTCACAACTTCACGGCTTAAAATGCTGCAAACTTCAAATGCTGCTCTTAAGTCAGCTTCATATTTATTTTGAAGATAGCAACAACATAATAATCAGCTGATGTGTATTTTAGCAATACAAATTTCAGGGATGACGCATATATATTCTATAATGAATGAAATTAAAGCTATTGATAAAAAATTTAATAATATCACGAAAAACTATAAAAACACATATGTAAATCTATTTTGCATTGCATTATTGTCATGTTCTTTTATGTTTAATATTAAAAATAAGTTTTTGTTCTTATTTTTCCAATTTAATATACATATATAACGGCAACACTATATTTGTTTATTGCTGCCCTTCAAAATAGAAAATAGCCTAAGTTACCAGCAGCAGCAAATGCTGTTGTACAGTCGTGCTGTCGTCAAAATAATCGTTTTCATTAAAACAAATGGATTTTATTTTTAACATATTGCTGCTTGCTGTCGTGTAAGTGTTTAGAGCTTTACTCAGTAATTCTCATAGCTAAAGCTTAATCTTGATCGCTAAAAAGCTAAAAATAAATTGCATCAAATATTTGAGCTACATCGATATGTTGATATTCTAGATCTTCAGTCGATTAGCTAAAATTTTGCATTTTCGCCGTAGTTAATTTGCCATCAGTAGACTTATCCTTTCCCTATACACTGATGAATTATTGTTGGAAATACACAAACATATTGTTCTAGTTTTTGATACTTCATGTTAGTGTTGCCTTACTTTATGATCTGCTTTCTTTAAAATGATTTATGTTTACCCACTAAAATATTTAAACAAATACTGTATTGAATGAATTTCTAACTTATTTTAAAAGGTATACTATAGTGTTTTTTAATTTTTACAACATGCATACATACATATGTAACTATTTGAATAAAAGAATGTATTATCAAACCATTAGTTCCTGAAATTATGGGAATATATCAACAAGATGGTAACATGCATTGGTTTATATTTGGTAGACAATAAGGTTTTTTTATTTATCAATTAATCAGCGACGGGTATACTTGCAGCGGACGTTTTTACATTTTTTCAGAAATTAAACACGATATTTACTTCAATTGAAAATAATTGTAAATGTTTGTATATTATTTTTTCTTTGCATAAATATTTATTGTTTTGCTAAAGTAACTGTTATTTATACAATTTATTTATTAAATGAATTTTGTTGTTACTTATTTTATTTATCTTACAAAAAACTAAATTAATTAATAACAAACATGAAATAATAAGTATTTCTACAAAAAATCAAAATACAAAAATAACAATTTCAAGGGTTAACCCTCTAACGACAAATGGGAGACACATGTCCCATTTGGTTTTTTCATCAATACTGCCATATTTTATAATTGATTTTGACCAAAACGGTCTTGTTCGACAAAAAACAAAAGTATCTCTTGGTATCCGTGTTAAACTTGAGTTTTTCTTGCTTCAATTGTGTTTAGGACGTCTTTAAGTAAAAATTTTATTTTTTCGATTATTTAGTTTTAGTATCTTTAATATACTGTTGGATAAACTTTTAGCGTTAGATATATCAATTCCTTATGTAATTTTATTGGATAACGAATTCTGTATCGGTTCTATTCTTTTATCGGGAGGACTGAATATATAATGGTACATATGTGTCCATTCGTCGTTAAAGGAACTTTTTTAATGCATTTTTATTTTATTAAATATTTTATCACTGAAAAACAAATAAGCGTCAGTAAAAAACAAAGCAAAATTAAAAAATTAATTAAAAATTATGAGACCCTATAAAAAGTTCATTTAAGGTCAATTCAAATTAAACATAGTTGTGATAAATCTCAAAACAATTCCCGTTCTTAGTTAAGCACATTATTTTTTTTAATGCAAAACAAATTTTGTGCAAGCAACGCATCGCTTCCGGACTCCTTCTTCCATCTTGTTTGATAATGTCCAGCTAAATTTGACAAAGCCGTCTACTAACTGTGTAGCCAACTGCGTGCGAAACTCCAGATGTTTTATAGAAAATTCTTGTATATTACTTGTAGATATTTTGTTGTACACTAGTATGAGTTTTACATACTCAAATCCATTAAATAAAAAAAAAACAAACGAATATAAAATCTGATCTTCGATTTGCGATCGTGTTCATAATAAGATTGAAATTAAGAAATCGTTTTCAATCAAATAGTTTAGAAGTTGCATAATAATTACTATACTTTTTTTGGTCCATAAAATCAACGCCTCCCATTTCTGCGATATATTGAGAAACATTTTTGGACATGCCACAGTAATTTTCCTTGCAGATTCAGCCTGGCGTCTTTTCACATTTACGTTGTTGATTGGACTTATAAAATTTGAACTCATATGCACTGCACGATTATCTATTTATTTTACAATTGAAATTCCTTTCGATGGAAAGCTTTGGAAGTTTCCACGTTCAAAAAATTTATTAACATCAAATTTTTACATTTGTAATCGATTTTTTTTCAAAGAGCCACAGGCTCGTATTCCTACTTTATATATTATGTAATAATCCATTTTCTTGATTATTTCCGACGGCATCTTCGATTTCGATTTTTTACATAGTTACTGTATTCTACTAGACAAGCCCTTTCATTTGATACCAATATTGATGGGGTTAGGAAAATTCGTTTCGCCATTTTATTGCAGATGCCACCTTAGACTTTACACTATTTTAATTGTTTATTTTATATTTATATTAAACTCATATATTCGCCATTTCATCTAGGATGCCATCTTGGATTTTGTTCTTTTTATTGCTAACTATATTTTAATACTCAAGCTATTTCTTTTGATTCTATATTGGGTCACTCGGTTGTAAAAGAACTGAAAAATATCGATTTCCGTTTGTAAATTTTAGGAAAAATACCGAAGAAGTTGTACTCTAGTGCTTATATCTCAGTTGATTTCAAACTGATTTGTTAGTTTTTCTTAGAAAAAAATTCTAATATTACAGCTTATAATTTGGTTTATTAAGCGTGTTCAAAAATTTGTTAAAAAGTTTGAAAAATATGATATATTTTAAAAAATATATAATTTTTTCCTATAGCTGTGCGAATTTCTTGATGATGAAATCATCATTCATCATCGGCATATGAGCTTAACTAAGAGTAAATTATATTAGAATTGGGCGTTGAAGTAAGCGTGTCAAAGTAGTTTCTGCTAATAAAACCAACTTTGATATTTCAAAATAGAGACCTTTACTACTCCTAAATCTTTGCCCATAGAGAAATAATATGAATTTGAGATAGGGCGTTAATGTTTGCGTGTCACTTTCATTTTCCGATACTGCAAGTATTCTGATCAAAGAACAATTTTTGCAAACACTGTGCGGTATACATTTTTGTACATTTTAATCTATAACTCACCTCGAAATATATACATTTGAGCAGTTTTCATTGAAAGAAATTTTTTTAAAAATTCTTATGGAAATATACTTATGAAATTTTACTGCTCTACGTCAATGCGTTAAGACACAATCGCACTTTATTCATTGTTGGGAGGACATGGTTTCTTTGACCTCCTCTTGCATTACGACCTAAAACTCCCGTCGTAATATACCGATTTAGCAAATTTTTGAATATCCAAAGAAAGTTTATGTATTAGAAATAATCTGGCAAAATTTGAGCCCCTAGCTTTTTCGGTTTGAGCTCTATCATGCTTTCAACAGACGGACAGTCGAACAAGCATTGCTCGTCCAAAAATAATACCAGGGCTCAGAAAATATACTTTGTGGAGTCTAAAATGTATATTCCGAAGTGTCACAAATAGAATGACAAATTGTATATACCCCCACCAGTTTTTTGGTTGCGGGTATAATAATTAAAATTTTTCAAAAAAAGTTAAGAAGAAGTGTTTTTATACCCGCCACCAAAAAAATGGTGGGGGTATATTCATTTTGTCATTCCGTTAGTAACACATCAAAATATCCATTTTAGACCCCATAAAGTATAATATTCTGAATCGGGGTTTGATTTGATGACGATCTAGCTATGTCCGTCCGTCTGTCCGTCTGTTGAAAGCACGATAGAGGTCGCACCGAATTGGTATTGAAAATGGGCTAAATCGGAATATTAGGAAGAGAGTTATAGCTCGAAAAGCAAGAGTAGGTCGAAAAAACCGTGTCCTTCGAACATCGAATAAAATGAAATTGTGTCCAAACGCCTTAACCTAGACTCATGAAACTTCGAATATATATTTCCTGGGCTAAGTCAATATTTTCCCCCGAAAATTGTCTAAATCTATGCATTAGGAGAGGAGTTATCGATCAAAATGTACGAAAATTTATACCGCGCAGTGTATTTTTCGGTATATTTAAAAACAAAAACGTCATAAAAGCAACAAAATTGGATGTACGACTCTGAAATTTTGCACACTTTGCTTTTTGGTGACACGCTTTCTTGTAACGGCAAATCAATGTGCCACGCCCACTTTTACGCTCACCTCCCATATAACGTTTTAACTAAAATTCATATAATTTCTCTATTAATAAAGCTTTTGGAATAATAAAGGACTATATTGAAACACCTAAGTTGTACTCATTAGCAAAAACAACTTTGACACGCCTACTATAACGCCCACTTTCACTTTTGAATTGTGTCCAGACGCATAAACGTAGTCATGAAACTTCGAATATATATTTATCGAGTCAAAAGAATATTTTTCCCTGAAAATCGCTTAAATCTATGAATTAGGAAAAGAGTTATAGATAAAAATGTACGAAAATTTATACCGCACAGTGTATATTTCAAATTAAAAACGTAATAAAACTGACAAAACTATATGTACGATTCTGAAATTTTGCAAACATGGCTTTTTGGTCAAAGTCTTCGTTATAACGGAAAATAGATGTGCCACGCACACTTTTTTCCTTAAATTTTTATAAAAATATATTAGTCATATATATTAGCATTTATTCATCTTACACTGCGCCATTTATTGTACTGTAGCTAAATATAAGATAAAGATGATAAGATAGATGACTCTACTAGCAACTACTAGATGGCACGCTAACAACTTATGCTTATGTTCTCCTGAAGTTATGCTCTATTAAAAATGTGAATTTAGGAAAATTTTGACCTAAGTAAAAAAAAATTATCTCTAAACATAATAAACAATTTATTTTCATTTACTAATGGCTAACAAATTTTAAAATTATACAAAACTTATTTCGTTTGAAAATCTTTTAAAAGCAAAATGTTATAGAAGTTTAAAAATCAAAATCTTACTAATAAATTTCCCGTTTTAGAAAAATGCAGAGAATGTATATTTTAAATCACCCTGTGGCCCTTAAAATTTAACCTTAAATTCACTTTCTTCCTCTTAAATTCATGTAAATTCTCTATGAATAAAGATTTTGGAATACTAAAGGACTATATTGAAATATCTAAGTTATGTTTATTAGCAGAAACTTTATTGACACGCGTATTTTAACGGCCACTTTCATTGAAAGACTAAATTTACGAAAACATTTTACTAGCATACCGAAGTTATAATGGGTGGTTTAATTTTAAGGGACTATGTTGATTTTGAATAAAATTATTATGAAATTATTATCATTTATTTTTATAATGATAATATTTGTATGCTTCAATTATGTATGGAACAAAATATCGGCCAAATGGCCCCCCCAACCTAGGCGGCACACCACGATCCGATAGTCCAAATTTTCAATGACACTGTTGATGCTCAATTGTTGGGCACGATGATGAGTCGAGGTTGCTTGCTCTTTTGCCACGTTATCGTGAAAAACAGCAATGTTTCCCATTCAACGAACTAAGATGGCATTCACAGATGTTTTCACATTTCATACAGACCTGCTTTGCAGACATTTAAATATTTTTTACAATTCTCACGATTGTGGACGAATTCGAACGATTATGTTGACCAAAAGAATCACGAAGTGCACAAAATGCATTTTGATTTGAACGCCCATTTTTATAAAAATCTTTAATATTTAAAAGCGTTGCTCGATTGCGTATCTCTCCACGGTTCAAATTGAGTTAATCTGAGATTGAGAAATGTCAAATGAAATACAAGAAAAAAGTTGAAGTTTATATGTGAAGTTTATATGTGGGAAGTTTATGTCTGGTGGGTATAAAAGATTCGGCACAGCCGAATATAGTGCTCTTACTTGTTCATTATACACTCAAAAAAAAGTTTACTAAATTTAAGTAAATTTTACTAAAATTAAAGAAATTCGGTAATGATTTGGCTCCAAGTAAAATAAAACTTAAACCAAGTTTATATTTTTCCTAAATTATAGTATAAATAATTTTCTATAATTAACTAGAAATTAGTAAATTTTTACTACGATGAAGTTAAATTATACTTTTTACTTATCCACACTTCTAAGGAATAAGTAAATTTTTTGCTACAACTAACCATTTTTTTTACACAAACTTAATAAAATTTTCTAATATTAAGTTAAAAATGTATGAGTATGGGGCATTATATAGTTAATTAACTTGTTTTTACGAACGATTTTAACTTAAATAAAGTTGTTTTTATTATTTTTAAAAAATATTTAACTTATTTCAAGTAAAATTTTTCTTAAATTAAGTTTTTGTGATTATTATTCATTAAAAATTTCTTTAATTTAAGTACATGGTTGTACTTAATATTATGAAGTATTATTTGAAACTGTCAACAAATTCTTGAAATTTAGTATAAGACGTTAACTTAATTTGAGTATATTTTGTGTTATTTTTAAGAAAGTAGTATTATGTTTGAGTACAAATATCAACTTAAAGTAAATAAATAAAAGAAGTTATTTCTATATTTAGGTAAAACTTTTCTTATATGAAGAACTATTTTTTCTCAATGAAATAGCAGTGAACTAATTCTTAGTAAAATCTAACTTTCTTTCACTACATACACCTTTAATAAAGACTTTTAATTTTTGTTACTTTTTTATTTATTAACAGATTTAATAGATTTTAATAGTTTTTTAAATATACATACATATTTACATATCTTATTTTTTAGTTGGTAAAATTAATTGTTTTAAGTTAAAAGAGTGGTTTTGGCCTTAAATAGTACAAATTGTTTATTTTTTTATATTTTTTATATTTTTTTAAATTATAAATACATGTTTTGATAAATGTTCTTCTTCGGGTACATTCAATAGGTTTTCGGGAACTTGGCTTAACAAGGCATAAAGTTTTTGCTTGAACACAACTTTTCTTAAATCTGAAAAAATAAAAAATACTTTAAAATAAATGTTTATAGCTCTGAAAACGAAAAATAAACCGTATATAATACGTTTAAAACTTTTAGTATTTAGCAAAATATAGTGTCTGCTAGGATGTTACAACTAATATTGATAATATTAAAATAAAATGGAATTTATTTCAGCAATATGTTTATCTTTTATTCTCTTTTATGAAGAATTAAAAACGATTTTACAATTGATATTTTTCAAGTTTGAAATTTAAAATTATGTACTTAGAGGTTACTCTACAGAAAAATAATTTGGGGTAAGGAAAACCAGCTTTGCTATGGTCTGTTATATGCTACCATATATTTACCAATCACATTTGTGAAATTGGCTCATTGAAATAAACGAACGCATTTAACAAAATATTGATAAATGAAAGCTGTACAATTAATTAAAATGCGTATTCGCTTATCCTCTTGCGAGATTATAAATGGGGATCGATAAGAGCAATTGTGCTTTGACCTGCATCTACAATCCTTTAAACCAATAATTCAATGGCCTTATGTAAATTCTGAATCTTACAGCAAACAGATCCAATTAAAAGCAAACCAAAGTTATTTACTGAAGCTCAACTATTTTAATTTTTAAACTTGAAAAAATCAAAAAATTTTCAAAATTTCACTTTTTAAATAACTTTTAACAAAATCACGTATTTGAAAAAAAGGAGAAATAACATTTTTATATATAAAGGACATTTAAATATAAAATTTTTGATGTATGACACTAATGTAGTAAAAAAGCGATATAACGAATTTGATGAAAATCGCTTAAATTAACTATTTTTTTTAAATTATTTTTAAAAGGAAAATAAATAAATTAATTTCTAAATGAATTAAACTTTTCCAAGAGCTCTACATAAAACATACTTACAATTTTTGATAAATTAATTAAACTTTTAGCCGCCACCCATTTTTTTCTGTAAACGCCGTTGGCTCTTGAAATAATTGGCGGCATTACCGGCTAATTTTTTACACCGACTTCGGTTTTTTTTTTACAAACCTAGAACAATTTGAACTAATTACACTAAATTAACTTACAATAACACTTTTTAAATTCATTTTTTACTTACCTTCTTTAAATTCACTATTTGCACTTTTTTCACAATTTCTTATTTATAGTTTTAGCTTTTTTTGAATTTTTTCCGTTTTTTACTATTTTTCATTTATTTATGTATGTATATCAAAACTAAAATGCTTACATCGGGGCTGGAAAAGTAAATACCAATGTAATTGTTTTAATATGAATTAAATACATAGACGACGGCAGTCTACAGACCACAAATAGTCAAAATTAATATATTTGTATGGAGACTATTATTTTTTATAATTTAATTCGTCTAAAGTAGTCTTAAAGTAGTAAATTTAACAAAAGATTAGTTTGTATCAGCGTTGCAACTTTCCGGTTAATTATTCAAAAAGAAACATTTTGATAGTTTTAAAGTGATAAAAGTTTTGAATAATTTTTGGATAATTTGTCTTATTACAGAAATTTTAACAAAATCCAAATTAAATCTGCATTTTATAATACAAAATACAAATTTTTATATCTGTATTTCTGCCTCACTGAAATTTAACTCAAAAAAAAAACTCGATTTTGACAAATTTTGGATGAAGGTACTTTGATATAGAATACTGCGAAATTACAATATTTAATAAATTTAAATTGTAGAAGAAAGTTAGCAAGTACACGCAAAGAAAAATCATAGCTTGATTAATTTGTAATCATACTGTTGTCTCAGTTATTATTTAATGATTACTTTTAATTTTTAATGCTTTCGAATGTTATGTTATTTTTGTCAAATTATTTTTTTTTAATCATACTATTTCTAAATGATAACCGTTTTGAAATTTTTACGAAAAGTAAACATTAAATGATACAATTCCAACAAATGCTTGATTATCGTGACTTTTCTTTTTTTTTTTTTTCTTTTTTATCATGGTTTTCTTTGCGTGTAGTAAATTTATGTAAGAACAGGAAAAAAATTTTGCTTTAAAAGCAATATAATATGCATTTGCACTAGTAGCAATAGCAAAATATCTAACATCTGTATATTTTCTAATACTAGCACGTACCTACTTTAAAAATTAGTCGAAATTTAAGAAAAGACTGATGCATCAAAAAAATGCATAACGATCGTTACTAAACATCATTCTAAATAAAAAATAAATAAAAACAGCAGAAACTATTTTGACACGCCTACTTCAACGTCCCCTTCTCACGTAATTTACCGTTAATGAAATTAGAAAGCTCACTCGTAATATAGACATACTTAATTTTACATTGCAAGACTAAATTTAAGAAAAAAAAAATAATAGCAAACAGAAGTTGCACAAAGAAAGTAATATATATTTTATTTAAAGAGTTTATTTCATAGCGATTTCTGTTAATATCAATATAAAATTTTTTCTGTTATAAAAGTACCCAAAATTGGTGGTGGGCATTAAAATTTATGCATTAAGCATTTAATTTATTATTGCTTATATTTTTGCTATTAAAGCATTCTATACCATTATACAAGTTTAGATTTTTTAGTAGCAATTGAAATTTTCAAAAAATATAAATTTTAACCTTAAACATTAGCTTTGATTTGCACTTTCCATTCCTGATATACATTTTAACGATATTGTACTTAATAATAACATTTTGTATTTAAAACAAGTACGAATTAACTAAAATTTAACCAACAACTATTGACAGAAGTAAATACATATACATACTTATGTATGAACATTAATACATACATACAATATATTTGCTCATATTTTTGATATTTACATACATATGTTATTTTTTAATCATACTATATCAATGAAATTTTTCTTTAATTCAAGTAAATTTTACCTAGTATACGCTTTACTAGAATTAAGCAAATGGTACTATAATCAAATATATTTTCTTTATTGAAAGTGAATTTGTACTTAAAGTAAAGAATGAAACATACTTCTTTTAAGTTTATAATAAAGCATTAACTAGATATAAGAAAGCAATTAACTAAATTTTTTACATTTAATACAAAAATCTTATTACTTGTTTTAAGTAAGAAAATACTCAATATTAAGATATTTTTACTGTAGGTCTGAAAAATTTTAATTAATTTAAGAACTATTTACTCTATTTAAGTATGTACAATTAAGGACATTTATGGACTGTTTTTAAGTTAGTCAGAATTTTGCGTAAACTTTTATCAAGTACAATGTTTTTCATATGAAGTTAAATTTTTTATTTTTAGTTAATTTGGACTTATTTTTAGGAAATTCAATAAACTAAAATTAAGTTCATGCCAAACTTAATTTTAGATCAATCTTTTTTTTCGGTGTATATATATATTTTATTTTTTGTTAAAGTAGGGTTAGGTGTACTAAGAATAATGTATTATCTTTCTGTTAACGCATTTTTATTAAGTATTATATATTATGAAAATCTTTGTTTTTACTATATGATTTAGGTTGAGCTTGGTTCGCTTTAGTTGACTTCAGTTTAGTATTTTGTTTTATTTTTTTTTTTTTTTGTAGCATCATTAACTTTTATTGTTGTCATATATTATGCCGGCATATGAAAGTAACTGCTATTAATGCATTTTATGCGTTTTCTTCTTTACGCATACATGGTTTTTATGTTTTTACAACATTAATTCATGTCGACCTTCTGCAATATTTGAAATATGTACACACATATGTATAATTTCTTATACATTCAAACGCCTCTCCCACCCTTTTTTGTACAATCGAACTTCAGTGTATATGAGATAGTGTACATATCTTGTTGTGACCTTAGTTAGTTAATGATATAACCTTTCTATGTGTTTGTACCATTAATATTGACAAACTGATCATTATATAATGCAAAAATGTGTATACAAGTATGTATGTATGTACTAGTATCTGTTATATATAAGTATGTTTGTTATATATAAGTAATAAATTAGCAGAATGGAATCTTTTATGATATATTTAATATGGTCTGACACTTAAGATAGTGAGCGTCTTGTCGGTTGTTTTTGTGGTTAACGTGTCTAGTACAGATGATTAAAATCAATGATAGGAAGGCAAACACGTGCCTAATAAATATTAAATTCAATTATACGCAATTTGTACCATGACTACTATTAATAGAAAATCACAGTATAAACCGACAAAATGGAACAGATATGCACAATATGTGTATATGGCCGTATGTACAATTACGAGTATATAGTAATTTAAAATTAAGAAAGTAAAATCTAGTCAAAACTCAGCATCATTGGCAACCTTTTTAAATCTCACTGTATAAGAATTAACAGCTGATATTGACAACATCGAAATTTTATTGCGCAAAAGCCTGTACAGTGTAAACTATACCACTTCCCTTGGATTTAATTTCTTTTTTTTTTTTTTTTAAATCTCAGTTTTAAACTATTAAAAATAATTAGTTGCAGTACTATATTCGTATGAAAGAATGCAAAAGCAATACTTCAAGCTCGTAATTTTTTTTTCCCATAAAGTATATATTGTTACGCTTATACCTTTTATAAAAGTTGGCTTATTTCCTTTAAATAAAATTTGAGTTCTTTTATTGCAATCAAAAACAGTTGAAATTAGTTATAAAATTAAAAGCACTTTCTTTACTTAAACACACTCAGATATTACTTTATGGCACTTTACTTATTTCACTTATTGTTATACACTGAAACGCTGTTAGCTCACACTTAACAAGCTCTACTGTTATACTGATCGTGTTAGCTGTGTGGTTCGGCTATTTATAGTAACATAGTACATTCGAAAACCGTTACATTTAAATTAAGACGTTAAGTAATATGCAGGAATAATAAAAGTGCCTAAAAGTATGCTGCACATAACAACTCACATCATGTTCGAACAACCAGCGAAATAAACTAATACAAACAAAACTACTGTAACTTAAACTACTACAACTACAATAAAATTATAATATAAATTAAGCTATTTAAAAATAAATCTGTAACAATATTTTCTGAAAGCTTATGAATAGGGGAGTCAGTGTACGTCTGTCCGACTGTCCGTATGTATGTTGAAATCAACTTTTTAAAGCCCCCAGACATTTTAAAGACCCGTGTTAGGTACCAAAATATCAGAAATATTCCCTAGATCGGTATTAAAAAATCGCTCTATGAACAACTGAGACATGATGAAAAACCCTAGACCACCTCGTATTTTCACTCCAATACAAACTGGAAGAACGTAAGTTCGAATCCCAGTTAAAACAAAAAAAATTTTTTTTTCTTCTTATTTTATTATTTTTTATAATTTTTTTTTTCCCTAAACATACATACATTAGCTCAAATTATAATTTTGCAATGGAATGTTTTTTAAATGTACGTATTTCATATGATGTGTATGGTGATACAAACAATTGTTATTGCATGACTACAGATTGTGAAGGGTATATAAGATTCCTCACGGCCGAATAAAGCACTCTTACTTGTTTTACAATGAAGTCAAGAGAGACTTAATTTACATGTGTCATAAATGTTATGAAAAATTTATTAAATGTGTCATATCATAATATTTTTGAAAGCAAACCACTATAACTTTCGATTGATTCGGAAGAGGTTTATTTCTATTTCAAAAACAGTCTTACTCATTTTATTCAGAAAATCTTACAAAACACTAGCAAAGTTTTTAAAACAGAAACTTGCCATAATGAGAACTTACACTTTGTTCGTACTATTAATAGCATTTTCTTTCAAGTGTAAAATTAAAAGATGAAAAATGTTGAACAAGGATGTTAAGGGGTGGTTGGTTTTGAAATGTTATGTTTGTGTTTACAATAACATGAAAATCAGTTGTACTAACAGGTTGGCATCCAGACATGTTAATTTACTCTTAAGTCAGCATTTTTAACAACAATTAACAAAATGCTGTTATGCTTGAGTACGCAAATATGCACAAACTGTTCCAAATACAACATACACATATACACCTATACACACATACATGCATACACTTATTGTCGTATACACAATCTTATAAATAAAATACATAATCTTAATATCTGTTTGACATTGAGTTCTTACCCAAGCAAAACATATTTTTTTACGTATTAAACATGAACATAAATGTCACTCAGCCTTTACAGACACATGTTTGTATGTATGTATATGTTAGATTGTATGTAATATTTTATGGGAATAAATATGTTTGTATATATATGTTTTAATAAGTGTTTTATTTACACAAATGTAATAGGACATGTGTTATTTTGTTGACATTATTCGTAGACGTTTATATCACTTACATATATGTATGTATGTATATGTAAGTCAAAAAATGTTAAATATTCGACACGATGCCAGAGATTGAATGCATATTCATACATACATTTACATAAATACGCATGAAATTTGTTTTGTTAACACACTCAAACATACCTTCGTACAATTATTGTACGGACTTTATATGTGTCTTATTGTAAGTTTATTGTCAACTCATTTCAGATTAATTAAATATGTTTTTACATACGTATGCATGCTTATATAAATACTTACAGACTTACTTAAATAACCACTAACTTACATATTTTTTATTGCACTAACGCCTAACAAACCGTTTCAGCCAACAAATTACTAACCAATAAGTTAAAAAAAGTACATGAATACAGTAGAGTTCAATTATTCAATTCAATTATTACATATTAAACAAAAAAAAAAAGAATTAATTTAACTTAAGTGCAAAAAATAATTTTATTTTATCAATTGAAAAAAATCATTTGTATGTTTAGGAATCACAATTATATCCAAGAATATTGGAGATGTAAATTAGTTAAGTTTAAGGTCATTGTTACAGAGTTGATACTCAATTTCATTTGTTTTTTTATTTATAAATAATTTAAACCATATTTTTAACCTGTTAAAGCTGGAATAAACAGGACTTGTTCACAGTTCCGTAAAATTGTTAAAATAAATTGCGAGGATTGTTAAAATCTTTATTGGCTTAAAAGATGGTGGTGCACAATTTTTCTTTTACAATTTATGCACAACTGTATAATACTGTATAATACGTTTAATACAAGTAGTATTTGGTTCATGCATATACATTTTACAGAATGTGTTTTGTGTGAAGTTTACAAGTTGTCGTTAAGTAGTTTATTAAAGATTGCACACTTTAAATGTTAAAGTCACTTCAACATCAAGTGACTATATAAATAAAATAAAAAATATTACCTGTGACATACAATATTAAAAAGCACGTGCACAGATATAAATTTTATAGATACAATATGCAATAATTTTAAAAACGGAATATTTTGTATTGTTTTTTGAATGTTGACTAGTTTTCGGATAAAACATTTAACCCTTTCGAATGATAGTCATACTGTTAGGATTAAAACAAAAATCTCCACCATTCCATCTACGATTTTACACTTTTTCATAGTTAAATATATTTTACTGGTCAAGCTCTTTCAGTTCATACGAACATTGTGGGGGTTAAAGGCTAGAAAACCGAATTACTATATTTTACCCACATATTCGCCATTTGATATCAATATTGTCGAGATAGATGGAGGTAAATCTTAAAATACAAGATTTGTCCCATTAAAAATTTAATACACGTCGTACAAACCCAGCAGAAACTCTTATTACAAAATAACGAGTTGAATTTACTAAAAAACACGTCTTAACTACTTACAGTTTGCCATCTAAACCCATTATTTTAAAACGGCGATGTCATTGGAGGCAAGTACTTACCACGCTCGCTTACAAAGAGGGACTCGTATAAGTACTTATTACGGTCGCTTATAAATAGTGACTTAAATAAGTTCTTACTCTTTAAGCAATATATAAGTACTTGATAACTCATTCGTATTATGGACTTACAGAAGTCGTTCGTTCGGTTCTTTTAAGGACGGTTTGATTATTTTGCGATAAAAACGATCTGTTTTTTTGAAGACTGAAAACTAGTCAAGTTCGAATCACTATATAAACCAACCAAAATTCTGATTGCAATAAGAGTGACAGATAAAATTTAAAATCGTCGTACGGTTTTCTGTATAATAAGATTAAGACATGCAATTTTTGATTCTTGCAACCTCACTGATTCTACAGGTGCCACTGTGAATCGTTTTGTAGTGGCGGCCATCATGGATTTGTAAATTGTTCATAATGAATAAATTTAATTTCATTCAGCTATATCTAGTCTGCACAGGATTTTAAAAGTTCTGTTTCTTATTAAATATTTACCGCCACTAGCAGTACGAACTACCATAGGGCTGAATATAATCGTTTCAGGGTTTACGCTTAAGAATTACTAAATAATACAATATCTTTGGCAATCGGTCAATATTTAATTGAGTTGCTTCACAAAATTCGACACCAAATATAATTTAGAGCTTTCATTAGTCTTTTGATAAGGTAAACAATATAAGGGTTAGTGTAATAAGAAATAATTAGCTTTAGTTAATTAAGCAATGCTGAAGGCACTCCAAACATCCATAATTTTTTTCGTCCTACTGATTGAACAAAGTCTAAACATGTTTTAAACCACTAGGCGGCCAGAATAAATTTAATATAATGTTGAAGTGAATTTGCTTTCAAAAACATCCCTAATGTAATTAACAAATACTTTCATGTTTGAGTTTTATAAAAAAAAAAAAGAAAAAACAAATTGAAAATTGATTGCTTTACCATTTTACAGTTCAAGGTGGTGAATAACAGATTCCCTTTATATGTATTATCATGAGATTTTGTTTTTCTTCTTTTACATACATTTTTCTTTATTCAGATTGTCAGTTGCATCAGAATTTGTTTGTGTACTCATTAATATATAATAGGATCCAAACATTAAACACAGCGGAGTGAATTAAAAATATATTTATTTTACATTAACCAGAAAGTAAGAGAAATAAGAACGATAACAAAATGTGTCACAAACACATGCACGCTTACGTACTATTTACACATGTGTGACGTATGTATAACGAAATTATAATATTGAAAATTTCAAATCAGCATACATACCTTCATACACACACACACACACACATTAATTTCTTTAAAACACATTTCCAATAAATATTTACAGATGCCTTAAATTTATTGGAAAAACTCTTTCAAGTTTACCAGTTCTTGTATAAGAATTTTTTACAACATAAAAATTTTTCTTTTAAAAATGGTAAAAATATTTAAGGAATCTTCAATTAAAAAATTAAAGGTGTTTCAAATATACAAAAAAAAAAAACGACGGATATTAAAATTGTGCCAGTAGGTGCAGATAAAAAAAAAAACCATTAAAATGTTTAAATTTTTTTGCCTTCTCTAACATTTCCGACTTTGATAGCTGTGGGATATTATTTCAGTATTACGAAAATAGTCACGTAAAAATTAAATTAAAGAAATGGCAGTCAATGAGAGCTACTATCGCTAAATTAGAGTATTTAGAAACTGTTTACTTCAATGTCACACAGCACAAGACAATCGTACAATAATAAATTACAAGACCTCGAGGAAATACATATTTTACGGAAACAATCCATCACGTACAAATACAGCATGTCATGAATTTATTCAATCAACTCCTATTTCTCTACTAAAATTTCTACAATAAAATTAATTAAATTTCCCGTAAATTAAATATCTATCGCAAAGAATTCACTTAAGCAGGGAATTTCAATAGATTGTTTTATGCATGTAGAATCGATATGAACATTTAAATATTCTCTGCATATTTTTCATTTAGTGTGAAAATTGTATATAAAATTTGTTGTTTTTTTTAACGTATTTATATTTATAAATACGTATTTGTGTACCTTTGATAAAACAATCAATTCCGAATCCTTAAATATTTTAGGAGAGCAAAAAACAAGCAGCAGATCAGAAAAATTAATTTTAAGTTGGTCCCTTGTTATTGCTTATTTTAAAAAACGAAACAAGGCGGCGATAAACATGAACTAATTAGAATTTTGTGCACTTTCAAAAAAGCACAAGAACAACAAGAATTAAAAATATATTATTCCTTTTTTAAACGATATTTCTTAAAGTGCTTTACATTAAAACACACCGATTACTCTTTGATTAAGAAACACAAAAATGTCCTATCTCTACTTAAGTTGTTTTATCGAAAAATCACAGATATTATTAAATTAAATTTATTTCTATATTATAAATCAAACGATAAAATAATACTAAAAACAATTTACAATGACATTGAGATTAAACTGTTTTAACAGATTTGTGGAACGTAATACACATTTTTTTTTTGTGGTATAAAATTGTTTATCCTCATATTTAGGTTTGCTTGTAAAAAGTTCAAATGTATATTTTTTGTGAACAAATTTGCACAGTTTGATGGAATATAAATATACAAGTGTACAATAATACACGCTACACAGCCATTTATAAATATGTTAAAGCGGATTTAAACTTTCAAATCATTTTGTACGAGGTATGCACAGGTAATAGACTTGATTTCAACGAGTTGCTGCTATTACCACGGTTGATATTCAATCTCAATAAAAACAAAAACACATATTTAACACGACAAAAAAAGTTTCGCTTTATAGTTTTTATCCCCTGCATACTTTATTGGATTTTTTTATATGTGCAGATTACGATTTAATAAAGAATTTATTTAACAGTGACACAATTGAAAGACAGAAACAAAAATAACATGAAATATATGTTTTTATAGTTTTTTTTTTACTTTTTTATACACATTAATGCCACCGTCAACAAAACTTGAAAGCATGTATTTGTACGAGGTACAAGAGTGTTTGTGTGTGTGTTTTTTTATTTTTATTTTTTTTTCGCAATATATATAAAATAGTTTGATAAAAGGAAAAAGTTTTCAATACGACAAATAGTAGCAAAACGTGATGCAAACATTCAAAAATCATTCCATTTTCCCCATCTCCTAGTATTCACCAACTTGTATCTAGCCGCACAAGCAAAACAGAAATGAACTTATTTATCTCTAATACTTAAAAATTCTTGAAATAAATTCGAATCGGGCGTGCACGAGTATAACAGGTATAGACTTGGTTTATAAAATAACAGTCAACACTCGAACTAAAAATTAAGCATTTGCAAAATTTACATGAATATTCTTCTAGAAATACAGATTTCATATATGGTTTGTATGCCCATGTGTATTCATAAAGTTTGACTACGATCGAATATATCCAATAATATTTTTATTTTAAAAAGAGAACTGAACAAATATTTGTATGTAAACAAGTATAGAGTTACCTGTAGCCATGTGTGGTTTAAGCAAAACTAAAAAAACTAACGTGATTCATTTTTCCCAATTCCACTGAGAACAATTCTAGAGTTGTTGATAACAAACTTTGTACAAGTATTTATTTGAAATGTTGAGTTGTTCGAAAACAAAAAACAAAGCACACAAACAAAAGAGCAAATAAGAATGAAAAAGTAAGTAAAACTTGCAAATGACAATTTGAAATGTCATAATTTAAAGAAAAGAGAGACTATATGATTTGTAACAATATGATTACAATCGAGGTGTAGCCTGCATCTGAGCAGTATTGGTATGCAACAATTATACCAAAAGTAAAATTTTTAATGAACCACAAAATCAACAACAACAAAACATCATATTGGACAGTTATTATACTTTGATTTTTGTTAAAGTAAATACAACTTTGGTCCCGAAGCCCCCTTTAAACACATAATAGTGTATTCTTCCTTAAAAATCATTTCTCAGTGTCTATTTATAACACCTTAGGCCAATAGACATATCAAATGCAAACTGTTATTCTGTTTACATTATATGTATATATAAGAACTATATATACTAGATATATATTATGCGAGTTCGAATATACATAGTTTTATAATTATATCCTATATCTAGTATAATTTTACAGTCTGAGTATATAAAGCCACACTAACTTGTAAGATTGCCACAGAAAACTTTTTACAGTTGAGCTGTTTAATATCCACCAAGGCATATTCATAAAGGTAACATAGTCGCAACAGCTGACAGGGAAGTATAATGTCAATATTTTTTAAATTCTCCTTGATTTTATTTGTTTATGCAGGGATAGAAAATAAGATTTTCACTAAAGTGTACCTTTTTTGAAAACAAATGTAATAAATTTACTTGTATATTTTGTTGTTTTCACACCCTGTATCATGGCTATCAGTAACATTCATCCTTTTCGATTTTTTTTAATTAAATCGATCCATCCTTGATATATGAATTCACCTTGACAGAAAACCTGCCCTAAAGTGTCTTTGTTGTAACAACTTGCCATTGCATATACTTGTATAAACTTTTTTGTCAATACTTCTGATTGCCAACAGTAACAAGAGCGCTAAGCACTTTTCAGTTACCAAGCATGCTCATGCCATACAATTTGTAAAGAGCAGACCAATATAGCGCCGCGGCAAAAATTTTCTATTTAAAAACTCCGCTTTTAACAGAGCGCTTTTCATTAAAGTTTTAAAATCAACAGCCTCTGATTTTACATATTTAAGCCGCAAATAGAACAAGTGCGAGCACTATATTCGGCTGTGCCAAACTTTTAATACCCAGCACTAATTTGCGCACTTTTATAGCAAAAAAAAAATTATTTCAAAACAATTGTTATTGTTTTTTTTTTATATTTTGAACAAATAAAATAACTACCTTTGATTTTCCATATTTAACCCATAAAGATTCTCAAACTTCAAGTAAATCAAACTCAAAAGTAAATGCTTGAAACGCTAGTGACGCCAAATTAAGGCCGTAAACATAAAATTATTTTCAGAGAGAAACTTATAAATCTACTTGAACTGTTTTGGTGTTTTTTCTCAAACTTAGAAACCAAAATTATTTTGTTTAGAGCTTTGGGAAAACCGAAAGGATCAATATGGCTATCAAACAAAAAATATATAGTACGATATGAAAATTTAGATAAGTTACCTATACTTATATACATGGTGGGGAAAAGGTTCCGCTTTATTACCAGCTGTGCGTAACGCCAACTTACTCAATTCATTTCTACGCTGCTCCACTTTTAACGTTAATATCCGTTATAAATGTTAGTTTATTTTCTTTAAAAACCCGGGAATCTTTTATTTCAAGTTATAATCAGTTATGTGTTCTCTACTTAGTTTCCAGGAGAACCAAAAAAGAATTATTTTGTAACTTTGCACTATAACACTTACGCATTCCGACCATTTTTTATTCTTGAACTTATCAAGATATCGCTTAATGGTTTGGTGGATAGATGTATGACCGCTAAAGGTTCAAAACGGAGCAATAAAAAAATTTCAAAAATTATCACATAACCGATCGCGTCAGAGCAGCGACGATATGCTATTTGCGTCGTATTCATCAATTATTTTGAAATAACGCCTTTAGCAGAAATGTCATCATTTCCTAATACGGATTCTATCCACTTTTTTGCCACACATTGTATTTTAACTTGAACTGAAAGGTGTGTTTGTGTGAGTGTCGCATAGTTTAAATACTAAAGTTGGTGTGGGCACACATATAATCCACGAATTTATTTCTTGTATTTATAATATAAGTAGAACCACAAATTAACCTATTTTTGGCCACTACCAGAAATCGCAGGAATTTTGTGAATCCTTTTGAAACAAATGTTTTTGAGACTCTCATTAAGAAAAAATTTTAAAAAATTTTTATATCCCGACCTATCGTTTTCTTTGTATGGACTGGTCGAAAAATCGACCATTGGCCAAAAATAGTAAAAACTTTTTGTATATATTTGTGTTTTTTGCATAACCTGCAGCGGTGATATTTGCTTTCAGCATTTCTAGTTATGTAGTGTACTTTTGCGTTAGCGTGAGAGAGATTTGGGAGGCTATCTAAATCCTTATTTATATCGTCACCCTCCTTATCTATGTAACTTTATTGTAACTTCAGAATGGAAATTAATTTGTTACAAAGGATTTGTCTTCTGGATTTTTGCTAACAAATAGTGCATTTTCCACGCATTGACCATTGCGTTACCAAGAGCATTAGTCCATTCCTTTCCTTTAATACATATGCGATAATTGGCCAAGGCATTATCATGAAGGTCGACGCCACCCATACCATGATTATACTCCTGAATCACTTTTGGTTGCGAAATAGTAATAATTTTCTTCTTCTTTCGATAATATCTTTCAATATTGATCATTGGTTCAACTGTGGAGTTATTAGTAATAACATTGACAACTGAATTGTCATTCCAGCGCACTAACAATATTTCCAGTTAACTATCGAACAATTGGTAAAATTTTTCGCGCTTTGCTTTTTCTATAACCTTCAACAGGATGCTTGCCATTCTATTTTGACGTACAGTACCAGTTGCATAAAATTTGGGCTCATTTAACGGACACATAAGATGATAAGAGGAAAAAAAGTTAACAAAAAAAAAACGATATGGCAATCGGAATCAGAAACGTTAGTTAGCAAATCTAAAACAGTTTGAGCGCCAAGACTGATGTTTTTGTCATGTGTAGCTAAACCTGCGTATAAAATATTGTAAAATAAGTACCCACTTTCCAAAGACAAGCACCATGACTTAAATCCAAAACGGATTGGTTTTCACTTTATAAAAATTTTACAGGAGTGTCGCCCAAAGTATGGAATCATCTGTTCATCAATTAAAATGATGTGGCTGAAAACTCCAAGCAGCATATACTTTTTATTTAGAGTATCAACAAAACGTATCTAAGCTATTATTATCTGCCAGATGCAAATACCTTTTAATTGTTCTAAACCGATTGCAGCTCATCGCCTGTTTGACCATTATAACTCCCTTGTCGGGATGAGTAGCAGATTTTAAGTTTAAAAATGTTCTTATATGAAACAAGTAAAAGCGCTATATTCGGCCGTGCCGAATCTTATATACCCTTCACAACGTGTAGTCATGCAATAACAGTAAATTCACGTATGTATGTTAAAAAAAACAAAAAAAAAATAAAAAATAAAAAAAAAAATTTAAAAAAAAAAATTTTAAAAAAAAATTAAAAAAAAAAAATTATTATATACATATATAATATATATAAAACAAAAAAAAAATAAAAAAAAAATTAAAAAAAAAAAAATAAAAAAAAATAATAATAAAAATATATATAATATATTAAATAAAAAATAAAAAAAAAATTTTAAAAAAATTAAAAAAAAAAATTTTTAAAAAATTAAAAAAAAAATTTTTTTGCCTCAGCTGGGATTCGATGCCACGTTTTCTCTAACCAGTATACACGTTTGTATGTATGTATGTTGTTGTTGTAATGTTGTTTTTATGAAAAGAAAATCGAGGTGGTCGTGGGTTTTTGCTCATATCTCAGTTGTTTATGTACCGATGTTTCTGATTTTCAATACCGATCTACTCCCGAATATTTCTGAAATTTTAATACCTTACCCGGGTCCAACCTATGTCGGGGGGCTTCAAAAAGTTGATTTCAACATACACACGGACAGACGGTCAGACGGACAGACGGACAGACGGTCAGGGCTTAATCGACTCCTCTATTCATAAGCTTTCAGAAAATATATACTTTATGGGGTCGGAAATGAAAATTGTAGAAATTTCACACGGAATGACAAACCTATATATACCCTTTTTCACTGTGTGAAGGGTATAAAAATAACAAAACGAAAGTAAATATTATTTAAAAGTGACCAAAGCATACTGTACGGCTTCTGGCCAGTGGTCGATTTTTCGAACAACAAAAAGTATGGGCATTTATAGGTAAGAAAACTTTTAATTTTTAAATTGATTAACTTCGATTAATTTAATTAGTTCTTTCGTGTTTTCAAAGAAAAAAATAACAAATATTTTTTTTTGTTTTTTTTTTTTTGCCTTTTTGTATAACTTTAAAAAAGTGCTAAAAAAAACACTCTAAACGTATGACTGCACTTAACGACTTATTTCACTTTTTTGAGACATTTCTAACCATTATACATATTATCTTCTTAAGAGTTTTTTTGATATTAATTAAGTATAAGTAAAACCTGACCGAATTCGCAAAAAAATATTTAATGGGATTTACACACACATTAAAAATACAAATGTTTATTAAAATTTGTTGAATAAAGGTAATAACGCAATCGTAATTATTTATACAATATTATGAAGCGCACAACATAAAAATGAATCTCAATATCAAATAAAAAATTTTACAATTTATTGTACAAAAAAAATTTTGATATATTGAGAGTTATTATTTAGTGCGAACATAAATAAATTATATTTTTATATATAAATCAACTATATGTACATACATATAAATATTTAAAATATAAGATATATAAAATTGTAATCCGTTTGTAACAGTTTTCTAAATTTTAATTCTGCTTAAATTTAATAATAAAAAACGCCCAGTAGAAAAAAGAAACCGTCTATTAAAAAGAGAGAATGTTTTCAAAACTGTTATAGATTTGTTCCGTTATAAAACCTTAGGTACAAATGTGCCTTGATTGAATTCATTTTTAGGTATCAAAATTGTCTGAATCAGGATAGTCTTGGAATCCAATTGTTGCCTGAGGTAGATTAAAGACAACAAAAATACATTATGTGAAATCATGATTTCGGATATATGGATTCCAGTAAGAACAAAAAATCAAAATATTTCTATTTATTTTTTGTGATTTTTCCTTATCTAATTCCAAAAGCAAATAGTTTCAACCAAAAATCGTATTTTCTACTTCTAAAATAAAAAATATTTTTTTAACTCTGTTAAAAATGTTTAATGGGTGTTAAAGTGGGCGCGTCACCTTAGTTTGTTGGAATTATATTTATATTGACGAGTATTCCAAAATTTCATCATAATCTGTTTTATTAACAGCAAATTGCGTGAGAAGTGGTCGTTGAAGTAGACATGTCAAAGTAGACTGTGCTAATATAATCAACTTAGATATTTCAATATAGAGACCTTTATTCTTACAAAGTATTTGTCCATAGAAAAATTATATAAATTTAAGACAAACTTTCATATGGTAAGTAGGGCGTGTCACCTTTCTTTTCTGGTATAAGAATGACATAGACAAGAAAGCTATATGTACGAAATTTCATACCTCTAATTTTGTCGGTTTTATGAGGTTTTTCTTCATTAACAGTAGATTACGTGAAAAGCGGACGCTATACATAGTAGGCGTGCCAATAAATTTAACTCAGATATTTCAATAAAGAGCTCTATTCGTCCAAAATCTTTATTCATAGACAAATTATTTGAATTAGAGATAAAGCGTTATATGGGAGTTGGACATATAAGTGGGCGTGTAACATTTATTTTCCGTTAATACAAAGCCTTTGACCAAAAATCAATGTTTGCAACATTTCAGTTTTGAGTTTTATTATGTTTTAAATTTTGAATACACCGAAAAATACACTGGGCGGTATAAATTTTTGTAAATTTTGGTCTATAACTCCTTTCCTTATTCATAGATAAAAAGGTGGGTATGATAGTAAAACTTATATGTAAGTAAAAGACAGAAATTTGGGCACTGCATATAGTATCTAGTGAACGATATTCTTAATATTAACTATCCCTCGCATGAGTAAACAGAAATGGAAGTGAAAGACTTTGAACTATTTCAAAGAATATAATACGTATAAAACATTTAAAGATTCTCGAATTTAAAACGCCATTTTATTAACTTTCCGGTTTATTACTTTTTATCTATTTGACGTTTTAATTGACCTTAAACGGCATAATTATAAAACTGATGCAACAAGAATTGTGTTTGCAAGCAAATAAATTAAAACTGCCAAAAGTTGATATGACGTACAAAGTGGTTGCGAATAAAACAATTATAATATATCTAAGTAAACATTTAAATTTGTAAATTATCTTGAACAATTTAATTAATATTTTTTTTTAATAGTTTATGTTCATGACAAGAACTTGTGATTAAGATTAGATTGTACTCAAAGAACATTTCTAACATAAAACAGATTTAACATTATCAGATAATACAGCCTCAATTAAATAATATCGCTTGTGTAGGTACATATTTAAAAATGTGAAAGAATATGCTCCTCTGCACACCTACATAAGTATGAATTATTCTTTTATTATCCCTGAAGGAAACCTGGGGGCAAGTGTCTCCAAGTCACCAGTTTTGTCGACTATTGTGGTGACTTCTTGGCGACATTGTCAACAAATTATCTACATTTTTTTCATTTGCTTTGATGAGAAAAAAAATTTATACACAATAAATAAGAGTTCTAATTAGCCGTCAAAGCTCTATTAATCGTCGGCGACATAATTGTTTTTATTAATCTAGTGTTTTTTTAATTGTGCTATAATAAGTATGCAGTACATTAATCTTTATTAATTTTAAAAGTGCATACAAAATCCCATTTTTCATATTTTGTATTTATTTTGTTTATTAAAAATTAAGAGCTGATGAGTGTGGCGGCAGCAATATTAAAAGAATGTCGGCGGCTAAACTCAGCATCAAAAAATAAAGCTTTGTAATAAAGCCATGCTTCTTCTTAATGTTTTCATTAGTGTTTTAAAAATATATGTATCAAAAGTGTATACTAAAATTACTTAAAAGCATTATTGAATCTATGGTGACAATGTCTACATATGACCACAAAGGAACTACCTACTCAATAGTACCAGTGTCAGTAGTAGATTTCCAATGACACGCACATGTTAAATGTCTACAGTAAAAAGCATTGTCAGGGGTATAATAAGTCACTAGTACTGGTGACTGTGTCAATAGTGAATCAGTACTGATTCACTAGTGACATTTCCTACAGGGATGTTAAAACAATATGTATGTATATGTCAAAACGTACTTATATAAATATATAATTTCTTTTAATGTCTTCTAATATATAGAAGCTTGTTATGTAGCGAATATGCACATTCACATTCGGCGAATATTCGCAGAATTCTGATATTTGCAAAATTATTGTTACTATATTCGAATATCAACGCCTGAAAAGTCTATGTATTGTAATAAGCTTACCAAATATTGAATTGACTCAAACCGTAATATGTTAAAAGTTTCAGCTTAAGAGCTGTTATAATTTACACATACATATAACTATATTCACGTTAGGCAGCATCAGCCCAAATAAAAATAACCACTATTTTTAATAAGTAATTTTTAATTAATTCTAGATGATATCCCATACACCAAATATATTCAAAACAAATTACAATGCATTGCAATTGAAAAATAATAATTATAAATTATTTTTTATTGTCAAGCTTTTTAAAATTAAAATATTATTTAGGCTTGAGTTCATTTAAAAATTTTTTTTTTGTAAAAAATAGCCTACCTGTAAACACGTACATTTAACCTTTTCGGGACTGAGTTTTATTTTGAAAACCGATATACTTTTAATAGAAATTTTTGTATATTTTGAGAGATATGGCTAAAAAATTACGTTCTGCATACTCAAATATCCTGAATTCATCCTTTTAGAGTGGGACATATAATCCCAATAAGTATTTATGGTGGGACATACGATCACAATAATCTTTTTTCTTGGGTCACTATGTCCCAATCCAATATTAGAGGATTTTGATATTTTAAAAAGATAATTATTTTTATTTGTGTTATCTTATTATTGGTGTAATGTATTTACGAATTTAAGTTGTGAAAGGGTCCAAAACATTTGTAGCCAAAGCATTGTTGCAGCCTAAGCATATCATCTTTGTGCGCTTTTCAATACCAAGTGAAGTGCAACGAATGCAGACAACGTTTCTCCTGTTCTACTGGCAAATGATCTCCAACATGAAGGCTATCAGTTACTGGACGCTTTGGAGTTCTTTCCCACTGGCGACGTGGCATTGTCTTGCCATTTATTTCCTTCGAATATCATACGTTCAGCAATAGGGACCAAAAAGTCTTTCAACGATAACTTTTACTTCTTATATTCAGTATAAGCAATCCACGAATTTACCATGCTTACCATCAACAATTATTGTGATTTGCGGCTAAAATTATAAACAGTTGTTTTTTGGTCAGCTAACTCAACTCTAGCCATAATTCTTTTATAGTCGCTGATACTGTTATGACACTTAGATTTTTTTTCGAACCAACCTTTTACTTTTTTTCTCCAATGGTAGCGACTTTGGACTGCAAAATACTTTCTTCCTTTCCAGTATAAACAATAAAATCATATGTGTATCCTGTCTTTGAGTCACATCGCTTCCAAATTTTTATTCCATGGGCATTTTATTGGTTTCATGGGCATATATTGCTTCAAGCTTGATCTGCCTTTGAATTTTATCAGGCATTCATCAATATACTGAAAAGAACTCTCACTGCGAGAGATGTAATATTCCTTCGAAATATCAGTGAGCTTTTCACATTTTCCCACTGGAAAACTGGCTATCGCTCGTCATTTTTTTCCATCGAGTTCACAAAGCGCATTAATATTATCCTCAGTTTCTGAGTTAGATTCGTTGTAATCGGAACTCTCAGTCAAATACTCACTCACAGAATTCTCAAAATCGACATCAGGGTCTTACTCTTCGCACACAATACGCTCAAGATCTTAGTTAGTTTTCTTTTTGGCATCTTTAATATGTATCGGGAAAATTAATCCCACGTAAAAAACTTGTTGGGACTATATATCCCAATTTTACAAAATCAACTATAACTTAAATTTTTTGATCACAAAACACCACCAACCAATTTATTTTAATAAATCTAATCCCTTTTTATAAAAAAACAAAACAGTTTTAGTAAATTATGAATTTTTTGCGAGAACTTTAAGCAAATTATCGATCAGAACTGTTCAAATTTCACTGATGTTATGAAATTCTTTATCAACTAGCATGGGTATGCTGACATATACCCTTATGTTTTTGTTGAAATTTCAAATTAGATACTTAAATCTGTTTTCGGTAATATTAAGATAAGCAATTGCATTGAAAATAAAGAAAATACGAATGTTTAAAAATTGCTGGGACGTATTGTCCCAGTAGTCCCGAAAGGGTTAATTCGGCTCCAAATATTTTGATATAAACCTCATTCTAACTCGTTTAAAATTGTTTAAATACATCATAATTGTTGGTGTTTCTTACGCAGAAAGCGAAGGAAAGTTTGTTAATTAACACTAAATCCTTAAATGTTATAAAAAGTCACTCCATTAAAGAATGTATGCAAAAGAGACAACTGCACAGTAAACACTAACCTAAAAACATATATGCACACAAAAATAAAAACATTAAAAGCTGAAATTTTCTTAAAACTACTTGTGGTCCAAAAAGGTGGTGCCAAGTCTATTAAGAAAAGTAGTGCATCTTGATTAGTTGAAGAGTCATTACTTTTTTCGTCCGTTATTAAGATCTAATTCTATATTTAAAATTTCTTATATTAAATATATACGTATAAATGTAATATTGCTAATACTAACAACAAAATCATTATTAACTGTCACACTTGTATATTGTTCAATTAAATGAAACCTTCTAAAATGAGGAAAACTAGTAAAAGAAATCAAATGAATGTCGAAATAGATACCTCACCACGCAGCAATAACACCTCATCAAAAAATGATATTATCGATAGCCAAATTAGTACTTCAACAAACAAGCGTCTCAGAGATGTTCTTTAAAACTCTATCGTTGAAATTATGGCAAAGGCACCTCGTCTTACTGATATTTATTCTCCATTCAAAGCAATTCCTACAATTGAAGAACGTTTCGATAAACTAAGTGATGATCTAGTAGTTAAATTAAAATCAATTATTGAAAGTACGTTTCGTGAGCACGAAGATTGAATGAGATCGAACTCCGATTAAACAAAACTATGGAAAAATTAGATAAAGGTTTTTAAAATGCAACTTAATGATGTACAAGATAGAATATGTGCATTCGAATCCGCTTTACCTGATGTTATAGGTCTAAGGAAGGAGATTTCCGATTTAAAAATCGAATTGAACAAACACGCAAATGTCGCAGTCGCATGTTATAAACATATCAATATTGTACCGCTGTATAAAGACGATGACGTACATACTATTTTCGAGAATTTATGCGCAACTATCAACATAAATCGTTCTGAGGTTAAGTCCGTATTCAAATTAAAAAAACTAAATTTAGTATAAGTAATGCGGATCCAGCAATTGTTGTTACACTTGGAACACCATTTGAACGAAACTGTTTTTTGAAATCTATCTTGAGCTAAACACGAATGCGTAAAGGTCCCTTGACTTTAAATAATATTGGCATAAATTCAAATTCTCCACTTACTGTTAAGGAAAATCTTATCCCTCGGAATTTTAAAAACTACGTTTTCTATGCGTGGTATTGTGGATGACAAAGTGTAACAAGATGATAAACTTTTCAAATCAAAAGCCAAAATGATATTCGTAGTTTATTTCGTTCACAAAATTATTCGACTAAAATTTTTTAATAGTAATTATGAATAGTTGTACAATTTTATTTTTATTTTCAGATTAAATAATGTTTTTCATAATTATTTATCTAACTTCAACTGTATTCGTATATACTAACTTAACAAAGAAGCTTTTGATATTTTTTTTCCACTTTTTCCGATAATATAAACATTCGCAAACATAACAAAAACGCCGAGAATCAACTTTGGATTTCTCTCTTTCCATTTTCACACGTTTTGGAACAAAAAATAACTTTAAGTTTACAATTGAAATAGCGTTTCTACCAATTCCAACAGCTGATTGCCGTTAATACAGTGCAGTGCAGCCAACATCAAAGAACCCGAAAACTAGAACCAATATTGGAAAACAATAACAGGATTCGAATTCAGCGCCTCAAATAACGTTCAGATTTGTTCTCACCGGTTCAGATCCAAAAGTTGACCGGAATTTGTAAACTTGTGTAAATAAAACGTAAAATAAAAATAAACAAATTGTGATAATAAAGTGATAAAGTATATTTTTGTTGATGCTAGACGGGTAAAATGTATCTTCATTACCAGCTACGGTTTTATCATCAGCAACATGTGATAGTTATTAATTAATACTGTCTATTTCGTTAATTTAATTTTGTAACTATTAGATATGTTGCCTCTTTCATATTATCTTACCAAAACCAGTTAGCATGGAATTTACCTTGGCTAATGTAAATGCACCTGGTTTCTACTGAGGCAGCAAAAGCACCCCAGAAATACCAGTGGTTGCCTAAATTACAATAAAGGTCACGCTCTGAGCCCTTTTTTCCGCATGAAAGTAATCACAGCCACGATGTGCTCTCCAAAGAAACCTTTCCAATAAATAGTCAACAGCAAGTGCTAGGGGTTTGCAGATTTCCGTGGTTACAGATAAGTTGCTGGCCAGCTTAAATCATGTACTCTAAACAAGAGTTTGGCTTTCTCAAGTTATGAGTTTTAATAAATTTTTTTATTTAATTAAATAAATTTTTTTATTTTCTTTGCCAATAAACGGATTTATATTTTAATAGAGGATTTACAACTACTTTCAATATGCGACCTTGAAATCAGTCAAAATACGGTTTTAGTTAGTCCAATAATATCTTTATTAATGTTGCTCAGCTTCTTGAATAGTCTTTCCCATTTATATCGCTTTCTGAAGTATTTCAATTATATTTTAAACAGAACATAATTTGCCTTTAAACAATCTAGTTTACTATACAGGAGCTATATATTTATAAAATCTGAGGAATCAGTTTATAAAAAACTTTTGGAAAAACTGAACTTAACAGAGTTTGCAGGCGTTTCCAGTCACTATCTCATGGGTAAAAACTGCTTTTTCTGGTTCTAAAATTTAGCATATTTCACGTCATATGCTTCCTGGCAAATTGCAAAAGCAGAACTAACAGGTTATGAAAAAAAGGATGTGATGCCCTTGCAAAAATAACATTATATTGAAAGGCGTTTATAATTTCAAATAACCATTAAATGGTGGGCGAAACAACAGTATGATTGTAAAACAATCAGACTATGATTTTTTTTAATTATAATTTGTATTCAACTGTTCTTTTTCTTGTCAAATAATATAAATAAATAATTAAAATTTTTTAATATATTCTTTCAGAAAGAACAACAATTTCGATAACAATTTTGATAATTGCATTTAAATTTAGCAGAATAATGATAAAGTGTAATCTTTTTATGTTTAACAACAACCATACAATTAAGTCATATGTGTTGCTAATTCACTATGATTACAGCAACAATGTTTGCTGCATGTTTTTTTGTTTACTTGCAACATACAAAAGATTTTTTTATAGTTTTCGCAACTCACAGTTTGCGATATCTTTCCGTACTGTTTAAAAACTAGCTTCAACGCTAGTTTCTTATCTGATTTTAATTTTTTTTTCAGCAGTTAAAGCTTTTAAGGCATTATTTTAGTAGTTTTTTCATACATTTCTTTCCATGGATTTTTGAAATATCTGAGCACGTTTTAGTGCAATTACGCATGCAATGATACCAGAGAAATAATTTAACTGCAAATAGATATCGAATTTACAAGTTTTCGCTTCACTTTTTTATATCGATTTCTGCCGATTGTTATCAACAAGCAGTGAACCTTATTATCGCAAAACTGAACGTAAAAATTATTTGCAAAAACGTTTCGGATTGCAGAGAGAGTGTAATAAACGGACAAAATACTTTTTTTAGGTGAATTATGGTTAATATTTGCGAAAATAAAGAAAATCTGCTTATGCCAGTTTTAATAGCACTTTTAAAGTTTTGAGTTGATTTTTATTAAAACTATAAGAATTATGTCTAGTGTTAATTTTAGAGCATATCGGGTTTCATATCCTTAATAAAGTTAAAAGATAAAATAAATTTTTAATCCAGATGCTATTGTTCATTGAAAAAATATGATCGAAAAGTTTTTTCGCCGTAAAAATGTCCAGGATATTTGAAAAGGAATCTGAGAAAACTTAGTTCTACTTGCGGGATTTAATTGCACATTGTTTAAAAATTCATATTTTTATACCCGCCACCAAAAAAAAAAAAAATGGTGGGGTATATTCATTTTGTCATTCCGCTTGTAACACATTGAAATATTCATTTAAGACCCCATAAAGTATATGTATTCTGAATTCGGGGTTTGATTTTATGACGATCTAGCTATGTCCGTCCGTCTGTCCGTCCTTTGAAAGCTCGATAGAGATCGCGCCGAAATAGCTAGGGCGCTCAAATTTCGCCAGAATCTTTCCTATACACAAGGTTTGTTTGGTATTGAAAATGGGCCAAATCGGAATGTCAGGAAAAGAGTTATAGCTCGTAATGCAAGAGTACGTCAAAGAAACCATTGCCTTCCAACATCGAATAAAATGCAATTGTGCCCAAACGCATTGACGTAGAGTCATGCAATTTTGAATGTATATTTCCAGAGCAAAAATATATTTGTTTTTTTCTCTTTTTGGTCAAAATTTAATTCTTTTTATTTTCTTTTTGCGCACTTTTTATATTATAACACTTTAAATCAATAGAATATTTATTTATTATACCCTTCACACAGTAAAAAAGGGTATATATAGGTTTGTCATTCCGTGTGAAATTTCTACAATTTTCATTTCCGACCCCATAAAGTATATATTTTCTGAAAGCTTATGAATAGGGGAGTCGATTAAGCTCTGTCAGTCTGTCCGTCTGTCCGTGTGTATGTTGAAATCAACTTTTTGAAGCCCCCCGATATTGCTTGGACCCGGGTGAGGTATTAAAATATCAGAAATATTCGGGAGTAGAACAGTATTGAAAATCAGAAACATCGGTACATAAACAACTGAGATATGAGCAAAAACCCACGACCACCTCGATTTTTTATTCACAAAAAAACATTACAACAACAACATACATACATACAAGCGTGTATACTGGTTAGAGAAAACGTGGCATCGAATCCCAGCTGAGCCAAAAAAAAATTTTTTTTAATTTTTTTAAAATTTTTTTTTTTATTTTTTTTTTTATTTTTTATTTAATATATTATTTATATTTTTATTATAATTTTTTTTTTATTTTTGTTTTATATATATTATATATATAATAATTTTTTTTTTTAAATTTTTTTTTAAATTTTTTTTAAATTTTTTTTAAAAATTTTTTTTTAAATTTTTTTTTTATTTTTTTTTTTTGTTTTTTTTAACATACATACGTGAATTTAAAATTTTAAAATGGGATGTTTTTATATATGTATGTTTTTATATGTAGTATGTACGTATTTCATATGGGATGAATGGTGTCACAAACTACTGCTATTGCATGACTACACGTTGTGAAGGGTATATAAGATTCGGCACGGCCGAATATAGCGCTCTTACTTGTTTTTTATTTACCGTTATATATTGTTAATGTGTATAGCGACAAACAAACACAATAATTTTTAATGTTGTGAGTGTGCAGGGCATTTTAGGTGTTTGGTTAAACAGTGTTTTAGCAATTTAGAAAAATAAAATTACGAAAATATTTTTATAGACAACACGTGGAATGAAAGTGTTTAGAATATATTTTAAAACTTTAAAAAAATAAACAATAATAAATAGATACAAAAAATTTTAATTTTCTAAGGGCAAAATCATCAAAATCATCTTCTCCGATGAAGTGCATTTCCACCTGAATGGCTTTATGAATAGAAAAAAAAGTACTGAACTTGGAGCTCAGAAAATGTTGAGAAACAAATACACCCAAAATGGGTAAATTTCCAGTGGGACTTTTGGTCAGACGGCGTGACTGGATTTAATTTTTTTTAAATAAGGTCCAAAATACAGTGACTGTGAGCGGCATCAGTTACAGACACATAATAACAGAGTTCTTGTGGCCTTATACCACAAAAGTTATTATCTTGGTAATAACTGTAATCACCATAGAATAATCTATTTATAGTAAAAGGTTTAAAACTTTTATTTCCATAGTGATTATTTTTAAAATAAGAGTGATACTACCTACTTTTTATTTACCACAATATTGGATTTTAGCACAAACTAAAGATTATGAATTGGTGCCTGGAGGTGGTTAAAAAATGATATTAATTTTGTGTGGGCATGCCACTTCCTAATTTTATAATAACATAATTGATAAGGAAAAAGCACATTCTTTGTATAAAAATTTTAAACACTTAAGTAGCTGTGTCCAATGTTTTATAAAACTAATCGGGTAATAAGAAACAGTAATAAATGGATACTTATTTTGGATGGACTTCTAAATCTAAATTTTGTGTTGTAACTGAAACTATATGCAGGGAGAATTGTCAGTCATATTCATAGAACCACACACTCCTAAGACAACTTAAACTTGTAACAAAAAAAAACAAAACAAACAAAACAGTAGACTATGCTATATATTGGAGGTGGGGGTTAAGGTAGGCGTATCAAGGTAACATCTTTTACTAAATTCAACTTAAATATTGAAACATAAAGTTATGTTGTCATTATAGATATCCTTATAGAAATAATACGATTTTAAGAAAAAGCGTTATAGTAGGGGTGGGTGTAAAGAAGGGCGTACCATCTTCACTTTCTGCAATTATAATAATATTGAACTTGAAGCTATACCTGCAAAATTTTTAGCACCGTACATATAGCTCTGTTACTTTTATTAGCTTTTAAATTTTTTTAATGGTAGATTATGTGAGAAGAGAGTGTTAAAGTAGGCATGTCAAAGCAGTCTCTGCTGACGAATTTGACTTAGATCAAGCATTATAGAGTACTTTTCACGCAAACTTAAATATTTTTTTTTTTAAGAAAAGATGACTTTCTAGCAGGGTAAGGCTGTGGTTCACAAAAGTGTTTAAACACGGTTGGGACTGGAGTCAAATAACGTACGACATTTAAAATGGTCAACCCGTTATTCAGACCAAAATCCTATTGATGTAATCTGGGGAATTGTAATGTACAAAATCTATGCTGACAGTAAACAATTTTGCACTTTTATGGAGCTCACAGCCGCTGTTGTTGATGCTTAAGAGACAATCACTTTAGAAATATATCTAAAACATATAAAAGCACTGCCAAATCGAATCTTCGAGCTCATGTCCAACGGCTATAATTGCACCGCGGTGTAATAGATTATGCCGTATCCGATAAGTGGGCATGCCAAAGTAAATTCTGATGACTTCTACTTAAAAGAAGTGATCCGAAAAAACTTATACTCGTATTAAATTAAATAAAACTTAAACCGTTCCATATAACAATTCTCAAAGATTTCTAAATTTATTTATTATTTTGTTTATATTCTTTAACCTAAAATTACATTAACTTCCCGAGCAGTTAGGAATTTATTCACTTTTTTCGTAAATCCTCCCATTAAAGATTTTAAAGTTGCTTCCGTCACCTTTTAGGGTGAGGTTGTTCACTTTCACTTTTAATCGGATGTGTCCCAGAATACATTTTCCGTGTTTTTTATTTTTAAATTTATTTAATATACAAGAGTCCAATACCTTTCCACGGGCCGAAGCTTTGGAACAATTGACATTACGGTCTTCTTTTTGGAGTAAAGGGTTCGGTGCTCCTCGAGAGAGTTATTCAAATTCTTTTGCCTTACCAATATCTGTTACGACTTTTTCCCTTCTAGTCTAGGTTCTCTTTCGATGATCAAGTCTTCCTTATACTGCTTAATGGCACTTAAAGTAGTGTAACGTTGAACCTTTAGATATTTTGCTATTTTCCTGAAAGTCTATATTGGATTTTATTTTGACATGTTTTAATTGTTTTTACTTATATTTTTTCGTTGCACATTTTCACTGAAATAGCACTTGAATACGAATGATTTAGAAGAGATAACAAATGATATATTTTTAAAAACTAACGTCATTAAAAGAATAATAATTTGTTGGACCAAGGATGAGTTTTCTCACTTCTGACTCCTTCTTTACATTAAAATACATAGAACATTCTTCTAAGTAACATACTTGTACAAAGAAAAATATATATATTTTAAAAAGGAAGAGCACTATAATCGACTGTGCCGAATCTTTTATACCCACCGCCAATTTTATCTACTTTTATAGCACAAAATTTATTATTTTGTTATTAACAGTAATCGCTATGGAATAATCTCTTTATACTAAAATATGTATGACTTTCTTTGTATAACTTTGATATGCTAGTAAGATGTTTTCGTAAATTAAGTCTTTCAATGAAAATGGGCGTTAAAGTAGGCGTGTCAATATAGTTTTTGCTTATGAATAAAACTGAGATATTTCAATAAATTCCTTTATTATTCCACAACTTTGTCCATTAAGAAATTAAATGAATTTAACATAACAGTGACATTGACTATAGAACAATATGTGCGAAATTTCATCATCATGATATCATATTATGTCAATTTTATGAGCTTCAAATTTCACTAACAGTAGATTACGCGAAAAATGGGCATTATAGTAGGCGTTTCGAAATAGTTTCTGCAAATAAACATAACTCAGATATTTCAATATAAAGTACTTTATTCTTCCAAAATCTTTATTCATAGAGGAATTATATGAATTGAAGATAAAGCGTTATATGGAAGGTGAGTGCGTGTTAACTTATTCTACATTTCAATATATAATCCGTAATGAGTTTACATACAAGAGCATTTTCTTTTACTCAAGAAATACACATACTTGTTTTCGAGTTCAATTGTAATTTTAACAGACGAATGAATGGACAGAAGGACGAACATGGACATAAAATGAAATGGAACTTAGTTAGATATAAATTAATCCGGGTCTCTGAAAATATATACTTCATGGAGTCTAAAATAAATATTTAGATGCGTTATAAACGGAATGACAAAATATGCCCCAACACTTTTATTTTGGTGGTGGTTATAAAAGTGCACCAAAATGCACACACATAATTTGGTATTCAAAAGTGTTATATGCATGCATGGTTGGTAAAATTAATAAAAGTATTTATCTTTTGACTAATACATACATTCTTGAACAGTGAGTGAATACATACATACATACATATGTACATATTTATACCCTTCACACAGTGAAAAAGGGTATATATAGGTTTGTCATTCCGTGTGAAATTTCTACAATTTTCATTTCCGAACCCATAAAGTATATATTTTCTGAAAGCTTATGAATAGGGGAGTCGATTAAGCACTGTCAGTCTGTCCGTCTGGCCATCTGTCCGTGTGTATGTTGAAATCAACTTTTTGACGCCCACCAACATCGCTTGGACTCGGGTGAAGTATCAAAATATCACAAATATTCGGGAGTAGATCGGTAGATCAGAAACATCGGTACATAAACAACTGAGATATGAGCAAAAACCCACGACCACCTCGATTTTTTTTTCACAAAAACAACATTACAACAACATACATATGTACATACAAACGTGTATACTGGTTAGAGAAAACGTGGCATCGAATCCCAGCTGAGCCAAAAAAAAATTTTTTTTTTATATTTTTTTTAATTTTTTTTTTATTTTATTAAATATATTATTTATATTTTTATTATTATTTTTTTTTAATTTTTTTTTATTATTTTTTTTTTTAATTTTTTTTTATTTTTTTTTAACATACATACGTAAATTTATAATTTTACAATGGGATGTTTTTATTTATATATATTTTTTATATGTATGTACGTATTTCATATGGGATGAATGGTGATACAAACTACTGTTATTGCATGACTACACGTTGTGATGGGTAAATAAGATTCGGCACGGCCGAATATAGCGGTCTTACTTGTTTTTAATGTAAATAGTTGCATACTAAACAATCACATACTAAAATATTAATTGTTGCAAAATACGTATGAATTAAGAAAACATACATTCATAGTTGATGCATACGTAGAGTTGCCATTTCTATTTTTAAAAAAAGAGGACGCCAGCACAAAAATGTAGGACATTTGCCCAAAAAAGAGGACGCATTTAAAAAAAATTAAATTTGATTAAATTCACGACGCTATTTAAAATACAAAAACAAAATTTGTTTTTACGAAAAAACTTTATTTACAAAAATAAAAACTTAACATATCATTCTGATTTAATGGTTGAAAATAAAAACAAAACAAAAAAAAAAAACAACAAAAATTCATTGCATTTATTATCGGGAATGTACACTTTTAAAAATTTTTCATATATTTTTCAACACTTCCAATTTGAGCCAATATATTACCATCGCATCTAATAAAATATTTGTAAAACTAGGCAATCCATATCAAAATTATATACCCTTACTATATTTTTTGTTCAAGACTTTCTTCTATATCTGGAAAACAAACTTTCTGAAAAACACACAGCTGACAAGCAGACCCTTTTGCCGATCTTTTTTAAAATAAAAGACAAGTTAAAATAGGCCACTTCGCTAAATAGCGACAATTAGGGATAATAAAACTAATTTTGTACAAAGAGAAGTTTTAAAATTGTACTTTTTCAAAACAAATTGTACGAGCACGTAAATCTTTTCTTCATACATTTCGTGACCTGTGATTTAAAGTTTAAATGTAAGTAAAAAACTTTCGAGAAGGTGCGAAAATCCGGACAATACCGGACATTTGCTAAAAAAGAAGTAGGACTGCCCCGGATGCCCTAAAAAGAGGACGGTGTCCGGGGAAAGGAGGACGGATGGCAACCCTATGCATACGTATCTTCATATGTACATAAAATATAATATTTAGTGCAACCACAATTTATACACACACGTAAAAAAAAAATACATAAATATTTACAACAATACAATATTTCATTGTTAAATAAAAAAAAACACAGAACATGAAAAAAATACAAAAATGACAATTCTATTGTAATTGTGTTTCATTGTGTCTTTGTATAGAAGTAGTTGTTGTTATTGTTGTTGACATCCTTTATGTCATATAAATATCAACCAACATCAACACCATCATCAGGATTTATTGCATTTGAATTTATTGACAGCTACAGCATATAACAGTGTTTAATATTCAGTTAACTGGTATATCGTCCAATGATTTATCGGTTGACTAACAAAACTGCACTTTGGCGTAATAAACAGAAGGACAGAGGCAGAGAGAAAAAAAAAGAATTAATTACGATTTTACTATTTAAATGCAATTCAAGTAACGATGATAGAAGAATTTTTTATTCCCCTAAAATTTTCTATAGAATTAAGCCGCAGAGTTCCAAAACTCGCTAATAAAATAGTTTTTCAGAATTCAAAAAAAAAAAAAAAACTTTGATATCCAGCCGATATAATCCAAAAGGGAGTCCCTTAAATTTGTTTATTTTTTTATTTCGATTTTGGAACGATGGTGAAGGGTATATAAGATCTGTCACGGTCAAATTTGGTATTCTTATCTGCTATTATTGCTGACCCATATTATCATCCTTACGACCATAGTTCTAATATAATTCATTAACTCTGTATGAACAGTACCAGTAAATTTTAAACAAAAAGAATCCTATATTGGGAGGTACCGAATCTGATAATACCCTTCACAATCAAGCACATAGGTATATACTAAGTCAACATCTAGAGATGTCGATTGAACGATGTCCATGTGTTATTTGAAATCCATTTTTTAAAAGCTACCACATGTTGCGTAGACCTGTATATGATAAAAATCTTTTGAAAGTATTTGGCAATGAATAGCTATTGAAATTCAGTATAATTGTCCTATAACTGAGTTATATGAGCAAATAAGCACCACTTCTTCGGTTTTATTTCCTTATTTTTATTATAAAAGTATTTTTTTCCTTGAAATGAAATGAAATTAAAATCGAGGTTTTGCAACTTTTAGACAACCGACAAGGTCAATATGGGTATCAAATCAAAGAGTCTAACTTTTTAAACTTATCGCCACTACGAAATTGTGTACAAAAAATCTAAAAAAAAAAAATTACCTCCTTCAGCGCTCCAAATATCGAGATCAAGTAAATGGATTTGAACAGCTAAATACAGATAATTATAAAAAAGTAGATAATCCGAGATAGTGTGCCAAATAAAATGGTGGATATATGGGTCAAATATAATAATTACGGACTTGTTCTCTTCATGAGAAAGTGCCCGACACAGAAAAAAGAGTGTCTAATAAATGCCTAATAAAATAGAACAAAATTAATAAGATTTCTCTATATGTAGTTTTTTTTTTCAAGAACGAAGTCTTATTATTTTAATAAGGAAAACCTTTTTGACAAAATCAAGAAGGAAACTTATGGTTATTAGAGATGGATATTGAATTAAAAAATTGGCTGCCCTGTTAATCGTAAAACAGTTATGGTTGGGTTAAAGGCTCTCGAATCTCTGTCTTCTATAGTTTTGCATCTCATTCCCATTTTTGTAAAAGATGTCAAAGTCAGAGTTGCCATTTAAAAAAAAAATTTTAGTCAAATTACTTGGAAATTATCACTAAAGTGTCAAAAAATAAATAAACAAAAATATATTTACAAATTTTATGGCACATTTTTTTATTGATATGCTGCTTTAAATGTGTGTGTTTTTTTTTTACCCATGAAATACTTGCAAAGTGTACTCTTTTTGAACAAAAAATAGTTGGTCACCTTATTGTTGATCAAGTGCGATATGCATGTGTTATTAAAATACAGCTGGTTGATTTTCGAGACTCTAAAAACTTTAGATTATTTCTTGTGATAAGGTAATTTTTAGGGCCGTATCAATTCTTGATCAAGTTTCAAAAATTTAGATCGAGATAAACAAAATTTAAAGTTATAATTGCAATTAAAGTATTTACCGATTTAAATATTATCGGATAATTAATTTTTCCAGGATATTCTTTTATAATCGCATTGAACTTATAGCTTTATGTAAATTAAGCTACGAAAATAATTAAATGTAATACTAAAAACTATGCTTGCATAAAATTGTTTAAGTGCCATCTTGAGCTAAATTCAAACATTTAACTTGCGGTAGTGAAGTAAAAACTGGAAAAAACCAATGTTGTTAAATTTCGATCTAGCTCAATAATATATGTATGTCTTAATGTAAGACAACTTACGGACACTACGACTGCTATATTAGCATTTTTTTTAAACAACATTTACATTATAGCATCGTTTTTTTTGAGCTTCTAGACAGTAGACTGCAGTAAACTACGAAAAGCTGTAAAATTCAAAGTAGCGTCCGATGCAAAATGGCTGTCAAATAAAATGTCCTGACTGGTAGATTATGTTGTCACTTAACATATTTGCATAATATTATCAGATTCAGCACAGCTTCAGTTACTTGTTGTAGGGGCAGGTATCTATTATTACTTCTTTGAGTCAATTAGTTATGAATATATTTTGAAATTGTTAATGTGTTTATATATAATTAGCTGGTAGTGTATATATTTATCATTGCTATTCGGCACATGATTTTGTTTTCGAATGCAGTATATAATTTAATATCTTTCCATTGATTACTGTGCGTTAAATTTACAGTTTTACTTTTAAATATAAACACAAAGTTTAAGTATTGAAAATGTCCTTTAAAAATTGTTTCTTCTAATAATACTTTCTAATTATGCTTGTTAAATGATTAAAATAAAAACGCTAGCATGATTACCAAAAACAAAACTAATACACCCTCATCATTGTAATTAAGGTCATAAAATGTCAATGCAAAATTAAATTAATAATTTGTAATAAAAAGAATTCAAAGATATTATCCTCAATTATATTTTAACACTCTGAAAATCCTTGATAAGGGTACAGAAATAAAACATGTTTAATTTTTTCCTACACCTTTTAAAAAATATATATATTAAATACAATTTTTCATGAAATCACCTGAGTAAGTGAACAAAAAAAATTAAATACATAAATACATCCTTGAGACATCTTGAGTTGATGAGCACTTTTTTCGTTATTGAAACCAACAGGATGTATAAGATAAAACAGAATATAAATAATCCTTTCATGTTATGAGTTTTAAATTTAAAAGGAGGGACTTCCAACAACAAAAATTTCAATTCTAATCATGATTAAGAAATTATTCGCTTGAATTTCTATCAAAGGCAAAAAAGCTTAGCAATAGCATTTACTATCAATAATTTATTTATTATACCCTTTACAGAGTAAACAAGTAAGAATGCTATATACGGCCGTGCCGAAACTTATATACCCTTCACAACGTATAGTCACGCAATAACAGTAGTTTGTATCACCATTCATTTCATATAAAATACGTACATACATGTAAAAAACATACCATTGCAATATTATAGGGTTTACGTATGTATGTTTGTAAAAAAAAATTAAAAAAAAATAAAACAAAAAAAAAAAAAATACCAAAAAAAAATTTAAAAAAAAAATTTTTTAAAAATAATTTTTTGGGAGCATATCCCGAATAATTAGTAAATTTTTAAAAAAATTAAAAAAAAATAATAATAAAAATATATGTTTAATAGTTTTTTAAGCTTAAGGTCCTTTTAATAATAAAAATCTTTTTGTTTTGTTTTATATTATTTTTTTAAATAAATTTATAGTTTATTTATAAACTATAAATTTATTTAAAAAAAATAACAAATATCAAGACACAAATCCAACAAAAAACTAATATATAATAAAAAAACGTTTATCCTGATGATGCTACACAAAGAAGTAGCGAAATATTGATCAAATAATATAAAACAAAACAAAAAGATTTTTATTATTAAAAGGACCTTAAGCTTAAAAAACTATTAAACATATATTATTATAAAAGGTCAAAGAAACCAATAATTAATAAAAATATAAATAAAATAAAAAAATAAAATAAAAAAAAATTGTTTTGGCTCAGCTGGGATTTGATGCCACGTTTATTTTAACCAGTTTATATGTATGTTGTTGTTGTAATTGTGAAAAAACGATGTGGTCGTGGTTTTTTGCTCATATCTCAGAAAATTATGGGGCGATTGTGCTGTATTTCAATAGCGATTTATTCCTGGATATTTTCAAGAGATTGATACCATATAGAGATCTGAGGAACATATAGTTGCTTCTAAAAGTTGATTTCAACCAGACGACCGACAGACGGTCAGGGCTTAATCGAGTCCTCTATTCATAAGCTTTCAGAAAATATATACTTTATGGGGTCGGAAATGAAAATTGTAGAAATTACAAACGGAATGACAAAGCTTTATAAGCCCTTGTGCACCACAGGTGAAGGGTTTACAAATTAGAAAAAAAATTTTAAAAAAATTATTAAAATATAAATAATAAATATAAAACAAAAAAAATAAAAAAAAATTTTTTGCTCAGCTGGGATTCGATGCCACGTTTACTCTAATCAGTGTACACGTTTGTATGTATGTATGTTGTTGTTGTTGTAATGTTGTTTTTGTGAAAAAAGGATCGAGGTGGTCGTGTGTTTTTGCTCATATCTCAGTTGTTTATCTACCGATGTTTCTGATTTTCAATACCGATCTACTCCCGAATATTTCTGATATTTTAATACCTCACCCCGGGTCAAAGCAATGTTTCAAAAAATTGATTTCAACATACATATGGACAGACGGACAGACAGACAGACAGAGCTTAATCGACTCCCCTATTCATAAGCTTTCAGAAAATATATATTTTATGGGGTCGGAAATGAAAATTGTAGAAATTTCACACGGAATGTGAAATTCACTGTGTGAAGGGTATAAAAAGGGTATATATAGGTTTGTCATTCCGTTTGTAATTTCACAATTTTCATTTCCGACCCCATAAAGTATATATTTTCTGAGAGCTTTTGAATTGTTAGTCTGTCTGTCTGACCGTGTGTATGTTGAAATCACCTTTTGTAAGCCCCCCGACATCCCTTGGACCCGGGTGAGTTAGTTATATATCAGAAATATTCGGGAATAGATCGGTATTGAAATTCAGAAACTTGGGTACATAAACAACTGAGATATGAGCAAAGTACCACGGCCACCTCGTTTTTTTAACACAACAACAACATACATACATACAAACATGGTATACTGGTTAGAGTGAACGTGGCTTCAAATGCCATCTGAGCCAAAAGAAAAATTTTTTGTTTTATTTTTTATTTTATATATTATTTATATTTTTATTATATTTTTTTTGAATTTTCTTCATTGAATTTTTTTTATATTTTTTTTGAATTTTTTTTTATTACATATATTTTTATATTATATATTTATATTTTTATTATTTGTTTTTAATTTTTCTTTTATTTATTTTTATTGTTTTTTTTTTGTTTATTTAAATTTTTTTTTTAATTTTTTTTGTAACATAAATACGTAAATTTTTTAATTTTATAATGGGATGTTTTTATATATTTATGTATGTTTTTTTATATGTATGTACGTATTTCAAATGAGATGAATGGTGATACAAACTATGGTTATTGCATGACTACACGTTGTGAAGGGTATAAAAGATTCGGCACGGCCGAATATAGCACTTTTACTTATTTTTTGTTTTTTTTGTTTGCAAATGTAATACAAGCCTAACTATAGTCAATAGAAGTATTATACATTTATGAAATAGATACGAAGCTATTGACACTTGTCTGCTGCAGTTATATCATTTTGGTATGGAATATTATTTAAACTTTTTTTAAGTGACATTTCAAAACAGTTTTATATTAATTTTGTATTTGAATATAATTAAGATCATGTCCTCCCAATAACTTTTCGAAAATAGCTTTCATGACAGATAGTTTTCGCAAAGTAGATCTACAAGAACAATAGCATATAAGTGATATTATTTTTAATTATCATTGCTTTTTCGTCGTTTTGCACAATTGATGTAAAAACTTTTTCGATGTAATAGATACAATAAATGTCGATATAAATAAAATAGAATTAATTAAATATATTTCAAATGTGTGTACATACATACTTAAACCAACAAATATTTTTGAAACTCGCGGTGATAGTATTGTTACGTTTTGGCTTGCTGGTACTTACAGAGACATTTTACTTTGATTGCATAATATTTAAAATTTAAAGTAATAAAAGCGTAGACGTAAACATGTGTACATATATACTAACCTAAAAACAAAAATACATATACATATAGAAATATTTATATCCATTAATAATAAAAACTTTATGGAAAATTGTTAACAAAATTAATGATGCATGAAAATATATTTCTACATTAATATGTATGAGAGCGAGTAGAGCAAAGCGGTTCAACCTCAATGCAAGTAAAAGAATTGTGCCAGTCACACACTAGGATAACTGATATTTCCAAAACGATTCAAAAAGTTCAAACACAATTTTTGGCCACACTTTAAAATACAGCAGATTTAGGTTTTATGTAAATTGCATTGCCATTTTATGCCCAATCAGACTTTATCGATCTTAATGGCTTGGATACAGCTTCAATTTCCAAGTGTTTGTTAATTGAAAACAAAATTTTACATTCGATTTCTACTTTGGCACTTACCTTAAATGGTTAGTTGTAGTTTTAAATGCTTTAAAACATTAGGTTATTTATTAATAATTATTTTATAAAAAAAATTGTAAAACATGAAAACTGTTGACTGTTACCCTACGTTGCCACAGGCAAGTATTTACTTGCAAGTAGTGTATACGTATTACTAACGAAAATCAGGAGAAATGCCAAAAAAAAACACAAAAATTTTTTGAGAGGCTACACAGCACAGTGCAAGTTCATTTTTAAAATGTCGTCAACAAATAAACTTCAAACAAATTTAAAACAAATGGCGCTGCTTCAATTGGTAATTAAGTGTTGTCGATAGCCACTATTGAACGTTACCTTTAGACATGTAACTTTTTAATATAATTTTTTTTTATTAAATTTTGATATTTATATTAAAACTTACATTTTAAATGAATATTTATATTTTTTCTTAATATTCTTCATATACATATATACATATTTATTAAAAAAATTAGCTGAATTATTTACCACAATTGTATGATATATTATTGAGTTAACAAAAAACTCAGTATTAGACAACACTGTTTTTCGGCTTGTCACTTTACTTGCCGTAACTGTAAAAATTTTACTTGCTTAAAAATTTCTTCGCAAGCTGAGTCGCAGGTTACCAAAGTGTAGTTGTGTTAGTAAAAAAGTGTTAGTGTATTGGTTTTTTTTCACTTGCACTTGCATGTGGCAACGGTAGGTTAGTAAAATGCGTTTATTTTAGTTTCATGTGTAAGACTGCATTATTAAGTTTATGTAAGTCAATATGTACGTAGGACTTTTAAGAATGATATTCTTGTCCTTTCACTATGGTTTTTATGCGAAAACAGTACAAAACTTATAAACTATTAATTCAATTTAAGTAGAAATAATACAAATTTCATTCTTTCCATTTCAGCTCTCTTGGCAGCTACACTTAGGACTTATCAGCGAGCTGGCTGTGATTCAGAACAACTGTCACTTAGTTGTCCACGCGGCACAAGCATATCCATTGAATTGGCTCAGTATGGTCGAGCGGGAGGTAAGAAAATGTTAAAAATAATATTAAGATAAACAAGAAAAATGATTTAAAAAAAACATGTCATGATTGACTACGTCAATTGCTTATATCCATGAACCTTTCCACGTAGCTACATGTAGTAGTAAACATAGCGGAATTTAAACTATAAACGACGACATTTACTACTAGTTTAAGGTACTACAAATCGCTAGATTTTCACTTGATTTTGATAGAGTTAAATAAAATAAATTTTGCTTTAATTTTTAAGAAGTCAAATAGGAAACTGTCTCAGTCTCACTCTTTTCGGCATATGAACAGCAGATTTTTTTTTTCATCGATGAAAAATGTAATTAAATCGAAATTTTTGCTTATTTTATTCTTTTTTATATTTTCTTAAATAAATTTGTTTGTAATAAAAATAAATAACACTATATTTTAAGAGTATTCCTATCACTTTCCAATTATTTACTAGAAAATTCTATGCAGATTTTAGAGAATTTTTGAAATATAGCATAATGAGAACTTACTAAACTAAATTTTACAAATTTTATTTTCGGACAAAATAACTTAAAGTAATTTCTACTTTCCACTCTAGTACTCCTTTTGCAATCAATTAATATGTGCTAAATTTTATATGACTATCTGTAAAAGTTGGAGCAAAAAATACACATAAGCCGGACTTATTATTACTATTTTTTAATAAAAAAAAATCAAAAGTGTATTTCTTGATATCAAAAAATTTATATAAAAACAAGTAAAAGTGTTATATTCGGCCGTGCCGAATCTGATAATACCCTTCGCCATCATGTACATAGGTACAATCTCACATCGTAGCTTAGCCTATATTTCATCTTATACCCCTTTTTTCTTTATTATTTCCGACGCCATCCTCGATTTTGAATTTTTACGTAGTTATCTGTATTCTTCTAGTCAAGCCCTTTAATTTGATACCCATATTGATCGAGTTAAAAAAATTGTATCCGCCATTTTGTTTTAGACGCCATCTTGGATTTTACATTTTAGAATAATTTACTGTATTCTACTGGTCAAGGCCTTTAATTTGATACAAATATTGAGGATGTTCAAGAAGTTACATTTTAAAATACCAGATTCGGCTCATACATAAATTTATTGTCCGCCATTTTGTAGTGGCGGCCAACGTAAATTTACAGTTGTTTATGGTATTATTATTGTGCTAGTCAAGTCCTTTCAGATGATATCAATATTGAAACTCTCGGTTGTCTAGAAGCTGAAAAAAATTTATTTTCGTTTGTAAGTTTTTAGAATATATATTTAAAAAAATTTGTTTTCCTATAACTTAATAATAACAACTTATAAGAGCCCGATTTATCCAAAATTTTACACGAATATCTCTAGACGCCTGTTATATCTAAAAATAGTAGCAAAGGTAACTATAAATTATTCTATGGCTGAACAATTTTAATTTTGTTGGCAGTCGTGGTTTTTTGCTCATATCTCAGAAAGTTATGGGGCGATTGTGCTGAATTTCAATAGCGATTCATTCCTGGATATTTGCAAGAGATTGATTTCATATAGAGATCTGAGGAACATAAAGTTGCTTCTAAAAGTTGATTTCAACCAACACACGGACAGACGGGCAGACGGACAGACGGTCAGGGCTTAATCGACTCCTCTAGTCATAAGCTTTCAGAAAATATATACTTTAGGGGGTCGGAAATGAAAATTGTAGAAATTACAAACGGAATGACAAAGCTATATATACCCTTGTGCACCACAGGTGAAGGGTATAATAATATTTGATATCAAATGAAAGTTTTATTTCGCATAGAATGCGAAAGAACACATTTATTCGACATCATTAAAGAGGCTATAAGTCTTAGTTAAAAAAACTTCTAAAGATGATAAGAGAGTGCTGCCAAGTTTTTAAACTTTTTTTAGTTTTTCCTTTCTGGTCTTTATTTAATAATATACATCTGTATGGAAGTATGTAATTAACGCTATTATATTTTATCATTGTATATGAGTACATATAGTATGTATTTATATTTTTGTATTAAAAAAGTATAAAAGTATAAAGTAACCACTTGTAAATCGGCTGTATTGGTAACTAGTTATCGGCTTCTTTTTTTGTAAGTATATTTATAAGCGAGGGTAATGAATTTTGGGACAACTCAAACAAAATTAAAAATTTATTCGGTCATTAGAAATGCACAAATGATAGAATCGCAAAAGTAAAGAAATTCACAAGCTTATATAAATTAAGCTTGTCAGTGACTGCGGTAATAATTCCTTTTATTTATTTTCTTTACAGTATACAGTATTTTAAAAATTGATAGGACGTTATTTGAACAGGCAAAATGATCAAAACTTTTTCAGTGTAATTTATCTATCTACATTAAGTACACTTATGGTCTTGTCGTAGGTGAAGCTAAGTTATTATTATTATTATTATTTTATTTAAATTCAATCTTATAAGAAGCACACCCAGATGGGTTTTTTGTACATATTTTGCTCATTTTTATACCCTTCACACAGTGAAAAAGGGTATATATAGGTTTGTCATTCCGTGTGAAATTTCTACAATTTTCATTTCTGACCCCATAAAGTATTTATTTTATGAAAGCTTATGAATAGGGGAGTTGATTAAGCTCTGTCAGTCTGTCCGTCTGTATGTTAGAATCAACATTTTGAAGCCCCCAGACATCGCCAGGACCCGCCTGAGGTATTAAAATATCAGACGTTGTAAAGGGTAAATAAGATTCGTCACGGCCGAATATAGCACTTTTACTTGTTTAAACTAAAAAAATGCATTGAAACCAACATTTTATAAATGGGTTATGAAAAAGAAGTAAAAATTAGCTAAGAACAATAACAGACAAATTTTTAATATTACCAACATGTACATATATACAAAACAGCTTTCGTTGTTTGATTCAAGGAATTAATTTAAACCAACAATTTCTTGGTTTTAAGTATCTAAAATCATACAGAAGTATATACATATGTATCTCTTGTCTCAGAAGATGTAAAGCAACTTTTGGGTAATTCGCCACTAAACAATTTATGGATAAGAAAAAAGTTCCAATAAATAATAGAACTACATTTTTCATAATTTGATCATTTCTTGTTTAAATATCTGCAAGGGGTATTTTAATAACAAATGTACTTTTATTATCTTATTTATTTTTATTTTATATTGACTTTTCGACAACAATCGAAATGTACCGTATGTGAATGAGAAGGAAGAGTAATAAAGCACATTTCTCATACATACATTTATATTGCATATACTGACCCGTTTAAAAAAAACACGTTTAACACTCTTTTGCCAAGACCTGCAAAAAAATCAAATTTTTAGGTACGTATGTATGTGTTTATACATACACGTGCAAGATTGTGGATTTTGGACATGTGTGTACGTTCAAATATGTAATAGCAATAAACTTTGCCTTGCACTTGTGCCAAAAGTATTCCATACACTTTGTTTCGTTTTGCTAACGCATGATGTTGAGTCTTCTATTAATTTTTTTGTTGTTGTTTTCATTCATCTATTTTTCCAGATTTGACCGACCACAGCCTTTGTCCACCAATATCCCCAGGTGATTTAACAACCACAGGCAGCAGTAGCAGCGGTGTTATCAGCAGTTCTATTACTGATGCTAGTGGTGTTGGTATTATTGGTGGCAGTGGCAGTAGTGCTGGCACCGATGTCATACATAGTGGCACCCAATTCGAAGTTAAGCCTCCGGAACTATGTACCGTAAGCGGATTACAGGTAAGCAACATAATTGAAAATACCTTCATGTGAAATAAAAAAATAGAAATAAAAAAGAAATGAAATCAGAATTTGTATACTTAAATAAAAGATATCCCACCCGTTTCATTAAATCGATGATACTCCTTCTAAACTACCATCCAGAGCAAACGTTCAATATCTAACAATTCGTTTTCTAAATATTGAAATATTATGGGTGAGGAATTTTATAAACAAATACATACATATAAGTGTATACACCCATTACCAATTGCACACATACAGTTTCAAGTAAACGGTTGTTTATACGTACAAACATACATATATACCCTTCAAACAATTTTTATCCAAAAAGAGGTTCAAAGTATAGGTGAAAGTTATCAATTAAGAACTTTTTTAATTTTAAATAGTGTCCCCGATCGGGAATACACATTACTCTTCGCTAATACTTATTACCTAATACTACTTATTTAGTGACTTATGTGTCCAAAAAAATAATATCTTGTGCACAGGAAATCTGTACTATCGTTATAAATTTATTATAGTGAATTAGTAACTATTAAAATTTAAATTTACAAGAATAAATATTAAAATTCAGAAAACAAAAAACAAATCTTGAAAATAAATAATATAAAAACAAAAATATTATTACATATATTTTGCTCAATTATCTATATATATAAAAGTGAAACTCTGTGTGTGTGTGTGTGTGTGTGTGTGTTAGCTATAGACTCCGAAACTGTAAAACCGATCGGGCTCAAACTTGGGTAAGTTGTTGTACACATACCAGGGAGTGTTTATGGGTGAAAAAAAGTGGGCGGAGCCACGCCCATAAAAAATTAGTTATCAGTTTTAGCTACTTGCACTTGACCGATTTTTCTGAAACTTTGCACACATATCGAGATGTCATGACTAAATGATTTCGTGATAAGAAAAGTGGGCGGGGCCACGCTCCTAAAAAAGTTTTAATTTTGAGGTACTTGCACTAAACCGATTTTTCTGAAACTTTGCACACATATTGAGCTGTCATGGCTTTATAATTTCGTGATTGAAAAAGTGAGCGGGGCCACGCCCATAAAAAATTAGTTATCAGTTTTAGCTACTTGCACTGGACCGAATTTTCTGAAACTTTGCGAAAATACTGAGCTGTCATGACTTTACACTTTCGTCATTAGAAAAGTGGGCAGTGCCACGCCCATTAAAAAATAGGTATCATTTTGGGGTACTTGCACTGGACCGATTTTTCTGAAACTTTGCACACATATTGAGTTGTCATGACTATACAGTTTTGTATTTAGAGAAGTGGGCAGTGCCACGCCCATAAAAAAAGGTATCATTTTGAGGTACTTACACTGGACCGATTTTTCTGAAACTTTGCACACATATCGAGCTGTCATGACTAAATAATTTCGTTATTAGAAAAGTGGGCAGTGCCACGCCCATAAAAAAAAGGTATCATTTTGAGGTACTTGCACTGGACCGATTATTCTGAAACTTTGCACACATATTGAGCTGTTATGACTTTACAATTTCGTGATTAGAAAAGTGGACAGGGCCACGCCCATAAAAATATTATAATTTTTAGGTTTTTGCACTTGATATTCAATTAAATTCAGAATGCATTTCGATTCATTAAGGGGCGTAGCAACGCGCGCCGGGTTTGGCTAGTTTATAAATAATTTTCAATAACTTACCTCAAGGCGAATAATAGAACAAACAAGAGTGCTATATTCGGCCGTGCCGAATCTTATATACCCTTCACAACGTGTAGTCTTGCAATAACAATTATTTGTATCACCATTCATCTCATATAAAACAAAAAAACATACATATGTATATAAAAACATCACATTGTAGAATTTTAAATTTACGTATTTATGTTAAAAAACAAATAAAAAATATTAAAACAAATAAAAAAAATTTAAAAAATATAAAAGAAATAAAAAAAGATATAAAAAAAATATAAAAAAAAAATTATAAAAATATAAATTATATTAAATTTTAATGTGAACCTTTTTTTTGCTTTGGCTTAAGTTCATTTATTCTTTCATTTAAATTCAACAAATTTGAAAATTAATACTAAGATTCACTAATTTAAATTTCATTGAATTGTAACATAAATAGGAATTTTAAATTACATAGTAGTATACCGATAAAGAGTGCTGATGATGAAATCGTAGCTTATTTTGAGGGTGCATTCCACTCGGCTAGTATCGGAAATAATTTTAGAAAGAATATTCCTAAAAATGGTTACAATCTAATTAAATTTGAATTATAAAATTAAAATGAAAGAATAAATGAACTTAAGCCAAAATAAAAAAATGGTTCAAATTAAAAATTTAATATATAGTAAAAGTTCGAATAAAAAAAATAAATATAAAATAAAAAATAAATAAAAAAATTAAAAAAATAATAATAATATATAAATAATATATAAAAAAATAAAAAAAAATTTAAAAAAATTAAAAAAAATAATAAAAATATAAATAATATATAAAATAAAAAAAAAATATTTTTTGGCTGGGATTCAATGCCACGTTTACTCTAACCAGTATACCACGTTTGTATGTTTGTATGTTGTTGCTGTGTTAAAAAAAAACGAGGTGGCCGTGGTTGTTTGCTCATATCTCAGTTGTTTATGTACTGCTGTATCTAATTTTCAATACCGATCTACTCCCGAATGTTTCTGATATTTTAATACCTCACCAGGCGATGTCGGGGCTTCAAAAAGTTTATTTCAACATACACATGGACAGAAGGACAGCATGACAGAGCTCAATCGATTTCCCTATTCATAAGCTTTCAGAAAATATATACTTTATGGGGTCGAAATTGAAAATTGTATAAATTTCACACGGAATGACAAACCTATATATACCCTTTTCACTGTGTATAAAAATACAAATGTAATAAGGTCAACTGAAATACATATAAAAATACAACTATAATAAGGTCAACCAAAAAAAAATTTTTTTACATTCAGAGTAGTCGTGATTCCTAGTAGAGTCGGTGTAGTTAGTGCCTTTTGAGTCACGTCTGTCCAAAATTATACCTGCATTTGCTGGCAGGGTACATACGTACATATATTGTGTTGTACACAGTTATCGATAAAAACTTTTTGCAGGTATTTTTATATACATACGTATTGGTAAGTGTATGCTTTTTTGTTAGCTTTATCCTTTGCAATACCAAGATGACAATACTAACTACGTCGACATCGCTAGCGCTGCTGTTTGTTTAGCTCTATCATCAATAAAGAGGAATAAAATCTCAAAGACTATGGAATAAATATGAACACTCAAACCGAAACTCTTTTACTTACTCACTCACACATATTTATATTAGTTTTTTATGCAAGTGTTGGTGCGAGTGTGTCTGTTTCTGGAATGCTACAAGTACGTTTGTGAGTACATGTTCAATAATGGCATATTAGAAACGTGTATTACCCATAATATTGCTTCCCTTAAGATCTCAAGTATACAATGTGTGTTTCTTATGATGCGATTGAAACTAATACGTTTGATTTTCTATTAGAGAGTACTTACGAAAACATTCATGTATCCATTTAGAATATCTGCACTTAGCATTTTTGCTTTCTTCACATTTTGCTATTGAAAAAAAAATTTGAATCTATAGTGATTTGGATTATTACATTTCTATGATTTCGATAAATGTTTCGTTGATTCTTCTACTACGTTTGAACACTCAAACTCTCTATCGAAACATTTAGGAAAAAACGCCACATTGAATGAAATCTAAATTTTTTTTTATAGTTCTTTCTGTTTTGTTTTGTCTTTTAGGACTTTGTGAGACACAACTCTTTAATCAAATATGCGCATACAATTTTTCACATCATTGTATAGATATTGTTATATGTTTATATCCTATGTGCATAGATTAGTTTTAAATTTTAGAAACTCCTCTTGTTTTTTTAAGAATGCAATAGCTTTTTATGGCTCATGGCTTAGTTAGGGGCGAACAATTTTTTTAACAGATCCTTGACCTAAATCTGAACTTTAAATGTTTTGGGGATTTACTTAGAATAAAAGTTTTTGCTTTTTTCATTACTTACTTAGTTTAGAAGCATAATTTGTACAATCTCATTGTTACATAGAACTTGTTTATTTATTTATTTGTACATTTTTAATAAAAATATTTACAATTTTACATTTATTTTAGGAGGTCTTCAGACAGATACTCTTGCCGATTTGAAATCGAATGTAAAAGTTTAATTTTGTTGTTATGAAAACACTTTTTATTAGATTTGAAAAGTCAATAATTTGGCGTATAAGATACGTTAAACAATTGTGTTTTATTCAAATTATACATCCTGCAGCGTTTTCTGTTTTAAATTGTATACATTTCACTAGTGATGTAACAGAATGTCAGAATGTCGTCAAACTCAGTATTCTTGATATCAAAATTCAAATAGGAAGCTTGCATGCTTCATTTTACAAAGCCATAATAGGAGAGAGGGCAGTGTTTTGGTGTGGGGTGCACAATAAACTTCATGTTTTTAAGTTGAAAAGTGACTTTGTTCGTTTATAAGAGCAAAAAATATTTGTATAAATTTTGCGAATGCGATTACGAATATCGAAAAGCATGCGAATATAAGAGTCATTACTTTGGACAGTTGTAAAAGTAACAATAAATTTATTAAGTTTAAGGCTAAATCGAGGTACATTCACAAGGTAGTCTTGTCCCGACAGCTGATAGAAAAGAAAATTTGGCAAAATTGGTTGAATTCACCTTGATTAAAGTTTTTTATGAATTGATGGAAAATGAGATTTTCCTTTTGGTATTGAACAATTAACTTAAGTGTTCTTTCTTAATAACAAATGTGACTTATTTTTTATATTTCTTGTTTTAATGCCCTTAGTCATGAGTTTCACAAGTTATATCATTCTTTAATGAAATTATATAAAAATCAAATGGTCATAACAACTTTTTCATCCCTGATATACGAATTATTTGTTGTAGCTATTCACTGTTACGTATGTATGTATTAAAGACCGGCATGAATCGTATCATTCATAGAATCACATTGAGTTCATATTCATAATGAGCTAGAACTCACTGCACGCATACACAATATCAACAACCTTAATTGACGACATCACAAGACCATCCACAAAAAACACCACCACTTTAACACGAACTCATGATCAACTGTTTATTTCACAGCATAGCAATAAAAATAAAAAGTGGTACACCAAAAAAAAAGCCATGCATTCACTCAAAAAAACACGGAGTCAATAAAAAAACCATGCATTCACACAAAATTCATATTTTGGCATGTTTTGTTACCTGTAAGAAGCACACACGCTTATTAGACAGAGAAAGCCCGTAAAATTTTGGAAAACCCTTAATTGCTTAAAAATCCGAAAAATTGTCATTTAGGAATTTGTATTGAAATAATAAAAAATTTTGGTTTTTTATTGTCGTTTCAATGTAAATTCCCAAAGGAAAATTTGTAAGTATATAACTTAAAAAAAACCTAAAAAGGCGAAATAAATTAATGATATGAAGGTTATATGCAAAAAGACAAAACCTGTTCGACGCAGTGATCTGGTTAATGTCACACGTTAAAGGTTACAAGTTATTTTGATAAAGCTGGTGAATTTTTAAAAAACTGTTTTATTTTCAATTGAATAAATATATACATACATACCTAGAAATTACTTCAATGGAAAACGTTAGTATTTTGAATAATTGTATATATGGCTTAAGTAAAATTTTATTAACACATTATTTTTAATTTAAATGTTTTATGAATTTTATTATTTTGTTATAATCTTGCAGATATTAATATCAGATTTAACGCAAGGCGTTGATATTGCAATAATTAAATCTAAATTGCTAACTGGTGAATTAAAATTTAGCCAGAAAAGAAAGAAAAGCAAAGTGTGGGAAATCTTTGCTTCGATAGAAAATTCCAATGGGCAAGAAATTCCAAATATAGTTGGATGTAAAAAGTGCTTCAACATATACAAATTTGGAAAAAGTACATCGAATTTAGTTCGCCATAAATGTTATTTGGTTGCTAACATGAAAAATCATAGCAAAGAGGAAGTAAATGTCGATTTGGAGACAAAAAAAAAATGTACAAAGCTAATGACTGAATGGACCGTTATGAATTGCAGGCCATTTAATATAACAGCGGATGTTGGGCTAAAAAAATTGGCTAGCTTTTTCGTGTCTGTTGGAGTCCGTTTTGGAAATAGTGTGAATATTGAAACATTATTCCCAAATCCAAGGACTATCTCGAGAAATATATGCAATCTTTACGAATTTCATATAAACGAAATTAAATCTGAAATTTCCAAAATAAGATGTAATAGTTACGGACTTACTTCTGATATGTGGACGGATAATTACATTCGTTCCTCTTTTATGTCAGTAACAATCCATTATATTTTGGAAGGAAAGATCGTTAGCCGTTTGTTGGCTATGAGATCAATGAAAGGGGATGCATGCACAGGTATCAGATAAACTTGTCTTATTTTTGGCATGTGAAATGCTTAAACACCTTTTATTTTAAACAGGTGTAAACATTAAAACGAAATTTTCAAAAGTTTTGGAGGACTTTGGCTGTGAGCTAGAAGAAGATAATCCAATTATTGTTACCGATAGAGGTTCCAATATGGTTTCTGCATTCCGCAGCAATAGCAATATTTACTGCATTAATCATTTAATAAATAATATTGTAGAGAAAACACTTAGTGGTATACCAGAGTTAACAGCATTGATAACCCATTGCCGAATGTTGGTAAAATATTTTAAGAAATCCGGCATCAATTCTAATATGGAAACATCATTGAAAAGCATGTGTCCTACTCATTGGAATACAGCATTTTATCTACTTCAATCTGTTGAAAAAAACTGGGTCGAAATTTTTAATATATTAAAAGAAAAAAGTGAACTCCAAAGGATTCAAAATATAAATTTAAACAATCTAACCTCTATAACCACGCTTTTGGAAACTTTTGAAAACTCTTCGAAAACTTTAGAAGCAGACAAATATTCGACATTACATTTAGTTATACCACATATACATCGCCTCAAAAAAGTTTGTGCCGCAAATCAGGATGACACGGATATAGTAAAAAAAAGCCAAGGAGTCTTTTCTTGAACTACTTTAAACCGTTGTTTATCAAAACCTAACCATTTTTCACAAAATAGCTTTGTTTTTGTTCCCACCTACTAATAAACTGTCTCAATATACAGAGAGAGAAAGGGAGGAAATAACGGAGGCATGCAAAAACATTACCAAATCTTTGTCAAAAATAATCCCTGACACCAATTTAAATGAAATTGTAACGTGTGATGATATATTTGGTGATTTTGTAGAGATGCATCAGCCAGATAATATTGAAACCAGGATTGTAAATGAAATACAAGCATATAGGAATACTAACATAACATTCACCAATAATTTTGATGTAATTCAATGGTGGAATGTACACGAAAGCCAATTTCCTAACTTGTTTAAAACCAGCTGCAAAATTTTGGCTACCCCTGCAAGCATTGCATCATCAGAACGAGCATTTTCAGCAGCCAGACAACTTATTACAGAAAAACGCTGCAATATTTTGAAAAATTTAGATTCAGTTGATAAAATTATGTTTTTACATTCAAATATTACTAAAATGTGTGATCATGTTTTAGAAGATATTTAAATTTTAAGATATTAATGCTATGCAAATATGTATATATTTAAATATACACACAAATCTTAATCTACTTTTATATACCTATAATATTTATTTTTTCTTATTTAATTTTCACAATATATAAGTAGTAAAAAGTTCAGAATAATTTTCGTTTTTATCGCCCACAACATAATGTTATACACACAGGAAAATAAAACCAACACGATAACACTGCTATCAATATGAAAGCAAATAAAAATTAACAGTGAATTCATACTATGAAGTATGAATGATTCATTGCTGTTTTGAGTCACTGCTCTGAGTTCACATTTTTTAACCACCTTTTCAATGAATGCATATAAATATAAATAGGAAAACACACGGAGTTTAACATAGAGAGACGCATATGTTTATACATTCACAAACACAAGAGAGTTAGCAAACACAATTCAATAATGGAATGAATGCATATTTTTTTTTTTATAGGTATTCACGCCGGTCTCTAGTATGTATATGCCCTAGGGCTAAACACAAAAGCTACAACTTCTATTAATTGAATAAAATATTTTTGTATTACTCCCCTTTCATAGGTGAATTAGTAACAAACAAATGCTCTTTTTATACCCGCCACCAAAAAAATTGTGTGGGGGTTATTCATTTTGTTTGTAACATATCGAGATATCTATTTAAGACCACATAAAGTATTTATTTTCTGAGTCCTGGTTTCCTTTTATGACGATCTAGCTATGTCCGACCGTCTATGCGTATGTTCGTCTGTTAAAAGCACGATAAAGCTCGAACCGAAAAATTTCTTATACAAAAGGTGTGTTTGATTTTAAAAATAGGCTAAGCCGGCATATTAGGAATGCAAGTGCAGGTTAATAAAAATATGTTCTTCCAACTTCGAATAAAATATGATTGTATCTGAATGCATTAACGTAAAGTGATGAAACTTTTAAAGTATATTTCATGAGTAAAAAAAATATCCTTCTCTGAAATTGCTCAAATATATACAACACGAAAGAAGTAACAGATCAAAATGTACGAAAATTTATACCGCACGGTGTCTTTTTAGGTCTACTTAATAAAACTGACAAAATTAGACAAACGATTCTTTAATTTTACAAGCATTACTTTTTAGTCAAAGGATTTGTAATAATGGGAGATTAAGGTGACACTCCCACCTCCCATATATATCTGTATAAAATGTTAGAACATCTATGAATGCCTTCTTAATTCGTTAAGTGAGAAGCATTCCTGTTTTCCACGATAGTGTGGCAAAAAAACAGTCAACTTAGACTCATCATCGTGCCCAACAATTGAGCATCAACAGTGTCATTGAAAATTTGGACTATCGGATCGAGTGTTGCCGTTGAGGTCACGGGGGCCATTTGGCCGATATTTTGTTCCATACATAATTGAACCATACAAATATTATCATTACAAAAAGCAATGATAATAATTTCCTAAATAATTTGTGTTTTATTCAAAATCAACATCGGCCTTTAAAATTTCACCACCCTTTATAACATCGATATGCTGCTAAAATGTTTTCGTAAATTTAGTGTTTCAGTGAAAATGGGCGTTAAAGTAAGCGTGTCAGTAAAATTTTTGCTAATAAATATAACTTAGATATTTCAATATAGTCCTTTATTATTCCAAAATCTTTATTCATTGAGAAATTATCTGAATTCGAGATAAAGCATTATATAGGATGTGGGCGTGTAACCTAAGTTTTCTGGCATAGCAATAACATTGACTAGAAGGATTTCCATAGCAAATTTTATCATCATACCTCTAATTTTGTCGGTTTTATAAATTTAAATTTCATTAACAGTAGATAATGTGAAAAGTGGGCGTTATAGTAGGTGTGTCGAAGTTATTTATGCTAATAAATACAACTTAGATATTTCAATATAGTCCTTTATTATTCCAAAATCTCGATTTGTAGAGAAATTATAAGAATTTGAGAGAAAACGTTGTATGGGAGGTGGGCGTAAAAGTGGGCGTGTCACATTTATTTTCCGTCAGAACAAAGCCTTTGATCTAAAAGCAATTCCTGCAAAATTTCAGAATTTGTCACTCTTATTAGGTTTAAAATTTTGAACATACTGAAAAATACACTGCGCGGTATAAATTTTCATACATTTTGATCTCTAACTCCCTTCCTAATTCATGCATTTAAACAATTTTTGGGTAAAGATATTGTTTTTGCTCAGGTAGTTTATATCTGTAGTTTCATGTCTCTACGTTGATGCTGGTGGACACAACTCCATTTTATTCGATGTTGGAAGGACACGGTTCTTTCGACCTAATCTTGCATTACGAACTATAACTTTCTTTATTATATTCCGATTTAGTCAATTTTTTATTCCAAACAAGCCTTGTGTATAAGACATATTCTGGCAAAATTTTAGCCCACTAGCTTTTGCGATGGGGCTCTATAGTGCTTTTAACAGACGGACAGACGGACGGACATAGCTAGATCGTCATCAAATCAAACCCTGATTCAGAATATATATACTTTATGAGGTCTAAAATGGATATTTCGATGTGTTACAAACGGAATGACAAAATGAATATATCCCCACCATTTTTTTTGGTGGCGGGTATAAAAACTAAAATACTTAAAAAAAACACTTAACAAAAATTGGTCTGGGTCCCGGGTATACAATGGGGTATAGGGGCATAGAGGAGAGTTTTATCTACTAAATGGTGCTAATTTCTTTTTGTTATCTTATGTTCTCTAGAAGTTATGGTATATTAAAAATGGGAATTTAGGAAAATTTGAACCTAAAAATAAAAAAAAATTATTTCTAAACATTATAAACAATTTATTTTCATGTACTAATGGTTAACAAATTTTAAAATTATACAAAACTAGAAGTTTAAAAATCAAAATCTTACTAATAAATTTCCCGTTTTAGCTAAATACTTAAAATTTTTATTTTGAATCACCCTGTTCTCGGTAATATATGTATGAGAAATAAAGTTTAAATTTGTTGGCTCACGAGGTACACTAGTGTCTACATTCGAATGAAAAAATGAGTTTTGGCCGCCTTCTCGTAGAATGGTCCACTGTGCGGCGGCCATTTCGCCGATATTTTATTTCATACATAATTAAACCATACAAATATTATCATTATAAAAAGATGTGATAATAATTTCCTAAATAACTTGTGTTTTATTCAAAATCACCAAAATCGCCCTTAAAATTTAACCACCCTTAACAAAAGAATAGATAGATAAAAATATAATTTAGTTAAAAAATGTATTTTAAATATTCAAATACATATTTAAAATCTACTGATGCACATTTTTAGGATGTTATTCTACGTGATATTTAGCAAAGACATCATCCTCACTGTTTGCAAAATGTAGTGGCGCCTTCAACAGATGTTGCCGTCTGCAATGAATAAATGCTAATGAATATGACTAATATATTTTTATAAAAATTTAAAGAAAAAACTAGTCGTGGCACATTTATCTTCCGTTATAACGAAGACTTTGACTAAAAAGCCATGTTTGCAAAATTTCAGAATTGTACATATAGTTTTGTCAGTTTTATTACGTTTTAAATTTCAAATATACACTGAGCGGTATAAATTTTCGTACATTTTGATCATAACTCCTTTTGTAATGCAAAGATTTAAGCAATTTTTGGGGAGAAATATTCTTTTGACTCGAGAAATGTATATTCGAAGTTTCATGACTCTACGTTTATCCGTTTGGACACAATTCTATTTTATTCGATGTTAGCAGGACACGGTTTTTTCGACCTATTCTTGCTTTACGAGATATAACTCTCTTCCTAATATTTCGATTTAGCCCATTTTCAATACCAAACAAACCTTGTCTATAAGAAAGATTCTGGCAAAATTTGAGCCCTCTAGCTTTTTCGGTGCGACCTCTATCGTGCTTTCAACAGACGGACAGACGGACAGACGGACGGACATAGCTAGATCGTCATCAAATCAAACCCCGATTCAGAATATATATACTTTATGGGGTCTAAAATGTATATTTCGATGTGTTACAAACGGAATGGCAAAATGAATATACCCCCACCATTTTTTTGGTGGTGGGTATAAAAATAAAAAGTAGAGTAAGGATATTTTCTATCTAAAACCAAGATCAATGCTATTGAGTTTAAAAAATTGAGATTCATCAATTCAGAATTGGCAAAAAAGACCCTAAAAATAATAAAAGTAACTGGTTTTCCTTCTTAGAAAACTTCAACTTGGTTTTATTATTACCTACATTCAGAATTCTATGCATACCATATATAAAAAAAAAATAAAAAAATTTAATTTTTTGGTCCCCCTAATTTTTGGAGTTAGACCTCGGATTAATAAACACTAATTTAAAGAACCTACGTTTAGAAACGTAAATATACAAAGAGTTCAATAAAAATTTCAAAAGGCATCTTTTGTGTCGCCAATATCTTTTTCATCCTCAACTTGAATCAATAATCCTTTATTTCATAGTTTTAGCTTCATAAACGTAGGAAATACAAAAAGTCCCATAAAAATTAAAAAAAGCACCTTCTTGGTCGCCCATAACATTTTCAGTCTCACCTCGTATAAATAGTCACTAATTTCGAAATTCTAGCTTCGCCAACGTTAAAAATACAAAAAGTACAATACAAATTTAAAAAAGAACTTTTTTGGTCGCCCATAACATTTTTAGTCACACCTGGAATCAATAGTCCTTGATTGTACAATACTACCTTCATAAACGTGGAAAATACAAAAAGTACCATAAAAATTCATAAAAGTACCTTTTTGGTCCAAGTTCCAAATTCCAAGTTTAAAAGGTTCAAACACCTATGTAACAAAATATTTTAATTGACATGATTTAAAGTCAGTAAATCTATTCTTTTTTGCATAAAAGTAATTATGTTCTAAAAAGAACCAAACTGTTTTCCCCATTTTTCCCCATTCTACCCTGTTATGAATGTGTTTAAATTTTTACTAAATTACATAATTTTTTATGCTTGGTGAGATCCCAATTAAAAATTTTATGAAAATTGTCCGTCAAATTAGGAATTATATATGTACATTTTCCGATATTTTCCCCTTTTTGGTTCCCTTTTTTGGCTCAAAAAAATTTCCAAAAATTTCACCTAAATAATTGTCCATATTCTATTACGCAATAATAATTATCAAATTTTTTCTCATAGAATAATATTAGAAAATTTTCTTTAAAAAAAAGTACCAAAAAAAGGGAAAATTTTTACCCATTATACATGTGAATGTAAAACAATTGCCGAAATCCTATTATTTTTTCGCAGATTAACTAATACAGTTTACATTTTTTCCTAGCATTATGTGTTTGGAAGTTACATAGGGCACCAAAAAAGTACCAAAATTCAGTTAACCCACATTAATTTCTTCAATATTAGGCAAGAAAAAACTGGTTATCATTTCACGATACCGAACACCATTGACTGTTTGCGCTTGACCTGCCTCAGTTTCATAAAAAAAAAGGTCCAATGATTCCTCCAGCCGAAAAACCACACCACACAGTGACACGTTGAGGATGCATTTGCTTCTCGTGAATCACTCGAGGATTTTCCTCACCCCAAATGCGACAATTCTGCCTATTGACGAAGCCATCAAGATGGAAATCTAATCTCGTACCTTCTACTAGCAAACAATAACAATTGTTCAAATGTCAAGCAATGACACTTCGACTGGCGCCAAATTTAAAAATTGCGTTCTAGTTGCACACCCGATATATATATATAGATTATTCCATAAAGAAAATGGTTAGTGTTAATTTAATGAAATGTTTCAATTACAAGTACATATTTATTTTATATACAAAAAATATTCCCGATACTTGTGAATCCATAATAAACACTTTGTATTAAAAGAATTGCTACACATTAATAACAGTTTCAGACATAAAGTTACTTAACCCTCTAATGCTTAAGAGTGCCTTGAGGCACTCTTTCCAAAAGTCAATCTAACGGAAAATTTATAAGATATTCTTTTTAAATAAGCTTTTAACAGGTTGCTTATAGATGTAACAAAATATTTAAAAGAGGTTTAAAAGCTTTTAAAAGCTTTCTTTTATCTTTTTTGTTCTGTTTTGTGCTTGACATGTGCACTTTCAACAAAAAAAATTTACCGGTGCATATTGTATTTTAGAATAGAAATTTTATCATTTTTGCTTGCATCGATCACATTAAGAATTTTTTTTCCAACAAATCCACTTTTTTTGTTTTGATTTTAAGTTAAATTTGTGGGAATAAAGGTAAGTTGTGCTTTGGAATAGTGATTTACTGATAAGAGCCTTGAGGCACTCTTGGGCATTGAATAGTAAATTTGTTTGTAAATTTTTTTTGGTTTTTTCTTCGTTTCTGGTTCATTTTTGTACGTACAGAAATGGCAGTACGCGTACATAAACGTTTTAAGCTATCCGATTTAAGCGATGAGCAGTTGGAGAAACTATTTGACTCAGTCGAATCAGAAGAAGAGTTGAGTAGTTGTTTCAGTGAAAATGAAATACCTGACATTGATTTTGTTGAATCAGAAAATGCGGCACTAGATATAGTTTTACCTAGCAATAAAAATCTTCAAGCACAAGCCGTAACCTCCAAAAAACCATTTAAAAGACCTAGATCACCTTTGCCAGCGATCGAATTTTATTTAATTGATATGGCGGCAACGAATGCATATATATTATATAGACGTATCCAAAAAGATAAACTGCATGACTCTAACGTGCCTGATGAGAAAAATAAACAGAAGTTGATTGAGTTACCAAAATTTCGGGAAGCTATCGCTGCAGGTTTAGTTACCTATCAAGCTAAACATCCAGCTGGTCGACCCAATGGTGGGTGCGATCGAACATCTACAACAAGTTCCCCACAACCAAGTACATCAAAAGTTGGAAGAAAAACTATTCATCCAGTTGCAGATATCCGATTTGACAATATAAATCATTATTCTGTTTGGTTGGATAGGGAAGGTGGCAAGAAATGGTGCAAACATTTCAAAAAATCTCAAACGCAATGCTTTTGTTCTAAATGTAAGCTTCATTTATGCTGTTCGAATCATAAAAATTGTTTTTTTGATTATCACAGTCAAAAATAAGTAAACTGTTTTTTAATTCGTAAATAACCTAATCATTCATTTAAAGATTTTTCTAATAAATACCAACAATCTGTACTCATTTAAAACTGACTGAGTTTGTACCACAAAAGCCCAAGAGTGCCTTAAGGCACTTATTAATATTTTCTCACCTGACAGAAAAACGGTTGGTTGTACAGGCTTACAAAGACTTTTTTTGAAATCAGAGACCTTAATTTACTTTAAAAAAAATTGTTCCAATTATTTTTGCACGTTATTTTAGAAACGGGCATTAGAGGGTTAATTGTTTTTTTAACTACATTTTATGTAGATATTTCCAACTAATAAAAAGTTGCAGTATTATATTTCATTGATTTTCAAACTATATTAAAACTTAGTTACTCAGCGAATTTTTTACTTCATCTTGCAAAAAATTATGGTGTAAAATATTACACTGTATTTGATATGAAGGGTAATTTTTTTTAAATAATTGTCATTTTCTAAAAACGATTAAACACACCAGTGAACACTTTTTCAATAAATGCAAAACCTAAACGTAATAAAATGTATCTCGTAAAAAAGGAAATATAGAAAAATGCTGAATTCCAAGAGCCAGGTGGTGGCAATTTTTTGTTTAAAATACGCTGTTGTTTAACTTTGCATACAAATGTATGAACGTTTTTTTGTATGTACGTACGTATGTATGTATGTATGTATGTATGTATGTATGTATGTATATGTGTATTTGTGTATGTATAAACATTAACATACATAGATGTAGAATTTTAAATAAATATATACATACACAAGTTTGCTAAAACACAAAAGCAAAAAGTCATAAAATATTTTCACAAATTATTTACAATGCCCGCTTAAAGATATAAAAATCTAAATTTATTTCTATGAAGAAGTTTTTTTTTAGCATTTTATAAATATTAGTTTTTCTTTTTCGAAAACAAAAATATTTGTATTTAACAATAATATGTTTGTATAGAATACAAATGTTTAACATTCCCAAAATACAAAATACTCTAAATTTGTATGTAAATATATGATATGAAATATTCAAAGAAAAAAAAAAAAAGAAAAACATATCCTTGACATCATATATGCAGGAATATAAACGAATAGCTTGAGGCGCCGTAACATTTACTGATTCTAGCTATACAACAATTTTTTTTAGCATTTTGTGAATATTATTGCAGGAAAATTTTTTATTTTCCTCTCTATACAACTACCCCAACAGAAACTTCATAAAAAACTCATTGTTTTATTAAATTAAATATTATTATATATATATATTATATATTATAATTCATTATTCTATTACTATGATTATTTTTATTACTGTTATTAATAAAATGTTATTTGATTGAGAACTTTAATCAATATATAAAAAAAAATTATCCTTCTCTAAAATATTTATATAAAAGAACAAATTCATTATATAAATTTATCCTTGTGGAAGGACAAGCCTAAATTGGCAACACTAATTTCGATTTCTTTTGGATTTAACACTTAGGCAACATTTGAACGATAACACTGGTCTACAGCAAAAATCATTTAAACAAAAAATGCTCAAATCCGTTTTCAGGTTTTTTTCTATCGAACTCAAACTTTTTAAAGGCATGCCTAATATTTCTCCCGAAATAATGCGGTTTTGCTAATACATTTAAAAATAACTTATAAATTATTTAATTATTATTAATTTCTAAATTGTTTTTCCGATTTTGAACAATGCAATGTACCAGACAGTGATTACGACTGAACTATTGATAAGAGTGATAAAATAGTCAGTAAAATAATTTATTTTTTTGTATTTTTACAAGTGTTTAGGAGTTATTCAGAAATAAGTATGTCATGTAAAACGAGTATTTTTTTTGTTTTCAATTTATGACGTTACAGAAAAAAAGTATGTATATCGCTCAAGGTATATTCCCGAGTGGAATTAATATTGAGCTCATTTTACGCCAAAATGTAATTTTTTCATAAATTCACGCTATACTCCCGTCCAACCAAACAATACTATTCTAGATAAATTGTTGTAAAAAAAAATCAGTCGCAATAATTAAACGTTCTTGAGAAAAATATCTCTCCATGACATAAATTTTGCAATAAATTTTGATACCAATGAAGAGATTCTGGCTTTAGCTGGAAATGCTAAAACCCTTATTTATTATTAATATTTTAATTTTAAGCCTCCGCAAATACAAAAAGTTTCTCTAAATGAATATTCAAAATAATGAATACTAAAATGATTGAAGAAGCAGACGCAACCACTAAAATGTATTGATTACCAACACATTAATAATAAACAAATGTTTAGTTAAATACAAAATTTATTAGCTTTAATAAATTGTACTATTAATTCGTTGTTATATATTTTTAGAGCATTTGCTGTAGCAAATTTCGCATAACACTAATAAATCTTAGACGTAATTATTGGTTACGCTTATTTAGGTAAAAAATTTCCAAGTGTGGACGTGGCTTAAATAACACAAGCTTGTGAAAAAAAATACAAAATTGCATGTCTTTGAACAAAAATATGCTGACTATGGAGGTTTGGACGGGCTAAATTCAAATCCGTCGTTACTATTTGTGGTTTTCAATAAGTCAATAAAATATTATTTTATGAAAACTGAACCTTTTTTCATTTCTAACAAAGTGACAGTTAGTCCGAATTGGAACTTTTACTTTACTTTTTCCCACCTTGTATAAATAGTTGAAAGATAAAATGTATATAATGTGAACAAAGCATCAAATTAAATGTGTGCAATACCAAAGTGTTGCACTAATTTTAACATCTAATAAAGTGCTGTATTCTTGGGTTTCTTTTATTAAGTTTTTATAAATATAAATATAAAAATTGATATAAAGTAAATTGCACACAGTTGTATTTATTGTATCATAGTATTTGAGAAATATTTTTAAAACAGGAAAATAATATGATTATAATATATAATGATGATAATAGACACTTTTAAAATTATTATTTTTAAGGCTTTAAAGAAGTCTAATTGGTACTTTTTATACCCGCCACAACAAAAAATGGTCATTTCGTTTGTAACACATTGAAATGTCCATTTAATACCCCACAAAGTATATATATTCTGAATCGGGATTTCATGACGATCTAGCTATGTCCATTCGTCTGTCCCTCTGTCCGTCTGTTGAATAGAGGTCGGAACGAGAGAACTAGGTCGCTCACATTTTGCCAGAAGATTTCTTATACACAAGGTTTGCTTGGCATAAGAAAATGAGAAAATGAGTTATAGCTCGTAATGCAAGAGTAGGTCAAAAAACCCATGTCCTTCCAACATCGAATACAATACAATTGTGTTCAAACGCATTAACGTAGAACAATGAATATATATTTCCCGTCTAAAAGCAATATTTTGCCCTAAAAATTGCTTAAATCTATGCATTAGGAAAGGAGTTATAGATTAAAATGTACGAAAACTTATACCGCACATGGTATTTATGATTCTGGAATTTTGCCAACATTACTTTTTGGTCAAAGGCTTTGTACTAACGGAAAATAAATGTGACACGCCCACCTCTCATATAACGCTTTACCTCAAATTCATATAATTTCTCTATGAATAAAGATTTTGGAAGAATAAACGACTATGTTGAAATATCTTAGTTGTATTAATTACCAGAAACTTTATTGACACGCCTACTTTAACGTCCACTTCCATTGAAAGACTAAATTTACCAAAAACATTTTACTAGAATATCAAAGTTATACAAAGAAAGTCATACATATTTTAGTATAAAAAGATTATTCCATAGCGATTACTGTTAATAACAAAATAATAAATTTTGTGCTTTAAATGTACACAAAATTGGTGGTGGGTATAAAAGATTCGGCACAGCCGATTATAGTGCTCTTACTTGTTAAATAACGATCTGAGTCCGGACTTCATTTCTGACCTCGATTTTGTACACATCTCAAAAAACAAACACTTTTAAATATTCTACAAACATATTGAAAAATTCATTCAAAAGTTTAAATTAAATTTTACCTAAATAAATCAAAATCAAGCCAATTTATTTCACAGTGATACTTATAAGCATACTTGTTTGTTTAGGGAATACTCACGAAAATCATCTTAACGCTAAAAAAAAATTACACACAAACAAGTTACAATAAATGTAAATAATATCTCTTAAGTTTCATTTAAGTTCAAATGTAAATAATACACGAATCATTTTCACTTAGCAGCTTTTCTAAATACCAGAAAAATCTCCGTCTACCTCAAGTTGTCAATGTAAAACGTGTACAATTTCCTGTTGGGTTATTGAACGTGTGCAGTGTAAAGCTCTTAATACTCATACACATGTTTGTGTAGCTACATATGTGTGTTGTTTGTGTGCGGAATGGGGGATTCGATATCAGTGACAAAAAAAAAAAAAAAAAATGATATTGGATTTAAAAGTACAAAATGAATGAAAGATATTGTATTTTTTTTTAAATAAATATTTAAGAATCCATAACCATAATAGATTTTTTATGCTCCACTTTATTTTTTACTATACGAGTATGTATGCATGTATGTATGTTTTTTATTTTCAGTACACTCTTTTGCAAACTGTTGTCGATGCCTGCCAAAAGAAGCGGCACTGTAAATTCTCAGCCAACTCAAAGCCTTTAGCGAATGGAGATCCTTGTGCAGGGATACGGAAATTTGTTGAGATTGCATACAAATGTCGTCCATGTAAGTATTCATATTCATTGATTTCATTTCATTTCTTTTCTTTTTATTATCATTATTATTATTATTTTATCGCAAACAATGAAAATATTTATGAACGAATATCTTCGGTTAACTTTTGTTATTTATTACTCTTGTTATTTGAAATTTAATATTGTAAAATCAAAGCATGAATAAATATAGAAAAACTAAAAAAGTCTTTCAAAGCATATACATATGTATGTATGAACCTAAAATAAATATTCGTGTGTACATATTTACAAATATGTATGTACATGTGTAAGAAAACACTTATTCAATTTAAAATACTTATTTATTACCTTTTAACCTGAGTAATAACCTCGTTTGTTTTGTTTTTGCATATACATACATATGTGTAAAAAATCGCAAGATCTCTTATGAGCCGGGTAACTAATTTTAACTTAGGCGCGATAGGATTTTTCAGATCGAAAATTAATAACCGGGTTGTAATTAGAAAATCAATAAATTAAAAAACAAAAATTTACTTTTTTTCAGCCGACAGATCGCGTAAATATGGGTATCAATTTGAAGAGCTTAAATTCAAATCCACGTAATTAAGTAATTAAAAATTTACCACATATAACCCCCACATATATGGGTATCAAATGAATACAGTAAACTATAAGAAATTTAGATCTAAGATGGCGCCCAAAAAAAACTATCGTATATATGTATAGTAATTTTAAATTTATCTCCTTCAATCCGAGCAATAACATGAAATAACATTAAAGTGCTTCAATGGTACTTGGAATGCAAAGTTTTAAATGTAGGAGTTTTTAACCCTCTGTTTTTTTTTTTTTTAATATAAAGTGTGTCGGAATTTGAAGTTTATATAGAAATCGCTACAGGAAAATTAGCCTAAGATTTTTGTGGTGAAAAATTTACTATAAAGACGTAGATAACACCCTTAACGATTGGAGGTCTTAAAAATAATAAAAAAATTCTTTCTGATTTCTCTGCTGTATTTTGTGTTTTAATAATAAACTCATTTGTTTTTCGTTCTATTTGCCCTTAGGTAGTTATAAAAGGTTTTATTTTATTATTTTTTTCATTTATGTTTGAATGGGATTCCCATAATCCGGATGTCCAACTTTTACACGCCGTTCGCAGTGAAAATGGCTATATGTCGGCAATAATGCATCAAACATTCGGATCCGTGTTCTTCAAAATTATTTGTTCTTTTAAGGTTTCTATCAGTAAATTGAGTTAAATGCCAGTTGTGTTACATGTGCCACCATCCTCTTGAATCTACATATCAGCAATACCATTAAATTTCAATTGAGGGCGAAAAAAGTTGATAAGTATGCCTCAATACCGTTTGTAACTTTTCAGCTATAGTTATTTATGAAGAATGATTTTGCGGCGCATAAAGTACACCAAGTAATTTTGAGCAATTTTCTAATTTTGCTCTGTAGTTAGTCTGCCAATTGCAATACATCTACATCTTCAAAAAGCACGGTGTATGTATTTTTAAAAGGTGAGGATATGGTGGAACTAAAGGTCGCTTGTAAATTCTCTCATCGAAAATAATGTTATTACCTTACTTTTTCTGTACCAGAGTAATTCAATGAAAAAACAAAAAGGTTTGTCATAAATAATGTGCTTCAAAATACATCAAACAGTTCATCTAAATAAACAAAATCAACTCATGAAGCATGGGTCACTTTTTGCCTAATATGCATGCGTTCCATGCACTTGTTGCAACTGAGTGAAGTTTACTAACATACTCATATGAACGGAAAATATCCAGTGACACGTTAGTGTTAAAATGATGCATTCTTCACCTTAATTGAACCAATTCATCATGGTTTTACCCATGCATTAACTGTATCTTTTGCTTACCTTTTTCTTTTAGAATATTTTTGTTAATCTTTTTTGTATTTTTATATGTTTGATTTTAAGCTTTAAAAAGCTTTTCTTATTTGTAAGTATTGTTTGGACAGGCCAAAGTAAGAAATTCACGCGGCTTATAATTTGCGCATAAAAATTAACAGCAAAACGGTGTCTTCTTGAATGCATGTTGCTTTGCAGTAGGAAATTTAAAACTTTCTCCAAAACACCTCTTCCTAAAATTTTACAATAATATTCTGATGCCAATACATTACAGGTGGTGTCAATACTTATCTTGGAACTCGAGAAATTGAAATTTCTTAAATGCATAAAGTATATTGAAAAGGTTTGTTGTTTGTTTTGATTAATGTAATTTTGCTTCATTTAACTCTATATATTTAACGTTACAGTTTCTATAGCTACAGAGCTAAAAGACATGAGCACTGATTCTTCTGTTCAATCCAATATGCAAAAATTCATGACATATTGATAGTAGACGTACACAGAGCCAAAACTGCCTAGTAGAATCAACAAGATTTTCTCTATGAAACGTTTTTAGGATAGGGGGTATCCCAGCAGAAAGAAGTGAAGATTTTTCTTAAGAGATTTCTTATTATTTTCATGTGGTTAATCTTTTAAATTTTATCAAGAAGGAAAACAAATAAAATCAAGAAGAAAACTTGTTATTCACCCTTTTTTTTAACTTAATTTCCGTTATTTAACCACAAAAAAAGAATCCATAGAGAAAAACTTTTTGATTCTATTAGGGTTTCTTCTAAAATGTAAAAAAAATGGATTTCTTATTGATTTCATTAGGCTACCTAATTGATTTTTTCAAAAAGGTATTTCTTATTAATTTCATTAGCTTCCTAAATGATCATGTATAAATTGTCTTTTTAATTTTTTTAATAAGGACATCTTCATTATATTAGTTGGCTTGTTATTTCATATACATATGTATGTATATAAATCAACATAGAGACAATTTCACGTTTTTTTACTGAAATATTTCTCTGCTGCAGAGACTTTGATATGTGCATGTTTGTACATGTGTCGCCGCTAATAACTCTACTTTTTTGCACTTTACATATTAAAATTATACTTTTAGTTGAAAGTGAACAGTTAGGAAGTGAACAAGTCGAAAGAACAAATAAATATTTGTCCACTAAAATAAAATTTAATGTTAATGAAAAAAATCTAATTGTAAATAGTGCATCTAATTTAATATAATAAAATAAGATAACATATGTATATGTATGTAAGTGTGTACGTAGAATGTACGTAATATAATAATGGCGGACCAAACAAGTTTTGCCTCTTTTTAAATCATGGGAACTGTGCGATGAAACGTGCCACATTCTTTCAAGTTTTGGAATTGCATCAATAACTATATTGAAAAAAATGGAAATTGAAGACATTGAAAAATTATTTAATAAATTGGACCAAAAAAATATACTGGGGAGCATGTACAGTTTAAAGCAGGCTTAAGGGAATGGAGGAGAAATATGGTACGTAAAAAATAATTTTTATCAACAATATATATTTTAACCGAAGTATTGATTCAGAATTTACCATTTATATCTGACAGAGTTAGTAGTTCCGGGTATATGGACTCCCCACACAGCAGTATACAGATGTCAGCAGAAAATTCTATGTATATGTGGCACTAGCCTTATCAACCTTCTTAAAAATACCGTAAAAGGACAGCAGTATCCATTTTTACTTACTGAACAATGGACTTAGTTACTCTATTAAAAAAATACTGGTAATAGAACTTAACTTCTATTATTATATCAAATGTATTTATAAAAATTATAATATATGTATTAAGGACAATAATTACAACTTGCCATTAGTTAAAGGTAGGATTTTGACATTTTTATCTATTATTATTAATAATAATAAAAATAATATTTAATTGATAAAAATATAATAAATGAACGTTTTATAATAAAAAGCCATTTATCGGTCTAACAAAATTCTGCCTTTAACTAACGAAAAATTATAATAATGGCCGAAAATACTTATCCAGAAAGATACTAGTAAAAATAAAACATTTTTTTAATTATATTAAATGTATTTCTAAGTAAATATATAAATAAATAAAGTCAATAAAATTATCAAATAAAATCAAGAAGTATCATTTAAAAAAATCAAGAAGATAGCCTAATAAAATCAAAAAGAAAACCTTTTTAAAAAAATCAAAAAGATAGCCTAATAAAATCAAGAAGAAAACCTTTTTAAAAAAATCAATAAGGAAACCTAGTAATAACCATAAGTTTCCTTCTTGATTTTGTCAAAAAGGTTTTCCTTATTAAAATAATAAGACTTCCTTCTTGAAAAAAAACTATAGAGAAATCTTATTAATTTTGTTCTATTTTATTAGGCATTTATTAGACACTCTTTTTTCTGTGTATGGGTAGAGAAAATAAAGAACTAGTTTACATAACGTCTTTTGTAAATTATTGTGTTCTATATGTATAGGTTTTATATGTCACATAGAACACAATAATTTACGAACGACGCGTCGCGACGATAAGCTATATGTTTCAGCTTATCATATAATATTAGTGTCTCGTTTATTATAGCCTTAACCTGTGGACGGGGGTGCCAGATAATTTTGATAAAAAATCAGCATATTTTCAAAAAATATTGCCATTATTGGCACTTCAATTTAAAAATATCTGAAAAAATCGGCATATTGAAAATAACAATTTTAAATATAATAAAACATAGTTTTTTTTTTATTTAAAAGTTCTATATAAAAATTTATACAATTATATACAATTTTAAAAATTTCATTTTGGTTAAGTTTTGATTCTGATATTCTTTACTCTTTAGCCAATAAGCCCAAATACACCTCATCATATTCCAAAATATTCTTTGTGTTCATAAATTCAGTTAAATAAATTTTATTATTTATTTTGTATTTAAAATATCGGTTTTTTATAAAATTACTTAATACAGTTCTTAGAAAGCCTTCCCTTTGGTTGTATAGCTTGTGTATTTCTGTTGACTCGCTTTGAAATATTTTGTTAATTTTATTAACAATTTCAAGAATATATTTTACAAAAGATAAATATATTTTATTTGATTAATTTTAATTTTTCATAATAGTTTTTGTTGTATCGATTTGAAAAAGGTATATTTTCAACGCCTCATACATAATCTAGAATTCTGACAACTACTGCTTCAAGCAATAACCATCTGGTTTGACGTGGATGCAATAATTTTTTTGGTTTTATTTCTAGCAATTCTTGAATGTTTCGACATTGATCAAGTCTTTTTGGATTATTTGATACATAATTGTAAATGTCTCTCGCTAGAGTTTCAACTTCGGAAGGTAATTGGAGGCACACTTATGATGAACATAATGCAAGTTAATGGCAAATACATTTTATAATAAATAAATCTGGTATATCGTTTTATAAATGTTTTGCAACTGAATTATTTTTGCCTGTCATAACAGCGCCGTCATCAGCGTACTAACCCAACGCACACATTCAAACACTGCATATAATTCTATAGAAATCTAACCGTTTTTTTAGTAGCAGTGCTGACTTATTAACAGTTGTTGTTTTTTTAATGAAACAAGTGTTTCAGTGTTGCCCAAACTTAATTATATTATTATACTAAAACAAACAAAGTAAACGTTTTTTAAATGTTTATCGCAAAATCGGCAATTTTAGAGCAAAAATCGACAAATCGGCACTTTTACAATTTTGAGGCAAAAAATCGGCAAATATGGCAGGCCGGCCCGTGGAGCCCAATATATATATAGCTTTGTCATTCCGTTTGTAATTTCTACAATATTCATTTCTGACCCCATATAGCATAAGAGAGTCGATTAAGTCATGTCCGTCTGACGTACAACTAATTTACAGTAATTCAAAATGTACCTAATTCATCCATCTCAATATTGGTATCAAACGAAAGGACTTGACCAATAGAATAGTATAGAATAGAATATAGCATAACAGAGTCGATTAAGTCATGTCCGTCTGACGTACAACTAATTTACAGTAATTCAAAATGTACCTAATTCATCCATCTCAATATTGGTATCAAACGAAAGGACTTGACCAATAGAATAGTATAGAATAGAATATAGCATAAGAGAGTCGATTAAGTCATGTCCGTCTGACGTACAACTAATTTACAGTAATTCAAAATGTACCTAATTCATCCATCTCAATATTGGTATCAAACGAAAGGACTTGACCAATAGAATAGAGCAAATTATTAAAAAGTTTATATATAAGATGGCGCTTTAAACAAAATGGTGGATAGTACTTTTTTCTAATCCCATGAATATGCATATCAAATGAAAGACCTTGACTAGTGGAATACAACTAATATCTAAAAAAAAAATATGTAAAATTGAAAATAAAACAAAATGAAATCTAGGCTTTGTGGCCTCTATACCTTTGTACAAGATTGTAAAGAGTATTATCAGATTCGGCACGGGCGAATAATGCATTTATACTTCTTTACAACTTTTGAAATTTTGGCGACTCGTCAGCAAGCTCTTAGTAACATAAAGCTACAAATAAATTATTAAAACTAAAGGTTAACTCGTTATGAAACTTTTTTCTCATAAAACTATTGTAATGGTACTTGCTGCGATAACACGTGCATTATTTTAAAGAAATTTTACAAATTTGTTTATATGTATACCAAAAAAGTAGAATTGAAATAGCTATTATTGATAATATTATATATTTTCCTCTATTTAATATCTGCACACAGAAAACAGTTTCGTTCTGGCAACCGAATTTGTTGCCAATCGAATTCATTCGGTTCCACGTACTATCTCACAATTCGTTTGTAATAACAGAAAAATTTCGTTTCTAAGCTTGACAGATTTGATTGCAACATTAGAATTTTAATTGTGTTAGAAGATTTTATTAGTTGATATTGAAGGTGAACTGCACGTAGACTTTAAATTTGTTTTCTGCATTTCATTTGACATTTCTCAGTCTCAAACTTACTCAATTTGATCCGTGGAAAGATACGGAAATGACCAACGCTTTAAAGTTATTCAGGTTTTTTATGAAAATGGGCGTTCAAATCAAAATGCATTTTGTGCACTTCGTAATTCTTTTGATCAACAAAATCGTTCAAATTCGTCCACAATCGGGAGAATTGTAAAAAATATTTAAATTTCTGCAAAACAGGTCTGTATAAAATGTTAGAAAATCTGTGAATGCCTTCTTAGTTCGTTGAATGGGAACCACTGCTGGTTTTTGCGATAGTGTGGCAAAAGAGCAGTCAACCTCGCATCATCATCATGCCCAACAATTGAGCATCAACATTGTCACTGAAAATTTGGACCATCAGATAGAGGAGTGGCGCCAAGGATTGGGGGGGGGGGTCATTTGGCCGATATTTTGTTAAATACATAATTAAACCATAATAATAATAATAATAATTTGAGTTTTATTTAAACATCGGTCCTTAAAATTTAACCCCCTTTATAACTTCGATATGCTACTAAAATGCTTTTGTAAATGTAGTCTTTCAATGAAAGTGGCCGTTAAAGTAGGCGTATCAATAAAGTTTCTGCTAATAAATACAACTAAGTTATTTCAATATAGTCCTTTATTTTCCCAAAAACTTTGTCAATAGAGAAATTACATGAATTTAAGATAAACCGTTATATGGGAGGTAGGCGTTAAAGTGGGCGTGTCACCTAAACTTTTTGGCACAGCAATTACATTGATTAGAAGGATATACGTAGCGATCATCATACCTCAAATTGTGGCGGTTTTATAAGCTTTTAAATTTCATTAACGGTATATAACGTGAAAAGTGGGCGTTATAGTAGGCGTGTCAAAGTTGTTTTTGCGAATGAGTACAACTTAGGTGTTTCAATATAGCTCTTTATTATTCCAAAATCTTTATTAGTAGAGAAATTATATGAATTTAAGTTAAAACGTTATATGGGAGGTGGGCGTAAAAGTGGGCGTGGCTCCTTAATTTTCAGGCACAGTAATGAAAATGCCTAGGGGGATATACGTAGCAAATTTTGTCATCATACCTCTAATTTTGGCGGTTTATGAGCTTTTAAATTTCATTAACGGTATATAACGTGAAAAGTGGGCGTTATAGTAGGCGTGTCAAAGTTATTTTTGCGAATGAGTACAACTTAGGTGTTTCAATATAGCCTTTTATAATTCTAAAATCTTTATTAATAGAGAAATTATATGAATTTTGAGTAAAACGTTATATGGGAGGTGGGCGTAAAAGTGGGCGTTTGGACATAATTCCATTTCATTCGATGTTTGAAGGACACGGTTTTTTCGACCTACTCTTGCTTTTCGAGCTATAACTCTCTTCCTAATATTCCGATTTAGCCCATTTTCAATACCAAACAAACCTTGTCTATAAGAAAGATTCTGGCAAAATTTGAGCCCCTAGCTTTTTCGGTGCGACCTCTATCGTGCTTTCAACAGACGGACAGACGGACGGACATAGCTAGATCGTCATTAAATCAAACCCTGATTCAGAATATATATACTTTGTGGGGTTTAAAATGGATATTTCGATGTGTTACAAACGGAATGACAAAATGAATATACCCCCACCATTTTTTTGGTGGCGGGTATAAAAACTGTATTTGTTTTCAAATATATGATTGATGCAACTGAGCAAAATTTTGAATTGGTGTTAGTAAAAGAATAATCGATCATAATTACCAATTCTTCATTTGACCCAGGAAAATAAGAAATTAAACATAATTTTTCAGTTATTTTATTTTTTAATTTTTTATAATATAATTACATACATACATATGTACATATATAAATACATGAATACAAATAAACAAATACATATGTATGTACATATATAAAGACATAAATACAAATAAACAAATACATATGTATGTAACTCCAATTATATACATATGTACATAAAAATAAAACTAAAAAATATGAAATATTATAAGGATAAACTGTTAATATTTTTCTTTGTCCTAATTTTCAAACCATTTTGCAACCCCGTTACAGCACTATTCATTACATACATAAGTACGTATGTATGTATGTATGTATGTATGTATGTATCTTGCAAATTTCTGCATTCGAAAATTCATTTCGCGTACTGAGATGCATTAAAATATAAATAAATACATATTTAATATAAATAAATAAACGATATATGTATTACCTTTAAAAGAGTTACTTGTAGATTTGTTTTCGTACCACAATATAAAAGTTAGGTTTTTTTTAAATTTATTTAATTTTAAAATTTTTTTCTCAATAAAAAAATTTGTTTTGTGTTCTAATTAATGTAATTTTTTTACGATTGACAGAAAAATCAAATGTGTTTGAAAAGTAGTATATGTATTTAAGTTTGTAACAGATAATTTTTACATACAACTCTTTTTCGTTTGTAAACACCAAATATAGCTTAACTTTAATAATTTCTTTACTGAAATCGAATTGTAATAATACAGGTAACCAATAATTACTTGCAATAACTGAAATTGCATTTTTATACTAACTGCTAAGCACATGGCATGCATCTTTTTGTTTAAGGAACAAATTACAGCACTCAAAAAGTAGTGACCGCGGACTAAGCAATCTGTAAGAGATGCCAAGCGCCGCTTTTTCATATGTGAATTGCACCATATTATTCGTAAATTTTATGTTAAATCACATTTTACACTGTAACCTTCCTTTTCTTATTAATTAAATTAAAAAACAATAAAACCTATAACAATAATATATATATTATTGGTATAGGTAGTTGTAATGGACGGTTGCTTCTTATTTGTACCATATAATGACGCGATTTATTTAATAATTTAAAACCACCCCCTTAGCTCCTTATTGATGTTTATCAGATTCAAATTCATATTTCAGCATTTCTCATCAATAGTCGGATCGAAACGATAAGAGGTTATTAAGGTTGAATTAAAATATAAGAGTCAAAAGTTCACTTCTTCAATATATATGTATGTAATTACAAATTAGATGCATTACTATGTAGTAGTTATATATTTTACAAATTATACATCGATGGCGCTGCCAAGTCATACATAAAATAAATGTTACACTGAATACCGTATTCTTAGAACAAAGCTTTCAATAACTCTAACATTTTGCAGTCATTCTACTTTTCATACCCGCCACCAAAAAAATGATGCAGTTAAATATTTCGTTTGTAACACATTGAAATATCCATTTTAGACTCCATAAAGTATATATATTCTGAAGCGGGGTTTCATTTTATGACGATCTTGCTATCTCCTTCTATTGAAAGCACGATAGAGGTCGGACCGAAAAAGGGGACTCAAATTTGTCCAGAATATTTCTTATACACAAGGTTTGTTTGGTATTGAAAATGGGCTAAAGCGGAATATTAAAAAGAAAGTTATAGGTCGTAATGCAAGAGTGGGTCAAAAAACCATGTCCTTCTAACATTGAATAAAATGCAATTGTGTGTACACGCATTGACGTACAGCGATGAAATTTCGAATGTGTATTTCCTGAGTAATAAAAAATATATTTCCCTGAAAGTTCCTGAAATCTATACATTATGAAAAAGAAGTTATCAATCAAAATGTACGAAAATTTATACTGTATAGTGTCTTTGTCGGTATATTAAAAATTAAAAACGTTATAAAAATGGCAAAATTAGATGTATGATTCTGAAATTTCGCAACCATTGCTTTTGAAAAGACTTTGTACTAATGGAAAATTAATGTGACAAACCCACTTTTACGCCCACATCCCATATAACGCTCTATCTCAAATTCATATAATTTCTCTATGGACAAAGTTCGATACGTCTACTATAACGCCCACTTTTCACGTTATCTCCCGTTAATTAAATTTAAATGCTCATAAAACCGACAAAATTGGAGGTATCATGATGAAATTTACTACATATATCTTTCTGATCAATGTCATTGTTAAGCCAGAAAATTTAGGTGACACGCCCACTTAAACGCCTACCTCTCATATAACGCTTTATCTTAAATTCATATAATTTCTCTATGAATAAAGATTTTGGAAGAATAAAGGACTATATTGAAAAATGTTAGTTGTATTTATTAGCAGACACTTTACTGACACGCCTACTTTAACGCCCACTGTCATTGAAAGACTAAATTTACTAAAATATTTTAATAGCAAATTGAAGTAACACAAAGAAAGTGATACATATTTCAGTATAAAGAGATTATTGCATAGCGATTACTGTTAATAACAAAATAATAAATTTTGTGCTATAAAGGAACATCAAATTGGTGGTGGATATAAAAGATTCGGCACAGCCGAATATAGTGCTCTTACTTGTTTCTATTCACCTATCAAAAAAGCATCACAATATTATATGATATACAAGTATATTCGTTCTAGTTTCCCATTTGCTATTTTCATTTGCTGAAAAGGTAAAAGTCCACAGAAGTATTAGGTTCAGCTTAAAATAAATTGAAAAAAAAAATGTTTTTCGCAATATTATTTAAGTTTTGTTTTCCCTCGTCAAATATCTATAAAATTGTATCCAATCATTTTATAATACAAATTTATTTTTTATATTAAAATAAACTTTAGTCTTTTTATATTAATCCAGATTTATTTATATATTTTTGCTTTTTTTTAATATAGTGTTCCAAGATACGAAAATACAAAAAAAAAAAACAAATACATTATGTTAGTCCTTTGTGAATAGATATTATTTTTTAGTTGTTAGCATCTAGGGGTTGCTCAAATCATTTCATTAATAGCAGTCTCTCATTTCTTTTGCTCCTTTCGACTAAATTATAAATGTATAAATGTTCATGCTCATACTCATACTAATCCATATACAGACAGACATTTACAACAAATTTAGTATAAAACCGACATGCACAAGGACTACAAGATGTCTGTATTATCAAGTCTGGAGGAAGAGCATTAACCTCTAATTAGTTACAACTCATTGATTCTACTCAGTCTTGTGTGGAATAGAAAACAAAGTAACAAACTACACTAAAAATTAAAACAAAATTAAGCCATCAAATTGAATGAATTCTTTTGAATGATTTTCTTTTTTTCCCTTTTTTGTCTATCATTTTTAGTTTCAGTCGCAGTTAGAAAAGGAGTATTTAGTAATCGATTTTTTGTTAAACAACTTTAACAAACATGTATGTATGCGCATACAAAGGGTCCGCCACATAACTTTTTTTTTTGAAAATGCTTTAAAAAAAGTGTAGCTTCGGCTGTGTGGCACGTAGCGCCGTCCTGTTGAAACCAAATGTTGCCAATATCCTCCTCTTCAATTTTTGTGAACAAAAATTCGTTCAACATGGCCCGATAAGGATCGCCATTGACTACGGCCACTCCTTGCTCATTTTCACAGAAAAATGGCCCAATTATGCCTCTAGACCAAAATCCGCACCAAACAGTGACTCGTTTTGGGTGTATCGGCTTTTAATTGTATGCGTGCGGGATTTCTGCGCCCCAAATGCGACAATTTTGCTTGTTTACATACCCGCCAAGATGAGCTTCATTTGAAAAGATGATTTCTTTGGCAAAATCGGCCAAAGTAATGTCGCAATATTTCCCAGCGTTGTTCAAGCGTATACACAACCATATTCATTCAGCGGAAGGATAAAACTAATTATCTGTCAAACCAGACATGAGCTAAGTGTTACCATTCACGAAATAAGCACTAGTTCAAAAAAAGAAACATTAGATGGCGGACCCTTTATTTTAAAACGTATTTGTAATCTATATATATAAAATAGAATGTATGTAACGTATGGTTTCCAAAACGGCCAAACCGATTTTGATGAAATTTTCAGGAAATCTTTAGAATATTTAGGCGGGTGACACTATGAAGTTTGATTTTTGATTTTCAGTCTGCGGGCGGAGGGGCGTGGCAAAATCCAATTTTCACATTGCACCACCAATGACATATACATATTTATTTTGTTTGCTTGTTTTTATTTTATTTTGAAAGCCGTTGTCATGTTTTTCAAAACGAGATATTAAACTCTAAAATCGCTTATGTAGTTCCGAAATATATATAAAAACCCAATGTTAATAATGATCCAATATTAAAAATATAAAACTTTTGAAATTTTGCATTCAAAAATCCGAGTTTTCGGTTTATTTACAAAAAATATTTACAGCTCAATGGGCAAATTCAATTGAAACTGCCCGGCAAATTAATCAAATACAAATCGATCGACACAGTAAAGGATGAAGAACAAGCCGTCAATAATCCCACCGAATTTTTGAATTTATTGCAACCACCTGGAATGCCACCGCTTGTACTAACATTAAAGGATCACCGGTAATTCTTATTCGCAACTTAAACGCAGCGAAGTTTTGCAACGGAACCAGATTGACCATCAAAAACAGTTCACCAAATTTAATCGAGGCAACAATCATCGGTGGCAGATTTAAAGGCGAAGACGTACTTATTTTACGAGTTCCGATAATTTCCAACGATTTACCATTTCAATTCAAGAGGCTCCAATTCCCCTTGCGTCTTGCCTTTGCTATTACCATCATCAAAGAACAAAGCCAATCACTGACTTTTGCTGGCTTAATTTTGGCAAACTCAATTCAATTTAAATCGTGTGTTAATACAACAATAATGTTTGCTTAGGGCCAGCAACCCGGACTGGGTGAGCTAGTAGTAAATAAAATTTATGAATTCACAAGTAGTACTATCATATCCCGTCTTTCTAATGGCATAATTTCCTAAAATTTTAGAAGCGATAAGGTAATATTTTATTGTTTATATTAAAACTTGTAAAGCCTTTTCATGTATAGGACAATATGAGAATACGGATGCTAGCATTTGTTGTTAATTTTCCCCAACGATATTGCGCATAAGCTGGCTTACGCAAATGTTTCATATTATAATGCACTTTCGAAAAGAGCAATACTAGTCGCAAGTTGAGCACTGATAAAACTTTTTGTGCATTGTTTATGATAACATGCATACATATTTATACAGAAAACTTAACTTAAAGGTAATTTTCGGCAGTCCGCATGGTCCTCTCGGTTGTCTAAAAGTTAAAACCATTTTGTTTATAAGAGGTGATTCCAACCACCAAATGGACAGACTGAATTTGGAAACGACTCCCCTATTCATTAGCTTTAAAAAAATATATTCCTTATGGGCTCGAAAATTAATATTAAAGAAGTTAGATAACAAAGCTATACATACGCTAGGTACTACAGGTGAAGGGCTTAGCAATAGACAGTTAAACAATAAAGTGTGAATATTAAACATTACTGTTACTGCGCATACACATATTTTTTGCCTTGTGAAAATTGCCATGCGATTCAAAAGTTAGTTATAAGTTAAAAAAGATGAAACTTCTTCAGATATTTATTATTATATACTTATATGTGACCATCTCCGAGAAAAGGGACCTAGTGTGTGAAAATGAAGTTTTGAGAAAAACGCATTTAAAGTTTCATTATCACTGTGAACGCACCTTCAGTTGGGAGATGCGATTTGGTATGGTTAGTTATGATTGGGTGCCGACTTTGGTGACGTCATGCCAATGTGGTAACGTATTTTTTTCTTTCGCTTTTAGTGTGACAATACTTTTGCTATTGTTGCTGCTCTATTTGTTATGATCTCGATACTTGATTCTTACGCCGCAACCAGTAACCGACGCAACAACGTTTTTATGGAGTAAATAAATTTTTATCAGAAATCTAACTCATTTCATCTTATTCTACACCCATTTAGGTACCAGAGTCCAAACCCGTTTTTCGACACGCTAAGTCCCTTTTCTCGGAGAAGGTGACATACTTATATGCATAAGTGACTATCAAGAAATTGTTTTCTTATAAAATGTTATTTAATTGTGTACTCCACCAAAAGATCTAAATACCAAACTACTTTACAGAATACATACTTTCTTGCGCTTCCGTTCTTAACAATTTTATCATGTAACGATAAGAGAATAAAGTCTGTATTACTTAAGGCCATGACTGACTATCATATTTAGACGTTCGTTATGTCAAAAATTGTATCTGTGTTCAGAAAGTGTGATAGTGTGAACAAAAACTGCACATGTGTGACAAATTTTTTGACAAGTGTCTCCTATTTGATAAACTTTTGGACATTTTCATAGACTTATAGATTCTGTGAAATCAGAGTTGCTTTTTGTAAAGCAATTATGACAGTGTGGCATACAATCGTACACTTTGTTGCGATTTCCTCATGTAGGACAGAAATCTATCAGAATTTTGTTTGACATAATCGCAAGACTTTGTACGAAGTCAGGGCAGTCATACAAAAGCCAAAACTAAATTTGATGAGATATGTGCTGTTACAGAATTAGTTTCACTCGATTTTAATTTATTTTGTTTTAGTCCAATTTAGACTTTATTTGACAGCTTTGGCAACATTCAAGTTATGAAAAATTTAAACTTTGTAGAATACTTTCAGGGATTTTGTAAAATTATTATTTTTATACCCTTTACCTGTGTTGGCAAGGGATCATATGGCTTTGTCATTTCGTTTTAAGTTTCTACAATATTCAATTTCGACCCTATAAAGTACAGGGTGTTTTTATAGATGAAAAGAACTTTAAGTTGGCAAGAATTGTTTTTAACTGGCGGCCATTTTGTCAGCTGTTAATTGATTTATGTTTAGTTTGGTGTGGCATTTCAACATGAATAGACTGACGCCTGAACAACAGTTTGTTGAAATGCATATCACGCCTACGTCCATTTTACGGTCAACATTATAGTCCATTACTTTGTTTAAATGGACACGTCCATAAACAAGTTGGCGTATTTGGCGTGATGACAATCTTCAATTGTGCTTTAAGACACCATTACATCTACAACAAGAACAAAAATTGCAAAAAGGGAAACGAACAAATGACCAGTACAGATATGCCAGAATATTTGTCTCAAAAAATAAAACAAAATATTGTATATAAAACAAGTAAGAGCGCTATATTCGGCCGTGCCGAATCTTATATACCCTTCACACCGTGTAGTCATGCAATAACAGTAGTTTGTATCACCATTCCATATGATATACGTACATACATATAAAAACCATACATATATAAAAACATCCCATTGTAAAATTATAAGTTTACGTATGTATGTTAAAAGAAAAAAATTTAACAAAAAAAATTAAAAAAAAAAAATTAAAAAAAAAATTAAAAAAAAAAATTAAAAAATAATTAAAATATATATAATAAATATAAAACAAAAAAAATAAAAAAAAAATATTAAAAAAAAAAAAAAATAATAAAAATATAAATAATATATTAAATAAAAAATAAAAAAAAATAAAAAAAAAAAATATAAAAAAAATAAAAAAATTTTTTTTTTGGCTCAGCTGGGATTCAATGCCACGTTTTCTCTAACTAGTATACACGTTTGTATGTATGTATGTTGTTGTTGTAATGTTGTTTTTGTGAAAAAAAATCGAGGTGGTCGTGGGTTTTTGCTCATATCTCAGTTGTTTATGTACCAATGTTTCTGATTTTTAATACCGTTCTACTCCCGAATATTTCTGATATTTTAATACCTCACCCGAGCCCAAGCGATGTCGGGGGGCTTCAAAAAGTTGATTTCAACATACACACGGACAGACGGTCAGACGGACAGACTGTTAGGGCTTAATCGACTCCCCTATTCATAAGCTTTCAGAAAATATATACTTTATGGGGTCGGAAATCAAAATTGTAGAAATTTCACACGGAATGACAAACCTATTTATACCCTTTTTCACTGTGTGAAGGGTATAAAAATTGAGTTTTTGGTATGCTCTATGGGATGAAATCATTGGTCCGCAGTTCTTTAAAAACGATTCTGATCAGAATGGTGACCCCCCTATAGAGTTCATCAATTATACAACAATGATGTGCAGGAGCTACGATTTCAACTGCGCTACATATCACACGGCTCGTGCTACAATTGATTTATTAAAAGAAATGTTTCAGACCAGAGAATTGGCTTCCAATATCGAGGCGATTTACTGCCAACTGACTATTTTCTGTGAGGATATGTCAAGTCGCTAGTCTACGCGAAAACTCTTAAACTGTTGACCACTTGGAGAACAATGTTGGAAAAAGTCATTGATAATTAGACATCCAGATGACACTACGTTCGACCCAGCCGTGACAGTATATGCCAGAAGTCATATTTAAATTATAATACCAGAAGATCTTCTTTCAAAAAAAGTAAAGTGTCAATTTTAAAAAGTCATCATTGTTCTATTGCATTTAAAAGTAGTATACTTCTATAAATACACTCTTTATATACATATATTCTGAAGGCTTATATAAGAAGTATGGTTGAAGTAAAGTTCTAGAAGCACCCACACGTTATACAGATCTGGAGTTTTGGAAACATTCGAAAATGAATCGTTATTTAAATGAATCATAAGTTACTCATAACTATTTGAGATATGGTCAAATAAACAATCTGTTACCATAAAAATTTACATTTTTAAGCGCTACAATAATTTACAAATACCTTTGTTACCATTTATTGATATAATATGCCTCCAGGGCTATTTATATAAAGCTCTTGATAAATCGGTTAGTAATCGCCGAAGCTATACGTCAATATAGTTAAGATAAAACATTTATTTTTTAACTTTATCAAGTTACGAAAGCTCCTTATTAATTTTTGGGCACGCTAATGAATTAATAGCCGTAGTCTCGAAAATGCTTCTAAGGGAAAGCAACAAATCGCTTTAAAACTAACTGAGATATAAGAACCAAAGTACAACTGTATCTGAGTTTTTCTTGCATTTTTAAACTAATATCAACTTTGTTCACCTGAGAGTACCAATAGTGGTAACAACTGAATAAAAGGCTATACCAGAAGAATGTAGTAGGGTGTGAGCAGGGAAAAATGGCGTTCTTAATAAAATTGCGTATATATGGGTCAAACAAAGTAATTACACGCAAAGAAAAAATATGGTTGTGGTAACCATAATCGAAGAGCAACATACTATGATTGAATTGTATGATTATGTTTAAAATAATAATAATGGTTACCAGTTATCATTATTATGTTTAATTTAAGTATCATTCAATAATCATATATATGACTACAATTGATATCGACAATCTTTGCTTTTTTACGGCAAATTATTGTCTTTTGCTGTAACACACACATACTGATTGTACTTACCAATTTAATTGCAATTTTCGTACCAATATTTTTTTACATTTTCTCGTTTATTTTTAAATTTTCTTTAATTTTTCAAAATTTTTGTTCCTTTTGTTGACATCTCAAACTTTTAAAATAATAAAAATTTATTCAGCAAGAAGAAGAACAATTGAAATCAAATTATTATTAAAAAAAATCATAGCTTGATTATTTTGTAATCATACTGTTGTCTCACTTATTATTTAATGATTATTTTTAATTTTTAATGATTTTGAATATAATGTTATTATTGTCGGATTATTTTTTTTAAATCATACAATTTTTAAATGATAACCATTTTGAAATTTTTACGAAAAGTAATCATTAAATGATACAATTCAAACAAATGCTTGATTATCGTGACAAAATATATGATGAAATGAAACAAAAATAACTATTACTTGTTTTCGACAACCAAATATTGTTTTAGAAAAAATATTATGACCGTCGTGATCATGTCGCAACCATGGTTTTTCTTTGCGTGTACTCACATGTTTCCAGCAACCTCCACAATATTGGAAGTAACTTACCGTTATAAAACAGAGAATTATTAACATGTATATCCTACATAAAAGGGTTTAAAATCCAATATGACGTCCGAAACAAAATGGCGAATAATTTTTGTTCAACTCATCAATATGGGGTGCCGAACTAAAAGGCTTGACTAGCAGAATACAGCTTATTTTTTACAAATTTTCAATTTGTCAATAATGGACTAATCGCTTTCTTTGTATAACTTCGATATGCTATTATAATATTTTCGTAAATTTAGTCTTCAAATTAAAATGGGCGTTAAAGTAGGCGTGCCAATATAATTTCTGCTAATAAATACAACTTAGATATTTATTCTTCCAAACACGTTGTCCATAGAGAAATTATATGAATTAAAGGTAAAGAATATGTTTGAAATTTTGTCGGACACAACTGCATTTCATTCGATGTTGGTAGGACTTGATTTTTTTTTCACCTATTTGTGCATTTCGAGATGCAACTCTCTTCCTAATGCTCCGACTTAGCCCATTTTCAATACCAAAATAACCTTGTATATGAGAAATATTCTGGCACTATTAAAATCTTTTTCTGTTCGAGCTCTATCGTGCTTTCAACAGACGGAGCTTTATGGGGTCTAAAATGGATAAAATTGATATTGCGATATTTTTCTAACGTAATGACAAAATGAATATACCCCTTACCATTTTTGTGGTAGTGGATATAAAAATACTTGTTCATTGCACAACCCCATTTTGTATTTAACATCGCATATATTTAGTTCTGGTTTGTTTTACTGGGAATACAATTTAATTTGTATCGATTGTATTTTATTTAACATCAAATAATAGAAAACATTATAAAAGAAAATATGCTGAGCTACACAAAAAACTAATAACCAATTTCAAAGTTTGTTAGAAAAGCCAAAAAAATGAATAAAAAGTCTAAGTTAAAAAATATTTTGCTTAATATTGAGAACGAAGAAATAGTCGTTTAGTTATTAGTAAATATAACGAAAAATTTATGTGTTTAGTAAAAAGTGTCATAATATGGACTAAAAATCTTCGCATTTTGCTACTTACTTAAACTAATTCTATTATTAGTTTCGGCTTAAAAGATTTCTTAAACTAAAGAAAAAAGAAAATGAATGTAAGGAGAAGGAGGCAAAAAATAAACTTTACGTGTATAAAAATATTAAAAGTTTTTACATTTATTTGTTTATTTTTTCTTGAGCAAAAAAATCGCAACTTAAGATACTTGAGCAGAAAATCAACGAACACAATTTTAAATGAAAGAATTACAAAGGGGGCGGAGAATAACGAGCAGTCGTGTCTTTAAAAATATTTCTATACTTTTTGTTCTTGCTGTTTTAATTTCGTACATATTTTAAGTAAAGTCCTTAAGTGTTCTTATCTAAACAGTGTAAAACTAGATAATTCCTGAGTAATTAACTGCACTTTGCTTGTTTTTTTATTGCTTACCTTTTTTTCCTTTTTTTTTTTTTTGGCTAGCAAGCGAACCTTTTCTTATTTTATTTATTTTGCATACTTTTACAGTTTGGGCCATGGAGCTAAGACCCAACAACTAATAAACAGCAAAAAAAGTGTAATAAAAAATAATTTTCAAAAAAGTAAAAAGCGAATGAAATGAAAAAAATAGAGTTAAATACATTATGGTAGAGAAGACAAGATGGGAGAAGGAGTATCACACTCTAAAAGAGGTGGCAATCATTGATAATATAAAGTAGAGCACAAAATGCTCAAGCATTTTAGCAGGGATTTTTCTTTTGCTTTTTATCTTAATTACACGTTCATTGTAAAGTACTGCGGTTTTACTTTGAGACATGAAACATGAACCATAAAAAAGGTGAACGACAACAGGCTGAAAAAATTAAAAGTACACGAAAAAGGTAAAAAGATTATAATTATGCAAAATGAAATTAAAAATAAATAAAAAGAATGAAACAGATTGTTACTTTGTTCTTTGCCTTTATCTTAAATAAACTAATAAAATTAAAATAATAATTTTCTAAGAATTGTCCATTTGCAAGTACGTGCTATTTTAAGAACAAGACTTTTATAAAAGTAATATGGAAAAAATGTCGCAACTCTTAATATTTATATTCAAGTTTTGATATTGCTCATTCAATAGACATGATGATGAATCTTGCATACCCTTCCGAAAGGTGTAAATATGCAACAGTTAGTTATCTCATGCTATTACCATCAACAAAGCACAAAGCCAATCATTGACTATTGCTGGCTTAATTTTGGAAAACTCATGCTTTTCACACGGCCAGTCGTATGTGGTTTGCTACAGAGTTGGCACGCCAAAAAACTTATACGTATTTACATCAAATCAAAAAACAAAAAACATTGTCTCTCCGCTGGCCATAAGATGACGTAATAAATAAATATAATTTCCAATTTGTCTTAAATACATGCGTTTCTTTTTAGATTGAGCCCATACCTACACCATATGTAAGTTATTCTGTAAAAAAACTTTATGATAGGTATTCCATAATTTTTATTTGAAGGCCGTAAATTTCGTTAAAAGCTCAATTTAAATCGTGTGGTTATACAACACTAATGTTTGCTTAGGGCCAGCAACACGGACCGGTACTCTTGAAGCAGTTTTTTTTAATGTTAAATGTGTCCAACTGAATAAAAACAAATTTCTACTGTGATTTGTATAAATAAATATGGACATAGCAGCTTAAGTTTATTACTTTGACCATAATCAATGTCTGCAAGACAATATCAGCTATTTGTCTTTAGTTGTACAAATACTTAAACCTACATTTGTACTGCAGTACATTCTATATAAAACTATTTACAAACTGGAGACATTTGCTGAACGGTGCAAATAAATTCAGAGAGTGTCAGCAGACGTCCCTGCAGATAACGCGACTAGTCCTTACACGCATGTAAAGTATACTCTGCAATGGATTAGGACTACTCCAAAGATCATCCAAATGTATGGAGAAAACGTGGTCGATTTAACATTACGATATCCTAGGCCTGGACCATATAACCCATCGGAGTAGGCACCTACACGACCAATAAACACGTCTTAACAACAACATATGTAATCGTTAAAACACGACTTAACTACATTTAACTACAATCTCTTGTTTAAAAATGATATGGTCCATGACTGCATTACATAGGACCACGTTGTAAGTAGTAGCCCAATATTATCTGTAGGGTATACACTCAAACATACATACATAAAAATGTGTACACAGATATACTACCTACGAGTAATGAATGTTTGTGCGTCAGGCATGTTAACGTGTTTTCAGCTTTAAAATACGTACATACCTTGAATATCAAAAGAGAATAATAAAAGTACAGATTGTATCTCAAACAGAATATATAAATACTATTTTAATACACCCAACTTGAATAAAGTGTGTGGCAAATGTGTTGCAATAAAAATGGATGCTAATATTTATCTTTAAAGTAAAATTGAACAATACGAAGTACAATATTGAAAAATATATTTAGATTGTTATTGTAGAGATTGTATACATACATATTACGCTTCCTTCGTAAATTTGTATGTGCATTTTAATTTAATAATAATTTCTATACTTACTTATATAAAAACTTAATACAGCTTCATTAAGAGTTTTTAAGCAAAATTCTCAAAAATATTATTTATTAACGTGCAGTAGCACTATTAAGCTGGTACACTCAGGGAAAAGATTGGTTGGAAAAAGGTTAAAACAATAAAAATAGTATTGCAAATTATTAAAGTTTGTAAAGAGAACAGATATTATATATTTATAAACGAAAAAATACAACAGTATTAGAAATTGATTGCTCAGGACAAATAAATTAGTTCTTCCAACCAATTAGCCTTATTAATAAGATTTGTTTACAATTCACTTGTATCACAACCGAATTTTATTGTCTGTATAAGGGTTCACAACTAAATTTTAATCCATGCAATAAAAAATCCTATATTCCAATGTTTTATTTGAAAAATAAAAATTAAATTTTAGTTATTGCAAGTAGTTATTGGTTAATTGTATTATTGCAATTCGATTACATCAAACAAATGCTTAGATTTGAGCTATATTTTGTGTTTACAAACGTGCATTTCAGTACCCAAAATTAACTTTCAAATGCGGAAACATAGCGATGCTTACTTCTTTGCAACGTTTGCATCGCCATGTAATGTAGGATAAGTCGAGTACAAACTTGGAGACTAAGAAGAAAATCAAGAGTTCATCCTAATAATATTTGCAATTTCTAGTTTTATTTTTGTATTAAAATTTATATGTATGTACATATATACATATGTACTATATGTACTTATAGGTCTGTATATAATGTCAATATTATTAAATAAAAAATATTAAAAGAATAATTTAAAAAAATGTGTTTTTTATATTTCTGGTTCAATCGAAGAATTGATAATAATAATTATTTATTCTTTTGGTAACACCAATTTAATATTTTATTTCAGTTGCTTCAATCATTTATTTGGAACCAAGTACAGTTTGTTTTTTAAATGTCAATAATACCAACTAATAAAATCTGCCAATACAACTGTTTAGTTACTAAAATTCTACTGTTGCTACTAAATCTACCATGTTAAGAAACAAATTTTTCAGTTATTACAAACGAATTGAGAGATAGCACGTGGAATCGAAGAAATTCGATTGGCAACAAATTCGGTTGCCACAATGAATCTGTTTTCTGTGTGTATACATCCTTTATAATTTTTGTATTTTTATTGTGACTTTTGCACTACTTAAATAGATTGTAATAGATTGGCATTTTTTTAAATAAAATATCTTTGCTATAAAACTTTGCAATTTCTTTAATTGTATTGCTAGATAGGTTTTCTTCAAAAATAATATTTAATACAAATAATAAATTTAATTGCTATAGTTGGTAAGCTTTTAAAGAATACAGTATATTTGAAAGAAGAAAATCACATATGCATTATAAAACATATGCATTTCGAAAATTAAATATTATATGCAGATCTTCTTCAGGCGATTTTGGTTCACCGGCAGTTTGAATTATTAACTTTCTTCTTTATAAAGGCCTATTGGGCTTTAAATTGGGAGACATTTCATCAACCTCTTTGTCAAAAACGTTCGTATGCACAAAATATAATACACCTTTACAAAACACTTTTAAGAAAACAAGTAAGAGCATTAAATTCGGCTGTGCTGAATTTTTTATACCCACCACCAATTTTATGTACTTTTAAAGTACAGAATTTATTATTTTGTTATTAACAGTAATCGCTATGAAATAATATCTTTATACTAAAATATGTATCACTTGTACTTCTATTATACTACTTCGATATGCTATTAAAATATTTTTTAAAATGTTGTTATTTTCTTTACTGTATAATACTTTGTATACAACATAATGAATTTGATCATGTATTTATTGTTTAATATGCTTTATATTGTAAAAAATTTTTTACTTCACTTCGAATATAATTTTCAAACGAATTGTATCTTTTGCAAATACGTAACGTTGTTTTTACTACAATAGAAAGTTAAGTCTTGCCATGAAAGTAGGCGTTAAAAAAGGCGTGTAAAAGTAGTTTCTGCTAATAAATTCAACATATACATATTTCAAGATAGAGTCCTTTATTCTTTAAAATCTTTGTCAATAGAGAAATTATATGAACTTGAAAAAAAACGTTATATGGTCGCTGGGCGTAAAAGTGGGCGTGTCGCAATATTTTTTCGTAAGTACAAGTCCATTCACTAAAAAGAAATATTTGCAAACTTTTGTCCATTTTATTACGTTTTTGATTTTAGATATACCTAAAAAGACACTATGCGGTATAAATTTCCATAGATTTTGTTCTATAACTCCTTTCGTAATGCATAGATTTGAGCATTTTTCAGGGATGGATATCTCTTTTACACAGGAAATATACATTTAAATTTCATCGCTCTACGTCAATGCATTTAGACACAATTGCATTTTATTCGATGTTGGGAGGACATGGTTTTTCGACCTTCTTTTGCATTACGACCTATAACTTAACATTTTCAATATGAAACAAACCTTGCGTTGAAGAAGGTGCTTCCAACAGACGGACAGACATAGCTAGAGTGTCCAAAAGTAATAATAGGACTTAGAAAATATATATGTATGTTTGCACTTAGTGAGGTCTAGAATGGATATTTCGATGTGCTACAAACAGAATGACATAATAAATATACCATTATTTTGGTAGTGTGTACAAAAACGAGCACCGGATTTCTCAAAACGTGAATAATCGATATTTTTAATTTTCTTAACGATGGAAGTATTAAAATGTTAAATTAAATTTTAATTAAACTGAAAATAAACGCCATTACGAATAAAAGAACGCCTACCCAGTTTGTGTTAATTTGTTTTAATATAAATGCTAGTCCTAGTTAATAATGTAATAAATGTGAATGTTTGTATGTTTGGGTATTTGTTACGGGACTAAATGAAATTCGGCACATAGATAGATAACAACCTAGATTAACACATAGGCTACTTTTTATCACGATAACCAGGCAAAGTCGTTGGCAAACTCATCATCGCACAGCCTAAACGGGTTGTTTGTGTTGTGAAATTTTTATTTTTGTTGTAAGTTTTGACTTTTCTTTTATATTTTCAAATTCAAATTTTCAAATTATTATACCCTTCACCTGTGGTGCACAAGGGTATATATAGCTTTGTCATTCCGTTTGTAATTTCTACAATTTTCATTTCCGACCCCATAAAGTATATATTTTCTGAAAGCTTATGAATACAGGAGTCGATTAAGCCCTGACCGTCTGTCCGTGTGTTGGTTGAAATCAACTTTTAGAAGCAACTATATGTTCCTCAGATCTGTGTAATGGCAGCAATCTCTCGGAAATATCCGGGAATGAATTGCAATTTAAATTTAGCACAATCGCCCTATAACTTTCTGAGATATGAGCAAAACACCACGACCACCTCGTTTTTTTCACAATTACAACAACAACATACATATATATATACTGGTTAGAGTAATCGAATCCCAGCTGAGCCAAAAAAAAAAATTTTTTATTTAATTTTTTTATTTTCTATATTATTTATATTTTTATTATTTTTTTTATATATTTTTTTTTAATTTTTTAAGAATTTTTTTTAACAAATTTTTGAAAAATTTTTTTAAAAAAATTTTTTATTGTTTTTTTTTTTTTTTTTGATTTTAATTTAATATTTTTTTATTTCTTTTTTTGAAATTTTTTTTTAGAAACATACATACGTAAACTCAATTTATAATTTTACAATGGTATGTTTTTTATATGTATGTTTTTTACATGTATGTACGTATTTTATATGAGACTAGCATTTAACCCGCTACTTCGATAGCGCAGTTCTTACTACTTATTGAATACTCAAGTTCTATTTTTAATTATTAAATACTTTTGGGTCAATTTATGAAAATTTGTATCTTAGAAAAATAAAAAGTAGGGTAAGGATATATCGGGCAAATATATAAAAGCAAGATCAATGCTACTGAGTTTCAAAAATTCAGATTCCTAATTTGCAAAAATGACCCTAAAAATAATAAAAGTAAAATTTTTTCCTTCACTAAAACTTCCACTTGGTTTATTATTACCTACATTCAGAATGTGTGTATGTATACAAAATATAAAAAAAGAGAAAAAGTAATTTTGGTCGTCCATAATATTAAGAGTTAGACCTCGGATTAAACAAGTAAGAATGCTATATTCGTCTGTGCCGAAACTTATATACCCTTCACAACGTGTAGTCATGCAATAACAGTAGTTTGTATCACCATTCATCTCATATGAAATACGTACATACATATATAAAGACATCCCATTGTAAAATTATAAATTTACGTAAGTATGTATGTATGTTAAAAAAAAAAATTTTTAAATTAAAAAAAAAAATAAAAAAAAAATTTAAGAAAAAAAATTTAAAAAAAATAATTAATATAAATAATAAATATAAAACAAAAAAAAATTTAAAACAAAAATAATAAAAATATAAATAATATATAAAATAAAATAAAAAATATTAGAAAAAAAAATATAAAAAAAAAAAATTTAAAAAAAAAGTTTTTGGCTCAGCTGGGATTCGATGCTTAGAGTAAACTAAGCAGTATACATGTTTGTATGTATGTATTTTGTTGTTGTAATGTTGTTTTTGTGAAAAAAAATCGAGGTGGTCGTGGTTTTTTGCTCATATCTCAGTTGTTTATGTACCGATGATTCTGATTTTCAATACCGATCTACTCCCGAATATTTCTGATAGTTTAATACCTCACTGGGGTCCAGTCGGTATTGGGGGGGGGGCTTCAACATACACACGGACAGACGGACAGAAAGACAGACTGACAGAGCTTAATCGACTCCCCTATTCATAAGCTTTCAGAAAATATATACTTTATGGGGTCGGAAATGAAAATTGTAGAAATTTCACACGGAATAACAAACCTATATATACTCTTTTTCACTGTGTGAAGGGTATAAAAATACTAATTATAATAATCCATGTTTACAAACGTAAAAATACAAAGAGTACAATAAAAATTCAAAAAAGTACCTTTTTGGGTCGCCCATAACATTTTTAGTCTCACCTGGAATCAAGAGTCCTTGATTGTACAATCATACCTTTATAAACTTAGAAAATACCAAAAATACCATAAAAATTCAAAAATCACCTTTTTGGACGCCCATAATATTTTTAGTCTCACCTGGAATCAAAAGTCGTTTATTTTCCAATTCTACCTTTATAAACGCAGAATATACAAAAAGTACCATAGAAAAGCAAAAAAGTAAATTTTTGGTCTCTTTTCCCGATTTTTCCCCTGTCTACCATGTTATGAATGTGTTTCAATTTTTACTAAATTACATAATTTTTTATGTCTGGTGAAATCCCGATTAAAAATTTTGTGAAAATTGGCCGTGTAATTAGGAATTACATAAATTTTCCGGAATTTTCCCTTTTTTGGTACCTTTTTTGTCCCCAAAAACATTTCCAAAAATTTCACCTAAATAATTGTCCGGATTACTCAATACAGTTTAAATTTTTTTCCTAGTTTAATGTGTTTGGTAGTTACATAGGGTACCAAAAAAGTACCAAATTATAGTTTTTAACCGGTTTTCCCCTTAGGGATTGAAAATTCAAAAAAAGGCCAGACAGCTGTCAGCTTATTTTTTGTGCAAATTACAATAATTTTTCAATTTAATTCGCATCATTTTTATTTTAGCAAATATTTGATTACCGTTTTTACCCTTTTTTACCACTTAAAGTACGAATTTCCAAAAATCCCTTCTTAGTGGAGCTAAGAAAGTTGAGAAAGAGGAATCGATTGTCCAAATTTCTTGTCTCTAGCAGTTTGCGTTTGGGCTGTGCGATGATGAATCAGTCAGTCAGTCAGTCAGTCAGTTTATATTATATTTATATTTTTTTTTAATTGTTATTGCATGACTACACGTTCTGAAGGGTATATAAGATTCGACATGGCCGAATATAGCACTGTTACTTGTTAATCCTACTAATAGGTATAATAAATGTGAATGCTTGTATGTTTGGATAAATTTGACAAACATATAAATAACAATGTAGGTTATTACTAAGTCTACCTTTTATCGCTATAACTACGGAGACAAAGTCGCGGGCACAAGCTAGTATACATATAATATATTTATTTTTGTAACATTGGATGTGTGTTAATAAAATAAAATTTCCATCGCTACATACATCAACTTATCAAACGTGGACGCTTTTATGCTGATTCAATATCATTATAATTCTTTAGATTCGTTTGTTCAATCAAAAGTGGCTTAAAGTTTTCTCTATACGGTGTTATGGTTGCCAAGATATTCTCTTGACTTAGTTTGAATCGTTTAAATTTGAAGCTGCTCTTTTACCGAATATTAAACTAATTTTCGTGGCTAATTATGTACAATTTTAAATCACAATTTTTATATTTATTATTTGCCATAAGAAAATATATTTCTAATCAAGAAAGAAAAACATATTAAAGAATAGTATAATCTAACGCCTACAGCATTTAAAAAAATTGAAATTATTTTCTTTTTATTTGTATCTTGCGGACGTTTTTAAATGAATACGAGGAAATTGAAAAATCTTAGTTAGAGATAAACATGTTAACTTTGTATTTGTCTTTGTATGCTTTCTTTAATTTGTGGATTTGCCCATGGCAAAATCAACACATACAACTAAATAAATATAATCGCACTTGGGAAGATGTGAAATGGAATTTAAGCTGAAAATTGGCAAATAAAAAGAATCTAAATGCTGATAACTGTCGTTTTTCGAAATGCCATTCTACTTTAAAGTCTTGAAAAATTATAAGTTTTTCATAGTTTTCCATTTGCTATGGAAATTTAATGAGAATAAATGGAGCTTCTGCACTTTTTTTTTTGTTTGTCTTCAACTAAAACTTACATACTATAAGTAATTTATACAATATATAAGTATATTTTGTCTTTTTCTTACATATGTATATGTATGTACATATACATGTAAGCATTTTTACTGTTACAAAACTTCACGTTGCAAATGTTGTCTAGTTAGAAGAGGAAAATTAAGTGTATGAAACTAATGACTTTTCTTGCATTTTTTCTATTTTTTCATTTTATTATTCTTATTTTGCAATCTTTGCAGATGAGTTTCGTTCGAAAGTAGCTTGTGAAAATGACAATATGCCACTTGTATGCAATCCCTATTCAAGAATTGCTATATACAGTGCCTCCTTTGGCTACATAGAACGCGAAAGTGTGCAATGCCCGCATAACAATACACAAAATCCTCCGGATACAAATACTAAACAGAGTAAGTACTCTTTTATATTTTAAAAAGCTACACATATTTACCATTCACATACACGCATACATAAATATACGTAACGTAGAATTAAGGCTGCCACCTTAATTTAGCAAAAGTTTAACGCACACTTTGAGTCGTACATAAAAAAAGATATTTGTTACCCCATAATTGTATGAAGCAAAGAATAATAAGAAGAGGACAAGATGCAAAAAAATTCTTATCAAGTCATTGTTGAAATTATATTTATGTACAGTTGTATGTTTGTCTGCATTTGCAAGATTATTTTCACTCCTTTGTTGCTGTACTCCATTCTAATTTGGTTCTCTTTGTGTTTTTCCTCTAAATATTTAGCCTGCCTGGTGTCTTATGCCACGGAGACTGTTATGCAAATTTGTCATGGACGACGACGTTGTTCTATTACAGCGGATGCTGGTACTTTCGGCAGACCCTGCAAAAACGATATACCCATGCATTTAAAGGTCGTTTATACTTGCAGTAAGTACTACTTTAATACACACACGCACACACACATTAACATTATTTAAATCTACATATTTACAAGTGTAAATCGTTTAAATTATATGCAAGAAAAAAGAAAAGATAATAATAAAATAAACGAAAAGAAATTTATTTTAAATTACATGCAAAAATACATACTTTAGCATTTATGTATGAAAAGTCTACTTATAAATATAAACGGCATTTAATCATCATCATTGTACATAAATAATTTTCTTTTTATTCATCATGTCGTATGTATTTTGCATATTTTAGTACCACGTAAAGTACTTAAGGATCGCTATGAAACCGCACCAGAGCCAGATGAGCCACAGCAAAGCGAACTAGACTTAGATCAAGATGAACTTTATGATGAGGATCAATTTTACAAGGAAGGCGAGGCCATACCACCGGCACCCAAACTACAGGGAGCTATACCAAATGCCGGTTTTCCCTATGACTTCAATATGCGTTCGAGTGAGCCTACAACCACTTTAATGCCAGCCATACTTTCACGCAATGACAATTCATTAGAAGGTAAATACCAAAAACAAGTATAAATTTACAAACATATACTTATATTTATTAACAAAAAAATAATAGTACTATTATCCATGCAAATGTCTGTGCATCTTTAAATACTAACAACCTTAATCGTATCCCACATAGAAAAATAAAACAAAATTATTGTCGTTATACTTTGCATTAGCTTCGTTTTGTAATCGCCATAAACAAAATGGTGTGGAGGAAGATTCATTTTGTTGTTGCGATTGTAAAACATCAAAATATTTATTTTAGATACTGGTTTCATTTCAAAACGATCTAGCTATACCCGTCCATCTGTCAGGCTGTTATAAGCCTCTTCCATTAGGAAAGAGTTTTAATTTGCAATGCCAGAGTAGGTCAAAAAAAATTTTTACTGACATCGAATAAAATGCGTACGCACAGGAAAAAAAAGTAGTGCCTAATAGCAAATGACCCAAGTAGAATTTACATTTGTCCCAAATACAATTCGTCAAGGACCAAAAATGTTCTTACCAAATGCAATTGTCTTTGTCCTAAACACAATTCGGCAAATGCAAGAACTGTCTTTTTTTTAATATTGGATTTTATTTTTATTTATAATTAAAAGTTTTTAATTAATAAAATAAATGTGGTACATTATTTAGGGCCTATTCTTATGAAAAGTTAAATATATATATTAAATATAAATAAAATAATTAAAATAATTTACTAGATTATTCGGGAAATGATCCCATAATTTTTCAATAATATTTATTTGGTTGTTGGGTTTAAGTTGGTTTATATGCATTTCAGTGGTGCTTATGCCAGATCATCAGTAAACCTTTGTAAAAAGTTCTGAAAATTGTTTGTAGTACTCGGTATTAGTTTCGCGCAGTTTTCTAACAAAAACCCAAAATTGGCAAATTGATGTAAATTTGTTGATCTGCTTACACTTTCATTGGGGAAATCTGTTTTATATAATTGATAAGCTTCAGATATCGTCATCAGCATAAATCGTTTGGCAACTACCTCTCCGGCACACAAAATAGTATCTTTCTTACCAGCAGCTTGCACGCTAATATCATCGCTCGTATAAAATTTTACAACAGCCTGCTTATAATTTTCCCACAATATGATGTTGATGGGTGGATTCTCCTCTTTATTTTCAGCAACATTTTTATATTTTTTATCAAAATTTTTATTTTTTTATTAATGTCCGCTGGCAATTTTCGACTTTTTTCAATAATGTTTGTCAAACAAACATTTATAAGGCACAGACGGGCTCTTTATTGCTTCTTTCATTTTGTTTCGACTATTTATTTTTCTTAAACGATATTATATTAAAATAAAATCAATTTTACAAAACAGTTCAAACCAAGGCATATCCATAAGGTACTCGTATCCAATCAGCTGACTGTTTTTTTTTTATATACATTTTAAAAGCGTTACCAAGGCATATTCATACAGGTATATGCAACGGCGAATTGATACAACAAAGCAAATTTTTAGGGGATTTTTTCTTTCAAGGCCAGTTTGTATAACAAGGATGGAAAAGTTGTTTTTGTATGTTTTATCAATAAAATTTTATTAAAAAAAGGATATGTGCTTGTGAAGCACATTATAAATGGTGCAAGCACAAGAAATATACATAAATTTGGTACATTTATTATCATAAAAAGCACAATTAAGTTAAATGTTTAATTCGGAATCCAAAATCTAATCTTTCATTCCTGCATTAATAAATAGAATAAAGGAGAATTCAACAAATTAAGACATTATGTTTCCCCATCATCATGTGCTGATAAGTGCACCTGTATGAATTCGTTTTAGCATTACCAACTTTTTTTAAAAGTCATGCCTGCAGTTGTCAAACTTAATTTTTTAAATTTTATTGTACAATAAATAATTCGCAGATTCAGTTGGTTTAAAGCGTGTTAAAAAATACAAAACCGTGAATTAAAAGTTTTCGCTATAAAGTTTTTTAAAAGTTGTTCAAATTTGAGAAGAAAATAAAAAAAATTGTTTGACATATGCCGACATATATACAAAAACAAAATACATGTGTTTTTTATTGTTGTGTTTGTTGCCGCGATGCATATACCTTATGGATATGCCTTGGTTCAAACTATTTGAGTAAGAGCCTCTCTACTTATTGTCATGAATATACTGTTTGATATTATGAAAAGTCGTAATAAGTCATGTTTAATTATGTGAATTTTTTTAAACAAACATTCAAATGATATGCGTTTTAGCTGTCAAAAGCTCTCATGTCTATACAATTATTTTTATACTCTGAACACATACTCAAGCATTCTATCCATGTGCATTTATTTATGTACATACATACATACATACATATATACACTTAAGATAAAAGTTTATTTAATTTTTGTGTAAACAAATACCCGCAGTCCTTATCACATGATAAATTTGTTAATTAGTTTTAACTACTGCTGTGCTACTCTTACGCACAAAATATCATATACACTCACAATTGTTCAGGCATGGAAAACATATCATTTTGCTAAATCACTAAGGAACAGAGTTCCGATTTAGTCCATTGTGTATAATAAATACATATTTTGGCAAATTTTGAGCCTCCTAGCTCTTTTGGTTCGAGCTCTATTGTGCTTTCAACAGACGTACGGACATAGCTAGATCGTAATAAAATGCAACCCCGATTCAGAATATATATACTTTATGCGGTCTGAAGTGGATATTTCGATGTGTTACAAATGGAATGAAAAAATGAATATACCCCCAACCATTTTTTTTTGGTGGCGGGTAATAAAAACTGTGGACAAGAATAACAATAAGATGACAGATATAATTAAAATAAGAATTTTAATACAATTCTTTCCAATTCGAATGTAACTATCGCAAAACTCGAACAATCATTTTTATTTATTTTTTTTTTCTAAATTCAGCAAAATTGTAATGCATTGCTGCTTCATAGTGGCAAACCCAAAGTAAGCATTTCAGTTTTACATTATTTGGAAGAAAAAAAATATTCCATACCTATTCCATTCTAATTGAGAGTAAATTTTAAAATTTTTAAGTGTATTATTATACGTGAAAATATTTAACATCTAAGAGTCTTTTCTTTTCTAATTATCAGTTTTTCAATTTGAGGAAGTTTAGTTAAACTTCTTGACAGGTATAGTGACATATTCGGGTATATCTAAATATAATTTTGGGTGTGCTGACACAAAAGATAAATGAGAATTTCTACGAACAAATGTACCTATGTTTGTACAACTCTTAAAATTTACAAAAAAAAAAGAAAAGGAATGGGTGAATAAATGTATGAATTCTCAAATTCTCATTATTAGCAAAGTTTTCAAATGTAAAATGGTTTGGCTGTCAAAATTTATTAACAAAAAAAAAAAAAAAATAAAATAATACATTCAGGTTACGACAGAACATACTTACTTATCTACACACTTACCCGTACCTATAAAATAATTAAATAATTCGTCACAAACATACATTTGCTTCTAACATTTGCAAGTGTTTAAACAAGTACATATGAACACATGCATTGGTAATATAACCTGCCATAAAACATGTGCCATTAGCTTTGCTTCTTTACCCATCAAGTATCCTTAGAATGTGTGCAAATGATATGCTACTAAATTAAAGCTCAATGGCTTTCTACATTCTGTATCCCTTTTTGTAGATGATCGTAATGATGGTAAATACACGCTTAACCATAAACAAAAGTTTAATGTTAACGATGGTGGTGATAGTGATAATTATGATGCTGATGCCAATAATGAACCATCAAATCTCAATAAAATTAACTCAGTTAAAAAACTGTCAAAAATATTCTTCAATAATGAATTAGATTCTTCAGAAACTACAACGATTTCTGCATCAACGACAGTTGGAAATTTTTATACTGATGCCAGTGAGGTTATTGATAATGATGGTGGTGATGAATTGTTAATTTCTCCTCATTACATTTATCGCAAAAGGTGTCAAATGGAGGATGACTGGGGTAAAATTGGACTTAATTGCACTAATGATGACATCATAACCGAACGTGTTGTCGTCATTGGTTTCCTTGTCAACTGGATAAAAGCTTTTATCCACATTAAAAGTGAGTTGTTTCATCTGATTTTCTTCAATGACGGAAGAAAGAAATTTTTAACTTGAGCAAAGTTATCGTATTGTAAAGTATTATAAAAAATAGTTTTATATCTATAAGATTGTTGTGCTCAATTAACAGAACTATTTAATTTTTGAGACCTACAAACTGGAATATAAGCCTTGATCATCTTTTTTAGTTTTGATTTCTTATTTGTCTGACGTTTAATATTATTTGACGGTTAATAATACAATATAAATTGTGTTCATAAGTAAAGACCACCGAAATATGTATATAAAATAAATTATAATTGAGAACTTTGAATGAAACAAATATTGACAAATAATAAATAGAATATCGTATTAATATTGTCATGTGTGGACTGCAACCGGGCGTAAATATGTTGTGGAGCAGCTGTATAGAGTACATAGATCGGCATGCATTGTAATAACGGGTGCAATGCGAACTTGACACCAGAATCTATATGGAAGGTTCTAGGATGGAATGTAAAGTTGGATCCAATGTCTCTTTAATGAACTGGAGAATGAGTTATTTTTCCGCCTTCCGGATGATTGTAACGTATTCCAGGCGGAAAATCTCGCTATCAGAGAGGCATATATGGTACAAAATGACAGAAATATTCACGGAAATATTGGTATGTTTGTCGATAGTCAGGCGGCACTCCTGTCAATTAGGTCGTACATTACTACGTCTAATTTGGTTGGCCAATGTAGAAAGGAACTGTCAAAGCTTGGTCAGCGAACTGACGTTACCCCAGTTTGGGTCCCTGCGATAGGGGCCACTATGGTAACGAACGGGCAGATGAGATAGCCAGAAGTGGATCTGCTTCGGATATCTCTAATGCAAGTGCATTTGCAATCCCGTTAGGGACTATCCAAAGCAGGATCTCCAGACACTTTCATCAGAAGGCTGAGCACAGGTGGCGTGGGCTGGATACATGTAAGGTGGCACGGCTTACGTGGCTCTCTTTTGATATCAGGCGTACATTGCGACTTACTAGCTGATCTGGGAGGGACAAATCGTGGCTGTTGGCGGGTCACTGGATGTTAAGGAAACATACCAGATGACTCGAACTTCCATCGAAGGACTATTGTTGATGCTGTCTAAACTGGGGAAACGGTTTTCCACCTTCTCTGCAAATGTCCTGCACTGGCGGCTAAGAGACACAGACTTCTTTGCAAACATGTACTGGATGGCCTCTCTGCGATATCTGAAGTCGGACTGAATAATCTACTGAGATACCTGACGGCCACGTGGTGGATCTAGTACCCAACCAACCATTGTCATTTTAAATAAAACTTATCAAAATCTTATATATACAATACATCTTTATATATTTACTACATAATTGTAGCTTGTATGTCAAAGACTAACTTAAACATGGCTTAACTAATTTTACTGATGATCTGTTTAACTTGTAATTATAAAGACAATAATTAAAAAAGTGGGCGTTGCCGGTTATCTGTAAAAGCATCACTTTAGAAGGGGCTCGACGGATTTCGCTGAACTCATTTTTATTGTTTTATCAGTATAAAGAAACAAACTCAGAATAGTAGGCTGGATATCTTTAATACGAAGAAAATGCGTTTAGATGCACAACTTGAGAGAACGGATTGATGGATTTCGTTAATTCTACTCTTATTTTATTTATAATTACGAGGACATGGTTCCTTTAAAAATATTTAAACAATCTGTTCGTGGCTTCTTCCAATAAAAAAATACATTTTCTTGCATATTAGAATACTACTGTAACATGAGTCAAGGAGCACCATTCGACAACGACGACTAAACATATTTCGTTGATTCTCTTTGTGCTATATTTACAATTACTGGGAAAAGGTTTGTATATAAAAGAAAATTTTAAAAGTGGGCGTGATATATCAAGTACAAAGAAAATCCTTTTTGTACACAATTGCTGCATAAGTATCTGTAAGAGAATGGTTTGAGAACAGGAGAGCGATCTTGGCAATTCTTTATGTATTTCATTTGTATTACCAGGTTTTATTTAATGAAAACAATAAGAAAAAGGGCTTGGTATCCCAAATATAAAAAAATATTTATATATTTTCAGTTAATTTTGGGAACGACACTTACAAATGTTTTTAAATTTCTTATATGACATAAACATTAAAAGAGATATCTGGGAAACGAAAAGTATTTAAATGTCTTCATTCTACCCATGTGAAACTGGTCGGGGGTCGAACTTATTATATTTGAAGAAAAAAAATCTTTTGGAGAATTTCCTCTATTACTTTTAAAATTTTGTTGAAAAAGAAAATTTTAGCAATTTTCAACACTATGGGCTACAACAGCAATATGTTTGGTTTTTTTCGAACGATAAGCACAACTGCAGTCCTATAGATCACTAAATTGTGTTGGGTTAACTTGAAGGAAAACGTCAACCCCAAATAAGTATTAAGAACTATGACCGCGAAAGATTTATAAGTTTTGAATTGTACGTTCCATTCTATAAAGGAAAATCTGTTTACATACATATGATCGATTGACCATCAGTTCGTATGAGCGGACAAGTTACCTCCACTTTCCCACGGACTTTTATGTAAATTTATTTGAAAAACTTTGTGATTTAAAATTATTAATTTCGATCTATTCGCGGATGGGAAATGGGAAAAAAAACACGTATGCATATGGTTTTCTAAACAAGGAAATTTTTACAGTTCCCAGCCGGGAGCAATCGGTATATTACCAGAAAAAATATTGTCATAAATATTAAGTTTTAGTTGAGATTGCAACGATAAAATTTGATTCAAACAAAACCAACAAAAGCAAAAGGTCGCTGATACATCCTTATGTATTTATATGTAAAAGTATGTGTGTGTGTTCATGATTGCTCAAACTGTGTGGGTTTTTTGTGTAGTTGTTATATTTCCACCTATTATTTAAAACGTCAGCCTAATTTAATAAAAGTGACTTCCTTTAAGAGAAAAATAAGATCCTTTTATGTCTTAAAAATTGCTTTCCTTCAGTATTATGTCCTTCAAAAAATATTTCCTTATTGTTTGAGTTTTTAATGGGCACCCTTTTTTAAATTAATCATAACTTTACTCATTTTTGTCAAGTTTTTATTTGACAAAATTTATTTCTATACACATGATACTATGTTCTATATATAAAGGCTCCGCCAAATATCTTTTTTTTTTGAAAATGATATAAGAAAAGTGTAGCTTCGGCTGTGTGGCATGTAGCGCCATCCTGTTGAAACCAAATGTTGCCAATATCCTCCTCTTCAATTTTTGTAAACAAAAAATCGTTTAACATGACCAAGATCGCCATTAAAAAATGACCCAATTATGCCTCTGGACCAAAATCCGCATAAAACAGTGACTCGTTTTGGGAGTATCGGCTTTTTAATGTATGTGCGCTGATTTTCTGTGCCCCAAATGCGACAATTTTGCTTGTTTACATACCTGCCAAGATCAAAATGGGCTTCATCTGAAAAGATGTTTTTTTTTTGCAAAATCGGCCAAAGTAACGTCGCAATATTTCCCAGCATTGTTCAAGCGTATACACAACCATATTCGTTCAGCGGAAGGATAAAACTAATTATGTGCCAAATCAGATGTGAGCTAAGTGTTACCATTCACGAAATAAGCACTAGTTGAAAAAAAAAAAGTTAGATGGCGGACCTTTTATTATGCTGACATATTTCCAATTAATATTTGGTTTTCGAAACTCTAAATTTGAAATAAAGATTATTAAATTTAACATATCGATGCCTTACTTCCTCAACCTCGTATCTTAAATAATAAAAATTTTCAGGAGAGAAAAAAAAAACCGTTAATCTTTTTATACTTCGGTGTTTGGTTAAAAGTTTAAATGAAATTATTAAGGAATTGATTGTATTTATGTATATTAGTAGTAATAATATACTAATCTTTTTTAGTTAAAGCATAAAACAAAAAAAAGTCAAAACCGTATTTTTTAAGTTACGAGGTTGAGGAAGTAAGGCGTCGATATGCAAAAACTAAAAATAAGAATTGTAAAACTTAAAACTATTTTAAAATTTCGAACTTTATTAGAGTGTGTTTAATTATTCAAAATCACTGTATCAGTTGTAGCCTGTTTTAAACTCATTGTTTTCTCTATCTCAGTCAATTTAACGCAAAAAAAATTCACTCTTAGAAATATATTGAAAACAAAAACCAATTGAAAATTTTTGTTGTTGTTTCCAATGTTTGGGAAAATTAATTGTGTGGTTTGATTTTCAATATAACTCTTTATTTTTTTACATATAACATCTGACCCATTTTAAAGTGTTTTGTCAGTTTGTTCCCAGTTTATATTAGTGGATCATACATCACCGATTATACCACATCTAGCTACCCGAATAATAACAACAACAACTACTATTATATCCATTAAAAACGACGGTATGTTGTGGTTTATGGCTTGGTAGAATCATTGTTTTATATTTTTAAAAAAAATTAAGCAAATTAGAAACCATCAACAGACCATTATCGCCTCATGTTAACGGGCTATGTGCTTCCTGAAATTCGAGCGTATGGTCTTTGTGAATTCTAGTTTCAGCAAGACGGCGCTTCGCACCGTACATCACGTGAAACAATAGACTTGTTGATAAATCACTTTGGTGAGCTCATAATTTCTTGCTTTGGACTATTTTCTCTATGGATATAAAGAGACTGGGGTATTCAGGGATAAGCCAGCTACGATTGACGCTTTGAAAGATATCATTACTTGTGTTCGAACCAGTCGTCCACAATTAAGCATTTTGAATGGATAATCTCAGACGTAATCATAGCCAACATGACATCATTTTCAAACAGTATCGAATTTAGCTGCTCACCAAAATATTTAATTGTTCAAGTCAGAACCATTTACTGTATATTCTACTAGCCAAACCCGGCGCGCGTTGCTACGCCCCTCAATGAATCAAAATGCATTCTTAATTTTAATTAATTATAAAGTGAAAAAACCTAAAAATTATAATTTTTCAATGGGCGTGACCCTGCCCACTTTTCTAATCACGAAATTGTAAAGTCATGCCAGCTCAGTAAAATCAGAAAAATCAGTACAGTGCAAGTACTTCAAAATTTTAACTTTTTTTTATGGCCGTGGCCCTGCCCACTTTTCTAATCACGTAATCATAAGGTCATGACAGCTCAATATGTGTGCAAAGTTTCAGAAAAATCGGTCCAGTGCAAGTACCTCAAAATGATACCTTTTTTTAATGGGCGTGGCACTGCCCACTTTTCTAATGACGAAAGTGTAAAGTCATGACAACTCAGTATGTTTGCGAACTTTCAGAAAATTCGGTCCAGTGCAAGTAGCTAAAACTGATAACTAATTTTTAATGGGCGTGGCCCTGCCCACTTTTCTAATCACGAAATTATATGGTTATGACAGCTTAGTATGTGTGCAAAGTTTCAGAAAAATCTGTCCAGTGCAAGTACCTCAAAATTAAAACTTTTTTAGGGGCGTGGCCCTGCCCACTTTTCTTATCACAAAATTATTTAGTCACGACAGCTCGATATGTGTGCAAAGTTTCAGAAAAATCGGTCAAGTGCAAGTAGCTAAAACTGATAACTAATTTTTATGGGCGTGGCCCCGCCCACTTTTTTCCACCCATAAACACTCCCTGGTATGTGTACAACAACTTGCCAAAGTTTGAGTCCGATCGGTTTTACAGTTTCGGAGTCTATAGCTAACACACACACACACACACACACAGAGTTTCACTTTTATATATATAGATTGTCTATTAAAACACAGAACACAATTTCTTTTGTATCGGTCATATGATACAATAAAATAATAATAATAATAATATAAAAATAATATCTTTTATTCTGAAATAAAAAATTAAATTGTATTGTTATACAAAATGTTCTAATAGAAAATAACAGACAACATTGATACAATACAATACAATATCGAATCGAATATCACTGGTGTTATGAGCTTCAATATTGGGCAACAAAAAGTCTGTCCAAGGTTATGATATATCCAGTCTCATTTATAAACAATTACTGATCATATTTATCCAGACCCTAAATTGAAATTTGGTTTTTATATTCATAATTCATTGAGAATGTCTGGAATTAATTTTCCGTCTCGTGGAGGAAAAAATATCCACATATAACACTTTAAATGCCGATTATAAATAACGAAAATATAACGAAAAACTTAAAAGGTAAACCTTACGTTCGGCAAAAAAATATATTTAAAAAAAAAATTATAAATTGCCTTGCAAAAATACTCTCTATTTGAAGATGTATGGCGCACGTTTTCGGTCTTCGCTAAGTCGCCTTCTATGTATGAGTGAAAATAACTATTTCTAAATCTTCATACAGTTTCAAGTCAATTATTTCAGAAAATGTAATATTTTGTTGTTTACTTCATTTTATACTAGCCAAACCCGGCGCGCGTTGCTACGCCCCTTAATGAATCGAAATGCATTCTGAATTTTAATTGAATATCAAGTGCAAAAACCTAAAAATTATAATTTTTTTATGGGCGTGGCATTGCCCACTTTTCTAATCACGAAATTGTTAAGTCATAACAGCTTAATATGTGTGCAAAGTTTCAGAAGAATCGGACCAGTGCAAGTACCTCAAAATTATAATTGTTTTAATGGGCGTGGCCCTGCTCACTTTTCTAATCATGAAATTGTAAAGTCATAACAGTCCAATACGTGTGCAAAGTTTCAGAATAATCGGTCCAGTGCAAGTACCTCAAAATGATACCTTTTTTTTATGGGCGTGGCACTGCCCACTTTTCTAATCACGAAATTATTTAGTCATGACAGCTCGACATGTATGCAAAGTTTCAGAAAAATCGGTCAGGTGGAAGTACCTCAAAATTATAACCTTTTTTTATGGGCGTGGCCCCGCCCACTTTTTTAATCACGAAATTATAAGGTTGTGACAGCTTAATTTCTGTGCAAAGTTTCAGAAAAATCGGTCCAGTGCAAGTACCTCAAAACTAAAACTTTTTTAGGGGCGTGGCCCCGCCCACTTTTCTTATCACGAAATTATTTAGTCATGACAGCTCGATATGTGTGCAAAGTTTCAGAAAAATCGGTCAAGTGCAAGTAGCTTTAAATGATAACTAATTTTTTATGGGCGTGGCCCCGCCCACTTTTTTTCACCCATAAACACTCCCTGGTATGTGTGCAACAACTTACCAAAGTTTGAGCCCGATCGGTTTTACAGTTTCGGAGTCTATAGCTAACACACACACACAGAGTTTCACTTTTATATATATAGATGTAAAAACCATTGAACTTTAAAAGATATTATTTTATACAATTAATGGTATTAAAAAAAATAAAGGATTTTCTTTTCAGTTAATAATTTGTTTATACTATAAATTATTAGATTAGAATTTAATCTGCTTTTCGAGATATTACGTTTTGTAAAAAAGGGAGTAATTTAAACATATATTTCAGATAAGTCAAAAACCACTTAGCCGATTTAGTTAGAAAAATCTCGTAATTTCGCTGTTAAATTGAACAAAAAATTAACAAACTTTTTTTTTAAACTTTTTTATATTAAACAACTTGTGTTCGAAAAGGCATTCTTCTTGTAAAATTTAATTTTTTTTTCTTTAAAAATTTATTAAAAATAAAAACTGAAAGAGTGCAGGTTTTCTTATTTTATTAGTAGTACAATGCTTTATTTTAAAGTCGTTTGGTAATTCTATTAGAAACTGCTAAGTGACAACTTAATAAAAAAATATTGGCGGATTGATTTCTTGCAGATTTAATAAAAATTTAATAATATTGAACACAGTGTCTTTATCACATATAACTCTGCTGAATGTTATATCAATTCGAAATATGTTATAACATGTACTTTATCTCCGTTTAGTAAATTTTTGTCTGATTAGTTGAAAATGTCAAAACATTTAAACGTACATAGTTATTCTATTAGTGGTATAGGATTTAATGTAAATATTTAAAACAAATGACTTATATGGGTGGCTTTATGTGTAAATTTTGCATACTCGAAACCCTTGAACTAAATACAAAAATATATTTATTGCATATATTCAAGAATTTCCTTGATTATCGTAATAAAAGGTAACCTATTTATGTTTTAATGTTTATCTCAGTGCCAAATTTTATTAACAAATATCCAAACATTCACATTTATAATGTTAGTAGGATTTACTATATTAGAGTCACCATTGGATTTTTGTAGATTTTTGTATCTTAAATACTGTGCTGAGTCTGCTTGACAATGAAAATAAATTTTTTTTAGGCAAAAAAATATCTGATTAAGATCTACGTATAGCAGAGTATTGAATTACTTTGTCATCGCTAGCGGCTTTTGTGCCAGCATATTCAAACATATATTTCTTATTCTTTTTGTATATTTTAATTGTTTTGTTTTTGTTTTATTTCGCTTGGTTTGCTTTCTTGATCTATTTGCGTATTATTTTTTTCTCAATATTTTTACAGAAAATCAGGAGCAGTTTTATCTTTATTTAATCATATCTGTCGCTGTCGGCATGTTACTGTGCCTGACACTCGTAATTGGTCGACTGACCCTCCAGCGAAGGCGTTCTTGTCGCAAAAACAGTCTATCTAGCTGTAGCAACAATGAGAAAAATAACAGTGATAAGATGGGAAGTTCTGGCTTTATTGGTGGTGCTGGCGGTGTTGGTGATAGTAATAAATTTCAACATGAGGCAACAGCACGCGAGACACAATTAGGCAGTTCCTTTGCTGATGATATATCCGACATTGATGCAGACATTGACTTGACAAGTCCAATACCAGTGTCAAGTCTTTCAACAAGAAATGAGGTAAATATACTTTTATCCTGACGTTTTTCCCATTCCACTTACTATTGAACGTTTAGCAAAACACTTGTGTATTTTCAATAGACTTTTCTTAGGACATGTTACATCATTTAAAGTTATATCCATATTTATGTAAAACATTGATACAAAAATTCACTTTACTGCTGTTTTACTTTCGTCGCTTTATCACAAAAGACATTTAATATTAAAAACCATTTGCATAATTGCCCCTCGACTGACAGATTGAAGAAATATTTATGTAGTGTACCGTTCAGCATTTGTGCTAAATGTTGTGCTAAAGTGTTAAAAGCAAAATTTAATCAATTTGTTAACGCTATAATTTTGTATCTGTTAGTACGCATGTATGTATGTATGTAAGTACATATACGTGAGTACTGTAAGCGCTAGGGAAAACTCTTTCAGGTTAACAAGAACTTGTGAATGTCAGGTAGTATAAAATATTATTAGATAAATGTTTCATTATGAAAAATAAATTAAATACTTCAATCACAACTTTGCTTGAAGGCAATAAATAAAATTTTTGTAATAAAACTATTTAATCTTAAAAGAAATTCTTTTTTTATACCCACCACCACAAAAATCGTATAGAAAAGGTTTCTTTGGTATTGAAAATCGATAGCTGATTCGGTATATTAGGAAGAGATTTTAAGCACGTAATACTAGAGAAGATCAAAAAAACCATGTCCTTCCAACACCGAATAAAATGCAATTGTGTCTAAACGCATTGACGTAGAGCGATGAAACTTCGAATATATATTTTCTGAGTAAAAACAACATTTTTTTCTACAAACTGCTTAAATCAATCCATTACGAAAGGAGTTATATTTAGATCAAAATGTTGATGTATATTTTCTATAGGGACAAAGATTTTGAAATAATAAAGGATTCTATATTGAAATATCTGAATTGATTTTATTGGCCGAAACTATTTCGACACGCCTACTATAACGCACACTTCTCACATAATATTCTGTTAATAAAATTTAAAATCTTATAAAACCGACAAAATTAGAGGTAAAATGCTGAAATTTCGTACATACAGCGTACTGTTAAATTTAATTATATCAATATAAGTATAATTCCAAAAAATTAAGGTGACATGCCCACCACCATATGACGCTTTATCTTATTATAAATATTATTTTTATATGGACAAAAAATTTTCAAAAAAAAAAAAAATCTTACTGAATTGTCTAAGTTGAATTCAAACATTAATTGTAAAGTTTTAAAAGTACGAGGTGACATAAAGCTAATGTTATTTTTTAACTACCCCTGGGTACTAAATTATACTCTTCAGATTCCGTAAAAATACAACATCGTTGCAAAAGTGAGTCAATTCTATTGTAGAAAAACTTAAGGTTTAATTTTAAGAATAAATTTCAGGAAATAAATTAATAGCAAATCGAAGCAAAACATATTTAAGTATACAGATATTATTCCATAGCAAATATAGCACTCTTACTTGTTATACCCGCCACCAAAAAAATGGTGGGGGTATATTCATTTTGTCATTCCGTTTGTAACACATCGAAATATCCATTTTAGACCCCATAAAGTATATATATTCTGAATCAGGGTTTGATTTGATGACGATCTAGCTATGTCCGTCCGTCTGTCCGTCTGACCGTCTGTCCGTCTGTTGAAAGCACGATAGAGGTCGCACCGAAATAGCTAGGGGGCTCAAATTTTGCCAGAATATTTCTTATAGACAAGGTTTGTTTGGTATTAAAAATGGGCTAAATCGGAATAAGAGGAAGAGAGTTATAGCTCGAAAAGCAAGAGTAGGTCGAAAAAACCGTGTCCTTCAAACATCGAATAAAATGGAATTGTGTCCAAACAGATTAACGTAGACTCACGAAACTTCGAACATATATTTCCTGAGTAAAAACAATATAATTCTCCGAAAATTATTTAAATCTATGCATTAGGAGAGGAGTTATCGATCAAAATGTACGAAAATTTATACCGCACAGTGTATTTTTCGGTATATTTAAAAACAAAAACGTCATAAAAGCAACAAAATTGGATGTACGACTCTGAAATTTTACACACTTTGCTTTTTGGCGACACGCTTTTTTGTAACGGAAAATCAATATGCCACGCCCACTTTTACGCCCACCTCCCATATAACGTTTTAGCTAAAATTCATATAATTTCTCTATTAATAAAGATTTTGGTATAATAAAGGGCTATATTGAAACACCTAAGTTGTACTCATTCGCAAAAAGAACTTTGACACGCCTACTATAACGCCCACTTTTTACGTTATCCACCGTTAATGAAATTTAAAAGCTCATAAAACCACCAATATTAAAGGTATGATGATCAAATTTGCTAGGTATATCCCCCTAGGCAATGTCATTACTGTGCCATAAAATTAAGGTGCCACGCCCACTTTTACGCCCACCTCCCATATAACGCTTTACCTAAAATTCATATAATTTCTCTATTAATAAAGATTTTGGAATAATAAAGGGCTATATTGAAACACCTAAGTTGTACTCATTCGCAAAAACAACTTTGACACGCCTACTATAACGCCCACTTTTCACGTTATCTACCGTTAAAGAAATTTAAAAGTTCATAAAACCACCAAAATTAGAGGTATTATGATCAAATTTGCTACGTATAGCCCCCTAGGCAATGTCATTACTGTGCCAGAAAATTAAGGGGCCACTCCCACATTTACGCCCACCTCCCATATAACGCTTTACCTAAAATTCATATAATTTCTCTATTAATAAAAATTTTTGAATAACAAAGGGCTATATTGAAACACCTAAGTTGTACTCATTCGCAAAAACAACTTTGACACGCCTACTATAACGCCCACTTTTCACGTTATTTACCGTTAATTAAATTTAAAAGCTCATAAAACCGCCAAAGTTAGAGGTTTGATGATCAAATTTGCTACGTATATCCTTCTGATCAATGTAATTGTTGTGCCGAAAAGTTTAGGTGACACGTCCACTTTAACGCCTACCTCCCATATAACGGTTTAACTTAAATTCATGTTATTTCTCTATTGACAAAGTTTTTTGGAAAATAAAGGACTATATTGAAATATCTAAGTTGTATTTATTAGCAGAAACTTTATTGACACACCTACTTTAACGCCCACTTTCATTGAAAGACTACATTTACAAAAGCATTTTAGTAGCATATCGAAGTATCTGATGGTCCAAATTTTCAATGACAATGTTGATGCTCAATTGTTGGGCATGATGATGAGGCGATGTTGACTGCTCTTTTGCCACACTATCGCAAAAACCAGCAGTGGTTCCCATTCAACGAACTAATAAGGCAGGATTATGTTGATCAAAAGAATTACGAAGTGCATAAAATGGATTTTGTTTTGAACGCCCATTTTCATAAAAAAACCTGAATATTAAACCTGAAAATTAATTTACAAATAATTAATTAATAAAAGTTAATTAATTAATTAATTAATAATTAATAATAATGAATTTTCCTGAAGATGCTACATGAAGGAGTAGCGAAATATTGAGAATTTAAATACAAAAATTGGATATTTAAATATGAAAATTTAAAAAAAGAGATCAAATAAAATAAATAATTAAACCTGAATAACTTTAACGCGTTGCTCATTTGGGTATCTTTCCACTGTTCAAATTAAGTTAGTCTGAGATTGAGAAATGTCAAATGAAATGCAAAAAAAAACTTGTTGCTTATCGATGCCTTACTTCCTCCACCTCGTATCTTAAAAAACAAATTTTTTCAGGAGAGACAAAAAAATGGTTCATCTTTTTATACTTCGGTGTTTGGTTAAAAGTTTAAATGGAATTATTAAGGAATTGATTGTATTTATATATATTAGAAGTAATAATATACTAATATTTTTTAGTTAAAGCATAAAACAATCGTTTGACATGAAAAAGTCAAAACAAAAAAAATATACGAGGTTGAGGAAGTAAGGCATCGTTATGTGTGGTTCACCTTCAACAGGGGCCCTTAAAAATTAACCACCCTCTATAAAGAAAGTAATACATATTTTATTTTAAAGAGATTATTCCATAGTGATTAACAAAATAATAATTAATGTACTTTAAATGTACACAAAATTGGTGGTGGGTATAAAAGATTCGGCACAGCCGAATATAGTGCTCTTACTTGTTTTCTATTGGTATCGTCCTAAGTCTCCTAAGCGTTGTTTTGTCATAATTTCTTAAAATTTTTTAAATAGATTTAAGGTATTGTGTTGCTTGTTGTAAATTTTAAATTTTATTGATGATTTTTATAAGCTGTGAAATTATGACAAAAAAAGTGTAAATCCACCAATTGCTCATAAGTTTCTCAAAAAATCTCTTCACTACTTTAAGACACTTACATTTTTAAAAAATCTTTAAAAGGTCGTCTTTTAAAATTTTTTTAACTTTTGGTCGAAAAGATTCAAAAAAGATATTGAACATGTAAATGTCGTAGAACAGCAGATTATATTCACCTTTAGAAGGTTACAAATCATCTACAGTGATGTTCAATAAAATAGAGCCACCAATTCTTAATAGATTTTAGGGTTATAAAATCTTGTACACAAAGTAGACACAAGCCACAAAGCGATATGACTTTTTATACCCTTCACCTGTGATGCACAAGAGTATATATAGCTTTGTCATTCCGTTTGTAATTTCTACAATTTTTATTTCCGACCTTATAAAGTATATATTTTCTGAAAGTTTATGAATAGAGGAGTCGATTAAGCCCTGACCGTCTGTTCGTGTGTTTGTTGAAATCAACTTTTTGAAGCAACTATATGTTTCTCAGATCTGTGTATGGTATTAATCTTTTGGAAATATCCGGGAATGAATCGCTGTTGAAATTCAGCACAATCGCCTTATAACTTTCTGAGATATGAGCAAATAAACACGACTACCTCTGCTTTTTCCCATATTTTTACCAACAAAATTTAAATTTTTTAGCCATAGAATAATTTATAGGTTCCGTTGCTACTATTTGTAGATATAACATGCCTTTAGAGATATTTATGAAAAATTTTGGATAAAGCGGGCTCTAACCGGTAAAGTTATATTCAAAAATTTTTTTTTAAATAAATATTCCAAAAATTTACAAGCGAAAATCAAATTTTTTCAGCTGCTAGACAACCGAGAGAGTCAGTATTGGTACCATCTAAAAGGACTTGACTAACGCAACCATACAAAAATTAAAATTCATATTGGCCGCTAGTACATAATGGCCGATGATACATTTATATATGGGTCAAATCTAGTATTTTAATATGTAACTTCTTGTACCCCCTCAATATTGGTTTCAAATGAAAGGGCTTGACCGGTATAATACAATTAATTATTAAAAAATCTAAAATCCAAGATGGCGTCTAAAACAAAATGGCGGAACAAATTTGTTTACCCCATCAATGTGGGTATCAAATTAAAGGGCTTGACTAGTAGAATACAGTTAACTACATAAAACTTTAAAATCAAGGATGGCGTCGGAAATAATAAGGAAAAATGGCGTATAACATGAATGGCTACGATGTAAGATTATACCTATGTACATGATGGTGAACGGTATTATCAGATTCGGCTCGGCCGAATGTAGCACTCTTACTTGTTATTTTATATTTATATTGTTACTAGCCAAACCCGGCGCGCGTTTCTACGCCCCTTAATGAATCGAAATGCATTCTGAATTTTAATTGAATATCAAGTGCAAAAACCTTAATATTATAATTTTTTTTATGGGCGTGGCACTGCCCACTTTTCTAATCACGAAATTTTTTAGTCATAACAGCTCAATATGTGTGCAAAGTTTCAGAAGAATCGGACCAGTGCAAGTACTTCAAAATTATAATTGTTTTTATGGGCGTGGCCCTGCCCACTTTTCTAATCACGAAATTGTAAAGTCATAACAGCTCAATATGTGTGGAAAGTTTCAGAATATTCGGTCCAGTGCAAGTACCTCAAAATGATACCTATTTTTTATGGGCGTGGCACTGCCCACTTTTCTAATCACGAAATTATTTAGTCATGACAGCTCGATATGTATGCAAAGTTTCAGAAAAATCGGTCCAGTGCAAGTACCTCAAAATTAAAACTTTTTAGGGGCGTGGCCCCGCCCACTTTTCTTATCACGAAATTATTTTGTCATGACAGCTCGATATATGTGCAAAGTTTCAGAAAAATATGTCAAATGCAAGTAGCTAAAACTGTTAACTAATTTTTTATGGGCGTGGCCCCGCCCACCTTTTTCCACCCATAAAGACTCCCTGCTATGTGTACAACAACTTGCCAAAGTTTGAGTCCGATCGGTTTTACAGTTTCGGAGTCTATAGCTAACACACACACACACACACAGAGTTTCACTTTTATATATATAGATTTAAAATTTAAAATGAACAGTGGTAAAAACTACAGTAACGAGCTTATAGATGTGAAAGAAAAGCCTTAAAGCGGTGGTGCTTAAGAACTGGTAGATAGATATAAGTTAATTCCAAAAATTAGAGAAAACATTAAAGAACATTTGAGTTTTTAAAAGTATTTTTGTGAAAAGAAAAGAAGAATTTTACTGTGACGTCGTCCATCTTCAAAAATGTTAGAAGTTTCTACTTTTACAAGAATAAAAAATTAATTTATAACTTGTCGATTAAAAATGAACTTTAATAACATACCTAAAGAAAAAACACATAAATAAGCTCTAAATTTTCCGAAGAACTTTTGAAAGATCTACATGTTAATGTAAATTCATATCTCTTATTCTGACAAGATCATTAATTCTATGGTTGTGGGCATTTTTCCTATAATGTTATAGATCCTATATTTCAGATTTAGGAGATAATGAGCACAGGATAAATCACATAAGTATTACTTGCAAATTTCTAAGCCTTTTGCTAAATGGAAAATGACTCCACAAAGAGTGTTTCAGAAGAAAATGGCAGAGATTATGAATAAAAAAAGCAATATCCCTTTTCTCTGGACCTGCGCCAGATTACGAGTGTCCCTATTTTAAAGTCCGGGGGTCCATAAATGGCTTGAGTTTACAATTATACCTGATGGCTAGAACTAAAAACAAGTTGTACAAAATTTTTTTGTACTGACTTCGATGAAATTTTATATGTGTATTCAATTAGGTGCCTGAAACGTTTCTCTAATATTTAAAGAGGATTATATCTTCCGGGTTTTCCTGTTGATTCTTTACACGAAAACAAAATAACATAAAGAATATGATCAAATTTTACAGTTTTGTCTTAAGTAAATAACATGGTGCATGTTTTAAAACTTTAACTTTGATATCCACCGCCCAAAAAAACAAAGGTGCAAGCTATATTATTTGAAAAAAATTGACTTAGAATGCGCATATGACACTTATTTGTAATACAAATATCGTTGGTAAAAATATCGATCTCATAACCTATGAAACTTAAAATAACTGTGTCTGTATATGGATTTTTTCTGATTTGGGTAGTGGCGTACATAGTCAAGCTAAACACGCTTTACACAAAAACTACAGATAGATTTAGGTAAAATTAGGTGTGAATTTACTTTCACCGCTGCAAACTACGAAATAATTTGGAAAGATCTTAATTTTTTTCTATTTAAATATTACTAAGAAATTGAATTTAAATCCACAAAAATACGCAAATAAATTAAATGTAAGAAACTTTTGATAATTCAAATTTGAATTGTATTTAATAATTAGTAATAACCTGTATGTATTTACATTATTATTAATGTGTTGTTTATACCTACCTTCTCTTTCTATAGACCTACATGACATATGCTCCAATACCAAATTGCACATACGGCTCATTGGGCGACCATTCATCTACAAATTATGGCACAGCAACAACAATGCTCATGCCTTCAACATCTCAACACAGTAGTATAATGATGCCCGCAGGACACACTGGCAATAACAGCAGTGGCAAACCAATTGGCTGTCCAGCAGTGGTAGGAAGTAGACAAACAACGCCACCTCCACCTGGTTCACTTTACACTAGCATGGGAGTCTGTTCGCCATCCGTTAGTGGGACAATGACAATGGGTATGTAATAGAGTTCAACGAAAAACGATCTCAACTTTGCAATTCTATATAAATAAATTATTTTGTTATGTATGAGTATGTGTATGTATCTATTTGTTGAAGGCTATAAAATACGTACATATGTGCATATATATGTATAAGCATAGATTACAAATATTTTGTACATACATATGTATGCAATGTATGTACACATGTATTTATAACAACCTACGATATATAACAAAAAATTGCCGTAGATTAAAATGATTTCACAACTGTAAATATGAATGTATGTATGTAGTATGACTTGTAAAGCTGAAAACATACGCACAGCATTTTTGATTTTTTATATGTATAAATTTTGTACATCCTTAGTAGAAGTGTGTAGTAATTTATTATTTCATATTGATTAACCTATTGCCTATACACGACCGTATCGTCAATTATTAATTTACATCTGCTATGTTTGACTTCTAATAAAAAATAAAATAAATAAAAAAATAGAAATATTTGAAACAGTATTTCAACTTCTAGTGCAAATTTGAAAAAGTACTTATAGAAAGTATAAAACATTGATTACTTTAACTTTAATTAATAATAGAAATACATGGTACTTTAGGCGTAGAAAAAGTTTCTGAAGGTCTGTTGATGCTACTGAAACAATCATCATGAATATTGTACAAAACTTACATGTTGTTAATGATACTGCAGAGCGTTTTGTAAAACTAATGGAAGAATATAATGCAGCTTTAACAAAAAACGAAGAAGATAAACAATATATCTTTGCAAATAGTAACTGATTATAGGAAAAAGTACGTTAGCATTAATAAATCAGACCCTTGCGCTTATGTTAATATGTTTATCAAGAATAGTATTCATTAAACGTAAGTTGATTTTAATTAAAATAATATATTACAAACATATATGCAACATTTTACTTATATTTACGTGCCTTGTCTCTTGAAAAGTCCATATAAACCAGTTTTAGCCACTTTAGTGGGCATGTGCTACGCCTTAACTTAGGCCAATCAGTCTAAGATTTTGGAATTTCACAATTGGCGTAAAAAGAAATAATTTTAGGGGACGGTACACTTTTTTTGCAAAAAAAAAATTTCCCATAAAAAAAAGTTCGGTGGTATTGAAAAGATAGGACGAGATTAGAGGATTTGTACAAGTTTAGGTGATGTAATTTTTATGTTAGGAGAAATTTTAATAAAAATTACTTTCAGAACTGAAATATCATCGGATTCAATCTCGCCTATTTTAAGCGATATTTTATAAACTAAATGTTTTTGTAGACACCCTGCGCAAATGTTCCAAATATTATAGATCGGACTTCAAAGGCTTTTAAGTATGAATATTTTAAATTTTTTAGTTATTATAGTTATTATACTTATATACATATAAATAAACCTTCATTTAGCAGACACAATTTTAATTAGAACTAATTTTACTTAAAAACATAGAAGTGTCAAGTTTACTGTTTTAATATTTATGCAAGTATTTGTCTTCACTAATTTAAAACTTAAAAAATACTGTTTACTTATTTTGTTTAAATTCGACTTTACAATGTCAATGATAATGTCCACACAATATCAGAGTAAACATTACAAGGTATACGAAAGCTCACTATAAAATCAAATATGAATTCGGAAATGTTACCATCCGCAGTGTGAATCTTACAACATACGCAGTCGTCGTAGTGAGGTTAATTTTTGCATCTTGGGAATCTCAAAAAGCAAAATTTTCACATTCAGAGTAAGAAACCTACTCGACTTTCCTAAGTCACCGATCCGTAAAAAAAATCAATGCTTGATATGTTTTAGAGGCCGTAGAAAAATCCACAGTCAAAATTGTATCTTGGATCCTACAATTGAAATTTTATTTGCAAAACTATGATATAAAAAGCAACTTGTGACTACATGCCTTGTATTATATCTGTATGTTAATACATTTTTATTAAGTTGTCTTTACTTCTTTTCGCATTAAGTAATTATTTAAAAAATTAACATATCTAAAACCTAAACTGCCAAATAAACTGTTTTCCCTTTACTTTTTAACATGATTCTGTTAACAAAAAATTTTAGTTTTTTTGCTTCAAAAATGTCAAATTTTGCGACAACAAAGCGCCCATATCAATAAAGTTTTGCTTTTCTCTTCTATTGCGGGGACCGTTGGCACTTATGCCTCCTCCTCGTCGGACCGTCTGGCTCCAGCCTTCTTAGGTCCTTCATTTTCCTGAAGAAAACTTCACTAAATACCTCCCAGTTTAAAATATTCAGAGACATATTCTGAAGAAACTTCGATGGATTCGTCATTCTCGAACTCCCCATGTATATAGAGCATTGGAATACGAATTGTTCCGGGTTTTCTGCCACGTCTAGGCATTCTAGGCAGGTTAGGGAATTTAATGGCTAATCCTGTATAGGTATTGCCTAAATGAGACATGGTCCGTCATGTACTGTGCCTGTACTCAAATATGGGATGCGTAAAGCAATTTGAATTTGGTAAACGTAGCCAAGAGCCTCCTTCTTGGGCCCCTTGGGCCTCTAATATTAGATAGTACTCTAGAAATACTCCTTTGAATTATTTTAGACTTTGCGCACTCATATTCAATGTGTGGCCCGAATTCCAGTCTGTTATTCATAATGACGGTGTGGAACATATCTCTTGGTTTCCCACGTTCACCTTCATAAATTACACTTTTTTTCTACTTGCAATTAGTACTGCTTTCATCTTCTGTTCTGCCAGGTTGACATAAGCCAAATCTAGCTATCTCCAATATAGAATCCCTAGGCTGCCAATATAGAATCCCAACTGGCAAAGTTAAACGTGTTTCTAATGTCAAGGGTGACAATACCACAGAATTTTTTTGTCCTCCATTTTTAACGTTCTCCTGATATTGCGCCCGCAGCTGTATTTACTACCCTTTTTATGGCGTCAATCGCGGAGCGTTTTTTTCTGAATCCGAATTGCGTCTCAGAGAGCCCATTCTCTTTTTCAACGATGTCCATGAGTCTGTTGTAGATCACCTTTTTCAGAACTTTTTCCAGCGTCTCCAGCTGGTTTGTTCCTTTTCGGGAGAAAAAATAATCTCTGTTTATCCTTTGCCCTCGTTTAGGGAACTTTGCATAATTCTTTTGAACAAGCACGGCCATCGACGTACTGCAGCTTTAATGAATTTGTTCGGAACTACATTTGGACCAGAAGCCTAGTTATCCCCAATTTTCCTACCTATTTGAAAATCTCTTTCTCCATGTCTGGCGGAATATTACAGTCTGTTAACTTGCTATCGACGTATACCCAATTGTTCTCTCGCTGTGGGAACAGGTGAGAGTAGCAGCTTGCCGTTTCTGCTTTTTCGTTATCACCTTATATGCTGTACCCCAAAGGTTTGCATCTGCCTCTTCGCAGAGGCGCTTGAAACTATCTCCCTTGCTCTTCTTTGTTGCGGTTTTGAGCTTCTTTCTAAGTTCTCTGAATTCTTTAATCCTCTGAGTGTGGTACCTTTTTCCTCCTAATCGCTGTACCTTACGCCTTGATCTAAAACATTCCGATCTGAGGCTTCGGATTTCCTAATTCCACCAATAGCATTGTAAAAAAAAGTAGCTCATTATTTTAGTCGTTTATGCCGTACATTTTAATTTATAATAACAGTTAGTTCTACTTCTTGTTTATTATATATTTATATTAAGTGTGTACTTTATATTATTACATATATGTACGTACTTAAATACATACTATACTTACATATATGTATGCATTATGATATAAATGAATTGTTTTTTAATAAATGAGTGAAGTTATACTTTTGACACTGAATTGTTAAGCAGCAACTGTCTTTGAACCGGAGTTTTCTTTAAACCAGAGTTATTTTTTTCAAGCATGGAGAACCAAATCTATTCACCTTACGTTGTGGCATTGACGCATTGCAATTTCGTTGTTTTAACTAGTATAGTTGAACTGACGCTGCTTGTACGCGACCTTCTTCGGTCTCCTCCTCCTGAAGTTAAGCATCTCTACCAGGTCTTCGTCTCTTAGATTCAGTTTTACCCTAACTGTTGTAAGTTCCTCCTCCTTGAACGTTATCTCATCGTTATCTTTGATCTCTATAACTTTTCCGGTTTAAGATCCCTAACAGACTCCTGACCATTTAAACTCTGACCGTTTGCTCTTTATACTCGTCTGTCCGCTTGCCCGTTTTTCGCAGATAGAGTAATAGGTTACCGTTATTTGTTCTTCTAATACTGGATACTGCCTTACTTAGTTCGTTAAGACTCGGATCGGTCTTCACTTTAAGCAGGATGTCCGCGTAGGAACTATTCCCTACTACCTCTATGACAATCGCTTCGGATTTTGTCCTTACTTAATTGCGGTTCCCATTTGACTTTTTTGTCTTTGCCTTAGACGTTACTACTTTCCAACAATTATATTCCCGCTTTGCAGCAATGCGTTTCCCGCCTTCGTAAACTCTTTATCATAGGCTCTTTTGGTACTCTTTTTTGTATTCCTTCTGGTTTTCTCTACGATTCTTTTCTCTTTAGCCATTCCGAGCTTTGAGATGATTTTGGGCTCCTGATGATCTCCATCGCCTTTTCGTCAAAAAAAAACTTTGATATTCTCCATAGCATCTCGCATGGGTTGAGAAATTGAACGTCATTTCCCATCTTCCAGCATGTTTACCAAGTTCCTAATGCAGACGACGAGTTTACAGAATGCTGTGGTTTTTGTGTTCGGATTTACTGCCATCTCGTTGAATCCAGTCTTCTCGTGCTGAGGTGATATGCGCATATTTGAGTTTCGGGCAAAGGCGTTGACAGTTACCCTTGCCGCCATCCGGTTCTCTTCCATTAGCACCGTTAGTGTTTATGCTTGTAGCATTATCTGCCAATACAGCCAAGCCTACGGGATACCGACGCCCCTCAGCTTGCTTGCCCATTCCGCACACTGGGGTATAAGTGTAACTTCATTTACTTTTATAAACCTTTCCATAGTTGTTTTATTATTCGGGGATCCTACCACTAGCATTTTTCGCCTTCCGCTAGGACAAGAGAAACAGCCTCTCCTAACGTGGTGACAGCTGCTGACCAAGGAGCCCCCAATGTGGGTCAGGCGCTCCTGAATTTGAATAACTTACCGGTCCGTCAATGTACTAAATTTTGATCACCCCCAGGCATTTTATTTCCCTGGTACCCTTTCACGCCCTGAGATGAGCATGATTAGCGCTACCGTTGAGTGCCGATGGGGGATCTAGCCAACGGGTGGTTTCAATGTGTTATAGACAGTTTGTGGTATTTAGTTGCAAAAATATTGGAATCTACTCAAGCCGCAAATTCAGATAATAAATTGTTTTCTGTAGGGTTATTTTAGTTGGACCAAAAAGGTGTCATCTTTCTTAAGCTACTGAAATCTGACCAGACCATCATAATAAACCTGTATGGTCAAAACACGCCAGATGCAAAACGATACGTAGTTTAATAGTAATATTCGTTATTACACTTTTGATGTATGTATGTGTGTATATTATCATCCTCTCTTCTCAAAGTGTGCGCTATGCAGCCAAATTTAAGTCTTGGGATTTCACAGTTTATATCATTTGTATTCCTATTAGCCATGAAGAGTACTTTTTAATATTTATTTTATTAAGGCAAAATACTCCTAATATAGTATGGTTGCATCTGTTGGTAAACATTAATATTTTTCGTTTGGTCTCTTCTGTTACCAACATTGTTTCACACCCTTATAATAACACTACCTACTTCGATAGCGTAGTTCTTACTATTTATTGAACACTCAAGTTAATTTTTATTATTACATATTTTTGGTTAAATTTAAAAAAACTTTTAAAAACTTTAGAAAAATCAAAAATACAGTACAGTCAAAGCTACTGAGTTTCAAAAATTAAGATTCATAAGTTCAGAATTTGCAAAAATTACCCTAAAAATAATAAAAGTAACATTTGTTCCTTCACTAAAAATTTCATCTGAGTTAATTATTACCTACATACAGAATTCTTTGTATACTGAATATAAAACAAGTAAGAGCACTATATTCGGCTGTGCCGAATCTTTTATACCCACCACCAATTTTGTGTACATTTAAAGCACAATATTTATTATTTTGTTAATCGCTATTGAATAATATCTTTATAATAAAATATGTATCACTTTCTTTGTAGAGGGTGGTTAAATTTTTTAGGACCCATGTTGAAGGTGAACTACACCTAGTCTTTAAATTTGTTTTCTGCATTTCACTTGACATTTCTCAATCTCAAACTTACTCAATTTGATCCGTGGAAAAATACGCAAATGAGCAACGCTTTAAAGTTATTCAGGTTTTTTATAAAAATGGGCGTTCAAATCAAAATGCATTTTGTGCACTTCGTAATTCTTTTGATCAACAAAATCGTTCAAATTCGTCCACAATCGGGAGAATTGTAAAAAATATTTAAATTTCTGCAAAACAGGTCTGTATAAAATTTTAGAAAATCTGTGAATGCCTTCTTAGTTCGTTGAATGGGAACCACTGCTGGGTTTTGCGATAGTGTGGCAAAAGAGCAGTCAACCTCGACTCATCATCATGCCCAGCAATTGAGCATAAACATTGTCATTGAAAATTTGGACCATCAGATAGAGAAGTGGCGCCAAGGATGGGGGGCCATTTTGCCGATATTTTGTTAAATACATAATTGAACCATACAAATATTATCATTACAAAAAGAAATAATAATAATATCCTAAATAATTTGTGTTTTATTTAAATTCAACATAAAATTTAACCACCCTCTATAACTTCGATATGCTACTAAAATGCTTTTGTGAATGTAGATTTTCAATGAAAGTGGGCGTTAAAGTAATAGTGTCAATAAAGTTTCTGCTAATAAATACAACTTCGATATTTCAATATAGTTCTTCATTTTCCTAAGAACTTTGTCAATAGAGAAATTACATGAATTTAAGATAAACCGTTATGGGAGGTGGGCGTTAAAGTGAGCGTGTTACCTAAACTTTTCGGCACAACGACTACCTTGATTAGAAGGATATACGAAGCAAATTTGATCATCATACCTCTAATTTTGGCAGTTTTATGAGCTTTTAAATTTCATTAACGGTAGATAACGTGAAAAGTGGGCGTTATAGTAGGCATGTCAAAGTTGTTTTTGCGAATGAGTACAACTGAGGTGTTTCAATGTAACCCTTTATTATTCCAAAATCTTTATTAATAGAGAAATTATATGAATTTTAGGTAAAACGTTATATGGGAGGTGGGCGTAAAAAATGGCGTGGCACCTCAATTTCCTTGCACAGTAATTACATTGCCTAGAGGGATATACGTAGCAAATTTGATCATCACACCTTTAATTTTGGCGGTTTTATGAGCTTTTAAATTTCTATAACGGTAGATAACGTGAAAAGTGGGCGTTATAGTAGGCGTGTGAAAGTTGTTTTTGCTAATGAGTACAACTTAGGTGTTTCAATATAGCTCTTTGTTATTCCAAAATTTTTATTAATAGAGAAATTATATGAATTTTGGGTAAAACGTTATATGGGAGGTGGGCGTAAAAGTGGGTGTGGCACCTTAATTTTCTGGCACAGTAATGATACTTCCTAGGAGGATATACGTAGCAAATTTGATCATCACACTTCTAATTTTGGCGGTTTTATGAGCTTTTAAATTTCATTAACGGTAGATAACGTGAAAAGTGGGCGTTATAGTAGGCGTGTGAAAGTTGTTTTTGCTAATGAGTACAACTTAGGTGTTTCAATATAGCTCTTTGTTATTCCAAAATTTTTATTAATAGAGAAATTATATGAATTTTGGGTAAAACGTTATATGGGAGGTGGGCGTAAAAGTGGGCGTGGCACCTTAATTTTCTGGCACAGTACTGATACTTCCTAGGAGGATATACGTAGCAAATTTGATCATCACACTTCTAATTTTGGCGGCTTTATGAGCTTTTAAATTTCATTAACGGTATATAACGTGAAAAGTGGGCGTTATAGTAGGCGTGTCAAAGTTGTTTTTGCTAATGAGTACAACTTAGGTGTTTCAATATAGCCCTTTATTATTCCAAAATCCTTATTAATAGAGAAATTATATGATGTTTAGGTAAAACGTTATATGGGAGGTGGGCGTAAAAGTGGGCGTGGCACATTGCTTTTCCGTTACAAAAAAGCGCCTCACCAAAAAGCAAAGTGTGCAAAATTTCAGAGTCGTACATCCAATTTTGTTGCTTTTATGACGTTTTTGTTTTTAAATATACCGAAAAATACACTGTGCGGTATAAATTTTCGTACATTTTGATCGATAACTCCTCTCCTAATGCATAGATTTTGATAATTTTCGGGGAAAAATATTGTTTTTACTCAGGAAATATATATTCGAAGTTTCATGAGTCTACGTTAATGCTTTTGGACACAATTCCATTTTATTCGATGTTTGAAGGACACGGTTTTTTCGACCTACTCTTGCTTTTCGAGCTATAACTCCCTTCCTAATATTCCGATTTAGCCCATTTTCAATACCAAACAAACCTTGTCTATAAGAAAGATTCTGGCAAAATTTGAGCCCCCTAGCTTTTTCGGTGCGACCTCTATCGTGCTTTCAACAGACGGACAGACGGACGGACATAGCTAGATCGTCATCAAATCAAACCCTGATTCAGAATATATATACTTTATGGGGTCTAAAATGGATATTTCGATGTGTTACAAACGGAATGACAAAATGAATATACCCCCACCATTGTTTTGGTGGCGGGTATAAAAAAGTAGAAAACTTGATGATTTATATGATTTAAAGTGAGTAATTCGACTCTTTTTTGCATTAAAGTAATTATGTTCTAAAAAGTACTGTTTTCCCGAATTTTCCCCTTTCTACCCTGTTATGAACTTGTTTTAATTTTTACTAAATAACATAATTTTTGTACGTCTGGTGAAATCCTTATTACAAATTTTATGCAAACTGGCCCTGTATTTAGGAATTATACATATTTTCCGTTATTTTTTTCCTTTTTGATACCTTTTTGTCCCCCTAAAATATTCCAAAAATTTCACATAAATAATTGCTCATATTCTATTAAGCAATAATAATTATCAAGCTTTGTCCCATTGAATAATATTAGAAACGTTTTTTTTTTCAAAAAAGTACCAAAAAAGGGAAAATTTGTACCCCTTAAAAACACGAATTTAAAAAAAGTGCCAAAATCTTATTGATATTTTTCTCATGGATTTACTAATACAGTGTAAACTTTTTTCCTCGCTTTATGTGTTTGGAAGTTACATAGGGTACCAAAAAAGTACCAAATTATAGTTTTCACCTGTCTTTTCCCACCTGCCAGCTAATTTTTTGTGCAAAATACAATACTTTTTCAATTTAATTTATATCATCTTTAGTTTAGCAGATAAAGGATTATCGATTTTACCCCTTTTTTCACCCTTAAAGTACGAATTACCAAAAATCCCTTCTTAGTGGAGCTATACATTGAAAAAGGAACCTATTGTCCCAATTTCATGTCTGTGCGTTTTGGCTGTGCGATGATGAATTAGTCAGTCAGTCACTCACGTTAATCTTTTATCTATCTACATCTACATATGTGACAGCGCATAGAGAAAGGGACCTAAGGGCAAAAAAAAAACAATTTTCACTTTTTTTTTTGATATGGACAACATCTGAGCATCGAATGAGACCGATCCCATGCCCAAAAAGTGTTCCCTCCCAGAGATATGCGCGTTTTATAAGAGTGAAGTCGACGATTCTAAACGCAAATAGAAACGGGACCTAACGGTAAAATTTATTTATTTTCATTTTTTCTCCTACTAAATTAACAAAATAATTTGATTTAACGAAACTACAAAAAATTGATTTTTTTCCTTATGAACAATTTAAAAAAATAGAAAAATCATTTAATCTTTAAAATGGCTCTCCTGAACAAAACCTGTTTTTACCCTTAGGTCCCTATTTCTATGCGCTGTCACATATATATATAAAAGTGAAACTCTGTGTGTGAGTGTGTGTGGGTTAGCTACGAAACTGTAAAACCGATCGAATTCAAACATTCCATGGAGTTTTTATGGGTGGTAAAATATGGGAGGGGCCAGGCCCATAAAAAATTAGTTATCATCTATATATATAAAAGTAAAACTCTGTGTGTGTGTTGTTGTACACATGCCAGGGAGTGTTTATGGGTGGTGAAAAGTGGGCGGGTCTACGCCCATAAAAAATAAGTTATCATTTTTGCTACTTGAACTTCACCGATTTTTCTGAAACTTTGCACATATTAAGATGTCATGACTATACAATTTAGTGATTGAAAAGTGGGCACGGCCACGCCCATAAAAAAAAGTTATAATTTTGAAGTACTTGCACTGGACCGATTTTTCTGAAACTTTGCACAAATTAAGATGTCATGACTATAAAATTTCGTGATAAGAAAATTCGGCAGTGCCACGCCCATAAAAAGGTTATAATTTATAGCTTCTTGCACTTGACCGATTTTTCTAAAATTTTGCACACATTTTGAGCTGTCATTTCTTAATCAGAAAAGTGGGAAGTGCCACCCCCTTTAAATATAAGTTTTTATTTTAAGCTATTTCCACGCATTCCAATGGTTCGCCTTTCAACTTCAAGCGACTACAGTTTCCAGTTCGCCTTCGCTACTACCATCAACAAAGCACAAAGTGTTGCAGGATTGAACTTGGAAACTCCATGCTTTTCACATGACCAGCTGTACGTCGCATGCTCCAGAGTGTAAACACCGAAAAATTTCTTCATTTTAAAAGCAAATGGAAAAACCAAAAATATTATATACCCATTTGCATTACAACAAAAGTCAATAAAATATTATTTTTAATATATTCAATTAAAATTCAGAATGCATTTTTATTCATTAAGGGGCGTAGCAACGCGCGCCGGTCTTGGCTAGTATTTGTATATATAGAAGAAAGTTAGATTGACAATATACAGGTGGAGACTATATTTATAGAAATTTTACTTTGCCTGTACTTTTTTTGTTGCAATCGAACGAATGGAAATCGTTCGTCTTAGCTTGTAGAGCGAATGTTTTTCTTGTCTCCACTTATATCTGTCATACTGCCCAAGTACTGAAGCTGTATTGGATTTTCTATTACATGTCTGCGGATGTTCAATGGCTATGTTGACTTTTACACAAATTTCCTTTACCGTACTAATACTAATCTCAAATCCAACTTTTTCTGATTCGTTGGTAAGATTATGTTTTGCTTGCATATCATATCAGCTCTGAAAAATTTCGTAAGCCATGGTTGAAAATAACGGATTAATAGTCACATAAAAAACCTAAACTCATATCCTTCTTTTAGGTTTTTTCAGATACGCCCTTTTTATTAAGCCATTTCGCATTTCGAGAGATTGTTCGATTATTATAAAAAGTGTGTTTATATTGTCTATACAGGACATAGCTCATCTGTAGCCCACTTGAACCACCAAACGTTTAAGTATTATTTTTATTTGTATTCTCATAACAATTCTCCAGTTATCACATCTTGTCTTTTATTGGTATTTCACACTTTATGTGTAGTCTTCGTTTCTAAACTTTACCGAATAATTAAATAAAATAAAAGATACAATTTGAAAACCCTCATATTCTTATTACTTATACACTGAATAATATATTTTTCTAACAAACACAAGTGCTTTAGAACAAACCTTCATGCTTAAACATATCTTCCATTTACTGCAATACGACCCAATACCTACCATAGAATTTTTAGACATGGACGTAACACCATCATTTTAAATTCATAAAATTTTATTTTGGTGAAAACCGAGAATGTGTGTGTGTAAGTTTCTATAGATCAGGTATATTATTGTTGAATCAATAGAATAAAACAAAACTCAAGTTAATATTATTAAAACTTATAAGTTAGCGTATAAGAAACTAATTAAATATTTTTTATTACAGGTCCTCATATTCTTACGCCTTCAATTTTAAATACGACTTCTAAACAAAATATCGCTGGCCCATCATATTTGAGCGGAACAATTATGGTGCCTGGCCATCATCATTCACATACCGGAACATTACGAAGACATCTGGTGCCAACGAGTATGGGAATGGTGAGCACGCCTCAGTCTTCTCTAGTAGCAGGAAATGCGGGACCTCATTCAATAGTAGGTGTACCCACATCTTCTAGTATCTATTACGATAGCACAATACCCCGACATATTAACCGCGGTCTGTCGGCAGATAATACGCAATACTTTTACGGATGACACTCATTAAATCGTAAAGCCTCTTTACCAATTGCAATTGCAGTTAGACCTACACAAATGAATTTAAACATGATGCCCTTAACTGCCACAATAGGATCGATGACAGGAGTGGCGACACAAGCAGCATGCAATAGTCGAACAAGTACACCAACCGGCACCGCTTCATTAAAAGGTACGATGATCCCGGAAATACCATCTATAACAGTGACTAACTCACCCAATTCGAATTCAGCCCAAGGTTTTTTAGGTCCAAGAAATGTGTCGAAATCGACCAATATTGACGAAATCCAACACGGTCAACACTTAAGTTCCCCGCAGCGCCAAACGGTAAAACAAAACCATAGTGTTACTTCTGTAAATGTTGACGAACAGTCACAACTAAATCTAGACAGAAGTAATTGTTTCTAGAATTTTCTAAACCAAAAAAAAAATAATAATAATAAGAAAAAAGAAAATAGATTATGTCGTTAGAGTTATTATATTATAATATTATTATTTCACCTTGTAAATACATATTTAGTATTATTTTGGAGAAGATATTTAGCAAGTTTTAAATATTTATGAACCAACAAGTGTAAAGTACTGGCATATATATACATATTACATATGTATGTATGTGTTTGTGAGAAAAATATTATTTTAATTTGTGTATGTATTTGTAAGTAACGTACTTTAATGCATAAAAACTCATACGTTGTAAGATTAGTATTGTAAGACTTGTTTGAAACAAAGTTAGTGACTTTATAGTAATTAACGGTTTTACAAAAACGCACGTAAAAATACGAGTAGTTTTTTTTATTATTATTAATAACATTGAGATATAAATACATTTTAAGTCTTAATAAGGAACTGTAATCAAACCTTCCTTCCATTACTAATGAAAACCATAATTAAGCAACAACTGTATCATAATCAGTTGATTGTATTCGCTAATAATTACTAAAACGTTTAACTTGTATTTATATAAGTTCAACTTGGGTAAGCAATTGGTGGATTCACAGGATATGCTACTATGTCGTATTGTCGTATGTTTATATACTTTTTTTTTTTATTTTAAAATTGTTTAGCAATATTATTGCTGCTCATTGTAGAATTAATAAAAAAAGTTACGAAAGTCCGATAATACGACATGGTAATATCAGTAAATGTGAAAAAAATAGTCTAAACCAAAAAAAAAAAAAAAAAAAATATTTAAAAATATATAGTGAAACAAGTTTATTGCAATACTTCAATTTGTATACCATAACTGTATAATAAAATTACTTGAATAGAAATCACTGTTGTTTATATAACAATAAATAAAATAGTTTTTATAGGTTTTTAAATTTTATTATTAGTTATTTAATACAAAAAAAAAAATAATACATAATAATAATTAATTTAAAATGAAGTATAATTGCAGTTACATACATAGAGTACACAATAACAATGTAAATATGTATTTAAAGATATTTCTCTTCCATTATCTTTGACTTAATTGTATTTTTTATTGAGATTTTTTATTCAACAGAGTTTTATATGCACGAATATGTGTATTATTTAATGTACATCCTGATAAATTATAAATAATTTACTCAGTTTTTGGTTTTTCTTTGCCTTGGCGTATTCAATGCGATAGACAAAATTGTATTTAATTATTGACAAGAAACCTACAGAGGCTTTAGAATAATTAAATAATAAACTGATGAAAATAAGAATAATTGTATGTTAGTTAATACTTAACATAATTAAGGGTAATTGAGTTTATTTTTAAGAGTATGAAATTTTAAGCAAACAACTACATATAATTTGATTAATTAATTAAATGAAATAAACAAATAGTTATAAAACGCCAAAATGTTTTTGTATTATCATGACATACTGACTTCTTCTGTTAATAAACATTGAAAGAAAATTATTTGTAATTAATCATTTATAAGTTTAACAAACATTTTAATGTTTGATACTTCAGGTATGTTAACGTATTGCCCGTGAAATCGTCCAGGACCAAAAAATATCAAAAACCGAAAGACATATCATTAAAAAAAATTTCTTTCGATGAGCTCTTAGCTGATATATAATCGAATTTCAAAAAAAAAAAAATAATAATAATTGTTATTGATTCATTTATGAATACAACAAGCGCTGATCCAGTTATCATATGTATTTGGTGGTTGTAGATGGTAACTTTTTATTAAAATATAGTATAAATTAAGTATTTGTTATATGGCTGCCAAAACTATAACTCATTTAAAGAATTTTTGTTGTGAATGAAGGCGTACATAAAGCAAAAAGTCGGTTAACCTGCCTTAATATGTTTAATCTAAATATATAAAAGTGAAACTCTGTGTGTGTGGGTGTGTTAGCAATAGACTCCGAAACTATAAAGCCGATCGGACTTAAACTTTGGCAAGTTGTTGTACACATTCAGGGGAGTGTTTATGGGTGGCAAAAAGTGGGCGGGGCCACGTCCATTAGAAATTAGTTATCATTTTTAGCTTATTGCACTGCACCGATTTTTCTGAAACTTTGCACACATATTGAGCTGTCATGACTATACAGTTTCGTGATTAGAAAAGTGGTCAGTGCCACGCCCGTAAAAAAAGTTATAATTTTTAGCTTCTTGCACTTGATATTCAATTAAAATTCAGAATAAAAATTATTTATTAAGGGGCATAGCGACGTGCGCCGGGCTTGGCTAGTTGTTAAATAGTCTGCATGTTAAGTTTGTATACAAATACTTTTGTGTAGTCTAGTGTTGTAATGCACGCTGTCACAGGGCAACGTTATTTGGGACAATTCACATAATAATCCACTACGTCATTAATGATCTATTCGGATTCTTTCAATTGATTAAAGCTTTTGAAAAACATATATAAAATAATAGTTGTACCATAAATACACTATAAAAAGTATAACTCGAAAACATATGGAATTATTTAAGCTTTACAGGATTTCATGTAAAAAGTTTGTTGTCAGAAGAAACTTATATGCGGTTTCATCATCAGCACTTTTTGACCGAAATGTCCAAGTGTATAAAAAATAAATACCTAACACTAAAGAGGTTGTGTTAAACTTTGCATAAGTCGGGTAAGTATAACAAGTTCAAAAATATTACTTATTTCGTATAAGCTTTGAGTCATAATATCTCGTTGCAAAGTTACCATATGCGGTTCCATTCAAATTTAAGAAAAAAATATACATGCATCTCTCTCATATAATCCACCAATTTATTGCAGGCATAATATAGAACTACAGAATCCCATGACAGTTTCAAATATTTAACAATACACAAATGTAGGCGTACCAGGGTAATATCTTCTTATGACTTAGGTATTAAAACAGTTCTATTTTATTTAATTCAAAATCTATATCAAAAGAAAAGAATTAAAGCAAAATTCGTATAAGGAAGGTGAACGTTAAAGTAGGTAGTTCACATTTTCTTTTTTAGGTTTGTGCTTTTATTAGCCATAAACCTGTAGTGACTTTAAGCTTCGTATCTGTATATATTTTTGGCTTTAAAATTTTATTAATAATATATTAAGCCATTTGTCATACGTGGGCGTTAAATCCTGCGTGTCAAAATAATTCAATTAATTCAATATATATATTCCAATCTTCCTCCAAATTCTCTGTACATATAGAAATTTAATAAATATAAGAAAGAACGTAATATGGGAGGAGGCCGTTAATGCAGAGTGGAAACACCAAAAAATTTCTTCATTTTTACAGCAAATGGAAAAACCAAAAATATTGTATACCCACTTGTATTACAATAAAAATCAATAAAATATTATTTTTATTATATTCAATTAAAATTCAGAATGCATTTTGATTTATTAAGGGGCGTAGCAAAGCGCGCCAAGCTAGGCTAGTGTAATAAAGGTTCCGCCATCTAACATTTTGTGCTTATTTCGTGAATGGTAACACTTAGATCATGTCTGATTTGACAGATAACACTGCTCAGAAGAAAAATCCTCCATTAAATAAAACTATGTGGACTATATGGATTTTGACGCGCTGAACTCAAATCCGTTGTCGGTTCTTTTCCATCAGATCGGGATTTTTTTTATGGGCGTGGAAATTTTTTTCCCCTAAATTAGTCAGGTACGGAGGCATATTTCATCCTAACTCGGGAAGCAGTCATCCGGTTTTCAAAAATAAAAAACACAGAAAGATGTGCAACAAAAGTGTATTTATTTTAGTCGTGTAAAATTCGTAATATTTTTAAATTTAAAAATGGAATTTAAAAGAATATAAGCAAATATTTAACATTTTGCACTTTTTTCTGTGAGCTACTTTTTTTAAAAATAAAAAAAGTCATAAACCATAAAAATCGGTTAAAAAATGTGGATCTTATTTTCAATTTACCGCAGGTACCCAATATTGACCAAATATGTGTAATGCAGCAAACAACGTCAGAGTGGGCGCACTAAAGCGCCTTGTAGCAACAATGAATGAAAACTATTTACTTCTATCTATTTTCGTACAGCAAAAACAAATACAAGCAACAAAATTTGCCAGATTGTAATTTTGTAGCAACACCTCGCTTATAGCACCCACCCTGTCGACAACCGTAGATAACTTCAAATTGCAATAAAAAATCAAAATATTTACAGACTATTTTATTTAAAATAACACAAAATTTTTGTTAATTATTATTAATTTTTATTTAGGAAACATTGTTAAAATAAAAAAGTAACTTAAGCTGTTCATGCTCTTTCTTCCACATCATTCAATTTCGTTCTAAAGACCTCGTCCTTCATAAGCTGTCGTATTTGTGGACCTACAAATATGCCTTCTTTTACCTTAGCATCTCTGATTCTAGAAAATTCGCTCTTAATGTATAGAAAGCCTTCACCGTCCTTGTTAATTGCTTTGACAAAATTTTCATTAGGCCTAGCTTTATATGAAGAGAAGACAGAAGAGTTTGTTCTTTTTGATTTAAACGCTCTTCTGCTGCATTTTTTTTCTCCTGGAATAAAATTTACTCTTTTCGGTAAAATTTTAACATTGTAGTGCTTTTCTTTCGCGCGGCTATCTCATTCACATAAGAAGCAATAAAACATAGTACATATATTCACTTTGCAATCCATTTAACATTGCTACGACTTTCAAATCTGCACATACGTTCCGTGAGTAATGTGAATATTTTTTATTTTTTATTTTAGTATCATCTTCATGCTACAAAAGTTTTATTTCATATTTATTGCATACGCGAGTGAGACCGATGGAAATTTGTGACCATGGTGAAGTAAAACAGCTTTCAAACTTGTCTTGGATGAATCAATAAGAGGCCGCCCATCCTCAGATTTATGACTGAAACACAGTTGTCGCAAAAGTCCATCAGCAATCTCACAAAATACCAAACCTTCTTCTCTGCTGCAATAACTCAAAAAAAGTTGTTCTCTATTTCGAAAGTACGAGACGTTAATGTCCTTTTGCACCAAATTCCATTCTTTTTATTGGGATGCAAGAAGCTCAGACTTCTTTTTTGAGAGCTAAGTAAAGAGAGAGAAGTAAATAGTTGTCATTCATTGTTGCTACAAGGCGCTTAAGTGCGCCCACTCTGACGTTGTTTGCTGCATTACACAGATTTGGTTAATATTGGGTACCTGCGGTAAATGAACAATAAAATCTACATTTTTTAACCGATTTTTATGGTTTATGATTTTTTTATTTCTAAAAAAAGTAGCTCACAGAAAAAAGTGAAAAATTTTGATTATTTGATTTATATTTTTTTTAAATTCCATTTTTAAATTGAAAAATATTAAGAATTTTGCACGAAAAAACATTTTTTTCTCCATTAATTTCTGAATAATTCCAAAACGATAAGAGATAGAGAAAAATTTTATTCAACTAAACTAAATACAATTTTGTTATACAACTACTGGTGTTTTATTTTTGAAAAATGACTGGTTCTCGAGTTAGGAAGAAATATGTCTCCGTACCTGACTAATTTAGGGAAAAAATTTGTCACGCCCATAAAACGAAATCCCGATCTGATGGAAAAATTCGACAATGAATTTGAGTTCAGCGCAGCAAAATCCATGTAGTCCACATAGTTTTAATTAACGGGAAGACAAAAAATGTTTTTTTGTCGAGCAGCGTAATTAGTTCTATCCTTCCGCTGAACGAATATGGTTGAGTATACGCTTCAACAACGCTGGGAGATATTGCGACATTACTTGGGCCGATTTTGCCAAAAAAAAATCATCTTTTCAGATAAAGCTTATTTTGATCTTGGCGGGTATGTTAATAAGCAAAATTGTCGCATTTGGGGCACAGAAACCACGCACGCATACATTGAAAAGCCGATTTTATTTTTTTTTTATTTTTTATTTTATATGTTATTTATATTTTTATTATTTTTTTTTATTTTTTGTTTTTTTTTGTTTTATATTTATTATTTATATTAATTTTTTTTTCAATTTTTTTTTAAATTTTTTTTATTTTAACATACATGAGTAAATTTTTAATTTTACAATTGGATGTTTTTCTATATGTATGTATGTTTTTTAAATATGTATGTATGTATGTATTTCATATGAGATGAATGGTTATACAAACTACTGTTATTGCATGAATACACGTTGTGAAGGGTAAATAAGATTCGGCACGGCCGAATATACCACTCTTACTTGTTTTTTTTTTTTTTTTTTTTTTTGAAACCAATTTGTCAGATTTTCCTAGGAATAATTTCTGAAGCTACGTCTTGCAATTAAGTGTAACTAGCATGCCCAAAAATAATTTAGGAGATTGAGAATATTGTATACTTAAAAAAATATTATTTCAAATAATTTTTACCGTTTATTTACCGATTTGTCCAAAATATAAAGAGCTAGAGGAGTAGCATATCCAATAAATGTGTAATGTGTCCATAAATCTGGTAAAAATAGAAGCAGTCTTTCTTTCCTGCTTATATATTAGAAATTTATAGGTCGATTATGCTAGATTTTTAAATTGATTCATTTCCGAATATTTTTAAAAGAATGAAACTACATTCAGGTGTGTCTGTGGGGGCTTCTAAAACTTCATTTTAACCAACACACGGACAGACTTAGAGACGGACATCTCTTTCGTAGTCAAAAGCACTCATAAAATATATCCTTTAGGTGGTTGTAAATTAATATTGTAGAAATTACAAACGAAATGACAATCCTAAATACAGATACCGTTGGCGCCACAGGTGAAGGTTATAATAACATAAATGTAGAGTGTGTTCTTCAATTGTGTTTTTGGTATAAATTTTAAAATTCTATTAAAATAGTTAACTCATGTTTTTATTAAGACCAAATAAATATTTGCTGATTTTTAGGTTTTTGCTAAATTTAAAAAGATTCATTTTAACATAAATATTCACAATGATTAAAAAGCGAAATAAAAATATATAGGTGAAATTTAAATTTGATTGAACATGGTAAAATATATGTGTACTGCTATGTGCGTACATTGTTTGTATGTATTTATCTACATACATATTTATTATATAAATAATATGCATGAATAAAATATTTGCATTTTTCACAACAACGAATTTCTCTGCAAGAATTTTTATTTGAGATTTTTATATTGTGGTAATTATACTCTCATATAATTTTATAAAGGGTCCGCCATCTAACGTTTTTTTTTTTCAACTAGTGCTTATTTCGTGAATGGTAACACTTAGCTCTGATTTGACAAATAATTAGTTTTATCCTTCCGCTGAACAAATATGGTTGTGTATACGCTTGAACAACGCTGGGAAATAATGCGACATTACTTTGGCCGATTTTGCCAAAAAAAAAAAATCATCTTTTCAGATGAAGCTCATTTTGATCTTGGCGGGTATGTTAACAAGCAAAATTTGTTGCATTTGGGGCACAAAAAACCCGCACGCATACACTGGTCCAGAGGCATATTTGGGCCATTTTTCTTCGAAAATGAGCAAGGAGTGGCCGTAGTCAATGGCGATCGTTATCGGGCCATGTCGAACGAAATTTTGTTCACAAAAATTGAAGAGGAAGATATTGGCAACATTTGGTTTCAACAGGATGGCGCGACGTGCCACACAGCCAAAGCTACAATTTTTTTATAGCATTTTCAAAAAAAAAGTAATTTGGCGGACCCTTTATTAATATACAACTTGAATTATTAAAACGCTTAGATCCGGAATTTTTAAATATGTATTGAATAAAAACAAATAAGATACCCATCACCAATTTTGTGTACTTTTTAGCACAAAATTTATTACTCCGGTATTAACAGTAATCGCTATGGTATAATCTCTTAAAGCTAAGATATGTTTTACTTTCTTTGTGTAACTTTGATTTGCACTCCACATGTCATCGGCCTTTCGGAGAAAGTGTTTTGAGATTCTGCTTTTAATATTCCCTAACGGGATTTCAACTGCACTTGCGATAGAGATATCCAAAGCAGATCCTCTCCTGGCTAGCTCATCAGCCCGCTCGTTACCATAGTGGCCCTTATGCGCAGGAACCCAAACTAGAGTAACGTCAGCCCGTTGACCAAGCCTTAACAAGCCTTAGAAATGATACTATTCATACTTTTTTGTTGTATGTTGTATTTTTACGAAATCGAAAGAGTATGAGTATGGTGAGTATAAAAAGAATGAACAACCAATTGAAAATATATAAAATTTGTACACCCATGATAAAACCTAACAGAATCAACTCGAATTAAGTGAACCTGTCCCCTTGTATTCACGACATTTGATAGTGACAGCATTTTAAGCTCTCGTAACGTAGGTAAGATTTCTGATGAAACTTGTTTACTGTACAAACCCCTAAGTCGCGCCATTTTATTTCGGATTCTACATTGGTCCTTATACCAGTCATTATAATATGGATGTCATCTGTGGCTTTAAATTTTTACATAAGCGGAAATCACCCTTCGTTGCAGATCTTGCAAGTCTAGTATATATTCTATTGTAAATGAAAAAATTTCCAATTGTTTTTAGTATTGGAAATAAGTGCTTGTATAGGAAATGTAATTTTAGTGTATATTGTTTTTGTGGTGTTGCTTTTTTTAGAATATATACTAGAATTGCAAGATTTACAACATTTGCATGATCCGTTTGCAACGAAGGGTGATTTCCCCTATTGTTAACTGTATTCTGTATTGTATTCGGTCATTTCGTTTTCGACGTCTTATTGGATTTTAAATTGCTCAATTCTTAACCGTTTTCTACTCGTAAAGCCCTTTTTACGATACTGATATTCAGAGAGTTGAGGGGATAAATTCGCTTTCAGACTAACTCAATTTGAACCATGCAAAGATACACAATCGAAAAACGCGTTTAAGTTATTCAGGCTTATTATGAAAATGGGCGTTCAAATCAAAATGCATTTTATGCAATTCGTCAACAATCGAGAGAATTGTGAAAAATATTTTAATTTCAGCAAACCAGGTCTGTATGAAATATGAAAACATCTGTGAATGCCATCTTAGTTCGTTGAACGGAAACATTTCTGTTTTTCACGATAGGGTGGCAAAAGAGCATACAACCTCGACTCATCATCGTGCCCAACAATTAAACATCAACATTGTTATTGAAAATTTGGACCACCAAATGGAGGTGGGCCGCCGATTTGAACCATACCAATATTATCATAATCAAAAGAAATGAAATTAATATAAGAGGTTTGTAATTGATTGTGGGACATAGGCTAGGTTATTGTTATTGTAATAAACAAATTAAATTGAATTGTGAAAAAAGTATTGTTGACCTTTTATTGTTGTTTATATATTTTATTACAGAATTATCGGATTTTGTACTGTCTCTTTTGGGTTTATCATTTTCAAACGCTGAAGTGGAGCGTTTATTTAGTTTAATGGGCTTAATAAAAGCAAACTTAAAATAAAAATAAACAAACAACTTTTATGTTCTGTTATACGTATAAGGGAAAGCGTAAAACTAAATAACGTATGTTGCTATAACATCAATATATCGGACGATGTTTTGATTAAAATTGGTTTATCTTAAAAATACCAAAAAGAATTTTCTTACCACATTTGAGTAATTGTTGACACTGATTTTGTGTAAATATAATATAAAATTGAATTTAATTGAACAAAATATGTGTATAAATATGTTGCAAATTATTATATTAAAAAAGTAAAACTTAATTTGTAATGTTCTAAAAAAAACAATATTGCAAAATTTAAGTACTTTTCTTTTTGAACTGTAGAAGATTTTAGCACTTTTTTTTCGAGGTTTTGCACTATTTGTCTATCATCTTGTGGCAACACTGGTGTCCAGTTACTGTGGGCTGCTAGTGTTGTTTTCTGTTCAATTGGTTTGTCAAGTGTTTTGTAATCTGTTTTATGTGATGATATTGAAATATATTTCTGAAAATTTCTATATACAGAAAACTTTTAAACTTCATCTTGAATTATAATTTATATTCTAGTTAAGCCCTTTTATTTTATGCAAATATATATACTAGGGTATATCGGAAAAAAAATATCGCCGTACACCACCAAATATAAAGTATTGTTGCAAGGCAGTTTAAACAAATTTCTGATTACATTAGGTTAGTGGTGGGAATATATAGCTTTCTATTCAATGAAATTGTTATTCCAGAAAATGAACGCCTACCTTCCATATAACGCTTCATTTTAATATATATAATTCTCTATGGACAAAGGTCTGGGAAGAATAAAAGACTCTGTATTGAAATATCTTAGTTAGCAGAAACTTTATTGACACAAATACCTAACGCCCACTTGAAAATTTACGAAAATATTTTGAAAGCATATCGAAGATATACAAGGGAAGTGATAACTATTTTATTATTCCTTAGCGATTACTGTTAGTAATAAAATAATAAATTTTGTGCTATAAATTGGTGGTGGATATAAAAAAATCGGCACAGCCTCTTAATTGTTAACTATTCATTTACAGAAAATAATATATATTTTGGGGCGCATTGTAAAAATTTCTTAGTATTTTATACAAACAAAAACAGCTGATAAACAGTTTGTCAAACAATTATTTTCACGAAAATATTAAAAAAAACCTTAAAGAAATACACTTATTCTTCGAGAAATTAATTTTAATTTCAAAAAATGTATTGGACCTACTGTAAATTAAAATCTTATTTAACTAAACTGTTAACGGTTTGAATGTTAAAATCAGGTTTTAATTTTAAGGTTGAAGACATTATTAAGCTATTGTTTAATGATCTTATTATGTATGTAAGTACACAAATTATAACAAGTTTATAAAACAAAATTCCACAGAAAATCAGCCTTTAAACCCAACATAAATAGGTAGGCAGCTGTTGTTTAGCTAACTTAGGTCTTTGTCTATTATATTGATCCCTTTGTGATACCTGTAAAGAGAATGAAATAGTTTTGGGAGAAAAAATAGGAAAGAAGTTAGGTAGTTATCTGGTTCGTCAACCGTTTCCAGGGAAATCTGCTCTAGACGTCATCGGTTTCCTAATTCTGAAATGATCCAGTGGGCCACTTAGACTGCATTCTGAAGGTAGGAATACAAGCACGACTTCCCGTTAACATCTCTTATGGGCTCTGTAGTCTACAATCGCAGAAAATAGTTCTCCGGATGTTCTTCAACACAAAAAACTTGCAAAGGAATTGATAATGGTCTCCTCCTTGTTATCTAGATAATTTATATAGAAGTTATTATAGGGTAGCCACAATGTCCCTCAGCCGCTTCCTGGCAAATCAGAGGATCTATTTTAGGCAATGCCTAATGCACGCTTTGTCGATAAAAAATCTGATTCCCCTATGGAATTCTCAATTATGCCTGTCTGATGTTGATGCCGACACCCACTCCAAATTTTGCCGTTCACCCATTCGTATATACGACCAGGTTAGTTTCACTATGGAAAAACCTGTCTTCTGCTCTTGTTCCCTATATACAAAAGAGGAATCTCCTGCAGAAAAAAGGAATTATAGTACAATATTCAGTGAGAGTGGGGATAAAATTCATTCCTCTAATAATGCTGGCATGGCCACATGCCCTGTAAAACATGCCAATTAACAACAGCGTAAAATCTCACCACCGCGTTCATAGCCAGTTCCCTTACTAGAAGGTCAACTGGAAGCTAGTTCAACATTGCAAAAAGTGCCCTTGATGGAGTCGACCTAATCGAACTTGTGATCAAAATTGCCCCGAAGAATCGTCTCAACATGTCGTTGGTTTGCGGATTGGTCCATGACTTCAACCAAACTATTGAGCCATAGAAGATATCGATGCCTTACTTCCTCAACCTCGTATCTTAAAAAATAAAATTTTTCAGGAGAGAAAATAAAAACGGTTCATCTTTTTATACTTCGGTGTTTGGTTAAAAGTTTAAACGCAATTATTAAGGAATTGATTGTATTTATGTATATTAGTAGTAATAATATAATAATCTTTTTTATTTAAAGCATGAAACAATCGTTAGGTATGAATAAGTCAAAACCGTATTTTTTAAGTTACGAGGTTGAGGAAGTAAGGCATCGATATCCGACTCATATAGACAGTTCACATTCCCAGTGGAATGTGTGGCATAATTTAATAAAGTTAAAGTTCTTCGGTTAAGTATCGGGAGAATAAAAAATATTATTTTGTTTTTTCTCATGAAGAGTACACGTTCTGTTTCAAAGGGATTAATGTTCAATCCATGTTCCGGATATCTTGTTATTCAAAATGAGCCCAAGATTATATTAGTGTAGGATGTCTTTAATTGAAACTTGCGAATTATGCTTGTTTTTTTTTTTTTGTCATTTGTGTTGTTAATTTTAGCTATTGTTAAAGAATTTCCTAAATATATAGTAAAACCACAATGTCGTAATTCAATTTAATGAATTAATTTTTATAATGCTGGAGTCACACAATTCAATTAATATTAATAATATTTACAATTAAATTATGCTTTTCCAGTCTGGTTTAGTATTTCGAAATCATTTATGAAAAAATTAGAAATTTTTGAAAGACACATATTACGCAAATGTGTAGGAAGAAATTATAAAACGCGTTTAAAACGATTTTCTAATTCTTTTATATATGAAAAGGCCTCTATAATGCCGTTATCTGAATATGCTCTTAATATTATGAAACGGGTTGTTGAAAAATTAAATTTTTTTGAGGGTGGTATAATGCAGGCAGTAGGCGTTTTGCGCGAACAATTGGAGAATATTTTTGGACAACATTTTTATAAAAGAAATATTCCCGGCATCCACAGAGGGTAATATGTAACTTGGAATAGTTTAGTTTTTAAGGTTTGTTTTTAAGTTTAGTTTTAAGTGTACCTTTTATAGATTTTACTCTATGCGTTATCGTAAATGTCGGGAGCAAACATTGAACAGTTCTTATATTACATTTATTTACATTTTTCTGTTTATAATTACACAATAATTGTTTAAGCAAGTTGCATTTTTCTATGTTATGTAATTAGAACAATACTTTATAATTTTAAGTCATTTCCAGAATGTTAAAAAGAAAAAAAAAAATCCACTTTTATAATGAAATTTTTAAAAGCCTCAATAAATAAATAATAATAATAATAAATAATAATAATGTTTTGAACCTGCAACCATTTTCAAAATAATTATGAGTGAATTTCAAAAAAATGATTTATTATAATTTTAATAATTATTTCTTTTTGTTGAGCTTTTGTTTTTTGATCAATTCAACATTCACACGACAGACACACCGATAATGTTTAATCGACTCCCCTATTCACAAGCTTTCAGAAAATACTTTATGGGTTCGGAAATTAATATTGTAAGCATTTCTAACAGAACCCTTAACCCATGTATACTCTCACTGTGAAGTGTACTGAAGGGTACCACGTAAAAATTAAACAAGTAATTTTATTTTTTTTCTAAGCATCTTTTGTTTTATAGAAAAATTTAAAAAATGTTAATAAAACTTTTTTTTTAAAAATTCTCAGTCCACATAATTCTGATTCGTTTGCATAAATTACGTCTTGCTATGAGTTATAAGATAGAGCATTTACGTCAAAAATAATCAAGTTAAATTAATTGTTTTACATTTGTGCGTTTTTTTGCGCTCCGGAAATATTTGAAAATTTAAAATAAGCTGTTTTGTCCACAGATGTTTTTTTTTTTTTAATAAATTTCGTTAAAATCAATTTTTTTTTCACAAATCAGTAAAATAGCACCACTACTAGTATAAAAATCGTACAATTATAATTATAAGTATATACCCTGCAGATAAAGTAACTAGTGTATGTGTATGGTTAGAAAGATATTAGTTGTTTTAACTTCAGTTGTGTGGGGTGTAAAAAAAGTATACAACCCGTGTATGGTATGAGCTGAGTTAGTAGATGACGAGTCGGCAAGCTGCAAAGACGTGAATTTTAACAATTTCTTTTGTATTCATTTTTTTCTTTATTTAATAAATAACTTTACTTGAATTTAAATAATAAACTCTACAGTTGTTACTATATCAAACTATTGACTTTAACATAAGGTTGTCATAGAAAACCAAGTAATTCATTTGTTTTTAGTTTTATACTAGTTTAAACACTAGTTCTAGTGCATTTTACACCACAACCCTGTGCGAAGTTTTGAACCAGTCAATGATTCCACACGCATTAATTGCAAATAAACAAACTCAACTTTCGACCAACGCAATATTAAAGAGTACTTTGTTTTGCAAACGAAAATCTTATCGATGTTAACTTAAAATCATAATTTGTTGTTGCAGTGGTTAGAGCGTGAAATCTCAAAAGCGAAAGACCCGGTTCAAATACCAGCTGAGACGAACAATATATCATATCGTTTGATACTTGAATTGCCTTGTAAAGTTCTTAATAATTTTTTTTAGTTATTTGTGAGGCGAGTACGCTCACTCTAATGTTCAAATCGATAGTTTCATATATGGGAGAAGGACAGATATGTAAATAATCTGTGGTTAGAAGGAACTAGTAAATTTCTTATCACTTACTAGTTACTTTACCTGTGTGGAGTGTTCCAACTAGTATACAACTACATACAAATGAATTAGCTGGGCTCCTATGATAACCTAATGTTAACATCTATAGATTCATTAAAAAAAAAAAGGATAGACATAAAACTAGTCTGAAGTTAAAAGCAACTAGTATTTATCTGCAGGGTAGGTTAAATTTTAGCTACAGTGTACGTAAATTTAATACCCAGTGTACGTGTGTGTAGGGCAACAACAAATTGTCAGTTACTGTATGAAACCAGCTAAGGGAGAAAAACAGCAAGTTCTTTAGAGTGCCACGAAAAATCTATTTGAAAGAGTTTATTTGTTTAGGACTGTTTGTCTTTGTCCGTAATCAATTGTAATAGTCTAATGGACTGCAATTGATTGTATGTGTACACAAGCCATAAAGTTGTCTTAGTTATTTCCTATTTCCACTATTCCCCTGTTCCATTTTTTTTTTATAAAAATTTTTCGCTTATGCCTTTTTGTAATATTTTTGTGAGTTCAAAACAAGCATCACTGTCTTGAAGAAATTTATTTTGTAGTTATATGTACTTTGTAACATTGGCTTATTTCGCATTATGCACTATCAATGATGAGAGTGCTGATGATGATGTAGCCAAGAGAGTAAAAAACAAGGGGTAAGTGTTTCAATTTGAGCAACTTACATCAATAAAAATAAAACTGAATGACAACAAAAAAGGAATAAGAAAATCGTTATCATTAAATTAATATTAATTTTATTGATTAAACCAAAACACAATTTTTATCTTAGTTTTGCTATTTTTTAACCCTTAAGTACGCAACGGTTCACATGTGTACGTGACAACAAAAAAACATTTGTTGTTTTGCGACTAAAGAGTAAGTCGGAGAAACTTATACACACTCTTCCACCCACAAGTTATAGTATTTTGAAAAAAAATATCAAAAAAGTGTTAAAAAAAAATTATTTGAAATATCAATACTTAAAACATTTTACATAATAAGATTGAAATTCTTTCAATATTTCTTAGATTATATGGAAGATTACTAATTAAGAAACCACCTTTGTATTCTACTCGTTGTTTTGTTGTTTCCAATCAACATCGGGCTAATTCTAAATTCGTAGCATTCCTTGTACTAAATATTGCTTGATTCTCGAAAATTCAATAGCATGATGTCCAATATTATTTAAAGATTTGCAAACATAAAGTGGAAGTTGCAGTTTGTACAAGCCGTATTATATGAAGAAATTTTTTACATAAGTATATCCCCTGTGTAAAGATAATGCTAAAGTGGTAAAAAGTTCAGAAAGTTCCAGATCACAATGCGTCAGCGCAATTAGAAGCGAAAGAACAAGCTGATGGAACTGATGTCCTGGCGAACTTTTTACAACGTCCTGTTCTAGATTTTTTAGTAGTTGAAAGACGAGGTAATGTTTAAGAACAATACAGGACATGTTTAAGAACAATACAATACAAAATTACGCATGAAATTTTTCTTTCACAGAGTTCCTTCGTATTTCTGGCCCGATTTTGAATTGAGCGTAAAGGAATCATGGACTGCGTACATAAAGGTGTTAGAGAGAATCAGATAACAAAGGAGTGTGTGACTTGAAAAAGAGCAGTCGAAAAGCTACATCTCACGCTCATAGTACAAAGATCCATGCACAATGAGTGCGTGAAAAGTGAACTCGGAGTCTTTACTGACTCTGTGAAAAACCGGCTCTTTAGTGATATCCAACAAATTATGTAAACTTTGTACTACAGGAGATAAATTTATCTTTGTCCTGTGACAGGCGTGAAATATATTATAGATCAGTTCCGATTGTAATCGTAGATGGAATGCCTCATCGAAATACAGTAAATAAAGCAACTACAAATGGGAGAATTAAAAAAAAAATAGATATATTTATTTGTAATTACCAACCAACAGTAAATTTTTTAATATATAATTTTACAATATTTGGATAAACTTATGTATTTTTAAGAATTTTTATTTTAAACGGTTGAAATTTTGTTTAATTTAATAAACCATAAGTTTTTTCTGGCGCACTGTTTATGTATCAAAATCGAATAGAATGTAATGTTTACTTTTTATGATAACTTCTATACGGATTTCTTTAAACAAAAATATGGTTTAAAAAATTATGACCAACATACTATGATGTCTTTAAAGAAATAACAATGTATTTGAAGACTTTAAAAAAAAAACATTAAATATTATATGGAGCGACAGAATGAATACAAAGCCATTTTTTTGTTAAATAATTTTTTATTCCTGTAGAAGTTTGGCAAATAAAAAAAATTACAAGAGTAAGAAAAACGTAAAGGAATAATAAAATATAAATAAACGATATTAAGTAAATAGAAGTAAGCAAATTTCTATTAAAAAGGATATTACAATCAATATAAATTTTAGAAAAAAATAATTCGGAGGAAGCTTGTTTCCAAGGGAGAACTGGTATAATTTAGCTTACGGAATACGTGAAATTTGCAAGTAGAGTTCCCACTTTGAAGCATCAACGTAAAGATTTCTACGAAGTGTAATTAAAAGTGTTTCCATTTTAAAATTTTAAATTGCATGATACTTTAAATCTAAAAATAATAATAGCTAAATGACTCGGAGATTATGTCTATATCGATCTTGTTTTCTAACTTTTATATTTACTACCTTATCTAAACAATATTAAAGGTGTATAAAGACGTTATGAAATAGATTTTTTATAAAAATTTGATTTAAAAAACTTATAAAAGATTGTTTTAAAAATATAAATTCTATATCTTGAAATCTTAACCGTTCTTTGTAAATGTTCGGTTCTGAGTTTAACAATAAAAGGTTTTTATTGTTAACAAGTAAGAGCACTATATTCGGCTGTGCCGAATCTTTTATACCCACCACCAATTTCGTGTACTTTTATAGCAAAAAATGTATTTGTTTGTTTTTAACAGTAATCGCTATGCAATAATCTCTTTATACTAAAATATGTATCACTTTCTTTGTATAACTTCGATATGCTAGAAAAATGTTTTTGTAAATTTAGACTTTCAATGAAAGTGGGCGTGTAGGTATGTTAATATAGTTTCTGCTAATAAATAAAACTGAGATATTTTAATACAATCTTTATTCTTCCAAAAACTCTGTCCATAGAGAAATTATATGAATTTAAGATAAACCCTTATATGGGAAGTGGGCGTGTCGAAATAGATATTTCAAGATAATCCATTTTTATTCCAAAATCTTTATTCATAGAGAAATTATATGAATGTGAGATAAATCGTTACATGGGAGGTGGGCGTACAAGTGGGCGTGTCCTATTTATTTTCTGTTACAACAGAGCCTTTGACCAAAAAACAATGTTTGCAAAATTTCAGAATCGTACATCAAATTTTGTCAGTTTTATTAGGTCTTAAGTTTTAAATATACACTGTGTGGCATAAATTTTCGTGCATTTTGATCTAGGAAAGAAGTTTCTTATGCGTAGATTTCAGCAATTTTCAGAGAAAACTATTGTTTCTACTCAGGAAATATATATTCGAATTTTCATGGGCATAATACTATTTTATTCGATGTTGGAAGGACACGTTTTTTTTACCTACTCCCGTATTACGAGCTATAACTCTCTTCCTAATATTCCGATTAAGCCGCACAACATGCCAACTGGGCATAAGTGCATACCTGTCATGGGTTTGGGCTTTTATACCCCTCCTTTTCAACCTAACCTAAGCCGATTTTTTATACCAAACAAACCTTTCGTAAAAGAAATATTCTGGCAAAACTTGAGCCCCCTAGCTCTATCGTGCTTTCAACAGACTGAGCCCCCTAGCTATTTCGGTGCGACCTCTATCGTGCTTTCAACAGACGGACAGACGGACGGACATAGCTAGATCGTCATCAAATCAAACCCTGATTCAGAATATATATATTTATGGGGTCTAAAATGGATATTTCGATGTGTTACAAACGGTATGACAAAATGAATATACCCCCACCATTTTTTTGGTGGCGGGTATAAAAATTAAGAAACTGTTAAACTAAAATCTTAGATACACACATACAATAATACTATGTTCAGAATTATTTAAACAAACCTTTCGTAAAAGAAATATTCTGGCAAAACTTGAGCCCCCTAGCTCTATCGTGCTTTCAACAGACTGAGCCCCCTAGCTTTTTCGGGGATACCTCTATCGTGCTTTCAGCAGACGGACAGACGGACGGACATAGTTAGATCGTCATAAAATGAAACCCTGATTCAGAATATATATACTTTATGGGGTCTAGAATAGATATTTCGATGTGTTACAAACGGAATGACAAAATGAATATACCCCCACAATTTTTTTATTTATTGCAAAAGTCATATGAAGATAATATTTAAGTTGTGTTTTTGCTACAGATATCCTTATAGTCAATGTCATTGTTATGCCAGAAAGTGAAGGTGACATGCCCACTATAATGCCTACCTCCCATATAATGCTTTATCTTAAACTAGAAAAGCCCGGCGCGCGTTGCTACGCCCCTTCATGAATTTTAATCGCATTCTAAGTTTTAATCGAATATCAAGTGCAAGGCTAAAAACTATAACCTTCTTTTTATGAGCGTGGCACTGCCCACTTTCTAATTACAAAACCGTATAGTCATGACAGCTCAATAAGTGTGCAAAGTTTCAGAAAAATCGGTCCAGTGTAAGTACCTCAAAATGATACCTTTTTTTTATGGGCGTTGCACTGCCCACTTTTCTAAATACGAAACTGTATAGTTATGACAACTCAATATGTGTGCAAAGTTTCAGAAAAATCGGTCCAGTGCAAGTACCTCAAAATGATACCTTTTTTTTAATGGGCGTGGCACTGCCCACTTTTCTAATGACGAAAGTGTAAAGTCGTGACAGCACAGTATGTCTGCAAAGTTTCAGAAAATTCTGTCCAGTGCAAGTAGCTATAACTGATAACTAATTTTTTATGGGCGTAGCCCCGCCCACTTTTTTAATCACAAAATTATAAAGTCACGACAGCTTAATATGTGTGCAAAGTTTCAGAAAAATCGGTCCAGTGCAAGTACCTCAAAATTAAAACTTTTTTAGGGGCGTGGCCCCGCCCACTTTTCTTATCACGAAATTATTTAGTCATGACAGCTCGATATGTGTGCAAAGTTTTAGAAAAATCGGTCAAGTGCAAGTAGCTAAAACTGATAACTAATTTTTTATGGGCGTGGCCCCGCCCACTTTTTTTCATCCATAAACACTCCCCGGTATGTGTACAACAACTCGGTTTTGCAGTTTCAGAGTCTATAGCTAGCACACACACACACACACACACAGAGTTTCACTTTTATATATATAGATTTATATAATTTTTCTATGGACAAAGTTTTTGAAAGAATAAAGGCTATATTAAAATATCAAAGTTGAATTTATTAGTAAAAAAAATACATTGACACGCCTACTATAACGCCCACTTTTCACGTTATCTACTGTTAAGGAAATTTAAATGCTCATAAAACCAACAAAAATAGAGGTATGGTGGTAAAATGTGCAACAGATATTCTTTTAGTCAATATCATTGTTATGCCAGAAGATTTAAGTGACACGCGCACCTTAACGCCCACCTTCCATATAACGGTTTATCTCAAATTCATATAACTTCTCTATGTACAAAGTTTTTGGAATAATAAAGGATTTTATTGAAATATCTCAGTTTTATTTATTAGCAGAAACTATACTGATACGCCTACTTTAACGCCCACTTTCAATGAAAGACTAAATTTATGAAAACATTTTACTAGCATATCGAAGTTATACAAAAAAGTGAGATATATATTTTAGTATAAAAAAAGAGATTCCATAGCGATTACTGTTAATAACCAAATTATACATTTTGTGCTATAAAGTACACGAAATTTGTGGTGGGTATAAAAGATTCGGCACAGACGAATATAGTGCTCTTACTTGTTAAATTTCAAATTAACGTACCGCAGAATAATCTAACTGAATTTTCGAATTCAGTTAGAATGATCGAATGACCTCTGTAAGTCCATAACAATAATCGGTTGGTTAGGTTATTAAACTCAAGTACTTATTTATTGCTCTAAAAGTGCCTATTTACAAGCGATCTTAATAAGTATTAAGTGAACTCCCTCTTTGTAAGCGAGGGTAGTAAGTACTTGCCTCAAATGACATTGCCGTGTTAAATTAATGGGTTTAAATGCCAAAGTGTAAGTAGTGAAAAACTGTTTTCTATTCTTTCAACTCATTATTATGTGTTATTTTGCTGGGAAACATTGTAGATATACATAAACGTCTTTAGTAGTCAATTTTTGATCAATGCATGTAAATATATTTATATTTAGCAAAAGGGAAGGATTCCTTCGCCAATAGCTAGCAAATATTTTTATTATTATTTGTTTTTAATTTTTTTTTCTCTTAAAAAAGAGAAAAATATTTGCTTTAATAAAAATACAATTAAAATTGCAAAAATTGTGACAGCTACTAAATTAAAGCTACGTTACGTTTCGTGTAGTTAATTGTTGTGAAGACACCACTAAATGGTGTTAATTTGTTAAACTAAAAATTTATATATCAAATTCATTTAGAAGAATTCCTTAAATAATAAAAATTTATAAATGAATGAAGAAATGTGAAACTAAATTGTATTATGCCAAAATAAAAGTAAAAATTTTAAAAAATATAGATTAACATTTAAGAGTTCTTGTGGAAATCGAAACTGCAGCTGTCAGATTGTCAGTCTAGCTGATAACACTGCTCAGCAGCAAAATCCTTCATTAAATAAAACTATGTGGACTATATGGATTTTGCTGAACTCAAATCCGTTGTCGTTTTTTTCCATCAGATCGGGATTTTTTTTTCATGGGGGAGGTAATTTTTTTCCCCTAAATTAGTCAGGTACGGAGACATATTTCATCCTAACTCAAGAACTAGACTGTAGAAGATGTGTAACAAAATTGTGTTTATTTTAGTCGAACAGAATTTTTCTCTATCTCTTATCGTTTTCGAATTATTCAAAAATTAATGGAGAAAAAAATTTTTTTTCGTGCAAAATTTGTAATATTTTTCAATTTAAAAATGGAATTAAAAAAAAATACAAAACAAATATTCAACATTTTGCACTTTTTTTAAACCATAAAAATCGCTTAAAAAATTTAGATTTTATTGTCAATTTACCGCAGGTACCCAATATTGTAATATTGGAATTAAAATTTATAACAGTATTTTTCAATTACCTGTGATTTCAAATTAAGAACATTAGGGTAGATTCTAGTATTTATTGTATGTATAGAAGCTGATGGACAATAAGTGAGTCACTTTTAATTTGAATATCGTGCAGTTAAAATCGGCAACAGTAAATAGATCTTATAGTGTTCTTTGTGATTGTGTAAAGAAATAAAGCAACTAAAGAATCCACAAACGCTTTCATATTACAAAATGTCAAGGATTTGTAACAAATCTCTAAATTTATTTTGTTGCGTATGTGGCGATCTAACTTAACGGGAGACAATATCTTCCAAGATTAAAAATGCTTATCGCCGTTATTTTAGGTTTCCTAGCAATGATAGAGATAACAAGTAACAGTGCTATATTCGGCCGTGCCGAATCTTATATACCCTTCACAACGTGTAGTCATGCAATAAGAATTGTTTGTATCACCATTCATCCCATATAAAATACGTGCATACGTACACGTTAGAATAAATGTGGCATCGAATCCCAGCTGAGCCAAAAAAATTTTATTTTATTTAATATATTATTTATATTTTATTATTTTTTTTTATATTTTTTTTTAATTTTTTTAAAAAATTTTTTTAAAATTTTTTTTTTTTTTGTTTTTTTTATTATTTTTTTCTTATTTTTAATATTTTTTTTTTGTAATTTTTTTTGTTTGGTATGTTTTTTACATGTATGTATGTATGTATGTTGTTGTTGTAATTGTGTAAAAAAACGAGGTGGTCGTGGTTTTTTGCTCATATCTCAGAAAGTTATGGAACGATTCTGCTGAATTTCAATAGCGATTCATTCCTGGATATTTCCAAGAGATTGATACCATATACAGATCTGAGGAACATATAGTTGCTTCTAAAAGTTGATTTCAACCAACACACGGACAGACGGACAGACGGACAGACGGTCAGGGCTTAATCGACTCCTCTATTCATAAGCTTTCAGAAAATATATACTTTATGGGGTCGGAAATGAAAATTGTAGAAATTACAAACGGAATGACAAAGCTATATATACCCTTGTGCACCATAGGTGAAGGGTATAAAAATTGGCTGCCATAAAAGTGTTGTAGTAGCTGTGCAAGTTCTTTAAGAGGTTGTGTAAAAGGAAGTCATAAGTCTTTGCCGTTTATGAAGCCAGCGATTTGGAGTGAACCACAAAATCATCAAAATGATTGCCATACTAAAACACGTGGGCTTACGAAAAAAGCAAAAAATAAAGTTTCATAACCAAATACTTCATGCGTCAAACGACCAGTTTTCCAGTTTACAAGTAAATTTTTAACTCCATTGCCTCCTACAGACGATGAAGAAAATGGGCTTTTTTCAGCAACCGAATCCACTTACGCCAGCATGGGTGTTTCTTCTCATTCATTTGGAAGTTCAACGAGTAAACCTTATTTTCCGAAATAAACTGATATGAAAAACTTAGTTAGTAAATAAGGGCTATCAAAAAACAAGTTTGAGCTTCTTGCATCCCAACTAAAAGAATGAAATTTGGTGCAAAAGGACATTAACGTCTCGAACTTTCGAAATAGAGAACAACTTTTTTTGAGTTATTTCAGCAGAGAAGAAGGTTTGGTATTTTGTGAGATTGCTGATGGACTTTTGCGACAACTGTGTTTCAGTCATAAATCTGAGGATGGGCGGCCTCTTATTGATTCATCCAAGACAAGTTTAAAAGCTGTTTTACTTCACCATGGTCACAAATTTCCATCGGTCTCACTCGCGTATGCAATAAATATGAAATAAAACTTTTGTAGCATGAAGATGATACTAAAATAAAAAATATTCACATTACTCACGGAACGTATGTGCAGATTTGAAGGTAGTAGCAATATTTAATGGATTGCAAAGTGAATATATGTACTATGTTTTATTGCTTCTTATGTGAATGAGATAGCCGCGCGAAAGAAAAGCACTACAATGTTAAAATTTTACCGAAAAGAGTAAATTTTATTCCAGGAGAAAAAAAAATGCAGCAGAAGAGCGTTTAATTCAAAATGAAAAAATTCTTCTTCCTTCTGTTCATATAAAGCTAGGCCTGATGAAAAATTTTTTCAAAGCAATGAACAAGGACGGTAAATGCTTTCTATTCATTAAGAGAAAATTTCCTAGAATCAGCGATGCTAAAGTAAAAGAAAGCATATTTGCTTATGAAGGACGAGGTCTTTAGAACGAAATTGAATGATGTGAAAGAAAGAGCATGGACAGCTTTTGTGAATGTGTGCCACATTTTTTTGGGAAACAGAAAAGCCAAAAACAACCATGAAATCATCGAAAAACTACTTTCTGCCTGCAAAGCTCTAAAGTGTAATATGTCCCTAAAAATTCATTTTTTGGGCTCGCATCTAGATTTTTTTCCAGATAATCTTGGTGCTGTATCAGACGAACATGGTGAAAGGTTCCATCAAGATATGTTACATATAGAGAAACGTTATAATGAAAACCCATCGGAAGGAATGCTTGCAGATTTTTGTTGGTCGATTTTGCAAGAATCTCAAACTGATAATATTTATAAAAAAAATAAATATTAATTGAAGGAAACCAAAGTTGAATCTCCGCATACAACGGAACACGTTAAGCTTCTTTATATACCCTTCACCTGTGGTGCACAAGGGTATATATAGCTTTGTCATTCCGTTTGTAATTTCTACAATTTTCCATTCCGACCCCATAAAGTATATATTTTCTGAGCTTATCAATAGAGGAGTCGATTAACGCCTGACCGTCTGTCCGTGTGTTGGTTGAAATAAACTTTTAGAAGCAACTGTATGTTCCTCAGATCTGTGTATGGTATCAATCTCTTGAAAATATCCAGGAATAAATCGCTATTGAAATTCAGCACAATCGCCACATAACTTTCTGAGATATGAGCAAAAAACCATGACCACCTCGTTTTTTTCACAATTACAACAACAACCTACATACATACTCGTTAAAGTAAACGTGGCATCGAATTCCAGCTGAGCCAAAAAAATTTATTTTATTTAATAATTTATTTATATTTTATTCTTTTTTTTATATTTTTTTTTAATTTTTTTTTTTTAATTTTTTTTTAATTCTTTTTTGTAATTTTTTTTATTATTTTATTTTATTTTTAATATATTTTTCTTTTGTAATTTTTTTTTTGGTATGTTTTTTACATGTATGTATGTACGTATTTTATATGAGATGAATGGTGTTACAAACACACCAAAAGCCAGCCAGCTTGACACTCAGCTAAAATGAGCTTGATTTAAAAAAAATATCTTGACAATTAAAATCTGTATATGGTATCAATCTCTTGGAAATATCTAGGAATGAATCGCTATTGAAATTCAGCACAATCGCCCCATAACTTTCTGAGATATGAGCAAAAAACCACGACCACCTCGTTTTTTTTCACAATTACAACAACAACATACATACATACATGTAAAAACATACCAAAAAAAAAAAAATTAAAAAAAAAAATAAGAAAAAAATAATAAAAAAAACTAAAAAAAAAATTTTTTTAAAATTTAAAAAAAAATTTTTTAAAAAAATAATAAAATATAAATAATTTATTAAATAAAATAAAATAAAATTTTTTTGGCTCAGCTGGGATTCGATGCCACATTTATTCTAACGTGTACGTATGCACGTATTTCATATGGGATGAATGGTGATAAATACAAACAATTGTTATTGCATGACTACACGTTGTGAAGGGTATATAAGATTCGGCACGGCCGAATATAGCACTGTTACTTGTTTACATTTAACTATGTTAATTTTTTACATTTATGTACATACTTTGTACTTTTAGTAACAGACTTAACTATTTCTGTTCCTTCAGGCGTTAGTAAAAAATTTTGAAAATTTTTACAATTTTCATCAAAGTTTTGTTTTATTAACAGTTCAGCCTTTATAAGGTCTAATCCCATTCTATTTCTTTCTTTAGAATATAATTTGTTTAATGTACTAAGTGCTCTTTCACAAAAAGCATTACTAATTGGAATATAAAAAATAAATGAGATTAATTTATATATATTTATCAAGTTATTTTTATCACATTTTTTGAAAAAGTAAGACCATATTTTGTCAATCGGAATATCTTTTGGCAATTGATCAAACACTTCTCGAAGACACTATAAATCTGTATAAAACATGCCATTATCAATAGAATTTGATATCTGTAAAATTTTTGGAAGCTCTGATAATGTATCCCATGACAAAAGAGATTATTTCAGATTTAGAACTGATATGTAATATCATTAATCATTAATTAATATCATTATTTGAAATATTATTAAAAATTACCAAAACTCTACTTTCATAAAAACAATCCCTTCTTCGGCTTTGAAGACTAATCATTAGTTTACTCATTATGCTGTGAAGTTCCATTATTGTACACGAATAATTTTCAAGCGCTAGTATAGCTGAATCGAATTCATCCATTACATTATGGAAAAAAATTAACTGGACAAATTATATTTTATCTTGACACTTGACAGGACCTAAAAAATCTTGACAATCAAGCTCACTCCAGGCCATGTGGCAACCCTAGGGTGGGTGCTTCAAGCGAGGCGTTGCTACAAAATTACAATCTTGCAAATTTTTTTGCTTGTATTGGTTTTTTTTGTACGTAAATATATAGAAGTAAATAGCTGCCATTCATTGTTGCTACAAGGCACTTTAGTGCGCCCACTCTGACGTTGTTTGCTGCATTACACATATTTGGTCAATATTTGGTTTCTGCGGTAAGTTGACAATAAAATATACATTTTCTTTAGCCGATTTTTATGGTTTATGGCTTTTTTATTATACCCTTCACACAGTGAAAAAGGGTATATATACATAGGTTTGTCATTCCGTGTGAAATTTCTACAATTTTCATTTCCGACCCCATAAAGTATATATATTCTGAAAGCTTATGAATAGGGGAGTCGATTAAGCTCTGTCAGTCTGTCCGTCTGTCCGTGTGTATGTTGAAATCAACTTTTTGGAGGCCCCCGACACCACCAAGACCCGCGTGAGGTATTAAAACATCAGAAATATTCGGGAGCAGATCGGTACTGAAAATCAGAAAAATCTGTACATAAACAACGGAGATATGAGCAAAAAACCACGACCACCTCGTTTTTTTTTTTTACAACAACACACACTGGATGAACGTAGGTTCGAATCCCAGTTGAGACAAAAAAAAACTTTTTTTTATTTTCATTTAATTTTTTATTTATTTATTTTTTTTAATACATACACACATAAACTCAATTTATAATTTTACAATGGTACGTTTTTGAGCGGATAAAATCATTATAAAGAAAAAGAAAGAATAATTAAACATATAGTATGTATGTATGTCCGCATTTATTTAAAGAAAAGAAAATGTCACCGCGGCTTTCGCTGCTAGAGATAACAAAGTAACAACAGCTATAACCTTGATTCAACGTAGCATGTGTGTGTGTGTAAAAAACCTACATACGAATATTCATTCAAACATATTGCTAATACTTAAATGTATGTATGTATGTATACGATTTTTATTTTGTATGAACCTCATATAGGTTGCAAGTACTTTTGTATGTTTAAGTTATATAAATATTCATAGGATGGTAGTGCAGTGGGTACACCACTGAACTATGAAGCTGGTGGTACGCAGTTCGATACCATTAAGTGTTTGCTTAATTTTTTTTTTTACATTTCAATGTTTCATGGTCAATATGAGTAGAATATAAAATATCATGACTAGCAAAATACGATGCACTATGAAAAAAAAAACTAAACTAAATATATATCTTTTTTTATGTATTTTTCCCATTGAGTACCTAGTATACATTAATACATATTATATATTTTAAATTTCAATAATGTATGCTCTATTACTGTTTACTTTTTATTTTTTTTAATTAAACTATATATGTACGTAAATTTATTTTTTTACAATGGGATGTTTTTATTTTTATATATGTATGTTTTTTAAGTATGTATGTATTTCATATGAGATGAATGGTGATACAAACTATTGTTATTGCATGACTACACCTTTACTTCTTCTTAATTTTTTTAACTAAACTTGCAAACAAATGCAAGAAATTACCTACATGCCGTTGGGAGATTAGCAGTTACATCAATGAACTTCAACTTCGTTGTTGTGTAAAAATTAATTTTGTTCACATAAATACCTAGATACATTCATACAAATGTCCATATAAATTACATTTATTTATTTCCATTAAGAAATAATTTTAAATGCAATACCTTACTACACCTTTACTTCTTCTTAATTTTTTTAATTAAACTTGCAAACAAATGCAAGAAATTACCTACATGCCGTTGGGAGATTAGCAGTTACATCAATGAACTTCAACTTCGTTGTTGTGTAAAAATTAATTTATTTCACATAAATACCTAGATACATTCATACAAATGTCCATATAAATTACATTTATTTATTTCCATTAAGAAATAATTTTAAATGCAATACCTTACTACACCTTTACTTCTTCTTAATTTTTTTAATTAAACTTGCAAACAAATGCAAGAAATTACCTACATGCCGTTGGGAGATTAGCAGTTACATCAATGAACTTCAACTTCGTTGTTGTGTAAAAATTAATTTATTTCACATAAATACCTAGATACATTCATACAAATGTCCATATAAATTACATTTATTTATTTCCATTAAGAAATAATTTTAAATGCAATACCTTACTACACCTTTACTTCTTCTTAATTTTTTTAATTAAACTTGCAAACAAATGCAAGAAATTACCTACATGCCGTTGGGAGATTAGCAGTTACATCAATGAACTTCAACTTCGTTGTTGTGTAAAAATTAATTTTGTTCACATAAATACCTAGATACATTCATACAAATGTCCATATAAATTACATTTATTTATTTCCATTAAGAAATAATTTTAAATGCAATACCTTACTACACCTTTACTTCTTCTTAATTTTTTTAATTAAACTTGCAAACAAATGCAAGAAATTACCTACATGCCGTTGGGAGATTAGCAGTAACATCAATGAACTTCAACTTCGTTGTTGTGTAAAAATTAATTTATTTCACATAAATACCTAGATACATTCATACAAATGTCCATATAAATTACATTTATTTATTTCCATTAAGAAATAATTTTAAATGCAATACCTTATGCTGAATGCAACAACTCTTAAGGAAAATAACAGCTTTTTTCAATCTTCCTCTGGTAACTCTGCTCACAATATTATTCCAATATTTTTTAATCTTCCTCTGGTAACTCTGCTCAAAATATTTAGAGAAAACAAAATGTCACCGCGGCTTTCGCTGCTAGAGAAAACAGCGTAACAACAGCTATAACTTTGATTCAACGTAGCATGTGTGTGTGTGTAAAAAACCTACATACGAATATTCATTCAAACATATTGCTAATACTTAAATGTATGTATGTATGTATACGATTTTTATTTTGTATGAACCTCATATAGGTTGCAAGTACTTTTGTATGTTTAAGTTATATAAATATTCATAGGATGGTAGTGCAGTAGGTACACCACTGAACTATGAAGCTGGTGGTACGCAGTTCGATACCATTAAGTGTTTGCTTAATTTTTTTTTTTTACATTTCAATGTTTCATGGTCAATATGAGTAGAATATAAAATATCATGACTAGCAAAATACGATGCACTATGAAAAAAAAAACTAAACTAAATATATATCTTTTTTTATGTATTTTTCCCATTGAGTACCTAGTATACATTAATACATATTATATATTTTAAATTTCAATAATGTATGCTCTATTACTGTTTACTTTTTATTTTTTTTAATTAAACTATATATGTACGTAAATTTATTTTTTTACAATGGGATGTTTTTATTTTTATATATGTATGTTTTTTAAGTATGTATGTATTTCATATGAGATGAATGGTGATACAAACTATTGTTATTGCATGACTACACCTTTACTTCTTCTTAATTTTTTTAATTAAACTTGCAAACAAATGCAAGAAATTACCTACATGCCGTTGGGAGATTAGCAGTTACATCAATGAACTTCAACTTCGTTGTTGTGTAAAAATTAATTTTGTTCACATAAATACCTAGATACATTCATACAAATGTCCATATAAATTACATTTATTTATTTCCATTAAGAAATAATTTTAAATGCAATACCTTACTACACCTTTACTTCTTCTTAATTTTTTTAATTAAACTTGCAAACAAATGCAAGAAATTACCTACATGCCGTTGGGAGATTAGCAGTTACATCAATGAACTTCAACTTCGTTGTTGTGTAAAAATTAATTTATTTCACATAAATACCTAGATACATTCATACAAATGTCCATATAAATTACATTTATTTATTTCCATTAAGAAATAATTTTAAATGCAATACCTTACTACACCTTTACTTCTTCTTAATTTTTTTAATTAAACTTGCAAACAAATGCAAGAAATTACCTACATGCCGTTGGGAGATTAGCAGTTACATCAATGAACTTCAACTTCGTTGTTGTGTAAAAATTAATTTATTTCACATAAATACCTAGATACATTCATACAAATGTCCATATAAATTACATTTATTTATTTCCATTAAGAAATAATTTTAAATGCAATACCTTACTACACCTTTACTTCTTCTTAATTTTTTTAATTAAACTTGCAAACAAATGCAAGAAATTACCTACATGCCGTTGGGAGATTAGCAGTTACATCAATGAACTTCAACTTCGTTGTTGTGTAAAAATTAATTTTGTTCACATAAATACCTAGATACATTCATACAAATGTCCATATAAATTACATTTATTTATTTCCATTAAGAAATAATTTTAAATGCAATACCTTACTACACCTTTACTTCTTCTTAATTTTTTTAATTAAACTTGCAAACAAATGCAAGAAATTACCTACATGCCGTTGGGAGATTAGCAGTAACATCAATGAACTTCAACTTCGTTGTTGTGTAAAAATTAATTTATTTCACATAAATACCTAGATACATTCATACAAATGTCCATATAAATTACATTTATTTATTTCCATTAAGAAATAATTTTAAATGCAATACCTTATGCTGAATGCAACAACTCTTAAGGAAAATAACAGCTTTTTTCAATCTTCCTCTGGTAACTCTGCTCACAATATTATTCCAATATTTTTTAATCTTCCTCTGGTAACTCTGCTCAAAATATTTAGAGAAAACAAAATGTCACCGCGGCTTTCGCTGCTAGAGAAAACAGCGTAACAACAGCTATAACTTTGATTCAACGTAGCATGTGTGTGTGTGTAAAAAACCTACATACGAATATTCATTCAAACATATTGCTAATACTTAAATGTATGTATGTATGTATACGATTTTTATTTTGTATGAACCTCATATAGGTTGCAAGTACTTTTGTATGTTTAAGTTATATAAATATTCATAGGATGGTAGTGCAGTGGGTACACCACTGAACTATGAAGCTGGTGGTACGCAGTTCGATACCATTAAGTGTTTGCTTAATTTTTTTTTTTTACATTTCAATGTTTCATGGTCAATATGAGTAGAATATAAAATATCATGACTAGCAAAATACGATGCACTATGAAAAAAAAAACTAAATATATATCTTTTTTTATGTATTTTTCCCATTGAGTACCTAGTATACATTAATACATATTATATATTTTAAATTTCAATAATGTATGCTCTATTACTGTTTACTTTTTATTTTTTTTAATTAAACTATATATGTACGTAAATTTATTTTTTTACAATGGGATGTTTTTATTTTTATATATGTATGTTTTTTAAGTATGTATGTATTTCATATGAGATGAATGGTGATACAAACTATTGTTATTGCATGACTACACCTTTACTTCTTCTTAATTTTTTTAATTAAACTTGCAAACAAATGCAAGAAATTACCTACATGCCGTTGGGAGATTAGCAGTTACATCAATGAACTTCAACTTCGTTGTTGTGTAAAAATTAATTTTGTTCACATAAATACCTAGATACATTCATACAAATGTCCATATAAATTACATTTATTTATTTCCATTAAGAAATAATTTTAAATGCAATACCTTACTACACCTTTACTTCTTCTTAATTTTTTTAATTAAACTTGCAAACAAATGCAAGAAATTACCTACATGCCGTTGGGAGATTAGCAGTTACATCAATGAACTTCAACTTCGTTGTTGTGTAAAAATTAATTTATTTCACATAAATACCTAGATACATTCATACAAATGTCCATATAAATTACATTTATTTATTTCCATTAAGAAATAATTTTAAATGCAATACCTTACTACACCTTTACTTCTTCTTAATTTTTTTAATTAAACTTGCAAACAAATGCAAGAAATTACCTACATGCCGTTGGGAGATTAGCAGTTACATCAATGAACTTCAACTTCGTTGTTGTGTAAAAATTAATTTATTTCACATAAATACCTAGATACATTCATACAAATGTCCATATAAATTACATTTATTTATTTCCATTAAGAAATAATTTTAAATGCAATACCTTATGCTGAATGCAACAACTCTTAAGGAAAATAACAGCTTTTTTCAATCTTCCTCTGGTAACTCTGCTCACAATATTATTCCAATATTTTTTAATCTTCCTCTGGTAACTCTGCTCAAAATATTTAGAGAAAACAAAATGTCACCGCGGCTTTCGCTGCTAGAGAAAACAGCGTAACAACAGCTATAACTTTGATTCAACGTAGCATGTGTGTGTGTGTAAAAAACCTACATACGAATATTCATTCAAACATATTGCTAATACTTAAATGTATGTATATATGTATATGATTTTTATTTTGTATGAACCTCATATAGGTTGCAAGTACTTTTGTATATTTAAGTTATATAAATATTCATAGGATGGTAGTGCAGTGGGTACACCACTGAACTATGAAGCTGGTGGTACGCAGTTCGATACCATTAAGTGTTTGCTTAATTTTTTTTTTTTACATTTTTAAATGTTTCATGGTCAATATGAGTAGAATATGAAATATCATGACTAGAAAAATACGATGCACTATAAAAAAAAAAATAAACTAAATACATATCTATTTTTATGTATTTTTCTCATTGAGTACGTAGTATAAGTTAATACATATTATATATTTTAAATTTCAATAATGTATGCTCTATTACTCTTTACTTTTTCCTTTTTTTAATTATTTTAATTAAACTATATATGTACGTAAATTTATTTTTTTACAATGGGATGTTATTTTCATATATGTATGTTTTTTAAGTATGTACGTATTTTATATGAGATGAATGGTGATACAAACTATTGTTATTGCATGACTACACCTTTACTTCTTCTTAATTTTTATACCCTTCACACAGTGAAAAAGGGTATATATAGGTTTGTCATTCCGTGTGAAATTTCTACAATTTTGATTTCCGACCCCATAAAGTATATATTTTCCGAAAGCTTATGAATAGGGGAGTCGATTAAGCCCTGTCAGTCTGTCCGTCTGTCCGTCTGACCGTCTGTCCGTCTGACCGTCTGTCCGTGTGTATGTTGAAATCAACTTTTTGAAGCCCCCCGACATAGGTTGGACCCGGGTAAGGTATTAAAATATCAGAAATATTCGGGAGTAGATCGCTATTGAAAATCAGAAACATCGGTACATAAACAACTGAGATATGAGCAAAAATCCACGACCACCTCGATTTTTTTTCACAAAAACAACATTACAACAACAACATACATACATACAAACGTGCATAGTGGTTAGAGAAAACGTGGCATCGAATCCCAACTGAGCCAAAAAAATTTTTTTTTAATTTTTTTAAAAATTTTTTTTTAATTTTTTTTTTTATTTTTTTTATTTTTTTTTATTTTTTATTTAATATATTATTTATATTTTTATTATTATATTTTTTTTTTTAATTTTTTTTTATTTTTTTTTTATTTTTTTTTTTGTTTTATATATGTATATTATATATAATAATTTTTTTTTTTAATTTTTTTTTTTAAATTTTTTTTAAAATTTTTTTTTAAAATTTTTTTTTAAAATTTTTTTTTTTCGTTTTTTTAACATACATACGTGTACGTATTTCATATGGGATGAATGGTGATACAAGCAACTGTTATTGCATGACTACACGTTGTGAAGGGTATATAAGATTCGGCATGGCCGAATATAGCACTCTTACTTGTTTTAATTAAACTTGCAAACAAGTGCAAGAAATTACATGCCGTTGGGAGATTAGCGGTTACATCAATAAACTTCAAATTCGTTGTTGTGTAAAAATTAATTTTTTTCACATAAATACCTAGATACATTCATACAAATGTCCATATAAATTACATTTATTTATTTTCATTAAGAAATAATTTTAAATGCAATACCTTACTACACCTTTACTTCTTCTTAATTTTTTTAATTAAACTTGCAAACAAATGCAAGAAATTACCTACATGCCGTTGGGAGAATAGCGGTTACATCAATGAACTTCAACTTCGTTATTGTGTAAAAATTAATTTTTTTCACATAAATACCTAGATACATTCATACAAATGTCCATATAAATTACATTTATTTATTTCCATTAAGAAATAATTTTAAATGCAATACCTTATGCTGAATGTAACAACTCTTAAGGAAAATAACAGCTTTTTTCAATCTTCCTCTGGTAACTCTGCGCACAATAGTTTTCCAATATTTTTCAATCTTTCTCTGGTAACTCTTGCGGAAACCTATACTTTTATTTAATTTAATAAAATAAATCTTAGTTAAGGTAGTTATTAGTCAATTCTACTTTCAGATATTATTGACAGGCGAAAAACAAATTGTGATAATTTTTATTTATAAGCTCCTAAATAACTTGCAGACATGTTTGTGGCACTGCCTCTGGTTTTTTGTTTTTCTCATTAGAAGCAAATTTATCTCACATTTATAAACATTAGATATATAACAGAAGTAATTTCTAAATAAAAAAAAATATTTAAAAGGGTCTTAATTTTTTTTTTATTTTTTTTATTTTTTTTTTAACATACATATGTACGTAAATTTACAATTTTACAATGGGATGTTTTTATATATGTATGTTTTTTAAATGTATGTACTTATTTCATATGGGACTACACGTTGTGAAGGGTATATAAGATTCGGCATGGCCGAATATAGCACTCTTACTTGTTTTTAAGATAAGTAGCTCTCAGAAAAAAGTGCTAAATATTGAATACATGTTTTATATTTTTTTTAATTCCATTTTTAAATTGAAAAAAATTACGAATTTTGCATGAAGAAAATTTGTTTCTCCATTAATATCTGAAAATTCCAAAACGATAAAAGATAGAGAAAAAATTTTTTTGGCCTAAAATAAACACAATTTTGTTACACATCTTCTGGTATTTTTTTTTTGAAAACTGGTTCTCAAGTTAGGATGAAATATGTCTCCGTACCAGAATAATTTAATGGAAAAAATTTGCCACGCCCATAAAAAAAAATCCCGCTCTGATGGAAAAAAACCGACAACGGATTTGAGTTCAGCGCATCAAAATCCATATAGTCAACATAGTTTTATTTAATGGAGGATTTTGCTGCTGAGTAGTGTTATTAATTATATTTTAGAAAAATATTTTTTCTCCATTTTGTTGAAAAAGTCAAAGTTTAGTTTTGAAATAAAGGTACAAATTTAACACATTTCTAAGAGTTAAAAAGTTACTAATATTTAAATTTTAATCAGGCTTGAGTTCATATTGACATTCTTAATGTTACAAAAAAATTTTTTTTTTAATTGTGATATATGAAAGAATAATCTAGCCGAGTCACATGGGTTCGATAGTGCCCAAAGTGGCGATTAATTCATAGACGCCGTAGTTTTAAAATATTATATTTTTTTAATGATGGGTTATTATAAACACATAAAAACACAGCATTAAAAAAAAAAAGTTTAAAAAAAAATTTTAACCCCTTAAGCGCATTATTGGTTTTTTGAATAAAACACCTTAGTTCACAATTTATGCTGTAACTTTGGAATAAAAAGCGATAAATTAATGAGTAAAACTGAAAATTAAAGCATACTCAATGTTTTATTAAAAAATTAAAATAATAAATATATCGTATGTATTTGTATTACTATAAATCTATATATATAAAAGTGAAACTCTGTGTGTGTGTGTGTGTGTGTGTGTGTTAGCTATAGACTCCGAAACTGTAAAACCGATCGGACTCAAACTTTGGCAAGTTGTTGTACACATACCAGGGAGTGTTTATGGGTGAAAAAAAGTGGGCAGGGCCACGCCCATAAAAATTAGTTATCAGTTTTAGCTACTTGCACTTGACCGATTTTTCTGAAACTTTGCACACATATCGAGCTGTCATGACTAAATAATTTCGTGATAAAAAAAGTGGGCGGGGCCACGCCCCTAAAAAGTTTTAATTTTGAGGTACTTGCACTGGACCGATTTTTCTGAAACTTTGCACACATACTAAGCTGTCATAACCATACAATTTCGTGATTAGAAAAGTGGGCGGGGCCACGCCCATAAAAAAAGGCTATAATTTTGAGGTACTTGCACCAGACCGATTTTTTGAAACTTTGCACACATATTGAGCTGTCATGACTAAATAATTTCGTGATTAGAAAAGTGGGCAGTGCCACGCCCATAAAAAAAAGGTGTCATTTTGAGGTACTTGCACTGGACCGATTATTCTGAAACTTTTCACACATATTGAGCTGTTATGACTTTACAATTTCGTGATTAGAAAAGTGGGCAGGGCCACGCCCATAAAAACAATTTTAATTTTGAGGTACTTGCACTGGTCCGATTCTTCTGAAACTTTGCACACATATTGAGCTGTTATGACTTTACAATTTCGTGACTAGAAAAGTGGGCAATGGCACGCCCATAAAAAAATTATAATTTTTAGATTCTTGCACTTGATATTCAATTAAAATTCAGAATGCATTTCGATTCATTAAGGGGCGTAGCAACGCGCGCCGGGTTTGGCTAGTCTTATAGAAAATCCAACTTTTGTTTTTTACAAAATGTTATAAATATACAAATTTTTTCGAAAAAGCTACAAAAGAGAATATTAAAATTTTTTAGTAATGAATTATCATAAATACATAAAAACACAACTTTAAAAGAAAAATTAAAGAAACAATTTTTTTACCTGTAAGGCGTTTTATGTTTTTCGGAAAAAACATGATCCACAATTTTCGCTGTAACTTTGAAATCAAAATAAATTTAAAGAATAAGTTAATAATATGTATTCCTATTATTATCCAGTTTTTGCTTTCACTAAATTCGGTAAATGTAAAAATTAATCTGAAAAAATAAGAAATTGAAAACTTTTTGGGGAATCTTTGTTTTCGTTATTTTTCTTTAACTAATTTTGATGCCTCAACTTTTCCGGAAGCTTTAAACCCATTTGTGTAGCATGAGCCAAAACAGATAATGAAGTGCTATCTCCCATGCTTTTACTTTTATTTGCTTCAGTTTTCTCATTACATTCTTCAAATGAAATTTCTTTACGGCCTCGTTTTTGTGGTGGTGGAAAAAACGATATTGAAGCATCTAACCATTCCTTATTTAAGCTCAAAAAGCGTTCATGTTTATGATGACTTTTATTATGTCGAGTCTTAAAGTCGATTATGAAGTTCTTACGCCTTTTATCAAAATCTTTAATATTAGAGGGGTTTATACGTTTAATGACTTTCATTCTATGAACACTAATTTTGTTTTTCCATTCATTTACTTCATAAAATTGTAAAATTCGCGGCGATAAATAAATATGGTTTTGGGGCTTGTTCCTAAAAAAGATTTGATTAATTTAAAACAATGTGAAAGGTTTATTTGATTTCCCCTTTACCAAATACCGAATACCTAATTTTATCCAAAACACATTAAACACATTTTGACCAACAAATAATATAATAGAAATACAAAACAAAGAAAACAAAATCCGAATAGAGATGGACGCGCGACATATTTTTTTAGATATCAATAAACGAGAATATATCGTAAAGACGAGAATTAATTAATAAAGGAGTGTAACTTTAATTTAAAAACTTGGTTGTTTAAATTATTATTAAATAAAATGAATATAACATAAAGTATATGGTAATAATAGCTTTTGATTACGAAAAGTACGTTTGAGTAAGTTCGTGAGCGTGCTTAAACCATTCGAGCTTAAAGTATTAAAATTATGTTTACTTCCTGTAAATTGTGCGTGATACAATTTTTTGTACGTGAGCTTAAGTGACTGAAATAACTCACGCACTCATCTCTAAAAAAACAAAATGCATCAACAAAAACAATAAAATAAAACAAAAAAATAAAGAGAATGACAATATTAAAACACATTTACTGGTCTTGTTCAATAAATGACAACCAGAGTTTTTACACAAAAATAAAAATAAAAAAAGGGTCGGGCATTGTCCGGAATTTTTTTTTTTAAATATAAGCTCTAATACCTGATGTTGAAGGTTCCATTATAAAAGATTTACTTTTAATAAATTTAACATTAATAGTAATCGCTTGAATTGTAAAAATTTCCAATTTTTTTACTTTTTTTAAAAACAGCAATAATTTGCTGACTTTGACCGCTCACTGAATAGAAATTAAACAACTTAGTTGATTGTTTCTTACAGCTAGTGATGCAGAATTGTATCTACTTTTACCCTATACTAAAATGTATTATAAAAACTTTATTTCTAAATTTCAATTAATCGCCACTTTGATAACATTTCAACCCAATGTGCGAGTGTTAAGAATGTTAATATGAACTCAAGGCTGATTAAAATTTAAATATTAGTTTAAACAGAAAAGTTCGATAAAAACCAATTCAATTCAGTTAAAAAGTTACTTTATAAGAAATAGTTTTGCAATTAATCATTCAAAATGGAAAAATATTTTATTTAATTTTGATGTACCATATTTATGGTGACTCAATGTAGGGTTAAGTAATAAGTGGCTGCTTGCTTGCTATTCCATTTAGCTGTAGGTTTGTATTTCCTGCTTTATGATTGTGTGGATTTCAATTTACATTGAAATTTATTATGGTTCACGTTGACACATAAAGCTTCCAGGAGGTTTAATTTATCGTCACGGCAACATGTGTCGCTTGGTAATATCCACAGTTTTGAGAAAATATTACAAAATTTGTCATAACTTTTCTGAACAGAAATACATTTGTACGTATGAATCTATGTATTTGCAACTACATACTTGATTTTGTTTATGTAAAATGAAAAAGGTGAATTTGTATGCATGGATTTGCGAAATTATTAAATATATTTATAAACAATTAAATACTTTCTTTTTCTGGCTTACGCTCTAATAATGAAAAATTTATAAAGGGTTTTTCAATAAGAGCACTACAAAATTTTTTAAATAAAACAAGAACAATGAAATTCTTTATTCCTGTGAAAGTACGTTCGATGTAATTATGTATAGAACTCGATTTCTTTTGCATTGCCACCATGGGCACGCTTGCAAAAGTCCAGATGCTAAGTCCAATTTTTGACGATTTTCAAGCATAAATCGAACGATACTGCTGCAATTTCACGTTCGATATTCGTACGAAGTTCATCAATCGTCGCTGGCTTGTTGGCATAGACCATAGACTTGAAGTAGCCCCACAGGAAATAGTTTAACGGCGTCAAATCGCACGACCGAGGCGGCCAATAGACTGGACCATTTGGTGAAATAACACGTTCTCCAAACTTGGTTTCCAATAAATTAATTGTGACATTCGCTGTGTGGCTTGTGGCGCCGTCCTATTGGAACTACATGTCCTCCAAGTCCATATCATCCAATTGGGGCCAAACATATTCTGTTATCATTGAACGGTAGCGATTCACATTTACAGTAACGTGCCGGTCTTGATCATTACAGAAGAAGTACGGCCCAATGACGCCCATAAACCGCACCAAACCTTAATTTTTTTGGGATGCAATGATGACTCATGGTGTACGTGTGTAGCGCTCTTAACGTTAAAGCCACTGACTCGATTTTCGTTAGTAAATTTTAATAATTTCGACTCGTTGTTAGATCGTGATCTTTCCATCATGAAATGGTAAACCTTACTGAAGAGAAATGTCAAAACAGCGGCAAAAAATATGGCGTCGTTTTCTGTCCCTATCGGTATATTTTTGGAGCGTGCCTGTTTAAAAACCCTTTATATGTACAAGGTTACCATAATCGAAGAGCAACATACTATGATTGAATTGTATGATTATGGTTAAAACATGTAATGGTTACCAGTTATCATTATTATGTTTAATTTAAGTATCATTCAATAATCATTTACATATATGACTACAACTGAAATCGACAATATTTGCTTTTTTACGGCAAATTACTGTATTTTGTTGTAACATGCACATAGTGATTGTACTTACCAACTTAATTGCAATTTATATGCCAATATTTTTTTTTTTTACATTTTCTTGTTTATTTGTGAATTTTCTTGAATTTTTCAAAATTTTTGTTTATTTTTTGACATCTCAAACTTTTAAAATAATAAAAATTTATTCAGCATGAAGAAGAACAGTTAAAATCAAATTATTATAAAAAAAATCATAGTTTGATTAATTTGTAATCATACTGTTGTCTCACCAATTATTTAATGATTATTTGGAATTTTTAATGGTTTTGAATATAATGTTATTTTGGTTGTCATCATTTTATTAAATCACACTATTTTTAAATGATAACCATTTTGAAATTTTTACGAAAATTAAACATTAAATGATACAATTCAAACAAATGCTTGATTATCGTGACAAAATATATCATGAAATGAAACAAAAATAACTATAAGTTGTTTTCGACAACCAAATATTGTTATAGAAACTATAATATGACCGTCGTGATCATGTGGAAACCATGGTTTTTCTTTGCGTATAGTCAGCCAGTCTGTGGATTGCAGGTTCGACTCATAGCCAGAGGCTTAGGACTGATTTCATTTATAATATATATTATATTTTAAAGTCTTGGTTTTATTTAAAAACGATCGACTGTGTACGTTCTTCTGTCCGTCTGCTGAAACCAAGATTGAGCTCGAACAGAAAAGCTGGGGCGATCAAAGTTTGACAGAATATTTCGAATATAAAAGAAACATTTAGTATTTCATTTAATTTGGCATTTCTTAATTTCAGACAGATTCAATTTAAACTACGGAAAGATACACAATCGAGCAACGCGGTAAAGTTATTCAGACTTATTATGAAAATGGGCGTTCAAATCAAAATGCATATCGTGCACTTCGTGATTTTCTCGGTCAATTTAATAGTCCAATCGGAAATAATCCAAAAGTGATTGTCGAAAAACCAATGCACCCACAAAAAGTGACTGTTTGGTACGGTTTATGGGCTGGCGACATCATCGGACCATGTTTTTGCCAAGATAGGGCCGGTCAGGCAGTTACTGTGAATGGTATTTGCTATCGTGAGATGATAACGAACTTTTTATGGCTTGAGACATGGACGATATGTGGTTGCAACAGGGCGGTGTTGCTTGCCACACAGCTAATGAAACAATGACCGTGTTCTCTCACGTGTTGGAGATGCCAATTGGCCGCCAGGATCATGTGATTTGACACCCTTGGACTTCTTTCTTTAGGGTGCCTTTGAAAGAAAAGGTATACGTCGATAAGCTAGCAATAATTCAAGAGCTAATGGATGAAATAATTCGGCACTTTAACGGCATAGAACCTCAATTATGCCTTAGCGTCATCAAAATTTTGGACCATCGGATGGAGGTGCACCGCCGAGGTCGTGGCGGCCATTGGCCGATATTTTGTTCCATATAAAATTAAATCATACCAATATTATCACAAGAAAAAGAAATGACAATAATTTCCTAAATAATTTGTGTTTTATTCAAAGCCAACATCGGCCACCATTTATTTTGAAGCAGCAACGTAGAGCGATGAAATTTCTCAACCATTATTATTGAGTAAAAAATAATATTTCCCTGAAAATTGCTTAAATAAATACATTAACAAAGAGTGATAGATCAAAACTTATAAAAATGTATACGACACGGTGTCTTTTCCGGTCTATTTAAAACGACAAAATTAAACGTACGATTCTGAAATTTCGCAAAAATTGCCTTTTGGTGAATATATTTGTAAGAATGGAGAGCTAAGGTGACACGCCCACTATTATGGCAATCTCCCATTAAACGGTTTATCTAAAATTCATATAATTTTTCTATTCGCAAATAATGTAGGATTTTATATTGGAATATCAACGTTAAGCTCATTATCAGATTTTAATTTAACACACCTGCTTTAACGTCCGCTTATCACTTATCAATCTACCGACAATAAAATTTAAAATCTCAAAAAATCGATAGAAAAGGAAAATTCAATGAAATGAAAAACAATGAAATTTCAAATAAATATTTTTCTGGCCAATCTATCTATCTATATATATAAAAATGAATCCCTTTTTCCCTTTGTCATGGCATCACGCGTGAATGGCTGGACCGATTTCACTAATTCTTTTTTTGTTGTATTTGTTATTATTAGGAAAATGTTCTTCTGTAAGAAAATAATAATAATGTGTCACTGGCAGTAATATTCACGTATTTGACATTAAAACAAAGAAACGTTGTTTACATGCTTTTTGCAAATATATCGGTCGGAGTTGGTCTGTGATCGGAGTTATAATAACAAAATACCTACATAATTAATTTCCATTTCTTAGTGTACTTTTCACATTGGTTTCTACAGGATAATTTGTACTGTGTGTTTTTTTCTGAAGTGTTTGCTCAACAAGGTTAGTCAAAATAATATAGTGTTGGAAACTTTTGATAGACCATTTTGATACTTTTACAAAAGAACACCAACAACACCATTTTTTATACGAGCCAGAAAATAAAACTAAGGATATTGTGTATCATAAATCATTAGAATAATAAACACTTTGTTTGTGGAATAATTTCGATTTATTAATATACCAACAGCAATACTTAATAAAGAAATTAACTTAATTCAGATAAAAAGGTAACAGATATTTCTTGACTATAGGGCGGTACGAAGTTCGCCGGGTCAGCTAGTACAATTATAATTCCAGAAAATAACTTTTAAAAACTTTAACGCCCACCTTCCATAAAACGTTTTATCTTAAATCCATATTATATCTATCTGGACAAAAATTTTGGGAAAAAGAACTCTTCAGAGTGGATTATCTAAGTTGAATTCAAACACTAATTATATTTTTTTAAATTAGGAGGTGCCATGTCCACACAAAATTAATATTATTCTTTAACTACCTCCGTGTACCAAATTCTACACTTCAGTTTACGTAAAATTACCACATTGTTGTAAGTAAGGGTGAGTAGTATCACTTCTAATATGGAAGTACTTGAGGTTCCGTTATAAGAATAAATTTAAGAAAATAAATTAATAACAAGTCGAAGTTACACAAAGAAAGTAATACAGAGCGAAAGTAGTTCCATAGCGATTACCGTTAATAATAAAATAATACATTTTGAGCTTTAAAGATACTATACGAAATTGGTGGTGTGTATTTAAAATTCGGCACAGTCGAATATTGGTAGCTTACTTGTTTAAATTTTGTTTTATGCTGGCTTTCTAGTGAAATCTGAATACTTAATTTAACATTTCTTATAAGGGTTTTCGAAATATTTTAAAACTCGAAATAAGTTATTTTGTCAAAAATCCATAGATATATCGTCTTTTACCCTCCTACTGCTAGAAATATAATTATCTGGCTTTGTCTTTCAGTTTATTATTTTAAAAATTACTTCTAAAAGTTTATAAAAATAGGTGCCTGATAACTTGGCTTTTGACAAACAGTTTACATAACTTATTATTGTATTTAAAAAATGCATTCTTTGCTAAATTTTAATTAAATTTCTAATTGCATTTAAAGAAAATTAATTGCACTTATACTTTTTTTATTTTCGCCTGTAAATACAATGCTCCTTACAGGTTCGATTGAAACATAAATCATCAAAACATTATTTTGTATTTATTAATTAAAATGCAGCGCGAATTCACGTCAGGTGACAACATCCACACAACAAACGCTAAAAGTTCCAGAGTTAAAACACAAAAAAATTGTTGTTTAATTTTAATTAAAATTTAATTTTTTTAACTTTGCAAACGAATTTGTAAAACAAATATTTTGAATTTATTACATGCATTTCTTCTGTTGTATAAAACAAATTTATGCTTTCTACCACAGTTTTCACAATTTTCAAAAATGAAACCCATTAGAACAAACACAACAGGCATTTTTCATTTATTGAATAAAAAGCATTAAATATTTTATTTTAATAATAACTTGTCTTATACTTATTTACCAATACAACTATTAATATTTTTTAATTATTTAAGTTTTTCACAAATTTCACAATAAAAACAAGTAAGAGCGCTATATTCGGCCGTGCCGAATCTGGTAATACCCTTCACCATCATTTACATAGATTAAATCCCTATATTTTATGTTATACGCCTTTTTTTATTATTTCCAACGCCATCCGTGATTTTGAATTTTTACGTAGTTAAATGTATTCTACTAGTCAAGCCCTTTAATTTGATACCCAAGAAGTTACATTTTAAAATACCAAATTTGACCCATATATAAATTTATTGTCCACCATTTTGTAGTGGCGGCCAACATGAATTTTAATTTTTTATAGTGCTTATATTGTGCTACTCAAGTCCTTTCAGGTGATACTAATTTCACTCTCTCGGTTGTCTAGAAGCTGAAAAAAATTGCTTTTCGTTCGCACATTTTTGGAATATATATTTTTCAAAAAAATTTTGCCTGTAACTTTAACGATTAGCGCCCGCTTTATCCAAAATTTTTCACGAATATCTCTAGAGGCATATTATATATACAAATAGTAGGAAAGGTACCTATAAATTATTGTATGGCTGAAAATGTTTAATTTTGGTGGTAAAAATAGGGGAAAAACAGAGACAGTCGCGATTGTTCTGAATTTCAATAGCGATTCATTCCCGGATATTTCTAAAAGATTGATACCATACACAGATCTGAGCAGCATATAGTTGCTTCTAAAAGTTGATTTCAACCAACACACGGACAGACGGTCTTAATGGACTCTTCTATTCATAAACTTTTAGAGAATATATACTTTATGTGGTCGGAATTGAAAATTGTAGAAATTACAAACGGAATGACAAAGCAAAGGTGAAGGATATAACAATCAGCTGGCTTCGTAACATTACCTGATGTGAATTCGCATTTTTAAAATGCATATTTCAAATGAAAAATATTCTATTTTGTTTGATTGCCTATTCGAACTTACTTTTAGTATTTTGCACTTATGTATGTATTTATATAAGTATAAAAAAAACTCGCATACATACATATGTAGAGACATATGTTTGAATGTATAAGTGCTTGTCTGTATTTTAATTAAAAACAAAAATACCTGTGAACTACATAAAATCATGCAGTTCCACAGCAACTTCATTATCTCTATTTAGTCTGCTATAGAAAATCTTAACATTTATTGAACCATGTAATGTTCTGCAAAAGTACATTTGAGTATATTTTTTTGCAATACAATACTATTCGTACTTGCGTATGTATATAAGTGGTAACAAGATCGCAGTCCATGATTAATAATACTTAAATGGTTTTTAATATTAATATCAATAAAAGAAATCATCATGGAGTTAATATTTAAAATTTTATTTAAAATCAATTTACAATATATATTAATAATAAGAAAAAAAAAATACCTAGATCGTAAACTATGACCCAGCAAAAAATATTATTGAAAGTTTTCAACGAACTAAATTATTTATTGAATTGCTTGGGTATCTTTACTATTACTGTAATGTGCTGCACTGTTTAGTAGCCAGCAAACAGAAATAGAAATTCGTGCTAGAGTTTGTTGGGTGTAATTTACGTTGAATTTAAATGTTGCCACATCATGTTGTAAGTTACATGTGAAATATATAAAAGGTTGTTGTTGTTTCAATAATTAACTCTTACAAGACCACGGTTGCATGACTCGCAAAAAACCTCAGCATCCGCAAAGTAGCTTTTTCATTACGGTCATTTGGCGCATCGTAAAATTTGTAAAAAATGTTTAACTGCACATCCGTTTCTCTCCCTTTTTAACAAGGAACTCAATACATACGAGGGTTGTTTAATATTTTAAAATTTTTACACCACAGAAACAAACACTCAAATTTTTTAAGCTACTTAGACCCGATTTAATGAATTCTTGCATTACAGTTTGTCACGAAATTGTTTTAACATACATCCCAGCAAAAATTTATTTTGTACCGGTAAGCAGTAAAAAAAAATCATGCCTTCTTATAGCGCAATATTAGAGCGCATTCGAGAGTGCTATAAATGGAAGTCAGAAATTTCTATTAAATATATTTAATTTTTTACAAAATAACTTACAGCAATTTCTCTCGCTTACGAGGATGCAGGAATGTAAGCGAATGATTACCTCTCTTTACCGTAGTTCTTAAAAACACACAAAAGAGACATGATATTACTGCATTACCCATGTGTGAAAATAGCAAATAATTAGAGCATCAAAGAGCCCTACCAAGTGGGACATCTCATATAGAAATCATGCCTTTCTGAAGCAGGTTGGGAAAGGAGAGTACATTTATCTCTCCCTTACAAACCTGCTTCCGGGTATGCAGTAATTTTTACTGGGATAATACTTAAAATTAACATACTCCACCATTTTGTAGTCATGAAACTGAGTTTTAAATTTTTTGAAATTATTGGTTGTGTGTCTATTTTCTATTTTTGCATTCGTTTCGCATTTCGTTTCTTTCACTCCCACATTCTCATAAATATACCATGACGTAGACACGCATTCATCAAATGGATATCTATAAAGGCGTCACACTTACTTCCGCACCTCCCTTGAAACCATCACCTATAGGTGGATACCTAATTGAATGGCGACTTCTATTCGCCATAAAGTAGTTTGCTCTCGAACTCATGTATTCATAAATACGCTCTCAAAATCTGCCCTTCTAGGTCGGAGACTGCTTATTATATGCAGATGATCCGTAAGTCGTTCACTTATTCGCCACCTACTGACCCCGATGAGCCTGATCTCAGCCCTACGTATGTATATAAAATTATATTAATAAATAATTTAAAAGGTAAAAAGGTAAAACAATTTCTCGACAAATTGTTCAAATGTAGCAGTTTTGTGTAGCAAATAAAAATTTGTACTCTCATCCAAACACGCAAAGAAAAACTATGGTTTTGACATGATCACGTTGGTCATATTATATTTTCGATACCAATATTTGGTTGCCGAAAGCAAGTAATAGTTAAATTTATTTTATTTCATAATTGGTTCTGTGACGATAATCAAGCTTCTATTTGGGTTTTAGCATTTAATGTTTACTTTTCGAATAAATTACGATGATTGCCGTTAGACAATAGTATGATTTAAAAAAATTTTTATGACAAAAATAACAATATACCATTAGTCATATATATGGTTATTGCATGATACTTTAATTAAACATAATAATGATAATTGGCAACCATTATATGTTTTAACGATAATCATACAATTCAATCATAGTATGTTGCTCTTAGATTATGATTACCACAACTATATTTTTTCTTTGCGTGTAGATATAGGAAATATTCTACACTTCATTGTGTAACTATAAATATAGTAACAGAGAAATCTATATATATAAAAGTGAAACTCTGTGTGTGTGTGTGTGTTAGCTATAGACTCTGAAACTGTAAAACCGATCGGGCTCAAACTTTGGTAAGTTGTTGTACACATACCGGGGAGTGTTTATGGATGAAAAAAAGTGGGCGGGGCCACGCCCATAAAAAATTAGTTATCAGTTTTAGCTACTTGCACTTGACCGATTTTTCTGAAACTTTGCACACATATCGAGCTGTCATGACTAAATAATTTCGTGATAAGAAAAGTGGGCGGGGCCACGCCCCTAAAAAAGTTTTAACTTTGAGGTACTTGCATCATACCGATTTTTCTGAAACTTTGCACACATATTGAGCTGTCATGACTAAATAATTTCAAGATTAGAAAAGTGGGCAGTGCCACGCCCATAAAAAAAAGGTATTATTTTGAGGTACTTGCACTGGACCGATTATTCTGAAACTTTGCACACATATTGAGCTGTTATGACTTTACAATTTCGTGACTAGAAAAGTGGGAAATGCCACGCCCATAAAAAAATTATAATTTTTAGGTTTTTGCACTTGATATTCAATTAAAATTCAGAATGCATTTCGATTCATTAAGGGGCGTAGCAACGCGCGCCGGGTTTGGCTAGTAATTAGATAAAAAGTAAAGTCTCAATTATAATATCTACGTATAAATAAGCTGGCTTAAGCAAGTGCACGAATAAACATAAATCAAAAGTGCTAAACTGCAATGTACTTAACAAAAATGTCTCAGTCAAATGTCACTGACAAGAATCTGTAGTAAAGCTAAAAAATATTGAATTACATATATGTACATTTACATATATTTAAAACTCACCATGTATTTGAAATTTTAACAACTTTTTCTTATATATAATTTGTTTTTAAGTTTTTAAAAGTTCATAAAGCTCTCTATAGCGTTAACTTACTAACTCGCCGACTAAATTCTATTACAAATACAATATAACAACGTGTGCACCGCATTAATATGTATTAGAACACATGTTTAGCAATAAGTGCTATACATGGCTGAGCAATAATCTTTTAGCACAAGCTGTCAAATTCAACTGAAAAAAAAGTAATTAAAAGTAGACGAACGTTTGTATAAATGTATATTTATTGCTCTAAAGCATGCAAAACTTTTAAAATTTTTATTTTTGGCGCTCATATTTTTGTATTTTCTGTTCACAATTAATAAGAATGGCGCACAACAATTTAAAGTAAAATTTTAAATTTTATGTTTTAAGATATTTACATGTTCACCACCTTAAGATATACATCAGCCTGATCATTGGAAATTTGACGACGTCCTTCTGCCGGCGTTATTGACTAAATACCGGTCCCCAGCATTCTTAATTTTGAAAATATTGTTCGAAAAATAAGCCACTTTGTTCTATCGCTTCATTTTTACTAAACACTAAACTGTCATCTGTCGAATTTTTTTAGGGTTGCCAGGACAAATAGCACAAATAGCGACAATTTTAAATCTTGCGTTATTTTGGAATTATGAATTACAGCCCTTAAATTATTTTTTTTATCAAGAATTCTCACATGCTTTAAGAAATTTTTTTGACAAAAGAAATACAAATTATGTGTATTATGAGTAATGCAGTCCAGTGTTCATATATTTAAAAGTATGCATGTATGCATGTTTGTTAATAAATATTTAAATATAAACAAGTATACGGCTGTGCCGAATTTTTTATACCCACCACCAATTTTGTGTACTTTTATAGCACAAAATGTATTATTTTGTTATTAACTGTAATCGCTATGGAATTCTATCTTTTTATTAAAATATGTATCACTTTCTTTGTATAACTTTGATATGCTATTGTAATAAATTCAGCCTTTATTAAATAAAACAATTACAGTTTAGTATAATTAAATTTATTAATTTGAATTTCTTTTCTTTATGGCTTGCAATTCCTTTGCTGTACAAAAGTGAATAATCATCTTACAAGATAAAATGTAACAAGTAACAGTGCTATATTCGGCCGTGCCGAATCTTATATACCCTTCACAACGTGTAGTCATGCAATAACAATTGTTTGTATCACCATTCATCCCATATAAAATACGTGCATACGTACACGTTAGAATAAATGTGGCATCGAATCCCAGCTGAGCCAAAAAAATTTTATTTTATTTTATTTAATATATTATTTATATTTTATTATTTTTTTTTATATTTTTTTTAAATTTTTTAAAAAAATTTTTTTAGAAAAATTTTTAAAAAATTTTTTTAAATTTTTTTTTTAAATTTTTGTAAATTTTTTTTTTTGTAATTTTTTTTTATTATTTTTTTCTTATTTTTAATATTTTTTTTTTTTGTAATTTTTTTTGTTTGGTATGTTTTTTACATGTATGTATGTATGTATGTTGTTGTTGTAATTGTGAAAAAAAACGAGGTGGTCGTGGTTTTTTGCTCATATCTCAGAAAGTTATGGGGCGATTGTGCTGAATTTCAATAGCGATTCATTCCTGGATATTTCCAAGAGATTGATACTATATACAGATCTGAGGAACATATAGTTGCTTCTAAAAGTTGATTTCAACCAACACACGGACAGACGGTCAGGGCTTAATCGACTCCTCTATTCATAAGCTTTCAGAAAATATATACTTTATGGGGTCGGAAATGAAAATTGTAGAAATTACAAACGGAATGACAAAGCTATATATACCCTTGTGCACCACAGGTGAAGGGTATAATAATAAGGCAGACAGCAAACGGTTTTATAGCAATCCCTTTACTGTTGTTGTGTTCAAGAAAGGGATACATACAATGGCTTTATTGCAGGTCTTCATTTCTTGTCAACAGCTTTTTATAAAGTTTAACTCATATTGAGAGAGATTTCATAATACCGATCGCTATGATAAGTAAATACCTTACAGCTGTAAAAATTGTTTCATAAATTTAGTCTTTCAATGAAAGTAGGCGTGTCAATATAGTTTCTGCTAATAAATAAAACCGAGATATTTCAATATAGTACTCTATTCTTCAAAAAACTTTGTCCATAGAGAAATTATATGAATTTAAAATAAACCGTTATGGGAGGTAGGCGATAAGGCGGGCGTTTCACCTTAATTTTTGGGTGTAACAATAACATTGACTAGAAGGATATATGTAGTAAATTTCATCATCATACCTCTAATTTTATCGGTTTTACAAGCTTTTAAATTTTACTAACAGTGGATAAAGTGAAAAATGGAAGGCTTGTCAATAAAGTTTTTGCTATTAATACAACTTAGATATTTCAACATAGTCGTTTCTTCTTCCAAAATCTTTATTCATAGAGAAGTTACATGAATTTGAGATAAAGCGTTATTTGAGAGGTGAGCGTAAAAGTAGGAGTGTCACACTTCCGTTAGAACAAAGTCTTTGACCAGAAAGCAACTGTTGAAAAATTTCAGAATCATACATTGAATTTTGTCAGTTTTATTAGGTTTAAGGTTTTGAATATACCGAAAAATACACTGCGCGGTATAATTTTCGTATGTTTTGATCTATACCTCCTTCCCTAATTAATAGATTTTGGCAACTTTCAGGGAAAAATACTTCTTTTATTCAGGAAATATACATTCGAAATTTCATGACTCTAAGTAAATGCGAAGTAAAACAAAAATAGAAAACATTAGAAAACGTACAATATAGCTGGAACTGCTGAAGCAATCAACGCATTACATGTTTTTTAACCACAAAGGAATTTTTGCCGCTAAAAAGTTTTCATCAATCAGAATTAATAAATTCAAATAATTACGTACGTACAAGGTGAGAATTCAACATAATGTATCGGGCTATAAAAATGTTTTTTGTCTCAGTGGTATAGTCTCTACAATGTATGCAAAATTAAACTTTGGAAATAATCTGTTACCCACCAATTTTATTTAGAACAATTTAACTGCATAGAAATATCGGTAAAGTTATTTTACCGGATAATGGGCTCGTGAAGAATATATTTAAGTTCCTGCAATATCGTAAAATGTAGAATAAAAAGGAGTAAGCAGCGTAAAGATTACTTAGTTACTAACAAATACAGGATCTTCTAACCAAAACGCAAATCGGCAAAATTCTCGTAACGGCTTCGATAGCATACCTGATTTGCAATGACACGGAATTTATCTAAATTTGTCTCGTTGTTAAAACGATTTTTTATCTAAAGGGACTATTCACTTTTGCCATCGTCATTTGACGTATTGAGAACAATTGAAATGGTCAGAAGGCTTCAACCCTTGGGTCAACCGGACCTAGAAGCGTGTACTTTTAATTTTTTACTCAATATTCTTATAAGTAATGTTCGTGAGATGTTTAATTGATTGGCTCGATGACGAGCCAAGGTTGACGGCTCTTCTGCCACACTATCACGAACGACCCTGGGCGAGCATGAACAATTGGTTTCACTTTTCCTATGGATCCGTTTGCTAAAATTTGCAAATTGAAATGGATTTTGATTTAAACGCCCGTTTTCGTAAAAGGCTTTAACAATTTTAACGCGTTGTTCAATTGCGCACCTCTCTTTGCTTGAATTTATTAAACACTGAAACAAATAAGAGTAAAATTAATTGTGCAATTAAGTTATGACTCACAATTAAGATCATGCATTATGGTTGAACAAACTTTATTAAAAATTATTTATTTAATTTTATATTTTTTTGTAAAGAATATTTGTTTAACAAGACTGAAAGTAGTGTGTGAAAACATACATAATCCTGTGGCTTGGAGCTCAAAGGGCCAATGTCACTTTTTTGCTCTTTTGAGTTAATCATTGCATTAGATTTGTTTTCTTGCTATATTTCATTATGGTGAAACAGCTAAAGTCATACTTAACCCAGAACAGCTTCATAAATAAAATGCCGTCCAATGTCACTATGAAAGCATCTATAAAAGTTAAAGTTCAATTCCAATTTTCTCAAAAGTAAATATTTTGACATTGGCCCTTTTAGCTCCAAGCCACAAAATTATTATTCAAGAATATTTAAATTTTATTTATGCTCAAGTTCAGTTTTAACATTCTTATTATTACAAAGAAATTTTAATAATAATTAAAAGAATAATCTAAAAAAAAATTATGTTTTGCTGACACAAGCTGACTGGAATGTATTTTTGAAATCAGCTACGATCTCTTCATCAGCACTCTTCTGATCTGTGGTTACATGTTGAAGGTAAATATCATCTTTTTAATGTAATTGAATTTGGTAACTTATTGATTTCCCTTTTCATATTTCTCCATCGAAATTTACCAAACAGTCAACCTTTTTCTTTTGTTTGTTATTATCTCCATGATTCTGGGGCCATTAGGAAACTCGCAAAAATATTAAAACAACTGCTAGAAAAGTATTGCGATTACTTTTTTGTAAACTGGCACATTATCTTGTATATGCATTTTCTAATTCGCACAATTATTTACATTAACACACTTGCATTTAGTTATTTTGGTAATATTTTTGTAGTGATCAGTCAACCCAGTTAAGTGTAGAATACAATAACCCTGCAAAATATGTTTCTAATTATGTAACAGCATGTCATTATTGCGTACATATGTATATTACATAGTAATGGCGTTTCGTTACTGATCTACCATGATTGAATTTTTAATTGTGGTTAAAACATATAATGGTTGCAAGTTATGTTTTATTGAAACACCATATCTAGAGATATTCGTGAAAAATTTTTGGTAAAGCGGACGCTAATCGGTAAAGTTATAGGCAACATTTTTTAAACTATGTTGCAAAAATTTAATTTAATTTAAATTTTTTCAGCTTCTAGACAACCAAGAGAGTACAGGTATTGGTATTATCTGAAAGGACTTGACTAGCGCAATTTAAGCACTATAAATTTTGGCAGCCACTACAAAATGTTGGACAATAAATTTATATATAGGTCAAATCTGGTATTTTAAAATGTAACTTCTAGAACCCCTTAACATTGGTAGCAAAATACAGTAAATTATTAAAAAATGTAAAATCCAAAATGGCGTTTAAAACAAAATAGCGGAACAAATTTTTTAACCCCATCAAATTAAAGGGCTTGACTAGTAAAATACAGTTAACTACGGAAAAGAAAAATGGCGTATAACATGAAATATAGGTTAAGCTACGATGTGGGATTAAACCTATGTACATAATGGTGAAGGGTATCATCTGATCGTTTAAAATTTTTAAATAATTGTCCAACCAAAGAAGACGCGAAACAAGTTATTAAAAAAAATCCTCAAATAACGCGTTATCCATACTATACTCTTAAAAGCTTTAAAATTAAGTGTAAAAAATCGTAATAATTTTATAAACCATACTTTAACAAAGCAAATAATCACGAAATTCTGAAATTTAAACGGCGCAGCGGAAAGAATTATAAAAGCAAATATTGTTAAAGAATTTAATATAACGGCTGTTTAAATTTACCGACTGCACTGATTTCAAATTCAAAGTTTTACGTAAAGTTTCTCTGGTGGTATCCTCATTTTTTCACTTTGTATCAGATCCGTTTCATTTCTACTAGAAAAACTGCGGGGATTTTTTTTATTTAAATTTTCATCACATATTTGGTTAAGCCCTGATGATAGACAGAAAGAAATACAATAAAAAAAATGTGAATAAATAAACGGATGCACGTTCACATATTCCTTTGTATTCATGATTGTTTGCCTGTGTGTCCATAAGTTTAACAAAAATAGTTTAAAACAAATTATAAAAATTTTACATTTTTCTCTTGGCATAAAAACCCCCATTTCAATTGAAGTGTGTAAACAGTAAACGGACGTTTTAATGTTTTTATTTTTGGTAAAAAATTAAATCTTAACTACAACATCTGGATTTATTTCAAATCATGAATTTAATAAGCCTTTTTGTTTTTTGTAATTATTAGCTGCGACACCAAAGGTCACTAAATGTAATAATTTGTTTTTTATTTTATTTTTATAATTTATATTTACATGCATATGTAAATACACACAAAAATTATAACAATGATAATTGTTTTCATAATTAAAAATTTTATAGAAATTCAAATAAATAAATTCCTTATCTGAATTAACATTTCTAACTTGTGCAGGTGTATGCATGTGTTTGTTAATATGTAGTGCACGCTTAATCAGGACCGAAGTGCTGACGTCCTTTTTTATTTATTTTTTTTTCATTTTATATAGTATATTAAATTAAATATTTGTCATAATATGTATGATTTACTGGTAATGCGAATTAAGATTGTATTGCAGTTAGTAATTCTTTTTATTATATTTCTAATTTGTACCAAAGACTCTTGTGACACTTTTTACAATTATAACACAAGGGAACAAAGTTGAACTCCTTTTGTGTTGACTGGAACTTTATTGCAATTTGTTACTAACTTGAGGTCGCTGATTTCAAATGTAATCTCCGTTTTTCTACGTCAGCTCGCATTTCTAAGTTTCAGGTACTAATCGTATATCTGACTTTTTTCCAAAAATTTAAAGTTCAATAAATTTAACTTTACTCTTATCAATATAAGATGTAATTGTTATCTTTAAAAAGTAATCAAGCTTTTGAAAAAGTAAAAAAAAAATATTATGAAAACTGAGAAAAATTGAACAAAACGAGACATCAACAAGTAACAGTGCTATATTCGGCCGTGCCGAATCTTATATACCCTTCACAACGTGTAGTCATGCAATAACAATTGTTTGTATCACCATTCATCCCATATAAAATACGTGCTTACGTACACGTTAGTATAAATGTGGCATCGAATCCCAGCTGAGCCAAAAAAATTTTATTTTATTTTATTTAATATATTATTTATATTTTATTATTTTTTTTTTATATTTTTTTTAAATTTTTTTAAAAAATTTTTTTAGAAAAATTTTTAAAAAATTTTTTTAAATTTTTTTTTAAATTTTTTTTAAATTTTTTTTTGTAGTTTTTTTTATTATTTTTTTTTTAATTTTTAATATTTTTTTTTTTTTGTAATTTTTTTTGTTTGGTATGTTTTTTACATGTATCTATGTATGTATGTTGTTGTTGTAATTGTGAAAAAAAACGAGGTGGTCGTGGTTTTTTGCTCATATCTCAGAAAGTTATTGGGCGATTGTGCTGAATTTCAATAGCGATTCATTCCTGGATATTTCCAAGAGATTGATACCATATACAGATCTGAGGAACATATAGTTGCTTCTAAAAGTTGATTTCAACCAACACACGGACAGACGGGCAGACGGACAGACGGACAGACGGATAGACGGACAGACGGACAGACGGACAGACGGTCAGGGCTTAATCGACTCCTCTATTTATAAGCTTTCAGAAAATATATACTTTATGGGGTCGGAAATGAAAATTGTAGAAATTACAAACGGAATGACAAAGCTATATATACCCTTGTGCACCACAGGTGAAGGGTATAATAATAATCGGTAAAAGCCTTTCGCTGTTATTCACAATTAAGTAAAGGTACCTCACTTTGAAATTAAGGAAGTTCTTAATCATCAGAAACCTTGTTCGCTTGTGTAATTTTAACACGAGCTTTAACGGAAAGTTAACAAAGTACGATTAGCAATTAAGTTAGAAAATAGAAAAAATTTGGTTTAAGATTTTTACTACACCCAAAGTAAGACCATGGTTGCGACATTATCACGATGCTCATATTGTATTCTTTGTAACAGTATTTGTTGAAAACAAGTAATACTTATTTGAATTTTGTTTTATCATATATTTCGTCACGATAATAAAGTGTTTGTTTGGATTGCATTATTCATTGTTTACCTTTCATGAAATCTGCGATCTGATTGTCCTTTAAAAATAATATGTTTTGGAAAATTATTATGACGTTTTAAAACAAATTTTCTCAACTGTTCTTCTTCTTCTTGTTAAATAAATTTGTTATATTTCAAATGTTTAGCATGTGAGAAAAATGTGCAAAAAGTAAAAAAAAATAAATTCAAGAAATTATAAAAACAAACGATAAAATGTAAAAAATATTAAAATAAAAAATTGTTATTTAATGAGTAACTTAAATCAATATAACTAATAAAAACCAGTAAGAGCACTATATTCGGCTGTGCCGAATCTTTTATACCCACCACCAATTTTGTGTACATTAAAAGCACAATATTTATTATTTTGTTAATCGCTATGGAATAATCTCTTTACAATAAAATATGTATCACTTTCTTTGTAGAGGGTGGTTAAATTTTAAGGGCCCATGTTGAAGGTGAACTACACCTAGACGTCAAAATTGTTTTCTGCATTTCATTTGACATTTCTCAATCTCAAACTTACTCAATTTGATCCGTGGAAAAATACGCAATCGAGCAACGCGTTTAAATTATTCAGGTTTTTTATGAAAATGGGCGTTCAAATCAAAATGCATTTTGTGCACTTCGTAATTCTTTTGATCAACATAATCGTTCAAATTCGTCTACAATCGGGAGGATTGTAAAAAATATTTAAATTTCTGCAAAACAGGTCTGTATAAAATGTTAGAAAATCTGTGAATGCCTTCTTAGTTCGTTGAATGGGAACTATTGCTGTTTTTTGCAAAAGTGTGGCAAAAGAGCAGTCAACCTCGACTCATCATCATGCCCAACAATTGAGCATCAACATTGTCATTGAAAATTTGGACCATCAGATAGAGGAGTGGCGCCAGGGAGGGGGGTCCATTTGGCCGATATTTTGTTAAATACATAATTGAAGCATACAAATATTATCCTTATAAAAAGAAATGATAATAATTTCTTAAATAATTTGTGTTTTATTTTAAATCCATATCGGCCCTTAAAATTAAACCAACCTTTATAACTTCGATATGCTACTAAAATGCTTTTGTAAATGTAGTATTTCAATGAAAGTGGGCGTTAAAGTAAGCGTGTCAATAAAGTTTCTGCTAATAAATACAACTTAGATATTTCAATATAATCCTTTATTTTCCCAAAAACTTTGTCAATAGAGAAATTACATGAATTTAAGATAAACCGTTATATGGGAGGTGGGCGTAAAAGTGGGCGTGGCAACTTAATTTGGCACAGTAATGACATTGATTAGAAGGATATATGTAGCAAATTTCATCATCAAACCTCTAATTTTGTCGGCTTTATGAGCTTTTAAGTTTCATTAACGGTAGATAACGTGAAAAGTGGGCGTTATAGTAGGCGTGTCAAAATTATTTTTGCTAATGAGTACAACTTAGACATTTCAATATAGTCCTTTATTATTCCAAAATCTTTATTAATAGAGGAATTGTATGAATTTTAGGTAAAACGTTATATGGGAGGTGGGCGTAAAAGTGAGCGTGGCACATTGATTTGCCGTTACAGAAAAGCCCCTCACCAAAAAACAAAGTGTGCAAAATTTCAGAATCGTACATCTAATTTTGTCCGTTTTATTAGGTTTTAAATTTAAAATATAGTGAAAAATACACTGCGCGGTATAAATTTTCGAACATTTTTATCTATAACTCCTTTCGTAATGCATAGATGTAAGCAATTTTTGGGGAGAGATATTTTTTTGACTCGAGAAATATATATTCGAAGTTTTATGAATGTACGTTAATGCGTTTGGACACAATTCCATTTTATTCGATGTTCGAAGGACACGGTTTTTTCGACCTACTCTTGCTTTGCGAGCTAAAACTCACTTCCTGATATTCCGATTTAGCCCATACCAAACAAACCTTGTGTATAAGAAAGATCCTGGCAAAATTTCGGTGTGACCTCTATCGTGCTTTCAACAGACGTACAGACGGACGGACATATCTACATCGTCATCAAATCAAACCCCGATTCAGAATATATATACTTTATGGGTTCTAAAATGGATATTTCGATGTGTTACAAACGGAATGACAAAATGAATATACCCCAACCATTTTTTTGGTGGCGGGTATAAAAATATCTACTACATTGGAAACTTAACGGTAAATCCCACCATAAAAAAAAATTTATTGGACAAAAATTTAAATACACGTTTATTATTACTCTCTTTTTTGCAATTTTTTCCAATCTAAGTACCGTTAGATTTCATATTTTGTTTAAATTAATTTTTAAGCTGTTAAACATTAATTTTATTCTTATTCTGGTTGTGTTCTTGTCAGTTCAGTCTTAGTTATGGGCAAAGGAAAAGAAATAGAGTTTAGCGTGAAAACTTTAATAATAAAACATTACACAGAAGGAAAATCTTACCGCGAAATTGGAAAAATATTAAATGTCCCATTTTCTAGTGTGCAAAATATCATCCGGAAGTACAAACACAATGATACTTTGGAAAATATGCCTAGAGGTGGTCGACCAAAGAAACTATCAAATCGAGATGTTAGTCATATTCTAAGGGAAGTGAACAAGGACCCTAAATTAAGCGCCGCGAAATTAGCAGATGATATTGAAAAAAGTTTAAACAAACATGTCCAAAAACTGTACAAAGGGCATTGCGGGAGAATGGCTACAGAAGCAGAGTTCCACGTAATAAACCGTTAATAAGTGAAAAGAATAGACTACTAAGATTGGAGTTTGCTAATAAATATAAAAGCAAAGATGTGGAATTCTGGAAAACCGTTATATTTACAGACGAATGCAAGTTTAACTTGTTTGGAAGCGATGGCCGCGCTAAAGTCTGGCGGAAACCTAACAATTCCCTTCATACAAAAAACCTGATTCCCACTGTAAAGCATGGGGACGGCAATGTTATGGTTTGGGGAGTAACAGCAGCATCTGGTTTTGGTATAATGGACCAGCACCAATATAAGACCCTACTGCAACATAATTTACAGCCTTCTGTCCACAAATTGGACCTCGGCCCGCAATGGATCTTCCAACAGGACAATGATCCAAAGCATACCGCCCGCTCGGTGAAAGAATGGCTGCTGTATTATGCACCGCGCCAGCTCTATAGCCCTCCCCAATCACCGGACTTAAACCCAATAGAGCATGTTTGGGATTTAATGAAGAGAAAACTAGGTAAGGAAGTATTAACCAGCAAAAATACCCTGAAAGAGGCTCTTAAGAAAATCTGGTCTGACATAACGGTGCTCGAGCTAGAAAAATTGGTCCATTCCATGCCACGGCGCCTTCAAGCAGTCGTAGATCCAAGGTGGTCCAACAAAATATTAAATTACCTTTTTTTCTTTAGATTATTTAAAGATATGTTCTTTCCATTCTAACTGTATTTAAACTTTTGTTTAATCAATTTTTGAGTTTTTGTATGAATTACAGTTATGTTTGAAATAAAACGTATACTTTTTGTTTTCTTTTTAAAACATATATGAAAATTAATAAAACTGCATATTTATAATTTCGAAAAAACATTTAGTCTCTTTTGTACTCAATATTTTAGGGCAGTATTTAAACTTTAGTCTCTGACTGTATACTCTGAATAAGGGTTTTATTTTATGATGATCTAGGTATGTCCTTCCGTCTGTTGGAAGCACGATAGAGGTCGGACCGCAAAAGCTAGATGTGTAAAATTTTGCCAGAATATTTTTATAATCAAGGTTGAAAATGGGCTAAATCGGAATATTAGGAAGAGAGTTATAGCTCGTAGTGCAAGAGTAGGTCAAAAAAACAGTGTCCTTCGAACATCGAATAAAATGGAATTGTGTCCAAATGCATTGACGTAGAGTCATGAAATTTCAAATGTATATTTCCTGAGTAAAAATATATTTTTCCTCAAAAATTGCCAAAATCTATTAATTAAGAAAGGAGTTATAGATCAAAACGTACGATATTTTATACCGTACAATGTATTTTTCGGTATATTCAAAATCTAAAACGTAATAAAACTGGTAAAATTAGATGCATGATTCTAAAATTTTGCAACCATTGTTTTTTGGTCAAAGGCTTTGTACTAACGGAAAATAAATGTGACACGCCCACCTATCATATAACGCTTTATCTCAATTTCATATTATTTCTCTATTAATAAAATTCTTAAAAGAATAAAGGACTATATTGAAATATCTAAGTTGTATTTATTAACAGAAACTTCATTAAAATATTTTACTAACATATCGATGTTATACAAAGAAATTGATACACATTTTAGTATAAAGAGATTATTCCATAACGATTACTGTTAATAACAAAATAATAAATTCTGTGCTATAAAGGAACATCTAATTAGTGGTGGGTATAAAAGATTCGGCACAGCCAAATATAGTGATCTTACTTGTTTTTTTTTCGTTAGTTAGAATGAGAAAATCAAAAAACATCTATTTACACCAAAAATTTAAGAAAAATATACATTTAAATAAGAGTAAATAATATATTCTGAGAAAACAATTAAATTTTAATTTATGATTAAAAATAAGCAGAACTTAATGTAAATGTATTTGTATTATACTCTTAAAGCCAAATGGCTTTTATTTAAATGACAGTTAAGAAAATATCAGACGAAAGTGAGTTTTGGAGAACAAAACGATAAAACAATTTTTAATTAAAATCAGCATGTAACATTCAGTAACTTTTCGAAAGAGGATTTCTCATTTGTCAGCACTCTCTTGTGTTATTTAATTTATTTGAAATTTTATTTTTCTTTTTTAATTTGTTTTTGCTTTTTTGTTTCGTGTATTTTTTACGTACAATGGTATTTGAAAATACACTCGCAATGATGGTGAACAAATGCACCATTACCAAACTCAATGACCCACGAATAAACTAAAATATTCGAACAAAAAAAAAATTATGCAACAAAATATTTTATGCATAAACGCTTTAATAATTTTAGAGCGAAGACAATACATGTGTACTTATATATGTCTGAATAACTTTGTATACATATTTGTGTAAACCCTGCAGATGAAATCACTAGCATGTGGTTAGAAATTTAGTATTTCCTATTAGCATTAGTACATTACATATCTGTCCTCTTTTCATTAACCAAAATTTCAATTTTTACATTAGGTTATCATAGGACAGGAACTAGTTCATTTTATACTAGCTTAAGACCTAATTATTACCAGAGAGTGGTGAGTGAGTGTACTAACCTCACACATACTTGAAAAAATAATATGCAATTTAAGGATTAAGCGCTATAAAATCTTTCTTGTATTGTAATGGTTGCAATAAACGCTTTTGCTTACACAGTTTTACTACACCTTTTTAAGTTGAAATTGAGAAAATATAAATTAACTTTGATAAAACACAAATTGAAATTAAGAAATACAAGTTAATAATGAGAAAATTTAAACTGTAATTAGGAAAATAAAAATTAAAAACAAATTTATATTGAGGAAGAAACAAAATGAAATAAAGTAAATAAAAATTAATGTTAAGAAAATACAAATTTAACTTAAAGTGCAAATTTAGTTGGCAAAGCTAAGTGTGCATTAACACAAACATATATGCACATGAAAGACAATAGCGAAGATGTGATAATGAAAATTTAGAAAGTTTAATATAGAATAAATGAATTTGAGCCAAAAAAAATATTTTACAATAAATAGTCTTACATACTAATTTACTTTATTATCTATTAATTTAATTTCTTTTTTCTTTTGCATTACTATTACATTTTACCAGATAAATATTTCACTCTTTTATATATATACCCTTCACCTGTGGTGCACAAGGGTATATATAGCTTTGTCATTCCGTTTGTAATTTCTACAATTTTCATTCCGACCCCATAAAGTATATATTTTCTGAAAGCTTATGAATAGAGGAGTCGACCGTCTGTCCGTGTGTTAGTTGAAATTAACTTTTAGAAGCAACTATATGTTTCTCAGATCTGTGTATGGTATCAATATTTTGGATATATCATATATCCAAGAATGATACGCTATTGAAATTCCGCACAATTGCCCATAACTGACTGCCTCTCTTTTTTCCCATATTTTTACCACCAAAATTAAAATTTTTCAGTCGTAGAGCCTTTGTTTCTATATTTTACAAATACGTATAGTGTTTTTTTTTCTAATATTTCTAAAGAAAATTTAAAATTATAATTTTTACAATAAACGGGATTGTGAAAAAATAAAACCGTTCCATCTGATTTCAAATTTGCAAGTGTTTTTATTTAATATATTTTAGTATATCTACATAAAAACCTTGGCTTGTATTCATAGTCGCAAACTAAAGTCGGCTCTTACTAAAGTTAATCTTTAAGTTAAAAGCTTTTACTATCTTTTTGGTATTCATAGTCAAAAAAAAAGTATTTAAGTTGAGCTGGCTTTAAATGGGTGTCAACTCTTATTTGTTTAACTCTGGCATACAATTTCTTTTTAAACTAGTAACAGTGCTATAATCGGCCGTGCCGAATCTTATATACCCTTCACAACGTGTAGTCATGCAATAACAATTGTTTGTATCACCATTCATCTCATATAAAATACGTGCATACGTACACGTTAGAATAAATGTGGCATCGAATCCCAGCTGAGCCAAAAAAATTTTTTCTTATTTTATTTAATATATTATTTATATTTTATTATTTTTTTTTATATTTTTTTTAAATTTTTTTAAAAAATTTTTTTAGAAAAATTTTTAAAAAATTTTTTTAAATTTTTTTTTTAATTTTTTTTTAATTTTTTTTTGTAGTTTTTTTTATTATTTTTTTTTCTTATTTTTAATATTTTTTTTTTGTAATTTTTATACCCTTCACCTGTGGTGTACAAGGGTATATATAGCTTTGTCATTCCGTTTGTAATTTCTACAATTTTCATTTCCGACCCCATAAAGTATATATTTTCTGAAAGCTTATGAATAGAGGAGTCGATTAAGCCCTGACCGTCTGTCCGTCTGTCCGTCTGTCCGTCTGCCCGTCTGTCCGTGTGTTGGTTGAAATCAACTTTTAGAAGCAACTATATGTTCCTCAGATCTGTATATGGTATCAATCTCTTGGAAATATCCAGGAATGAATCGCTATTGAAACTCAGCAGAATCGTCCCATAACTTTCTGAGATATGAGCAAAAAACCACGACCACCTCGTTTTTTTTCACAATTACAACAACAACATACATACATACATACATGTAAAAAACATACCAAACAAAAAAAATTACAAAAAAAAAAATATTAAAAATAAGAAAAAAATAATAAAAAAAATACAAAAAAAAATTACAAAAAAAATTTTTAAAAAAATTTAAAAAAAAATTTAAAAAAAATATTTAAAAAAATAATAAAATATAAATAATATATTAAATAAAATAAAATAAAATTTTTTTGGCTCAGCTGGGATTCGATGCCACATTTATTCTAACGTGTACGTATGCACGTATTTTATATGGGATGAATGGTGATACAAACAATTGTTATTGCATGACTACACGTTGTGAAGGGTATATAAGATTCGGCACGGCCGAATATAGCACTGTTACTTGTTTTTGTTTGGTATGTTTTTTACATGTATGTATGTATGTATGTATGTATGTATGTATGTATGTATGTATGTATGTATGTATGTATGTATGTATGTATGTATGTATGTATGTATGTATGTATGTATGTATGTATGTATGTATGTATGTATGTATGTATGTATGTATGTTGTTGTTGTAATTGTGAAAAAAACGAGGTGGTCGTGGTTTTTTGCTCATATCTGAGAAAGTTATTGGGCGATTGAGCTGAATTTCAATAGCGATTCATTCCTGGATATTTCCAAGAGATTGATACCATATACAGATCTGATGAACATATAGTTGCTTCTAAAAGTTGATTTCAACCAACACACGGACAGACGGGCAGACGGACAGACGGTCAGGGCTTAATCGACTCCTCTATTCATAAGCTTTCAGAAAATATATACTTTATGGGGTCGGAAATGAAAATTGTAGAAATTACAAACGGAATGACAAAGCTATATATACCCTTGTGCACCACAGGTGAAGGGTATAAAAATAAAAAATGGCAACTTGATCAGCTGCTTTTCTTTTGTTTACTTTTGTTGAAGCAAACAATAAATAATAAAAATTTTAAAACGTTTTACATCTATGTATAAAATCAAAATTTATTAAAATAATGGAAAAAACAGAAATGGTAAGTCTCAATAACATATTTATGTATGTACATACACATGTACATATGTGTGATATATTTTTTTTTAGTTTGGATGTGGTAGAAAACAGAGGAAATGATATTTCATTAATACAGAAAAAAAAATTCGTGGAAAGCTATAAGGAAAACGATGCTTTCATCTTACCAAAGCTTACCAAAAAACGAGTTGTAATTTTGTCATATTAAATCTATTTTTGTAATTTTTAGGCTTCCTTACACAAAAATCATCCTCACAATCACCAGTTATTGAAAAATCTCTTTCAATATCTTGAAATCTTGGCATTTTTTTAATTTTCAATAAATCTTTTAACTTTACAATGAACAGCTGATGTTATTGTAAATAGAGTTAACAACAGGTTCAGCTGGTTTTAAATTTAAAGCCGACTTTAATGTCAAAAACCAACTTTAAGTTGTCTATGAATGACTTAGAGTACACTTTTTTAAGAAATTGACTTAAGTACTGTAAAAGTCGACTTTTTTGATGACTATGAATATGCCCCCTTGTTTCTAAAATTCAGCAATACCGCTATATTTGATATTTTACTTATTCTGGTTTGTTTACTATAAGGGTGGTTTATATTATGAAATTCATTTTTAAGTATTAATATTATTATTATTATCGAAATGCAATTAAAAAAAAAATATTAAAAAAATGTATATATAAATATTTATTTGGCTCAACATTCCGGCACCGTTGAAGATCTTCACTCCTTCAACCAACTGGTAGTGGAACCAATTAGCAGACGGGACGCCTTAAAATGCCGCTTTGGGCTTTGACCTCCGCCACTCTGACCTTGCCGTCTTCACCTTCGACCACTCTTATTACTCGCCCGGTCAGCCAATGCTGTGGCGGGGAATTGTCCTCGTGGATTATTACCACTTGACCGACTCTGAGGCTGGGCGTTTCTTGGCACCATTTGCCTTTGCAAAGCAGACACTAACGCTTTTATAACTTCGCCTCTTTGCCGCTCACGTCTTCTACGGATTCTTGCCGGAGCAGGTGCGCTGGTTTTAGCGCTTATCCGTCGTTCGAGTCTGGAGACAGTGGTGCAATTAAACGACTGTTGAGCACCACCTCTACGTCTGCAATTATTTTTGCGTCAGCCTACAGCGCGCTGAAGTAGGAACATCGCTAAATTTGGGGAGCTCCATATTGGTAGCCTTGATGCGTGTGGTTGTACACTTCCGATTCGGAAGGAGAATCTTGGCGATTTTATACCCTTCACACAGTGAAAAACGGTATATATAAGTTTGTCATTCCGTGTAAAATTTCTACAACTTTTATTTCCGACCCCATAAATTATATATTTTCAGAAATCTTATGAATAAGGAAGTCGACTAAGCATTGTCAGTCTGTCTGTGCGTATGTTGAAATCAACTTTTTGAAGCACCCAGACATCGCCTGGACCCGCGTGATTAGAATATCAGAAATATTCGGGAGCAGATCGGTATTGATAATCAGAAAAATCGGTACATAAAGAACTGAGATATGAAGAAAAAACCACGACCACCTCATTTTTTTCACAATAACAACATACAACACATACATACAAACGTGGTATGCTGGTCAAATTGAACGTGGCATAGATATCCAGGCGAGCTAAACAAAATTTTTTTTTGATATTTTATTTTTTATATTTTTATTTTTTTTTTAACTTACATACATTCATACATACATACATACATACATACATACATACATACATACATACATACATACATACATACATACATACATACATACATACATACATACATACATACATACATACATACATACATACATACATACATACATACATACATACATACATACATACATACATACATACATACATACATACAACCATACATAAATATATAAACTCACTTTATAATTTTACCATGGGATGTTTTTATGTATGTATGTATGTACGTATTTCATATGAAGGGTATATAAAATTCGTCATGGCCGAATATAGCAATCTTACTTGTTTGCCAGTCATATTGTACAATTTTGATCTCAAAGCAAATAAAAATTACCAAATTAATTTATTGACCAAAATATAAAAATTCATATTAAAATTGCGTTGGTTATTTAGAATTATCAAATTAAACAAGTAAGAGTGCTATATTCTGCCATGACGAATACGATAATACCCTTCAATATCATGTACATAGGTATAAGCCCACATCGAAGCTTAACCTATAACTCATATGATACGCCATTTTTCCTTATTATTTCCGAAGCCATTCTTGATTTGGAATTTTTACGTAGTAAACCTAATTGATGGTGCTAAAAAAATTTGATCCGCCATTTTAATACCAATATTGAGGGAATTAAAGAAGTTACATTATAAAATATCAGATTTGACCCATATATAAATTTCTTGTCCGTCATTTTGTACTAGCGGCCAAAATAAATTTTTATTATACCCTTCACACAGTGAAAAAGGGTATATATAGGTTTGTCATTCCGTGTGAAATTTCTACAATTTTCATTTCCGACCCCATAAAGTATATATTTTCTGAAAGCTTATGAATAGAGGAGTCGATTAAGCCCTGACCGTCTGTCCGTCTGACCGTCTGTCCGTGTGTATGTTGAAATCAACTTTTTGAAGCCCCCCGACATAGGTTGGACCCGGGTAAGGTATTAAAATATCAGAAATATTCGGGAGTAGATCGGTATTGAAAATCAGAAACATCGGTACATAAACAACTGAGATATGAGCAAAAACCCACGACCACCTCGATTTTCTTTTCATAAAAACAACATTACAACAACAACATACATACATACAAACGTGTATACTGGTTAGAGAAAACGTGGCATCGAATCCCAGCTGAGGCAAAAAAATTTTTTTTTAAATTTTTTTAAAATTTTTTTTTTTAATTTTTTTTTTATTTATTTTTTATTTTTTATTTAATATATTATATATATTTTTATTATTATTTTTTTTTATTTTTTTTTTTTTAATTTTTTTTTTATTTTTTTTTTGTTTTATATATATTATATATGTATATAATAATTTTTTTTTTTTGTAATTTTTTTTTTAAATTTTTTTTTTTTTAAATTATTTTTTTATTTTTTATTTTTTTTTTGTTTTTTTTAACATACATACGTGAATTTACTGTTATTGCATGACTACACGTTGTGAAGGGTATATAAGATTCGGCACGGCCGAATATAGCGCTTTTACTTGTTTTTTTATAGTGCTTATATTGTGCTAGTAAAGGCCTTTCAGATGATACTCTCGGTTGTCGAAAAGCTGAAAAAATTGATTTTCGCTTGTAAATTTTTGGAATATATATTTTTAAAAAGAATTTTTGCCTATAACTTTACCGAATATCTCTAGAGGCATATTATATCTACAAATAGTAGTAAAGGTACCTACCGTGGTACTGCTGCCGTTGGACTTATTTGTAAGGGAGACGGCGGCAAGATCGGTGATTCGGATGCGAAGCGATGGCATGTGGTATCGCTTTGGATCGGTTTTGGGGAATAGGAGAATCCTGGACCTCGTGGATAAAGAGGTTAGGGAGGCTCAGATGCCGATGGAGCGCACGAGTCGGGTGAAAGTGGTCGAAAGGCTACATCACACGCTCATAGCGGATGGATTCATGCACGATGAGTGCATGGAGAATGACATCAGTATATTTACTAATGGGTCCTACAAATAGTAGCAAAGGTACCTACCGTGGTACTGCTGCCGTTGGACTTATTTGTAAGGGAGACGGCGGCAAGATCGGCGATTCTGATGCGAAGCGGTGGCATGTGGGATCGGTTTTGGGGCATAGGAGAATCCTGGACCTCGTGGATAAAGAGGTTAGGGGGGTTCAGATGCCGATGGAGCGCATGAGTCGGGTGAAAGTGGTCGAAAGGCTACATCACACGCTCATAGCGGGTGGATTCATGCACGATGAGTGCATGGAGAATGACATCAGTATCTTTACTGATGGGTCCTTTATGGACGGAATGGCAGGTGCTGGTGTGTACTCATCTGAGTTGGACTTATCCTGCACCCTGAGTCTGGGGGAGTACGTGTCGGTCTATCAGGCGGAAATGCTTGGTTTGCTGTTGGACCACCTGTTGGAATGTCGAATGTATGGGAAGAAAATTCTTATTGCATTTGACAACCGGTCGGTTATAAAACGTATGCAGCGGATGGATGTGAACTCCTCTTTGGTGCTTGAGTGTGTTCTAAAGCTCAATAGGTGTGCCTCTACAAATGAGGAAACGCTGATGTGGGTTTAGGGACACGTGGGCATAGCTGGGAATGAGGCTGCTGACGAACTTGCGGTGAAGGGGTCTGAGGCTGCATTCTGTGGACCGGAACCCAGAACTGCTCTGGGCAATGGGTTAGTGCGGGCGAAGATCTTTTAATGGATTCTGTAAACTTGCGAAGGTGGATGGAGGGAACCACGTGTAGACAGGCTCGTATGGTGCTCAGGGAGCCACTTCGCAGGGGTGCAGTGAAGATACTCGGTTTTAATCGGAGTATGATGAGCTGGATCACTGCGTTGATTACAGGACATGGTAACTTCAAAAATCATCTGAAGAGGATGCGGATCGTGGATGATGATATCTGTAGAATGTGCCTGGAGGGTGCCGAGACGGCAGCGCATGTGGTATGCGAGTGTCCGGCGTTGGCGAGCGTAAGATTAAGGGTCACAGGCAAGCACACGTTGAGTGTTAGTGCGATGGGGGGCCTTAGTCTGAGGGAGATGCTGGCGATTACAAAGGACTGTGCGATGAGGATTGTCAACAATCACCAGTCGGCAGTGTGAAATCGTTTTTCTAGTCCAGAGCAAACGCCGGTTTTGGCGCGGGACTCAGTGATTGAGGGTGTGCTGATCGGTGGACACGAAATCACTGGGGAACGAAGGGGGTCGAAAAGGGACCCGTGGTAGTAGTGGTCTGCTTCGATATTCCCCCTACATGTGTATAAAGGTGCCTATAAATTATTCTATGACTGAAAAATTTATTTTTGGTGTTAAAAATATGGGAAAAAACAAGCAGTCGTGTTTATTTGCTCATATCTCAGAAAGTGATGTGGCGATTGTTCTGAATTTCAAGAGCGAATCATTCCCAGAATTTTTTAAAAGATTGATACCATACACAGATCTGAGGAACATATGGTTACTTTTGAAATTTGATTTTAACTAACACACGGACAGACGGGCAGATCTTAATCGACTCCTCTATACATAAGCTTGGAGAAATTACAAATGAAAACTGTAGAAATTAAAAACGGAATGACTAAGCAATATACATACATATACCCTTGTGCCCCACAAGTGCAGGGTATAGAAAATTACAAATTGATAAACACACCAATTATGAGGAAGAAAGTTATAGGTCGTAATGCAAGAGTAGGCCAAAAAAAATCAATGTCCTTACAACATGATATAAAATGCGATTGAGTCTAAACGCATTGACGCATTGACGATAAAATTTCATAAGTATATTTCTTAAGTTAAAAAAATATTTTTAGCTAAAAATTGCTTAAATTTATGCATTAGAAAATGATTTATAGATCAAAATGTACGAAAATTTACACCGCACACAGTATTTTTCGGTATACTCAAAACGTAATAAAACTGTCAAAATTAGATGTATGATTCTAAGATTTTGCAAATATTGCCTTTTGGTCAAAGGCTTTGTACTAACGGAAAATAAATGTTACACGCCCTTGTTACGCCCTCCTCCCATATAACGCTTTATTCTAAATTCGTAAAATTTCTCTATGGACACAGCTTTTGGAAGAATAAACGACCATATTGAAATAGCTAAGTAATAATTATTTAAAGAAACTATTTTGACACGCCTACTTTAACGTCTACTTTTATTGGAAGACTAAATTTACGAAATATTTCAATAGCATATCGAAGTTGTACAAAGAAATTGATACATGATCTATTATAAAGAGATTATTCCATACCGACTACTGTTAATAACAAAATAATAAATTCTGTGCTATAAAGGAATATCAAATTGGTGATGGGTATAAAAAATTCGGCACACCCGAGCAAAGTGCTCTTATTTGTTTTTAAATAAATACGCAACCAAAAAAGAAAAAAATGGTTTAAGTAATATAATCTAAGAGCTGCTTACTATAACTGAATTGTGTGATTTTGAATTAAACGTTTAATAGTTGGAAGTTACCATTATTATTAGGTTTAATTAAATATCATTCGATTATCATATTGAAATTAAATATAAAATTTGTTCTTTGTATTAAAAGATGTAAACCAAATGTCTGCACATGATTCTAATTAATTCTAACATTCGACTGTGATCAGAAACTAACCGGCAAAGGATCCAACATGCAATCCACAAACATAAATATTCCAGCATAGATCACACTTTGCAGAAACCATCAGACGACAAAGCAAAATAGGCTATAAAGTGGAACACACAGAACAGCTGGCGTACATATAGACTATTGCGTACCTTGAAAAGTCGAATAACAATTTAGAATTTCAAGTTAAACTTCAGTTGGACAAAAATTAAACATCGAACAGTAGATAGAAAATATTGGAAAGAACTTTCTCTGGCTCTACGCTCCTTTTACGAGTTTCAAGAAACTGTAATACATTTATAAAATAATTTACTTGAATATTGTGATAAATGTGTTATTCTAGGCTATTGTCTGTATGTGTGCAAATGGCATTTAGTTCCGTCCAGCCGTTTTTGAGTGAGTGACCAACAAACATTCACTTTTATCACATTAGTATGATTTTATTTATTTTTTTAACTACAACTTAATATAATAATATTTTTTTAAATTTAATCATTTATTTTGATTATTTCTTTAAATATTTCAAAACTTTTTATAGCTTTTCACAACTTAGATTGTTAAGATAAAACGAATTTATTCAACAAAAAGAAGAAGAATTAAAAAGAAATTAAGTGATCACTTAATGATAAAATTTAAACCAACGTAATGAAATAAATGATAAAACGAAACTAGAATAGCTATTACTTGTTTGGAAATGCATATATGCAATTTTTAAACTCTTCTTGCCTACGTTAAGGTGCTTCCGTTTTGTTGGAAGTCAAATAATCTATAGTTTTTCTTAAAAATATAATAAAAATTATAGGCATATTTCATCAATGAAAGCTTTATCCGCACATTCCGAAAACATATTTATGCTTCTTGGAAAGTAAACAAATATTTTAATGTGTTTCAAATGGAATGACCAAAATAATACACCCCACACCATTTGTTGTTTTTATACCCTTCACACAGTGAAAAAGGGTATATATAGGTTTGTCATTCCGTGTGAAATTTCTACAATTTTCATTTCCGACCCCATAAAGTATATATTTTCTGAAAGCTTATGAATAGAGGAGTCGATTAAGCCCTGACCGTCTGTCCGTCTGACCGTCTGTCCGTGTGTATGTTGAAATCAACTTTTTGAAGCCCCCCGACATAGGTTGGACCCGGGTAAGGTATTAAAATATCAGAAATATTCGGGAGTAGATCGGTATTGAAAATCAGAAACATCGGTACATAAACAACTGAGATATGAGCAAAAACCCACGACCACCTCGATTTTCTTTTCATAAAAACAACATTACAACAACAACATACATACATACAAACGTGTATACTGGTTAGAGAAAACGTGGCATCGAATCCCAGCTGAGGCAAAAAAATTTTTTTTTTTAATTTTTTTTTTATTTTTTTTTTTATTTTTTATTTAATATATTATATATATTTTTATTATTTTTTTTTATTTTTTTTTTATTTTTTTTTTTGTTTTATATATATTATATATGTATATAATAATTTTTTTTTTTTAAATTTTTTTTTTAAATTTTTTTTTTTTAAATTTTTTTTTTTAAATTTTTTTTTTATTTTTTATTTTTTTTTTGTTTTTTTTAACATACATACGTGAATTTACTGTTATTGCATGACTACACGTTGTGAAGGGTATATAAGATTCGGCACGGCCGAATATAGCGCTTTTACTTGTTTGTGTTGTTTTTTTGTGGTGAGTATAAAAACGTTGCAACAAAAAACTTTATTGTTTAAGCACAAACGGGAGAGTGTCAGGTACGGAACTTTTCAAATAAAACTTTTAATGAAAAATGTTTGAATATTTCATTTCAAACAAAAATATAAGCGAATGCAGAGAGAACAAAAAGGAATTCTTTTAAATTGTTTCGTAAAAAGGACTGAATGAATGAATTCAAAATGTAGTACGTATTATTTTGTGTTCCTTTTCATTTTTACTTTGTATGCATACGATTCGTGACCGAATTCGATTCTTAAAACTTTGACATTATTACCTTTTTCTCTTAGTAAATTTGAAATAAAAAAAAATAAGTAAGAGAGCTATATTCGGTCATGTCGAATCTGTTAATATCCTTCACTATATGTACACATCGTTGTTTGACTTAGATTTCAGATTTTATGTTATGCGCAATTTCCTTTATTTTTCGGACGCCATATTTTATTTTAATTATACCCTTCACACAGTGAAAAAGGGTATATATAGGTTTGTCATTCCGTGTGAAATTTCTACAATTTTCATTTCCGACCCCATAAAGTATATATTTTCTGAAAGCTTATGAATAGGGGAGTCGATTAAGCCCTGTCAGTCTGTCCGTCTGACCGTATGTCCGTGTGTATGTTGAAATCAACTTTTTGAAGCCCCCCGACATAGGTTGGACCCGGGTAAGGTATTAAAATATCAGAAATATTCGGGAGTAGATCGGTATTGAAAATCAGAAACATCGGTACATAAACAACTGAGATATGAGCAAAAACCCACGACCACCTCGATTTTTTTTTTTCACAAAAACAACATTACAACAACAACATACATACATACAAACGTGCATACTGGTTAGAGAAGACGTGGCATCGAATCCCAGCTGAGCCAAAAAAATTTTTTTTTAATATTTTAAAAAATTTTTTTTAATTTTTTTTATTTTTTTTATTTTTTATTTAATATATTATTTATATTTTTATTATTTTTTTTTTTAATTTTTTTTTTATTTTTTTTTTTTGTTTTATATATAATAATTATAATTATATATAATAATTTTTTTTTAATTTTTTTTTTTAATTTTTTTTTTATTTTTTTTTAATTTTTTTTTAATTTTTTTTTTTTTCGTTTTTTTAACATACAGACGTGAATTTATAATTTTACAATGGGATGTTTTTATATATGTATGTACGTATTTCATATGGGATGAATGGTGACACAAACTACTGTTATTTCATGACTACACGTTGTGAAGGGTATATAAGATTCGGCACGGCCGAATATAGCGCTCTTACTTGTTTTTTACTCAGTTTACTATATTCTACTAGTCAAGTCCTTTTTTTATTACCCATATTGATGGGATTAAAAAAGTTCCGACATTTTGTTTCACGCGCCAACTTGGAATTTAACTTTTTTTAAATTCACTCTATTCCACCGCAAAGTCCTTTGTTTGATGCCAATATTGGGGGGGTTGAAGTGGGTACATTTTTAATTACTAGATTCGGCCCATATATAAATTAGTTGTACTCCATTTTGTAGTTGCTGTCATTTTGGATTTTAAATTTTTTTATAACGTCCTATATTCCATATATTCTATATTCCTAGTCAAGGCCTTTCTTCTAATACCCAAGTCATTCCTATCTGTTATCCAAAAGCTGAAAAAATTGAACTACATTTGAAAATTTTAGCACAAACACTAAAGCATTTGTATTTTTCTGCTTATATCTCAGTTACTTTCAAACCGATTTGTCAGTCTTTCTCGGCAATAATTTTCGAGGCAATGGGTTGTATTTCGATGTCTTAACCATGTTCGAAATTTAGTTCCGAGCTTTATTAATTTTATATATTTAAGAAAACTTATAGTTTTCAGAAGTATTTTTGCCTATAACTTTGCCGGTTAGTAACCGATTTATCCAAAATTTTGTAAAAATATCACTAGTAACAAATGCCTCTATAAATTAACCTAGAGCTGAAAATTTTGTAATTTTGTGGGAAAAAAAGAGGCAGTCATGTTTATTTGCTCATATCTCTGAAAGTTAAAACGCGATCGTTCTGAATTTCATTAGAGATGTTAATATTTGCAAAAGATTGACACCACATACAGATCTAAGTAACATGTTAACACGCGGACAGTTGGACTTGGCTCAATTGACTTTTTCAGAAAATATATACTTTATGGGGTCAGAAATGAAAATTGTAGAAATTACAAACGGAATGTCAAAGCTATATAAATATATACAATTGGAACCATAAGTGAAGGGTATAAAAGAAAACATACATATGTATATTGATACATACAGGGTTGCCCATATTCGACGGACCCATCTGGCAACGCCATAACTTTTGACAGAGATGTCAGATCGCTTAATGACATACCGCGTTTGAAGCGTCAGTCCAAGCAGATTTTTACCATGCAACAATACACGAGACGCGAGCGCTCTGAAATAGTTGAAATTTACATTCAACAGAACAAGTCAATTGTGAAAACTCAACGTGCTTTTAAAATATTAAAAAATGTGAGAAGTGCGCCTTCTAAGAACACCATTAAGCGTTTATACGAAAAATTTTCGACTGGTGAGGCTCTTTCTAATCCGAAGAGGCCAAATAAAAGTCGACCAAGGCGATCGGCCGAGAATATCGCTGCCGTACGAGCCAGTGTTGAGAGGTCCCCAAGAACATCCCAAAAACGCCGTTCTCAGCAGTTGGGCATGGCTCGGTCCACTTTACAACGGATTATTCGCGTTGATTTGCATTTGTTCCCGTACAAAATTCAATTGACGCAAAGATTGTTGCCTGTGGACAAGCCTCGTCGATTGGAATGGGCCCAAAGAGTCATCGAAATGGCCGAAGATGACGAGCAATTTTGGAACAAAATTATCATGTCCGATGAAGCCCATTTCACATTGAATGGGACCGTAAATAAGCAAAATTGCCGTATTTACGCCACTGAAAATCCTCAGGAGATTCAAGAAGTGCCTCTTCATGACGAAAAAGTCACAGTTTGGTGCGGCGTTAGTGCGAAAACGGTCATTGGGCCGTTTTTCTTCCAAAATGAAAATGGCCATGCTGTTACCATCAACCAGGAGCGTTATCGCGACATGATGACCAATTTTGTGATGCCAATTATTCGTCGAAAGTGTATGAGGCAGTTCTGGTTTCAACAAGACGGCGCTCCACCGCACACAAGTCGCATAACAATCGATTTTCTGAAGAATTTGTTTCCGGGCCGTTTGATGTCGAAAAGTGGTGATTTGGACTGGCCACCGCGTTCGCCCGATTTGACGCCGCCTGACTTCTTCTTGTGGGGATATTTGAAGTCAAAGGTTTACGTTAACAAGCCAAGGACCTTAGAAGAGCTCAAGGACAACATTCGTGAACAAATAGCCGCTATTCCGGCCGAAATGTTGGCGAAAACGATGGAAAATGCTGCAAAAAGGGCACAGTACGCCATCAACGCCAGAGGCGGCCATTTGAGAGATATCATATTCAAAAATTGATGTAAACAAATCTACTTGGAAAAAATTAAATGATTAAGATTGCCAACCGCCAAATTTTTATTTTTTTCTTTGATTTTTTAAAAAAAAACATGGGTCCGTCGAATATGGGCAACCCTGTACACATGAACATACCTACATATGTACGTCGCGTCGTATGTATATTCAGTCATTCATGCCTTCTTTAAAACGTTGAATATAGTGCTGGCAAAGTTTACTAAGTACTTTTTTTTTATTACTCGGTACTACTCAGCGCTTCGCTTTGTTTGGATACACGAAACTTTTATTTTTTTTATTTTTCCGAAACAACGTATATTTTTTACACTTTATCAAATCTCAATTTTCATTTACGAATCAAAGAATCCTACAAATATGAAATAGTTTCTTGTTTGAAAATAAAAGAATATATTGTGTAAACTTTAGATTTAATAACATCTAGCATGTTTTTGTTAATCAAATACACAGTTTGCATTTGCAAGACATAATATGGGTATTCGTTTAATCTGCAAAATGCGTAGTCACCTTTTAACTTTTACATTTACTTTAAAAGTTTGACAAAGATTAAGGGTTTTTCTCATACTATTGTCATCACATTTAAAACTCAATTAAAAATCAACTGAATTACCAGGTGTATTTGTTTAATGTAGTTGCTAAATTCAAACAATTTAATTTGAAATAGTTGTTTTAGCAAATACCCTTAATATCTTTTATAATTTCTTTTATTTATTTTTTTTAAATCGATTTGTTACGTCTTATTATGAACACAGATACAGGTTTCTAGAGAATTATATTTTAGCCGTAAAATGTTCTTTGCAATAAAGTTGAAAAATAAATTTATAAAAGTATTGATCATTTTGCTTTGTGTAAAATATCCGGTACATTTTATTCAACACTAGTGGGGCAAAATGCTAACTGATGTGATGTGTTTATTGCTAATACACTTTCCAGTTTAAATGAGGAAATTATTTGTAGTCAACAGGAATCCATTTACGAAAACACGTACATAAATATGCAAATTGTATTAATTTATTTTTATGCTGCGTGTAAATTACATACGCTTACGTTAAGCTTTCTGAAATATTATTTTCTTCAAAAGTTATATTGAAATTTTCATTGAGTTCATAATGATGTGACAATGACTTAACTTGTTCAACTTATTCATTGTACGAGTACCAACATTGAATGGAAAAAGTTGAAATGTTAAAACAAAAATAAAGTGCATGTCGTATTATTAGAATTATTATTATTTATTGCTCTTTTATATATTTTTCAACTTTCTAATTTATTTTGTTATAAAGCAAAGTTTATAGAACACAAAAATGTGAACGTAAGGGCCAGAATAAAATGCACCTTCTGATTGTTAATAAAATTAGCCGTTTTTTATGAAAAATAAATTCGAAATCAAGTTTTTTCGTAATTAAAAAATTATATTTGTAGCATTTGTTTACTCCTAAAATAAAAAATGTATTATTGTTTAACGTTTAATTAATTTTTTTCATTTTCATAAAAATTTTATTTTTTTTATAATGCAGAAGTACGATTTAATCTACTTTCCCGTTTAAGTTTTTTTTATAAGCTTGAAGTAAAAAATTATTTGTCATACTACTCATTACAAGTAAATAAATAGAAACTATTTATATACATATGAACAGATGATACAAAATATGATGGCTCATTATAAACTGCCTAATTCATAAAAATTATTAGAGGTTTATAAAGGGTTTATTAAGCTGATTTTCTATGGAAATTTGATATAAGCTCTTTTAGTATTTATGAATTAGACCGTAAATATTTAAAACTTTTTCTTTCACGTACATTCGTGAACTACACTTGTACTAAAAAATCTTAATCTTAATCTTGTTTAAGAGCCCAACTACATAAATATTAATAACTTTGTTCCTATACAGTTTATATGTACAAAAAAATTCAAATTATAAATAGTTTAGTGGCTATATGTTGACGTAATTCCTGTGAACTTTTTAATTTTATGAAGTTTTTGTTATTGTTTTTCTTACGATTAAAATTTTTATTTTATAAATAAAGTTATTTTTATATGCACTCAATAATTGCAGAAATTTTGTTTTTACATTTTTTGAAAAACGTGAATTAAGGGGTGTATTTAGACTTTTTCCTTAACTGTATTTATTTTCTTATCTATTTTCTGCCCTTCAGTTAAAGCACATTAGAGTTTTAGGGGACCAATTTATCCCAAAATATTTCTAATACATAAGGAATGTTTAGTATATTAGGAAGATTATTATAGTTTGTAATATAAAAGTAGGTACAAACGATGTCCTTCCTACATCGAATAAAAACGTTTTTGAACAAACGCTCTAATGTAGATCGGAAAAATTCGCAAGTATATTTCTTGAGTAAAAAAATATTTTTCCCTAAAAAATGCTCACTCACTTCTCATATAATCTGCTGTCAATAAAATTTAAAAGCGAAAAAAAGGTACGATGATGAAATTTCGTATATATAGATTTCTAGTAAATTTACTTTAAATGCCAAAATATAAAGGCTTGAGAGCACTTAAGCCCCCACCGTACAATATTGGTTGATCCTAAATTCATATATATGGACCAAAATTTTGGAAGAAAAAAGATATCTATAATGGATTATCTAAGTTAAATTCAAACATAAATTAATTAAAATGTTATGCCCACACAAAGATAATATTATTTTTTAACTACCTCTGCGTACCAAATTATACTCTTTTTTTTTTGTAAAATATATATGTTAAGTGTACTTGCGTATATATGTTCAGTGGACTTTATAAATTTTTGCATTGCACTATTATTTGGAGATCGTAATTATATATGTGAGATCTCAACATATAAAAATCCATATGCATATTTATGTATCTTTGCATGGTTTAAATTGAGTTAGTCTGAAAGTAAGAAATGTATGACTACGGTGGCCATAATTTTCTTAAATATTATATTCTTGTACAGGGTGGTCCTACTAAAACGTACGATGTTAGCTCTAAATAAAACAAAACGTTTTCAGGGAATTATCTTAATAACTTTTATTATAAAAGAAGGATCTATGACAGTTCTATGTGAAACAGAATATCGGGCATATACTAGCAGAAGCTTCCGTGACATATTTCTATTCGACAAAGGTGGGATTCAATGTGGTTTATGTGATGAGTTACCTCATCCTTTAGCTCTTGAATTGTTGGCTTATTGACGTATACTTTTTCTTTCAAATATTATCAAAGAAAGGATTTCAACGGTGTCAACCCAGATGATCGTGGCGGCCAATTAACATTGCCATTGTATGCTCAACCAACTACTCGGCGTATTGGCGACATTTGAAGTGATCAAGAGGCTTGAAGTGCTAAGTCAATTGAACCCTGTAAGCCTATAAATCTTTATTCAAAATTTGCATCAGTGATGTTCGTGAGATGCTCAATTGTTAGACACGACGAGTATACGACTCTTCCACGATACTGTCGCAAACAACACACTGTTCAGAACGCACTGGGAGAGCATGGACAGGTGGTTTTACAATTACTATAGATCCAATGTCCTGAAATTTACAAGATTTTCCCGATCATATTGATTATTCTAACCAATATAAACACGAAGTGCAAGAAATTCATATTGATTTCAACACCCATTTTCCTATAATTGATGGATTTATTAGATTTTTGGTTTTCTGTTTTAACAACACAAAAGAAAATTCAAAATTAAACAGAGAAGTCAGATTACCATATTTGGCCATCGTTTTTGATACCCATAGTCAAAAGCTTTTATTAGATACCAATATTGAGGAAGTTGGCCCATAAATAAATTTATTGTACAAAATTTTTTATTGGCAACCATTATAGATTTTAAAATATACTGTATTCTATTGGTCAGGCATTTTTGGATATCAATGTTGAGATTATTGGTTGTCTGGAATCTCACTATCGTATCTAATAACATAGTGAAACAAAAACAAAACAGCCTCAACAACTCCAATGGGAAATGAAAGTTCGCCATTAACTTAATGAAACTGCCAAAGGGTGTTGAAAAGTCAGCTTGATATTAATTTTATGGCCTCTTGAAGTTGTGCCATTTTTTTACGAATTTTTGCACTATAAGTGAATGTTGGAAAAAAACATATAAATATATAAAAATGTTTAATCGAATTTAATTATGCGTACTTTTCCTTTATTTCTATAAATGGTGGGCGGTATAGGCGTGGTCAAATATAAAGGAATTATCAATTTTGTATTAAAATGCAGTACATGACATTTATTGTCTTTTTCAGAAAAATTTTAAAACTAATCTGGGTCAAATGCATTTAAAATTGTCTTGAATTTGAAAAAAAAACGATTTTTAAGATTTATTTGTTTATAATTATTAGTTCTTTTGACCTCTTTAATAATATGTAATAGTCTTTTTCAGCTTAAGGTCTTTTCAATCATAAACATTTTTTTTGTTCTATTTTATATTATTTGATCAATATTTTGCTACCGCTTTGTGTAGCATCATCAGGATACGAAAATTTAAATGCCAAGCCAAACTGAACATAAATCACTTAACCGCTGACATAATGGCCGTCAGTTAAAAAAGTGTTGCCAAATTAAATGTTTATACATCTATGAAAAACACATACATAACTAGTACGTAAATTCTTTAACAATTTGTTGCATTTCAATAATTTAAAAAAATTATGTTTCATCCTTGCATGTGGCGTTATGAAGCTCATTTTTTATCATTTACATTCAAGTGTTAAAAACTTCTGTTACATATTTTTTTAATTATTTCTCCTCAATTGTTTTGCGTTTTAATTCTCATATAAGAGTTATTACTCGTTTTTCGATAAAGTTAAACCCAGCGAAACATTTAGTATCTAATCATATACAAAAAGTTCACAAATAGAACACGAACAAAAGATAAAACTTATATAACAAACTGACAATATTTAATAAAGAAAACTTTTACAAATACGGATTTCTAATGCTTTTAAAATAAACAAACCATCACATAAAAAAATAAATAAGATTTATAACCAAGATACTAAATTAATAAAATGAACCAAAGTTCAAGTTTTTCTTACACAATCTTTTACAAAACAGTTTACCGAATATAAGTAATAGTCTCAGAAATACATTTTATTTTTGTTGTTGTTTTGCTGGGATATGTTGTATGTGGTAGTCATACATATTTTCATTAATATTATTGGATTCTTGTTTAATGATTTAAGAAATTATTTCCCCAAAAGCAATGATGGTGGGGAAACTTCATACCTCTATTTAGTCTGATGTGATTAAAGGGCATGTTAACATATCGAAGTTAAATTGTTTGAATATGTATACACACTACCTAAATATACAAACATTCTTGCATATGGAGCACTCAAGTGAAGTAACTTTTTAATTTTTTTTTTGTTTTTAATTCGGCTTAATTCTGCAAAACACTTTTTTGGCCTGATTATCAAAAAGTGACAAGTTTCAAATAATGAGTGGTGCAATTGAAATTCAGGTAAAAAACAAACAAAAATTCTATATACAGCGATAGGTGTAGAAAATTGTCGTTTACTTTCGAATATAAAATGAGTTTAAGCAAATTTTTTGTTTGATGTACAAAACAGAATATACGAAAAATTTAGTTTTATTTTTTCAATTTGCATTTATTTTAAAAAACTGAAAAAGAATTTAATTTATATGAAGAACAGTTAAACTGAATTAAAGGTTTTCCTCTTCACGTGGTATGCCCCATATTGTATGTTTAACATATGAATTATAAATAAATTTTTACAGGAATTATGTATGCAGATAAACGTAGTTACATGCACATAAATACACAGATATAAATACATAAGTATGTACCCAGCTAGCATTTAGATGATTGTTTTTCAAAAAAATAAAAAACTGATAAGTCACTAACATGATTAAAAAAGGACTTGAAAATGATTCGCCTTAATGATTAAAAAGAGTTTGATTTAAAATACAATAACAAAACGTAGTGCAATCGCAAATCGATCAACCAGGCGTTTAAAATGTGAGTATTTTATCAGTTATTTATTATCATAATTTACGTAACTGGAAGATCGAAAACTGATTGTTCGACAATAGATCAAGCAGGTGTTTGAAGTATGCTTATTTTCTGCATTTTGTGATAATTATAGATGATTTAACACTGCTTGTTATGCTGCTTTTTTCTTAAGTATGTAGTATAACGGGACAATTTTTGAGTACTCTTAAGTAAATATCAAAATGTTTAATTCTTGTTCATTTATAAAAGTAGTATCGAGGTATACACATTAATTGTGCACACATTTAATTGCGAATTAATTAATTTTTATTTTAACAACTATTTTTAATGAAACAATTAATTTTCTTTTAAATAAAGTTTGATGTGTTATGTATATACATCAAATGAATATAAATTTAATATATTTTTTTATTTAATGTTACCCCAGGTATATATGGACGATTTTGATTATTCTACTACCACTACGCGGTTAAGGAATAATAAACAAAATCAAGTCCTTTTTAGAAACTACGTCAGTGTGAACGTAGGATTAAGAAAACCGACTAAAAAAAACACAAGAAAAAGAGTCAAATCCGATTAGCAATACGACTTATAAATGATTCGAAAAACAATCATAAATTACTATAAATAACACAAAAACCAACAAATAAGAAAACGACAAAAATTACTCAAAAAAGACTCGTGAGCGATTAGAAATATGACTAAAAAATGACTCGAAAAAGGCTTACAAATTATGTCAACTAAGACTGATAAATGACTAAAAAACGAATCGAATAAGGCTATAATAGACATAATAAAAGGGATCAAATATTACTAAAGTGATTAAAAAAATTAATCATAAATATAAGATCAAGAAAAGACGATCAGAAAATGAGCTCCTATTCGGCATTTTTAATCGCGCAGAGGAGTTGAAAAAGACTCGAATTTAATTAAAAATTAAAAAAATTGCTGGCTGGGTAAGTACAGAAGATAAAAATATATATATGCATTTAACTACTTATGTTCTGTGAGACGTTAACATACATAAACATACATACATATGTTTGTACCTTCAAGTGTACAAAAACGTTTACAGATGTGAATATGTAAAATTACACATGCACACATTATTATATTACCTTACAATAGAAAACAATAAGAATATTAAAATTATTTTTTTTTTTAATTTTGTACTCTTACTTAAAGGCATTAGAAATCATATGTTAAAGAGTTGTGTAGATTGTAAATATTTTGTTGCTGTGGTTGTGCAATACTGTAGACAAAGTTTAAATAATAATTTACCGGTTCGCATATTTCAGTATTGCCAAGTTCCTATTTTAAAGTCACTATTTTATACAAACACTATAACATATCTGGGAATTGAGTAATAATTTATATTAGTAGTTAGTTTCTATGTCATATCCGTTACATTTATACATTTATTACTTACTTTAAGTTTAATTTAATTTTTTCCTCGAAAACAAGTTCAAACTTTGAGAGTTACTACTTTGATACCAAGGCTACCTAAGTTATCCATATACATTCTTATAAAAATTATTTGTAATTGAACAACAGCGGCATTTATCAGATTTTAAAATCACTACTTATAAACTACCTCAAAATGAAAACTTCTTAAGAAATAAGACAGTTTTGAAATGAGGTATTTCTCTAAAAACTTGTATATAAAAACAGCAATTACTAAATTATTTGGCTACAGCGCCACCTAGAGTGCTAAAAAATTTGTGGTCTTTGGTTTAAACATCAAAACTTAACAAATGTTAAACATGAGTTGTTTTGAGATACAAAAATAGATTTTGTTGATAATATTTATACTCTGGCGCCATCTTTTGGAAGTTTTGTTAACAAAATTAATAGGACCCGTAGTGAATAACTAAAAATGGTAGAGGCAAGTAAGAAATGAATGTAAAAATAAAAAGTGCTCATAAAAAAAATGGTTTTTCTTTTTACTGCTGAAACACTAAGCACAACAAAACATATACTTTGCTGCGCTTTCGTAACAGTTCCATATACAAATATGTATATGTGAATGAAGTCAGCACTGGTTAGAAAGATTAGCAAAATTTTTAATAACAAAAATAATAATATTAACACTGTGCTATTCTTCAAAAACAGCCATTTAATGACTTAGTGAGGATTATAGCTCTAGCTGAGAGTAATATTTGATCATAATATTTAATTTATCGCAATTTTATATGCAACAAGAAGATATCTTATATTCGTCATACCTGAACACTTCGAAGGTAAATAGATGATATTTACATTCACACTAATCGAACACTATTGATCGTAAAACCACAACTGGTTTTGAAAATTTTCTCCATTCGTCTAGTGTCGGCAAAGCTTAGCATTGAAACATTTTTTCCAATTAACTTGAACTAGATTAACTTGATTAAACAAAAAACAATAGATTTATAAAAATGTCCAAAATTTGTTCGGGCAAAGACAATAGCTATATAGTCTATTGTCTTTGGTTCGGGTTTTTACTTTTATTCATTCAAAAAATAATTTCTCGATATTTCAGGTGAATTCAATTATATTTGATTTTTATGAATTTATAAATTTACCAGAAAAATAAAATTTAAAAAAAAAATCTAAAAACCTTGAAAGTTATTCAGAGAGTGTAAGGAAATAACGGAATTTGAAGCAAATTTTTTTCTTAAGAACAGAAAATTTAAAACACAAATAGAAATTGTTTTTACATTTTATGAACTTTTTTATTTTGTATATTAAATTTTAAATTATTTAAATAATTTTGTATTTTTTTCATTATAGTAAAGGATCATTATTCAAAAAAATTTATCATTGGCCCTTCAATACACGTAAGATATACATTTAATTTCATTCTCTTAAATATTATAAAAAAATTAAACAAAAATAAATACGTTTAGCTGAAAGTAAATATGTACGTTTAAATGCTTCAAAATCCATATGCTGAAACATTCTCAAAATAAATGCTAGATATCGGCCATGGGAAAGTAGCTGCCTATAAAAATGCTGGATGCATAAAATTGCTGACCGATTTCTGCGCAACCATTTATTCGAAAAGTGCTCTCATTGATCAAATATTTCCCGATATACCCACTTCTATACTCGGGTCATGAGTTTCTGGCAGAAAGAGTAATTCTGGCTGAAAGAAATGTATTCGTTAATTTTCACGATACAACCGATGTTGCCAGGGGACTTGGTGTCATACAAATCTATAGATACAATTTGCAATACCAACGAAGCAGTAAATAATTCCGTAGAGTTTTTAAACTTATTAGATTTGCCAGGCATGCCACTGTATCATTTACAACTTAATGTCGGATATCCGGTTATTTGCTTAGGCTGTGCAATGACATGCGATAAGTCATTAAAAAATTAATGAAGAACGTTGTCGAAGCTAGAATTTTGAATGGAAAGTCCTGAGGAGAAGCTGTATCACAAATGTGCCAATTGAATTAAAACGTTTACAACTTCCAACTAGATTGGCATTCGCAACGACAATAAATAAATAAATATCGTACACTTCATTGCACTAAGAGAATAATGTTTTTTTTTTAATTGTCATAATTAAGAATAGAGATGTAATTGAAAACTTATTAGTTGAGTATATAAAAAAAGTACAATGAATTCAAAAAATTAATACAAAATTAACACTTGTAATAAATTATTTGCTTTTTATTTGACTACTAGAAATAATTTATAAACGTTGATTTGCCAGGTCAGCAAAAGTTTAGTGAGTATACGAAAATATACGAACAAATGGAGGAATATAACAGAAATTGCACTTGTAACAATAAAAAATTTATTTTGACTAACAGCGATATCAGAATTTATCTCAAAATTATAACAATACAGAAAAATATTGTCTGGGCCAGCAATGTGGCCCTAGTTTAGCTAGAATTGCTACAGAAATAAATTTATAAATGTATTTGATATAGTAGGATTATTTATAAGCTGTTTTAAGAAATACAAATCGGAAATAACAGAGTTATCGATCTTTCTTAATCTCAGTTACTCAAATTGCTATTTGTCTCATACCCGGAATTTTGTAATACTCTCAGTTATACCCAAAATCATAAGTATCTAACTTTTTTTAGGTTATAAAAAAAATACACTGTGTTACAATAATTTCGGCAATTTTTACTTTTTTTTTATTGATCTCTCAAAGGTTATGTAAAAATACTGATAACATTTGCTTAAAGGGACTTTTTCTAGAGGTATACAAATTTTAGTTGGTGATGCTGTTTGATTTGTGTGACTTTTTGATAGGTGTTGCTGGTTTTAAGTTTAGTTGGGTCTTCAATCTCATCATCCAATTTTTTTAAACGACGAAGGTTATTTTTGCGTGTATGGTGAAAAGGATAACAGCGGCGGCTGGAGTTTAGATTTGTGGATTAAAGAAAAACCATTTTATAAGGAGAAAGCCACTATAGATATTGATCCACAATTAAATGTCATTAACTTAGAAAAGGTGTAAAACATTGCAATTTAACACTGCGCAACTATTTAGGCAGATAGATAACATATACACGTATCCATGACATACAATTTCTATAAAAAGTTCTTACAAATTTTATTTTTTTTATGACAATTATTACAATTTTTATGTGTTTTGTTTTAAATTAAAGTGTTATACTACTAAAGAACACAACGCCTTAGAGACATTCTGAAAAAATATTCGTGGACAAATACCACCAAAAACTGAATTGCGAATGCTGTAGTAATCTTGTAATTTATTTCAATGTGTGCTGCTCTCAAACAATGAAGGAAAAACTTTTCTCTCTATATGTATATCTAAAGATGCATGTTTATTTCGTCCTAGAATTATGCAATTTAATTGAAAATTTTTAAAATATTTTTCGTAACATTTTCATATTAATAAAATACCAGACGATGTTAAAGTGTCGGCAAGTATGAAACTCTGAGATAGATATTCATACGAGCATAAATACAATAAAGTTTGGAAAAGTTTTAATGAAATTTCTATAATCATCTTATGGAGTGTTAGCAAGTGTTACTACCCACACTAATCTACGACAATTTTGCTTACCTCTGTGTGACATAAGTACATATGTAAGTATATAAGGACATATATACGTCCTTTATTTTACATAAATATTATACATACAAAAATGTAAAATAAGATATTTAGATAAAATGTTCACAGGGAACATAGGGCGTAAGTGTAGCCGTTTTTAAATGTCACACTGATTTTGTTCCACTTAATGTCTCCTCCATTCGGTTATTACAAAAAACTTTGTGGCTACAAGTTGAATCAACAAAAATTTATTTACGTTTCAAACGTACACACATACAACAAGATTTTTTAAATTTTTTTGATACAAAATTTTGAAATCGACTTGATATTGTGACAAAATATTTTATACGCCCATTTGTGAGAAGAATATTGATAGTTTGTAGTAAAATTGTAAGGCAAAAACAAAAATCGTTTACCACTTCTCTTTAGAATAATTTTTTAAATAAAACAAATGTCCGTTTATCCAACTTAATTATGTAAATCTTAAAATGATGGAAGTGGCGTTTACACACATTTATTTTGATTATTAGAAAAAATTATCAATCTTAGTTTGAATTTTCAATTAATTTAAATTTAGGTAAATTTTATTTCAATAATGCGAGCCGAAATATTAATTTTTTTTTGTTTACAGTTTAATGGTTGTTAAAGCGATTTAAAGAGAGTGTAACAAATTTGAAAGACAACCGATCATCGCGAAAGTTTTTGACAAATTTTCTATTCATATAATATTTAATTGTGGTGCGTAATATACCAGAAAAGCATTTAATTTTTATTATATTTAGGTTGAAAATTAAATTGGTTAAACATACTTATTTGTATTCACACGAAACCTATTTGTATTGCATTTGATTTGAATAGGCGATCGATTTGGATTTAATATAGAAAAATATTCTAGTTGATCTTTTTTTAAGTATTTGTAATAAAAATTTTTGAAAATCATTAAACACAAACAATTTGTTATGAGCCGATAGACATACCCGTATGACGGACATTGCTTACTCCACTAAGAATATTTTAAGGTGGTTGTATGCATACATACACACATGCATATTTATGAATGCAGGATTGAAGGTTAAATCCTAGTTAGTTGTCAGTTGACGTACAACAGGTTAAAAATTTAAATCAGTGATTAGTCGTAGTAGCTGAACTAACGTAAAAGAAGTAAATGTGTCGTTGACGGAAACAGACGCTTACGGTCGTAGTTATTTTAAGTTTAATAATATGAATGCGCTGTAGCCATTAATCTAAGTTATTTTCTTTAATAAATGATTACATTATTTCCAAACAGTCGGAGTATGGAAGTTCGTTTTATTGACAGACCCAAATTGATCCTGCATGTACATATTTATACTTACATACATATGCACGTGAAAAATATCTCCAACCTCTTAGTTTTATAACACTCACTTTTATTTACGAGCTCACCCTAATACATATAAAAATATATCCTCCGTGATCAAAGTGTACAATTTAAAGTTGAAAAGTCTAATGCAATTAAAACTTTTTAAAAGTTATTTTTTTTTTATTTCCAATTAACATATACATAGGTACACAAACACATATAAATATTTTTGTCACATTCAAAATCATTTGCTTTTTTCCCATAAATACTTTATTATATACTGGTCAGACTTAGATTGTGTGGTTGGTAACATTAGAAGTACTTAAAATGTTATGTTGTGGCACAATTTGGTTTCACTTATAAGTATGTATGTATGTATGTAGTTTCACTAGAAGTTTTCAAATTACATCCTGCATAAGCCACCACAATTAAATTATGCTAAATGTAGGAACATTTTATAAAATTTCCTTTATACCCAGTCGTAGTATTTTGGCCCAAAACTAATGTAATTATTAGTAGACAAACAACGAATGTGTTTCTTTTATATGTAATGCTTGTGAAAGAACAGAGTATGCAAAATTATTAACCGGTTAACAAGTAAACAATTCACCTGTATGTGTGAAAACACATGTAAGCTTAAATGCATGTGTCAATGTGTATATATGTTTAACATTTCTGTAAGATGTAAGCTTGGTTAAAAATGTATGTTTACTACACATTCATTTCAAAAGGGTGTCCCAAAATGACCATTAGATTTGAATTAAAGAGAAAACACAATTATTAGTACTTTGATGGTTTTTTTTATCTTTTTATAAAAAAAGAGTGTCGTGACTGAATAACTACTACTGATTCATCGTTTTTCATAACTTCGATATGCTAGTAAAATATTTTCGTAAATTTAGTCTTTCAATGAAAATGGGCGTTAAAGTAGGCGTGTCAATATAGTTTTTGCTAATATATAAAACTTAGACATTTCGATATAGTCCTTTATTCTTCCACAACTTTATTCATAAAGTAATTATATGAGTTGGAGGTAAAGCGTTATATGGGAGGTTGGCGTGTCACTTTCATTTTCTGGCATAACAATGAATATACTAGGAAGCCATATGTACGCAATTTTATCATCATACCTCTAATATTGTCCGTTTTATGAGCTTTTAAATTTAAATTAACAGTAGATTATGTAGGGATTTCACCATGCAGAAAACTTTGTAATTTAGTAAAACGTGGAACACAATCATTAGAGGGTAGAAAGGAGAAAACTCATGTAGTTTTTGTATTTTATACGTTATTAAATATAGAATTTTGAAATTTAAGATTATTGATTCGACGTGAGACTGAAAATTTTATGGGCCCCAAAATGTCCTCTTAAGTATTCTTATAGTACCTTTTGTATTTTCTACATTTGTCAAGGTAGAATTTTGACAATAGAAGCATTTGATCCGTGATAAGACTGTACAAAAAAATTACATTTTTGCTTATTTATACCCACCACTAAAAAAATGGAGGGTATACTCATTTTGTCATCGAAATATCCATTTTCGATCCCATTGTCATTGACTAATGACATCATTTTAGGACGATCTAGCTAAGTCTGTCCGACTGTTGAAAGCTTGATAGAGCTTGAACCGAAAAAACTAGGGGGCTCAAATTTTGCCAGAATATTTCTTATACACAGGGTTAGTTTGGAATCGAATGGGCTATATCGGTGTATTACGAAGAAAGTTATGGCTCTTAATGCAAGAGTTGGTCAAAAAAAGCATCTCCTTTCAACATCGTATACAATGAAATTGTGCCTAAAAGCATTAAGGTAGAGCAATGAAATTTCGAATGTATATTTCCTGAGTAAAAAAAATATCTTTCCCTAAAATTTCTAAAATATATGAGTTAGGAAAGGAGTTGTAGATCAAAATGTACGAAAATTTATACCGCACAGTGTCTTTTTCGTTATATTCAAAGTTTAAAACAGAATAAAACTGACAAAATCAGATTTAAAACCCTAAAGTTTTACAAAAACTGCTCTTTTATCTAACGACTTGCACTAACGGAAAATTAAGGTGACACGGTCACTTTAACGCCCACCTCCTATATAACGCTTTATCTCAAATTCATATAATTTCTCTATAAAAAGAGATTTTGGAAGAATAAAGGACCGTATATTGAAATATCTGAGTTGCGTTTATTAGAAACTATTTTGATACGCCTACTAAATATAATGCCCACTTTTCGCGTAATCTTGAGCTAGATTTTTTATATTAGTGACTACTGATCCTAGGCGAGACGAAAAGTTTTAAGGGTGCAAAAAAGGTACTTTTACGCATTTAATGATATTGTACTTTTTGTATTTATTTACGTTTTTATACACTTTACACTGCAGTATAAAAGAGTATGTATATGTTTGTTATTCCGTGTGAAATTTTTACAATATTCATTTCCAACCCAATAAAGTGTATATTTTCCGAAAACTTATGGGGAATCGATTAAACATTATTCTTCTGTCCGTCAGTCCGTGTTAATGTTGAAATCAACTTTTTGAAATCCCCCGACAACGCCAAGATCCGCCTGAATTATAAAAATATCAGTAATATTTGAGAGCAGATCGATATTTCAAGTCATCCCCTTATAATTTTCTGAGATATGAGCAAATAAACACAACTGTCTCTGTTTTTTTGTTTTTTTTTACTACAAAATTTAAATTTTCACAGCCTAGGATTATTTATAAAACGGTATACCTTTAGAGATATTCGTGATAAACTGTGCACAGTTTAGTATCTAATCGACAAAGTTATGGGCAAAAAATTGTTTTTAAAAAATATGTTTTTTAAAGCATTCAAACAAACTCCTTAATAATTTATTAGCATGCTTAAGATACCATATTATAAACCGCAATATCAGAAATTATTCCAAAAGAAAAAACTATCAAATTGGCTTAAAGCTTTTGTCTTCTTTAAACCCCATAACATTTGTGTCAATTTAAAGGGCTTGATGAGTAAAATATAGCAAATTATTAAAAAAGTGTAAAATGCAAGATGGCGTCCGAAACAAAATGTCAGAATAATTTTTTTTAACCCCAACAATGTGGGTATTATATAAAAGAGCTTGACTATTAGAATACAGTTAACTATGAAAAAATTTAAAATCAATTATGGCGGGTTAAATGAAATCCAAAATCTAGGCTTAGCTACCATGTGGTGTTTAAACTTATAATTGTACATGACGGTGAAGGGTATTATCAGATTCGGTACAGGCGAATATAGTGCTCTTACTTGTTGAACATAGATTCATACAATTTTGAATTATTGATCCAAGGTGAGAATCGAAATTTGTTGTTTCTCATTCTAATGACTCTTTTTGTATTTTTGATGTTTTGCAATAAACTGAAATTATTATTATTTTTAATTTTGGAATTAGGTATTGTTAATCCAAGTTGAGTTTGTAAATTATAGAGAAGCACAAAATGGTACTTTTATTATTTTAATAGTTTCTTTTTTGCATTTTCTGAATTTATGAATCTAAAATTTTGAAACTCAAAAGCATTGATCTGGGTTGAGATAAAAGATATTTCCCCGATATATTCTTACAATACTTTTTATTTTTCTAAACAGAATTAATCAGATTAAAAAGTTTTCATAAATTTAACGTAAACTTGCGTGATACTTAAAAAAAAGAACTTGTGTATTCAATAAATAGTATGAACTGCGCTAGCGATAGTATAAAGGATACGGTATTTTACGGAATAAAACATGGTGCAATTGGCCATTACGGCTTTGCTTGCGCATTTGTATGCACCCTTTTGTCGAAATTTTTTATGATCATTTTGCATAAAAGTGGCCTAAATTCCTTGATGCAGCGTTGAATCTCTTCCATTCGTGCACGGGTGGTTGTGGGCTTTTTGATACATATTTGACATAGATTTCAAATAATCACATAAACAGCAATTTAATCTAAGAAAAACTATTATTATCACAGAAACGATTAAGTACTCGACCTAAAAATATCTAATGTCGTAATGGATTAGTTTCGCGGGCTGTATAGCATATGCCACTTTCTTGTTGAAACCACATATTGGCCATATTAATATCATCAAATTTCAGTAGAAAGAACTGTGTTATCATGTTGCAATATTGAACTCCAATAAGAGTCACTGCTTGACTAGCCTCATTAAAAAATTATGGTCCAAATCCAAGATCCTCACCAAAAAATGACACCTTTGCATTTGTTTTTTTGCAGTTACATGTGGGTTCTCGGAACCCCAAAAGTGGTAATTTTTACGACTAACAAAACCATCAAGGTGAAAATGTGTGAAAAATCAGCTTCTCTTAATTTGCAATTCTTGTCAATGAAGCCGAATTAAGGTTCTTCGATTGTCACCGACACTCACGAACTGCTTCAGTATTGATATTGAAACGGCTAGATTTTGGACGACTTGTGTATTTGGCGTCTCCAATGGATACAGTCTCCCTGGGTTTTTCAATTTATTTCTTCATAGTGGACGAAGTTAAAACACTACACCGGCCATATTTTGTATGAAGCTTTCATTATTTTTGAAATATTGTCCAATAATGAAGTTGTTGTATAGTTGTTTTAACTAACCAGAAACTTTCAGCTGTCAAATTATTTTTAATAACTGCGCAAATGGTGCCAAATTTAAATCTTGTGGTAATTTCGGCGTACCCGTTATCTACAAACATCTCTGCATGCGTGTGCATGTTTGTACTTTGTGAATTTGTTTTCGAAAATTGAGGAAAGTGTTTCTCCTTTGATTGTTAAAAGTTGTTGTATACGCATTCGACATAAAACTACTCGTACAACAACTGTAATGTTTTAAGCGTTTTTCAAGTGATACTTAAAAGCTGTGACATTTAAATTGCTTCTAGTAAATAAATTACAAAATAAACAATAACAACACATTCATAGTAGCTGTACTATACTTAAGATTGTGTTTACTTTTAAACCTGATGAAGTATTTGAATAATTATCGACCCATGAAGATTTAAATGCCACAAAAAACGAAAGTGTTAAATTAATAATGTTTTAATTTTTCATTATATCTTAAGGTTCTCATATGAGTCTAATGGAAATGTTCACTAAATCACATAGAAATACATTTATACTTTTACACAAGTCTCTAAACATACATATGTATGTATATCTATGTATGTATGTATGTATAGACATTGTAAGTTAAACAATTATAGTTTAATTATATACTTACATAAATATGTTTGCATGAGTAATTGAAATTATTCTGTAATCTTTTGTCAATAATCATTCAATTAAAACAAAATCGAAAACAGGCTTTAATTGGGCACATACATATGTATAGTTTTTTTTTTCTCTAAAACATGCTTAAATTAGGGTTGCCAATCCCGAAATCCCGATATTTTTATAAAAATGGATTATTTATAAAATATTTTAAAAAGTACTTCTTATTCTGGCAGTTATTTTCATTCAACTGTTAGAGACACGGTTAAGTGATTTTCGTGTATGACTGTCTAATAAAATATTAGGCTTCACAATAAGACGGGTGCAATAAATTATTGCACCCAAGCACCAATTATTGTTTGCACATGGAATTCATCTGCCAATTGTTAATGTTTTTTTACCAAGATTTTAGTTGTGCAAGTGAAAATGATACATCTTAATCAGATGGTGATAACGAAGAACAACAGGACTAAATTAAGTTTTGGGTTCTTAAAACAAATACTGATGGATCAAATTTCTTTTTATTTGCAAACGTTTTTGTAAATTGGAAATACCTATTAAAAAAGCATTAATATATTAAAAATTACAACAAATAGGTGATACAGAATTTGCTATATTTAAACAAATAACAGATGAAGCCTTTTGCCGTAAATAATGAATTTAGAAAAAGCCTCTCATTTATGCTTAAAGAAATTTCAAAAATCTTTATTTATTCGACGGTCCGTGTGTTTTGTTTAAGTCAACTTATAAAAATCCCAACATTTCGTACAATCCAGTACAATTTCACCATGGCTTTCGGAGAAATGAGCAAATAGACACGACTGCTTCTGCTTTACAACCCCTAGAACAATTTAAATACACGTTTGTTAATATTAATAGATATAATATGCCGCTTTTCGTGAAAAAAGTCTGTACAAATCAAAAATGGTTTTTAAAATTATACATTTAATATTATTTAAATATTTCAAGCTACTAAAGCTTCTCAATTATGTTTGGGCATGGTGGGCCGTACTCAAGAAAGTTTTTTCTGAAAATAACTGTTAAGTCTGTTAAAAACTAACTGAGAAAAAACTACAATATAATACACTATAAAAACTTTAGAATCCATGGTGGCCGGCACTACTAAATGGAATACAATAAATTCATATGAGGGTCATAGTGATTAAAAATGAATCCACTTTAAAACCCCCAATTTAATATCAAATGGAAGAGCTTAAACTACGAAAAAGTTAAAATCAATTTTTGTTTAACCTTGACTAGTAGAATACAGCTAACAGTGCAAAACTTCCAAATCAGCAATGTCATTGGAAATAATTAAAAATGGCGTTGGAAGTAATAAATCACAAGGGCGTATGACATTAAATGTGTAATCTATCCTCACCTACGATGTGGTCACTGTACATATGTACATGATGGTGCAGGGTACTATCAGATTCGACACTGCGATATTTTCAATGACAATTTTAATGTTAAATTATTGGGCACGTCGATGAGTCGACCAACAGCAATGTTTTCAGCAGAAAGATCTGGGCGATCATGCACAGGTAATTTCACGTTTCCTTCAGAACCAGTTTGCTAAAATTAGCGCAATTTGCACAATTATCCTGATTGTGGACACATTTAGTCGATTACGCTGATCAAAAAAAATCGCAAAGTGTACGAAATGCATTTTGATTTTAACCCGAATTTTGGTAAAAGGCTTCAACAATCTTAACGCGCTGCTGAATTGTGTACTTCTCCATGGTTAATAGTTTCAAATACAGAAATAAAGAAATGTCAATTTAAGTTATGCAAACAACTTGACGTTACGGTAGGACTCACAATTAACATTGTGCGTTATGTTTGGATTACCCTTAACAAATTCAATTATAAACTGACTCAGATTTAAGCACAAATTACAACTGTAAAGTTATTATTTTTAAAATTTTTGAAATAATAATTTTTTTTCAGCTTCCATACAACAGACTTGCTCATAGTAAGTATCAAATTGGGGACCTTGACTAGTAGAATATAGTGTATTGTAATGTAGTATATTCTATATTGAAGATATAATTTTTAATCATTTTTCGTTTAGGCATAAATGCATACTGGCCTTAAAATTATAATTTGCGACATATGCAATTTTATTTTCAGAAATTCTCAAATTTGTGACAGTAAATTCAAATTATTTTTTCTAATTCACCTTGAAATTGGCTGTAAAGACTTGGCATTTAACTTAAATTGCATGAACATAATTTTCCAATCTTAAAACATATAAGAATTTCGAAAGGAATTGAAAAATATTTAACGAGATTGTTTATGTGAACATTTATGAAATTCTATATTCTTCATTATGAACTTTTATTAGTCATAAAAAAGAAAACGTTTAAGCATGTCTTGATTTGTTTAAAAGTATATAACAAAAGATATGTTTGAATGTTATACCTATTACAAAGTTACAAAACAAAATGCATTTTTGCTCTTCTGAAAACTTAATTAAAAAAAACAAGTAACAGTGCTATATTCGGCCGTTCCGAATCTTATTTACCCTTCACAACGTGTAGTCGTGCAATAACAATTGTTTGTATTACCATTCATCTCATATGAAATACGTACATACATATACAAAACATCCCATTGCAGAATTTAAGCAAAGACAATAGTCTATTGTCTTTGATTTAAGTTTACGTATGTATGTTTCAAAAAAATAAATAAAAAAAATGTATTAAAAACATTCGATTCGATGCCACGTTTACTTTAACCAGTTTATATGTATGTTGTTGTTGTAATTGTGAAAAAAACGAGGTGTCCGTGGTTTCCAAAAGATATTTCTAAGAGATTGATACCATATTCAGATCTGAGGAACATATATGTAGTTGCTTCTAAAAGTTGATTTCAACCAACACACGAACAGACGGACAGACGGCCAGGGCTTAATCGACTCCTCTATTCATAAGCTTTCAGAAAATATATGCTGAATGGGGTCGGAAATGAAAATTGTAGAAATTACAAACGGAATGACAAAGCTATATATGTATACCCTTGTGAACCACAGGTGAAGGGTATAAAAACACATAACTGGATATGTTAGAGTAACGACGATCTGTAAATATTAAGGAACATATAAAACTATATACACAGTAGTTTTTACTTGGTACATACTCAAAAAAACATCTGTTTGAATCAGTTTTTAGAAAATTTGTTTTTTTTTTTGTTAAAAAACGCCACAATTACAAATAATTTTTCTGGCCCTGAAGTTATTAAAACTGCTAGATTTAGCGGGAAAACCTCTAAGCTGACAACAATGTTGTCACACTATATCTTGGAGCCAGAGCGGCTCCATTTAGGAATTTTTTTATTCTTATTATACCCAATAATAGAAAAACGTATATTCATTTTGGCATTTTGTTTTTAACACATCGAAAAATTCATTTTAGATCCCTATGTCCGTCCATATATTCGTCTGTTGAAAGCACGATAGAGGTCGGACCGAAAAAGTTAGGCGGCTCAAATTTTGCCAAAATATATTAATTATACACAAGGTTTGTTAAATTAAAAATGGGCTAAGTCGGAACATGAGAAAGATAGTTATAGGTCGTAATGCAGGAGTAGGTAAAAAAACAATGTCCTTCAACATTGAATAAAACGCGATTGTGTCCAAACGTATTGACGTAGACCGATGAAACTTCGAAAGTAAATTTCCAGAATAAAAACAAATATTTTTCTTCGATAATTGCTCAAATTTATACATAGCGAAAGAAGTTATAAAACCAAATGTACGAAACTCGGTCTTTTTGGTATATTTAAAATTTAGAACGTAATAAGACTAACAAAATTAGATGTATGATTTTGAAATTTTGCCACAATTGCTAATTGATCAAAAGACTTTCAATAACGGAAAATTAAGGTGTCACGCCCACCTCCCAAGCAACGCTTTATCTCAAATCCATATAACTTTTCTATGGACAACGATTTTGGAAGAAAAAAGTACTCTATATTGAAATATCTAAGTTGAATTAATTAGCAGAAACTTCTTTGCCCACTTCTCCCATAATCTACTGTTAATTTTAAAAGCGCATAAAAGCGACAAAATGAGATGTAAAATGTTGAAATTTTGCACATATGCGTTTCTTGCAAAGTATAATTCAAAAAAAAATTTAGGTCCACCTCAAATATAAAGCTTTATCTTAAAATCATATTATATCGATATGGGCAAAACTTTTTAGAAGAACAAAAAAGAAATCTTTAATGGATTATTTAAGTTGAATTCAAACATTAATTATGTTATTTTAAAAGTAGGAGAAATCATGTCCACACAAGGCTATTATTATTTTTAACTACCTCTGGGTACCAAATTATGCTGTTCAGTTTCCGTAAAAATACAACATTGTAAATAGTAAAAGAGAGTCGATAGTATCAACTCTAATGAAGAAGTTCTTAATGTGTCGTTGTAAGACTTAATTAAGGGAAATAAAATAATAACAAATCAAAGTCACACAGAGAGAGTAAAACATTTTTTTAATATAAAGAGATTATTCCATAGCGATTACTGTTAATAACAAAAGGATACATTTTGTGCTATGAAAGTACACAAAATTGGTGGTGGGTATCAAAAATTCGGCACAGCCGAATACAGTGCTCTTACTTGTTAATGTTACATTTAAAATTTTTTAATATTATTTTGAATTACATTTATATTTAGGGCCGTATTCATAAAAAATATTTTAGGTTTATTAAAGGCTTATTTGACCTAAAATATTTTTTATGAATACGGCCCTTAGTCTATAAGTTCAATGCAAAATAAACTTGTTAAATAATAATTAAATATTAAATAAACTGTTGTAAAGTAAAAGTGTGTTCAAACAAATATAACGTTTATAAAGTAAATTCAAAGAGTAAAGATTATTGTTTCCAATAGAAAATCCAGGGTTATAAAAAAATATATATAAACTAATGTAAACGTAAACGTTGCAATATTTTTGATTTTCTTTGAATGAAAAAGATCGTTCAAAGTTGCTTAATACTTATTTCTTAAATGTCTTCAAAATTATTTTTAAGTTAAACAACTCTAATAGAATTATAATACATAGAATGGATGTCAATCTAAATTACATGCAAAAATATCATCATGTGACAATTTTATAGCATTTCAACTGACTTAATGTATATTTGATGTTTTTGTATGTGATTTGTTTTAACTATTTGTTTTTATTACATTCAGATCTAATAGAATTAATTTTATTTTTTTTTTACTGTGTGGTAACTTTACTTGCATACTCGTATAACGGCAGAAAAAGAATGACTCAAAGAAACAACACTACAGAGCCACTAATAAATCACAAAAATCTTTTGTGTTTGAAATAACATAAATTTGAATGTACATATGTATGTATGTACAACAATGACTAAATACCACAACAAAGTGTCCTGAGTATTAGAATGTTAGGAAAATAAAAGCAAACAAAGCATTACAAAATTGTTGGTAAAACAAAAGAAATATGAAGAAAAAATTTATAAAAATCTTTCATGTATGTATGTAGTATGTTCTCGTGAATGTAAGTATGTGTAAGAGCTTTGGGATTTTTTTCCTTTAAATTATCCAGGTATTTATCATTATATGAGTACACAAATACAATTTTGATGTTATATGATAGCACCACTTTAGAAAAAATTTATATCGCTCTATTATTCTACATACAAGCCCGTGCTCCCATACACTGTTTGTGTTGCAGCGTTGCCAAATTATACACTTTAGCTGTGTTTTTAAGGCGGCTTGTTGTGTAACACTTACAAAGGTTTTAATACATTATTTCCTTAATTTTCTACGTAGAACATAGGTCCATTATAAATGCTTTAAATTGACTTCTGTCATTTGCTAACAGCTTCAGTTTGGTTTTATTCAAATATTAGTCATTGAGTCGTGTTCGATGAACATGATGACAATGTGAGGTCATTATTATTATTCCTCGACCAGCTCTTTGAATTTGCCGTGATCGATCCCGTAGCTTATTGGAGATCACCGAAGGTGAAAAATATACATAACAATGACTACTGCCTAAAAAAAAAAGTGGAACACCATTGTTATAAAAAGTATATTTTTTTCTTGTATTTTCATAATTATAATTGTTTCCTTGAATTATTTAATTACAATTATTATTATCAGCCACATAAATATGTGTATATAAAATTATAATTCATTTTAAAAATATATGCTTTTTCAAATCGCCATAAAATATTGTTTTGCACCGACATCAATATCGAGTATTCGAATGTCAGTTTTTTATTCGACTCTCCAAATATAAACAAATGAACGTCAACGCTTATACTCCCAAAACGTTGTTATTTAGCTTTCTCACATAATTTTAATTTCTAATTATTGTTTTCAATGTTATTTTTATTTTATAAGGTCATGCCGTGTGAAATTTCTACAATATTCATTTCCGACCCAATAAAGTATATATGTATGTAAATATATGAAAGCTTATGAATAGGGGAGTCCATTAAGCATTACCCGCATGTCCACCTCTCCGCGTGTCTATTGAAATCAACTTTTTGGAGCCTCCCGACATCACCAGGTTGTACTAAAACATCAAAAACAGATCAGTGTTTGAACATTCTAAGATATGAGCAAATAAACACGACTGCCTCTGTTTTTTCGCTTATTCGTACCACAAAAATGAAAATTTGCCAGCCCTAGAATAATCTATATACTACATGATTGTTACTTTTTATAGATTTGGTATGCCTCTCGCAATATTCATGAGAAGTTTGGGATAAATTGGTCAATAATCGCAAATTTAGAGGTAAAAACTATATTTTTTACCCTTCACCTGTATTTCACAAGGGCATATACATATAGCCTTGTCATTCCATTTATAATTTCTACAATTTTCATTTCCGACCCCACAAAGTGTATATTTTCTAAAAGCCTATGAATAGAGGAGTCCATGTTCCCCAGACCTGTGTATAATATTAATCTTTTAAAAATATTCTGGAATGAATCTCAGCAGCGATTTAGCTAAATCGCATTATAACTTTCTGAGATATGAGCAAATAAAATCGACTGCCTCTGTTTTTCCCATATTTTTACCAACCAAATTAAAATTTTTCAGCCATAGAATAATTTATAGGTACCTTTATCACAATTTGTAGATATAATATGCCTCTAGAGATATTCGTAACAATTTTGGATAAAACGGACTATAATCGGTAAAGTTATAGGCAAAAATTTTTTTAAAAATATATATTCCAAAAATTTACAAACGAAAATCAAATTCTTTCAGCTTCTAGATAACCGAGAGAGAAAATATTGGTATCATCTGAAAGGACTTGACTAGCGCAATATAAGCACTACAAAAAAAATAAAATTCATAATGGCTGCCACTACAAAATAGTGTACAGAAAATGTATATATGAGCCAAATCTGGCATTTTAAAATGCAACTCCTTCAACCTCCACCAGTGGACTTTAGTAAATTTTTAAACTAATGTAAAATCCAAGATGGAGTCTAAAACGAAATGGCGGAACAATTTTTTTTAACCCCATGAATATGGGTATCAAATGAAAGGGCTTAACTAGTAGAATACAGATAACTACGTAAAAATTCAAAATCGAGGATAGCGTCGGAAAAAATAAGGAAAAATGGCGTAAAACATGAAATATAGGTTAAGCTACGATGTGGGATTAAACTTATGTACATGATGGTATAGATGGTATTATCAGATTCGGAACGGCCGAATGTAGCACTATTACTTGTTTTAAATATGTCAAATGTTTTTTGAATATTAATATATTCTTAGCTATGGAGAAAACATCCAAAATGGCGTCATACATTAAATGGCGAATGTACGAGTCAAACACACCAGTTATGCGTTTGGCCCCTTTAACCCGTTTGGCCCCTTTAACCCCAACAGTATTAGTATCAAATAAAAGGGCTTGACCAATACAATGTAGTAAACTGCAAAAAGTAAAAAAATCCAAGATGGCGTCTTGTACTTGCTTTTAAAGATGTTATATTTACATTAAACTTGTAATAATATACTTATTTTGCTAAATTTGTTATAAATATAAGAAACTTTCTTGTTGTACAGAATATAAAATAAAGTCAAATCCTACTAATATAATAAATGTGAATGTTTGGATGTTTGGATATTTGTTACTTAATCATGCAAATACGGCTGAACGGAACTAAATGAAATTCAGAACATAGATAGATAGCAACCTAGATTAACACATAGTCTACTTTTTATCACGATAACCAGGAGAAGTCGTTGGAAAACTCATCATTGCAAAGCCTAAACGGGTTTTTTGTGTTGTAAATATTTTTTTTGTTTTAAGTTTCGCCTTTTCTGTCATATTTTCAAATCAAAATTTTCAAATTAATAATCGTACTAACATAATAAATGTGACAGACATATAAATAGCAATTTAGGTTAATACTAAGTCTACCTTTTTTCCCGATAACTACGAAGACGAAGTCGCGGGCACAAGCTAGTAAATAAATAAACAAAATAAATTAATTTTATTTAAAGATATAAATTTAGTGAAATATAGAGTTATTAAATATTCGGCATATAAGAAAAACCATTTTTCGAATTTTTCGAAAAACCACAAGAATAACTGTGACGTCGGCCATGCCAAAGCTGACCTCATCGTAGCATAGCCTTGATTTCATAATTACCATTATACGCCATATTGCGTTTTTACTTCAGATGCCATCTCTGATTTTTTACATAGTTCACTGTTCTACTTTTCAAGCTCTTTTGATATTTATGGCGTTAAAAAATGTTTACCAGCTTATTTCAAACTTCATGCCGGATTTTACAATTTTTCATAGCTTACTGTATTCCACTGGTCAAGCTCTTTTATTTGATATCCATACCTCTCGATTGTCTAAAATCGGAAAATATAGATTTTTGTTTACGAATTTTATAATGTTGATGCTTATATTTGCGTTGCATTTAAACCGATTTGCAAGTTTTTCTTAGGAAAAATTAATGAGGGCACGGCTTACAATCCGGTATTACTAGCGTGTTCAAACATTATTTGAGAAACTTTATATATTTAAAACAAATATACATCTATATTTTTCCAAATATTGTTTACCTATAACTTGTCGATTAGTGACCGATTTGTCCAAAATCTTTTTAAATATTTTTGGAGACAACGCATATTTAGAAATAGTAACAAAATGTTAATTTTTATGGTTAATGAGAAAAACAGAGAAAGTCGTGTTTATTTGCTCATATCTCAGAACCTTATGCGGCGATTGTGCTGGATTTGTATACTTTATAGCATAACAACTATATACACCCTGCACACATTTCTCGAGTGTCTTGCAGACGAAAGTAGATTCTAAAGAGAGAGTTTAAAAATTGTGATACAAAAGCCGTTTATATGAACAAAGATTGATGTTCATATTTATTTATATATTTATTTATCAGGTAATCGTAATTCAAAGGAAATTTTTTTGTTTATATTTTTTATATACGACTTTTGACATTTTAAATAAATGAGGAAAGAGACATAAACGTTTTAACTAAGTGAAAAAATACTCAACCGACAAATCAAGATTACCTGATGAATAATCTAGCATTGAAGCGAACCAAACTAGTTTAAATTATTCAATAATTTGAGGCATAAGCCCGGTTTCTCGAATAGTTCGAAACCCGGTTTATAGAAATAAATGTAAAATATAACAAATAAGAGTGCTATATTCGGCCGTCCCGAATCTTATATACCCTTCACAACGTGTAGTCATGCAATAACAGTAGTTTGTATCACCATTCATCTTATATGAAATACGTACATACATATATAAAAACATCCCATTGTAAAATTAAAAATGTATGTATGTATGTTAAAAAAATACAAAAAAAAAAATTAAAAAAAAATTTAAAAGAAAAAATTAAAAAAAAATATTTAAATATTAATAAAAAAAAATAAACAAAAAAATAAAAAATTGAAAAAAATGATAATAAAAATATAAATAATATATTAAATAAAAATTAAAAAAAAAATTAAAAAAATATATGAAAAAATAAAAAAAAATTTTTTTTGGCTCAGCTGGGATTCGATGCCACGTTTACTCTAACCAGTATACACGTTTGTATGTATGTATGTTGTTGTTGTAATGTTGTTTTTGTGAAAAAAAAAATCGAGGTGGTCGTGGGTTTTTGCTCATATCTCTGTTGTTTATGTACCGATGTTTCTGATTTTCAATACCGATCTACTCCCAAATGTATCCGATATTTCAATACCTCTCCCGGGTCCAAGAGATGTCGGGGGGCTTCAAAAAGTTGATTTCAACATACACACGGACAGACGGTCAGGCGGACAGATTGACAGAGCTTAATCGACTCCCCTATTCATAAGCTTTCAGAAAATATATACTTTATGGGGTCGTAATGACAAACCTATATATGTATGTATACCCTTTTTCACTGTATGAAGGGTATAAAAAGCGGTTTTCAAATTATTCGGCAACGCGTATTGACAATTCTAGCAAAATATTATTTTGTTAAACATTTTTTAAAACGCTCAGTTTGAAATATTTTTTTAAGAAAATTTTGTTAAGATATTTTTTAGTGGCAACACTGATATACACATATTAACAGAGTTGATTTTAGCAGTGACATTATTTCTACGCAAACAAGCTTAAACTATAGATACTGTATCTTAATGTGAATACAAAAACAAAATATTATTCTATGGTTTGCATTTAATTGAAACAATGACACAGATTCAACAAGGTTACAATTAGTTTCATTCTAGTGAACATATATAAATACAGAAATAAACCTTTACAAAACATTTTAATACTTACTTGCATAAGCATGTCGCAATCGAATGTGAAAAAGGGACAATCAAATCAACGGATTAAGAAAGAAATAAATAAAATAACAAATAAAATACCTTAAAACATTTTCCATATTTCATAGACACACAATGAAAATATATTTCATAAAAAGATTTGTTGATTTTTATATCCTTCCCCAAGGCTATATGTCACTTCTACAATACTCATATTCTACTCAATAAAACATATATTATTTGAAAGCTCAATTATCGTGGAAATATTCCAACTTGACAAATTGAATGATGCAGAAGTTCTTATTTTTGGGACTACTTTCGCGTGCAATTCTTAAAACTGCGATACAAATGAATGAGCTGACAAATGTTGTACTGCTTAATTCATAACTTTCATAACGTCATTTATTAGATCGTTTTGCAAAACTATGTCATTCGCAAGAAAATAACAAAACTTGGTATACCCTGCATGTAATCCAGTTAGCATAACTACAACTTTCAATTCACCACAAATGTTTCATAAGTACTGCGGATATTTAATTTTATCGAGTAATTACTTCATTTTTGCATAGTTTTTTCTTTATGTAAACCGATTACTATTTGTTACCATTATAAATTAAAGTGGCTTTTTAGTCTCTTGGCATCATCGTTTATGAAAAAGCTTAAAAAGTCTTCTTGTCTATTTCAAAAGTATGAGAACTTCGTATTCCTATTCAAGAAATTCCATCGCTGTAGTCTTGAGGCAAGAAGTTGAGGCTTTGATTTCAAGAGTCCTAAGGCTCGCGCGAATAAATTTAGGTCAGAGTGTTTTATAAAATCAGATGAATAAGTACCTATGGAATAGTAAGTGCATTAAGTATGTACAAATAAAATACCCTCATCATTTACAATTTCTTCACTATTAGAAGACACTTGAGATACGAAAAACATCTTTATCATTAACGATTTCATCTCTGTTAGAAGGCATTGAAAGTAAAGCATCATCGCCTCGAAGAACTGACTGTTGGGCAGATGAAATATTCAGATATACGATTTTGTTCTAAGTTGTTTTCTTGTATCCATATGTTGTCGTCTTGCAGGAGTAACAATAATTTTCATGATTTTGTCGTTCACTCCAAATCAATGGGCGTATAAAGGGCAGGAGCTTACAATATCCTCCAAGCCAATCCCTAAAAGCTGTTATTTTCGGCAGCCAATTTTTTTTTGCAGACCAGTGTAGTTAGTGATAAAATAAATTTTTATTCAATAAGCCATAACCAGTTAGTAAGTTTTCATATCGGTTGACGATATAAAAATTTTTATATGTGACTTATGTACATATGTGAATGTTTTGCCAATAAATCTCTGCTGAGTTAATGGGAGTACTTGAATGTATATTTATACTAAAATTGTTTTATACGAATACGCAGTAACATTTAAATTAAACACAAAAACTTTACACAATATACAAGCATGCACATATTTATATAGATAACTTTTGCTATGTATTTATGTGCATTGGGGTTAAAACTAAAAGTCGACCATATTAAATAATGCGTGGAGGTAATGATGTGCTAAATGAACTTAAGAAATATTAATAAATCTGTAGTTTCTAAGCCGATAGTGGTATGGTCTTAAAGTTTAACTTGACTTTCAATATTTAAGTTCAAGTTTTAAGATGGAATTTCTATTACTTAAAAACAGGGATAGTGTCACAATGGTGTAAAATAGAGAACCTCGGTTGTTTAAAATATCTTTAATGATGAAATAGGAAACACATTTCTGTACGTTGACACTTCTAGTTAAAATATTTCAGAAAAACGTGTATATTACCAGTTCAAGTTTAAGTTTATTTTGTAAATTCGAGTATTTTTTTTAAGCTTAATTTTCTGTTAAATAATCTTGGAAGTATTTATACAAATTCTTGAACATTTTTATACCCGCCACCAAAAAACTGGTGGGCGTATATTCATCTTGTCATTCCTTTTGTAACACATCGAAATATCCATTTTAGACCCCATAAAGTATACATATTCTGAATCGGTGTTTCATTTTATGACGATCTAGCTATTTCGGTCCGTCTGTTGAAATCACGATAGAGGTCGCACCGATAAATCTAGGAGGCTCAAATTTTTCCAAAAATTTTTTCATACACAAGATCTGTTTGGTATTGAAAATGAGCTAAATCGGAATATCAGAAAGAAAGTTATAGCTCGTATTGAAATAGTAGGTAAAGAAACCGAGTGTCCAAACGCATTAACGTACAGTCATGAAACTTCAAATATATATTTTCTGAGTAAAAAAAAATATCTTTCCCACCTACCATATAACGATTTATCTAAAATTCATATAATTTCTCTATGAATAAAGATTTTGGAATAATAAGGACTACATTGAAATATCGAAGTTTTGTACTCATTCGCAGAAACAACTTCGACACGCCTACTCTAACGCCCACTTTTCACATAATCTACTTTTATTAAAATTTAAAAGCTCATAAAACCGATCAAATTAAAGGTATGATGACGAAATTTCGTACAAATAATTTCCTAGTCAATATCATTGTTATGTCAGAAAATTTAGGTGACACGCCCACTTAAATGCTTACCTCACATATAACGCTTTATCTTAAATTCATATAATTTCTCCATGGACAAAGATGTGGAAGAATAAAGGACTATATTTAAATATCTCAGTTTAATTTATTAACAGAAACTAAATTGACACGCCCACTTTAACGCCCTTTTTTGTTGAGAGACTAAATTTACGAACTTATTTTAATAGCATATCGAAGTTATATGAAGAAAGTAATATTTTAGTATAAAGAGATTATTCCATAGCGATTAATGTTAATAACAAAATAATATATATTGTGCTATGAAAGTACATCAAATTGGTGGTGGGTATAAAAAATTCGGCTCTTACTTGTTTCTTTTATACGTTTTCGATCTTATATATATCAAATATCAATTTGTTTTTAATTTTCTATTTTGCGTTAGATTTTTCGTTTTATATTTATGTAATAGTACTTAAATCAACTGATACTTTACTTTACTTCCCATTAAAGTCAAGTAATCTTCATAAATTTAAGAAAAATGTTTAGCAACATTAGCTTAACCAAATCATGGCTCAAATTCCATGTGATGAATATCGGCGGAATCATTTCATTGTAAACATAGTATGCAACAACAAAAAACAAAAACCCACCACGAATCGACTTTAATACATGTAAAAAATTTAAATTTTCAGCTGGATCTACGGTGCAAAGTATAAGTTATTTAAATTGCTGTTGCATATAAATTGTTACTCATACGTCTTCGTTACGATAAAAATAACTAGAAAACGATTTCTTAAATTTAATGTAACTATTGGCCTTATTCCCAGTAATAAATACATGTGCCACATCTATTCTCTATTTGAAATATTTAAATCGTATAGATATAATTAACTTAATCCCGAAGTCAAAATTGACAGTGAATTTAAAACTAAATTGTGCATTAAGTTGTTATGTATTTGACAAAAAGCTTAATATACACATTAGACATAATGCGTTTATGCTTCACAAACACCATTGTAATTTTTATTACTTAAACTACGCATACAAACGTACATACATTAACATATGTATATTATATATATATATGTACATATATATATACATAGGTAGAGGCAAAAGTCAACAGGGCTTTACATTTTAGGCCTCCTTGAAGCTTTAATATTATTTATCTAGCTATACCCTTCAATGCCTTTTAGAAAGCCTCTGAACTCCCTTCTAAAGATCCCATATTTTTTTCTTTCGTTCTTTAGTATATCATTAGCGGCAGCAAATAAACGTTACTAAAACCAGAAAAAAATAAAGGAAAAAACATTTAAAAATAAAGAAATCTTCATTAGGTTGCACTTAAAGCTTAGAAAGAGTGAGTTTTATAGTGCTCAACTCAAAACAGAAAAAAACTAAAAATATGTATGAAAAATGCATATAGTTCTTATTATCATAAGAAAGCAAATATGTTTTACAATTTAAAATTCAGAAGGACATTTATCAGGCTCTAACAGAAATGGTTCCAAGAGAGCCATCATCAGAAAAACTTCTTTAGGCCCCCTTCTTTGAAGAGTGTGTTCAAGCCCTAGCTCAATATCCCAAGGCGTGTAAGAAAAACGAGTATGCAATGGATATCGGAGTCCTTATATCTGCTAAATAAGTATAAACAAGGCCTTTTATAAGACCTACTTCCCCCTACTTTTTATCACTCGGTATATACAGATAACGTGATAAAACCTTGTTTACATACATATGTACATGTACACTTAAAGCCAGTAACAAACATAAATACAAATATAAGGCAAAAACAGTTACAAATGATTTCATATGCATTTAAGAATTAGGAATGTATATTGAAGTACTGGTCGTACGTATAGAAACGCAGAACCCGTTTTTTTTTCTTTATTATATCCTTCAACTGTGGTGCCTAAATGTTATGTCAGCCTTTTGAAAATATTCGCGGGAAAGAATTTCCGATTTGTTTTCAGTAACATCGCCTATATTCGTACTCGGTCCTGGAATTTATGGACACGTTTGTTACAATTTTTAAATATCGTATGCATCTCGGGCTACTGGTAAGAAAAGTTCAAACAAAATAGCCGTTAATCGGCATAATTAATGTTTAAAAATAACTGACATAAAAGTATTGACCGTAAAGCTTCGTCATTTCTCCTAAAACTTACTCAAATGAATGAGCTTGACTAGCAAAATAGACTATAAAACTATTTTACTACAAAATGGAGCACAATATAGTAATTGAGTCATATGTAGTAATTATGAATTTGTCCCCATCAGTCCCTACAATATTGGTATCAAATAAAAAGGCTTCACCAGTAGAATACTACGAAGGAGTATGGCGTCCGAAACAAAATCAATATCAGTCTCAAATGAAAGGGCTTGACTGGTAAAATGCAAATTTAGTATGTAAAAATACAAATTCAAAGAACAAAATGGCGTTAAATATTGAATCTAAATCTGAGCTACGCCACGATGTCATCCCTATACAAATCAACATGATGGTGAGGAGTATTATAAGATTCGTTATTAAGTTATGAGTAATTAAATCACTTTAACAATTATTCACAAATTCTTCATTTATGATTTGTAATTTATGAGTGTTAGTAGACGCGTGTATGTATGAAAATAAAAATGTGCTTGTATGAAATGAAATATTACTTTAGTATTTCTACTAATTGGGTTATGGCTTTGTTTTTTTTTTACGTTAAATTGTGTTACTTTTCTCTACCATAGTGGTAGTGTAGCTGTGCATAATATGTATCGGTGTGTGTGTGTCTGAAAATATGTGCCTATACTTATGATTGGTGTTACCATCTAGATGTTTATTTCGGTTGAAACGTACATATGTATTTACATAAATATATGGTATAAAAATAATAACTTTGTATAAATATTTGAAAAAGATTAACTTTTTGGGCCTAAAGTCTTGTGACTTTCTGAAAATACTTTAAAAAAAACATTTTTAAATGGTTTTACTGGGATTGAAGATAAAACACAATACATAACTATACAACGCAATGTAAATTTTTTGCCAAAGTAAAACCATTTTGAAAAACAAATTTTTGATACAATAATTATAAATATTTTGATAAATATTAAATTCATATATAGCAAGTTTCATACACACGGTTGTCAGATAGTACAATATTGTCTGAAAAATTGGTGACAAATACCTTACAGTCTTGAAAAATGCCAAATATGATATCATTTTCATACAAGTCAGCGCTGTTAGATTTATAAAATGTTGCTTTGTTGAATAAAATACTGTCTTAGGAATTTTCTAGCACTTTCTATTTTATTACTTGAACCTGTAAAAATAAAACATTTACATAAATTAAAACAATTAAGAGCCCTTTATATCGTCCCTGCCGAATCTTGTTTTTAGTTAAACACAAAGAACTCGCTTGTATTCTGCAACTAATAACTTAATCCTAATTTAGAAAAGAAAAAGTTTATAGCAAAAATATCCATATATTTGTAGTATGTATAGGAATACATACAAAGACATCAATCCATTATATATAATTCTGGACTTCCATACATACACACAAACATGAATAAATGAATTACTATTTACATGACTTTTCATTTAATACCAATATTGAGAGGGATAAAATTTTAGCTAATGCAATTAGCTTATACCCATTTGCATCATCTTGTAGTGGCCACCATATTGAACTTGAAAGTTTTTAATAGCGTACTGTAATCTACCAGTCATGTTCTTTTATATGATACCCATATTGAGGGGTTTGAAAAAATATGTAATCCGCCTTTTTGTTTCGTAAGCCATCTTGGATAAGGAATTTTTGTAAAAATTGTAAATTTTTAATTACAAAAATTGTTAAATGTACATATATAAACTTGTCCGCTATGTTGTCATGGCTGGCATGATGTACTGTATTCTACCTGTCAGTTTCTATCATTTGTTACCAATATAATAATAACTAAAATTATAGAAATTTATTCGCCACACATTCAAGAAAAAATTTATGTTTAAATGGCGTCATTGCAAGATGCTCTTTCAATGCAAGCAAAATAAAATTATTAATTTTCTTTTGTGTTTCTTGCGACAATTTAGTTTTGTGTTAATAAGTGGTAAACAAAATGGAAATTCAAGTTTATTGTGAATATAAAGATATAGAGTATTCAATTCTTAAATCAGACTTGTGATTATTAATTTCGAACTTTTACCGATATTAATAATCACAAAATGTTTTTAAATACAAAACTTATGAATAAGGAAAATGGTTCTCCATCTGGCATAATTGTCTTCGAGATATTTAGAAACTTCAAAAAGTTAATTTTAACTGACATGCGGGCAGGCAGACGGACATAACAAAGTCGATTCGATTCATTATATGGTAACGTTTACATTATGACTTGCTTAATAAAATTGTGACAATTATAAGCGAAATTTTCAAATTCATTTATGCTCTTTACTCTTACTGTACTGTGAATGATACGAAAATCTCACTTGCAATTTATCAAATACTTACACACAATTATTAAAAGTGAAAGTAAAGTGAAATATGTGCCATGATGACAATTATAAATTCTTTTAAGTTATTCATCTAATTATGGAAATGAATTGTTAATTATTAATAAAATAATTAAAGAAGAAAATAATTCCTTATACTAAGATGCAGTAAAATATTGATTAAACAAATGATTGATTCGACTGGGCTTCTAAGTATATCGTACCTTATAAGTACATTCATTTGTTTATCAAAGACTATCTTGTTTTTAATATTTAAAACTTTATTTTTACAAAAGCTGTTTCAGCTTATGTAATTATTACTATCATAAAAAATAATAATATTAAGTAAAATCAAAACTCTGGAGGTTGAAGATAGTTTTATAATTTTAAAAATAATGTTTATTTTTTACTAAAAGTAATAATAGCTGTAAAAAATTAAGCAATTGAGGCAGCATCACGAATATGTATATTTGAAGTAACTTGATGTATGCGTTATACACAGAATGATTAGTATTTAAAACCAGCTTCCAAAAGCACATCCGATCCAGTTAGAGATATAAAAAAATATTTCATATAATTCGAAAATGGTTAAATTGTTTTTTTTTGTTTTTGTTTGGCACATTGTAAGAGAAAAGAAAACATTTTTTTTCGAATTTTGTTTTGTTTTGAATATTTAAACGAGAAACAACAAACATACACATCAGTGATGCCGTTTAGTTTATTTTTAAAATTTTTTTATTTCGAACAAAATGTAGTAGAAACACACATACATAGTAGGTACATAAAAGTAATATAAGGAACTAACTTGAGGTAAAATAAAAAACAGCATTGTTTGTTTTTTTTTTATTTAATAATACATTTTTATTTAAACAGTTTTACAAAATTTAATCTGCTCTGAATATTGTATTTTTCCAACATTCGATAGCCCTTTAACTGAAACTTAAGACCCAGCAAAATAACACATTACAAAATCATGAGTTGAGTGTGCTAGAAAACAGTTCTTCACTACTTACAATTTGGCATCTAAACACATTGTTTTAACACGGCGATGTCATTGGAGGCAAGTACTTCATCACCCTCGCTTACAATTAGGGAATCGTATAAGTGCTTATTAACAGGGACTTAAATAAGTACTTACTTTTAGAGCAATAAATAAGTACTTGATTTTAATAACCTAAATAGCCCATTACTAGTATTATAGACTTACAGAAGTCGTTCGGTTCTTCTAAGGACGAAAATTTGGTTAAGAAAATCTTTAAGCCATCACTTGTTTAATGAAATGCTTTGCCGCTGTGGTCAAAATAATTATTACTTATACCCTAAGCGTGTTAAACTAAATGTGAATTGTAAAAAGTTATGTATTTGAATGGCTTCTAGCACCTTAAGTGCCGTGTACACTGCTGGCGGTACACACTTTATTTTTATTAGAGTGCCATGTGTACCGCCGGCGGTGCACAGTTACTTGTGAATTCAATTCGATATATTTTTTGCGGCTTCCATGACTACCGGCGGTACACATGGCACCTGAGTTTATTATATTATCTGTGTGCTACGTGTACCGCCGGCTGTCACATACATAACGGTACAAATAACACACATATACAAAAAATCACTTAAACATTAATTTACACCTGTTATATATTGGCACTTTACTAATATATTTTTATATTGTATGACGGCACTCAACGTGCTAGCAAATTGTATTGTGTGTGTATGTAAGCAAAATATTAAGTCATTACTAAAATACTTCTAAGTAAGACAGACGATATGTGATAGTTGTTGAAAAGTATGTTGTTTAGTAAGAGCAAGTTATTACCTAGTTTTTGCTGGGGATATATTTTAAACAAAAAAAAATATTAATTTTAATCAACTCTTCAAAAACTCTGTATGTGTTTAGAAGAGCGATTCAGAATTGACAGCAGGTCTACTGCCAAGGTTTGTTTATTTAGTCCTTTTTATACACCTCAATAAATTAGGTTAGAATATTATTTGCAATTATACTGTAGTTAAAAATTGATACTTTAATAAACAAATTTTATATTTTGGAAATAAGTACTTCTGACAACACTGATGCACACACCCACATACCCACATAACTGACTGCGAGTATACATACTAAAGAGTTTTTATTATTGCCTTTATATGTGCCAAAAAAAATTTGTTTTTGCAGCAGTTTTTTGTTATCTCTTTAAGCAAAGTTTACACTGTAACACAAGTCGCAAATTCTGTCAAAAAAAATTTTATAGAATGAAGAAAGTAGAAGAACTTTACAGGTGATGGTAAAAACGTAATGAAAACTGTATTATCATAGTGTAACTCCTTTTATAAAATAGTTTTTTAATCTCTAAGTTTTAATGCTATTGCGTTAAGTTTTGTATCGAGGTGTATTTGTGTCAAATGTATTGGAATCACTAAAAAACTCAATTTCGTAACACGTACGAGTTAGGGCCTTTCAACTTGTATCCATCGTTATGTATGTTAAAACTAAGTCAGAAATACAGTTATGTATTTTAATATAGTCATTGGAAAACGCATTTCGATATTTTTGCGGTTAATACTTAAAGTGCTAGCAATTCTACAACAATAAACAAAAACATATTTTTTTTGTAATTATTGCAGAACACCATGAATTATTTTATTCATCAACCACATTAAAAATATAAAAAAAATATTAAAAAAATGAAGAGAAAAATAGTAAAGCTAAAAATTAACTTTTTATTATTCATTTACATTCATTTGTGAAGGCAAATTTTATCATACTTTTCTTTTAATAACCTGGCAAAATATTTTAAGACTTGCATTATAGTGTAAACTTAGCTTAACTAGTTGGTCCTCTTAACGATGAATACGATAGAGAAGTTGTTGTTTTCATAGTCGGATGAAAAATAATAAACATTTTTTTAATATTCATGCAAAATTTACGAAAGTTTTCTTTTTTTGTTCTTAGTTTTTGTTTATATTTAGAACACAATAACGAAAAAAAAAAAAATGCTGCTACACAATAAAAACAATATATAGTGTATGTATGTACGTATGTATGTATGTAGTAAGTATATAAGTAAGTTTAAATATACCATAAATATTATGTGCCAACACTCCTATATACATCTATCTATCTATCTTCTATCTATCTATCTATATATATAAAAGTGAAACTCTGTGTGTGTGTGTGTGTGTGTGTGTGTGTGTGTGTGTGTGTGTGTGTTAGCTATAGACTCTGAAACTGTAAAACCGAAAGGGCTCAAACTTTGGTAAGTTGTTGTACACATACCGGGGAGTGTTTATGGATGAAAAAAAGTGGGCGGGGCCACGCCCATAAAAAATTACTTATCAGTTTTAGCTACTTGCACTTGACCGATTTTTCTGAAACTTTGCACACATATCGAGCTCTGATGACTAAATAATTTCGTGATAAAAAAAAGTGGGCGGGGCCACGCCCATAAAAAATTTTTAATTTTGAGGTACTTGCAATGGACGGATTTTACTGAAACTTTGCACAAATATTGGGCTGTCATGACTTTATAATTTCGTGATTAGAAAAGTGGGCAGGGCCACGCCCATAAAAAAAAAGTTATAAGTTTGAGGTACTTGCACTGGACCGATTTTTCTAAAACTTTGCACACACACTAAGCTGTCATGACTTTATAATTTCGTGATTAGAAAAGTGGGCAGTGCCACGCCCATAAAAAATTAGTTATCAGATTTAGCTACTTGCACTGCACCGAATTTTCTGAAACTTTGCAAACATACTGAGCTGTCATGACTTTACACTTTCGTCATTAGAAAAGTGGGCAGTGTCACGCCCATTAAAAAAAAGGTATCATTTTGAGGTACTTTCACTGGACCGATTTTTTTGAAACTTTGCACACATATTGAGTTGTCATGACTATACAGTTTCGTATTTAGAAAAGTGGGCAGTGCCACGCCCATTAAAAAAAGGTATCATTTTGAGGTACTTACACTGGACCGATTTTTCTGAAACTTTGCACACTTATTGAGCTGTCATGACTATACAGTTTCCTAATTAGAAAAGTGGGCAGTGCCACCCTCATAAAGAAAAAGTTATAGTTTTTAGCCTTGCACTTGATATTCGATTAAAATTTAGAATGCGATTAAAATTCATGAAGGGGCGTAGCAACGCGCGCCGGGATTGGCTAGTGTATGTATATAGATATAAAAGTAGAGTATTGGATTAAAATATATGTAATCATATATATTTTATATTTAGCTAGGACTTGTGTTATATGAATGTTTCTTTAGGTGAAAAGTTTATGTGCCGCTTCTATTTTCTCATTATTGAAAATGTAAATGTAAAATGTAAAGTAAACTTATGGTGCCAAATGCACCAATCAAGAAAAATATGAAATACCTTCACCGACGAAAAAGCTTACAACATATTATATAAGTATACATATCATATGTACAAAAACACATACTACTTACGTGCATGCATATGCGTTTAAATAAAATTTGAATTACAAAGTTTTTTTACTATACAACTTCATTCAAATGTAAATTACAATTGAGGACATAACTTAAGTGGGAATTAACTAGAATAAGGGTTTTGTATAGGATATAATAAGTTTAAATAAAACAATTTAGATTAGATTAGTATCGATACTTGATAAAGAAAGATACAACAAAATTATTCACAACGCGCTTATCTCTATTGTCCATTAGCAGTGTGCTCTGCGAGTCACGCCAATATTTTCCAAGGGCCACCAAAGTGTGCTTGTCTTGAATCGCTTAAATAAAGCTCTTGTAGAAGACATGTATTTTTTATACGATTCACTATTACGATACACTTTTTCGCCGTTAATAAGAAACTATTTCATGCCTCACCAAACGCTCTACAAGGTAGTTAAAAAATAGTATTAGCTTTATGTCGGCATGGCGCCTCCTACCTTCAACATTTTATTACTAATGTTTGAATTCAACTCAGATAATTCATTACAAACTTCTCTTTTTTTTAATTTTTTTCCATAAAAAATTAATATGAATTTGAGATAAAGCGTTATATGGCAGATGGGTGTTAAAGTAGTTGTGTCACCTTTATTTTCCGTTATTACAAGTCAGTTGATCAAAGAGCAAGTTTTGCAAAATTTCAGAATCGTGCATCTAATTTTGTTAGTTTTATTACGTTTTTAAATTTAAATATACATAAAAAATTCTGTGCGTATATTTTGATGGATTACTCCTTTCGTAATGCATAGATTTAGGCAATTTTCAATGGGAAATATTGTTTTTATTTGAGAGATATATATTCGAAGTTTCATGACTCTACGTAAATGCGTTTAGTCACAATGGCATTTTATTCGATGTTGGAAGGACATGGCTTCTTTTGTCCTAATCTTGCATTATATTCGAGTTCACCGATTTATCCCTTTTTCAATAGCAAACTAACTCTGAGTATAAGATCCCTAGCCTTGTCGGTTCGAGCTCTATCGTGCTCTCAACAGACGGACAGATGGGCGGACATTGCTTGATCGTCATTAAATGCGATCAGGACTCAGAAAGTATAAACTTTATGGATAAAATGGATATTTCGATGTGTTACAAACGAAATGACAAAATGAATATTCCCCCACCATTTTTTTGGTGGTGGGTAGAAAAAGTAAGTTGCATCGCTATATTTAAACAATTTGAAATTTATTAAATTTAACACATTTTATACCCACCACTAAAAAATGGTTGCGATATATTTTTTTGTTATTCCGTTTATAACACTTGTAATAGTGTATTATGGTTTGTTATACGATATATGTATGTGTAGGGTATTTAATTTAAATAACAATTTTAAATAAATACTAATTAAGTTGACCAAATTAAAATTAACCCAGAAAACAAATTATGGATTTTAAAGAAAAGTAAGTACAATAAATTGAATCGAAAATTAAATTTTTAACAAAATTTTAATTCAAGTTAAAAATATTAAAATTTATTTATTTATTTATTCATGTAAGAATTATGTGTAAGAATTTACAATTTAAATAACTAAAAAAAATAAGAATAATAATCTGTAGGATAACAGAGCAATATTTAATTTAAAATTTTATTCGTGATTGAATTTTGATACTCATGCCTTAGTATTATGAAATTCTATTCAGGAAGTCACGATCCGATAAAATTGAGCAATTAATTTAATATCTTCCAGTGAAAAGGAAAGACAAATTACGTATTTTTGGCGAATAACTTTCAGCCGAAAATGATTTGGTTTTCTTTAATAAGATGCTGGTTGTACTAATTGAACTTGAATAGTATTTAATAAAACAGTCGTCACTAAGTACACATAATACATTAGCCACCAGAAAACATGTAAAAACAACATTGAAATACCTTCATTAATTCACCAAATATATTTATCTTTAAATAAAAATATCTTTTATTTCTTATTTTCTCTCAGTTGATTTCATCACCACACTAATCGTATAAGTAATTATTTTCTTATGACCAACTCAACTTGATTTTTTTTTTTTTAAATAATGAAAAGTTTTTAATTTACAATATTTTCAATGAAAATAAAATAAAAAAAATGTTCCAAGACTTAATAAAAAATAAAACACCCGAACAAAATTATTAGTGCAAACAAATAAAACCAAAAAACGTTAAATTAAAATCACTACCGGAATAATAAATAACATATAAATTATTATATATGTATATATGTAAGTAATCTATAGAAATACGAGATTTCCCAGGTGTCCCTTTTGATATGCAAAATCTGACTTTATTTAAATGGATGTGAAGGGTATAAAAATAGTGCTAAAATTATACAATATATTAAAATAAAAATTTATTTGTATTTAGTATTTTTAAATGTGTTATTTTTATTCTCTACATCGTTAGTTTTTTTTATTTGTAAACAGAATATTACTTAAACTACTGTTTTGACACTAAGGGCCATTATTACAACTTGCCGACAAAGGTGACGTTTGTTAACTTGAGCAATAAACTGACCATTAAGTATTTTTTGTTATTACAACCTCCCTGTAAAATAAATTGTATTTCTTTAAAATATGGCAGCACCAAAGAAAAATGCGACTATTTCAAACAAATTAATTAGTTCTTTAAAAACAAAGTGGCAACGACAATCGAAAGTAAACATTTCCTTTATACCGTAGAAAATATGGTTACTTTTAATTTATAAGCCTCACGTTAAAAGTTAAAGGTAGAGTGACCTTCCCTTTAACATATCGGACACTTTTAGGTTAAAGTGAAGTTGTAAAACCGAAAAAGTAGTTATCTAACCGATAACATCCTAAATTTAGTTATCGATAAGTTATAATATTGGCCCTTAAAGTTACGTACAACATTTTAATGTTTCAAGTTTGAATACAGAGCTCTTGGATATTAAGTTTAAAAAAAGGTTTTTAAACTAAACCAGCTATGATGGTATTTTAAAGATGGATATGCCTGATGGGGCTTTCTTAGTCAGCTATGCAGATGACATCGCAGCTGTAATACAGGCCAGGACCACGGAAGATGCACAACGCAAACTTAACCAGGTCATAATACGTACGCAGAGCTGGTTGCAATCACATGGACTAGAGCTAGCCGCACATAAAACCGAGCTGCTGCTATTGACCGGGCGCCGTATGCCTACTGAAATTCTAATGAATGTTGGAGACATGGAGATAACCACGAACAAGTCTGCTAACTACCTCGGCATAAGATTGGATACGAAATTAACTTTTCACATCCAGATTAAATATGCTAATGGCTAACGTAGGTGGACCCATTGAAAAAAGGAGAAAATTACTGATGGAGTCGTGTAACAGTATCCTCCGCTCTCGGGTCACGGATACTTTAGGAAGTATCTTTACAAAATGCAAAAATGCAGTTCACCATACTGCATCTACGAAGGGGACGGCTATATTGACGATGCGGAGCATACGTTCGATGGCATAACGAGCGGGAATGGGTGGTTATGAGAGTAGGACCTATAACGCCGGAAAACATTACATATAACATGATGGAGAAGGAAGAAACTGGAAGTACGTCGCAAATTTTTGTGAAAAAGTACTAAGATTGAAGAAAGTGGACCTTGATGAAATATAAATAGCGGACTTGGACGCAAGCAGCACAGTTGATGGGGCGACGTAGCCACAGAGGGAACCACCTCGAAGTAATGCGAAAGCGGTCCCGAGGTGGTAAAATTCCCTAGGTAACCAGGATGGTTTTTAGTCGGTGCACTTCGCATGAGGGAGCCCGACATATCGCTAAAGCGATGGCTGTTAGTGAATGCGTAACAGCATTTCTCATCCTCCACCGCAAAAAAAAAAAGTACTTCTATATGTAAAAAATATTTATAATAAAAATTTTGTTTGTAAATTATTTTAACCAACCAAGCTATCAAGTTGTGCTTATATAAAAAAAATTTACAAATTATGGTTCGATCGAGCCAAAGTTCCATCCCTGCTTTTAGGTAACAATATATAACTAGACGACTCCAAGACCTCTCCCTTAGTAGTTAGCCGACCGAGGGCCGAAGTATTTACCTCAATGGATTTAAAATTATCCATATTCAGCGTTGCCACAATGATGATTTTACCATAATTTCGATTATGCAAAACGACACACTTTAAGCTGCGTTTTGATGAGTCGATAAATAAACGCCATTCGTTTGAATCGAATCTCTGTAAAACTATGGCAGACATCAAACCAGATATATTTTATCAATACACAAAATCATTCTCTCCAGCAGAATAATGAAATAAGCCTGCTTCAGTTATGAGATTTGATTATTTTATACGGGACGCAAGCAAATCAGAAGATCTTTTTGACAATCCAAGGTCTCTAATTACATCATTTAACTGGTCTTGATTCCATGGTCTCGGCGAGAAATTTTTGTGTGGGATGAACTCGTCATTATCAGATGCAGATAGCAGTGCTGTACTTAAGGTTAAGTGTCCAGATGAAGATGAAAGCACTAGACTACAGCTTGGAACAAACCTTGAGCATATTAAATGTCTTGTGTATGTAGAACTACAAGCGTAAAACCATTAGCAGACCTCGTGAGGTAAGATCATCGCATATGTTTTCCGAAACCGGGTTTGTACTTAAACAGAAATAACAATCGGATTCTTGGCTCGCACTTTCTCTCCATAGCATAGGCTTTGAAATTTCCAAGTGTCGTCTGTAAAATAAAAAAATTGTAAAAAGGAATGTGAAGAATTCTAAAAATTAGGCCTATAGTTACATTAGCGATATAGTCCACGATTTGGCTATATAGGATGTAAATATAAGCGGAAAGTACTGTACTTACTTTACGTTAGAAGACCTCACAGATAAATTCAATCGACATGAAACGCAGATAGTACTCGGTGTTCAATGTTGGTTCAAATTGTGCGGATATATATTATAGCAATCTTCATATGACTTTGCAATGAACTTAAGAAGCACTTCCGTTTTTCTCGGTGATATATTGGCCGTTCACATGACAAAATGATTCCGATTTTTTTTTACATAAAAATGATCGGACTTTGTTGCTCATTTTACTAAAACTTGAAAATATATTTTTACTTGTAAGCTGAATGGCTATAATCATTATGTAGGGATATAATGATGTTTCCGCTATCGCAAACACTTCTTGAATTAAATAAAAGGGCTCAAGGAGCTCTTATTAATACTGACATAATTTCAGATAACTCTTTGTGTGGGTACAGTATTTTGTGTGTGGTGCAAATTGTATATTATTGCCAAGAATCATAAAAATTATTACGGAATTTTATTCAAAAAAAAACATACGTTACAGGTAGCCAACGGAAAAAAAAGCAATTTAGGGTGCACTCACAATTATAAGGGTTTATAACTTTGCTACCGCAATTGTAAAAATTTAACAACCTTTTGTTTATTATTATTATTATTATTATTATTATTATTATTATTATTATTATTATTATTATTATTATTATTATTATTTTAATTCTGAGAATCACAAACATGTCAAAAAGATTTTTTTCAAAAAATTTTTCTAGGGGAAAAACATTAACTACTCAATTTGATGTATATCAAACAAAAACTAAAATTTTGCAAAAATGAGCGAGATCACTTAGTTGTGAATAAATTCCAAAAGAATCAATCGGTTTTTATGATCGATATCTGTTTTTGTTGGTATTACTTGTAGATTTGCGATAAAATAATAAATCTGAACAATTTTTGGTGTTTTCGATTTGGTATGATTTTTTGAAAACAAAAAAGTTGCTATTTTCACATAAAAAATAATATTTTTCGCTTTAATTTTTTATTATAACTCCGAAACTACCGAACCGATAAAAATGCAATATATAAACGGAAATTGAAAAATTAAACTGCTATGCAAATCTAAATTTTTCTAAGTTTATTTCAATAATTTCGGACTAACTGTTTTTGAGTTGTCATCGATTTAACGTTGTCTAATATCTTTTTTGCGCTCAAGGCCACTCGGTGATTTTGATGTATAAAATTCTTGACGTCTTTATTTTAGGGAGAGAAAAATAAGTTTCTTTGGAAAAGTCTTACCTTAAATAAATGTTTATTTAATAAAAAATTTTCTTAATTTAAACCAATAGCAATAAAATCTTGTATTATATAATTTAACGATATTTTGTGTAAGAAAAATTACAATAATAGTGGCAACACTTATTTAAGCAAAAATCTGTCAAATTTATTTGCTTTATTTCCATGTGTATTTTATTATATAAAAGCCCGGCGCGCGTTGCTACGCCCCTTAATGAATAAAAATGCATTCTGAATTTTAATTGAATATCAAGTGAGCGTGGCACTGCCCACTTTTCTAATCACGAAACTGTATAGTCATGATAGCTCAATATGTGTGCAAAGTTTCAGAAAAATCGGTGAAGTTCAAGTAGCTGAAAATGATAACTTGTATTTATTGGCGTGACACAGCCCACTTTTCTAATAAAAAAATGATATAGTCACGACAACTTCATATGTGTGCAAAGTTTCACAAAAATCGGTCCAAAACAAATATTTCAAAATTATAACTATTTTTATGTGCCTGGCACTGTCCACTTTTCTAATCACGAAATTTTATAACATGGCAGCTTAATATGTGTGCAAAGTTTCAGAAAAATCGGTCAAGTGCAATTAGCTAAAAACGATTACTAATTTTTTATGGGCGTAGTACCGCCCACTTTTGCCACCCATAAACACTCCCTGGAATGTGAAAAACTTGCCAACGTTTAAGTCCGATCGGATTCACAGTTTCGGAGTCTATAGCTAACACAAAAACACACACAAACTGAGTTTCACTTTTATATATATAGATAGAAGAAGAAGATGATAGCTTTGATTTACCGCACCAATTTTCGAAAATAAATGAATCGTGCTGCAGAAAATTTTTGTAAAAAAGTATTTATGGACCACATTTTTCCTAACAAAATGGGTGAGTTCTCTACAAAATGTTGTTCTTTTATTAAGTTTACGTCAAGTTGACATAGGCAAATACATTTACCTGTTAGTTAGTGTGTGGCAGGTTTTAAATAACTAAATCTCAAAAATCTTAATTTTGGGAAATAGATCTTCAAATGTTATTTTCATTCAAAAATCTTAAATTCTTCATCGCTAAAGTGATAAAATGTAACGCGTATATCTTAAAATATTATAAATTATTATAAAACGAACCTAAAAAAACCAACTTTAAAAATAAAATTCTTTTTACCAGGAGTGCTTAATAAATAAACAAAATATTTCTTACTCAAAATTATATTGAGTTATGTAACAGAGATCTGCAACGAATACTAATGAAGTAAGTCAACTTGCATCATTATTTTGTTGATTTATACACATTCATACGTATTAGCAACTTAGCCTAAAGGCCATAATCAGTTGATACTTGCAAAAATTGTATATTACACATTGTAAAATTGCAAATTTTCTGGCGGCCAAAAACTATCTTGCACTCTCCGACCTGGCAACATTGTTTATTCTTCATACAAATGAGAGCTGTTAATGTGTTTGCTGTTGACTCAACTTGCATCATTCTATGAAGATAAGTAGTTTCTTAAAAATATGAATCAACGTGAGTAGTCTTGCAAATCATATAAATATGGGACGCTATAAATATAAGTACGACGTAGTACTTTTGTTCATTGTGAGTTGTACTTATAAATCGACGTTGTTGTGGGTATGCGTACGTCAGCTCAGTTAAATTTCAATGATTTATACGCACTTATACTAAAATTTTATGACTCACTATGAATATTGAAACAAGTAAAAGTGCTATATTCGGCCATGCCGAATCTTAAATACCCTTCACAACGTGTAGTCACGCAATAACAATTGTTGGTATCACCTTTCATCCCATATGAAATACGTACATATGTACATAATAAAAACATCCCATTGTAAAATTGGAAAATTACGTATGTGTGTTAAAAAAAAATATAAAAAGAACTTTTAAACAAAAATTAAAAAAAGAAAAATAATAAAAATATAAATAATAAAAATAAAAAAAAATAAAAATTAAAAAAAAATATAAAAAAAATACATAAAAAAATATAAAAAAAAAATTAAAAAATATATTAAAAAAAATTAATAAAAATATAAATAATATATAAAATAAAAAAAAAAAATTGTTTGGGCTCGGCTGGGGTTCGATGCCACGTTTACTCTAACCAGTGTACCACGTTTGTATGTATGTATGTTATTTTTGTGTTAAAAAAAACGAGGTGGCCGTGGGTTTTTGCTCATACCTCAGTTGTTTATGTACCGAAGTTTCTGATTTTCAAAATCGATCTACTCCCGAATATTTCTGATATTTTTGTACCTAACCCAGGCCCAGGCAGTGTCGGGGGGCTTCAAAAAGTTGATTTCAACATTCACACGGACAGACTGACAGAGCTTAATCATATATACTTTATGGGGTCGGAAATGAAAATTGTAGAAATTTCACACGGAATGACAAGCCTATATATACCCTTTTTCACTGTGTGAAGGGTATAAAAACGACTCAAAGCCGATTACTGTTATGTAAGCAAATACTAAAACAATTTGATTTAACTGATAATTTTCTAAAAGAGAGTTATAGATAGAAAAGTTCCTTCTTTGACAGGTTAAATACAAAATTGTGCAAATTGAAGAAAAAGACATTAAAAATTTAGATGATGAGTTAGAGAACTTCGTCTTGTTAACTTAAAGAAACATTTTGCAACTCTACATAATCTTCGTTGTGATCAATTTTGATCAAAAGTCCAAACCTGTCCAAATTTGTCAAAAACTTTATAAGTCTTCCTATTTCTTCTGCAAATGTTGAACGAATATTCTCAAAAGTAAATTAAAATAAAACAAAATGTAGGAATGAATTAGATAAAAGTACTCTTATATTTAGGTATTAAATTATTTTAAATATTTTATTTTAATATTTTTTTTAATCGATATTTTTCCTTAAAATATGATTTTTTTTCTTTCCAAATGATGATTTTCAATACAAATACTCTAGCAACGCTTCCCAGGTTTATCGCACAGATAGACTGTAAATATGACATTAGTTACCGGCTGAGCGCCGAAGTATTAATCTCGTCGGATTGTTTATAACTCGCAGTTATTCGACAAAGAGCCGAAGAATTTATCTCGTCGAATCATAGATATTTCAGTAGTTAACCGACCGTGGGTCAAAGCATTTACTTCGGTGGATTGCATACAACTCGTAGTAAATTGATCAAGAGGTAGACTTTTACTGCTACCGAAATCTCACGACACGAGTCAAACCTCTCGTATACTGATAGATCCAAAATAACCCAGTGATATTTCAATAGTCCAAAGGAAGCAAACTTTTGAAGAAACCTTTACAGACGCAGTTTACCTAAGAAGGAAACGAAAATTGCGCCACAAAGAGATGACTAATGATTAGGTATAAGCACCTGTAAAATTCGCCAATGTGTAATTGTTTTCGTAAAATTTGGTTTAATTTTTATGTAACTTTCTAGCCAGGCGAGCGTTGCTACGCCCCATAATGAATAAAAATGCAATAAATTGGTGTTAGTTGCCACTAATATTTACTATTTTTGACAACTGCTGACAAGGCAACTGAGTTCGACAGCCATTGATAATAAATCCACTAATTCAGATTTTATTTATCATAATAAGCACAACTTAACCACATGCTGAAACAAAGCTGCTAAGCCAATAACGAGCTAATTATTAGTATTTTATCGATCTTAGGTAGTTAAAAATGAACAATAAACACTAGTTAATATGTCACAAAAAGCATTTAAATCATTTTTGTGTAAATTTATATGCCCTGTAGTAATTTATTAGTACAGAGGAAAGTATGTATGTATGTATATGTTTTTTCACTTTCTCTTATTTGCAAAATAGAAATATTTATAAACTTATTTAAGTAGTTTAGTTATGGCCAAAAGCTAAAACTTTTAGTGCGACTACGTGTCGAAAAAGTTATTTTTTTTTATTTTTTTGTTGTTGTTTTCAACAACGGCAACCACTTATGTGTTTACGTTAAAACAAAACAAAAAGTAACATGCTATATTCGGCCGTGCCGAATCTTATAAACCCTTCACAACGTGTAGTAGCAATAACAATTGTTTGTATCACCATTCATTTCATATAATATACGTACATACATGTAAAAAACATACCGTAAAAAAATATATTGAAAATAAAAAAAAATAATAAAAAAAATAACAAAAAGAATTTAAAAAAAAATTTAAAAAAATAATTAAAAAAATATTTTAAAAAAAATTTTAAAAAATTTTTTAAAAGAATTAAAATAAAAATATAAAAAAAATAATAAAATATAAATAATATATTAAATAAAATTGTTTTGGCTCAGCTGGAATTCGATGCCACGTTTACTTTAACCAGTATGTATGTAGGTTGTTTTTGTAATTGTGAAAAAAACGAGGTGGTCGTGGTTTTTTGCTCATATCTCAGAAAGTTATGGAGAGATTGTGCTGAATTTTAATAGCGATTCACTCCTGGATATTTCCAAGATATTGATACCATATAGAGATCTGAGGAACATATAGTTGCTTCTAAAAGTTGATTTCAACCAACAGACGGGCAGACGGACAGACGGTCAGGGCTTAATCGACTCCTCTATTCATAAGCTTTTAGAAAATATATACTTTATGGGGTCGGAAATGAAAATTGTAGAAATTACAAACGGAATGACAAAGCTATATATACCCTTGGGCACCACAGGTGAAGGGTATGATAACTTTTTTCATATATCCGTGCATATGTGAGAATCGAATGACTTTGTTCACACGTACTACAAAATAAAATATAAGATGTTGCAGCCAAACAAATATAATAAAATAGAAAACTTAATTAAGAAGCATTAAAATCGAAAAACTTCCTACAATTGCCACATAAAAATATTTTAATGAATACTTTATATTTTCATATTTTTTTGTTTCTTTTATTTTTTTCTGTTCTCTTGCAAATCCGTTGGGATAAACAACTTTATTTTGTCATAGAAACAAACATAAATGTTGAAGAACTTATGTATATAAATGTGTGCATACATACATACAAATTTCTGTTATTTTAAAATACTGTTTTCTTACAGTTAGATCTAAATCAATGCGTCAACCGGAACCTTATCTAGCGCCTAGCCTTAACACTGAAATAGCATTCCTAGATAATAGTATCAACGTTGTGTCGCAAACAGTAATGTTAAATTATTATCATGAGAATTTTTTCACATGTACAATTCTTGATGTGCTAATTAAAGTTTGGCTGTTAATTGTAATTAAAAAACCTACTTAACCCAGAGTATGTTATAATTTGTTTTTCAAAATCAACGCAATATTTGAAGTTGTCGCCATTTCTGCAGTAAAGATCTATATCTCCATGAAATATTATTCAATAATGAATACACATTGTTGTATCATGCATCGCTCCATTTTTACTAACCCTAAACTGTCAGCTGTTGAATTATTACACTTACTAAGGGTAAGGTTTGTCATTGTCTTACTATGGGTAAGGTTTGTCATTATTGGCAATCAACATAATTGCATTATAGCTCTCTAATAGGGCCCATACACAATACCATAATAATTGTGCAATCAAGTGACTGTGCCAGTTTGATATTTTTTTGATTGTACCAGCATGATTTAGTCATGTGTGGTAAAATTAGCTCATAAAAGTTAAATCGTAAAGGCATAAACATAAAAAAATACAACATTTTAAATATAAATGCCAATTCATAGCCATTTCTTCATCCAAACACGTTTTTTTTTTTTTGCTCCTATTTCGTTTTCGGTTTAGGATAATAGTAATAATAAGTGCAGCACAAATTTTTTCGTTATTCATTATAAACTTCTCCACACAATTTTTGGGTAAAAAATGAATTTTGTGCCACCATGCTGGTGTATTGTGTGCTTAAAGCTTAATTGCACAATCACTTGATTGCACAATTATTATGGTGTTGTGTATGGGCCCTATTAGCTTAGATGTGGTGTTTATTCCTATGTAGATGATGGAAAAGGATATTTTTAAATTCGGCAAGGGCGAATATAGCGCCCTTACTTGTCTTTTTTTAAATTGCCAACTTTTTACTGCAAAAATGGCGGCAACCTTAAATATCGCATAGAATTGGGGACACCCTTTATAATCAAATAAACAGTTTACAACTGGATTAAGATTCACTAAAAGGCTTAACCTTAACGAAAATCTTCTAGTGATGGCAATCGGACAAGATTTTCTTGGTTCTAAAGTTTAGGGGCCGTATTCATAAAAAATATTTTAGGTTTATTGAAGGCTTATTTGACAAATTTCTCTACAACACCGAACTGTCGAACCGAAGTCGCATTAATTAATTAATTTTACTACCTTTAAGGTGAATTCACCCATTTGTTCTGAACAAAATTTTTTCCGGAGAATGACATTTTTTACTGAGAGTTTTCTGCAGAACGATTTACCCATTTCAGAAAATTTGTTCGAAAAAACAAAGCTGCCATATAATATAAAAATGCAAGCAGTTGTACAAAGTGGCAGCACCGCTAGCAAACTATGTAAATAAATACAAACGTAAATTATTTTATTAAAATATATGTGAAGAAAATGTCGGATAGAAGAAAACTAAAATTATTATTTTTAATTCAAGTAAGAAAAATTTATGCAGATTATTTTACTAATTGTAATAAATACTAAAATTATTTTTTATAATTAATTGCATTTAATTTTATTATTAAAATAAAAAGAAACGACATAAAAACAATTCTTGTACAGTATTTGTAAAAAAGCTACAATAAATGGAAAAAAAACTTAATGTTTAGTTTTTAAAACTTTAATTAAAGTAATTACGTAAAAAAAATAAAAAGGTACATACATTAAATTCAGTCTGCTGCAATACGTATAATTAATTTAAAAATAAACTAAATTTGAATTCATACATAACACAGTACAACACATGATTTGCCAACTCAATTCTGTGAACTGTATGTGAAATTAGACCCAAAAAGAAGAATTTCTGCATCATTCGTTTTGTCTTCTTACCTGCGATTTGAAGTTAGTACTATCGTATAGGGGAATTTATCACGTTTTAGGCCCTGTTGTTTTACATAGCTCGACAACCACTAGCCCAATTTAGTTGAAATAAATTTTAAAAAATTAAGAATTACAATTGCCTTAATCTGTTTATATATTGTTTTCCTATACAAGTAACACTTTCGAAGTTAAAAATGAATGTATGAAGGGAAAAAATTATTTTTTGCCTAAAAATTTAAATTTTATTTTTTTAAAAATACATAAAAAATCCAAAATGAAAAAAAGTTTCAAGTCTAGTTATTTTTTCGCAAAGTCACATAACCTATGAGCAAAATGAGACCAAGATCATAAAAATCGATGCACGCGTTTCGCTTGTATTCGCAATTGAGTAAATGTATGAATTTTAAAAATCAGTTATAGCCACCACCCTTAAAATAAAAATAAAAATATAAATTAAAAAATTATCATGAAAAAAAAGGTGGTCAACATACTACAAGGGATTATAGAAAAGTCTCAAAAGTAAAACGTCAAACTCAATATAAAACAAGTAAGAGCACTATATTCGGCTGTGCCGAATCTTTTATACCCACCACCAATTTTGTGTACATTTAAAGAACAATATTTATTATTTTGTTAATCGCAATGGAATAATCTCTTTATAATAAAATATGTATCACTTTCTTTGTAGAGGATGGTTAAATTTTAAGGGCCCATGTTGAAGGTGAACTACACCTAAACGTCAACTTTTTTGTTGCATTTTATTTGACATTTCCCAATCTCAAACTTACTCAATTTGAACCGTGGAAAGATACGCAATCGAGCAACGCGTTTAAATTATTCAGGATTTTTATAAAAATAGGCGTTCAAATCAAAATTCATTTTGTGCACTTCGTGATTCTTTTGGTCAACATAATCGTTCGAATTTGTCCACAGTCGTAAAAAATATTTAAATTTCTGCAAAACAGGTCTGTATAAAATGTTAGAAAATCTGTGAATGCCTTCTTAGTTTGTTGAATGGGAACTATTGCTGTTTTTTGTGATAATGTGGTAAAATAGCAGTCACCTCGACTCATCATCATGCCCAACAATTGAGCATCAACATTGTCATTGAAAATTTGGACCATCAGACCCGCCACCAAAAAATGCTAGGGGTATATTCATTTTGTCATTCCGTTTGTAAGACATCGAAATATCCATTTTAGACCCCATAAAGTATATATATTCTGAATCAGGGTTTGATTTGATGACGATCTAGCTATATCCGTCCGTCTATCCGTCTGTTGAAAGCACGATAGAGGTCGCACCAAAAAAGCTAGGGCGCTCAAAATTTGCCAGAATCTTTCTAATAGACAAGGCTTGTTTATTATTGAAAATGGGCTAAATCGGAATATTAGGAAGTGAGTTATAGCTCGTAATGCAAGAGTAGGTCGAAAAAACCGTGTCCTTCGAACATCGAATAAAATGGAATTGTGTCCAAACGCATTAACCTACAGTCATGAAACTTCGAATATATATTTCTCGAGTCAAAATAATATATCTCTCCAAAAATTGCTATGCATTAGGAAAGGAGTTATAGATAAAAATGTACGAAAATTTATACCGCGCAGTGTATTTTTCAGTATATTTAAAAACAAAAACGTCATAATAGCAACAAAATTGGATGTACGACTCTGAATCTCTGCACACTTTGCTTTCTGGTTAAAGGCTTTTCTGTAACGGAAAATCAATATACCACGCCCAATTTTACGCCCCCCTCTCATATAACGTTTTACCTAAAATTCATATAATTTATCTACTACTAATGATTTTGGAATAATAAAGGGTTATATTGAAACACCTAAGTTGTACTCATTCGCAAAAATAACTTTGACACGCCTACTATAACGCCCACTTTTCACGTAATCTACCGTTAATGAAATTTAAAAGCTCATAAAACCGCCAAAATTAGAGGTATGATGATCAAATGTGCTACGTTTTTCCTTCTAATCAATGTTATTGTTGTGCCAAAAAGTTTAGGTGACACGCCCATTTTAACGCGTACCTCCCAAATAACGGTTTATCTTAAATTCATGTTATTTCTCTATTAACAAAGTTTTTGGGAAAATAAAGGACTATATTGAAATATCTAAGTTGTATTTATTAGCAGAAACTTTATTGACACGCCTACTTTAACGCCACTTTCACTAAAAGACTAAATTTACGAAACATTTTGCTATCATATCGAAGTTATTAAGGGTGGTTAAATTTCAAGGGCCGATGTTGATTTTAAATTAAACACAAATTATTTAAGAAATTATTATCATTTCTTTTCATTTCTTTTTATAATGATAATTTTTGTATGGTTCAATTATGTATTTAACAAAATATCTGCCAAATGGCCCCCCCATCCTTGGCGTCACTCCTCTATCTGATGGTCCAAATTTTCAATGACAATGTTGATGCTCAATTGTTGGGCATGATGATGAGTCGAGGTTGACTGCTCTTTTGCCACACTATCGCAAAAAACAGCAATAGTTCCCATTCAACGAACTAAGATTTTCTAACATTTTACACAGACCTGTTTCGCAGAAATTTAAATATTTTTTACAATTCTCCTGATTGTGGACGAATTGTAACGATTATATTGACCAAAAGAATTACAAAGTGCACAAAATGCATTTTGATTTGAACTCCCATTTTTATAAAAAACCTGAATAACATTGAAGCGTTGCTCATTTGCGTATCTTTCTACGAAACAAATTGAGTAAGTTTGAGATTGAGAAATGTCAAGTGAAGTGCAGAAAACAAATTTAAAGACTAGGTGTAGTTAACCTTTAACATGGGCCCTTAAAATTTAACCACCCTCTACAAAGAAAGTGATACATATTTTATTATAAAGAGATTATTCCATAGCGATTAACAAAATAATAAATATTGTGCTTTAAATGTACACAAAATTGGTGGTGGGTATAAACAGCCGAATATAGCGCTCTTACTTGTTTTATATAGCTTTGTCATTCCGTTTATAATTTCTACAATTTTCATTTCCGACCCCATAAAGTATATTTTTTCTGAAAGCTTATGAAAAGAGGAGTCGTTTAAGTCCTGACCGTCTGTCCGTGTGTTGGTTGAAATCAACTTTTAGAAGCAATCTTATGTTCCTCAGATATGTGTATGGTATCAATCTTTTTGGGATATCCAGGAATATCCCGCCATTGAAATTTAGCAAAATCGCCCCATAACTTTCTGAGATATAAGCAAATAAACGCGTGGTAATGACGTGCAAACAAGAATACAGGAAAAACAGATGTTAATAAATTTCGTATTCACTTAATGCTATGTATGTATATGAAATAACATGAAATCCACTTGGACAAATAATTCTATGTTTCGATTTTCAATACAATACTGAGTTAAATAGTTGATATTTACACACAACACCTGTAGTTCTGATCAAAAGAGTGCTGATGATGAAACCGTAGCTGGTTTCGAAAATGCATTCCACTCAGCTAGTATCGGATGACTAATTTTTCCTTAATATTCTGTCATTATTGCATTGACTTATAGCCTAAAATTTAGATAATTTTTTTTTAAATATATATTCCAAAAACTTACAAACGAAAATCAATTTTTTTCAGCTTCTGGACAATTGAGAGAGTTAATATTGGTATCATCTGAAAGGACTTGACCAGCGCAATATAAGCACTATAAAAAATTAAAATTAATGTTGGCCGCTACTACAAAATGGCGGACAATATATTTATAAATGGGTCAAATCTGTTATATGAAAATGTAACTTCAAGAACCCCCTCAATACTGGTATCAAATGAAACGGCTTGACCAGTAAAATACAGTAAATTAAAAAAAAAATTTAAATCCAAGATGGCGTATAAAACAAAATGGTGGATCAAATTTTTGTATCCCCATCAATATGGGTATTAAATTAAAGGGCTTGCCTAGTAGAATACAGTTAACTACGTAAAAATCCAAAATCAAGGGTTACGTCGAAGATAATAAGGAAAAATGTCTTATAATATGAAATATAGATTAAGCTACGATGTGGTGAAGGGTATTATCAGATTCCGCAAGGCCGAATATAGCACTCTTACTTGATTTTTTGTTGTTGTGGTTTTTGCAATCGTTACAGTTTGTTATTATTTAAAACCGATAGATTTATACTAGTTTAAGTATAAATAATTATGCGAAATTATTTAACATATAACCTAGTTCGATCAAATTAGTTAAAATACTTTTTCTTCGCTTTAACTTCTACCTTCTAAATTTTGCATTAAAATAAAGTAATTGAATATAAAGTTAAAAAAATTCAGAAACAAAATTCAAAAGCGACGTTTATTTATTGGAAAATATATAAAATATTATGAGTTTGCGTGTAACACTTGGTTAATAAATGGAGTGAGCAACATTAAATAAATGTTTTCAATTTTACGGCCTATCGAGTTGTTAAGTCAAATATATTTTTAATAAATTATTGATGTAATATTCATCTGTTATTTTTTGTTTACAATATGTATGTAATATTAACATATGTGTTTTTTTCTATCTCAGCGACACTAAAAGAAAGTGTCATAAGATAACACATATGTACAGATTATTTGGCACACTGTAAAAGATCACACAACATTAATTTTATTTTATAAGTCGCAAAATATCTTTTTTCTATTTAACGCTCATTTCCCATAAAAGGTGATGCCTTAATTAAATTCACAGATTTCTTTATGGACAAAAGTTGTTGAATTATAATGGAATTTATATAGAAAGTTCATTAGCTGAAATTACTTTGATACGTCTACTTTTTACATAATTGTTTTTTTAGAACCCTTAAAATACCAGCAAATAAAGGTGGCATGCCCACTTTAATATACACCTCCTCTCATAAAACTTCCTCAGATAAAACTTCGTCGCTTTGCGTGACATTTCCAACTTTGACAGAAAAGCACGAGAGAAAAGGTGTATGTCAGAACAAAAACTTTGAAAAGACTTAAGCTCTGTACCGACGGTTGTCAGATTTTACTTAATTGCTACACCTAAACATATGCTAACAATGGAATGACAATGAAGAATTGCTTCCATAAGGTAAATTGTCAGTTCTGACGGTTGTAAGACTTTTGTCAGAAAAGCTGACAATTTCATTGGCAGATGTTGTTCTGACAATAACATTATCTGACGATGTTGTCCGACAAAAAATTGTAAGTTTAGACGGTTGTCAGATGACGGTATAAAAAAAATTGGCAGATCTGTTGTCAGAAATTGCTTTGGTCATGTTTTTTTACAATCTTAGATTCCGATAGCGTCTGGGGATCTAGAAAAGCTTTCACAAATTTAAAAATGGAATACTCTGTACCGTCCTCTTCATATTTACAATAATTTTTATTATTTTCATTTTGTTCTCCACTTATTGACACAAATCTAAACTGAAACAAGAAACACGCAAGAAAATTAACAATTTTTGTTTGCACAACAGCTGTTGCATTGAAAGAGCGTTTTGCAGTGATGCCATATGAAGATACATACTTAAAATTCCCACGTTTTTAAAAAAATCTCCTAAATTTTTCCTAGTATACAATTTATGTAAAAAAATTATGAAAAAGGTTCAAATTCAAGATGGCCGTCATGACAGAATGGCGAACAAATTTGTATAATGAGTGAATTTTAGTTATTAAAAATTTATCTAATTTACCCCCTGCAATATTGGGATCAAATTAAAGGAACTGACAAGTAGAATACAGAATATCATGTATAACCTATAAAAATCAAGATGAACGCCATGACAAAATATCGAACAAATTTGTATACATAAGATGATTTTTGTAAATTAAAACTTACCGCCATCAATAGTGGTATCAAATGAAAGCGCTTGAACTGTAAAATATAGTAGGCTTAACAAAAATTCTTTATTTAAGATAGCGTCCAACACAAAAGGGCGAATTACATATTTGTAATTCAATATGGGTATTAAATAAAAGGGCTTCAATAGTAAAATAGATTACGATATAAATCAATAAATATAATTATATTTTGATAATTAAAATTTTACTCTCTACAATATTGGTATCAAATGAAAAGGCATAGTTAGCATGTATTATTTCGTATATGCAAGTATGTATGAACGTATAGAAGTCCGAGATTATGTAGTTTGTATATGTATGTATAGACGTCTATGATTAAAGTGTTTATATATATTTATGCATATACTACAAACATATGTATGTATATTTTTGCTATCAATTTTTCTTTGTAAATTATGATAAAGTTAATATCTGCATATTTCAAGCGAGTGCTGGTGACATATATAGTAGATTAGTCATGGTCGAATATAACGTTCTTAATTGTTTTTATGTATAAATATAATAGAAAGTTCAAGAAAATTCCTAAAAACAACATTCTATTCAACAATACTAAAAGCAACATTTTATATATCTGACATCACTAACTTGTATGACAATGACGCCATTGTCATATGCACAAAACTTGTACATCTGCCAATATAAAATTATCTGACAACATGTTTCAATGGTCTGACAATAACGATGAAGGTTGTTCAGACGACTGCAATATATCTGACAATATTGTTGTCAGGTTGCCGTCTATCAATGGTATGACAATGACTTTTCTGCCAACATTGTTATGCATACATTGCCAGTTCACACGGTTGTAAGGTATTTGCTACCAATTTTTCACACAATATTGTACGATCTGACAACCGTGTGTACGAAGCTTTAGGCAATGTTTGTTTATCTACACACAAAGAAAAACCATGGTTACGGCATGATCACGACGGTCATACTATTTTTTCTAAAACAATATTTGGTTGTCGAAAACAAGTAATAGTTATTTTTGTTTCATTTCATCAAATATTTTGTTACAATAATCAAGCATTCGTTTGAATTGTGTTATTTAATGTTTACTTTTTTGTAATATTTCAAAATGGTTATCATTCAAAAATAGTATGATTCAAAACAAGTATGAGCACTATATTCGTCTGTGCCGAATCTTTTATACCCACCACCAATTTTGTGTACATTTAAAGCACAATATTTATTATTTTGTTAATCGCTATAGAATAATCTCTTTATAATAAAATATGTATCACTTTCTTTGTAGAGGGTGGTTAAATTTTAAGGGCCCATGTTAAAGGTAAACCACACCTAAACTTCAACTTTTTTCTTGCATTTCATTTGACATTTCTCAATCTCAGACTAACTCAATTTGAACCGTGGAAAGATACGCAATCGAGAGACGCTTTTAAATATTAAAGATTTTTATAAAAATGGGCGTTCAAATCAAAATGCATTTTGTGCACTTTGTGATTGTTTTGGTCAACATAATCGTTCGAATTCGTCCACAATCGTGAGAATTGTAAAAATATTTAAATGTCTGCAAAGCAGGTCTGTGAATGCCATCTTAGTTCGTTGAATGGGAAACATTGGTGTTTTTCACGATAACGTGGCAAAAGAGCAAGCAACCTCGACTCATCATCGTACCCAACAATTGAGCATCAACAGTGTCATTGAAAATATGGACTATCAGATCGAGGTGTGCCGCCTAGGTTGGGGGGCCATTTGGCCGATATTTTGTTCCATACATAATTGAAGCATACAAATATTATCACTATAAAAATAAATGATAATAATTTCATAATAATTTTATTCAAAATCAACACAGTCCCTTAAAATAAAAACACCCATTATAACTTCGGTATGCTAGTAAAATGTTTTCATAAATTTTATCTTTCAATGAAAGTGGCCGTTAAAATACGCGTGTCAATAAAGTTTCTGCTAATAAACATAACTTAGATATTTCAATATAGTCCTTTAGTATTCTTAAATCTTTATTCATAGAGAATTTACATGAATTTAAGAGGAAGAAAGTGAATTTAAGGTTAAATTTTAAGGGCCACAGGGTGATTTAAAATATACATTCTCTGCATTTTCCTAAAACGGGAAATTTATTAGTAAGATTTTGATTTTAAAAGATTTTCAAACGAAAAAAGTTTTGTATAATTTTAAAATTTGTTAGCCATTAGTACATGAAAATAAATTGTTTATAATGTTTAGAGATAATTTTTTTTTACTTAGGTCAAAATTTTCCTAAATTCCCATTTTTAATAGAGCATAACTTCAGGAGAACATAAGCATAAGTTGTTAGCATGTTATCAGTAGTTGCTAGTAGAGTCATCTATCTTATCATCTTTATCTTATATTTAGCTACAGTACAATAAATGGCGCAGTGTAAGATGAATAAATGCTAGTATATATGACTAATATATTTTTATAAAAATTTAAAGAAAAAAGTGTGCGTGGCACACTTATATTATTATTATTATAATGAAGGCTTTGACCAAAAAACCATGTTTGCAAAATTTCAGAATCGTACATATAGTTTTGTCAGTTTTATTACGTTTTAAATTTGAAATATACACTGAGCGGTATAAATTTTCGTACATTTTTATCTATAACTCTTTTCCTTATTCATATGACTACGTTTATGCGTCTGGACACAATTCAAAAGTGAAAGTGGGCGTTATAGTAGGCGTGTCAAAGTTGTTTTTGCGAATGAGTACAACTTAGGTGTTTCAATATAGTCCTTTATTATTCCAAAATCTTTATTAATAGAGAAGTTATATGAATTTTAGGTAAAACGTTATATGGGAGGTGGGCGTAAAAGTGGGCGTGGCACCTTAATTTTTTGGCATAGTAATGAAATTGCCTAGGGGGATAGACGTAGCAAAATTTATCATCACACCTATAATTTTAGCGGTTTTATGAGCTTTTAAATTTCATTAACGGTAGATAACGTGAAAAGTGGGCGTTATAGTAGGCGTGTCAAAGTTATTTTTCCGGATTAGTACAACTGAGGTGTTTCAATATAGGCCTTTATTATTGCAAAATCCTTATTAATAGAGAAATTATATGAATTTTAGTTAAAATGTTATATGGGAGGTGGGCGTAAAAGTGGGCGCGGCACATTGATTTTTCGTTACCAAAAAGCAAAGTGTGCAAAATTTCAGAGTCGTACATCAATTTTTGTTGCTTTTATTTATGACGTTTTTGTTTTTAAATATACCGAAAAATACACTGTGCGGTATAAATTTTCGTACATTTTGATCGATAACTCCTCTCCTAATGCATAAATTTAAACAATTTTCGGGGGAAAATATTGTCTTTACCCAAAAAATATATATTCGAAGTTTCATGAGTCTGCGTTAAGGCGCTTGGACACAATTCCATTTTATTCGATGTTCGAAGGACACGGTTTTTTCGACCTACTCTTGCTTTTCGAGCTATAACTCTCTTCCTAATATTCCGATTTAGCCCATTACCAAATACCAAACAAACCTTGTCTATAAGAAAGATTCTGGGAAAATTTGAGCCCCCTAGCTTTTTCGGTGCGACCTCTATCGTGCTTTCAACAGACGGACAGACGGACGGACATAGCTAGATCGTCATAAAATCAAACCCCAATTCAGAATATATATACTTTATGGGGTCTTAAATGGATATTTCGATGTGTTACAAACGGAATGACAAAATGAATATACCCCCACCATATTTTTGGTGGCGGGTATAAAAAATTAATTTGACAAAAATAACATTATATTCAAAATCATTAAAACTTACAAATAACACTGCTTTACAAAAAATTATTTTTTGTGTTCCCATTAATTAAAACTATGTGGACTATATGGATTTTGACGCGCTGAACTCAAATCCGTTGTCGGCTTTTTTCCATCAGATCGGGATTCTTTTTTATGGGCGTGGCAAATTTTTCCCCCTAAATTAGTCAGGTACGGAAACTTATTTCATCCTAACTCAAGAACCAGTCATCCGATTTTCAAAAATAAAACATTAAAAAAATTTGTAACAAAATTGTATTTATTTAATTCAAATAAAATTTTTATCTATCTCTTATCGTTTTAGAATTATTCAAAAATTAATGGAGAAAAAAAATTTTTTTTTACAAAATTCGTAATATTTTTCAATTTAAAAATGGAATTAAAAAAATATTCAAACATTTTAAACTTTTTTCTGAGAGCTACTCATCTTAAAAATAAAAAAAGCCATAAACCATAAAAATCGGCTAAAGAAAATGTATATTTTATTGTCAACTTACCGCAGAAACCAAATATTGACCAAATATGTGTAATGCAGCAAACAGGGTCAGAGTGGGCGCACTAAAGCGCCTTGTAGCAACAATGAATGACAACCATTTACTTCTATCTATTTTCGTACAGCAAAATCAAATACAAGCAAAAAAATTTTCCTGATTGTAATTTTGTAGCAACGCCTCGCTTAAAGCCACCCACCCTGTCGCCACCCGTAAATAACTTCAAATTACAATAAAAAATCAAAATATTTACAGACTATTTTATTAAAAATACCGCAAAATGTTTGTTAATTATTATTAATTTTTATTTAGGAAACATTTTTAAAATAAAAAAGTAGCTTAAGCTGTCCATGTTCTTTCTCCTACATCATTCAATTTCGTTCTAAAGACCTCGTCCTTCATAAGCTGTCGTATTTGTGGACGTACAAATATGCCTTCTTTTACCTTAGCATCTCTGATTCTAGAAAGAATAGTATAGAAAGCCTTCACCGTCCTTGTTCATTGCTTTGACAAAATTTTCATTAGGCCTAGCTTTATATGAAGGGAAGGCAGAAGAGTTTGTTCTTTTTGATTTAAACGCTCTTTTGCTGCATTTTTTTTCTCCTGGAATAAAATTTACTCTTTTCGGCCAAATTTAAACATTGTAGTGTTTTTCTTTCGCGCGGCTATCCCATTCACATAAGAAGCAATAAAACTTAGTATATCCACTTTGCAATCCATTTAACATTGCTAAGACTTTAAAATCTGCACATACGTTCCATGAGTAATGGGAATATAAACATTTTTTGCAGTATCATCTTCATGCTACAATAGTTCTCTTTCATATATCTTGCATACGCGAGTGAGACCGATGGAAATTTGTTGCCATTGTGAAGTAAAACGGCTTTCAAACTTATCTTGGATGAATCAATAACAAGCCGCCAATCCTGAGATTTATGACTGAAACACAGTTGTCGCAAAAGTCCATCAGCATTATCGCAAAATATCAAACCTTCCTCTTTGCTGAAATATTTAAAAAAAAGGTTGTTCTTTATTTCGAAAGTAAGAGACGTTAACGTCCTTTTGCACCAAATTCCATTCTTTTAGTTGGGATGCAAGAAGCTCAGACTTGTTTTTTTTAAAGCCTTGATTTACAAACTAAGTTATTCATATCAGTTTAATTCGGAAAATAAGGTTTACTCGTTGAACTTCCAAACGAATGCGAAGAAACACCCATGATGGCGTAAGTGGATTCAGTTGCTGCAGAAAGCCCATCTTCTTCATCGTCTGTAGGAGGCAATGGAGGTAAAAATTTACTTGTGAACTGGAAAACTGGTCGTTTGACGCATGAAGTATTTGGATATGTAACTTTATTTTTTGTTTTTTTCGTAAACCCACGTGTTTTAGTATGGCAAAAGTAGCAATCATTTTGATGATTTTGTGGTTCACTCCAAATCGCTGGCTTCATAAACGGCAAAGACTAATGACTTCCTTTTACACAACCTCTTAAAGAACTTGCACAGCTACTACAACACATTTATCATCGATAGGAAACCCAAAATAACGGCGATAAGCATCTTTAACCTTGGAAGATATTGTCTCCCGTTGAGAACTTAAAGTTAGATTGCCACAAACGTAACAAAATAAATTTGGAGATTTGTTACAAATCCTTGACATTTTGTAATATGAAAGCGTTTGTGGATTCTTTAATTGCTTTATTTCTTTACAGAATACACTATAAGATCTATTTACTGTTGCCGATTTTAACCGCACGATATTCAATATAAAGTGGCTCACTTATTGTCCATCAGCTTCTATACATACAATAAATACTAGAATCTAATGTTCTATATTTGAAATCACAGGTAATTGAAAAATACTGTTACAAATATTAATTCCAAAAACAATGCAAACTACCGTTGTACTTTAGTTACATTACCTGCTCACAATATCGAGTACCTGCGGTAAATTGACAATAAAATCTACATTTTTTAACCGATTTTTATAGTTTATGGCTTTTTTTATTTCTAAGATAATTAGCTATCAGTGTTGTGCTAAAGTGTTGAATATTTGCTTCATATTTTTTTTAATTCCATTTGGAAATTGAAAAATATTACGAATTTTGCACGAAAAAAAATATTTTTCTTCATTAATTTTTGAATAATTTCAAAACGACTATTTGACTCAAATAAATACAATTTTGTTACACATCTTTTGGTGTTTTATTTTTGAAAATCAGATGACTGGCTCTCGAGTTAGGATGAAATATGTCTCCGTACCTGACTTATTTAGGGGAAACAATTTGCCACGCCCATAAAACAAAATACTGATCTGATGGAAAAAAACCGACTACGGATTTGAGTTCAGCGCATCAAAATCCATATAGTCCACATAGTTTTAATTAATGGAGGTTTTTGCTGCTGAGCAGTGTAATCATTAAATAATAAGTGATACTATAGTATGGTTATAAATCAATCAAGCTATGATTTTTAATAATATTTTGATTTCAACTTTCTTCTTCTTGCTGAATAAATTTTTATTATTTTAAAAGTTTGATATGTCAAAAAAATTAACAGAAATTTTGAAAAAATTGGATAACTTAAAAATCAACAAGAAAATGTAAACAAATATTGATATAAAAATTGCAATTAAAAAGGTAAGTACAATCAATATATGCATGTATAGGTATGTAACTAACAGTCAATTTCAATTGTAGTCATATATATATGATTATTGCTTCATACTTTAATTAAACATAATAATTATAACTGGTAATCATTATATGTTTTAACCACAATCATTCAATACAATCATAGTATGTTGCTCTTCGATTATAATTACAACAACCATGTTTTTTCTTTGCGTGTATAAAGTTGGCAAGTACGTTTCTATTTTTTTCACTATTATTTCATTATTGGTTAACTTTAAGCTTCGTGCTGCATTGGAAGTACTTTATGTGACATTTTTCACATGAGTATGGCTATTTCATCTGAAATGTCAAAGCGAATTTCTAACGCAACGCGAAGCAACAGTTTTATCTGACATGACATTAACCGAAATATACTCTAACTATAAACAGTAGCACAGTATGATGTTAGGAATATTCGCATTGCGAAAGATTTCATAATGAGATACATTAAAACTTAAATAACTAACAACAATTTTTTGTTACAAAAATAAAATAAAAGAACCAAAACTGGACTATTAATCTTAGATAAAAATGCTTTCTTGTAATAATTCCTCCCCAATGCTCGTACCTAATGGATTGACATGAACCTATTGCAAACGCTTTAGCTTAATAGCTGTTATTGTTAATAGAGATGAATCCTACTAACATTTATTTACAATTAATGTGAATATTTGGATGTTTAGATGTTTGTTACTCACTCAATCACACAAAAACGGCTGAATGGAACTAAATGAAATTTGGCATATAGATAGACAACAACCTAGATAAATACATAGGCTACCATTTAATTCGCTTGAATATTCGAAGAATATTTTCTTGTATTCAGTTAGTCGGTTGTTAAAAAGTTTCTAGTGTCCAAAATTTACATGTACTGGCGAACTTTAACCCTTCAACTTCTTCTATAGGATCATTTTTTCTTTAATATTTGTATTAAATCCTATTCTACGAATATAATAAATATGAATGCTTGTATTTTTAAATGTTTTGATATTTTTTTTACTAAATCACGCGAAAAATGACTGAACGGACTTTAATTAAATTTGCCCCAAAGATATATAACAACCTAAATAACCACACGAAAAGGCTAGCTTTGGCGATGACAGCTACATAGACGAAGTCCGGGACACAGGCTAGTAATAAATATGATAAGACCAACTCGATGTTCTTTATTAAAAAAGCCATATGCTTTTTCAGTATTTTAGTATGAGCGAAAACTCTCAGCTAATGGAGTGTTTAATTGACCTTATAAACATATTGAAAAATATTTCAAAATAGGCGCAACAGTATATTTATTACAACTTTCTAAACATAATGTCATTTCATTAGATTAACTGTAAGAACACTGTTAATATTGTTACGTTTATACCTTTTAAAAACGTTGGCTTACTTCCTTTAAATAAACCTTTAGTTCTTTTCGTATTGCAAATAAAAATTCGTTATAAAATTAAGAGCACTTTATTTATTTAAACACACTCAGATATTGATTTTATGTCGCTTTACTTATTTCACTTATTGTTACACACTTTTATTATAAAACTCACTTTGATACGCACTTTACAAGCTCATGATGTTAGCTGTGTTGTTCGGCTATTTATAGTAACACAGTGGTGTTCTGTAACATTCGACAAAGTTCTCGTATGTACGCACTAGATCATTCTGTAAATTACTCGAAAGCCCTTACATTTAAATTAAGACGTTATGTTAATGTTAAGTAATATGCAGAAATAATAAAAGTGCCTAAGAGTATGCTGCACATAATAACTCACCTTGGCTGCATACAACTTAACATCATGTTCGAACAACCAGCGAACCAAACGAAATGTTTAATGTACATAAACTAATACAAACAAAACTACTGTAACGTAAACTACTGTAAATATAACTAAAATAAAATTATAATGTAAATTAAGCTATCTAAAATAAATCTGTAACAATATATTTTTAAATAAGAATATTTTTTTTTATATGTTTTACAATAATTTGAAATAAACGCTCTTTTAATGAATTACAAAGTTAGTCTAATGATATTTCTTTTCAGCAGTCTTTAACGATGCGATGAAATGACTGCGTGTCCTCTAATTTTCTACTCCAGTCACGTTATCTCTGAGAAAAATTAAATGTATTGTGCACACCACCTATAACACTACCCTATTTGCTGTGATGTCAATGAAGACTTCACCTTTCTAACATCAAACATAATTATTGCCCTCCAGTTCTTCGAGGTTAAACTTTATCTCCTGAGTAAAACCACTTTTTCCTGTTCTTTATACTACGCCTTTTAGCAAATTGCAGTCTACATTGTTAACGTGTATCATTGAATGTTTTTTAAGTCTTTGCAACTCTAATAACTTTTTTTCCTGCAAAAAAAAATTGACGTTTTTCTGAACTTGCTTCTAAGTGATTATTATTTTTCGTAACCAAATTTAGTAGCAAATTACAAATATTTTGAAGACTTATTTTGATTTATTTTTACATTGTTATGCACTTAATAAAACATTTTCTACAATTCTAGGAGTGTTTCTCAGATAATGATTGTCATAATAATATTTAGAAGTATTATGTGAATTTTGGAAATAGTCAATGATACTAAATTCATATCCAACAAGAATCCTATTTAGCAAAAAATAACAATTTTACCAATATGAGGAGAAACCGTAAATTTTATTTTCGGAAAAGAAAAATAGATTAGAGTTCACAACTTACGACCGCTCTTCGTACTTCCTTGCAAGAATGGTTAAATAAAAATTACGCCTTGCGCATGATTTACCGTTAGATGACGTAGTAATCCCCTCGCAAAGTTACCAAGTCTGTATCATAAGTGAAATTTATAATTTCTTACAAAAAATGTATGTATTGTATTTTGTAATAGTTGGCAGCGCTGTAATTAATTTACTCAGAGAGTTCTAAAAAAAGTATTACATCGCTGCTTAATAAACAACGAATTTCGTGTCATGTTTTATAATAAATATGTACATATACATAAATAATATGAAAATTATTAAAATTATATGAAAAGGGCCGTATTTAAAAAAATATTTTAGGTTTATTAAAGGCTTATTTGACAGATGTTGTAGAGAAATTTGTCAAATAAGCCTTCAATAAACCTCAAATATTTTTTTATGAATACGGCCCAAAGTGTTTAAATTTGGTTATTTAAAAGCTGCAAAACTTATAAAAACAGCAAACAAACTAAAGTGAAAAGATAAGAAAGAGAGCAAATATGAAATGTGCAGTGGGCAAATGCTAACAAAAAAACGAGTGAGTAATTATATTAAAGCCTACTAATTTGCGTATTTTTAATAAAACGTTTGTGTTTTCAAAAAGCTGTATCATTTTACAATTTTCCAAAAGATGAAGCTCGAAGGAAGTTATGGTAATATTTTGCAAACGAGTGAAACCTGTAGATGTGGAATTTGAAAGAAACTTGAAATTTGAAATGGGTAAAGTCAAACAGAATTAATTCTTGTAGTACATTACTAAGGCATTATGAATAGAATTTAGCAAGTGGCGCACAGTGGCGCTTTTTGACTTTTTTCGTTGCATAAATCATAAATTTTGAAATATTTTAGAAATGTTAAAGATTTACAAAGATACTGACAGAGGACACCTTAGCCTTCAAAATAATGTTTACAAAATACTGCTAGAGGTACAGGGTGCTCCAAAAATTGCAGTTAAAATAGGATAATTTTTCCAGTTAAATGTTAACATGTTTTTTTAAATATAAGTTTTTTATTTGTATTGCAAATACACATTTTTATATACTTTTAATATTTAAATTTTAGTAAATTTATATTAAGTAACTAGTTTAACCCGGTGCGATTTGCAATGTACATTGTTCAAATCCGAAAGTTTAAAAAAAACACTCTAATATAACATGTTAAGCCAATGTTAAATTTTTGTATTTCTATTACAAAATCACATTTTTAAATTATTTTTAATATTAATACATTTATGCTATAGATATTTATAATGTTATTTAGTATTTATTTTATTTAGCTAGAATAATTGATTTTTATTAGTTAATTTTTTATTGAAATAGTCATTAACATTGGGAGCGTTATCTAATAAACTTAACATATCGGACCTATAATTATGTTCTTCCAAAATCTATCGAGATCTTACATGTCTTCGTCATAAAATTAGTGGGTCTGAAGAGGCCGCCAAAATATTGAAAAGGTCCGCATTCTTCTAATCCGTGAAATTTTGCAAGTATTCGTGTATCTAAATTTTTTGTAGTCTTTGTTTTTGCATTCCTGGGCTTCTTCTGACAACTCTCCAATCGGTAAGCATTGATATTCAAATCTTATGAACAGTTGGAGTAAGTTTCTTCTCGGGGTACATTTGAGCTAAGAGTTGGGCAGTTTTTGATGCATAATTATCAATTTCGGGCCATTTACCATTTCTCTACAGTTTATAACATTTAGGATAACTGCCAACCTTTTTATAATATTATTGTCGACCCCAGTAATTCGGGCTGTTACCTCGTCATTTTCAAAAAAAAGTTTTAAAAATATTACCATCGCTAGTATTTCCATACCTCTGCTTTGGGCAGTCTACTTTCAGCTCAAGCTTTTTATACCCGCCACCAAAAAAATGGTGGGGGTATACTCATTTTGTCATTCCGTTTGTAACACATCGAAATATCCATTTTAGACCCCATAAAGTATATTATGAATCGGGGTTTGATTTTATGACGTCCGTCTGTTGAAAGCACGATAGAGGTCGCACCGAAAAAGCTAGGGGGCTCAAATTTTGCCAGAATCTTTCTTATAGACAAGGTATTGAAAATGGCCTAAATCGGAATACTAGGAAGTGAGTTATAGCTCGTAATGCAAGAGTATTATTATTATTTAGGAAATTATTATTATTTATTTTTGTAATTATAATGTTTGTATGGTTCAATTATGTATTTAACAAAATATCGGCCAAATGGCCCCCCCCCTACCCCCTCATCCTTGGCGCCACTCCTCTATCTGGTGGTCCAAATTTTCAATGACAATGTTGATGCTCAATTGTTGGGCATGATGATGAGTCAAGGTTGACTGCTCTTTTGCCACACTATCGCTAAAAACAGCAATAGTTCCCATTCAACGAACTAAGAAGGCATTCACAGATTTTCTAACATTTCATACAGACCTGTTTTGCAGAAATTTAAATATTTTTTACAATTCTCCCGATTGTGGACGAACTTGAACGATTATGTTGACAAAAAGAATTACGAAGTGCACAAAATAGTGCTCTTACTTGTTAAGATATTCACTTTGTATAATTTTTTTTTAGAGCAGATAGTTTTTCTTTTTGATCTGCGTTCATATCAAAAAAATCACCTTCACGCAAAATTGTATACGCTAGTTTTAAAATAAGCTCCATGCACCTAATTCTGGCATGTTATGGAGAAATTCAATATTCATAATCTTGCTCATCACTGGAGTCATAAAAATTTTGAAAGTCTTTCTGTGACATCTTGCATATTGCACACTTTAAAGTTGACGAGGTATCTGTTATTACATTTCAGATTTTACCATCAATCATTGTAAGAAAAAATTCATAATTAATCGAAACACCTTTTCCATTCTTTATTCCAATAACAGAAGGCTTTAATTCCGAAATGGGCATCTACGTCTAGAGCCGCAGAAACGGAAAGAGAACGTGAATCTCGGCTTCAGCAAATGCGTGACAGTCCATCTTTATCTAGAGCTGCTGAGACATCCCAACAGCATGTCGAAAGACTTGCTGCCAATCGCTCCCGAATGGCTCGATCAAGAGAAAGAATCGATTTAAAGTTGGCGGCATTTCACTAAAATAGGGACGACAACTACTACAATCACAAGGACGTAGTGATTGGCGCAATGGACAAAGTTTGCTTACATTGTCGTGATCTGAAGTTCGCTAAGGAATCCCCCACTAACAAAACCATGAAAAGAAAATTTTTTGACGCGATTCTAAAAGAAATCCCCACATAAAAAAAACAAAAACTTGTTGGCAAAAAAAAACAGATTCAAACGTAGGGATTCTAGAGGTAAATTTCGAATGCTGCAAGTATTTGTGCAAAATTTTAGTCAAATGAAACTAAATGAAATACAATCTTGAGGTCCCCTTCAAAATTAACATTTTCAAACAACTATTTTTTTTAAAGATAATTTTAAATTAAATAATTTAAACAGTTTGAAATATCAAACTCTAATATCTACAAGGTATATTTGTTTGGTTTAAGAACAATTTTCCCTTAAGTACAAAATATACACATAAGTATTTATATTTCATTCAAATTATGTAAAAATTATTTGTTAAACTCCTAGTTTTGTAGAATTTTATATGTTTTAACCATTTATTAGTGCTAGATTGTGCAATTTTATTTTTTCTTAAACGTTACAGCACCAACACATACATATTATATTATTGATTCCCGATTGCATATCTTTTGCATGGTTCAAATTGAGTTAGTCTGAAATTGAAAAAACTCGAATGAAATGCAGAAAAAAAAATTGAAGTTTAGGTGTGGTACACATTCAACATCGGCCCTTAAAATTAATCCAGTCTTTACTTGTATGTATTAACAAAATGTATGCTGAGTTCTTGATTAATATGACTTCAAGGCAGTTGATGTTTTTAGTTTTTATTTCATTTTTGTACAGTGTTACTCTTTACTCAAAGTCAAGTAATCTCTGTTAATAAATATTTTTTGGTGTAGGTATTCCCTCAGGTACAGTGCGCCAAAGTAAATGTACTATTCATATTTACTATATTGTATGTCTGCTTGTCTTCTCCAGTCTAATCCGTACATGGTTGCTACATCAGTGTTGTCATAAATAAAAAAAATATAAAAAAAGAACGAATGCTTCCAATAATTTCATCAAGACTTAACTGCCACTTGGGCGAATGCTGGTTTTTGTTGTTAGTTATCGCAAAGAAAACGTCTACAAACAAGTTAGAATGATTCAATTGGCCGTGACGAATATGATAATACCCTTCGCCATCATATAGATATAATTATCATATTGTAGAGTAGCCTAGTTTTAAGATTGAATAATAAGCGTCATTTTCCTTTATTTTATACGACGTCATCTTGAATCTTGAATTTTACTTAGTTAACTGTATTCTACTATTCAAATGCTTTTATTTGATGCCAATATTGATGGGCTTAAGAAAAAAAAAATTATCAGCCATTTTGTATCTCCGCCATCTTAGGTTTCACACTTTTCATTTGATCAGTATTGCGAGCTCTTTCATTTTCATTTGATCAGTATTGCGAGGGTTAAAGGAGCAAAAAAAAAATTAGAAACAAATAAGTAATTGAATTGTTGTTTTTTAACTGGCGGCCATTTTGTCGGCTGTCCAGTGATTCATATTTGATTTCGCTCCTCATATCAAGACGTAGATTCGGTAAATGGTCTCAAAACAAGATTGCTGTTGCTCAGTTTTGAGTGATGATAATCCTCAAGTGTATGTCAAGACATCCTTACATCTAGAAAAACTAATTGTTTGGTGTGCTTAATGAGCTGTTGGAATCACTAGTCCGTACTTTTATAAAATCGATACTGGTTAGAACGTTACAATAAATGATGACAGCCATAGAGCCACGATTATTTACTTTTTCGTTCATCCGTTTAACAAACATAATGTCCAGGAGCCGTGGTTTGGGCAAGACGGCATAACATGTTACACAGCTTGTGCCACAATTTATTTATTGAAGGATTTGTTTCGTAACCGCGTAGTTTCACGTTGTGGACTCCTGAATTGACCTCTAAGATTGTGCGAGTTAACGCCGTTAGACTATTTTCTATGAGAATATTTAAAGATGCTAGTTTGCGCTGCACTATGGCCGTTATATTGCCATAAATGATGGAATAAGTGTTAAAAAATGGTACTTTCAGATGAGATTACTTCCAAGCCAGCCGTGATGGCAAATTGCAGAAATGATATTTAAATTATAATGCCAGAACATTATCTTTCGAATAAAGTAAATTTCATGTCAATTTGAAAAATTTCAATTTATAAAAATACTCCATTTATAAAAATTAAAAAAAAAACGACAAAAATGTAAACAAGAATTTATCGTCTTAGCTGCAGCTTTGTCTCAAGTAAAAATTGTATGTAAGTCATCTGCTGCATAAACGGTGAGTTATATACTCGTAACAGCAATATAATTTTTTTGCAAAAGGCCTACGTATAAACGTAGTGCCAATTAGTTTAGAAGCGATCTATTAGTATTCTCAGAGATAATTTTCGGATACTTAGGGCTTGAAAAACTTGATAATTTTCGCCCACAACTTTGACGATAAGTAGCTGATTTGTTCAACTTTGTCTACGAAAAGTCTTAGAATCATATTAGATCCAAGTAACAAACGTGTCTATAAATTATACTAGAGCTGGTAAAAAAAAAATAGAAGAAAAAGGCAGTCGTTTTAAGTTTCTCATATTTAAGAAAATTGTAATGAGGTTTTGCACGATTTCACTAGTAATTAAATTTCGAATATTGGCAAAATATTTACACCACATAGAGGTCTATGCAACATGTCGGGACCTCTAAAAGTTGATTTTAATCAACAGACGGACAGACGGATACATATAAATCGACTGCCCTATTCATAAGCTTTCAATAAATATATACTTTATGGGGTTGGAAATATTTATTTAAAAAAATTACAAACAGAATGACTGAGTTGTATAAATATATACCCTTGTTACTACAGGTGAAGGGTATAAATGAAATGCTCTTATAACTATCTACGTTCTGGTTCGATAGATTAAACAGTATGAAATGTATGATAACATACAAAAAATTACCTCTTTGTGGTATATAATAATAATAATTTCCGTGAAAATTTCTTAATGAAAAATAGTTCGGAAGCACCTTTTTAGGGGAGAAATGTTAAAGTTTCACATACAAACTGGCGCTATCCAAAATCTGTTTAGTAGTAAGGGAAGAATGAATACACTTGTAAATAACCAATTTTTATAATTTTTATTTCATTAATTTACTTTCACTCCTTCATTAAAGTAAAGCTTTTTTCGAAACAAATATAAATGTGGTTTCGTTTTGAAATTAATGGGTTAAAACGGTATGAATATATTTAATTAACAATTAAAAAGTTTAATTGGTTTATTCTAAATAAATATCAATGTCATTAATTCTGATAATTTTTTTTTTTAATAAACTGGAAAATCGTGATTGCGTGCTTATAACTAAGCCAACTCAAAATTATAGAATTGCACATGTACATATATACATACAGTGCCGGTCAATATAATAGAACCAGTTGCAATATTCTGATTCAAAAGATGCACAAATTTCACGTATTTATTTTATAATTTTTTTTTAGTGTAAAAAACAGTTACATTTTTTATGCCATCTCAAATAGTGTGCATTTATTGTCAAATTTCGTAAGTGTTAATCAGTTATAAAAGATCTTTTGTTAACACTTATCATTTCGTGCAGTTAATAAAATAGCACAAGTAGGCTTTTTTAAATATGTTTTGCAAAATTTTGTGAAAAAAAGTGAAAACGACACATAATAACAATTTTTTAATGTACTTTCTATAAAACTGCGTAATATTTTTTTAAACATTGTATAGTTATGGTTCGCGGAAAGCATTGTTCGCCGGAAAAACGTAAACTAATACAAAAAATTTGCGTCCGAGGGTAAATCGTATTCCCAAATAAGGGAATTGCTGAGCTGTTCCAATAAAATGATAATAAATGCCCTAAGATATCAGCAAAAAGTTGAATCCCGTGGTAGGAAGCGAGTTTTGTCACCTTTAATAATAAAACGGTTAGTACGGACGACTAAAGCAAATCCATTTATGACAGCTACGGAGCTCAAAAAAACATTAGATGTGCCGGCAAGCATGGAAACTATTCGCCACAGACTTCGAGACAACAGCCTCAATGCCTGCAGTTCTCAAAAAGTGCAGCTCCTTTCCTCTAAGCATGTTGCTAAACGGATATCTTTTGCTAAAGCACTCTAAATTGGCCAAAGGAAAAATGTGCTATGGACTGAATCCAAAATTTTTCTTTTTGGTGGAAAGGGTTCCAGATGTTTTGTCCGTAGGCCGCCTAACAGTGAATACAAGCCACAATTAACATCAAAAGCTATCAAACATGGAGGTCATAGTATTATGGTATGGGGCTGCTTCTCGTATCAAGGTGTGGGTCCTATATATTGGATCAAAACAGTTATGGATTCATCGGTTTATGTAAAAATTCTTGATGAAGTTATGCTGCCGTATGCTTCCTACGAAATGCCGCTGGTGTCGGTTTTTCAGCAAGACAATGACCCCAAATACACTAGGAAAATGGCAAAAAAATGGTTCAACGATAACTCTATCAATGTAATGGAGTGGCCTGCACAGTCCCCAGATTTGAACCCTATCGAAAATCTGTGGACGGACATAAAGAAGGGATATCATTACCACAGTCCTGACAGTATTACAGTACACAAAAAACAATAGCTGTTACTTTGTATTAGAGTAATTTTCTAAACATACAGTCTAAGTATCGGATAACTTAAGTGTGTGAAATTTTTCATAAAAAACGGTTTATTAGAGAGGCTACGACCGACGATCCATATATGCGGAATCAAACTAAACATTTTTTTCTAAGTATTTACGGCTGTTGTGTAGACTTGATGGCACCCTGTGAATATTCAGTTATTAAAAGGAAGTGTATATGGCCGTAATATTCGGCTCTTATATCCGTTTTCATATCGAAGCACTTCATGTTTCATAACATGGTCTTCGTTTATGATTTTTGTTTTTTTCAGTTCTGTTTTGTTGAATCATTTTATAGTTTTTGTGCATTTAACGGGGTTTTTTGCCTCACTTTACGGCAAATGATTTAGTGGTTATTTAATTGAAAAGCTTAAGGGGCACACAATACATACTGTATGGTACAATACAGCATCATCTTCATGGTACATTGTAAAACATTGCAAAAAGAAAGATGGAAAATGAAACAAAGAATAGGAGAAAGTTGTTAAAAATTAAACATTGTTGTAAATGAATATGTGTACAATGCATGTAATACGTATGCATAAACAGACGTAAATACATGTGTATATAAATGTTATAAACGTGTAAATCTGTAAAACATGAATGTAAATGTATTATAGATACATGTGCATTTAGTTGTTAACTACTGACAGACTTGCATACGGAAATGAAACACATTTTAATACATACATTTATAGGGTGCTGCATAAAATGGCCCCATGCAAGAAGAACCGAAAGTGAACAAGTAAGAGCACCATATTCGGCTGTGCCGAATCTTTTATACCCACCACCAATTTTGTGTACATTTAAAGCACAATATTTATTATTTTGTTAATCGCTATGGAATAATCTCTTTATAATAAAATATGTAACACTTTCTTTGTAGAGGGTGGTTAAATTTTAAGGGCCCATGTTGAAGGTGAACTACACCTAGTCTTTAAATTTGTTTTCTGCATTTCATTTGACATTTCTCAATCTCAAACTTACTCAATTTGATCCGTAGAAAGATACGCAAATGAGCAACGCTTTAAAGTTATTCAGGTTTTTTATAAAAATGGGCGTTCAAATCAAAATGCATTTTGTGCATTTCGTAATTCTTTTGATCAACATAATCATTCAAATTCGTCCACAATCGGGAGAATTGTAACAAATATTTAAATTTCTGCAAAACAAGTCTGTAAAAAATTTTAGAAAATCTGTGAATGCCTTCTTAGTGCGTTGAATGGGAACCACTGATAATTTTTGCGATAGTGTGGCAAAAGAGCAGTCAACCTCGACTCATCATCATTCCCAACAATTGAGCATCAACATTGTCATTGAAAATTTGGACCATCAGATAGAGGAGTGGTGCCAAGAATGGGGGGGGGGGGGCATTTGGCCGATATTTTGTTAAATACATAATTGAAATATACAAATATTATAATTACAAAAAGAAATAATAATAATATCATAAATAATTTGTGTTTTATTTAAATTCAACATCGGTCCTTAAAATTTAACCACCCTTTATAACTTCGATATGCTACTAAAATTCTTTTGTAAATGTAGTCTTTTAGTAAAAGTGGGCGTTAAAATAAGAGTGTCAATAAAGTTTCTGCTAATAAATACAACTTAGATATTTCAATATGGTCCTTTATTTTCCCAAAAACTTTGTCAATAGAGAAATTACATGAATTTAAGATAAACCGTTATATGGGAGGTAGGCGTTAAAGTGGGCATTGCACCTAAACTTTTTGGCACAACAATTACATTGATTAGAAGGATATATGTAGCAAATTTGATCATCATACCTCTAATTTTGGCGGTTTTATGAGCTTTAAAATTTCATTAACGGTAGATAACGTGAAAAGTGGGCGTTATAGTAGGCGTGTCAAAGTTGTTCTCGCTAATGAGTACAACTTAGGTGTTTCAATTTAGCCCTTTATTATTCCAAAATCTTTATTAATAGAGTAATTATATGAATTGTAGGTAAAACGTTATATGGGAGGAGGGCGTAAAAGTGGGCGTGGCACCTTAATTTTCTGGAACAGTAATGACATTGCCTAGAGGGATAAACGTAACAAATTTTATCATCATATCTCTAATTTTGGCGGTTTTATGAGCTTTTAAATTTCATTAACGGTAGATAACGTGAAAAGTGGGCGTTATAGTAGGCGTGTCAAAGTTATTTTTGCGAATGAGTACAACTTAGGTGTTTCAATATAGTCCTTTATTATTCCAAATCTTTATTAATAGAGAACTTATATGAATTTTAGTTAAATCGTTATATGGGAGATGGGCGTAAAAGTGGGTGTGGCACATTGATTTTCCATCACAAGAAAGCCACTCACCAAAAAGCAGAGTGTGCAAAATTTCAGAGTCGTACATCCAATTTTGTTGCTTTTATGACGTTTTTGTTTTAAATATACCGAAAAATACACTGTGCGGTATAAATTTTCGTACATTTTGATCGATAACTCCTCTCCCAATGCATAGATTTAGACAATTTTCGGGGAAAAATATTGTTTTTACTCAGGAAATATATATTCGAAGTTTCATGAGTCTACGTTAATGCGTTTGGACACAATTTCATTTTATTCGATGTTCGAAGGACACAGTTTTTTCGACCTACTTTTGCTTTTCGAGCTATAACTCTCTTCTTAATATTCCGATTCAGCCCATTTTCAATACCAAACAAACTTTGTGTATAAGAAATATTCTGGCAAAATTTTACACACCTAACTTTGTCGGTGCGACCTCTATCGTGCTTTCAACAGACGGACAGACGGACGGACATAGCTAGATCGTCATCAAATCAAACCCCGATTTAGAATATATATACAGGGTGGGCCAAAAAAACCAAGGGGTGTAAAAGTTTAATAACTTTTTCGTTTATTACTTTTTTTTTATTTTTTCTTTCAGATTATATATATACAAAAGGGAAATTTTTTTACACTAAGTATGAAAAATGATGTCTCTTAAATGACCACCGTTATCAGCTTCGCATTGATGGGCTCTTTTTAGAGCATTTTCCATAACATCATTCAAAACTTGTGGCTGTAGCGTTCGAATTTCTGCAACAATGTTTGCCTTGAGTTCAAGGATTGTATCTGGCTTGTTCACATACACTCGCTCCTTCAAATAACCCCAAAGAAAATAGTCGGGTGCTGTCAAATCTGGCGATCGCGCTGGCCAAATAATTTCCGAATTTCTGGATGTATGTATGTATGTATGTATGTGTATAAAATATTAAAACTAAAATAGATTACTTTTGATTAATATACAAAGATTCAATGTATAACATAAATTGACATGTTATCACATGACAAAAGTGTTATATCGTCCCTTGAACACAGTAAGTAATTTCATGCTGACAACTTTAATGTTGCGTAGCCGCAAACTTAGTTCGATTGTCCGTTGCCCTAGAAGTTATTACAAATGTAAACTAGCAGCAGTCGTTAAAATTAATGTTGGCTTTATAACGTCACTGAAGTTGTGCTGTATTCCAAAATTTATTTTTTTTAAAAATGTGTTTGGAAAAATATTTAAATTTATTAAAACAAACTAAATTCTTAATAAAATATTACATTGCAAAGATATAGGAATTGAAAACTAAGTTAATTAAAATTGTTTAAGTTTGTAGTATCCCAATGCCAAACATTTTGTGGATGGCACGATTTTTGTTTTTGATGTCCCTGTATATATGTAGGTCTCTCTTCTGCAATTAATAGGCGCTCATTTCTTGCCTAATGTGAGCATCGGAATTAATCACACGATTTAAGGTCTGCTGAAAAAATTATGAAAGCAATTTGAGCAAATATTTCACTTCTGAAATGATAGGCAGTACAAATGGCATACCTTATTGCGGTTTTTGTATTAAACGACACTCCCAAAATTTGTAAAATCCAAAAAATTAAGAAATCACAAGCAAAAAATGGTTTAACTACTTCATCCAAAAAAGAGATGTACTTGTATAAAAACATTTTTCTACAGTGATTAGAGTTATTCAAAATATAATTAATGTTATGGAATAAAAGTATGTCCTACACCAAATTGGTGGTGGATATATAATATTCGAATTCACAAAATTGTGATTCGCTAGCATTATAAATGATGGTTTGTTTTTCAAAATTTCGAAATAAATTTTTTTGTTCGGAAATCTACAGATGTATGGAGTTTGACGTTCAATCTTCTAAATATGTATGTATATGGGTTTGTGATCTGCCATAATTTACAGGAAAACAATTTTATCGATTTATTTAAAACAAGCAATATACAAAACTAAATAACGATTTAAACGATGTAATCATTTTAAAATTTACAATAAGTAATTTAAATTAAATTTGGAAAATATATGATATTTTAATTACTTAAAGTTTTGGAAAATAATAATATACGAAATAAGATAAAAATGATTCTTCATCAGCATTTTCCCCCGCTAGAATGGTCTAGTGACGTCACTGGTTATGACGTTCAAAGCATATGCTTAATACTCAATAAACATATGAGTATATATTCTGATGTATTAGAAATATTTTGGAAAAATTCTATCCTCCTAGCTTTGTTTGTTCGGACTTTATCGTGCTCTCAACATATTGACTGACGGAAGAAATAGCTACATTGTCCAAAACTAAAACAACGACTTTTATACTTTATGAAATTGTTAATTTCGATATGTTTCAAACGAAATGATAAAATGAATGTACCCTGCATCATTTCTTAAGATGATGGATGCAAAAATAGATTATAGAAAGAAGAGTACATATTAATAACAACTGACCGACCATACATACACCAGTCTACTTACATTCATAAAATTATTTTTTAATAAAATATGATTAATATGACTTCAAATGAAATTACAAGTGTTTGAAAGCAGTGGTGACACTACTGTATATAAAGGAGTACGTGAATATAAACGATTTTGTAAACTTGTATGCACGATATGGGTTAACAAGTTTCTCATGTTTTACATGCACCGGCCACTCTTACGGTATATTATGTAAAAAATGTTTTTAATGAATTCGCTTTTTAAAACGATTTAAGTTGAAGATGCTGTTGTTTTTTTGAAATAAATAGTACATCTTCTCTATTTTGCGACACTTAGAAGAAATGTTTCGGCAATGTAAAAAATCTATAAAATATATTCAGAAATTGTTTATAAATTACATCGTTTTTACAATATGGTCGATAATATAAGTAAGTAAGGACTTGCCATAAAAAAGAGGTGGGGGTATATTCATTTTGTCATGCTCTTTAAAACACATAAAAATAAAAATATATAAAAATATATATTTAAGACCCCATAAAGTAAATAAATTCTGAGACCTGGTATCATTTTTGGACGATCTACTTAGCTTGTCCGTCTGTCTGTTGAAGGCACGACAGTCAGGGGGCTCAAATTTTGCCAGAATATTTCTTATACACAAGGTATACAAAACGGGCTAAATCGATATAATAGGTAGTGAGGTAATGCAAGAGTAGGTTAAACAAGTAAAAGCGCTATATTCGGCCGTGCCGAATCTTATATACCCTTCACAACGTGTAGTCATGCAATAACAGTAAATTCACGTATGTATGTTAAAAAAAACAAAAAAAAAAAATAAAAAAAAAATTTAAAAAAAAAAAATTTAAAAAAAAAATTAAAAAAAAAAAAATTATTGTATACATATATAATATATATAAAACAAAAAAAAAATAAAAAAAAAATTAAAAAAAAAAAAATAAAAAAAAATAATAATAAAAAAATATAAAATATATTAAATAAAAAATAAAAAAAAAATAAAAAAAAAATTAAAAAAAAAAATTTTAAAAAAATTTAAAAAAAATTTTTTTTGCCTCAGCTGGGATTCGATGCCACGTTTTCTCTAACCAGTATACACGTTTGTATGTATGTATGTTGTTGTTGTAATGTTGTTTTTATGAAAAGAAAATCGAGGTGGTCGTGGGTTTTTGCTCATATCTCAGTTGTTTATGTACCGATGTTTCTGATTTTCAATACCGATCTACTCCCGAATATTTCTGATATTTTAATACCTTACCCGGGTCCAACCAATGTCGGGGGGCTTCAAAAAGTTGATTTCAACATACACACGGACAGACGGTCAGACGGACAGACGGACAGACGGTCAGGGCTTAATCGACTCCTCTATTCATAAGCTTTCAGAAAATATATACTTTATGGGGTCGGAAATGAAAATTGTAGAAATTTCACACGGAATGACAAACCTATATATACCCTTTTTCACTGTGTGAAGGGTATAAAAAACCATGTTCTTCCAACATCAAATTAAATGCATTTTGTGTGTAAACGCATTGACGTAGAGCGATGAAATTTTGAATGTATATTATCTGCCTAAAAAAATATCTTTCCCTGAAAATCGCTTAAACTTATACATTACGAAAGGAGTTATAGATCAAAATGTACGAAAATTTATACCGCACAGTGTCTTTTTTGATATATTTTAAATTAAAAAGGTAATAAAACTGACAAAATTAGATGTATGTTTCTGAATTTTGCAAAAATTTATCTTTGATCGAGAGGCCTGCAGTAACGAAAAATTAAGGCGACACGCCCACTTTAACGCCCACTTCAACGCCCACCTTCCATATAACGCTTTATCTTATAATTTCTTTATGGACAAACATTTTTTAAGAATAAAGGACTCTATATTGAAATATCTTATTTGAATTTATTAGCAGAAACTACTTTGACACGCCTACTTTAACGCCCATTTCCCACATAGTTTACTGTTAATGATAATATTCCGTAAAAGTATAACATTGTTGCAAAAGAGAATCAGTAGTATCATTTCTAATGTAGAAATTCTTAGTGTTTCATTGTAAAGCTTAGTCTAGACGGTATGTTGAATCAGCATATGTATGCTTATATTTATTTGCTTCAAAATAACATCACATGTCTCGGTTAGCATATTGAATATGTTGGTCGTTTACACGATATGCTGAAAGTACCAATTTTTTTTAATTGAACATACGCCAACAAATGATATTTCAACACATGAGTTAACATACAATTTTTGTGTTTACACGATATGTTGAATTTCGTTTTAACTATTGTATGCTGAGTCGTTTTAACATTTGTATATATATTTGTATATGCCAAATATATTTCATACTACATATGTACATATGTGATAATAAAAAGAATAATATGAAAAAGTATATATTTTATTATTACAACTAAATTTTATATAAAAAAAAATTCTAACTAAAGTCAAACCTGAGTAAAATTTAAAAATACAAAATTTAGGACACGAAGTTTTACAATTAAAAATTAGGAATTACAAAATACAAGAACACGGAACATAACATCACTCTTTGTTGTTCAACCAACATTCTGTTGAGTACTGAGTCAGTGTGACCACATAACTTGACTTTTTCCAGCCTTTTCTCTATTTGCAATCGAATGATTTAAATATACCAGCCGAAATTTAATATTTATTGGTAGAAACATTGGTTTTCGAAATCAAGTTTAAGACAAATTAATTGTGATTTGCAGCCACATAAGTTAGTAAGAGCTTGAGACACTAGATGGTTTTCAATAGAAACAGCTGTAAAGTGAATTGAAAATCAATGGTTAGAACAAAAAACCCATTTTGAAATTGCGGCTGTTTCCGATTCGTGTCATCAAGCTAAAATTTTGAAAAATTCGTTTAATAAAAAGAATTTATTTAATATAATTTTTTTAAAACCGCTACTATCAGATGTTCAAAAAGTAAATAAAATGTTTGTAAGCAACGACTCAGATCCCACATTATTGCTTTCAGAAGTTTATTTACTATTGAAAGATCTTGCAAATCAAAGTATTTTGAAAACTGAACATTTTGATCTGTTTCAATCTGATTTGGACGATTTTTTAACTCCAGCACAATATCTAATTTTAAACAATATCTAATTTTAAAAAGACAATAATAGATTCTGAAACAGAAAAAGATTAAACAATTAATATATCAATTACTGCAACGTTTGCCAAATAAAACTTCATAAAAAAATACATTAATGAGAATTTTAAAGAAGAAATGGCAACTTTAAACTTAGATGAAATTTCTGATTTAGAATTACAATGGCAAAAATTAAGTTGTTATGAGTGGCCTAATAAAAATTCAACAATAAAATTTTGGATCAATATTTTTGAGTATAAGAATGCATTAAATTCCCTTTAGGGAATTATCTACTTTTGTGATGAAATTTTTAGTCTTGCCTTTCAGTAACACTGAAGTGGAGCTCGTATTCAGCGGTATGCATCTAATGAAAACGAAAATTAGAAACAGATTAATTTTAAATTCACTAAATTCACTTCTCTATATAAGATGTGACTTAAAAAGAATAAATAAATGTTGTCAAAATTACAAATAATCTCATTAAAAATTTTGATAAATCTAAAAAATGATAGTGATTTATTGACGAACTCTTCAGAGGTAGACAAATATTCATTTGAGAAAATATTTACTATGTAGTAAAATATTTATTAAGTATGTTCGTTTGCTTGTTTAAAATCATTTTTTGGAATTGAAAATTTTCAAATCTAAACCATTTTTCATTGAAATTGAGAAAATTCCAAATGAAATTAAGAAAATTCCAATTGAAATTGAGAATTTCAATTTGAAATTGTGAAAATTCCAAATGAAATTGAGAAATTTTAATTGAAATTGAGAATACTCCCGTTCTTCAGACTCTATGATCACCTGAGTTTCCCTTAGTTCCAACGCGTCGCGAGCTTTGTTATGCACTGCTGTTATCTTCCTGGTTTGGTCACTAATAACATTATGGACGCTGTCTCTGTTTTCTGCTTACTCCATGCACTCGCACTCGTGACCAGCAGCCTGCTCCCGCACTACAGGTATATAATAGCTTTGCCAACCCCAACATTGGAAACAGACGCTGATCAGGAGCTGCTTAATATGGAAACTGTGGGCCTGGGTTTTTACTAGGGCCTGCGAAATCGTAAGGCAAGGTCATATTCTCTCCATAAGGATACCCTTTCTGTAGTGTATGTATGTCTGGATGAGTTTTAGCGGAATTCTTTAAAATAAAAGAGAGAATAAGGTTTGGCTTTATTGACTAGAATATTTATTGATATTAAATATGAATTCGAGCATGTAGTTGCTGCCGTTAGAGCATATACATCATAACTTTCACGTGCTTATTTAAAATCAGACTTAATTTCATAAAAAATGCGTCTACTACTTTTTTGTAATGACTCAAAAGTTTCATGTTATTTTGCATAGACATGGGACATATCAGATCCGCAAAGAAAATAAATATTATAACGTCAACCTAATGAACTACGTGAGCAGTAGGCAGTTAAGTTTATTGGAATTATTCGTTCTTAACATATTTCTTTCCGTAAATTGAATGTATCACACGCTGTGTAACTTGTGGTACCATCCTGCTTAACCACGCGTGAGCAACATTATTTGTTTATGGCCAAAAATGTTTGAAGCATATTTCTATACCGATCACCATTCTGACGATCATTATAAGTATTTGAATAAATCTGACAATGGTTAAAAAACAAAGGCGATTAACCAATCCCCATTTATTTTAACTCTCATGTAATAATGACAGTAAATAAAGCTAATGGGATATTCGGTTTTATAAAGCGTAGGGCTAAGGAATTTAATGATCCTTATGTGACAAAAATTTATTCACGTCATTGATAAGACCTTTACTGGAATATGGGTCAATAATTTGGGATCCCCAATATGATGTGTATATTTAAAAACTTGAATCAGTCCAAAAACAATTTTTGCTGTTCTGCCTTCGTAACTTGAGTTGGAATCCCATACCAACTTACGATTATGTCGAAGTCGTTTACTACTCATTGCGCTCCCAACGTTACAAAGCCGAAGAATTGTTTCCAATATTGCATTTGTCCTGAATTTAGTTCTACATATCTTCAACCTAAAATATGCATCAATGTTCCTAACAGGCAGCTCAGATCTTATGAACCGTTATATATCAAATTTCACCGATCAAACTACATTAACTTTGATTCGTTTAGAAGAATTTGTGCTGAGGTAAATAAGTTCTATGCACACATCGACTTTTCCGATAATGTTGCTGTAACTAGAGAAAAGCTGATAAGGTTTCTAAATTCAAATGCTTATGTCTGGTGATGTTTTTGTCTTTCTTTGTTCATTTTATTATTGTTTTTTTTTTTAAAATATTGCTCAACTGTATATTTTTATGTTGATTGAATTAAATAAATAAATAAATGATTCCACTTGCTCACAAACCCCACCAAATAGAACTTCTTTCATCATGCATTGGCAGCTCTTGAACTGCATCCGACTAGTCTTCATACCCGATTCGTTAAATTTGTTCGTTAACACACATACTAAGCTCAGCTTAAGGCCAGCCAATACTCAGCCAGGGATCAGCTAGTATGTTATTAAATAGATTCAAAATTCTATAAGTTTTACTTATAGTTTAATTATATGCAAATAAACATTTGTATACAATATTATGTTTACAAAATTTTTTCATAAAATTGTAAAGAAATCTGATAAGAATTGATTTAATTTTGTTACAAATACTCACATTATAAATACAAAAACTTCACGTACGTTGTGCACTAAAAAAATTAAATCCTTTTCATACATACTAACATACATATGTATGTATATGTTAATATACATATGTGTATGTAAATATATATATATATATATAAAGGTTATAATAAAAATCTAATATACTCTTATTTTATTGCTCATAAAACAAAATATTGCTGAAATCACTAAAATCGAATTTTACCTGTGTTTAAGAAACCAATACCATAAAGAAAAATGTGTAACAAAACGAACAAAATTTTGTTTTATTTATATGAATAAAGTTATGTAAGTATATTACTTTCGCTGGTCACAAGTAGAAAGACCCTAACTGAAATAATTGCAATTTTACAGGAGAAGGTAAAAACGTAACAGAAACTGTATTATCATAATGAAATGCTTGTGTCTTTGATACTATTGCCTTCAATTTTTGTTTCGGATGTAATTGTGTGAAATTTTTTGAAATCACTGAAAAACTCAATTTCGTAAAAAGTGCGAGTTAGGGCGTTTCTACTTGTGACCCTCGTTATGTTCTTTTGCTGTAAAATTATTGTCAACATTCAAAATCAACTTTCATATTATTAAAGATTTATGAGCAGAAAAGTATTTAAACCCAGCGACGTCAATCTACGGATGTGACGGATGTTTGTCTTCCTACAATGATATTTATTACGAAATTAAATTGATTGCACAATTAAGAACGTCAGATCGAACAATCGAAATCAGACAATTATATTCAAAAACAGAAACACTTAAAGGATGGATATTGAAAGCATAACGAAAATGTATAAGGACAATGTCATTTGAAAGGTGAAGTAAAAAGACAAATTAAAAACTTAATACTATGATTCCCTAATTCAGATTTCTTTGAATTGTACCATACATATATAGGAATTTTTTAAATTACATTTTAGTATACCGATAAAGAGTGCTGATATTGAAATCGTAGCTGGTTTCGAAAATGCATTCCTCTCGGCTAATATCGGAAATAATTTAAAGAATATTCTTAAAAAATAATGCAATTTAATTTAATTTGATTTATAAAATTAAATAATAGAATAAATGATGTTGAGCCAGAATAACAAGTAAGAGCACTATATTCGGCTGTGTCGAATCTTTTATACCCACCACCAATTTTCCGTTCTTTTAAAGCTAGGGTTTCTTTCCCGAAAAGTTTTGTTTTCCGGGAATGCGAGATTTATTTTTTAATATCCCGGGATCCCGGCGCAAATCAAATATAAAGCAAATTTGTTTTTAATTAATAAAAAACTTTTTATTAAAAACCATAAAATAGTTTATAATGTAAAAGAAACGCTTCAAGCTATAAAAATTAATAAAGAAACTTGAATCTAAAATATAAATTGAGTACAAATATTTTTTATTGAAAAAAATTATATTCTCTAGATACGAGATCAAATATGAGCACAAAAATAAAAATACAGGTACTTCAGCTGTGAGATCAACAATAAAATCATTAGAATTCAATTTCAATATAAACAAAATAAACATCTCCTTTCGAATCGTAGCCATCTTTTTATTTCCCGCGATCCCGAAAAATAATCCCGTGAAGTCGGAAATGTTAAATAACTCAAATTCCCGGGAAATAACAAAATGTATTGTTTGTTATTAACAGTAATCGCTAAAGAATAATCCCTTTATACTAAAATATGGATCACTTTCTTTGTATAAGTTCGATATGCTAGTAAAATGTTTTCGTTAATTTAGTCTTTCAATGAAAGTGGGCGTTAAAGTAGGCGTGTTGAAGTTGTTTCTACTAATGAAAGCAACTTAGATGTTTCAGTATAGTCCTTTATTATTCCAAAATATTTATTCATAGAGAAATTATATGAATTTGAGATAAACCGTTATATAGGAGGTAGGCGTTAAAGTGGGCGTATCACCTAAACCAGCAAAATAATGACATTGACTAGAAGGATATATGTAGCAAATTTCATCATCGTAGCTCTAATTTTGTTGGTTTTATGAGCTTTTAAATTTCATTAACAGTGGATATCGTTGTGAGCGTTGTAGTAGGCGTATCGAAATTGTTTCTACTAGAGAAATTATATGAATTTGAGATAAACCGTTTTATGGAAGGTGGGCGTAAAAGTAGGCGTGTCACATTTATTTTCCGTTAGAAGAAATCATATTACAAAAAAGCCATGTTTGCAAAATTTCAGAATCGAACATCCAATTTTGTTGCTTCTATGACGTTTTTGTCTTTAAATATACCGCAAAATACACTGTGCGGTATAAATTTTCGTACATTTTGATCCATAACTCTTTTTCTAATGCATAGATTTAGGCAATTTTCGGGAAAAATATTGCTTTTACTCAGGAAATATATATTCGAAGTTTCATGACGCTATTTTAATGCGTTTGGACACAATTCCATTTTAGTGAGTATTTATTTCATTTTATTTTATTCGATGTTATTAGGACACGGTTTTTTGACCTACTGTTGCTTTACGTGCTATAACTCTCTTCCTAATATTCTGTTTTCGACCATTTACAATACCAAACAAACCTTGTGTATAGAATAGGTGCGACCTCTATACAAAATGAATATACCCCCACCATTTTTTTGGTGGCGGCATAAAATTTATATATTAAAAAAGCGATTACTTATTTTGTAGTTACTTGACATACATTCCTTATATACTTCAACATCGTCAGAGCAAAAAAACATACATATATAAATACATACAAACATACATGAACTCTGAAGATCGAAAAGGGCACATCTCTATATAAATATAAACTGTTCAGGGAATGAAGAGAAATTAAATTTTATTTTCTAAAAATATTTTAGGACTAACTGCTTTTATCGCTTTTAAGTCAAAATATGTGAACTGTAGAAATATAGAGATTTTGACGCGCTAAATTTATATCCGTTTTCAGTTCTTTTTTCTATCGCTCTAAATTTTTTTTTGTATGGGCATGCCTAATATTTCGCGCGAGTTAATGCGGTTATGCTGATACTTTTCATCATAACTTGATAAGGATAAGTTCGATTTTGATCAGCGAATTGTTAACAATATTTTGTTTTTCCACATTTTCAAGCGTTCAGGAGTTATTCAGAAATTCGTGATAAGAGCCAAAAATTGTGTACCAATGATTTGGGCTGATCCAGGAGAACACAATTCCGACAACTGTTATGCTTATGCGAAAAAAATATATAGATTAAATCGAAAGAACTAAAACAAATAGTTTTCACATCTATTACAAGTTCACAAATACCTATTCCGTATTCGGATTATATAGCAATTTCACGGCTTTCAAATTCTAACAGAGGAACAAATGATCAATCGGTCCTTACCTTTAAGCCAGAACCAGTTTCCGGCCCACCTAATAAAATAATTCCAATTTCATGAGTAACAATGGACAAGATTATTTGAGAATAGACCCTGTTTCGACGTGAATCAAAAAAGCTTGTCCTATTTTTAAATAAAGGCTACAATTTGGAGCCCAATGTCAAAGTAACCGAATAGCGAAAACGGCGATTTCCATTCAAATGTTTCTTTAAACACAACAAAGTGAACACATTCGCTTATTGCCGTGATATAAAGGGATTGATGGAGGCAATGGACATTAATTGCATAGCAGCTGAATAGCGAATGTTCATACTCTTCGAAATAGAGCTTGAAAGTCGTTTTGTTACTTAAACACAATAAAAAAAAACAAACATTCATATCGGCTACAGTATAGATATGAGTGAAACATATGATTCCATGAACATAATTTTGGATAAACTTTGCTACACTGAACACGTGTGCGAATCAGTTGTGATCTTAAAATGTTGGCAATGCAAAGAGGTTTTAAAGTGTCTCTAGAGGACCCGATTAAAAGGAAATCAGTACGAGACGCATGACTGGCTTGTTCCAGATCCAGCGCAAAAACAATACAACTACGTAAATGATCCACTCGTGCCAATGGAGAAACTAGGAATAGTTAAAAATGTCATCAAGACCGAAAATCCTTGAGTCCTTGAAAAATATTTTCCCAAAAATGAGCAAAGCGAAATTGATGGAAGATGTTCTGAATGGGCCCGATATACGAAAGCCAATAAGATCAAAGAAATTTAAAGAAGCTTTAGTCTGTTATGATTATCTTGCGTGGAGAAATTCATACGGTATTTGTTTGATATTTACTTAAGAATACTCAAAAATTGTCCCGTTATACATACTTAAGAAAAAAGCAGCATAACGAGCAGTGTTAAATCATCTATAATTATCACAAAATGCAGAAAATAAGCAAACTTCAAACACCTGCATGATCTATTGTCGAACAATCAGTTTTCGATCTTATGATTAATAAATAACGGATAAAATACTCACATTTTAAACGCCTGGTTGATCGATTTGCGATTGCACTACGTTTTGTTAGTGTATTTTAAATCAAACTCTTTTTAATCATTAACGCGAATGCTGTTTTAATCGTGTAAGTGACTAATCAGTTTTTGATCACAGAAAGTATTCAAAAATGACTCAGCAAGGTGATTTTTTTTTTTTTTAATTATCTAAACGCTAGCGGGGTAGTTACTTTGGTTGTGTTTGCTCGTATTTATTACTATAATTCTTACAGTATATACATATGTATTTCTTACGCTATTTTTATTTTAATCTTGAAGCTAGTTTTTATATTTTATGCACATTTCTTCCAGACATTTAGATGTAAATTTATTTATCTCTTTCGCATACATTGTTTTAGATTTAACCTGTTAGTTTTTAAGGGAAATGAAAGGAAGCGTGATCATTAATAAAAATAGACGCCAAGTGTTTTATTACACAGTGTAAATGGTTATTTGTTCTTCTTAATTATGTATCAAAAATTATAAGCTAATCTGCTACTGTGATACGTTGCGATACTTTTTACCTTTATTCACCAAATAAACAAATTTTAATCGCACCAACAACAAGCAATATTACAAACAATTCATTTATTGTTATGATATAATGTATTTAAGCAAAGAAAAAATAAATGAGTAAATAAACATAATAGAGCAACAACAACAATGATGTCAATAAAGGAACTGGTTAGTCCATAAAGTTAATGTACATAAAAAGATAATTAAAAGCCTGAAAGCTTATTATACGTGCATAAATATTTTTATGACAAAATGGAAATTTCAAGGATGTGTTTTTTAAATCATTCAAGAAATCATTTCTTTAAGACTATTACGAGTGTTTCTGTCCTCTACAACACCTGCAGAGACCGAAAAATATTGTTTGTTAAGCGTTGTACCTGTCCGAATTTATGTTAGTGTCCTCAGTTAGTTGAGTGTGAACATTTGACACGTATTAGTAACATTAGTATTAAATTAACCTTTCTACTATACTTCTACCATAGATTTTCATAATGGTTTGGGTTATGCCAAATATGGCTGCATAACAGCAGTTTTAGTAATTTCTTGTATGCGCTATGGTTAGTGAATACAGTCAGTATTGGGGTAAGTTATGAACAACAAAATTTAAATGTCAATTTCACGCCAATTTATTATGTTCGAAACACAGACTTTTACAAAGACACGAACAGAGATTTTGTTGTCTCAAAAAAATTTAATGTATCTTCAAAGCTTTTGTTCTACATGGATTTGTAATTTTGTCTATAATTTATACAACATTTATTTAAATTTTCATAAAGTATATGTTTTTTGAATCTTTGTAAATAGAAAGCGATAATTGAATGATGTCCCTTTGTCCGTGTGTTGATTGTAATCTGCTTTTAAAAGACCATAGTATGTTGGATATACCAGTATGTGTATGTTATATCAATCTTTCAAGATTATTCGGGAATAAATTGGTGCTTAAAACAATCAAAATCGGTCTATAATCTGCCGATTTGTTAGGCGTAAGAACGACTGCCTCAAACAAAACAACTCATTCCTGTAGTTGTGCTACACCCTATACTAATAATATTATTCTTAAAATTCTTACATAACTACTTGTTGCTATGTTAGGTTAGATGAGTAGCTCGCCATCAGTGAGTTCATGGGCCTTAAGGCCCATTGCGATACCCTGAAACTTAACGTTTTTTCTGGTATAACCAGCAGGACACATTTGAAAGACTGCTCATCATCCGGAAAAACGCCGATACAAAACCTTAAATATTCGATCCGATAAAGATGTGCAGTAGAGTGACCTTCCATAAAAAAAAATTGTGCCAGTGACCCCCTAAGAATAAAGATAATGTAAAATCTATTCCAAAAAAATTTTTTTTATATTTTTTTCAAGGCTACAAATACCGCCCTTTGAGTATTTTGTTCACTGTGTAATTTTTAGGCGCCATTTTTAGTCCCATCATTTTGTATACCGCTGTTCATGGCTCTGTATGGGCTACATTCCTGTCTTTAGAAGTTTTTTACAAAGATGCCAAATTCCTGTTATGACAATAAAAATCTCGGTTCGTACCCACCCTAATGCTGAATATCTGACTAAAGACTTTATCCTAACCATCACATGTAGGGGTTTTTATACCCGCCAACATAAAAATGGTGGGGGTATATTCATTTTGTCATTCCGTTTGTAACACATCGAAATATCCATTTTAGATCCCATAAAGTATATACATATATTCTGAATCAGGGTTTGATTTGATGACGATCTAGCTATGTCCGTCCGTCTGTCCGTCTGTTGAAAGCACGATAGAGGTTGCACCGAAAAAGCTAGGGTGCTCAAATTTTGCCAGAATCTTTCGTATAAACAAGGTTTGTTTGGTATTTAAAATGGGCTAAATCGGAATATCAGGAAGAGAGTTATAGCTCGTAATACAAGAGTAGGTCGAAACCGTGTGCTTCGAACATCACATAAAATGCAATTGTGTCTAAACGCGTTAACGTTTAGTCATGGAACTTCGAATATATATTTCTCAAGTAAAAACAATAGTTTTCCCTGAAAATCGCTTAAATCTATGCAATAAAAAAAGAGTTATAGATCAAAATGTACAAACATTTATACCGCGCAGTGTATTTTTCAGTATATTTAAAATTTAAAACCTAATAAAACGGACAAAATTAGATATACGATTCTAAAATTATGTACACTTTGCTTCTTGGTGAGAGACTTTGCTGTAACGGAAAATCAATGTGCCACGCGCACCTCCCATATAACGTTTTACCTAAAATTCATATAATTTCTCTATTAATAAAAATTTTGGAATAATAGAGTACTATATTGAAATATCTAAGTTGTACTAATTAGCAAAAGCAACTTTGACACGCCTACTATAACACCCACTTTTCACGTTATCTATCGTTAATGAAATTTAAAAGCTCATAAAACCGATTAGAGGTATGATGATGAAATATGCTACGTATATCCTTCTAGTCAATGTCATTGTTATGACAGAAAATTTAGGTGACACGCCTACCTCCCATATGACGGTTTATCCTGAATTCATATAATCTCTATGGACAAAATTTTTGGAAGAATAAAGGACTATATTGAAATATCTCAGTTTATTTATTAGCGAAAACTATATTGACACGCCTACTTTAACGCCCACTTTTATTGAAAGACTAAATTTACGAAAACATTTTACTAGCATATCGAACTTATACAAAGAAAGTGATACATATTTTAGTATAAAGGGATTATTCTTTAGCGATTACTGTTAAAAACAAAATAATACATTTTGTGCTATAAATAGGGTTTTTGTCGGGAATCTGAGCATTTAATCTTCCCGATTTACCGCGATTATATTTTAGGATCCCGGGATATGATTAAGGTGGGCACGATTCGAAGGCAAATGTTTTTGTATTGTAACATTTTTTTCTCATAAAAATTTTTCCTTCAAGGTTTTTTTTAACTTTACATTTAAAAATATTTTTACAAATAATTTAATATACTTTTTGAGGTAAAGTGTTAAAAAATTAAAAAAAAAATCAACCAACGTTACCAATACTTCAAAATTTCTACAAAGAAATAGTTAAAATTTTTTGTGGGAAGTCGTCAAAAAACTCAAAATATTGTATATATGTTAAATGCACTTTTAACTATTCGTCCAAAATCATAAAAAGGCTTTCTGACCAGTCAATAAACGCTCTGAGCATATTAAAAATTATTTTCTAAGTCGTTAAAAATTTTTACATAATATTTTTTTAATTATACATTTTATTTAAATAATTTTGTATTTTAATGATCTTATTTTTGATCTCACAGCTGAAGTACCTGTATTTTTGTTTTTTGTGCTCATATTTGATCTCGCATCTAGAAAATAATATTTTTTTCAATAAAAAATATTTTTGCTGTATCCCGGGAAATTAAAAAAAAGTAAGAGTGCTATATTCGGCCATGCCGAATCTTATTTACCCTTCACAGCGTGTAGCCATGCAATAAAAGTAGTTTGTATCACCATTCCCCATATGAAATACGTACATACATATAAAAAACATACATATATAAAAACATCCCATTGTAAAATTATAAATTTACGTATGTATGTATGTTAAAAAAAAATAAAGAAAAAAAATAAAAAAAAAATAAAAAATTTAAAAAAAAATAATTCAAATCCATATAATAAATATAAAAAAAAAATAAAATCCATATAATAAATATAAAACAAACAAAAAATAATAAAAAAATTTTTAAAAACAAAATAAAAAAAATTAAAAAAAATAGTAATAAAAATATAAATAATATATTAAATAAAAAATAAAAAAAAAAATAAAAAAAAAATTAAAAAAAAATAAATAAAAAAAATTTTGTTGGCTTAGCTTGGGATTCGATGCCACGTTTACTCTAACCAGTATACAGGTTTGTATGTACATATGTATGTATGTTTTTGTTGTAATGTTGTTTTTGTGAAAAAAAGTCGAGGTGGTCGTGGGTTTTTGTTCATATCTCAGTTGTTTATGTATCGATGTTTCTGATTTTCGATAGCGATCTACTCCCGAATATTTTTGATATTTTAATACCTCACCCGGGTCCATGCAATATCGGGGGGCTTCAAAAAGTTGATTTCAACATACAGACGGACAGACTGACAGAGCTTAATCGACTCCCCTATACATAAGCTTTCAGAAAATATATACTTTATTGGGTCGGAAATGAAAATTGTAGAAATTTCACACGGAATGACAAACCTAAATATACCCTTTTTCACTGTGTGAAGGGTATAATAAATCTTGTATTGCCGGGAAACAAAAAATTGCGGGAAAAAACCCAAGCTATGAAAGTACGGAAAATTTGTGGTTGGTATAAAAGATTCGGCACGGCCGAATATAGTGCTCTTACTTGTTTAATTTTTTATTTGCTACAGCTTTTTTTTTCTTTTTTAATAGAAACCATTTCTCTATTTTTAATATTGAAAACCACAAATACTGTTCTGTGTCCGAGAAACACCAAATTACATGTTTCTATATCTTTAAAACAAACAGAGAGTTTTTGGTTAGAAGTTACATTTAAACATCGTGGTAATATAAATTCGATTCAGTGAATTTCATTAGGTTTTCTTTCAGAAATATTTGGTGAGGAACCTTTATTAGATAGCTTGAGTACAGGTGTAAAAAACACAAATATAAAAATAGTTTGAATTCCGTATTACAGAGAAACCAAATAGCTTTTTATCTTTAAAAACTCGTAAAAACCTAAAACGCAAAAGCTTTGTGTACTGAGAATAAAATAAGCCATAAATGATGAAAATCGATGCACAAATTATAATTAAATTCACAATTAAGTGCGACAAATATTATGTAACACATTTATGAACGACATACTTACATTTTCAGGTACAAAACCACAAAGTACATATATTGCGCTAATTGCGGACCATATTAATTAGATCAAATGTTTTTTTTTTCGGAAAATCTTCGTGCGGTGTCTGATGAGCATGGTCAAAGATTCCACCAAGTTATTGTGCACATGGAAATATGATATAACGGCAAGTGGTCCTTAGAAATGTTAACTGATTTCTGCTGGGAAATCAACCGTGAAACAGAAGAAAACACTTAAAAGAAACGATCTACCAAATAGTAATTTTAATGTTATATTAACCCGTAATAGCCTAGTGGTTCCTTAAGGAACCAACCAACAATATTTAAAAACTCATTCAACGATTACTATAAAATATTGTTGTAATGCTGTACAAACTGTTCAATGATGCACATGCTACTGTTTGCGTTGATCGATATTTGAAAACAACGTTATTAAAAGCTTGTGTGTTTATTAAAGTGGTTCTTCCTCGCAACAATGAAATTTTGTGCTTTTGCTTAAAAACAACAAATTATTTTCGTACAATTTACATTGAAAATGTTGAGAAAAAAAATATTTCCGTTATAATTATAGTGTACAGAAACGTATGTTAGTATTAAAAAGTTAGTGTGGTTTTATTTTCAGTATTCTTTCTGTATATTCCTGGGTGGTCCCTTGAGGAACCACCAGGCGCTCTTAGTTAATATTATTTATATATGAAATTATATAGCAACATTATTGTAACGGTCTTTTCTAGTCGATTTTTTTAAATGGCTCGCAGAATTCAATGTTTTCGAACAGAGCAAAAGCTTTCTGAATATGTCAATTCGTTGGCTTGGGATGAATGTGAAGACGATGTAGATTTCTCTTCTGACGATTTTGAATGTGATGCTCTTCGCGATGAAAACATAGAAGATGATAACCAGGCAGAGGAATTGGATGAAACCGATTTAGTGAAAAATTCAGCAAAAGATGTGTTCGATGCAGGGAAGGATAATTCAGTTTTAGTTAACAAAACTGTAGAATTAAGTGAAAGTCATGCACTAATTATTGGTAATTCTTCCCGATGGCAAGAATATGCAATCATGTTTGAAGGTGTATCGATTGACAAAGAGTCACAAGTTTTTAAAAAGCCATTATGGCGAAAAAGTAGTCTTCAGTTATTTTCTAATTGCGTAAAATTTTATGGCGATGACTCTTTGACACCAGAAATACTTGCATTGGACACACCCTTCCAGTTCTTTTCGTTTTTTATGTTTGATGATATTATTTCAAACATTGTTGTACAGAGTAATCTGTATGCTCTACAAAATAATATTGAAAAGCCCCTAAATACAACGCCGGATGAAATTAAGCGGTTTTTAGGAATCAATTACTATATGTCAGTCTTTAAATATCCAAGCATTCGAACGTATTGGAGTGACTATGGCTTCAGCCCTATTATGGACTGCATGACACGAAATCGTCACAAAACTATTCGTAAATTTTTGCACTATAACAATAATGTGACAATGCAGCAGAGCCATCACTCTCAACAAGAATCTACAATATTGGGTTCCAGTTTTGATCGTCTTTATAAATTGCATCCCATAATTTCCGTATTGAACAGAAATTTTAAAAAGGTTCCAAAGAGAGCAAGACTTTGCGTTGATGAACAAATTTTTTTCAGAGCAAAAAAAAATATCAGGATATTAACGGTTAAATTATTAATTTAAGATTTTAGCTTACATAATATAAGTCGTTTAGGTGTAAGATTATTTACTTTTGATATAGATATGTTTTTTTGACCTGTTGATGAACTGCAAGTTTGGTTAAATAATCGAGTCAAGGACCTTGAGCTCGAATATTTAACCAAACTTGCAATTATTTACTTTTGCTAAAATAAATACATACTTATGTACGTAATAAATATCTTAATGTCAGTATTTTGTTTATATAAGAATATCTCAAAAACTAGGCGCGATAGAAAGCCCCCATTGGCGGTCAGTGTAATCGCCGAAAAAAAAATTAAGAGACAGTTAAAAAACAGCATTAATTGGCTTGCAAAAGCTAATGAGGTCAAATAATTCATTGGTGGTATTTGTTTTTCAATCGATAAGAGAGATATTTTTGATATCAGATGTTATATAAACACCTAGGCTTTGTTAAACATATTCGGAACTTGGGAACTGCGGGATAAAATCTGTAGGTATTACTGACATTCAAATCCACAGCTACAAATCCACATACTTCTGTAGTAGGGTTTTTAAGCCAATGTTTGCATAATCGTATACAACAATTTAACATGTGGTAAGACAAAGTTATCGAAGATTGCCACTAACATTCTGGTATTAAAGAATTAAATTAAAAACCTAACTAATGACCACTCTACGATACTTTTCTAAGCATACGGAATAAATAAAGAGTCAAATGATATTGCTAAGTTGGTGACGTCTAAATTAAGTGTCTTCTTCTTTCACTTGAGCGTGGTACCCTCCAGCTCCCGCGTACTAGAGTGCCAACAGATATGTATATCTTGATGCCTCCTGATAGCATTGGAACGTCCAACTAGAAAAAATTTCTAGAGTATGCATTAGCAAACTTATTTTAATCAATACCTTAATCGTCTGGTAAACATGCACGGATTCCTCTTTTATTTTAAAGGATTTGGTAAATGTTATATAAGATATGATATGACAGAATATAACACTGTTAACTGTAAAATTTAAAATAAAGCTGAAAAACATTATTTGTATAAAAATGTTTTTTCTTGTCCTTGTCCAAATGTAAAAATTTATTATGAACATGGGATATAATGTACATAGTAGGGAGGTTGAACGGCACTGAATTGCGCATACCGGGATTTTTTTGGGATTCAGGAGATAACGAACTTTAATAAAGGAATTCACGGAATTTGAGTAAACTAATTCATATTCATAGTTATTAAATAATAAAATGGCAAACAATTAATATAAATAGCATTTAAAGGATACAAACTGAAATAATTTTATAGTATTCTTATTGAATAAGAGACTAAACAAATGAGCAATTAATTTTTGAAATGGTGTAATTCCTTTCACATTAGTTTTGATATTTTCAAGTTCGCGTTTCAATGCATTCGAAATATTTAAAAATGGCCTGCAAAAAATAGCATGTTAAGGCCATGACTGACTATCAGATTTAGTCGTTGGATATGTAAAATTGTATTGATTTTTTCGACAAGTGTGTGCGATTTGATAATCTTTTGTAAATTTTCATGAAATATTAGTTTCTGTGCGATCAGAGTTGCTTTTTGTGAAACAGCTGTACAATAGAATTGTTTTTGCATCTTTTTTGTTTGACAGTATGGCATCCAATCACACATTTTGTTGCCATTTTCTCATGTAGGACAGAACTCTATCAGATTTTTATTTGACATAATCGCGCAACTTTGTAGGATAGTCAGTCATGGTCTTAAAAGTATAGAATATGGAACACTTTATAAATATTAATTCAAATGGCATTCAACTACTTTCAAAATTAACGGCCCAAATATGTATAAAAAACAAACTTATCTATCTTATCTTAAATAGGTTTTTCATACCCCCACCAAAAAATGTCATTCCGTTTGTAACACATCAAAATGCCCATTTTACACCCCATTAAGTATATATTTTCTGAGTCCTGGTTTCATTTTAGGACGATTTAGCTATGTCAGGCTGTTTTTAAATTTCTTTTAACATAAATTAGAGGGCAGCATCGGCTTTATATAGATTCATATAACTGCGGCAAAAGGCTTCATCTGTTATCTTTATTGGGTTCAAAATAACTATTATTTGCTTTAGTATAGCGCATTCTCATAATATATTTGAAATATATTAATGGTGTGTTAATATACAATACATATATATTTTCCAAATTAAAAAAAATTGTGAGCTCATTTTTTGTTGGCGAAACATTTTTGCACACTTTTCAATCAGTAGTTTATTGTGAAATTTATCATCTAAATCACCATTTGTTTCACTAACCCATTATAATCATCTGATGAAGATGTTTAATTTTCACTTGCACAACTAAAAGCGTTATCAAAAACATAATGCATGTCTACTATTCCCAAAGAATATTTTAGCAACTTGTGACATAAAATATGAAACTTGAAATTACATTTAAAATGTTAAGGGTTTGACGTTATCAAGTTTGACTTTATTTCAATGTGAAAAGTTTTAATTTTATTGCAATATAATTGTATAAAAATACTAATACATACACATAAATATTTATGTACATACATATCGTTGTTCGCAAGTTATTGTGTTCTATGTGACACATAAAACATATACATACCTATAGAACACAATAATTTAAGAACGACGATATGTATAAGTGTTTGTTGTTTTAGTTGCAAAAAAGTAAAATTCAAATAAATTAACGTTTAAATGTTTATTACAAATACATAAATGGAATTTTGAATTAGACGCTTAATTATTTATACAAGTTTCCCTTGTGAACCTGTTAAAAAATATTTCATTTTATTATTTCTGGTTCTAATGCATACTACTTTTTACTTAACGTTTCTTACCAGAGATGAATAAAAAAAAAATTGTATCTAGTGCATTGTCCAAGTTGTAAAGTTATTTTTAATTAACTATCCTAATTATGTATCCTATGGGGATAAGTAGGATAGAGGAAATGTGCAAAACTGACATTACAATTTAATATGTCCAAAAAGGAAGAAAAAAAAAAACAAAAGAACGAATAAGTAAAAACATTTGCTAACGTAATTTTAATGAAATATTTTGTTAACAGCGAAAAGGAATCATCTACATGATTATGATGAAGAAACTGAAAAGTTACATTTGGAAGAAAAGAATAAAAAAATTAAAAAGATTTTAAAAACTTAAAAAAAGGAAATTATGTGTGCATTTAAAATAAAACGTATTTAAGTATATTTCTATTTTTTTTTTTTGCTAATTAGATCAAAGTTTACATAGGCAAAAACAGCGCAATGCAAAGCAAACAACTGATTTTTTCTAAATTTATTATTTGTTGACAAAAACAAGAAGCGTGTGTATGGACAGGTTGACGTAAAGTAAACGAAATTATTTGAAAACACTATTTAATATTGGACAAATACATAAAATAAAAGGTTCCAACCTTTAAAATTGTTGTTTCAAACTGAAATACATGTGACCTTCTCCGAGAAAATGGACCTAGTGTGTCGAAAAACGGGTTTGGACTTAAGAGTGGATTCTGGTACCCAAAAAGGTGTAGAATAAGATGAAATGAGTTAGATTTGTGGGAAAATCGATAGAGATGAGAAAAACATTATCATAACAAACAGAGCAGCAACAATAGCAAAGGTATTGTCAAACTAAAAGCGAAAAAAATACGTCACCACATAGGCATGACGTCACCAAAGTCGGCACCCAATCATAACTAACCATACAGTGTTGCCATAAGATGATAGAGAAAAAGTGCAAAACCTCGGAAAAGAAAGTGTTAAAATGTTCTACAGTCCAAAAAGAAAAGTGCTACAATTTTGCAATATTGTTTTTTTAAAACATTTAAAATTAAATATACTTTTTTAATATAATAATTTGCAACATATTTATATATACTTATATTTTGTTAAATTAAATTCAATTTTATTAATATTATATTTACACAAAAAAAATGGTCAACAATTACTCAAATGTGGTAAGAAGAAGGTAACAAGTTCAATCATATAATTTTCTTCACATACCATTCATTCATTCTTTTTCAGATGAATCAATTTTAATCAAAACATCGTCCTATATATTGATGTTATAGCAACATACGTTATTTAGTTTTACGCTTTCCCTTATACGTATAACAGTACATAAAAGTTGTGTGTTCATTTTTGTTCTAAATTTTGGTTTCTTTTTAAGCCCATTAAACTAAATAAACGCTCCACTTCAGCGTTTGAAAATGATAAAACCAAAAGAGACAGCACAAAATCCGATAATTCCTTAAAAGCATTTTCATTAATTGAATTTCTAAATTGGTTTACTTGACTCCAGAGCTCCGTAGTATCCATATTGGTCTTCAGTTATATAGCTCCACTGATTGTGGATTTTTTCCATTTCAATTAAGCTATAATTCATATCTTCTAAGATATAAGTAATAGGTGCCTTAATTATTATTAATATCTATTGAATTAGATAATATAATAATGAATTATATATATTTTACCAGCTATATCCTTTACAAGAAAGAAAATATCAAATAAAATTTACATATAAAAAATAATTGATTGCATTTAAATTTTATATGAAAAAAGTGAACAAAATGCCGGATTATTATTAAAAAGTGCTAAACTAGCACTTAGCACTTTTTTGAAAATCTTGTGTGCTAACTTAAGCAAAAAATGCTAAATCTAGCATAAAAAGTGCTAAAATGGCAAGCCTGAAGCCATACCAAATCGCATCTCCCAACTGAAGGTGTGTTCACAGTGATAATTTGTTTTTTTCAAAACTTCATTTTCACACACTAGGTCCCTTTTAACAGAGAAGTTCACACATATGCTTTTGCAAATAGAGGAGAAAAAGATACTAGACATTTTTGTCGTTGCCAATTTATACTTATATTTATAAATGATTTTCATAGAAGTATTTTAGTGTCCCTTAACTTCAGGCAATACTTAAACATGCAGATAGACTCCTATTAGAATTCTGATGAAACCGCTGTGTCCATGTAATTACCTTAGCAGAATTTTTTTTTTTTTTGTTTGGTTGATTAAAATATCTTTTGTTAATTAGAAATTTAAATAACAACAAAAAGTTAACGGCTTTTTTTTTCATTTTGTTTGGTAGGTACTCATGTAAGAATTCTTATGTATGTCTGTATTCATAAGTTTTGCTTAATTAAGAGTGTGTAGCAAAAAATCCCTTTTAATAGACATTTCGCAAACAAAACGTTATTTTTCTTTAAAGAATGTGCCAAGGTCAAATATTTGTACAAGAGTAAGTAAAAATACAGTCACTGACCCCATATAGTGCAGAATAATTTTAAAAGGTACATATACATATAAGTATGAATGTAATAAATAAGTTGTTAGAAAAAAATCTACATGGGAAAAAATTATATAAAATGTTTACCGCAAGGAACATTCGGAACCACAAATTTGTATTTAATTTTGTTTAAGTAAAATTCAATTTCAAAGTACGTTTGGATTCCGGGCTACTCGTGTCAGGAGAGTTAAGGTTAAGCAGGCGACGTGTTACACAATTAGTTTTACTAGATTTAAATTTTATTAGTTTAGCTAACATTATTTTAATTTACATTTTAATTCCTATTTACATTGTATAATTTTTTTTTAAACAAATCTAGCTTCTATTTAATAAACTTTGGCAACATTGAAATTCTAAACACTACACAACAAGGCATATTCAAACAGGTAACCTCTTAGCAACAGCTGATAGGGAAGCTTTATGTCAAACATTTTTTATTCGCCTTTGTTTTGCTTAGTAATGCATTGATGGAAAAGGAGATTTTCGGTTTGGTATTTAATAATTACTTATCTAAAGTTTACTTCTTTGATAACAAATGTTCTAAGTTTATTTATATTTTCTGTTTATACAGACACCCTTGGTCATGGGTTTCTCAAATATATACCTTTTTATACCCTTTTTTCACCATATTTTTACCACAAAAATTAAACATTTTTAACCAAAGAATAATTTATAGGTACTTTTGTCACAGTTTGTAGATATAATATAACTCTAGAGATATTCGTGAAAATTTTTGAATAAAACACGCTCTAATCGGTAAAGTTATAGGCAAAAAACCTTTTTTAAAAATATACATAGATTCCAAAAATTTACAAATTTAATTTACAAAAAATAAATTTTTTCAGCTTCCAGACAACCGGGAGATTCAGTATTGGTATCATCTGAAAGGACTTGACTAGTGCAAAATAAGCACTATAAAAAAGTTAAAATTCATGTTGGCCGCAACTACAAAATGGCAATAAATTTATATATGGCCCAAATCTGGTATTTAAAAATTTAACTTCTTGAACACCCTCAATATTGGTATCAAATGAAATGGCCTGACCAGTAGAATACAGTAAATAATTCAAAAATGTAAAATCCAAGATGGCGTCTAAAACAAAATAGCGGATCACATTTTTTTAACCCCAACAATATGGGTATCAAATTAAGGGGCTTGACTAGTAGAATACAGTTAACTACGTAAAAATTCCAAAATCAAGCGTTACGTCGAAGATAATAAGGAAAAATGGCGTATAATATGAATTATAGGTTAAGCTACGATGTAGGATTATACCTATGTACATGATGGTGAAGGGTATTATCAGATTCGGCAAGGACGAATATAGCACTCTTACTTGTTTAATAGTATAGTTTTTTTTGAAAAAAAATCAACTGAAAAGTTGCTATTTTGCATCAATTCGTCATTGCATACACTTGTATGAATATTCCTTGATACAAACTTTCACGATGTTTATAAATGAATATTTTTATGATCTAAATTGCTTGTAATATTCTCGATCTGGTGTCACACTATGAGCAACCTAAAGCAATGAGTAGTAGTTGGTTATACATAAGACGTACTTAAGTAAATATCAAGTAGAATTGAAACAATAGTGAAATAATAAATCAGATTTTGAAATAAAAGAAACCATCGTTTATAAGAGGTAGATACGTGATATTATGTTTCAGAAAATTGGACCAATAACGTTATACCTGAGGAGACATCGTGCGTCATTACGCCTCTATTAATTTTAATATAGGCTAATACATTGGAAAAATAATCCCTTATTATATTCACGAGATACAATTTACGTCTCTGTGAACCCCATTTAGGACACAAGTCCAAATCTTTTATTTAGTTCATTGTTTCATGTACATACATCAAGGTATTTCTTGCAGATAATTGCAACAGCAATTTTCTATTTCACAATAGTTCAAGTTGAACAGAATAAAATTTATTTTGACTGAGCTGCTTAAGCCTTCCTGCAGACTGGACAAATGTAGCTCCCAACTTTGCTGAAACTTTGTCAATATACTAATTTTTATTTTATTATTGAACTTTAACTGTTTTAAAGACTTTATTATTTTTATTTTGGCTGTAGTTCATTTTAATACTAACTTTCTAATCATTAAATGAAGAAATCAATTTTTATTTGTGATAATGAAAGAATATGTATATTGGAAAAGTAAGTTTTAATCCCGACACCAGTCGAGTAGAATGCATTTTCGAAACCAGCTACGGTTTCATCATCAGCACTCTTTGATCGGAATGTCTTAGTGTTGGATGTAAATATCATCTATTTAACTCACAAGTTTATACGAAAATTGATTTTGTAAATTAAACTTCACTACAAATTCATATTTTTGCTGTAGTGAAAGAGAACGAAATTTACCAAACTTAAGCTTTTCCCCTTTTTGTTGTTCTTTTCAATTATCACATTTTAATACCCGCCACCAAAAAAAAATGGTGGGGGTATATTCATTTTCTCATTCCATTTGTAACACATCGAAATATCCATTTTAGACCCCATAAAGTATATATATTCTGAATCGGGGTTTGATTTTATGACGGTCTAGCTATGTCCGTCCGTCCGTCTGTATAAGCACGATAGAGGTCGCACCGAAAAAAGCTAGGGGGCCAGAATCTTTCTTATAGATAAGGTTTGTTTGGCATTGAAACTGGGCTAAATCGGAATATTAGGAAGACAGTTATAGCTCGTAAAGCAAGATTAGGTCGAAAAAACCGTGTCCTTTGATCATCGAATAGAATGGAATTGTGTCCAAACGCATTAACGTAGACTCAAGAAACTTCGAATATATATTTCTTTAGTCAAAAGAATATTTCTCCCTAAAAATTGCTTTAATCTATGCATTAGGAAAAGAGTTATCGATCAAAATGTACGAAAATTTATACCGCACAGTGTATTTTTCGGTATATTTAAAAACAAAAACGTCATAAAAGAAACAAAATTTGATGTACGACTCTGAACTTTTGCATACATGGCTCTTTGGTCAAATGCTTTGTTCTTACGGAAAAAAAATGTGACACGCCCACTTTTACGCCCACCTCCTATATAACGTCTAACCTTAAATTCATATAATTTCTCTATTAATAAAGATTTTGGAATAATAAAGGACTATATTGAAACATCTAAGCTGCATTATTAAAAATAATTTCGACACGCCTACTATTACAATTTAATAGCTCATAAAAGAGCTACGATAAGAAAATTTGCTACAGATATCCTTCTAGTCAATGTCATTGTTATACAGGAAAATTTAGGTGACACACCTATTTTAACGCCTACCTCCCATATAATGGTTTATCTTAAATTCATGTAATTTCTCTATTGACAAAGTTTTTGGGTAAATAAAGGACTAAATTGAAACATCTAAGTTGCATTCATTAGTAGAAACAACTTCAACACGTCCTGGATTAAACAGACAACAATTGAAAACAAAAGTATACACTGCTGCATTTACTGCCACACTTCCAGTGCAACGCCCTGCTGATACCGATGCACCTAAACCTCCGAGTGCGGATACTGTGTCCCTGCTAGCCGAAACCGTTTTCACCAATCCGACCAATTTGGATGATGCTGATTGGATACCCGATATTGAAAATAGTGCACCACAACCGCTACCACAAATCGAAATGGATTACATTGTGGCCAAGCTGGGACTATCACAACACGACTCCGAATGGCTGACATCATTTTTGAAGAGAAGAAAACTCACACAGCAAAATGTCAGCGCAACATCATACCGACAACGCCAAGCTGATTTTCAGAAATTTTATTCCGTTGACGAAGCAAATACGTTCACGTACGGCCATGATATCCCAGGTTTAGTGAAAAAATTGGGAATGGATTATATCGCTGGCGACTGGCGTTTATTCATCGATGGTTCAGTTACTAGTTTGAAGGCTGTACTGCTGCACAAAAAATTTTTTTAATTTATATTTTTATTTTTATTTTAAGGGTGGTGGCCATAACTGATTTTTGAAATTCATACATTTACTCAATTGCGAATAAAAGCGAAACGCGTGCATCGATTTTTATGATCTTTGTCTCATTTTGCTCATAGGTTATGTGACTTTGCGAAAAAATAACTAGACTTGAAACTTTTTTCCATTTTGGATTTTTTATGTATTTAAAAAAAAAAAAAAAATTTTAATTTTTAGGCAAAAAATAATTTTTTCCCTTCATACATTCATTTTTAACTTCGAAAGTGTTACTTGTATAGGAAAACAATATATAAACAGATTAAGGGAATTGTAATTCTTAATTTTTTAAAATTTATTTCAACTAAATTGGGCTAGTGATTGTCGAGCTATGTCAAACAACAGGGCCTAAAACGTGATAAATTCCCCTATACGATAGTACTAACTTCAAATCGATACTAACTTCAAATCGCAGGTAAGAAGACAAAACGAATGATGCAGAAATTCTTCTTTTTGGGTCTAATTTCACATACAGTTCACAGAATTGAGTTGGCAAATCATGTGTTGTACTGTGTAAGTTAGTAAAAGTTTCTTCGTCACAATTTCGTTTGCCACAAGAAGCAAATGAAGTATTGCAGATAGTGCTTTCCCAGTTTTTGATAATGCTGTTGTTCTTCCTTTTCTTCTTGGGCAAAGTTTCGATAATTTCATCTTCTCTATCTACATTATGTACACTGTTTTCTGTACATATAGACGCATTTTGCAGATCTACTATAGACCGAAGCATGCGACCAGGAAGATGACTAATACTAGCTTCATTTTCATCACCACTGTCTTCATCAATCACTTCGCCATCATCAGGTGGAAATAAATCAACATACAAAATATATATATTGTGTAAATAAATAAAGTACTAATAATACCCAGTGTCACCTACAAGTGACACTTGGTATAGATTGTTATTTTTTATGAGAACCAAATAATTTTGTTTAATAACTTAATATTAAATAATTGAAGTGAATATTTCGAAATAATAACGAATAAAAACATTTTGAATTCTCACCCTTTTGGCATTTTTATAAATTTTTTTTATCACAAGACACACTGGTATGTAAAATTCAAAACAACTGCTTAAAAATGCTCAAAAATTCCCTATTTCAAATAATGGCAGCAATGCCAAAATAAAATCGGATACAAAACAGGGTGTTGTCTGTATATTATTGATATTTTTATTATTCATTGGTATCTGTATTTATGTTTAAAAATTCCGTTAATCTTTGTCACCTGCAGGTGACACTGGGAATTGCCAAGATAATGATATTATACATGAATCATTACTTTCACGTGCTTATTAAAAATCAGACTTAATTTCATAAAAAATGCATCAACCTAAGAATGCTGGAGAGGGCCAGACGGTCCGACTAGAAGGAGGCGTGAATGCCAACGTTCCCCGCGAAGTAATACCTAGCGGCAGTCCCGTGGGGATGTCCGTTGATGATCGAGGGGGTGTGGCTTAGTACGTACACTCAAAAAAAACATGGTTGTGGTAACCATAACCGAAGAGCATCATACTATGATTGAATTGTATGATTATCGTTAAAACATATAATGGTTACCAGTTATCATTATTATGTTTAATTAAAGTATCATTCAATAATCATATACATATATGAATACAATTGAAATCGACAATCTTTGCTTTTTTACGGAAAATTATTGTCTTTTGCTGTAACATACATACATTGATTGCACTTACCAATTTAATTGCAATTTTTATACCAATATTTTTTTATATTTTCTCGTTAATTTTTAAATTTTCTTTAATTTTTAAAAATTTTTGTTAATTTTTTTGACATCTCAAACGTTTCAAATAATAAAAATTGATTCAGCAAAAAGAAGAACAGTTGAAATCAAATTATTATTAAAAAAAGATCATAGCTTGATTAACTAGTAATCATACTGTTGTCTCACCTATTATTTAACGATTATTTGTAATTTTTAATGCTTTTGAATAAAATGTTATTTTTGTCAAATTAATTTTTATACCCGCCACCAAAAAAATGGTGGGGGTATATTCATTTTGTCATTCCGTGTGTAACACATCGAAATATCCATTTTAGACCCCATAAAGTATATATATTCTGAATCGGGGTTTGATTTTATGACGATCTAGCTATGTCCGTCCGTCTGTCCGTCTGTTGAAAGCACGATAGAGGTCGCACCGAAAAACCTAAGGGGCTCAAATTTTGCCAGAATCTTTCTTATAGACAAGGTATGTTTGGTATTGAAAATGAGCTAAATCAGAATATTAGGAAGAGAGTTATAGCTCGTAAAGCAAGAGTAGGCCGAAAAAACCGTGTCCTTCGCACATCGAATAAAATTGAATTGCGTCCAGACGCATAAACGTAGAGTCATGAAACTTCGAATATTTATTTATCGAGTTAAAAGAATATCTATCCGTGAAAATCGCTTAAATTAGGAAAAGAGTTATAGATAAAAATGTACGAAAATTTATACCGCACAGTGTATATAACAAATTTAAAACGTAATAAAACTGACAAAACTATATGTACGATTCTGAAATTTTGCAAACATGGCTTTTTGGTCAAAGTCTTCGTTATAACGGAAAATAGATGTGCCACGCCCACTTTCTTCTTTAGATTTTCATAAAAATATATTAGTCATATATATTAGCATTTATTCATCTTACACTGCGCCATTTATTGTACTGTAGCTAAATATAAGATAAAGATGATAAGATAGATGACTCTACTAGCAACTACTAGATGGCATGCTAACAACCTTTTTCATTCCACAAGCGATTTTTAATGAGGGTTCGTGAAAACGAAAATGACCGAGGTTGTTGACAAAAAATTAGCTAGAGTAACAATTTGTGCCCAACTCTAAACATACATATTTGTTCCCACAGTTTTATGAGGTTATAGATTTAAAAATATAAAAAAATGTGCATCAGTAGATTTAAAATATGTATTCGAATATTTAAAACACATTTCTTAGTCAAATTATATTTTTATCTATATATTCTTTTGTAAAGGGTGGTTAGATTTTAAGGGCCACAGGGTGATTCAAAATATACAATCTCAGCATTTTGCTAAAACTGGAAATTTATTAGTAAGATTTTGATTTTTAAACTTCTATAACATTTTGCTTTTAAAGATTTTCAAACGAAATAAGTTTTGTATAATTTTAAAATTTGTTAGCAATTAGTACATGAAAATAAATTGTTTAAAATGTTTAGATATAATTTTTTTTACTTAGGTCAAAATTTTCCTAAACTCCCATTTTTAATAGAGCATAACTTCAGGAAAACATAAGATAACAAAAATAAATTAGCACTATTTCGTAGATAAAACTTTCTTCTTAAATTCATGTAAATTCTCTATGAATAAAGATTTTGGAATACTAAAGGACTATATTGAAATATCTAAGTTATGTTTATTAGCAGAAACTTTATTGACACGCGTATTTTAACGGCCACTTTCATTGAAAGACTAAATTTACGAAAACATTTTACTAGCATACCGAAGTTATAATGGGTGGTTTAATTTTAAGGGACTATGATGATTTTGAATAAAATTATTATGAAATTATTATCATTTATTTTTATAATGATAATATTTGTATGCTTCAATTATGTATGGAACAAAATATCGGCCAAATGGCCCCCCAACCTAGGCGGCACACCTCGATCCGATAGTCCAAATTTTCAATGACACTGTTGATGCTCAATTGTTGGGCACGATGATGAGTCGAGGTTGCTTTCTCTTTTGCCACGTTATCGTGAAAAACAGCAATGTTTCCCATTCAACGAACTAAGATGGCATTCACAGATGTTTTCACATTTCATACAGACCTGCTTTGCAGACATTTAAATATTTTTTACAATTCTCACGATTGTGGACGAATTCGAACGATTATGTTGACCAAAAGAATCACGAAGTGCACAAAATGCATTTTGATTTGAACGCCCATTTTTATAAAAAACCTGAATAACTTTAAAGCGTTGCTTATTTGCGTATCTTTCCACGGATCAAATTGAGTAAGTTTGAGATTGAGAAATGTCAAGTGAAATTCAGAAAACAAATTTAAAGACTAGGTGTAGTTCACCTTCAACATGGGCCCTTAAAATTTAGCCACCCTCTACAAAGAAAGTGATAAAAATTTTATTATAAAGAGATTATTCCTTAGCGATTAACAAAATAATAAATATTGTGCTTTAAATGTACACAAAATTGGTGGTGGGTATAAAAGATTCGGCACAGCCGAATATAGTGCTCTTACTTGTTTTAAATCATACTATTTTTAAATGATAACCATTTTGAAAGTTTTACGAAAAGTAATCATTAAATGATACGATTCAAACAAATGCTTGATTATCGTGACAAAATATATGATGAAATGAAACAAAAATAACTATTACTTGTTTTCGACAGCCAAATATTGTTATAGAAACTATAATATGACCGTCGTGATCATGTCGTAACCATGATTTTTCTTTGCGTGTATGCGCTACGGCGAATCGTACATGCTTGTGGCTCGGGCCACTAGTATATATGAAGATTCCACACCGCCGGCTCGAAAGCAAAACAATTGTATGTATGACACGCTGTGTGACTGGTGGTACCATCCTGCTAAACCACGCGTGAGCAACATTATTTGTTTATGGCCGAAAATATTTGAAGCATATTTCTATACCGCTCACCATTCTGACCTTCATTATGTTTGAATAAATCTGACAGCGGTTAAAAAATAAAGGTGATCAAACAATCCCCAGCCAAGACTGAAGCCAGAAAGTTTTTTGCTTAGGTGTTAACATTTTTTACGATTATTTTCTGTGTTCTTACATACATTATGTTCTTAGAAAGTAAATCTACCTTCACTTTTGCTACAAGAGTTTACGTATCTATACTTGAAATTTGTAGGTAAGCACATATGTATGTACATATGTACATAAATACTGAACCTGCATACAGATAAAAATCCATGCACTTTACACCTCATAAAGATTTACGAGAAAAAAGTAAATAATTCACAGACTTACTATGGCTTAAGCACATACATACTAGCAATCATACTTAATGTAAATGTTGGTGAATATTTGTGTGTATATACTCGTTGCAAATGCACATTATGTAAGAGAAATATGAAGTTTGCCAGTAAAAAATATTCACTAGCAACAAAAATGTTTATCAATACGGATAATGAATGTGAACGTAAATGTAAATTTACAAATGTATTTACATATATAAATACACGTATAACAGTATGCATATTCGTTGGTAAATAGTTGTGTGAGCCAACATTATATCCAGTTTAAAGAAAAATATAATTTTATTTCTTTCTATTGCTGTTCATCCAGCAAATGATGACATTTTTTTATGTACACAAGCATGTATTCGACTACCGGGGCATTAATATAGCGCAATTCAATGCTTTTTCCTTAGTGTTTGATTTATGTTGACACAATTTTTGTTTAATTACAAGATTCAAATTTTTTCTCATACCTACTCGTATCTGGGGGAATTGCCAATAAAACACATGCATTTAAGTTCTTTATTCCAACACATTTTTAGAACTCATCTAACTTTTTATTAAAATAACAGTTTAAACATACATAAATATTTGTAATTCAAGAAACTATTTACATACAGGTATCCCTTGATTTATACGGTTTGATTAAGGTAAAGAAGCAGTACCAAATCCTTTTGTAGGACCGGAATTTTCATAAACATATCTTTAACATTGCTTTCTTCTTCGGAAGACTTATCTACATACATATATCAATTAACCCTAGCCCTTATACCCAACTTTTATTACGTAAACGTATACCCAAGTACATGTGTGGCCAGCAGCAATTTATAAGCAAAAAATTATTTTATTCATACAATTTGTACTTTAATATATTAATTAAAATTTTGACTGGTTAGAATAAGTTTGTGTACATAGCACTACTTTTATATTTTAGATCTGGCGACGTTCTGCTTGACATATTATTAAAAAATGATGGCAAAAGAAACTTTTAATTGCCTTCGAGAAATATAAGAGGTGAATTCATATACATATGTATATAAAAAATAATATAAACGTAATGAAAATACCAGATTGTCTAGTGCCGATAGAAAAGAGTATGCCCAAAGGCTTTTTGACGACATTTTAGTGGACGATATATGTATGTTTATCCGGACACTGAAAATATCAAAGAAGAACATAAAAAACTCCCAATCGAAGTTACATATTCGGATATTGAACAAACGAAGGAGAATATCTATTATGACGATAATATTGATAATGGGGAAGATGATGACCAGGAAAGCAACGCTGAGGATGGTCCAGTGCAAATAAATCTGGGTGCAGCTGAATTCGCTGCACGTGATGCGGAGGCTATATATAGAGCATACAACGCCAATCCTCTGGAGGGGCAACTTAACATTTAGAATCCTGTGATGTTGAGCGAGTGTATGCATTCAAAGGAGTGCTTATTATGGCTGGTTAAAACCACAGTAACGGCGGAAGTATTCCAGATTTGTTGTCGGTAGAGAATTGTCTACTTTATCGTGCTGCAATTGGCATCAAAAAATTCCAAGCAATACTGCGATTTATAAGGTTTGATGATTCAAACAGAAGAGAAATTCACCAACAAACTGACAAAGCTGCTCCAATCTCCGAGTTGTGGACCGTGATGAACGGTCAGTCAATGTTCAGGTAATGCGCAACTCCATCACGAAACTTGGCATATCGAGTTTTGTAAGTACGGCCATGCAAGAAAGAGTTGACGCGTCAACTTTAACATCTGCAGCGTCAAGTGTGTGGGAAAAAATCCAAGTTTGAAGCTGCTTTTTGTATTATATTCACGACGAGCACAAAAGACGTACTCGTAACATATGTTTTAATTGTAAACGGCCATCATGTGTGCATCATTCAAGAAATTACTTTGTATGCGAAAATTGCAATAATGGCGACAAAACTTTAATTGAAGTAATAAAAAATAAAATAAAAACATAAATTTACATAAAAAAACAAACATATTTTAATTTGTATAGACAATTCATACAATTGCATTAGTGGCCACATCTGTACTATACGTATACGTATACGTTCTTGGGGGTCTCGGACTAGGGTTAATTCTACTCTTTGGAAAACTTTTATGAATTCTAATATTATCTTTTGGAATATGTGCCGGCTATTGTTTTTTCAAAGATCTTTTAAGTGTAAAACTGGCGGCAAATTTATTTTGCAAAAAAAAAAAAAACAAGTAACAGCACTCTTTTCGGCTTTGCCGATCTTTTGATACCCGCCACCAATTTTGTGTAGTTTTATAACGCAAAACTTATAATTTTGTTATTAACAGTAATCGCTAAGAAATAATCTCTTTTTACTAAAATATGTTTTGCTTCCTTCGTGTAACTATTTACAATGTTGTATTTTTAAGGAAACTGAAGATTATGAATTGGTAGCTAGAGGTAGTTTTAAAGAACATAATTAGCATTGTGTGAGCATGGCACCTTCTAGTTTTAAAATTACATAAATAATGTTTGAATTCAACTTAGACAATCCAAGTTGTTTTTGTCCATGTAGAAATAATATAGATTTTAGATAAAGCTGAGGTGGGCGTTAAAGTACGCTTTTTACTTTTATTTTCTGGCGTTAATTCAAAAACAACCTGAAAGCTATATATTTGAAATTTCATCATGATACTCTAATTTTGTCGGTTTTTTTATCTTTTGAGTTTCATTGATAGTGGTATACATATGTGATAAATGGTCGTCAAAGTAGGCATATCAAAATAATATCTACTAATTAACTAAATTTAGATACTTTTAAATAGAGTCCTTTATTCTAAAAAAGTCTTTACCCATAGAGAAAATATATTAATTTAATTTTAATTTTATTGTTGAACTTAAATGTCTTAAAGAATTTATTATTTTTTTTCCGACTCTAGTTCATTTTAATACTAGATTTCCCAATATAACATGAAGAAATCAATTTTTATTTGTGATAATGAAAGAATATACTGGAAAAGTAAGTTTTAATCCCGACACCAGCCGGAATGTTTAAGTTTTAGATGTAAATATCATCTATTTAACTCACAAGTTTATACGAAAATTGATTTTTGTAAATTAAGCTTCACATACAAATTCATATTTTTGCTATAGTATAATCTAATAATAAGAAATGTAGTATTAAAATGAACTAGAGCCAGAATATATTAATTTAAGATAAAGCGTTATATGGGAGGTAGGAATTAAAGAGGGCGTGTCAGCTTTATTTTCTGGCATTATAATAACATTAACCGGAAAGCTTTATAAACAAAATTTCATTATTATACTTCTGTCGCTTATTTGAGTTCATTTAAAATCGTTTTTTTGTAAAGTCCTTTATCCTTGCACTACTTGTATGAAGAAATTGTATGAACGTCATTGAATTGGCAACGTCTATATTGTAAGTGGACGTGTCACCTTAAGTTTCTGGGACTATAATTACATAGACCAGAGAGTTATATCTCCAAAATTTCGTTTTATGAGCTCTCAAAATCCATTGAGAATAGAGTATGTGGGCGTTAAAGTATGCGTATAGAAGTACTTTTTTCCAATGAACTCAACCTTAATTTCACCTTAAATTTTCGTTGTTTCAGAATTTTAAATTTTGTTCTGTCAGTTTTGTGACGTTTTATATTTTAAGTAGACCGAAAATAACACGGTGCGGTATAAAATTTCGTTTATTTTGATATAGATTTAAGCAATTTGAAGAGGAAGATTTTTTTTATTCAGGAAATATACTAAATAGAAATTTGTATAATTGCAATACTCATTATTAATTATAACTAAAATAATTAAAAACTGCGTTGCATTACTCAAAAACTGTATAGTCGACGGTCGCGAGTTCCAAAGACGAGTACAATGAATTAAAAATTGCCATTCAGACAAAAGCGTTTTAAATCTAATTGAAATAAAAAAAGTTAAAAGTTCATACATATATAAGAAAATATCTTCAATAAGATAATTCAAGCAAAATGGGGTCTGTTAAAAAAATAATAATATGAATAACAATAATAGTTAACGCATGCAATTAATAAAATCATTAAAATTAAATACTGAAAAACAGGAAGTATCTCATTGCTAACATATTATGTTTGACATAATAACGAGAATGCGACTTTTGTGCCGCCACAAAGTGTAGCAAGAGCAATTTTCAGAACACCAAAGTCCAAAATCGTGATTTAGAAGGCATAAGTCGTGTTCACATTAGTCGAATATTTAACGAAATAGACGCTTTCTGCTTTAACAAATAAATGTTTTTTAATTATTATTATTTTTTTTTTACTAAATTAATTTGTATAAAGAAAATAACAAAAAATATATATATATATATATATATATATATATATATATATATATATATATATATATATATATATATATATATATATATATATATATATATATATATATATATATATTAAAAATAGTGATAACACTCACATATTTGGAAAATATTTGCCTATTCTGAATTTACTAATCGATGACTTATTATAAAGAAATCGTATGCCAATTTTCTATTACTTTGCAGGAGACGGAAAAAGCTGAATAAGATTAAAACTATAAAATGAGGTTTGGACCAAATTTTTCAGGGTTAATGTGTTTGTTAGTAAACTACACAGAAAAAAATAAATATGAATTTCAATTACGAAATTAATACTATTAATTAAAAAAATGTTTAATACTGCTCCAATCATCAAAATAATACTATTAATTAAATAAAAATTAATAGTTGTAATTGAAAAAATATTGCGAAAAAATATCAATTAAAACAGTATTAAAAAATTAATTAAAATTTTCCTTATTTTTAAAAATGATTTTAATTAATTGAATCATGCCTATAATTGATATTCGCGATTTATATAAATAAACAATTTATTGTATTAGTAATTTATATTATTAAAACTATTTTTAATAAAATTACCCAAAAAGACAAAATTAATTTTTTTAATACTTTTTCTTAATATAAATTTTAATTCCATTTCATTACTTATATACTAACAATTTAATATAAGGTGTAGGGTTACACAAGTACACATACTATGCTATCTCAAGCGCCGAAGTGGTTTTAAATTCATTCGTCGATTGTAGCGTATTTCCATAGACCTACGACATTAAAAACCCTACAAGAGAAATTATTGCCAAATCAAATTGCACGGTTTTGATTAACAATTCTCCGTCATCTGTTGAATAGATAATTGAACACTTAAATTGTTTATACAGAACTTTCACTTTAACGTTCACTATGTAACATGTAATAGGGAAGTTTAGTCCACGTTTAATCGTTCGATTGGTTGAAATACAAAAAAAAATTGGTAGCATCAATAACCCAGACATAATGGAATATTTACTGGTAAAAAAGCTTGATCAGAGTGTAGACTACTACTGACTTACCTATTAAAACGGGAATCTTGAGTAATATACCAGATTACAAGAAATTTTGGCTTTGGACACATCTAGAATGAAATTGAAACAATTTATTATATTTAAAACAAGATATATTTATTATATGTTTGCACCTACCAACCTTCCAGAACTATCTCTTGTAGATTGTCCACTATTTTTTATTATTCTGCTCCTTGGATTTATTATATTATATTAAATTTATCCCTCGAAAGCAAATTTTCAAAAAAAGTCATTTAAAATAAAATTTTTTTATTTTTTCAACTGACAGAAATCTCTATGTTTTTTGAAAATATTTATATCAATTAAAAAAATTAATTCAATTAAATAAAATTTTAATTGGAATTTAAAAACAAGTCAAAAAGTCAATTAATTAAAAAAATTTAAGGAATATTTTTTTCTGTGTACCAGAAATCGTTAAAAACGTTATTCAAATAAACTCTTGATATGTTCTTTTTAAATTAAGCCATCGAAATGTGGCTTTGCAGCATTTATCTCAATTGTAGATGGCAAGTGTTTCATATTTCAAACTCAATTGACATTACAAACGTATGCACAGATGCATTAAATCACGTATTTGTAAGAGTAATGTTCATACAGATATCAAAACAAAATCTCACAGATTGCAGAACTATAATATATACACATAAAGTAAAAAGCCAATTTATGTTAAAAGTTTATTTTCCTCACAAGCCAAAATACACAAACTATGTATCGAATATATTTAAGTGGATACATACAAACAAACAATCCGATGACAAGTTAATGACATTAGTTTTTCCATTAGTTACCAAAGGGAAATAATTTAACTTTTCTTTTATCTCTGTTTCTGCCATTTGATCTATATTCGGAATTTAGCAACTTAAAATGAATAAAATAGTTTAACAAAATGGTCACACTCACTTTCTCTTGGACACAAAAAACATTATTTTGTTGCACTGGACTTTACTATATTAGTGGTGTGAGAAATTATCAGAGCTATACTCTACTTTACAATTGTTAATGGCTGTAGTAAAGCGCATCGTATACACCCTGCAGATGATATTGATCAATTGTAAATAAAAAAAAAAACAAGAAACAGCTATTGATTTACTCTTACCAATATAACCTTAAGCATTTCTACATTTTTACAACAATGTTATATTTTAACGGAAGCGGAAGAATACAAATTCTTAGCTAGAGGTAAAGACAATGCTAACTTTGTGTGGGCATGGCACCTCCTGATTTTAAAATAACATGATGAATGCTTGACTTTAATTTAGATAATAGTATTAGAATTTTTATTTTTTTATTACATTCTTATCATTAAAGAAATAATATAAATTTAAGATAAAGCGTTATATGGGAGGTGGTCGTTATAGTGCGCTTGTCACTTTTATTTTCTAGCATTACAATAAATTTATTTTTAAAGCTATTCATGCGAAATTTCGTCATCTAATACAAAGAAGGCGTATCACAGTAGTTTCAGCTGTTGAATTTAATTTAGGTATTTCAATATAGAGTCCTTTGTTCTTTCAAAATCATTGTCCATAAATACATTATATGAATTTAATATAAATCATTATATGCGAGGTGGGCGTATACACTGTGCGGTATAAAATTCAGCAATTTTCAGAGAAACATATTATTTTACTCAAGCAATATACTGGCGATATTGTATCGCTTTGCGTTGTTACGTTTCGATGCAATCGCATTTTTTCGATGTAAAAAGACATTTTTTACTCATTATTGCATTATTTACAATCTTTAACTTTCTATTTTCTATAACTCTCTATTTTCTATAACTCTATATTTCAATATGTTACAAAGGGAATGACAAAAAAAATACGATTTTTTTTGGCGGTGGGTAGATTTACTTTATTTTCAAAATATTACTAAGAAATATAGAATGGACTTATTGGTACTCAATCCAACTATGACATATCAAACTGGGTTAATTCTATATGTTTATAATACATATACATATGTATATATTGTATATCTTTATTATGTTATTCGCGAAAATAATTTAAAACTGATAACATTCTTACTGTTTGTTTTATGATGAAATGGTGGACGAATTCGAAAAAGTGGATTAACTTTATCGCTTCCCTGATGACAAGGATGATGACGATCACTTCTCAAAATTATCGGATAGTGACTCTGAAGATGATACCGATAATATGTACCTTGATAAATCTGATCTTGATTTACGCGAAGAAAAGATAGTTGCTCGACTGTATGGTTCAAAAATACCTCCGTGTTGTTCAAATCAATGCAATGAAGTGATCCCTAAGAAGATGGCTGTGGATTTTCGTACGTCTTTCATGAATTTAGATAAGGAATCCCAAAGTCAAAAGTTGCTGATCAATCGCGAGCTATGAAGAAACGGTACAATGAAATATATATTATTTTCGAAGTTTGCCGATATGCCGTGATATGTAATTTTTCCATTATACAATGGGAATTAAACGCTACAAAAATCTAATCGAACATTACGACAAAAATGGTGTTTATCCACGCGAACATGGCATGACGAATAAAATTAATCGTACAGATGCTTTAACTACTTTGGAAAAAAAAGAAATTGTTTCATTTATCTGCCGTTTTGCAGAACTGCTAAACTGTTGCAACCAAATCATCGTGATTATCGTTTATTGAAACTTCCAACTACTGAAAGTAAGACTTCTGTTTACATTAGATACACCAACAGCGTCGAACCGGGTAAAACTTTGCACTTTTCAAACGCTGTGGAAGAAATTTTGTCCCCACATCGTCACTATGAAGCCGGAATACGATTTGTGCGAATTGTGTTGAAATCTTGCAAAAGATGCTGTTGATACAGTAAACGTTACTGAAGTTGAAAAAGAAACTGCATTGAAGGTGTATTCTGATCATTTGCAATCTGCATAAATGAAAACATACATCTGAGTAGCAATAGCAGCTTCGATGATAAACCAATTATAATTCCGTCACCAGGGTTATCGATGAAGCGTCAATGGTACTTGTACAAAGACATCCGGGGTTTATGTTTTGACGATTCAAAAAAAGATTCGGTTGCTCCTCTTCCTTTGGTCTCTGAAAATGGAAACAAAGAGGAGGATTCGGATGATTCCTTAAGAAGTGGAGGCAGCAGACGTTAAGAAGAAATCGAAAAAAAAATTAAGGACCGGTACCGTCAAGTTCTAAGGAACCAATTCGCAAGAACCGTCGATTAAAATGATTTTTCTATTTTTTAAATTGTTCATAAGGAAAAAAATAAATTTTTTGTAGTTTCGTAAAATCAAGTTATTTAGTTAATTAAGTAGGGGAAAAAATTAAAATAAATAAATTTTACCGTTAGGTCCCTTTCTAGTTGCGCTTAAAATCGTCGACTTCACTTTTATAAAAAGCGCATATCTCTGGGAGAAAACACTTTTGGGGCATGGGATCGGTCTCATTCGATGCTTAGATGTTGTCCACATCAAATCTGTCACTGCGCTGTTACATATATATATATATATCTGTTTAATTTTCTACCAAATATTGCGTTTTAGTTTTAACTTTTAAGCATAGTACGCAAATCATTCGAATAGATATTTATCGTGAATAATATTAATTCGAATGAATTAAATTTTCCACAGCTGTTGACGACTGCGCAGCTACTTAAAAGCAAAACGATTGATTTTGTTTACGAACTGTTGCTTTGATATAGTACGAAGTAACAGTAAAACACAATTGTACGAATGCAAAAACAAAACTTTTCAACAGTTGCTAATTTTTTGCAAAGCAGAAGGGAAAGCAAGAGTTTATTTTTTAACTGAAAACTGTTGCTTCAAAGCAAAAGCGTTTTAATTAGAACTTTTGCTTTTTTAATATCAGTTTTAAAAAAAAAGTGTACTCTTGCTTTGCTTTTGCTTTGCAATATTAAAAGGTTAAGTTGTGTGTTGGTTTTTCAAGCGAAGCGGTCGGATTCGAGTAAGGGAAATTGATAATTGAAGGATTTTTGTTTTGGCTTATGCAAGATTTTCATTAATAAAAAACTTTGGATAAATTAAAACCATTTTGGTTAAATAGATTGTCTACTTTTTATATTGATTTTAAGCAAAATAATAGAAAATGTTGCTGTAGCATTGTATTTCGTCGTATATCTTTTAATGATAATTTTTTTTTCTAAGCAGTGTTTGCTTTCTTGAGCTTTGTAGCTTTAAAAACAAAAAAGCTCTAAAACAGATTTTCCCTTAAGCGAACTCATGTTCTTTCAAATAATAGTAAAAATATTTAATTTTAGTTAAGTGATTCCTTCAATTAAACGGCGGCAGCTTAACCGAATCTGACTGTATTACATATTTTCTTACACACACATTTTTTTTATGTGGCGCCAAAAAATTTTTGTGTTGTATTCCTTGCAGTTGATGATTTTCACATATCGATGAATTACTTCCTCAACCTCGTATCTTAAAAAATAAAATTGTTCAGGAGAGACAAAAAAACGGTTAATCTTTTTATCTTCGGTGTTTGGTTAAAAGTTTAAATGCAATTTTAAGGAATTGATTGTATTTATGTATATTAGTAGTAATAATATACTAATCTTTTTAGTTAGGTTAGGTTAGGTAGAACAGGCAGCTGTTGTACAGCTCACTTGGGTCCATTATATTGATCCCTTTGTGATACCTGAATAGAAAAGTAAGAATAGAATAGAAAAGAAAAGAAGCAGACAAGTCCAGAGTCTCCGGCGGGAATCGAACCCGCAACCCCTAAGCTAGCAGAACAGCACACTGCTGACTAGTCCATCGGGGCACCATCTTTTTAGTTAAAGCATGAAACAATCGTTTGATATGAAAAAGTCAAAACCGTATTTTTTAAGTTACGAGGTTGATGAAGTAAGGCATCGATATACCTTTTTATTAACGTCGTTTGTTTTTTAGGTATTGTTGTTGTTAAAAGAAGCATTAAGTACAGTATGACACACAACTTTTTACCTATAGGCGCTTGAAATATGCTTATATATAAAGTGACTTTTATACCTAGTTTCAATTTAAGACAAACACGGATTTTTACTTTACTGAATAAAAAAAATTAGGAATATAATGAATTTTCTGTTTACATTTTCAGGTATATATGTTTATATATGTTTTTTGCTAATACGCATATCCTTTTAAGACTTTATCCTTTAAATTAAATTTGTGAGCATAAAAGTATATGTAAGCATAAATATATAAAATATAATATTTATATACGATACAGCTACTTATATGCATATAAGCAAAATACAATCTATTAACAACGCATTGTGTGTTGTTTAAATTATTATGGCTGCTATTGTACATTTTTTAATGTTAAGATTTTTTTCATACCACAAACAACAACAACTAAAAAGACGAAATTTTTGAAAAGTATTATTCGTTTTTGATTCAATTATGCTTGGAATGAAATATATTTAATTTGTGAGAGGAATGCAAAACGGCGAATTTTAAAAATAAAATTTGTATTGCAAACGAATTAAATAAAAAAAATATTTATTTTATTTGCGAAAAGAATGAAAAAACATAAAAATCCTATAAAGAATTTGTCTCGCAACTTTTATCTTTTTTAATTCAAATTATAATTCAAAAAACGAGAGAAAAAAATGAAATTGCATTTGCAAACATAATTTTTTGCGTTCTATGTCTACCAGTCAAGCCCTTTTATTTTATACCAATATTGTTGGGCTTAAACAAATTGCTCCGCCATTTTGTTTCAGACGCCGCCATCGAGGATTTTACACTTTTTTAATAGTTTACTAATATTGTGGGACAATGGCGTAACTACTATATTCAACTTACATATATATTCGCCATATAATCTTGTACACCATGCTGGATTTTTTCTTACTTTCATAGCTTGCTATATTTTAATACTCAAGCCCTTTCATTTGATCCCTATATTACCGAAAACCAGGGGCCAAATTACGGCATTCGATCACGATCGAAATTTTTCTCGAACGATCGAGTTCGCTGTGCTTAAGGTATAGAGGTTCTAATAAGAATTTTCAAATTTCGATCATGTTCGAAGCCGTAATTCGGCCCCAGCTATTTCCGTTTGTAAATATTAGGAAAAAGACCTAATTTGTGAGTTTTAAATATGAGTTTAAACAATTTTGATATATTTAAGAAAATATATATTTTTTCAAACAATTTTTGCCTATAACTTTGCCGATTAGTGACCAATTTGTCCAAAATTTTTCATAAGTATCTATAGAGGCAGTAACAACGTTGTAGTAACAACGGTGTCTATAAATTATCTTAAGGCTGAAAAATTTTAATTTTTGTTGTAAAAATAAGCGCAAAATTAAAGGCAGTTTATTTGCTTATATATAAGAAAGTTATGGGGCGAATACGCTGATTTCCAATACCGATCTGCTCCCAAATATTAAATCGATTCGATAAAATTAACACTATTATATGAATTCTGCTGTATACAAATTAAAGTGCATATTCATTTTTGCATAATAAGCTAAATTATAAAAAAAGAAAAAGTTAATTTTCCATGGGATATTGTTCTTCGAAAAAATATGGGCAATAAGTTTTTTCGCTATAACTTCCTCCAAATTGTCCAAAAAAGTTGATATCTGCCTAAAGGTTGTTTCAAATTCCACGATTGCAATGATGTGATTATCTCAATTATAGCTAATATCGACTTAAGCAGTGTTTCCTTTTTTTATATATTTGCTTTTAAATGTTTTAGAATTATAGTAAATAGTAAAAATAAATTAAAATTTTGCAACCTCTAGTAAACACGAGTCTTATTATATGTTTTTATGAACTTAGCATCACAAATTGTTTTATTCATCATCAATTGTTCGCATGCATAAAATGGTTGCGAAAAATCTATTCCTGGAAACAAATTGAATGTAAACACTTTCATTAAAAGTGTCAATTGAAACATGTCAAATACGATTTTTCTTTTTCAATCAAAATACTAACCAAAATCAACCGAGTCCTAGTTAGCTGCAATGATTTTTAAAAGGCGATAGAACCTAATACACTTTGTGTCTATATAAGCGTGAGTAAGTATCCACTCAATTCAATACTTCAAATATTTCATTCCATTCATGCCATTTCCTGAGCAAAAAATATCAAATACACTTGCCAATAACCAGAAGCAACAAAGATTTGCTTACAACGTATACGTACGAGCGTTTTTTGACTCGTGTACTTGGCATTGGAACAAAGTTATTTTTAATCAGATTTTTCTTGTTAAGATATACTTAGTACAAGATGAAGGAAAAAATAAGACACAAAGATCTACAACGCAGGACATAGAGATGATGTCAATTGAAATAAAAAAATAATATCAAGTTGAACAAACTACTCGTATTGACAAAACTATTCAAACAGTCAAGTAAATTTTTATTTTCACAACTTTCTCTACCGGTTTTTTTATACCCGCCACTAAAAAAAATGGTGGGGGTATATTCATTTTGTCATTCCGTTTGTAACACATCGAAATATCCATTTTAGACCCCATAAAGTATATATATTCTGAATCAGGGTTTGATTTGATGACGATCTAGCTATGTCCGTCCGTCCGTCCGTCTGTTGAAAGCACGATAGAGGTCGCACCGAAAAAGCTAGGTATTGAAAATGGGCTAAATCGGAATATTAGGAACAGAGTTATAGCTCGAAAAGCAAGAGTAGGTCGAAAAAACCGTGTCCTTCGAACATCGAATAAAATGGAATTATGTCCAAACGCATTAACGTAGACCCATGAAATTTCGAATATATATTTTCTGAGTAAAAACAATATTTTTCCCCGAAAATTGTCTAAATCTTTGCATAAGAAGAGGAGTTATCGATCAAAATGTACGAAAATTTATACCGCACAGTGTATTTTTCGGTATATATAAAAACAAAAACGTCATAAAAGCAACAAAATTGGATGTACGACTTTGAAATTTTGCACACTTTGCTTTTTGGTGAGATGCTTTTTTGTAACGGAAAATCAATGTGCCACGCCCACCTCCCATATAACGTTTTAACCGAAATTCATATAATTTCTCTATTAATAAAGATTTTGGAATAAAAAAGGACTATATTGAAACACCTAAGTTGTACTCATTCGCAAAAACAACTTTGACACGCCTACTATAACGCCCACTTTTCACGTTATCTACCGTTAATGAAATTTAAAAGCTCATATAACCGCCAAAATTAGAGGTATGATGATAAAATTTGCTACGTTTATCCCTCTAGGCAATGTCATTAATGTGCCAGAAAATTAAGGTGCACGCCCACTTTAACGCCTACCTTCCATATAACGGTTTATCTTAAATTCATGTAATTTCTCTATTGACAAAGTTTTTGGGAAAATAAAGGACTATATTGAAATATCTAAGTTGTATTTATTAGCAGAAACTTTATTGACACGCCTTCTTTAACGCCCACTTTCATTGAAAGACTACACTTACAAAAGCATTTTAGTAGCATATCGAAGTTATAAAGGGTGGTTAAATTTTAAGGACCGATTTTGAATTTAAATAAAACACAAATTATTTAGGATATTATTATTATTTATTTTTGTAATTATAATATTTGTATGGTTCAATTATGTATTTAACAAAATATCGGCCAAATGGACCCCTCCCCCCATCCTTGGCACAACTCCCCTATCTGATGGTCAAAATTTTAAATGACAATGTTGATGCTCAATTGTTGGGCATGATGATGAGGCGAAGTTGACTGCTCTTTTGCCACACTATCGCAAAAACCAGCAGTGGTTCCCATTCAACGAACTAAGAAGGCATTTACAGATTTCCTAACATTTTATACAGACCTGTTTTGCAGAAATTTAAATATTTGTTACAATTCTCCCGATTGTGAACGAATTTGAACAATTATGTTGATCAAAAGAATTACGAACTACACAAAATGCATTTTGATTTAAACGCCCATTTAAAAAAAAAAACCTGAATAAATTTAAAGCGTTGCTTATTTGCGTATCTTTCCACGGATCAAATTGAGTAAGTTTTAGATTGAGAAATGTTAAGTGAAATGCAGAAAACAAATTTAAAGACTAGGTGTAGTTCACCTTCAACATGGGCCCTTAAAATTTAACCACCTTCTACAAAGAAAATGATACATATTTTATTATAAAGAGATTATTCCATAGCGATTAACAAAATATAAATATTGTGCTTTAAATGTACACAAAATTGGTGGTGGGTATAAAAGATTCGGCACAGCCGAATATAATGCTCTTACTTGTTTTTGCCTAAAAAAGTTTAATCTTTTTCGCCACTCAATATAAAATCACAGTATGTAGTAGTTCTGTAATGTGGCTGAACAGTTTCAATTTTTCTTTTTTTATTTAAATAAAAGTACCAAAATGCAAAACCATTTTCGGAAGCGACATCAATTGAATTTATTTTCGTTTCACGTACAAACATACTTGCAAACAAACATTCGTTCATACATACGTACATGCATATTTATTGTAAGATAAAGATAAATTTTTTAAAAATTATTCAGGATTGCAAAATTAAATAAATTCATAAAGTGTTATTTGTTAGCCTTATTAAAAGTGTTGTAATATTGAAAAAAAATAAATATATATTTTTAATAAGCATACTATAGTTTGTGCAACAACGAAAAAACGTCTTAAGGTGGGATCACGCGATTGCCGCAAATGCACCAATCTGTTACAATTTTTACTGTGCTTAGTTGGCGCACAATAATGAGATTGTTCCAATCAAATACTTTGTAATCACACTCACTTTATACAAATTTGATTGTTGTAAGATGGCGTAAAATGCTATAGTGACAAAAATCGCCGCATTCCCGTTACACGATTGTTCCTGCTTGTAGCAACGCTAGCTTATTTTGTTGTGTCTGTTTTGTTTTTCTTGTGCATTAAAATGGTTTGTTTTTTAAAAAGAAAAAAAATTGCATCTTCTTTGTATATTGTGTGTTTATTTGGTATAAAAAAATTTATTTATGGTTTTGTAGAAATATACCTACAAAAAGAAATGTGCACACTTAATAAGGAAAAATAGATATGCTGGGGGTACGCAAAACTTAACTCGCTTAAATTTATGTAATAAAAAAGTATAATCATGTAAAGAAAAACTTTTTAGTCACAAACCACAAATAATTGAAGCACGCAAAAAAAATTAAAATGTTGGCGCGTATTGTAAACTTTGATTGCCGCTAAAGAACACAATAAATATTGGCATACTTTTGACATTTTTATTGCCGCGCTGTTGTATTTAAAGTGGTCACAAGGTTGCCCCACCAGAGTTGCATTTGATTGGTTAAAACAAGCACAATATTATCCGCGATTGTCACATGAAAAAATTTATTGTGCAATCACACAATTGGGATACAAAAAATTTTGGAAATTGGTGCATTACGGCAATCGTGTAGTCCTACCTTTAAGATAAATGTACGAGTACAGTATTTGTTAAGCTCACAAACAAAATTCAAAACATTAAGCGGTCAAGTTAAAACAAGTAACAGTGCTATATTCGGCCGTGCCGAATCTTAAATACCCTATACGTGTAGTCATGCAATAACAATTGCTTGTATCACCATTTATCTCATATAAAGTACGTACATGTAAAAAACATACATATAAAAAACATAGCATTGTAAAATTACAAATTGAGTTTACGTATGTATGTTTCTAAACAAAAAAAAATTACAAAAAATAAATAAAAAAAATATATTAAAAGCAAAAAAAACACAATAAAAAAATTAAAAAAAAATTAAAAAAAAAATTAAAACAAAATTAAAAACAATATTTTAAAAAATTTTTTAAAAAAATTAAAAAAAAAGTAATAAAAATATAAATAATATATAAAATAAAAAAATTAAATAAAGAAAAAATTTTTTTTATCAGCTGGGATTCGATGCCACGTTTGTTTACTCTAACCAGTATATGTATATGTATGTATGTATGTTGTTGTCGTAATTGTGAAAAAAACGAGGTGGTCGTGGTTTTTTACTCATATCTCAGAAAGTTATAAGGCAATTGTGCTGAACTTCAATAGCGATTCATTCCCGGATATTTCCAAGAGATTGATAACATACACAGATCTAAGGAACATATAGTTGCTTCTAAAAGTTGATTTCAACCAACACACAGACAGACGGTTAGGGCATAATCGACTCCTCTATTTATAAGCTTTCAGAAAATATATACTTTATGGGGTCGGAAATAAAAATTGTACAAATTGCAAACGGAATGACAAAGCTATATATACCCTTGTGCACCACAGGTGAAGGGTGTAAAAACGACGTTTAATTTGTGTTTTTGACAATGTTAGTAACTTAAGATACTATTTATAGTTCGACTCGATCTATATATGTATTGCATTTTAAAACAAATGCAATATTTTTTGTTACGTTCTCATAGTTTTGTATATGTGTTTTATGTTATTTTTTTACTTATTTTTCAAACATATGTGATGTATTGAATTAAAAGTTAAGTCAACGATATGTTCTCATAGTTTTTACATGTTTTTATATTTCTTATTAACTTTTCTTAAATAAAAATTTGATGTATTGAAGTAAAAGTTATGTTATTAATAAATGAAAAATGTACTGTTTTTTTTTAAGTACTGTTTTTTCCCCCTCAATGTACTTTTTTTTCACTTTTAAAATATGGCAACCCTATTAATATGTGTGCAAAGTTTCAGAAAAATCAGTGTAGCGCAAGTACGTCAAAATTATAACTTTTTTATGGGCGTGTCCCTGCCACGAAACCACGAAATTGTATAATCATGAGAGCTTAAAATGTCTGTGTAAAGTTTCAAACAAATCGGTCCAGTGCAAGTACCTCAAAGTTATAATATTTTTTTATGTCCGTGGCCCTACCCATTTTTCTAATCACGAAATTATATAGTCATGACAACTCAATATGTGTGCAAAGTTTCAGAAAAATCGATCTAGTGTAAATAGCTGAAAATGATAACTTATTTCTTATAGGCCTGGCACTGCCCACTTTTCTAAACACGAAATTGTATAATCATGAGAGCTTAATATGTCTGTGCAAAGTTTTAGAAAATTCGGTCAAGTGAAAGTAGCTAAAAATGATAACTTATTTTTTATTGGCGTGGCACTGCCCACTTTTTTAATCACGAAATTGTAGAGTCATGATAGCTCAATATGTGTGCAAAATTGCAAAAAAATGGTCCAGTGCAAGAACCTCAAAATTATAATTTTTTTTATGGGGATGACACTGCCCACTTTTCTAATCACGAAAGTGTATAGTCATGACAGTTTAATATGTGTGCAAAGTTTCAGAAAAATCGGTCTAGATCAAGTACCTCATTTTATCATTTTTTATGGGCGAGGCCCCGCCCACTTTTCTTATCACGAAATTATTTAGTCATGACAGCTCGATATGTGTGCAAAGTTTCAGAAAAATCGGTCAAGTGCAAGTGGCTAAAAATTATAACTAATTTTGTATGGGCGCGGCCCGCCCACTTTTTTTCACCTATAAACACTCCCAGGAATGTGTACAACAAATTGCCAAACTTTGATTCCGACCGGTTTTACAGTTTCGTAGTCTATTGCTAACACACACACACAGAGCTTCACTTTTATATATATAGATAGAAGAAGATAGGTAGATAGATAGATAGATAGATAGATAGATAGATAGATAGATAGATAGATAGATAGATAGATAGATAGATAGATAGATAGATAGATAGATAGATAGATAGATAGATAGATAGATAGATAGATAGATAGATAGATAGATACGTATACAGAAATTTCATGAAACTACGTTCATGTGTAAATGCATGGTTATATCAAAGACTACAGTCATTAGTCTTTGGTTATATGGTTACCGCACATAATTTATTCTGATAAAAGTTTATTAAAGGAAATAAAATTAAATTCCATATAATTTGTATTTAAAAAAAGTCAGAAAATTGTAAATGCATTGTTGCAAAACGCTGAACAAATATATGTACATATAAAAGCTAAATCAAATATTTTGACCTAAACATTAAAAATTAAAGCATAATTTTACTTGAAAAAATCTAATATGGTCACACTGCTAATAGACTTTCATTGAATTTTTAATTTGAAATTAATGTATCGCATAATAATTAAACCAAACGACTTCTGTAGGTTCATAACAGCGCTGCAAAACAATCGATAGTTTTATTTTTAATAGACTGTTGATATTTTTTCCGCTATCCAAAAAAAAATATTATTAATAAAATAATATCGAAATAAGTAACACGGAAGAACAAATAACGTATACCGGTTCTTTCAACAATTAAGTGTTAAGCTCAATACCAGAAAAAAACAACAATGTTTTATGTTAATAGTTTCAAAATTAAGATAAGGTTTTTATTATATAAGATCAGAAATAGGCGACGTAAAAAAATCAAAAAATAACATAGCGCTAAAGTAAGAGAGTCAAAGTAGTTTCTGATAATAAGTTCAACTAAGATATTTCAATATAAATAGACTCCTTTATTCTTCCAAAATCTTTGTCTATAGAAAAATTATATGAATTTAAAATAAACTGTTATATGGGAGGTGGGCATTAAAGTAAGCTTGTCACCTGAATTTTCTATTTTAAAAAATCTATTAACAAAAAATCAAAGTTTCGCACATCTAACTTTGTCAGTTTTATTGCGTTTTTGATTTCAATAGATCGAAAAAGACACTGCGCGTTATAAATTTTCGTACATTTTCATAGATTTAGGTAGTTTTTAGGGAAACACATCTTTTTACTCAAGAAATAAACTTAAGAAATTTTATTGCTCTATGTGAATACGTTCAGACGCAATTGCATTTCATTCGATGTAAAAAAGATTTTTTTAACCTACAAGCTATAACTCTCTTCCTCTTCTTTCAACAGACGGACATCGTTGAAAATATATACTTTATAACATATATTTCGATTTATTACAAACGGACGACCTTTTTATTACAGTAACAGAATAACAGAAAAAAGACTTTCGTAGTAAATTTCATTTTCACTATCCTTAGGTAGGAAATGTAAATACAATAATCATTTGTTTATCGAATTCTTTTTCGTAACATCTTGTGAGTTATTTAGATGATATTTTCAACCAAAATATCGGGTACTGATAATGGTACCATACCATTTTAGAATAAAAAATTCAAATAAATATTAATTCATAATTATAACCAAGACATATTCATAAGGTAAATATGTATATGCTCGCGGCAACATATACATACTTACAACAATTAAAAAACACATGAAAATGGTTTTTGTATACATATATGTGGGAATGGCCCCCCGGGGGCGAGGAAGGTCGGACAGACAGACAAGAAGCGAACATTAGCGACTAACTTAAAAGTAGACATTGACAACACTGAATAGAAACGAAAGTAAGCAACAGACAACAGAACAACGGACGAATAGAATAGTTCTTTAAGAGAGGTCAAGAGCCGAACATCAACCAAGAAGATCGACTAAAAAAACCCACGAACTAAACGTTAATTTAGTATTAATGTTAATTTTAAGAAATTGAATTGAAATAAAAAATAATTATGAACTGCTGATTGGAGTGTTTTATTTTACCAAAATGGTTAACAATACCAATTAATTACCAATTAGCAGTTGTGAGATACCCACCAAGGTTCCCACAAATGGGGGCTCAACCTTAAAAAATTGAAAGTGAAAAAGTTTAAAGTTTTATTAGTGATTATTATCCCGTACAATTCCAAAAAAAAAGATATATTTTAAAACTAAATTAAAACTTAATTTTGATAAGATTTTGTAAAATAAAAAAACAATGTTTAAAATAACGAAATTGGACTAAGAAAACTAAAACTAAATAAAAATTGTGAAGTGCAGAATTTAAAGAATGAATTGAAAAGTACAGTAAAGGGATATTTTGTGCAGACTGTACTGACTGTTTAACTTTGAAAACAAAATTTTAAAATAACGGGGGGAAAAAAAAGAACTAATTATAATTTTCAAAAAAAAAATAATTTAAATAAACACTAGTGTGAATGTGGATCAACAAGGCAAAAACAAAATTTATGTGAGAGTATGTACAAATTTTGAAAAAAAACCGGCCATTACAGACATTTTTATGTAGGTACATATGTAAGTATGTACAAGAAATTACAAAAGTTAAATAACAACAATAAATTTTTAAAAACAAGTAACCTTGAAAGTACAGCTAAGAATTTCATGCAAATAAAGTAAAAAACAATAGCAGAACCTAACAACAAGAAAGTTAAAACTGAGAGACATACATTAACAAATAAAAAGCAACAAATAAGTCGCTCTGTTACGATTAAGCAGAGACCGCGGATCAACAGCAGCAGCATCGATGAACAATTGTCAACAATCCAGCAGAGAGCAAAAGGGATAAACACAAATCAATGTGCAGAGTTAGATAAGTAGTCGCTATTTATTTAAGTATAATGAAAAGCTTGTAATGTTTGTATTTAAAGAGAAAAAAAAGATAATCCATTAAGATAAATGTAAACCAAATATTTTCTCTTAGTTTTTGCGTTTAAGAGAAGATAGAAAGTGGTAATTAGAAGTTGATTGAAAAGAATTAATAAAAGATGTTATTTAGATAGTGATTTTAAAGAAGAAGAGAAAATATTTGGTAAAATACAAGAAGATAAACATGTTTGTATATACATACATACATACATATGTATAGTGAGAATTAATTTTTTTAGATTGCACTTGGTATAATAGTGATGTTTAAAAAGGGTAATAAATACCAAATTTGAACATTTTTTTTTAGAAAGATTGCACTTAAGTGAATTAAAATTTGAGAACTGTATATTTTTAAAATTACGGAAACATAAGAAAAAAAAATGGTAAATTGAAATTTGATGAAAATTTTTTTTAAAAATTTAAGGAATTATTTGCAAGTAATTTAATGAAAGTTATCTGTAACTATTAATATTGTATGGAATTTAACTAGAGTATATTATTTACATACATATAACCTTACATACCTATATATTTTATTGTTATATTACATTATTTAATTTTTGAACGACGGAATGGAATTAATAGAGATTTTGGGCTTGTCTGTTGAAGAGTTAAGGGCAAAATGTGAGGAGCTAGGTTTAAATATAGACGGACCGAAACTAATTTTACAGGAACGGGTAATTAGACAGTTTGGGTTCGGACAAAAGATAGATGACGTAGACTCAGATTATGGAGAGGCGGCTTCAGGTACTCAAGAGCCGGTGGTAACAGAACGTTCAAGACCCTCTACCTTTACTCTAAGAGATATTGAAGACACCCTTAATAAATTCTCAGGAGAAGGACAGCCGTTAATAGAACAATGGCTAACTGATTTCGAAAACTGCGCAGTAACAGTAGGGTGGAATGATCTACAAAAATACATATATGCTCGTCAGCTCCTTTCAGGTGCAGCTAGAATGTTTTGCAGAAGTAAAGTTATAATTCGAGACTGGAATTCTTTAAAAACAGAGTTGAAAAAAGAGTTTGGAATAACACACTCAGCCATTGAAATTCACCGAATGCTAAAAAACAGGAAGAAACGCACAAATGAAAGCCTTAGGGAATACTTGTACTGCTTGATGGAAATAGGATCACCTATTGCATTGGATGAAGATAGCTTGATAGAATATTTTACTGAGGGCATACCCGATAGCAAAACGAATAAGAGCGTATTGTACCAAGCTTTAAATATTGAAGACCTAAAAACGAAAATAAAGGTGTACGAAAAGGTAGCCAAACCATCGCAACCTCAAAATAAATGGTTTCCTAAAAAAGACTCATCTGTCATACCTGTAAGCAAGAAGAAAGAAGAAAATGGAAATTTTAGTTGCCATAAGTGCGGCAAAAAAGGCCATATGATGCGAGAATGTACCGAGATTCAACCAACATGTTTTAAGTGTAAGGAAGTAGGTCATAAATCCTTTAACTGCGGTAAAGGCCAAGTCAAAAAAGAAGCAGGAACGGAAAAAAGACCAAACAATGAGATACACACATTATCAAAGTGTGATTACCCGAAACAAAGCAAAACCATAGCACAGTCATATAAAATTTTTAAAGATTTAAACATACTTGGTTACGAAGTATCGGCGCTAGTAGACACCGGCAGCGACATTAGCTGTGTACGATACGACTCCCTTATGATGATGAATGACGTAACCGTTAGCGCTGAAAGAAAAAGAATGATAGGTATAGGTGGAAAAGTGATTGAAACCATAGGGGCTTTCGAAACCGACGTTGTTTTGGATGGTGTAGAAGTTCCTATCAAATTTCATGTTGCGCGAGAGAGGGACATCCTATATTCAGTTGTCTTGGGTAATGATGTCCTTGAACATGTTGATATTTTGATAAACGCGGATGGAGCGAAGTTCTCATTAAAGTCTTCGCTACCGGAAATTAAATCAAACGTCGAGAACATTAACAATGCTGTCGTTAGTGAATACGAAGAGGTTCTACAACAGTTTTACAAAATTTGTCAGGCTATAGATAGCGATAATTTTGACTTAGGTCATTTGGGAAACGATTTCCGTAAGGAAATATTACACTTAGTAAAGACATACAGCCCTGTTAAACCGAAATCATTTCCAGTAAAAATGAAAATATTACTTAAAGACAATATTCCTGTGCGTCATAACCCGCGTAGAATGTCGTACGCAGACCAACAAGCTGTCGACAAACAGATTACAGAATGGCTAAAGGAGGGCATAGTTAAACAAAGTTGCTCTGAATATTCGTCACCCGTAGTACTCGTTTCTAAAAAAGATGGCAGTAAAAGACTTTGCTGTGATTATAGGCGATTAAATGAGAAAATCGTGCGCGATAATTTTCCCATGGCGATTATTGACGATGTATTGCAACGGCTACAAGAGGCTAAGGTTTATACTACGCTTGATTTGAAAAATGGCTTTTTCCACGTACCAATCGAAGAAAACAGCCAACAATTCACGTCTTTCGTGACCCATAGAGGACAATTTGAATTTTGTTATGTGCCCTTTGGTATTACGAATTCCCCAGCTGTGTTTTGCCGTTATATAAACACAATATTTCATAAGCTTATAATGGATGAAACAATGGTTGTATATATGGATGACATAGTGATACCATCAAAAAATGAGGAAGAAGGCATTATAAAGCTTAAAAAGGTATTAGAAATCGCGTCAATAAACGGGCTTAATATCAAGTGGAGTAAGTGTCAGTTTCTTATGCGAAAGATAACGTTTTTAGGGTATGTGCTTGAAAACTCTACAATTAGTCCATCAAAAGAAAAGACCTCAGCCATCGAAAGATTTCCTCTTCCAAAGGATCGAAAGACAGTTCAAAGATTTTTAGGACTAACATCGTACTTTAGGCGTTTCATTAAAAACTATGCGTTGGTGGCAAAACCATTATCAGATTTACTTAAGAAGAACACAAATTTCAAATTAGGTGATGAGGAAGTTTTAGCATTCCATCAGTTAAAGACCGCTCTCGTTGGAGTGAATGTTTTACGATTGTTTAATCCAAGCGCAGAAACTGAAGTGCATACCGATGCCAGTAAGCACGGGTATGGAGCAGTGTTACTACAAAGAGACTCCGAAGATCAGAACATGCATCCAGTGCAGTATATGAGTAGAAAAACCACAGTATTTGAAGAAAAATATCACTCATACGAATTAGAAGTGTTAGCTATTATTGAGGCATTGAAAAAGTGGCGCATATTTTTGATAGGACACAAAATTATCACTGACTGTAATGCATTCGCGATGACAATGAAGAAGCAGGACGTACCATTGAGAGTGTCCAGGTGGGCATTATTTTTACAAGACTATGACTATGTTATTGAACATCGTTCAGGTAGCAAGATGCGACACGTAGACGCTTTAAGTAGAATGTCATGTTTAATGATGGAGGACACGCTAAAACATAAAATAAGAGAGGCTCAGTTGAAAGACGATTGGATACGAGCGGTGAACCAAATTCTAGAAACACAAAACTACGAAGATTACTATTTGAAACACGGAATAGTTCACAAAGACCCAGCCAAGGAACTAATTGTGATACCAGCCATAATGGAGCGAGAAATTATCGAAATGGCCCACAGGCAAGGACACTTTGCCGCGAAAAAGACAGCTGACTTAGTAGAAAAGACGTTCTATATTCCAAAATTAAGCAATAAAGTGGAAAATGTAGTGAAAAGTTGCGTAGAATGCTTGATGGTTGACGCCAAAGCTGGCAAAAAGGAGGGTTTACTAAGTCCAATAGATAAAACTGATAGGCCTTTAATGACATTTCATCTGGACCATGTCGGACCTATGGAAACAACGAAGAAACAATACAACTACATTTTAGTCGTCGTTGACGCATTTTCAAAGTTTGTATGGCTATACCCTACAAAAAGCACCGGCACAGCTGAAGTGGTAGAACGCCTAAGTAAACAGTCCTCAATATTTGGCAATCCAGCCAGAATAATCACCGACAGAGGTACAGCGTTTACTTCAAACGAGTTTAGTAACTACTGCAAAGACGAAAGCATACAACACCTACTAATCGCAACAGGAGTACCACGAGGAAACGGGCAGGTGGAAAGAATACACAAAATTATTGTCCCTATGTTGGCTAAACTATGCCTAGAAGACCCGCAGAATTGGTATCGTCATGTGGATAAAGTGCAAATGGTTATCAACAATACGCCTACGAGGAGCACAGGCAATACACCCTTCGAAATTCTAACGGGCTTAAAAATGAGAATGAAAACCGATCCAAAAATTCATGAGTCATTGGAAGAAATAGTGGTAAACGAACTCCATCAAGAGCGTGATGCCATTCGAAGTGAGGCAAAAGAAAACATTCTCAGAATCCAACAGGAGAACAAACGATCTTTTGACAAAAACCGAATAAAAGAGAAACAGTATCAGCTAAATGATTTAGTAGCCATTAAGCGGACACAATTTGGGACAGGTCTGAAGCTAAGGCCAAAATTTCTCGGACCCTACAAGGTTATACAAAAACTAAATCATGGGCGATATGAAGTAGAAAAAGTCGGCGAAGGGGAAGGGTCCAGAAGATGTACCACGGTGACGGAATACATGAAGCCATGGAACGCTACATTCGGGGCGAATGCACGGTCAGGAGGGCCGAATGTGGGAATGGCCCCCCGGGGGCGAGGAAGGTCGGACAGACAGACAAGAAGCGAACATTAGCGACTAACTTAAAAGTAGACATTGACAACACTGAATAGAAACGAAAGTAAGCAACAGACAACAGAACAACGGACGAATAGAATAGTTCTTTAAGAGAGGTCAAGAGCCGAACATCAACCAAGAAGATCGACTAAAAAAACCCACGAACTAAACGTTAATTTAGTATTAATGTTAATTTTAAGAAATTGAATTGAAATAAAAAATAATTATGAACTGCTGATTGGAGTGTTTTATTTTACCAAAATGGTTAACAATACCAATTAATTACCAATTAGCAGTTGTGAGATACCCACCAAGGTTCCCACATATATGCATATGCCACACAATTTTGTATACCCTTCACCTATGGTGCACAAGGGTATATATAGCTTTGTCATTCCGTTTGTAATTTCTACAATTTTCATTTCCGATTCCGGTAGGTAAACGACCAATAAAAGTTCAAAATGGAGTTTTGAAAAAAAAAAAAAATTCAACAATTTATTTTAATTTCCGTAGATATTTGTATCTGTTTCAATTTGAAAAATTCTATTCATTCAATTTTAGTTAATTACATATGTATGTACAATGTATCTCTGTAAAGCGAATTTCAAGAGACATAAGAAAAAATGTCGAACTTATCACAAACTGCAGACTTTAAGCAAATAAAGTATGACATAGCAACGATAGTAAAGGTTCTCCGTGAATACAGTAAAGATCTGTACATTTAAATTAAAATAAATTTTTATTAATTTAATCGATTTCAGATTTTCTCTAATGCATTGTTTACTAATAAGCAACATAAGTGTTATTTGCAATTTTCATGTCAACACACTAAAAGTGTGCCAAACTAAAGATAGAATCTAAACATTGTCAATGTTATTTGATTTTAGAGATGTATGGGTGGCTTTATATACACATTTACACAGAAAAAAATAAATATGAATTTCAATTACAAAATTAATACTATTAATTAAAATATTATTTGATTTTGCTCCAATCATCAAAATGGTACTATTAATTAAATAAAAATTAATATTTTTAATTGAAAATATATTGTGAAAAATACCAATTAAAACAGTATTAAAAAATTAATTAATATATAATTTAATATTTAAAAATAATTTTAATTAATTTAATTACTCCTGTAATTGGAATTTGGGATTAATTTAAAAAATGTTTTAACTGTATCAATAATATAAATTATTGAACCAGTTTAAAAAAAGAATCCGGAAAAAATAGACATATTTTTTTTGATATTTATTTTTAACATACATACATCAATATACATATTTATATGAAGGTATTTACATTTTGAATTACACTGCATATATTAAAAGTATACGAAAAATACAAAGCATAATACAATATAACACATTTAGGAACTGGTGGCATAACCAAACATCATATCTGTGGTCGCAAGGAAAAACAAGGTAACTCCATTTTTCCAAAAAATTGAAAAAACACCAGAAATTGGATGGATTTTGGATTTACCATCACTCTGTCAGATCAAAATTTTGAAAAAGTATCACATTTAAGAGTAATCTACAAAATCAAAATCGCTTAAATACCAATTTTTAGGAAAAAAAAGGTAACTCCATGTGTTTTAAGGAAAAATCAGGTAACTCCATAATATCTTAAAGAAAAACACTAGGAGATTGATCGTTGATGTAAACAATAATTGAAACTAGAATTGTATCATTAACATACAACAAAATTAACTGAATTCCTTTATTTTTAACAGCAAACTAAAAAATTGAAAATTTTCGCAATTCATTACTTTTTCTGATAACAATTTAAAATTAATTTTAAAAAAATATATATATATATTTATTTTTTTTATTTTTAACTTTTAAACAATGTTTTTTTGAATAAGACGATGAAAAGTTGCCTTAACACCATAAAATATAAGAATAAATTCAAACAATGAAATTTTTAGGAAAAACCAGGTAACTCCATATTTAGGTAAAAATCAGGTAACTGACCCTGATTTTCGCTTCTGACGGGTAAAAAGCTTTTTACTGCAATCCAAAATGTTCAACAGGATGTAAAATTATGTTTTCTTTTTGATGCGCACACATTAGAATATGAATTAAAAAAAAAAACTAGTGAAATATGTCGAAATCTTTAAATGCGTTTTTCTCGAGTTTTAAAAAAATGGAGTTACCTTGTTTTTCCTTGCGACCACAGATATTATCAAAAATAATGCAGGTGCATCCTAGACCTAAGTGCAAAGAAATTTTACCCATTAAAAATTTGATCAAACGAAGGGAAGAAACTCATATAATTACTTACATTTAAGGTTAGAATCCAACAGAATTTACCGGGCTGCAAGAAATATTGACTTTAGTCCCATCTGCAATAAAGTTCTGTTCCGTTTTCTTTGAATATGTATGTACTTAGTAAAATTTTAATCTGCTAAACCACCTATTATTTTAATATTACCCACCTTATTAACCAAAATTATATTAAGACTTTCCTTCAAATTATATTAAGACTTTGATTCAAAAAGAATTCTTGACAAAAAAAAAATAAATTTTTCCTATTTTATTTTTCAATATACTTTTTTCAACTGACAGAAATCTCTAAGTTTTTTGAAAAAATTGTATATCAATAAAAAAAATTGTTTAAAGTATTTAAAAATATAATCCAAATTTAAGAATAAATCAATTAGTCAATTAATTGTAAAAATTTAAGCAGTAATTTTTTCTGTGTAATGACCCTACAGTTCGATTCATGCTTTTCTGATTTAAAAATACGCCAGTAAAAAAATCGAGTTATTCGAAGCATTAATATTAAATTTTTAAAATTAAAGCATGTTTATATGAGCTTCGAAAAAAAGCTTTATTAATAAACTTATAAAAAATTTTTCAAATTAATCAGTTATAAGATCATTATTATTCTCTTACTTCGAAGCAGGTTTGTAAGAGAGAAAATAAAAAAACACTCTGTGTGTTAGTCTGTCATTATTTTAGGCTTTGAGCTAAAAGAAATTTTGTTTCAAATTTGGAACTCGCTATACAAATTTGATGCCTTCCGTGGGCTAGTTTGTAAGTGAAATTTTGTTAAAATATTTAACATTAACAAATGGTAGCACGATAATCTGTATAAATATTTATTTTTACCAAATATAATTATTACTCATGCAGCGGTGTTAGCGGATTAGTTAAGTGAGATAAAGGATATTTCTTAAAATCTAGTAGTCAAAATTTGATTGTCATTTATAAGATTTGCATATCATTTTTTCATTTTAAATATTTTATTAAAAACTTTCTTCTAAAGGTATGTCCACATTTGGCAAATATTTTACGAAAAAACCTAACCACTAAAATATATAAGTTTTTCCAAAAATAAATACATGCTTTTTAAATTAAAAATTTTCTTTATTTAATTCAATTACAATTTCAATCGATTATAATATATTTAGACGACATTTGGTGGAAAAACGATCTCCTAATTTAAAAAAATTATAACGTGACCGTAGTTTAAGTATAACTATTTATATTAAGAAAGAAGTACTGCTACTTGAAGTTTCTTACTTTATAAGTGAATTATATAGCTCGGTAGGAGCTTCGAAAAAGCCAAGAGAGGTGTAAGAGTCTCCTTAGTCTTTCTGGAAAAGATAGATAAGAAAGACTCTTAACTGCACGTTGGGCGGGATAGACACCTGCTTCGGAAGCACAGGAACAACGTGGCTAGATTCGAACAAATCCACGGTTCTTTCGATGCAATCTTGTGGCTTCCATATCCTGCGGGATACATAGTAAAAGCTGCTGAGGAGTCACTGGTGATCACCGTCCAAACCCTACAAAGAGCTCTAGAAGAGGGGGCGCTAATAGGTTGATGACCAGAAATCCCCTGCGGCTAAGAGTACTGGTCAGGCTGTAATTGGCTCTTCGAATGATCTTATATCCTAAAGCCAGTTTGGAAATCATAATAGCCTCTTAGGTGCCACTGAGGCTTATACTCGCGATATGGATGGGTGTGTTGATCCTGGGACGGGGAAACGGTTGGGTTGTGACGTTTGACTGTACTCGGGAGCTGAGGTTAGGAAGGCGGTATTGGATATAAGTACTCTAGATAAGGTGACATGGGCGGTTAATACTTTTGGGTCATACAAATCAGCACGACCAGATTGTGTTTTCCCGCAATGTTACAGAATATCCATGGATCATCACTCCCAACTCTAGTTAAGTTATTCAGGGTTTGTGTGCTAAACGGATACATTGCTATTTTAGTGTAGGTCAGGGTTATTCTCATACCCAAAGCGGGTAAGACCAGTCACTCAAAACCCAAAGATTTTAGACTAATAAGTCTTAATTTATAATTTTTCCTTTAAAAAACTGCTTAACACGCCTACCTTAAGAGCAGGTCTGTCGAGAGCACGCTTCATGATGTGGTTGGTTATATCGATCGGGGGTTGCAGAACAGGGAATACACCCTGGCGGCATTCCTGGATATGAAGGGCGTCTCTAACAATTTGAGGATAGACGCTATAGGACAGGCACTGAATTATTTAGGGGTTCCGTTAATCATTGTGCTTGAAAGCAGAGTTATTCAATCGGACTGAGAACGCGAACGCCTAAGGAATCTGTTGATAAGGTGGACCACACAAGGGGGAGTTTTCTCTTCATTTTTATGGCTCATGACCAGCGTTGCCAGAAGCTTTGGAGAGAAAATCATCACATAGAGGGAAAAAAATCATAGTTTGAAGAAAAAAATCATAAGCCCTTTTAATTTAAACATTTTATTACAAACGCAAAAAAAAACAACAAAAATTTATTTAGAAAACTGTTATTTTATTAGATAAGTTATTTAAAGCAACAACTATATTAAATTCATATGAAAATAAATATATTCATATAGCAACTTTTGAGAAAATGTAATTGACAGATACTCTGTAGTGCATTAATATTTTGAATTATAGCATGAACAATCGTTTAACTTTAAGCATTCTTTAAAAGATAATATACCCTTATCTAATCTATTTCTATGTTTTGTTTTTTTGTTTAATTTACAACTGCAACTATGCGTTCAACATTGGCAAGAGAAATAGGAAGACATATTTTTTCAGCTCGAGTTATTTTTGAGACTTCTGACCAAAATTCTTCACAACATAGATTATCTATAGTTGTAAAGTGTTCGTCAAAGTGGTGAAGACATAGTTCTCTTAGCTCGTCTTCTAAGCTTGAACATCATTCTCATCAATTATATTTTAAAAATTTTGTAATAAACCTGTTTAAGAAGTTACTTTTATACTTATTATTTTTGATGGGTCAAGACATGAAAGTTCTTTTAAATAATTATCGTTAAAATCAAGTCGTTTCAGTATTTGCTTACACAATTCAATGTAAAATGAAGTTTAATTTTCAAAAAGAAAAATTTTTTTATTATTTTTTGACAGCCAGAGGCATTATTAGACTGAGGGAACTATAGTTGTTAAGAAACTGCAGTATTTTTCAGGCCCAGGTTCTTATGATCTTCAGGGCCTTAGAACTAGTAAGAGGTAACATCGCTATAGGTTCAGAGGTCACTATATACGTTAACAGTCAGGCGGCTCTTAGTGCCATGATGGTCTATTATGTGTACTCCAGGCTAGAGCTCTGCGAGGAATTTAAGGAGAATATAGGTTTAGACTATGCTAGGTGCTGGTTCACTCCAACATAAGCGGCAATAAAATGGCTAATGAGTTAGCAAGACTTGGCTTAGAAATGGTGGATCCTGATGAGGTTGAGGCGGTTAGACCTATTTCAGTAGGATCAGGGAATGGGTCTAAGCGAGACTAATCGGCTCTTTAGAGCGTGAGAACTGTAATAGGTATTATTGCGGCCACTCTATGTTGGGCAGGATGGCGGTGAGAATGGAATCGAACCTTTCCCTTATGGGCAGGCTAAGCGAGGATCCGGAAGAGTTTTAGACAGTTAAGTACATTCTGTGCCAATGACCCAGACTGCAGAATAGCAGGTTGAAATCGTTAGGGAGTAGATTCTTAGGAGTAGTAGGGGATGTCTCGGGCTGTGGACTCGAGAATCTGATAGAATTCGTAATGGGAATGACCTAGCTTCGTGACTCGAGACTGAGAATATGTCGATTGTAGGGTTTAGTTCTTTTCTGTATTGATTTGGCGTCACAATGGATCGAATTAGTCTCTGGGTGGGGGTGTGTAGATAATTTTGCACCAGCCTTACTACGCACCTACATACTATAACTGATAAATAATGAAACTAAGTATATATTGTACTTATTGTACCGTAGAATACGTGAAAAGTGCGCGTTAAAGTATGCGTGTCAATATTTTTTCTGCTCATAAATTTAACTAAGAAGGTGGACATAAAAGTTGGCGCATCTCATTAATTTTCCGTTTGTACACCCTTTATACATTTTTTGGGGTAAAAAATGTATGTATATTGTAGAACTTACACACTGAATGGTAAAGCTATATATCCTTGAAACCTTGAGCACATAAGTTTTGGAACAAAAACTGACTCACAATTTTTACGCAAAAAAAAAATTTAATTAAGATTTGCGGAACAATTAGTTAAAGTAACAAATGGTGAATTTATTGCAAATTTCTAAAAATTGTGTCGTCTGTATGTATAGAAAAAAATTAAAAGCGTATTTATAGTTTCTTACAAAGAGATTGTCATTGCGAAACAATTTTAAATAATCAGCTGATCAGTTAGAAACCTATTTGTGTATTGTATACACATGCAGGATTTGATGCCTACTTTTCGTTGATGCATATAACATCACAGCTAGAGAATTTTTAAAAATATTAGTCAAATAATTCCGAGACGCATCATTTGTAAGCAATACGATAAGGTGGATGTGTTTTTATTTAGAAGAAATTTGATATCCCCGGTGGCATCAGGAGTCTATAAAGCTAACTTACGTAATCATACAAACATTGATACATACAAACGTAAGTGCACATATTTATTTAAATACTTTGTTTTTCGAAAGGCATATACATAAGTCCGAAAATACATTTTATTAAATGCTGTTGGGTATTTATGCAAATGTTTATGGGTACATACATACGTAGTATATATGTATGTATATATAGAAGTGTAGAAGTTTGTTCAGGACTTTTATCCATTCATATCTATCTATCTAATAATTTGCACAATACTTGTATTATTTCATCACATTGGCATTAAGCAATTGCCATTATCGAACGAACAATATTGGTTTTGCGGCTATTGGCATGGAGTTAAAGTCTATTTTGGCAAAATAATTCTCAGCAAAATGGCTAATTTGCATGTGCTTATATACATTTAATACACGCAAAAGCAAACGCTGCTTCGCACAGAGGAGTATTTGGCCTGAAAAGCTGGCCAAAACTATTAAACGTGTTTTTTGAATTCAAAGTTCTAGTTTTTGATAGTTTTAGGTGTAGTACGATATAAGAAATCTACCCAGCAAAATAACACATTACATTATAATGACTTGAAAGTACTAGAAAACAGTTTTTCACTACTTACAATTTGGCATCTAAACCCATTATTTTAACACGGCGATGTCATTGGAGGCAAGTACTTACCACCCTCGCTTACAAATAGGGACTTGTATAAGTACTTATTACGGTCGCTCATAAATAGGGACTTAAATAAGTACTTACTCCTATAGCAATATATAAGTACTTGATTTTAATAACCTAAATAACCCATTACTATTATGGACTTACAGAAGTCGTTCGGTTGTTCTAAGGACAAAAATTCGGTTAGATTATTCTGAGATACGTTAATTTGAAATTTAACAATCAGTGAAAATCTATAAGTCATCACTTTGTTAATGAAGTGCTTTGCCGCTGTTTTCAAAATAATTATTACTTATACCCTAAGCGCGTTAAACTAAATGAGAATTATAAAAAGTTATGTATTTGAATGGTTTCTAGTAAATTTCGCAGTAAGAAATTGTGTTGTGTGTGTATCTAAGCAAATGTCTGAAATCAAGTACTTACGTAACACATTATAAATCAAGTCATTACTAAAATACTTCTTAGTAAGACAGACGATATTTAGTAGTCATTGAAAAGTATGTTGTTTAGTAAGAGCAAGTCATTACCTAGTTTTTGCTGGGTAGTGGCAGATTTTGAAAAAATTACACTGCGCAAAAAAATTTTTTTGCCTCTCCTAGGAATAAAAGTATGTGAACTATATGGACTATGATGCCCTTAATTCAAATTTGTTTTCCGTTTTTCTCTAGTACGTAAGGATTTTCTTTTAAAGGCGTGGCATATTTCACTCCCTAAATCGTTTGGTTGCCTAACATATTTTGTCATAACTTGTAAACGGGTTCTCCGATTTTAATAGGATTAGGATCAAAAGATGCACCGGATGCTTAAACTAACTAAACACATTTCTTTTCTATCTATTACTATTTCGGAGTTATTAAAAATTTAATGGCGAAAAAAAAAATTTCCTGCTAAATTTTTCAAATTTTTTGTTTTCAAAATGCAATAAAAAAAATTAAAGAACCAAAAAATTTTAATTTTTAAGATTTTTCTAAAAGCCACATTCCTAAGGAATAAAAGACGGTACAAATAGTAAAAGTCAATTAACAAATATTGATTTTAAATGTTTATACTGATTCTTGACAGACTGTATGTACATATATGCATACATATGATTTACGGTCTAATTAAAAAAAAATTTGAAAATTGTAAGGCTCTTATAAAACAATACTTTTTTTTTGTGAAAAAAGCTTTATTATATTTATTTTATATTATTTAGTACTTAGTATACGGAAAAGTTAAACTAATAAAAATTCCTTAATAATTATCATGTCGTGTGTATATCCTTATTAGCTGCATCATCGGTATCAGGAAGAAGAAATGTGATGGTTTCTGATGAAAAGGCTTTTTTATTAATCCGTTCTCTTTGCGTACTGCAGCTTATAAAAGGGTCACTGCCCAGAAATAACCTATTCCAGACATCTTGATTTCTATCGCTTCTGCTGAATTTCCTCGAATAATTCGTACGATATAATCGTAAGTACTTATTTCTGGCCTCGGCAGCTTCTTCTGATAATTGGATGGCAGCCTGATACGTGGGTGCCCATGTGTTTTTATGTACCTGTATTTATTTTTTGTAAACTTATTTTTGTTATTAATGCTTTTAATAATTATTCTTATTAGGTACGTGTATTTATTTTTTTAACAAATAATGTTTTGTAGAGCAGGTATACAAAAATATCTTTTATGGGGATTTGTGGAACATTCCCTTATAACTATTATCGATAATAAAAATTTGTGAATGATGTGAATAACAGTTAAAATCAACAATTCAAAAAACATAAAAGTTTATGACGATATAAAAGTGCCTGAAGAGCAAAAATGGAGAGTCAAAAATAATGGCGCAGACTTTTTTTTGTTTCTAAAATTAGAGATTCCAAATTTTATTGTGGTATCAAACATAATTCGTAGAGATTGTCACTCGTAGAGATACCTCACTTTCAAAAACCTCTTCTTTTCCTTTTTTTTCAGAAAAGGTGTATAATTTTTTTTTAGCTTTTGAACGAATTGTTTCAACATGAATATTCTACATATTTTAAATTTTTTTCCTTTTTTTAATAACTTTTGATCAAACCTTTCAGCGAAAAAAAATCATTGTTAAACCTTTACTCGTTTAGCCTCAAAAAAATATCATATAAATATCAAGAAACCGAAAAAAACATTTAAATCTCATATAATTTTCTTTACTTTCCTGAATTTAGCAGGGTCTCAGAGCTACAAATCGCAATTAAAAGTCTTCAAAATTAACAATATAATGTAAAATATTGTTGTCTGTCGAGCTGCGTACTTAGTTCTTAAGATTTCTTAAAATTCAGTTTTGTCTTTTTGACCAGCTTTTCAGGCCAAATACTCCTCTATGCTTCGGTAATATTAAATGTCCCAGTAAACAGTTTAATAACTGTAACATTAACAGCTTTTTTTTTTTTTTAAACAGTAAAAAGAATATGATGCATTGAGTAATGCATAGGACTTAATATTATTTTAATCTACGTAACCGTGTACCGATTTCCGCTAAATATAACTGTGAAAAATCCCATTTTGTCTTTAATTTTGCGAATTTGTAATTGTTTTATTCAAAACTTTGCACGAAAACCCCAGACAAGTATTAATAATGACATGCATGCCTGCAAACTTTCCGAGAGTTAAAAATTTTAATTTTTGACGTTTACTTATTATCCAGATGCGAAAGATTTTTAACAGATTCCGATATTTATTTAAATATTAAATTATTATTGAAACGAAAAGCTTATAAAGCCGACAGCAACTGATAAATCTTTGTGACATTTTGTGAATGTTGCTACATAGTCTATGAAATTATGGCACTAGGAAATGATCAATATTTACCTAGAGCGAAGGTGACGCGTCAACTTTAACTCCTACCTCCCTTATAACGACTTATACTAAAATGATACAATTTCCTTATAACAATAATGGAGTCGAAAATGAATCTATATACAGTCGAACTTCCATAACTCGAACTTCTCTAACTCAAACTAATTTGGTTGGCAGTAGCGTTAAAAGAACAAATCACATACAAATTTCCTTCCGTAACTCGAACTTCCATAAGTCGAAGTTCTCCATAACTTGAACAAAAAACATACACATGAACTCTATAACTCAAAGAATTTTGCTTGTTCAAATGGGTTTTTGTTATAGTTATCGGTTGTTTCTTGAGCTGGTTTGTCTATTTTACGTGCTATTTTTATTTTTTTTCGGGGAATTACAAATTTGTTTCTTTTTGTTTGGGTAAGTATCAGTTCTATGCATAATTCGGGCTAGATGATAAATGTTGAAGTTAATTTTTTATACCCTTCACACAGTGAAAAAGGGTATATATAGGTTTGTCATTCCGTATGAAATTTCTACAATTTTCATTTCCGACCCCATAAAGTATATATTTTCTGAAAGCTTATGAATAGAGGAGTCGATTAAGCCCTGACCGTCTGTCCGTCTGTCCGTGTGTATGTTGAAATCAACTTTTTGAAGCCCCCCGACATAGGTTGGACCCGGGTAAGGTATTAAAATATCAGAAATATTCGGGAGTAGATCGGTATTGAAAATCAGAAACATCGGTACATAAACAACTGAGATATGAGCAAAAACCCACGACCACCTCGATTTTCTTTTCATAAAAACAACATTACAACAACAACATACATACATACAAACGTGTATACTGGTTAGAGAAAACGTGGCATCGAATCCCAGCTGAGGCAAAAAAATTTTTTTTTAAATTTTTTTAAAATTTTTTTTTTTTAATTTTTTTTTTTATTTTTTTTTTATTTTTTATTTAATATATTATATATATTTTTATTATTATTTTTTTTTATTATTTTTTTTTTATTTTTTTTTTGTTTTATATATATTATATATGTATATAATAATTTTTTTTTTTTAATTTTTTTTTAAAATTTTTTTTTTTAAATTTTTTTTTTTATTTTTTATTTTTTTTTTTGTTTTTTTTTAACATACATACGTGAATTTACTGTTATTGCATGACTACACGTTGTGAAGGGTATATAAGATTCGGCACGGCCGAATATAGCGCTTTTACTTGTTTTTATTATTATGGCAACTAAACATGTTTTAAAATGCTTATCAATTGAAAAAAATTTAAACTTATAAAAGACGTCGAAGATGGATTAAAGAAAATGGAAGCGGCTGATAAAGATGGTATCCCGGCAAGCACGGGATACCATCATTTCAATCTGGATTTCGTTTAAGTAGTAAAAGAGTTAGGACCCCAAAAAATCGACAAAGCAGTCCACGATTAGTTTTCAGCAACTAGAAGCCAAAACATGCATGAGAAACTGCCCAAAAGCCAACAAGAAATGATGTAGAAAGTTCTTTTCGAACATTTAATTACAAATATTAGTATATATGCTTGTTCTTTTATATTCTTAAGTATGTAGTTTTCCATTCGAGGCTATTTTAAATAAAAATACATAATAAAAAACCTTTTTTTCTATTTTAACCAAAAATTCTGTAACTCGAAGTCTCCGTAAGTCGAAGTTTTTTTTGGGATAATGGTGGTTCGAGTTATGGAAGTTTGACTGTATATAAAAGTGAAAATCTGTCTGTGTGTTAGCTATAGACTCCGAAACTGTAAAACCGATTCGACTCAAACTTTGGCAAGTTGTTGTACACATTCCAGGGGGTGTCTATGGGTGGTAAAAAGTGGGCGGGGCAGCACCCCTAAAAAAGTTATAATTTTGAGGTACTTGCACTGGACCGATTTTTCTAAAACTTTGCACACATATTGAGCTATCAGGACTTTAAATTTTCGTGATTATAAAAGTGGGTAGTGCCACGCCCATAAAAAAGTTATCATTCTCAGCTACTTGAAATTCACTGATTTTTCAAAAACTTTACACAGACATATTGAGCTCTCATGATTATACAATTTCGTGATTAGAAAAGTGGGCAGTGCCACACCCATAAGAAAAAGGTTATTCATTTTATCTACTTGCTCTTGACCGATTTTTGTGAAACTTTGCACACATTGATTAGAAAAGTGGGCAGTGCCACGCCCATTAAAAAAAGTTATAATTTTTAGCTTTTTGCACTTGATATTGAATTTTAATTAAGAATGGATTTTTATTCATTAAGGGGCGTAGCGACGCGCGCCGGGCTTTTCTAGTAATGTATAAATTACAAACGAAATGACACCATAGGTGAAGCATTACACAGAAAAACAAAATAAAACTTTTTTTTTTTACTAAGTTTTTCTACTGTTCTTTACTAATTTTTTTTACAGATTTTTTATAGCAGCTATAGTTAGTGAGATACAGGTACAGTCGTAAATTTACATAAGTAGTCGATAGTTGATATCAATAGCGGTGTAACTTAACTAGTTACTTTATAATTTCAGTATGTCTTCCTCAAGAAGGACGTGTTTAAATAATCCTGATTGTCTTTGTGTTATTCGTGAAGAATATATGTTCCAAAAATTTCGTATAAATGTGTCGGACTTTGTGAAAAAGGCATACTTGGACTACTTTGGGTTTTCGTTGCCCTCAAACGCTAAACCTTGGATACCAAGTTTTGTATGTAAAACATGTGTTGAATCTTTGCGACTGTGGGCAAACAAAAAAAACTCATTGTTAAGTACAAAGCTCCTATGATTTGGCGTAAAGCATCCAACCATCATTTTTATTTATTTTATTTATTTATTTAATTTATTGTCTATAGATTATAAATCCTTACAGACTAAAGTGTGTAAAATAACAAAACAAAATTAAGGGCATATATAAAATATAATTTTATACAGTTCAACGACTTAAATATAAAATAATATTTCTTTTCACAATTTCTTTACTTTCATTAAGGCCAATAAGGTGATAATAATTATTAAAGTTTTCACATATACGGCGAAGAGGATCATTATAAGCATATTTGGATCTATAGTATTTTAAGTTAATAAAACGGAAATTTCGAGTTGGTCTGGTTGGAACATTTAAATATATTTTACTTCAGGAATTCAGAGTCGATATTGCCTTGAATTAGGCCCAGCACAAAAGAAAAACTCAGCATTGAACGACGACTTTTTAAAGTTGGTAATTTTATAAGACGGAATCTGCTTTCGTATGAAGGTAGTAAAAACGAATTCCATCCAAGGCCACGAAGACAAGACATTAAAAACTTCTTTTGTACAGACTCGATACTATCAATATGAATATTATAGTAAGGAAACCAAATAATTGATCCGTGTTCTAGAATAGGTCGAACTAATGACGAATATAATTGTTTCGTAATATTAGGATCTAAAAATTCCTTGCATTGCACTGGCCATAAATGAGACCTTATTTCGTGGTCGTCAGATAAAGGTTATGTCCAAACGTACAAATCGTTCTGGTCTCTCTACTACCAATCGTTTCCACCGTGGAAGTTTTCGTGGTCGGGGTACTTCTCGGCTCTCTTGGGCCTGTTGTCATACTACCACATTTCGTAGCGCCCGTCGTCCAATAGGTTATCGTGGACGTGTTAATTACTATGCTCCTTACTGATTAATATTCTTACCTACTTTTAATGATTTTTTACATAATACTTATTATTCCATGGTGGCCCAATATTGTTATTTTTAATTGTAGTTTTTGGGACAGTTTCAGAAATGCAGCGGCGTAATGTTGAATAGAAGAGAGAAGCAACATCATCTAAGTTTTCGATAGAGATTATACTATCCAAGTTAACGTTTGATAACAAAGAGTTAAGCTTCTGAGAGTTTGCACGAGAGAAGCAAAAAACTTTATGGGGTTTAATTTTGTTAAAAAATAAAACAGGTAAGTTTAATAAATTAAATATTTCCAATTTTAATGTAGGATGATAACGATCTTCAGGGTAAGCAACGGGAAGTGTTTTATGTAAAAATATGTCCATCGGCTGGTTGACAAATGCAAGATCAAGAAGTTTTCCATTAACATTGTTTGCATGGTTAATTTGAAATCTTGTGATGACTTATATTTCTGAGTAACGAAAATCACAGGAATAAACCATAAAAATTGATTCCCGGCAAGCAAAATGTAATTAATGTTCCACTTAAACTGGGGTTGATAAAACAGTTCGTAGAAGCTCTTAACAAAGATGCCGAATTATTCAAGTAGATTGTAAAAGTGTTTTCAAAATTGAGTAGTGAGAAATTCAAAGGTGGTATTTTGGATAACCCACAGAGTTGGTTTAGGAAGTGAGGAATTTTTTGGGCAATAGGAAATGTGACGGCTACATTCAGCAAGTTGAACAGTTGCTAATACACTTCCAGCGACTTGGATGCAACATGAGTATTAAGCTTCACTGCCTTCACAGCCATCTAGACTCCTTTCCTGAAAATCTCGGAGACCTAAGCGAGGAACTAGAAGAGCGTATCAGGGGTATTGGAATGAACATATGATGACTGATTATTGTTGGAGCATTAAAAATACTCATATAACATCTCACTCTAGAAAATTCAAAAAATGGTAATTTTATTCAGAGTAAATATATTTAATTAATTGCTTAAACTTAAACTATGTGCATTTTCAATGAAAAATCCTATCACTTCATAACTCCAAAACTAGAGCTGCTACATGAAAACGGCATATATTTTTGAAATCAGCGTGGAAAAACTATTCAGATTCATTTAAAAAATCTTATGCAACAGACATGCTGTTTTCCAGTGTTATTTATACCCTTCACACAGTGAAAAAGGGTATATATAGGTTTGTCATTCCGTGTGAAATTTCTACAATTTTCATTTCCGACCCCATAAAGTATATATTTTCTGAAAGCTTATGAATAGAGGAGTCGATTAAGCCCTGACCGTCTGTCCGTCTGTCCGTCTGTCCGTCTGTCCGTCTGACCGTCTGTCCGTGTGTATGTTGAAATCAACTTTTTGAAGCCCCCCGACATAGGTTGGACCCGGGTAAGGTATTAAAATATCAGAAATATTCGGGAGTAGATCGGTATTGAAAATCAGAAACATCGGTACATAAACAACTGAGATATGAGCAAAAACCCACGACCACCTCGATTTTCTTTTCATAAAAACAACATTACAACAACAACATACATACATACAAACGTGTATACTGGTTAGAGAAAACGTGGCATCGAATCCCAGCTGAGGCAAAAAAATTTTTTTTTAAATTTTTTTAAAATTTTTTTTTTTAATTTTTTTTTTATTTTTTTTTTATTTTTTATTTAATATATTATATATATTTTTATTATTATTTTTTTTTATTTTTTTTTTTTTAATTTTTTTTTTATTTTTTTTTTGTTTTATATATATTATATATGTATATAATAATTTTTTTTTTTAAATTTTTTTTTTATTTTTTATTTTTTTTTTGTTTTTTTAACATACATACGTGAATTTACTGTTATTGCATGACTACACGTTGTGAAGGGTATATAAGATTCGGCACGGCCGAATATAGCGCTTTTACTTGTTTTATAATTAAAATGTATCAAAAGAATAATTTCACTTTACAGCGTCATTTGAATGGCTTTCATTGGCATCGCAAAAAATTGTCTAGGGGTGGCAAAAGCACTGAGTTAATTTTATATGTAAAATAGCTAATTTTTTAAAATTCTGGGGTAGACCTTACGACATCTAAAACGGACTTGTTACGCCAATCATGACTTAGAAACAATTTCGCAATAAATTTGATGGTGTATGTAAGTATTTAAACAAATGTCTGATAAATAAGTTGTTATATATCAAGTTGTTCCTAAAATGCTTCTTAGTAAGACAGGCGATATGAAGTAGTGAATGAAAAGTATGTTGTTTAGTCATAGCTAGTCATAATCTAGTTTTTGCTAAATTTATAAAATTGTTTATATTTGATCTGATTTTGATGAAATTATGTTTGGCTATTTAGTTTTGTACTATATTGCTTAAACTTGTAACTAAGGGTGGGTGCGAACAGAGTGGCCGCTTGTTGCCGAACCGAGCCGACTGACGCTAATTGCGAGAACCAATGCGAGAAAACTGGTACTATAAAAAATAGTACAAATAAGCGCAAAGCTGATCGAATGCGAGAAAACTGCTCCAAAGCGTATTTCAGCGCCGAAAACATTGTTATCGTTATGTTGTTATGATTTCAACTTGTTTGGAAAACATTTAAAAAAATTTAAAAAGTAATAAAAACTAAAAAGAAAATAAAAATTAAAAGAAAACGAAAACAAGTAAGAGCACTATATTCGGCTGTGCCGAATCTTTAAACCCACCACCAATTTTGTGTACTTTTATAGCACAAAATTTATTATTTTGTTACTAACTTTAATCGTTATAGAATAATAGTCCCTTTATAATAATATATGTATCACTTTCTTTGTGTTACTTCGATCAAAGTAGGCGTGTCAATATAGTTTCTGCTAATAAACAAAACTGAGATATTTCAATATAGTCTTTTATTCTCCAAAAAACTTTGTACATAGAGAAGTTATATGAATTTGACATAAAGCGTTATATAGTAGGTAGGCGATAAAGTGGGTGTGTAACCTAATTTTCTGGTATAATAATGACATTGACTCGAAGAATATATATAGCAAATTTCATCATCATGCCTCTAATTTTATTTTATAAACAGTTGATAACGTGAAAAGTGGGCATTATAGTAGGCGAACAAAGTTGTTTCTGCTAAAAAGTAAAACTTAAATATTTCAATGTAGTTCTTTACTATTCCAAAATCTTTATTCATAGAGAACAAATTTATGAATTTGAGATAAACGTTATATAGGAGAAGGGCGTGTCGCATTTATTTTCCGTTAGAACAAAGCCTTTGACCAAAAAGCTATGTTTGCAAAATTTCAGAATTGTACATCTGGTTCTGTCAGTTTTATCAGGTTTTAAATTTTAAATATACCGAAAAAGACACTGTGCGGTATAAATTTTCGTACATTTTGATCTATAACTCCTTTCCTAATATATAGATTAAAGCAATTTTCAGGAAAAAGTATTGTTTTTACTCATACATATGTGGGATTGGTACATTGACGGACAGAACGGACGCGAAAGGGTTAAATGGATGATAAATTTGCAGACAAAGTTAACGGGATGGACATTGGGTGGAGTGGGAGCGAACTTACTTTAAATGACGGTTGAACATTTTTGGAGTAAGTATGGACAGTAGAGGAAGTGAAGTTGAAATTGACAGACTAAAGCGGCAAATACCTAAGTATATTGGTTTTTACTTTAAATAAAAACTGTACTGATTTTTAATGAACTTAAATTAAATAAAATGAATTGTAATGAACACCAAAAAAACTAATAAAAGCTAAAATAAAGGAAAATAAACAAATTATCCAACACATATATTCGAAGTTTCATATATTTCTACGTTAATGCGTTTGGACACAATTTCATTTTATTGAAAGGACACGGTTTTTTTGATCTACTCTTGTATTACGAGCTATAACTCTCTTCCTAATATTCCGATTCAGCCCATTTTCAAGAAAGAAAGAAAGATTCCAACTAAATTTGAGCCCCCTAGCTTTTTTGGTCCGACCTCTATCGTGCTTTTAACAGACGGACAGACGGTCGGACATAGCTCAATGGGGTCTAAAATGGATATTTCGATGTGTTGCAAACGGAATGACAAAATTTTTTTGGTGGCGGATATAATAAACAAAAAAATAAAAATTCAAATAATAATAAAAACTAAATAAAGTTATGAAAAAATTAAAAAAAAACTTTTAAACAAAATTTTAAAAAATATGTAACGCACTTAAATTAAAACCACTTCGTTTCTGGTTTAGTTGTAATTTTCGAAATATTATAACTTCCAAAGGTTTTTTTTAATAAAAAGTACCATAAAAGTGCATCTTCGTTTAGAAAATATGTACACAAAAAAACACCCATTCAAACAACTTTCCATTTTTGGTTATAATTTTCGAAGAATTCGACTTAGTAAGAGTTCTAAAATGTATACAAATAACATAAAACACAAATAATATAAAAAAAATATCAGCGCATGAACAAGTTCTCGCAATAAACGTCAGTCGGCTCTGCCGAGTTCGATAGAATTATATATTATGTTACAAGGAGCAAAGGATGATATAATATTATGCGACCTCTGGATGTTACAACTGACTACATTTAACTTTCAGTTTAGAATTTTACGCCAAAACCTAACATATTCACGTGTGTTCCCACATAAACAAAACCTAAAGCAATAACACGATAATAAATCTCAACAAGATCTATTGGTACAACAAAATTGGATTAAAAACCGAACATCCTTATATATATGACCAAATGCACACGTATTAGTTTAAATGTAGGGAAATTCATTTTGGCAAATACATACATACATACATACATACATACATATGTATATGTTTGATTGTACCGTATCATTCTAATAAGCGTTTTGGTCTAATGAAAATTTATTACATGAAATTTCCGGTTAAATGCCCCCACTGGTGTAGCCATATGCCATCATAAAATGTATGCTTCATCACATATATAAATTAACGAAGAGTTGGACAGAAATATTTTACTCTACAATTCTATATTTTAATTGTATTTATGTTAGAATTGATTATATATTTATATGAAAAGTGCAAAAAAAAAAAAAATAAACAAAAGTAAAAAAAATTTTAAATTGTGTGCGTGTATGATGTGTCTCTTTACAAATTGAAATTTTATAAAAATGATTTTTTTTAGATTGAGAAATATTAACCGAAAAATAATTTATTAAACAAAGTGTTTTCAAATTAAATTTAGTTGTTTTGCAAAATATTTTTTTTTAATATCTTCACTGCCAGATGTCAAAAGAATTTTCGCCCCTATGTAAAGCCTATGGATTGGTTCAGAATAAAAAAAAAACAAAATTTCACAGATATGGAATGACATATCTTTTATTCCATATCAAAATTCCGGCAAAATGGATATTTTCTTCCAGATGGAAATTCAACAAAACAATAACCCGCTACCACTTTGGATTGATTATTTTAAAAGATATGGAATGAGTTTTATATTAATCTCAAAACTAAATCAGGATGGTTAAGAAAACGATTTTAGTGAAATGCGTACCAAAGGAGGGTTATATAATCACCACTTTTCATTAAAGGCATAATTCTTATATATTTCGAAAAGAAAAAAATATTTTATTTTAGATTTTGTAGCAACAATAAACAGATAATCTAAGAAAAGATGTAAAAAATTAAGGAAACCAAGTAAGAATCTGATAATACCCTGCCGAATCTGATAATACCCTTCACCATCATGTACATCCCACATCGCAGCTTGCCTATATATTTCATGTAATACGCCATTTATCCTTATTATTTCCGACGCCATCCTTGATTTTGAATTTTTACGTAGTTAACTATATTCTTCTAGTTTAGCCCTTTAATTTGATACCCATATTGATGGGGTTAAAAAAATTTGTTCCGCCATTTTGTTTTGGACGCCATCTTGGATTTTACATTTTTTTTAATAATTTACTGTATTCTAATGGTCAAGCCCTTTCATTTGATACCAATATTGAGGGGGTTCAAAAAGTTACATTTTAAAATACCAGATTTGAACCACATATATGAATTTATTGTCCGCCATTTTGTAGTGGCAGCCAACAGCTATAGTTTATTTTTACATTGAAAAGTAATACTTTAATATAATCAGATAAAAAGTACCAAAAAGTGAAGGCTAGAATTACGAAAACGAACCCCAGTATTGTTTGACTTTACACATTTCCTGTAGGGTAATAATTAAATTAAGAATTGGTATTTGTTACATCACTAATGCATATTATATCTGGTATAATCATCTTCGATGGCAATGGAAGGTTAAGAACCCAACATATTAAAATAATCTGATAAAATTTAATAAGTTAAATTTAACTTAAATTTTAGTTAAAATTTAAAACTTTTAAAAATTAAGTTAAAATTTTGTATAGGAAATGCAATAATATTATTTTTACATGGTATAAAGCAAATAAACTGTTGGCTTGTATTGGCTGTGTACGAGTGTACATGTGTTGGTGTTTGAATTCAAGCCAAAAAGCAGCAAATTAAAGCTAGACAAAATAAGTTACCTAATAGTAAAGAGTCGATACTGGAAAAATTAAACTAAAACCTGGTACTTTGTTTAACATATCATTCGAACTGCTGTCAAACTCCATTTCGAATGAAATATTTTTTGAATAATATTGCCTTAAGCAAATAATACACGGCAGCTTTACTTACATCTTACTTGGAAAATTTGTAACTCTAATGTAATTCTGCATGTCCGTTAAAATGTGACAACCAACATTTTATTTTATACGAAATTGAAAACAAGAGTTATTTGTTTTTAACTTCATTTAAGAAAAATTTTATTGAAAAATCATATAAGAAATGCAACTACTATATACATATGTATGTATATGTAATTACAGCATGTCTTTCACAATTTTAATCAGAGTACCAGGCGTAATCGAGAGATTTTAAGGAATGTGAAATTATTTTAATATCCACAGCGATTTAGCACGGTGACATGTAGCGGAGAGGTGGAGATTCTAATTGCTGAATTTGAGCGATGGAATTGGATACATTCAACTGTGGCTTATCAAAATAGACTTGCTACTTCAGAAAATTAAACAAGAAAATGTCTAGCTTATCCAAATCGCACGATCTTCGTATCCATATACGTTTTCACTCCAACACTCAATTTTGTGATAAAAACTTTATCATTTTAACGTTTAATTACATTTCAAAACATGGTATTTCAACATCAGTAACTGAAAAAAAACGATAAATTTAACAGACAACCAGATACCAACACAATAGTGCCGCCTTATTTGAAAACCATCTTTATACAATAGATTTCTGTGTATTACTCTAATGAATAACAACAATGACAAAGATTTTAAGTCCCACAATAAGCTCCAGACAAAAATGATAGCAATAAAATAATAATAAATTATACAAATGTCCTTTTGGCAACTCGTTTGATTTGTTATCGGTTGTTTAAGTGTTGTCATGCCAGGAAAGCTGTTGACCAACTAGACTTCTACATTGTAAACTGACTACATACCCGATTGCTGTGATTTTTGTGAGTTTAAGCTTTTGATTTTATACTTGTTAATATAAGTAAAACAAACAACATTACTACAAAGAGACATAATGCTGCGCATGCATGTATGCCACTGTCAGTGTGACCATATTAGCTTTTTTCGAGCTAAATTTAGCTTTTTCTTTTTGATTTAGCTTGATATGTATATTTCATTTAGCTCTTAGCTCTTTTTTTAGCTTTTTTAAAAAGCGCATTTTTCTTTTTCTAGCCTTTACTCTATTTGGAATCGAATGATTTAAATATATATACGTTATAAAATAAGAAGGTTCAATAAAATAAATTCATATTGGTAGGATATATCGGTGATATATCTTGTATCAATGCTTCTGGGTTTAAAAATTTTAGATTCATTAATATAGAAAATGCCTATCAAAGTAACAAATGTAACATTTTGTACTTTTCTTATATTTCATAATACAAAAAATAAAAAAAGGTGCAATAAAAATGACAATAATTATGTGTTTGCCCGCTCATAATATATTGGGTCTCAATAGTAATTTAAAAGTTTTACCTTTAAACACGTAGAAAATACAAAAAGTACCACAAAATAAGAAAAAAGTACATTTTTAGTCCCACTTTCAATCAACATTAACTAACTTCAAAATTCTAGCTTCACAAACGTTGAAAATAAAAAAGGAACCAAAATTATGCGAAAAAGTACATTTTTGGTATACCAACTGTTTTCAGTCTAACCTCAGATCAAAAGTTTCTAATTTCAAAAATATAGTGAATACAACAAGTACAATGAATAATACAAAAAAGATCTCCGATATCGCTTTCAGTCTTACTTCAAATAAATTGTCATTAATTTCCAAATTCCAGCTTCATAAAAATACAAAAAGTATCAAAATAATCGTGGCCCGTGGCCCTTATGCGCAGGAATCCAAATTAGAGTAACGTTACCCCGTTGACCAAGCCTTGACAGTTCCTTTCTACATTGGCTATATGTTACCAATGTGTTAAACAATGCGTACATATACTATATGATGAATATATAATGAATTTATATAATTGAAAAGTAATACAAAAATGTAGCTTTATTTTCTCGCTTTAATTTATTTTTTTTAGCTCTATTTTAAACATGATTTAGATTTATATTTTTTCAAAATCTGGTCACACTGGCCACAGTTATTACAATGTGCTCATTTTTAAAAGCACCATTTTTGTTGTTTATTGTTCTTGTAGTTTTGTAGTTCCAACAGTTCTGACATTGTGGTGAATAAAGAATGGGGAAAATGGGAAATTTCTCTTATACGTTTTTATAAAAAAATTTATAAGGTGAATAGTAATACAAATATTAACATTTATGATTTTTGTGCTGCCAAATATGAAATTTTAATAAAGTTTGCTGCCAAACCACAAATGATTTTATAAATATGTCAATAGTACAGTGAATAAAAGCTTGTGGTTCGAGTACAACTCTTTCCTTTGTTTTAAAAAGTATGTAAATTTCTGAAGCATAAATAACATTGACTAAGGATGGTGGTAGTGGCACTCAAAATTATGTAAATTTATATTATTTAATGGTTTAGAAAATTTGACATGCAGAATATTATTATTTTCATAAATTAGATTTGAAGTTTTTGACAAAATCGAAAAAACAAGTAAGGCCACTTGATACCCTACATTATGTATATCACTTAGGGTCTTTTGGATATACATATCATCCACTGCAAAAGTTTACTAGAAGATAACAAAAAAAATATCTAGGATTATGCTGAAAATCAAGCTATTGTGGCAACAAGATTTTTAAAATGTTCGCCAACTTAGTTCTATCATGCGATTATTAAATTTTGACCTCTAACATAGTGAACTTCAACAAATAGGAAATATTTTTTAAAGGCTATTTATATAGACTAGTCCTTCAAATGCATTTAAAACTATACCGCACCTTGCTCCCGTAGATTTTCACATAATGGCAATTTCTGCCTGAAGCATAGTGAGACTTAATGAATATAAATGTTGGAGATCGATAATATATAATATTTTGAATAATACTTTGCATACAACCTACGACCCTTAACCAATTTTAATACTTTCTTAATCCATATACAAACTTTGATAGAGCGTTAAGGATTTCAATTTCCTCAAGAAGGAAACTTTGTAAATTTGACAGCGAAGTATTTACGGATGGATCAAAAAAAGGACAGGCAAGTTTTTGATTAAAAAATCAAAGACAAAAAAGAAATGTCATAAAATTAAAAAAAACAAGTAAGAGCACTATATTCGGCTGTGCCGAATCTTTTATACCCACCACCAATTTTGTGTACAATTAAAGCACAATAATTATTATTTTGTTAATGGCTTTCTTTGTAGAGGGTGGTTAAATTTTAAATTTAAAACAGAGGCCGAATTACGGCACTCGAACGTGATCGAAATTTGAAAACTCTTATTAGAATCTATATACCTAAAGCATACTCGATCGTTCGAGTAAAATTTCGATCGATATCGAATGCCGTAATTCGGCCCCAGGTCTGTATAAAATGTTAGAACATCTATAAATGCCTTCTAACTTCGTTAAATGAGAAGCATTGCTGTTTATCGCGATAGTGTGGCAAAAAAACAGTCAACTTCGACTCATCATCGTGCCAAACAATTGAGCATCAGCAATGTTATTTAAAATTTGGACTATCGGATCGAGGTGTGCCGTTGAGGTCGCGGGGCCATTTGGCCGATATTTTGTTCCATACATAATTGAACCATACAAATATTATCATTAAAAAAGAAATGATAATAGTTTCCTAAATAATTTGTGTTTTATTCAAAATCAACATCGGCCCTTAAAATTTAACCACCTTTTATAACTTGGATATGCTGGTAAAATGTTTTCGTAAATTAAGTGTTTCAGTGAAAATGGGCGTTAAAGTAAGCGTGTCAATAAAATTTCTGCTAATAAATACAACTTAGATATTTCAATATAGTCCGTAATTCTTCCAAAATATTTATTCATTGAGATATTATATGAATTTGAAATAAAGCATTATATAGGATGTGGGCGTAAGAGTGGGCGTGTCACCTAAATTTTCTGGCATAACAATAACATTGACTAGAAGGATTTCCGTAGCAAATTTTATCATCATACCTCTAATTTTGTCGGTTTTATAAATTTAAATTTCATTAACAGTAAATAACGTGGAAAGTGAGCGTTAAAGTAGGTGTGTCGAAGTTATTTATGCTAATAAATACAACTTAGATATTTCCTTTATTATTCGATTTATAAAGAAATTATAAGAATTTAAGAGAAAACGTTGTATGGGAGGTTGGCGTGTCACATTTATTTTCCGTCAGAAGAAAGCCTTTGACCAAAAAGCAATTCCTGCAAAATTTCAGAATCGTAGATCTAAATTTGTCACTCTTATTAGGTTTAAAATTTTTAACATATTGGAAAATACACTGCGCGGTATAAATTTTCGTACATTTTGATCTCTAACTCCCTTCCTAATGCATGCATTTAGGCAATTTTTCTTTCTTCCTTATACTCCGATTTAGCCAATTTTCTATTCCAAACAAACCTTGTGTATAAGACATATTCTGGCAAAATTTGAGCCCACTAGCTTTTTCGATGAGACCTCTATCGTGCTTTTAACAGACGGGCATACGGACGGACATAGCTAGATCGTCGTCAAATAAAACCCCGATTAAGAATATACATACCTTTTTTTTGGTGGCGGATATAAAAACTCAAATACTTCAAAAAAACACATTACAAAAAAATTTGTTTAGCTCTTTTACTAAAATTTTGCAAAAAATATTTGACCTTATGTCACAAAAATTGGTCTGCTGATCACGGTCGGATCGTAACGGGTATAAAATGGGGAGGAGAGGAGAGTTTTATCTACTAAATGGTGCTAATTTCTTTTTGTTATCTTATGTTTTCTAGAAGTTATGGTGTATTAAAAAAGGAATTTAGGAAAATTTAGACCTAAAGATAAAAAATTATCTCTAAACATTATAAACAATTTATTTTCATGTACCAATGGCTAACAAATTTTAAAATTATACAAAACTTATTTCGTTTGAAAATCTTTTAAAAGCAAAATGTTATAGAACTTTAAAAATCAAAATCTTACTAATAAATTTCCTGTTTTAGCAAAATGCTGAGCATGTCTATTTTGAATCACCCTGTGGCCCTTAAAATTTAACCACCCTTTACAAAAGAATAGATAGATAAAAAAAAATTTTGATAAAATATGTATTTTTAATATTCAAATACTTATTTTAAATCTACTGATGCACATTTTTTTAAAATATTTTTAAATCTTAAACCTCATAAGACTGTGTTTACAACTATATGTAAAGTTGGGCACAAATCATTACACTAGTTAATTTTTGTCAACAAACTTCGGTCATTTTCGTTTTCACAAACCCCTATAAAATTCCTTTGTAGTTTGTGCAAAAAAATGTTACTAGAGTCATCTAGTGTTCTACGTGATGTTTAGCAAAGACATCATCCTCAGTGTTTGCAAAATGTAGTGGCGCCTTCAACAGATGTCGCCATCTGCAATGAATAAATGCTAATGAATATGACAAATATATTTTTATAAAAATTTAAAAAAAGGGGGCGTGGCACATTTATTTTCCGTTATAACGAAGACTTTGACCAAAAAACCATGTTTGCAAAATTTCAGAACCGTACATATAGTTTTGTCAGTTTTATTACGTTTTAAACTTCAAATATACACTGAGCGGTATAAATTTTCGTACATTTTGACCTATAACTCCTTTTCTAATGCATAAATTTAAGCAATTTTTGGGGAGAAATATTCTTTTGACTCGAGAAATATATATTCGAAGTTTCATGACTCTACGTTTATGCGTTTGGACACAATTCCTTTTTTTTCGATGTTTGAAGGACACGGTTTTTTCGACCTATTCTTGCTTTACGAGCTATAACTCTCTTTCTAATATTCCGATTTAGCCCATTTTCAATACCAAACAAACCTTGTCTATAAGAAAGATTCTGGCAAAATTTGAGCCCTTTAGCTTTTTCGGTGCGACCTCTATCGTGCTTTCAACAGACGGACAGACGGACGGACATAGCTAGATCGTCATCAAATCAAACCCCGATTCAGAATATATATACTTTATGGGGTCTAAAATGGATATTTCGATGTGTTACAAACGGAATGACAAAATGAATATACCCCCACCATTTTTTTGGTGGCGGGTATAAAAAAAATATGCAAAAGAAAACGAAACTTGGGCAAGTTAATTGCTGTGCGTGAAAGCAAGTTTAAATGAAAATAAAAAACCAACTTGCGCAAGAGACTTGCCTAATCAGAAAAGGGACTTAAAGAGAACCAAGTTAATTTAATTTAAAAATAACAAGAACAAAATAGGAGAATAATAAACAAATATATTAACTATTAATTATTAAATATTTATTAAAGTAATTCTAATAGATAAAGATACTAACCTAATAATAAATAAAAAGTATTTAAATAAACTAGACAATACAAAAACAACTAACTTACTTAACTTTAACTAAAAGTAGATACAAATTTAAAATATTAAAATCTTTCTAAACTACTTGACATTAATTTTGACTATTTACGGTTGTCAGAAAAACTTAATAAAATAATTATTCTTTCTTAATTCGTTTTTAAATTCCTGATGTCAACAACCAAAAATTTGAGGAATTGAAATCAAAACTAAATAATCAGATATGTAAATACAATATTAAAATAAAATTAATGATTTCTTTTCCTAATCATTTTCTTTTTTTATTTCACGGTAAACAACTTTTTCTACTAACTATAACAGTTCAGCAATCTCAACTATTCTAGTTCCACTATACTAGACAGTTCAGCAACCTCAATTATTCTAGTTCCACTATACTAGTGCAGTACCAGTTAAACAAAAAAAAAAAACAAATTACTATAATTTTCAAATTTTCTCCGCTTTGATATACAAATGGATGTATCTATCTGGATTCAACTTTTAAGACTCATGCAAAAATAAAAATTTAACCACAAAAATTTTGCTTTGCTAACATGAATCACAAAATGGATTAGTACAGACTTGACAATTTGTAACGAAATTACGAACTTGGACGTTTTGATTCAAACAATAAAAGTTACAGAGTTTACAGAGTTTTTCCATAGCGTAGAATTTTTCCAATTCCTCAATGCGAAGCTTGTGGCGAATTATGGCATTTTGCAAAAATGTTCCCAGTCAATTCGATTGGCTCCCAAAGCTTCCATCAAAAGCCTTCGTTTAGCGACACATCATCATACGAACGTAGTCTTTTTATAAACGAAACTGTCAATTACTTTTAAAACTGGAAATTGTTCGGAATCTTTCTTAACTGTCTCTATAAGCTGTAAGTAATCTTCAGATTTAAAGGCAGCACAATCAATTAAATTACTAAAATCTGCCCAGATTTCTTCCATTTCTTAGCTAGAATGGGTATCGGGTACTACATTATGCCTAAAACTCGTACGCCTGCAGATGAAAACTCCACCTCGCTACACGCAAAGGAAAACCATGGTTACGACATGATCACGACTGTCACATTATAGTTTCTATAACAATATTTGGTTGTCGAAAACAAGTAATAGTTATTGTTGTTTCATTTCATCATATATTTTGTCACGATAATCAAGCATTTGTTTGAATTGTATCATTTAATGTTTACTTTTCGTAAAAATTTCAAAATGGTTATCATTTGAAAATAGTATGATTTAAAAAAATTAATGCGACAAAAATAACATTATATTCAAAAGCATTAAAAATTACAAATAATTGTTAAATAATAGGTGAGACAACAGTATTTCAACTGTTCTTCTTCTTGCTGAATAAATTTTTATTATTATAAACGTTTTAAATGTCAAAAAAATTGTGAAATATTAAATAAAGAAAATTTAAAAATTAACGAGAAAATATAAAAAAATATTGGTATAAAAATTGCAATTAAATTGGCTAGTCGAAAAAACAGTCAAGGCGGACACCTGGCGTTTTAACATAATTCGCGTACGCTGAATCCAGTGGTGCCCGCGGTTTTTTAAGGTTGGCTCTGGTTTTCGAGATATAGGAGGTTGCACAACATATGTTCGCGTAACTCAAAAACGCTTTTGCTTATTGAAAAAACTTAAAAAACCAGTGGTGCCCGCGGTTTTTTAAGGTTGGCTCTGGTTTTCGAGATATAGGAGGTTGCACAACATATGTTCGCGTAACTCAAAAACGCTTTTGCTTATTGAAAAAACTTAAAAAACCGGAATTCCGCAATAAAATTTCCTTTAAGAAAAGTAAATATAATATCCGACGTTTTAGAAACTAGATTTTTTTTTTTTTAATTAATCTTTTATCAAAATTTCCAAATTTTTGATTTTTTAAAATTCATAAAAAATTAACAAACGCAGCTAAGCTTCTAATATTTTGTAGACATATAAAAGCATATACAAAGCTGCAAACAAAGCAAGCCATAAATGTTTAAAATCTGTAAGCAAAAGTCTACAAATTTTAATTAATTTAAGAATTTCATAAAACGCAACACCCCTAAGGGATGGCGATAAAGGGAAAGTATAACTTGAGTAAATCCTAGGCCTTAGAAACAAATGATGGGAATGAAAAATAAGGTTGCGCTGGTCATACATTTTCACCATCTAGGTGTATCTCAGGCTCTGCAGGTGCAAAATTTAAGACTAGCGTTTTACGCGTATTAAAAGCAAAGTTCTAAACAATATAAGCTATTAGTGAATTAAGTCTGTCTACAACTTTTAATTTTTTCAGAAAAGATGAAATTTTTTAATTTTTTATAAGAACCAAACTAAAAACTTTTTGTTGTTAAGTAGTTAAATTTAAAGTTTTTATTTAGAAATTTATTCTTCTTCCTCCTGCAGATTCCAACAAATATCCCCTTGTTTGCGTCTGCGGAAAACATGTTCATCAATAAAGTTGCTCGTGTAGATGGTCACTTTTATTTGTCCTATATGGCAATACCCTTTTGGATAGTTCAGTGAGTCGGCGCTAATCCCACGGCGTTAAAGAAACCAACAGACTCAGAAATCTTCACCGTAAAATCATTCGCCAACATCAGCCGCCATCAACAAGTGTTTTATTTTTAATAGAAAAGTAAAAGTTTAAGAAATTATTGAAATAAAGAAAATAAAAGTGAGATACAGATAAAATAAGGAAAAGGTTGTTTTGTGTTTCATTAGAGAAACTAAAGGAATAAAGGTGGTACAGAAAGAAGAGCTGCAACAACAAGAAAAAGCCAACAGAGAAAAGGTGATAGAACCAGCATTTCCCAGCCCTCAACAATTCACACCACAATAAGAGGTAAGCATTTTGGTCCTTCTCCCGCCAATTTGGAAAGAAAAGGTGCGTACATTGAATATTTTTTGGAATTCTAATAGTGTCTCAGTGTGGAAAAATTAATTTGTGGCTCGACTGAAATATATTATTAATAAAGGCAACGGTACACTTTACTGTACAAACCGCTATAACGGATTTTTTTGTTGTTTCATAAAATTTGCACATATTTTGTCGCCATTTAAATTGTTGTTCTTCATAAAAATTTATTTGTTCTCTCTGATTATTATTAAAAATGTCAACATTTGACAAATATATCCGCGCGGCAGATGAAGTAATTAGTTTTGAGGCTAATTTAAAAGACCAAGACCTTTCAGGCTATACTAAAGAGGCCTTTGATTTTGAGAAAGAGGAACTTGGCAAAATTTGGGAAAAATATAGGAAAATTTTTAATGAGTGCTCCGATGAGACCGTAGAGAAGAAAAAAGAAATGGTAGTTGTCCAAACGAAACATCCACATGTTCGTAAAACATATATACGATGTATCAATATAATTTCTAAGGCCGAACAAAACATAAAAGAAGTTGTTAAGGAAAATGTTAATGCAGCAGTTCCCAACCTTTGTAGTTCCATATCGGTACCTCCGTATGATACTGGCGTTTTTCATGGTGATTACGTGTCGTGGCCTACATTTAGGGATATGTTTACTGCGATTTACATAAACAATACTAAACTAAGCCCTGTAGAAAAATTGTTTTATTTGTTTCAAAAAACGAATGGTGAAGCCAGAGACATTAATAGAAATGTGGCCTTGACGGGAGAAAACTTTGATATTGCGTGGAACAATTTAAGATCCCAATATGAAAATAATAGAGTTTTAATCAATAGTCAACTTAAGTCTCTTTTTAATTTAGCCCCTTGCCTACAAGAAACTACTTCTGAAATTAAAAGTCTACAAAGGGAAATAAATAATTGTATGTCCATTTTAAAATTATATAAAGTCGATATTGGTTCGTGGGATCCTATTTTTGTATTTCAATGCTCGTCACGTCTCTCAGAATGCACATTAAATCTTTGGGAACAATCAGTGAAAAATAAAACAGAGGTCCCCAAATGGGAGGAATTAAATAGTTTTCTCACTGATAGATATCATGCGCTTGAAAGTGTCTCAGACATTATGGCAACGAATAGTGCATCTGTAAGTGGTTCCCAAACTTTTACTAATAACAACAATCAGACATCGAAAGTTAAACAATTTAAGGCCCATCATACTAAAGTTGATGCACAGAAATGTGTATTATGTAAAGAGCACCACAAAATTAGTTTTTGCGAAAAATTTTTAAGTATGAACTACAGAAGTCGTGTTTCAACTTTAAAAAGATTCCGATTTTGTTTCAATTGTCTCTCTATTGGCCATATGTATGGTGACTGTAATAGTGCAAATGGTTGCTCCAAGTGCAAGAAAAAACATCATACACTGATGCATAGAGATTTTGTAAGAGCAAATAATACGAGTCAAACACAATTTAACAATTTTTCTCATGGTGAAAGACAAAGTAATTCAGTTCAAGCAATACAGTCCACTAATACTCCAGGTCCATCAGGAGTTATTCAATCTCACCACACGTCTGTTTCAAAGAAGGTTATGTTGGCGACAGCTTGGGTTCATATTGTTAGTTTTGGTTCTTATTACAAGGTGCGAGCTCTAATTGATCCATGTTCTGATGAGAGTTTTATTTCCGAAAGAATACAAAAACTTCTGAGGTTGCCCACTAGTCCAGTATCAGCTGAAGTTACGGGTCTAGGAGGAGATATAATAAGCAGATCTTCTAAGTTGGCAACGTTTGTTATTGTATCACTTTTCAATCAGGATGTGTCTCTTAATGTTCAAGCTCTAGTCGTGCCTCGTGTAACTGGTAGTGTCCCAACACATTCGTTTAGCCCATTAACTAACAATAAACTGCCAAATTTGAATTATGCTGATCCGAAGTTTTACGAAAGCAGTGAAGTAGACTTATTATTAGGAGGTGATTTATATCCCTTTATTCTTCGTGGTGGAGTCCAACATGGTATTTTTGAATCCCTAGTGGCTCAAGAAACAATTTTTGGTTGGATTATGACTGGTCCAACACCCAGTAATGTTTCCACACGATGTGTCAGAATGTCTCATATGACAAGAGTTTCAATCGATTACCAATTGACAAAGTTTTGGGAGTTAGAAGAAGTTTCTCGTAAAAAGGTTCTATCTGATGAAGATAAGAAATGTGAGGAGATCTTTCGTTCTACTACCACAAGAGATTCTAAGGGGAGGTATATTGTTAGTCTGCCCTTTAAGAATAATATTGCTTCACTTGGTCCAAATAGGCATATTGCTCTTAGTCAGTATTTAAGAAATGAAAAATCACTAATGCGTAAACCAGAATTTAAGGCTCAATACGATGAGGTCCTTAAAGAATATTTAACTTTAGGACATATGGAGAAACTCAGAGGTTCTGAAAGTAGTCCAAGTTATTATTTACCTCATCACGGAGTGTTCAAGCCCGAAAGTACAACAACAAAATTGAGAATAGTTTTTAATGCCTCTAGTGCGACTTCTAGTGGTAAGAGTCTCAACGACATGTTGTACGTAGGCCCCATTTTGCAAGCTGATTTGGTATCTTTGATTTTGAAATGGCGATTTTATCAGTTTGTATTTCATGCGGATATTGCGAAAATGTATCGCCAAATTTTAGTAAATCCTGAACACAGACCTTTTCAAAAAGTTGTGTTTCGTAGTTCAGTAGATAGCGAAATTGAAGATTTTCAACTGAAAACGGTCACTTTTGGCGTAAATTGTGCTCCTTATTTGGCCCTAAGAACGATACTTCAATTAGCTGATGACGAAGAACTACGTTTTCCACTCGGCGCTTGAATATTGCGAGAGTGTATGTATGTTGATGATGCTCTTGTAGGGGCTCATTGTATTTCTGATGCTTTGGTGGTATATTAAAGACTGCAGGGTTTGAGTTAAGAAAATGGACGTCAAACTCCAAACAAATTTTAAAAAATTTTCCCCAAGAGCATTTACTAAATGCAGATTTTTTGTCGCTCGATGATAAGAGCACAACTAAAACGCTTGGTGTGCGTTGGAACGCAGCAAAGGATGTTTTTTACTTTTCAACAGAGAAAATAAAGCTTAAATCATCGTATACGAAAAGGGAAGTACTCTCAATTATTGCGCGAATTTTTGATCCAGCCGGTTGGTTAGCCCCAATAGTCGTCACAGCAAAGATTTTGATGCAACAAATGTGGCTCGATAAGATAGATTGGGATGACCCTGTAAAACCACTGGCTCTTGCGAAATGGCAATTTTTTGTGTCAAAATATAATGATATTGATACAATTCAACTTCCACGTTGGGTACGATATACCCCAGATTGTTGCATTGAGTTGCATGGATTCTGTGACTCGTCTGAGCTAGCATACGCAGCCACATTATACGTAAGAATCAGTTTAGATAACAAAGTTTATACAAATTTGCTCACATGTAAAACAAAAGTTGCTCCAGTCAAGAAACCGTCTTTACCTCGTTTGGAGCTATGTGGAGCTGTTCTTTTGGCAGATTTGATAGACAGCGTGATTCCAAGTTTAAATCTTGATTCGTATACACTATATTTATGGTCTGATTCGACAATTGTGCTTGCGTGGCTTAAAAAATCACCGTGCTGTTGGAAAACGTTTGTTGCGAACAGAAATTGGTTTCATGTAGCTTCTTATAACAATCCTGCCGATCTAGCAACCCGGGGGCTGACTCCTTCGGAGTTAAAAGACAACAAACTTTGGTGGTATGGTCCTGAATGGCTCAGTTTAGATAAATCCTTTTGGCCTGAAGTACCATTAAAATTTGAAACTTCATTAGAATCAAAGGTAGTCCAAGTTAATGTTGCTATCTCGTCAGATAAAGAAGATTTACTTGACCGTTTCTCGAACTTGTCCCGAGCTTATCACGTCATCGCCTATATCTTCAGGTTCTTTAATCTAGCGCATAAAAGTAGGCGTTTTAAATGCAACTATGAAAATACACGAATTTCCGCTAAAGAGTTGGTATTTGTCCGAAATCGTCTGTTTTCTCTGTCCCAACAACATCATTTTGCAAACGATTTTCGCAATCTTATGTCAAAAAAGAAAATCGATTCTCGTAGCCCCTTATTGACGCTCACTCCTTTTCTCGACAAGAATAATATTATTCGTGCTAATGGTCGCCTAGATGCTACAAATTGTCTGTCCTATAATGAACGACATCCCATCATACTTGCATATGGGAGTCGAATAGCACGTCTATATGTAGAATTCGTTCATAAGTTGGTTCATCATGGTGGTGCGCGTCTAGTTTTAAATACCATTCGCCAGGTATGCTGGATCTTAAAAGCTAAGAACCTGATAAAAACAGTCATTCACAATTGTAAAATCTGTGTTTTGCATCGTAAAAAACTTCAAACTCAGATTATGGCAGCGTTACCGCAAGAAAGAACTACGTTGAGTCGTCCCTTTTCAATTACAGGTGTCGATTTTGCTGGCCCATTTGACATTAAGAGCTTTACTGGTCGATATTGCCGTATTACTAAAGGCTATGTGTGCCTCTTCGTTTGTTTCTCTACAAAGGCGATACATCTTGAAGCTGTTAGCGATTTGTCCACCCCTGCGTTTCTTGCCGCTTTAGATCGCTTTATCGCTCGTCGTGGTTGCCCAAACAATATCTTCTCAGATAACGGTAGAAACTTCGTTGGCGCCGCGAGACAACTTGAGATTAACTTTGAGAAGCACGTAAAAGAGTTACGATATATTACTGTTGAGAAATACGGACACCAAAAGCTGGAATGGCATTTCATTCCTGCAGCAGCTCCTCATATGGGAGGATTATGGGAGGCAGGTGTGAAAAGTTTTAAGTTGTTACTTAAAAGGTCTGCGGGTCAACTCAAATACACGTTTGAGGAGTTCTCAACCCTGTTGGCAAAAATAGAAGCTTGTCTCAATTCACGTCCTATTGGCGCGTTATCTGAAAACGTCTCTGATTTGTCAGCTCTCACTCCAGGACACTTTTTAATAGGTTCCGCTTTACTTACTCCAGCTGAACCTGAAGAGCTAAATTCGTCTGCAAGTATCATTAATCGTTGGCGGAAAATTAAAGCATTCCAACAAGAATTGTGTCGACGCTGGAAAGATGAATACTTGAAGGAGTTGCACAAACGTAACAAATGGAAATCACCTCAAATTGACTTAAAAGTAAATGATATCGTTGCCTTAAAAAATGAACCTGGTTGCTCTACCGAATGGCGTTTAGGTCGTGTAATTAAAACTCATCCTGGCTCTGATGGTAAAGTGCGTGTAGTTGAACTTAGAACACAAAATGGTATAATCACACGTCCGATCCACAAATTAGTAGCTCTACCAGGATCCGTTTTAAATGTCAAAAAAATTGTGAAATATTAAATAAAGAAAATTTAAAAATTAACGAGAAAATATAAAAAAATATTGGTATAAAAATTGCAATTAAATTGGCTAGTCGAAAAAACAGTCAAGGCGGACACCTGGCGTTTTAACATAATTCGCGTACGCTGAATCCAGTGGTGCCCGCGGTTTTTTAAGGTTGGCTCTGGTTTTCGAGATATAGGAGGTTGCACAACATATGTTCGCGTAACTCAAAAACGCTTTTGCTTATTGAAAAAACTTAAAAAACCAGTGGTGCCCGCGGTTTTTTAAGGTTGGCTCTGGTTTTCGAGATATAGGAGGTTGCACAACATATGTTCGCGTAACTCAAAAACGCTTTTGCTTATTGAAAAAACTTAAAAAACCGGAATTCCGCAATAAAATTTCCTTTAAGAAAAGTAAATATAATATCCGACGTTTTAGAAACTAGATTTTTTTTTTTTAATTAATCTTTTATCAAAATTTCCAAATTTTTGATTTTTTAAAATTCATAAAAAATTAACAAACGCAGCTAAGCTTCTAATATTTTGTAGACATATAAAAGCATATACAAAGCTGCAAACAAAGCAAGCCATAAATGTTTAAAATCTGTAAGCAAAAGTCTACAAATTTTAATTAATTTAAGAATTTCATAAAACGCAACACCCCTAAGGGATGGCGATAAAGGGAAAGTATAACTTGAGTAAATCCTAGGCCTTAGAAACAAATGATGGGAATGAAAAATAAGGTTGCGCTGGTCATACATTTTCACCATCTAGGTGTATCTCAGGCTCTGCAGGTGCAAAATTTAAGACTAGTGTTTTACGCGTATTAAAAGCAAAGTTCTAAACAATATAAGCTATTAGTGAATTAAGTCTGTCTACAACTTTTAATTTTTTCAGAAAAGATGAAATTTTTTAATTTTTTATAAGAACCAAACTAAAAACTTTTTGTTGTTAAGTAGTTAAATTTAAAGTTTTTATTTAGAAATTTATTCTTCTTCCTCCTGCAAATTCCAACAAATATCCCCTAATAGCGAATCAAGTTGTTTGCCGCTATACCAGTGTTCGAGCCTGGCTGTTACTTGGTGAAATCTCTCGCCATGTTCATCAGACTCGGCTGGTGATTGTTCATTAAATTTTTCGGCATGGTAATGCGAAAAATTTATTTTCAATGGCATTCTAACGTTTAAGTTTTTAAATGCGGTTAGCATATTTTTGGTTAAAATTCGCCAGTTTTCAGACCGATGATTTTCTAATACATTTTCTATTACTGATTTCACACAATTCCAGGCCAATAGCTCGATATCATTCAATGCAACCTCAAATTGATGGTCCTTCATAAGACGACGAATGTCCGGTCCATTAAAAATTCCTGTAAAATAAAAACATTATGATATGAAATATAAATCTAATTTAATAAAGTAGTTAGAATTCATACCTTATTTTACTTTCATGCCACTTAATCGTGGAAAAATTCGGTGCAATTCGGTAAAAGCAACACCATCTGGGCACAATGCTTTTATAAAATTTTTACAATTACTATTGCACATCTGGTGATACAAATTAATGACGACTTTTTACTGAAATTGCATCAGGTGTATCTATTGAGTGCGATTCTAAATGTGTTTTACCTAGTCCTTTTCTTGTATAGCAGGGAAATTTGGCAATATGGCAGAATCTAATCTCTGTCGCTAGGCAGATGTCAAATAATGAATTACGACATCTGAGTTGTTTTCAGTATCTTCGCAGAGATTAATTCCATTAGTCGTGAGACTGTCTATATGGACAAATAATTTAAGAACCTTCATGAAATCAATTTCCAAAAAAAGCTCAAGACTCAAAGTAAGCACTAAATAGAACGTGATCACATGCGACATTTTGTTAAAAACTACTTTCGCCTTAACACGACCGATAATGCTGTGAACCGTGCCATCTGCGGCTTTTTAACGCTTACGAAATTAGGAATTTCAAGGCCAGTTTTCTTAATGAAATCCACACAGTTTCGACCTCTAAGCGTGACAATGGCACCACTGTCTAAGACATTTTCGATTTCCTGGCCACCTACAAATATCTTTGTATAAAGACGCGAATCTTGGCCCTCATATAGTGAAGCTATTGCAATTTCATGTCTTAAATGTTTTCTAATTGTATATCGTTCACGCGCTTTCTTAACTTTACTAGATACTGAACCAAAAATTCTAGTTTTTGCCTTATAATATTCTTTAGTCCGCACATTTAATAGGCTACTTGGAGTTTAGGTTCAGGATTTGAACTAAATTTTAATCTATTTTTATTTTTCAAAATTTAAAAAGTAACACCTTCAGATTCTATTTGTAATTTGACCTCGTCTCCCCAGTTTGAGACGGGTACCGCAACCTTCCAGCATGTGTCAATACTATTTGAACAAACACCCGCCACTTCTAGATTCATTATTGACAAATCCTCCTATGTATATTCTATTTTATTTCCCCTTTGTATATTATGGTGCCACTGCTGGTACAATTGTCTCTGCCTATTAAGCAGGTTTTCAGAACGTCTTACAGAAAAAAAATTTCGATAGGGGTTTTAAATTGCTTCTTATGATTTCCACCAACTGCTTCTCTTCATAGGGGTTCGAATTATAAAATTCCTCAAAAGATTCGTTTGACAACTGCGTACGATTTAGATTTTTCATTGCACCTGAAATTCCTTTTCAAATCGGCGATATATAATCTTAATAAAAGGAACTAAAATTTTTTCTATTCTCATATATTTTCCCTTCAACTAAAATTCTGTTTTCTTTTCCAGGAACTTTTCAGGCACCGTAGCCAAACCAATGAGTTCCTAATTTGAAAGCAAAAGGGCGCCGTACGTCCTTAGCGTGTCCACAGTCTGAATATCAAAACCGTAAGTCTCAAAATACAATTTTATAAATATATGTACCCCTTGCTAACCTTAAATAAAAATTTTTTACCTCACAAACGGAATTGCTGAAACTTTTTGGACAGACTGACAAACTGTATCCTTTTTTTTTTTTTTTTTTTTTTTAATTTTAAAGTGTAAAGTGTAAAAATGGTCCACAAAAGTGTTACCTGGTGTACTTGGCAATATGCTTCCCTGCAGGGTATATACAATTATACGTATACATATGATCGTATGTCCGTATAAACCAAAAACGAATACAGAATTCTTTGAAAAGTCTTATAAAAGAGGCAAAGTTTAGCCAAATTATACCATGTCAAATTTTTCAATGCTCACAAAATGGTGTCATACAGTACTATGAGTTCCGTCTATGGTTTAAGTAATGCATTTTTTTCTTCATTTCTATTAACATAGTGCGATAATAAGCAAATATTTTTCAGCAGTATATTGATAAAACTTTATAAATATGTCCCATAACAATATTTATGAAATTTGAAATAAAAAAACATTATGTATTTTTGTAGCTAGAAATATTTTGTATGTATTTTTACTAACATACATACATACATACACACATATATAATTGCATGTATGTAAAATGTACATACATATTTACAATCATAACGTCATAGATGTGCGTCCGGTCTGTGTATAAAAGTACTACTGGTGCAACTAAAATGACTACGAGTTGGTGATTAAAGTTGTAAGGACGTTGTAATCGTGTTTTCAAATTGTTCAACAGATAGAAAATTAGACCTTGATTAAGTCATTAAAAAGTTAAGTTAAGTTATCTTTTGCCACTTGTGTTGTTGCGCTGATTTTGTTTCTTCGGTTGTTTGTTGCTTCTTTATTCAACAATTTTTATTCTCTGTGAATGTATTTATTTATTCACAGAATTAAAATACAGTGAAACTCGACTATACCTAATTGTTTCATTCATATTTAATACCTGTATTAACGTTGTAAGTTAATTGTACAAGTACCAGTACTAAATAAGCATACTTTAAATTGTTTAAATGTCTTTAACTATTTAATATATTTTATTGTATTTGTATTTAAAACCTGTATGCTGTTGGTACAAATAGTTTTTTTTTTTTTTTAATAATTTAGCTTCAGTAATTTAACTGTTAAACAAATTTGATGTCTCTAAATGTCTTTCTTAAGTTTAATTTTCTTTTTGAATCTCTTCTATGAAGAATTTTAATCTTTATTTGTGTTATTCAAAAGAAATATTTAACTGGAAATAGGTATAAGTTTTATCCTGATGCCACGCGAGTGAAATGAATTTTATGAAATAGAGAATGTTAGTCATACTATACATATCGATTCATATTTACTGACATAGCGAGTGAGAACGAAATTTACCATAACATAAGTCTTGTTTGTTTTTATACTCTTTACTTTTGGTAACATAATGTATATATTTTAAAAGCTTATTAAATATAATTAAGGGTTTCGATTGAGCTATGCCCATCTGATCGTGTATTAGTTGAAATCAACTTTAAGAAACCCACACATATTTCTTAGACCTATACATATATGGTATCAATCTTTTGGAAATATTATGAAAACGATTGATTTTGTTTACGAACTGTTGCTTTGATTTTTACTCGTCTATAGTACGAAGTAACATCAAAACCAAGGCATATTCATTAGGTCAATGCAATTGATCAGCTGATTTTTGCGCAGGGTTGTATTACTATTGTGAAAATGTCAAAAGTTGTTTACTTTTTCGCGCCATGTCTTTTTTGTGTATATTTTTGTTTACATTTTTTGTATGCTTTTTAAATTGTTTCTTATTTTGATAAAATTTAAATAAGTGGATTTTATAATAAATAATTAAAATTTTAAAGAAAAAGGTGTTTTAAGTAATGCGTTATGGCAAAATTTCCAAAAAAAATAAATAACACAAACAACTTATCTTGTCTGTATTAAAAAAAAAAACTAAATACTTTAGTTTTTTGCACACTTAAACAAATTTTAAAAACGCCAATACACTCCAATCATCTGGTCTTAATTCTATTATTTTGTTCATCTATACTAATAACGCCTGTAGCTTATCAAACCTATCAAACTCTGTAACAAGAAATTCCACCACATATATTTTTAACATTTCTCTTCAGTATAATACTTGTTTTATTTTTGCAATTCAGTAAAATTTCCACTATTTCATATTGTTTCGCTCCATAAGCATTTTTGTTTAACTACATCTAAGCTACTTTGACGCCAAATGCTTTTGTGCAGCTTCCCACATAGCGGCAACCATTTCTTCAATTGCATTTGTAAAATCACTTTTTCTGCTTTTAACTTTTGTGTAACATCAAATTGTATAGCATTAACATCTATTGGCACTGCCACCGGCCCCATGGGAACATTTACAGACTGTTTACTCTGTTACAACTTTAGCGCACTGCTCAAAACAACCGGAGTTGTTGTGACGGGCGATGCAGTTTTAAAAGCTTGTGGTGGGACAAATTGTGGCATAAAAGCTGGCGGTGGAATTGGAGGTGGTTGACCAGACGTAACTGTTGGTTGCCGCTGAAATTTTTGCTGTACCTGACTATATGTATTGGCGGCTATTATAGCTCTCACTTGGTTTGGTACTAAAAGTTTTCTTGCGGCTGGTGTTGTGGTCGGCCTCAATATTTCTACTTTGCATCGAGACAATTTATCATCAATATTTTGTAATTTTTTTCCTATTTACTAAAATAATGTGAATTATTTTTTGTTACATATTAAATACTAGCTTGTGCCCGCAACTTCGTCTGCGTAGTTATCGGGAAAAAAGGTAGACTTAGTATTAACAACAAAAATAAAAATATTTACAACACAAACAACCCGTTTAGGATGTGAGATGATGAGTTTACCAACGACTTCGCGTCATTATCGCGATAAAAAGTAGCCTATGTGTTAATCTAGGTTGTTATCTATCTATGTGCCGAATTTCATTTAATTCCGTTCAGCGTGATTGAGTAACAAATATCCAAACATTCACATTTATTATATTAGTAGGATATTCAGAAAAAATTACCTTGAATATTACAAAAAATTTTTGTCAATGATGTAGTCAGCTGTTTTTTGACATCACTAACAAAATACATGAATTTTTTTATATCATTTTGTTGTTGCAGAGTTGCAATGAATAGGCCTTGATCAAAACACAATTGTACGAATGCAAAAACCACAAAAGACTTTTCAACAGTTGCTATTTATTTGAAAAGCAGAAACGAAAGCTTTTTTGCTTTTATGCTGTAATTTTTTTAAAAAACTGTAAACTGTTGCTTTGCTTTCGCTTTGCATCAATAATAATAAAATAAAAAATAATAAAATTTTCTATTTATAACCACCATTTAATTCTGCTAGAACTGAGCTGTAGATGAAACTGCAGTTGAAAGTATGTGCAATGCTTTAAAGCTGTAATTTTAGCATTATTTTTTCTCTCGCTCTTGCTACTAGTAGTGCTTCGTAACCAGCGTTGCCACAACCAAAAAAAATTATACAACCAAATTTTTAAAAAATGTAACCAAATGGGGAAAAAATTACCAAAATTAAAAATTGTTTTGATTTTATAAAAATTGTTATTTTAAATTATTTCATATTTTAATGCAAAAAGGAAATAGAATTAAAAATATATATAAAGTGATTTTTTTAGAGATCGACAAATTTAAAATTCATACTACGTTGAGAGAAGCAAAATTTTAGATGTTTTTAAAACAAAGTTTTGGCAGACCAGTCACAATTGGAATCATTTTGATTTTTGCACAATTCTTTTGATTGCATAACATTGTTAGTTGTTTGGAACTCAAGCTTATTTCTAAATGTGCTTTTATCAAACTAAGCAGTGAACAAGTAACAGTGCTATATTCGGCCGTGCCGAATCTTATATACCCTTCACAACGTGTAGTCATGCAATAACAATTGTTTGTATCACCATTCATCCCATATAAAATACGTGCATACGTACACGTTAGAATAAATGTGGCATCGAATCCCAGCTGAGCCAAAAAAATTTTATTTTATTTTATTAAATATATTTTTTATATTTTATTATTTTTTTTTATATTTTTTTTAAATTTCTAAAAAAAAATTTTTTTAAATTTTTTTCTAAATTTTTTTAAAACTTTTTTTTTGTAATTTTTTTTATTATTTTTTTCTTATTATACCCTTCACACAGTGAAAAAGGGTATATATAGGTTTGTCATTCCGTGTGAAATTTCTACAATTTTGATTTCCGACCCCATAAAGTATATATTTTCTGAAAGCTTATGAATAGGGGAGTCGATTAAGCGCTGTCAGTCTGTCCGTCTGTCCGTCTGACCGTCTGTCCGTGTGTATGTTGAAATCAACTTTTTGAAGCCCCCCGACATCGCTTGGACTCGGGAGAGGTATTAAAATATCAGAAATATTCGGGAGTAGATCGCTATTGAAAATCAGAAAGATCGGTACATAAACAACTGAGATATGAGCAAAAACCCACGACCACCTCGATTTTTTTTTCACAAAAGCAACATTACAACAACAATATACATACAAACGTGTATACTGGTTAGAAAAAACGTGGCATCGAATCCCAGCTGAGCCAAAAAAATTTTTTTTAAAATTTTTTTTTTATTTTTTTTTTATTTTTTTTTTATTTTTTTTTATTTTTTTTTTTTATTTTTTATATAATATATTATTTATATTTTTATTATTTTTTTTTTAATTTTTTTTTTTAATTTTTTTTTTTATTTTTTTTTGTTTTATATATATTATATACATAATAATTTTTTAAAAAATTTTTTTTTTTAAAAAAAATTTTTTTTTTTAAATTTTTTTTAAATTTTTTTTTTTTTTTGTTTTTTTTAACATTCATACGTGAATTTATAATTTTACAATGGGACGTTTTTATATATGTATGTTTTTATATGTATGTACGTATTTCATATGGGATAAATGGTGACACAAACCACTGTTATTGCATGAATTCACGTTGTGAAGGGTATATAAGATTCGGCACGGCCGAATATAGCGCTCTTACTTGTTTTTAATATTTTTTTTTTTTTGTAATTTTTTTTGTTTGGTATGTTTTTTACATGTATGTATGTATGTTGTTGTTGTAATTGTGAAAAAAAACGAGGTGGTCGTGGTTTTTTGCTCATATCTCAGAAATTTATGGGGCGATTGTGCTGAATTTCAATAGCGATTCATTCCTGGATATTTCCAAGAGATTGCTACCATATACAGATCTGAGGAGCATATAGTTGCTTCTAAAAGTTGATTTCAGCCAACACACGGACAGATGGGCAGACGGATAGACGGACAGACGGTCAGGGCTTAATCGACTCCTCTATTCATAAGCTTTTAGAAAATATATACTTTATGGGGTCGGAAATGAAAATTGTAGAAATTACAAACGGAATGACAAAGCTATATATACCCTTGTACACCACAGGTGAAGGGTATAAAAAGTTCTTTCTGCAGCAGCTGAACTATGTGGCAAAGACATTAGGTTTTGAACACAATATATGAGTTCTTCGAAACACTTTTCGTTTATTGCATTTTTATGTTTAGACAATTTGTTCCAAAACTCAACAATACTTATGTATATCACTGTCTAAAATAATATTTGAAAATCTTAATAGTTTCCATTGGGATAAAATTTTTTCTTCATTACTACCTGTTATATTTGGGAATGATAATAACAAAGGTTCTAAGCTTATCTCTGAACTACTTAAAACTTTATTTGGTGCAATTATCTCAAGATTTTTAAAATCTGTTATTAAAAAATCGAAGAATTTCCTTAAAAGTTCAATGTAAAACTGTTGTATATCTGTTATAATTTTACTTTCTTGCATACTTGCTGCTTCATTGCAATGTGAAACATACATATTTTAAAGCGCGATTTGAGAAATCAGCATATCAAATACATGATGTATATACATACATACATACATATTAAAATTTGAGTAAGAAGTAACCAAAATAAAAAAAAAAGTACATATCTACACATCAGAAAAAAGAGTATGCAATTTCGGTTAAAAGTAACCAAAACGGCAACGCTGTTGGTAACACATTCTATTCATCTATATGTTTATTTACGGATTCATTTTCATAAAGATATTCATTCATTCGCTCGTAACTACAAGAGCCATTCACTGACAAAACTTCTATCTAAATATAGTATGTACAATGTACATACATACATAGTTGTATACACAATGGCTTCAATAAGTAAATATTCACCTAATTATTCGAAATGCCTTTTAAATATTTATAACGTAAAAGTATGATGCAAGAATTTCATCTTTAAATTATTTTTTTTTCTTTAATTTTTTCTTTTTTAATTTTCAGGAACAGCATTTTGTTTTTATAAATTTTTACTATGCAAATATTAAAATTACATTTTCTTTATTTTATATAGAAAAGTGTTAAATGAAATATAAATTCGGCCTAATCAACAACCCCAAGAGATTATCGAACTACCGATATATTACAGATCCGTTTTTCTCACAAAATTAGGCCAGAAAGATCAAAACCGAAATTGATGCCAATTACACTTAATTTCATCACAAGGCACGAAATAATGGCTGAATTGAAAAAATATTTTAGTGCATGTTAATTTCACAACTTACTGCGTTGTCGCGGCCAGCTTTAAAATTAAATTGTATTTAAAAAGTAAACGTCAGATATTGTTTTTTGGGTTATAATGAAGATTCCAATGCCCAAAAGTGTTTCAGATCTTTTATTATTAAAAATATCTAAGGGTTATTACTCTTTCTAATAACAGACAAAAGTGATTGGTAGTTTAAGTTATTTGCCAACAACAAAACAAGCAGAGCGATATTTTTGGCATAGCTCTTAATTTGCCATAACGATTAGTAATCTATTACATTAGTTTTTAAAAAGAATCATAATGATTTCAATATATTTTAAGGCCAGTTCAGACTAGAACACAAGTGCATCCTCTGATCCTCCTGCTATTAAAATCGGAGGACCTGTTTTCAAGTTATGACAAAACATCTTAGGCAACTCAACGATTAAGGGGGGGGTGAAATATACCACGCCTTTAAAAGAAAATCCTTACGTGCTAGAGAAAAACGGAAAACAGATTTAATTAAAGGAATCAAAATCCATATAGTCCACATACTTTTATTTTTAGGGTAGACAAAAATTTTTTTTTTTGCGCAGTGTACTTTTGTTTCCCAGTGTAATTTTTTCGAAATCTGCCACTAGACTTTTTATATCATACTACACCTAAAACTATCAAAAAACTAAAACTTTTAATCCAAAAAACACGTTTAATAATTGTGGCCAGCTTTTCAGGCCAAATACTCCTCTGTGCGTCGATTCATAGGTTATTTGAGATACTGAAAAGGAAACTGCACTGCATGTGTTCAAGTTAGCTGTAGTTTTCGGGATACACCGTTATGCTAAAAATTAAAGTAGTGCAATTATATATATTAGCAATTATATATATTAGCATAACTTGAAAACGTTAAATTTCATATTTAAATCTGCCCTGCAGTTGTAAAGATATTCAGTGTTACTAAAAAAAAATATTAAAACGTTCGTTCTTAAAAATTTATATAAAATCAAACTTAAATTAAAGATACATTTTAATCTAGCTCGGTATAACTAAAAACATTCTTAACAAAAATAACTCTTTTCATTGAAATTGGTGAGCAAGTTATGATTTTATTCACAATTTATTTATTGGCGTATATTTAATACTAAACACAAAATTTACATATTTCATTAAAATCAGTGCTGGACTTTTGATTTTATTCATATGAAATGTTTACACTTCACTTAGCTAGTTAATTGCGATATGCATACAACTCTCTCACACTTTTATTTTATAATTTCTGTTGCTTAATTGTGTTTAAGTAGTGGTAATACCGATTTTATTGAAATATGTTTTAATTCCTTTAAAGTATATGTACCCATGTATATGCGCAAATGAAAGAATATGATTTTTTTGTGGCTTTTGATTTTTAAAATACAAAAATTTAGATCGGCAAGCGTTTTTAGGCTGTCAAAAATTTCTATGCCCATACAATTTGAATAAAGTAAAACAAAATACTGCGTTGCGATGGCAGTATTTTTGCTTTGTATTGTTAAAAAGTAATGCCATTTTTTTATTTTTATTTGTATGTCAATCTAGAGATTGCAGCTCTACTTTTTATACCCGCCACCAAAAAAATGGAAGGTGTATATTCATTTTGTCATTCCGTTTGTAACACATCGAAATATCCATTTTGGGCCCCATAAAGTATATATATTTTGAATCGGGGTTTCATTTTATGACAATCTAGCTATGCCCGTCCGTCTGTTGAAAGCATGATAGAGGTCGCACCGAAAAAGCTAGGGGCTCAAATTTTGCAAAAATCTTTCCTATATACAAGGTTTGAAAATTGACTAGGTCGGAATATTAGAAAGAGAGTTACAGTTCGTAATGCAAGAGTAGGTCGAAAAAACCATGTCCTTCCAACATCGAATAAAATGCAATTGTGTCCAAACGCATTTACGTAGAGTCATGAAACGTCGAATATATATTTCCTGAGTAAAAACAATATTTTGCCCTATAAATTGCTTAAATCTATGCATTATAAATGGAGTTATATATCGAAATTTACGAAAATTTATACCGCACATTGTATTTCTTGGTATATTTAAAATTTAAAACCTAATTAAACTGATTATAAAAATTTAGAATCTAATTCTATTTATAATATAAATTCATACATAATAGAAAATTCATTATCTCTTAATAAATTATATAATTATCCAACTAATCTATTAACAATCATATTAATAAATTAAATTAGATGTACGATTCTGAAATTTTGTAAACATTGCTTTTTAGTTAAAGGCTTTGATCTAACGGAAAATAAAAATGACACGCCCACCTCTTCGTTTTATCTCAAATTCATAAAATTTCTTTATGAATAAAGATTTTGGAATAAAAAAGGATTATCTTGAAGTACCTAAGTTGTATTCATTAGCAGAAACAACTTCGACACACCTACTATTACGCCCACTTTTAACGTTATCCACTGTTAAGAAAATTTAAAAGCTCATAAAACCAACAAAATTAGAGGTATGGTGATGAAATTTGCTACAGATATCCTTTTAGTCAATGTTATTGTTATGCCGGAAAATTTACGTGACACGCCCACTTTACACCTTCCTCCTATATAATGGTTTATATTAAATTTATATAATTTCTCTATGGACAAAGTTTTTGGAAGAATAAAGGTCTTTATTGAAATATCTCAGTTTTAGTTATTAGCAGAAACTCTATTGACACGCCTACTTTAACGCCCACTTTCATTGAAAGATTAAATTTACGAAAACCTTTTACTAGCACATCGAAGTTATACAAAGAGAGTGATACATACTTTAGTATAAAGGGATTATTCCATAGCGATTACTGTTAATAACAAAATAATACATTTTGTTCTATAAATAGAGGTTTTTTCACGGGAATTTTATTTATTTAATCTTCCCGCTTTCGTAGGATTATTTTTCGGGATCCCGGGAAATGAAAATTGTGGCTACGATTCGAAAGCAGATGTTAATATTGGAACATTTCTTCTTCATAAAAATTTTTTCTTAAAGTTTTTTTAACTTTTCATTTAAAAATAGTTTTACAAATAATTTTATATACTTTTTGAGGTAATGTGTTCCAAGATAAAAAAAAATCAACCTACGTTACCAATACTTCAAAATTTCCATAAGGAAAGAGTTAAAATTTTTTCAGGGAAGTTGTCAAAAAACTCACAATATTGTTTATTTGTTAAATACACTTTTACCTATTCGTCCAACATCGATTTAATGTAAACGAGTGTTTTCTGTAACAGGGCAGACTCTCTGACCAGTCAATAAACGCTTTGAGTATATTAAAAGATTATTTTCTAAGTCGATAAAAATTTTAATGATATATTTTTTTAATTATACATTGTATTTACATGTTTTTAAAATTGAATTCTAATGATTTTATTTATGATCTCATACCTGTATTTTTGTTTCTTGTGCTCATATTTGATCTCGTATCTAGAGAATAATATTTTTTTCAATAAAAAATATTTTAACTCAATTTATATTTTAAATTCAAGTTTCTTTATCAATTTTAATAGTTCTAAAGTTTTTGTTTTACACTATAAACTATTTTATGCTTTTTAATAAAAATGAAATGAAAGAGTAAATGAACTTAAATCAAAATAAGCAAGTAAGAGCACTATATTCGGCTGTGCCGATTCTTTTATACCCACCACCAATTTTTTGTACATTAAAAGAACAATATTTATTATTTTGTTAATCGCTATGGAATAATCTCTTTATAATAAAGTATGTATCACTTTCTTTGTAGAGGGTGGTTAAATTTTAAGGGCACATGTTGAAGGTGAACTACACCTAGTCTTTAAATTTGTTTTCTGCACTTCACTTGCCATTTCTCAATCTCAAACTTACTGAATTTGATCCGTAGAAAGATACGCAAATGAGCAACGCTTTAAAGTTATTAAGGTTTATTATGAAAATGGGCGTTCAAATCAAAATGCATTTCGTGCACTTCGTGATTCTTTTTGTCAACATAATCGGGAGGATTGTAAAAAATATTAAAATTTTAGCAAAACAGGTCTGTATGAAATGTGAGAACATTTGTGAATGCCTTCTTAGTTCGTTGAATGGGAACTATTGCTGTTTTTTGCGATAGTGTGGCAAAAGAGCAGTCAACCTCGGCTCATTATCATGCCCAACAATTGAGCATCAACATTGTCATTGAAAATTTGGACCATCAGATAGAGGAGTGGGGGGGCCATTTGGCCGATATTTTGTTAAATACATAATTGAACCATACAAATATTATAATTACAAAAAGAAATAATAATAATTTCCTAAATAATTTGTTTTTTATTTAAATTGAACATCGGCCCTTAAAATTTAACCACCCGTAATAACTTCGATACGATAGTAAAATGTTTTCGTAAATTTAGTCTTTTAGTGAAAGTAAGCGTTTAAGTAGACAAAAAAGTTTCTGCTAATAAATACAACTTAGGTATTTCAATATAGTCGTTTCTTATTCCAAAATCTTTATTTGTAGTGAAATTATATGAATTTTAGGTAAAACGTTATATGGGAGGTGGGCGTAAAAGTGGGCGTTACAAAAAAGCGTCTCACCAAAAAGCAAAGTGTGCAAAATTTCAGAGTCGTACATCCAATTTTGTTGCTTTTATAACGTTTTTGTTTTTAAATATACCGAAAAATACACTGTGCGGTAAAAATTTTCGTACATTTTGATCGATAACTCCTTTCCTAATTCATAGACTTAGACATTTTTCGGGGAAAGATATTAGTTTTATTCAGGAAATATATATTCGAAGTTTCATGAGTCTACGTTAATGCGTTTAGACACAATTCCATTTTATTCGATGTTCGAAGGACACTGTTTTTTCGACCTACTCTTGCTTTTCGAGCTATAACTCTCTTCCTAATATTCCGATTTAGCCCATTTTCAATACCAAGCAAACCTTGTCTATAAGAAAGATTCTGGCAAAAATTGAGCGCCCTTGCTTTTTCGGTGCGACCTCTATCGTGCTTTCAACAGACGGACAGACGGACGGACATAGCTAGATCGTCATCAAATCAAACCCTGATTCAGAATATATATACTTTATTGGGTCTAAAATGGATATTTCGATGTGTTACAAACGGAATGACAAATGAATATACCCCCACCATTTTTTTGGTGGCGGGTATAAAAATGGTTCACATTGAAAATTTAATATATAGTAAAAGTTCGAATAATATATAAATATATAATTATAACACATATGGCACGGTGTTAATGACATTCAAGAATTCATAAATAAAAAAAACTTTCATAAATAAAAATGTAAATACAACCTTGTTTTCAATAATTCCAGTCAAAGGATGGATATCGAAAGCATAACGAAAATGTGTTACGAATATAAAAGAATAAGAACATGTTGAATTATGAATTGTCATTTGATAGGTGAAATTAAATATTCAACAAAATATGAAAATTAATACTAAGATTCACTAATTCAAATTTCATTGAATTGTAACAGAAAAAGGAATTTTAAATTACATAGTATACCGATAAAAGAGTGCTGATGATGAAATCGTAGCTAATTTCGAAAATGCATTCCACTCGGCTAATATCGGAAATAATTTTAGAAAGAATGTTCCTAAAAATGGTTACAATTTAATTAAATTTAAATTATAATATTAAATGAAAGAGTAAATGAACTTAAGCCAAAATAAAAAATGGTTCACATTAAAAATTTAATTAAAAACAAATTTACTTTTTATTTGTTTTGCGGCAGGATCCCGGGAAATAAAGAAAAAAAATTTCGCATTCCCGGGAAACAAAAAAATATAGTGCTCTTAATAGGTTTTTTTATTATAAGGTGGAAGTTATTGTTCATTACAAGGCTGAGCGTCCTAAAATTAAATCAGAAGAGAAAATATATACACTTTATGGAGAATTTTAAGGGGTACTTCGATGTGTTTAAAGGTAATCACAAAGTAAATATATACAACCACACCATTTGGTTGATGATGGATATAAAATCGATAGCGCAGATTTCAAATTAGTGCGAACAATTTTTTAAAAAGCATCTTTAACTTGCTCCTGTCCAAAAGTTGAACGTCACTTGTAGACTTGTGTGTTTTCTATCGTACGTACTTAAAATTAAATTTTTGTCTTAATAATGTACTATATTGTAAATCAAATCACAACTTTCTCAATTTCAATGAAAGGAGTTAATTAATCGTTAAGAAAGTTTTAAGAGCTAGACGAAAGTGTACCTTTCATTTTAGTTCTCTATTCTATATAATAATTTAAGAACAAAAATTTTTTATTATTTTTTTTTAGTAAAACTTTATAAATATCTCTGAAACTGCAGAACAGATTTAAAAATAATGGTAACAGAAAAACAAAAGTAAGAGAATTGTCTTGTTGAAATTCTCGTTCTCTTTTAAACTGGATTGGATTTAACGTTTTCAAGTTATGATAATATACGTCATTGCACTACTATTAATTTTTAACGTAACGGTGTATCTCGAAAACTAGAGTCAACTTTAACAAATGCAGTGAAATTTCGCTTTCAGTATCTCAAACAACCTAATAATCGACTGTTAGGAAAGAAGGTTTCCGCATTTTTTAAAGTAGTTTCACTTTTGTTCTCTTTGACAAAATACAACAGACTTTAATAACAATTAAAAGTAGTCGGATTATTTTTATACCAGCCACCAAAAAAATGGTGGGGGCATATTAATTTCGGCATTACTTTTGAACCACATCGTAACATCGATTTTAGACCCCATAAAGTCTGAGTCCTGGTATCATTTTATCAGCGATCAAGCTTTGTCCGTCCGTCTATTAAAATCACGATAGAACGCGGAAAAGTTAAAGGGCTCAAATTTCGCCAAAATATTTCTTATACACAAGGTCTGGTATTGAGAACGGGTTAAATCGGAATATAAAGAAGAGAGTTTAGGTAAAAAAAACATCTGCTTCCAACATCGCACAGAGGAGTATTTGGCCTGAAAAGCTGGCCAAAATTATTAAAAGTGTTTTTTGAATTAAAAGTTTTAGTTTATTGATAGTTTTAGGTGTAGTATGATATAAAAAGTCCAGTGGCAGGTTTTGCACAAAATTACACTGCGAAACAATAGTACACTGCGCAAAAAAAAAAAATTTTGTCTACCCTTGAAATAAAAGTATGTGGACTATATGAATTTTGATGCCCTCAATTCAAATCTGTTTTCCGTTTTTCTCTAGTACGTAAGAATTTTCTTTTAAAGGCGTGGCATATTTCACCCCCTAAATCGTTGGGTTTCCTAATATATTTTGTCAAAACTTGTAAACGGGTACTCCGATTTTAATAGGAGGAGGATAAGAAGATGCACCGGAAAATTCTGCTTAGACTAACTAAACACATTTCTTTTCAATCTAATACTATTTCGGAGTTAATAAAAATTTAATTGAAAAAAAAAAATTTCCTGCAAAATTTCTCAAATTTTTTGTTTTCAAAATGCAATAAAAACAAGTAAGAGCACTATAATCGGCTGTGCCGAATCTTTTATACCCACCACCAGTTTTCGTTCTTTTGAAGCTAGGGTTTTTTTCCCGAACATTTTTGTTTCCCGGAAATGCGAGATTTATTTTTTAATATCCCGGGATCCTGCAGCAAACAAATAAAAAGTAAATTTGTTTTTAATTAATAAAAAACTTTTTATTAAAAACCATAAAATAGTTTATAATGTAGAAGAAACGCTTCAAAACTATAAAAATTAATAAAGAAACTTGAATCTAAAATATAAATTGAGTAAAAATATTTTTTATTGAAAAAATTATAACTCGCTAGATACGAGATCAAATATGAGCACAAAAAACAAAAATACAGGTACTTCAGCTATGAGATCAAAAATAAAATCATTAGAATTCAATTTCCATATAAACAATATAATCATCTCCTTTCGAATCGTAGCCATCTTTTTTATTTCCCGGGAGGTCGGGAAGATTAAATAACTCAAATTCCCGGGAAAAAACCCAATTTATAGCACAAAATGTATTTGTTTATTACTAACAGTAATCGCTATGAAATAATCTCTTTATACTAAAATATGTATTACTTTCTTAGTATAAGTTCGATATGCTAGTGAAATGTTTTCGTAAATAAAGTATTTTAATGAAAGTGGGCGTTAAAGTAGGCGTGTTGAAGTTGTTTCTACTAATGAATGCAATAAAGACCTTTATTATTCCAAAATCTTTATTAATAGAGAAATTATATAAATTTTAGGTAAAACGTTATATGGGAGGTGGGCGTAAAAGTGGGCGTGGCACCTTAATTTTCTGGCGCAGTAATGCATTTGACTAGAAGGATAAACGTAGTAAATATTATCATCATACCTCTAATTTTGTCGGTTTTATGAGCTTTTAAATTTCATTAACAGTGGATAACGTGAAAAGTGGGCGTAATAGTAGGCGTGTCGAAATTATTTTTAATAATGAATGCAACTTAGATGTTTCAATATAGTCCTTTATTATTCTATAATCTTTATTCGAGAGAGGTGGGCGTAAAAGTGGGCGTGTCATATTTATTTTTCGCTAGAACAAAGCATTTGACCAAAAAGCCATGTGTGCAAAATTTCAGAGTCGTACATCCAATTTGGTTGCTTTTATGACATTTTTGTTTTTAAATATACCGAAAAATACACTGTGCGGTATAAATTTTCGTACATTTTGATCGATAACTCCTCTCCTAATGCATAGATTTAGGTAATTTTCGGGGAAAAATATTGTTTTTACTCAGGAAATATATATTCAAAGTTTCATGAGTCTACGTTAATGCGTTTGGACACAATTCCATTTTATTCGATGTTCGAAGGACATGGTTTTTTCGACTTACTCTTGCTTTACGAGCTACAACTCTCTTCCTAATATTCCGATTTAGCCCATTTTCAATACGAAAGATTCTGGCAAAATTTGAGCCCCCTAGCTTTTTCGGTGCGACCTCTATCGTGCTTTTAACAGACGGACGGACATAGCTAGATCATCATAACATCAAACCCCGATTCAGAATATATATACTTTATGGGGTCTAAAATGGATATTTCGATGTGTTACAAACGGAATGACAAAATCAATATACCCCCACCATTTTTTTGGTGGTGGGTATAAAAAATTTTATTATGTGTCCTTAATTATTATGTTTTTATTATTTATTGTGGTATCAATCATGTTTCATTTAAATTTAACTATGCCAAGTATTGACATAGTGAATACAACTACTGTATTCGCAATAGGAGCATTTTTTATTTAATTAAACATATGCGCATGCATGCATGTTCATTAATACATATGTCGTAACGTATACATACTCATATTCAAATATTTACGCGACATACATTTTATTTATACGCTCGTTCGCTTTGTAAACATATATATATATGTATGTGTATGTAAATACAAAGATATACATTACCTTTGCTTTAAGATACATTCGATGCCATATCATTCTCGATAAATTTGCATTACAAAGGTCTTTTGTGTTATTAAATTGGTGTTACACTAAAAAGGCGGATACTGTATGAAGTATTGTACTTATTGACTGAAACAACGATATTGTCATGTGTACGTTTGGTGTAAATTCATTTGCTACATAATTCCCCTGCAGTAACTTTTGATGCGCTGGATATCTACCATTCGAACATGTATAATTTCAATACAAATTTTTTAGTAACCAAAATATCTACGATATTTTATCATTATACCAGAATACAACATTAAAATAATTAGATGGTCATTTTAAACTTACTTTTGATAATATATTTTTATCACAATTAAAATTTTTTAAATAAATAAGTTTGAATTTATATTAGTCTTGGCCGAATCATAAATAGTTTTAATTTTCATTCATTTCCAATTTACATAGAAAACTAAAGGATGTATCAGCAAAAATGCACTTTTTTAATTTAGTGCTTTATTTTTTTTTTTTTGAAGTGGCAACTTTAAAATTTGGCAGCTTTCACATAACTTTATTCAGATTATTGAAAATGCAGCACTTCATAAAAGATCAACGCGTTATAATTGTTAAAACTTATTACAAACATTTGGAAAGTTATGCTGAGACCTCTAGGAAACTTCCAAAAATGTTCAAGCAAGAAAGTGCACCTAATGTGTCAAGCATTCGAAGATTGGTCAATCAAATTAAAAAAACTGGTGCGGTTGTGTAAAGTAAGACTCCTGTGCGTCTACGTACCGGTCGATCTCTTAAAAACATTGCTGTTGGAAACAAATATCGCCGAAAACCTCAAAACATCAATTCAGCATCGTTCTTAACAGCTTTAATTTACACGAAGCACTACCTTGAATACAAAAAATTAGTTTACTCAGTATCTCAAACCAGAATACCATACAAAGCGCCAGCTATTTTTTCAGTGGGTAATTGAGCAAAGTTAGGTCAATGCCAATTTTTCGCAAAACATTCATCTCTAATGAATCGCATTTTTATCCGAATGGCTTCGTGAATACACAAAACTGTTGAGTTTCATACGATGCTTGAGGAACAAATGAACCCACAACATGCAATTGTCTTGTGCAGATTAGACCTTAATTTTTTGAAGATGAGGCCGATGCACATTGGGTTGAAATGTTATCAAAGTGGCGATTAATTGAAATTTAGAAATAAAGTTTTTATAATTAATTTTAGTATAGGGTAAAAGTAGATAAAATTCTGCATTACTAGCTGTAAAAATCAATCAACTTAGTTGTTTACTTTATATTCAGTGAGCGGTCAAAGTCAGCAAATTATTGCTGTTTTTAAAAAAAGTGAAAAAATTACAATTCAAGCGATTATAAGTGTTAAATTTATTAAAAGTAAATCTTTTATAATGGAACCTTCAACATCAGATATTATAGTATATAGAATTTTTTTTTTTTTAATTAAAATTTACACATAATTTTTTTAAAAAGTGTCCATAATTGGGATAATTTCCGCATTTAATGGGCCACAAGAATTAAGTTAGTAAGAGTTGAAATTAGTTTTACGGCCCTTTTTATACCCTTCACACAGTGAAAAAGGGTATATATAGGTTTGTCATTCCGTGTGAAATTTCTACAATTTTCATTTTCGACCCCATAAAGTATATATTTTCTGAAAGCTTATGAATAGGGGAGTCGATTAAGCTCTGTCAGTCTGTCCGTCTGACCGTCTATCCTTGTGTATGTTGAAATCAACTTTTTGAAGACCCCCGACATAGCTCGGACCCGGGTGAGGTATTAAAATATCAGAAATATTCGGGAGTAGAACGGTATTAAAAATCAGAAACATTGGTACATAAACAACTGAGATATGAGCAAAAACCCACGACCACCTCGATTTTTTTTCACAAAAACAACATTACAACAACAACATACATACATACAAACGTGTATAATGGTTAGAGAAAACGTGGCATCGAATCCCAGCTGAGCCAAATAAAATTTTTTTTTAATTTTTTTAAAATTTATTTATAAATTTTTTTTTTATTTTTTTTTTATATTTTTTTATTTTTTATTTAATATATTATTTATATTTTTAATATTATTTTTTAAAAATTTTTTTTTTTTAATTTTTTTTTTATTTTTATTTTTTTGTTTTATATATATTATATATATAATAATTTTTTTTTTAAATTTTATTTTAAAAATTTTTTTTAAAATCCTTTATTAATTTTTAGTTTGGCTCTAGTTCATTTTATTATTAAATTTCTAATCATTACATGAAGAAATCAATTTTTATTTGTGATAGTGAAATGAACTAGAGCCAAACTAAAAATTAATAAAGTCTTTGTTAAAAAGTTCAACATAAAAATAAGAAAATTTTTTTTAAAATTTTTTTTTTATTTTTATTTTTTTTTTTTGTTTTTTTAACATACATACGAGAATTTATAATTTTACAATGGGATGTTTTTATATATGTATGTACGTATTTCATATGGGATGAATGGTGACACAAACTACTGTTATTGCATGACTACACGTTGTGAAGGGTATATAAGATTCGGCACGGCCGAATATAGCACTTTTACTTGTTTATTTTCATTTTTGTGTAAAAACTCTGGTTGACATTTATTGAACAAGACCAGTAAATGTGTTTTAATATTGTCATTCTCTTTATTTTTTTGTTTTATTTTATTGTTTTTGTTGATGCATTTTGTTTTTTTTAGAGATGAGTGCGTGAGTGATTTCGTTCACTTAAGCTCACATACAAAAAATTGTATCACGCACAATTTACAGGAAGTATACATAATTTTATTACTTTAATCTTGGTTCAAGTGTTTAAATTTTAATTTAATCACGATCACAAATGGTTTACGCACGCTCACGAACTTACTTTCAAGTACTTTTCGTAACCAAAAGCTATTATTACCATATACTTTATGTTATATTAATTTTATTTAATAATAATTTAAACAAACAAGTTTTAAAATTAAAGTAACACACCTTTATTAATATATTCTCGTCTCTACGATAACGCTTGATATCTGAAAAAATATGTCACGCGTCCATACATATCTATGGTTTTGTATGCCTCCCACTTGCATAAATTTTTTTTACCAATAGTAGAATTATCGGAAGAAGCTCAAGAAGCAAGAAACAAAGATTTTTAAAATTATAGAGGGCACTTTGCTCGCAAATGCAGCCGGGAAAAGTCCAATAAAGATATTTTCAATAGGTTTCTGCTAAGTTCTGACGCATTTATATCTAGCATGAGCAAGAAATATGAGCAGAAAAAATCTAATTTATCGTCTTCGGAATTAAGAGTTAGTTTTGCCAGATATTTATAATGAAAATTATAATAAATATTATGGTAATGAAGATAGTGATAAAGATGCTGATGATTGTGATGATGATTATGATGAAGAGGATCATAATAATGATTATAAAGTTATTGATGATAATAAAGATTACGATAATTAGGATCTTTGTGATGTATTTGAAAATGCAGAATAATACAAATATTTTAATATATTTTTTATTAAAAAGGTAAAACGAAAACAAAGATTCTTTAAAAAGTTTTAAATTTTTTATTTCTCAGATTAATTTTTACGTTTACTGAATTTAGTTAAAGCAAAAACTGGATATATATATACATATGTCCTTTATTTATTAAAAAAAATTGATACAAATTTATAATAATAGGATTACATATTGTTACAGATCTATTTTAAATAGCTCAATTTACATTAGTTTTGTTTTTATTCGTTTATGTACATGTACCCTGTCGGATTTCTCTGAGCTAACTCATAATAAGATTAACTTATGGCCAACTAATTTTGAACTTACTGATGCAGAATGAGTGAGTACACACACTGAAGCATGACTTATAAGAAAAAAAATTACCTTAGAGATGTGATGCTAATAGTGGATTATTTTCAGACAATTTGAAGACAAATTTACATTAGTAATTTTGAGTAATTCTAATGAAATTTATTATTTACCGTCTCCTTTTTTTTCATTTTCACAATTACTAATATAATTATTAAATAATATTCCAAATAGTCATAACTTTTAAATGTAATATGTTTGAATATTTACATGTGCATAGTCGGACCAGCAAATTGCTATATAATTTTACTGACAGATCAATTTATAATTTATTATTATCAATTTGTTAACTCATAATAAGGTTAACTTATGGCTAACTAATTTTGAACTAACTCATGGCTAGCTCAAAACTGATGCAGAGTGAGTGAGTACTGACTCATTCGTAGGACATCGTGTGTAAAAACTGAATAGCTTTTAATACGGTAAATGAGCTAGTTTTTGAGTCACCTATCACTCATTTCTGGCTAACCACTGACTAGTTTTCAGTTAGCTAAATTTCTGACAGGGTAATACTTCGTTTGGTTCGCTGGTTGTTCGAACATGATATTAAGTTGTATGCAGCCGAGGTGAGTTATTATGTGCAGCATACTCTTAGGCACTTTTATTATTCCTGCATATTACTTAACGTAATGTTACGTCTTAACTTAAATGTAACGGCTTTCGAGTAATTTACAGAATGAACTAGTGTGTACATACGAGAACTTTGTCGAATGTTACAGAACACCACTATGTTACTATAAATAGCCGAACAACACAGCTAACATGATCAGTATAATAGTAGAGCTTGTTAAGTGTGAGCTAACAGTGTTTCAGTGCATAATAACAACAAGTGAAATAAGTAAAGTACTATGAAACAATATCTAAGTGTGTTTAAGTAAATAAAGTGCTATTAATTTTATAATGAATTTCAAGTGTTTTTGATTGGAATAAAAGAACTCAACGATTATTTAAAGGAAATAAGCCAACATTTATAAAAGGCATAGACGTAACAATATTATTAACTTTTTATTTTAATTAATTTTTATTTTTTTAACTTATTCTTTAAATTTATTTTTGTGGATCATGTTTTTCAGAAAAACTCCTTATAGGTTAAAATTTTATTTTTTTAATTTTTTTAAAGCTGTGTTTTTATGTATTTATGATTATTCATTGCTAAAAAATTATAATATTCTCTTTTGTAGCTTTTTCAAAAAAATTTGTACATTTATAAAATTTTGTAAAAAACAAAAGTTGAAGTTTAGATTTAATTTATACTAATATAAATACATATAATATCTTTATTATTTTAAGTTTTCAATAGCACAATGAGTATGCTTTAATTTTCAGTTTTATTCAGTCAGTTATCGTTTTTCATTCCAAAGTTACAGCATAAATTGTGAACTAAGGTCTTTTTTTTTCAAAAAACAATAATGCGCTTAAGGGGTTAAAAAAAAAAATTTTAACCTTTTTTTTCTAAAATGCTGTGTTTTTATGTGCTTATAATAACTCATCAGTAAAAAAATATAATATTTTAAAACAACGGCTTCTATGAATTAACCGCCACTTTGGGTACTATCGAACCCACTGCGCGACGCGTCGCGACGTTGCAATGAGCAACGGAGTTTTTGTAGCCTCAACTGACTTGTGGTTTCAGCAAAACATGTCTCCGTACCTGACTAATTAAGGGAAAAAAAAATTTGCCACGCCCATAAAAAAAATCCCGATCTGGGGGCTGATTCTCGCATTCGTATACGAGCGAAATTATATTCGAACGTGCGAGTTTTCTTACTTTTGGGATTCTCTCATTCGATATCGAGTATCGACTATCGAAATTTCTAATGATGGCATTCGATAACGAGCTACATTTCGTATGCAACCTTGCGAGTATAAACTCGTTAGCAAAAAAGCATTCGAGTTTACGTTTTAAAGTATAAAAGTGAACAGAAAAGAAAATGTAAGTTAAAAATTTATGAATTTTTTTAAGTAAATTGTTATATTTCTAGTCAAAGTTAACAAAAATAAATTATTCTCAAAAATAAATCTTTGGGGATTTTTTGGCAAAGCACACAGCTTTGGCAAAAAGCCTTTTTGCGAACAGTTCACAAGGGAAAGCGAGGGGTAAACAACTTTTGGAGCAACTAGCCGCGAAATTTAATGCTTCTGGTCCACAAATAAAAGATGTGAAAATGTGGCGGAAAAATTGTTTTTCTTTTAGTAATGATTTTTTTGTTTAGGTATTCGCTGATCAAAAACAACATGTAAAAAAGAAGTTTTCTTTTAATAAATCTTCACTCAAGTAGAGGAACAAATCTTGGCTGCTGCTGGCATAGAAGTCGCTGTTTAGGGTCTGAAGACTGTTCAAAGCTTTGGATCAGTTTTAAAAACACATACAGAGCCAAAGTCAAACCTAAAACCTTTAGTTGATTAATTAAGTGTAATAGCACCTGAAGATCACAATAATGACTTGCCATGCACTTCTTCGTCTTTAGTCTCGGACAGTAACCACTCCTCATGTATAGAAGATGATGATTTGGAAGAATCAGTGCCAGAAAAAAGAATAATATACGGAGACATAAAAAAATAGCGTAAAGAAACGGGAAACAAAAACTACTTTGCTAAAAAAAAATATGATGACTACAGAGAACTACCAGAAGAAGATGCTTAAAATATTAAATTCCCTTATAGAAATAAAAAAACAAGACCTCGAATTAAAACAAAATAATGTCGAACTGAATATTCAGTTAATTGAAATGAAAAAGAAAAACCTACAAATTAAGGAAGAGAAGCAATACTAAGACAAACAAATTAAAGAAATAGAGTTGCAAATACGAAGAAAGAAGTTAGAAACACTTAATATACGAATCGAAATGCAATAAAAATAGCAATAAATCCCTATTTACATAAAATTTTTATAGGCTTTAATTTTTTTTAGTTTCAAAAAACATGAAAAAAAATAAGTTCTTTACAACACTGAACTAAAAACTCGATTCGTTTCGTATCGAGTAACATCATTAGAAAATTGTACGCTATCGAAATTAATTTCGATACGAGTTGTATTTCGATCACGAATGCGAGAATTAGCCCCCTGATAGAAAAAAACCGACAACGGATTTGAGTTCAGCGCATCAAAATCCATATAGTCCAAATAGTTTTATTTAATGGAGGATTTTGTTGCTGAGTAGTGTTTTTAAAAGAAAAATACTAAATTCAATAGCTTTACGTGAGGAAGTTTTGTCTAATGTGCCTTGTATTCTGCTGTTCCAACACAGGGATATACAAAGTGCATTTCATACGGACAATCCACTTTTCTATATATAATCTTTTTGTTTTAATATTTCCTTTTTAAGTCTCTCTTCACTTAGTAATATTATTAGTAATATTATACCTCATAAACAAAAAAGATAGATCGGGCCATGGTCGTAACCAGTCCCTTCTGTTACTGAAATGGATGCGACCATAATAAATCTTTAAAAACTATTGAAACAAAAATTATTGCTTGCATAACAGAAATTTCTTTAAGGGAGACGATATTACGGAATCACATGCAATTGCCTTATTTAAATGCTTTTTACGATAAGCCTATATAACATGTCTGGAAATTTTAATATTAGGTCATTGCTTCCTTCTGCGGCTTCTAAAAATAATAATAATAATAATATATATTTATTTTATATATTTTTCGACCTTAAAATTCCTCACCTATATAAGGGGATATAGCTTTGCCATTGTAATTTCTACAATTTGTTTTTCAATCCCATAAAGTATATAATTTCCGAAAGCTTATGAATAGAGGAGTGGATTTAGCCCTGACCGTCTGTCCGTGTGTTGGTTTAAATTAAATTTTAGAAGCAACGACATATTCCTCAGACCTGTGCATGGTATCAATGTTTTGGAAATATCCGGGAATAAATAGCTATTGAAAATATTGAAAATAAACACGACTGCCTCTGTTTTTCCCCATATTTTTACCACCAAAATTAAAATTTTTTAGCCATAGAATTATTTATACGTACCTTTGCTATTATTTGTAGATATAATAAGCCTCTAGAGATATTCGCGAAAAAAAATTGGATAAAGCGTGCTCTAATCGATAAAGTTATAGGCGACAATTTTTTTTAAAATATAGATTCTAAAAATTTACAAACTAGAGAGAGAGTCTGTATTCTGAAAGGACTTAACTAGCGCAATATAAACACTATCAAAAAATTAAAATTTATATTGGCCGCCACTACAAAATGGCGAACAATAAATTTATATATGGTTAAAATCTGGTATTTTAAAATGTAAGTTATTGAACATCCTCCAAATTATATTATCAATATTAGTATCAAATGAAAGGGCTTGACTAGTGGAATACAGTAAATTATTAAAAAAAATTAAAATCAAAGATGGCATCTAAAACAAAAAGGCAGATACAATTTTTTTAATCCCATTTATATGGGTATTAAATTAAAGGGCTTGACTAGAAGAATATACATAATTAGGTAGGTAGGTAAGTAAGGCCGGTGTGAAGTAACCTTCACACCCTCACCCAGAGACCAATACGGTCCATTGTGATACCCTAAAGTAATAAGAGATAGAAGAGAGAAGAAGAGAAGGGAGAAGAAAGAAAGAAGACAGCAAAAAAGGTGAGAAGTGGACAACAAACTAAAGCCAAAAAAGAGAGCCAAAAAAAAATCCTACAAACGACCCATTCCCGGTCTCAAGTCACGAAGTCAGGTTATTCCCATTACGAATCCTATCAGATTCTCGAGTCCACAGCTCGAGACATCACCCTATTCGCCGAGAAATCTACTACCTAGCCATCTCAATCTGCCAATTTGCAGTCTAGGACATTGGCACAGAATGTGCTCAACTGACACCAACTCCTCCGGATCCTCACACAGTCTACACATATCCGAGAGGCTCCGCCCCATTCTTACCGCCACCCTGCCCAACATGCAGTGGCCCGTAATAATCCCTATCATGGTCCTTACGCAGATCCTATCCCTGACCAGAAGCAAATCCGAATCAGATTTGCTGAGTATCGGCCACAGCGTCCGTGATACTCTGCAATCCGTTCGGTTACTCCAGTCCGGATTAGTCTCGCCTTGAACCCATTCCCTTATCCTACCGAAATAGAAACCTAATGGAGGCCTAACCGCCTCCACCCTATCAGGATCCACTATTACCGAGCCCAGTCTCGCCAACTCATCAGCTATCTCATTCCCGCTAATGTTTGAGTGACCTGGCACCCAGCATAGTCTCAACCTGTACTCCATTAAGATCTCCCGTAGAGCTCTCCTACAGTCATCGACCAGCCCGAAATTCACATGATAGCCCCTCATGGCACTAAGAGCCGCCTGGCTATCCATATATATAGTGACCTCCGAGCCCGCGTCGATATTACCCCTAACCAGTTCCACGGCCTTCATGATCCCTAGAACCTCTGCCTGAAACACACTACAGTCGTCAGGGAGTCTATACGATTTCCTGATATACAGATTCTCAATATAGACCCCCGAACCAGTGCCCCCCATCTTTGAGCCATCAGTAAAGACAGCAACGCCACCAAACAGTCTGCTCTTGCCCACCCAGTCCCCTCTAACCGGCATGACCACTCTTGGCAGACTCCCAAAATCGACCCTAGCACCCACATAGTCTGTGGAGCCGGCAAAACCCAGGCAATAACCCCCTCCACTAATTTCACCCAAGATCCGTGAATGACCCTGCATGAAATTCCCCAACAATCCTAACTCCCTCAGTCTAAGAATGCCCCTGGCTGCCATTCCCCTTACATACTGCTCAATAGGCAGAAAGTGAAGAATAACATCCAGGGCTGCCTGAGGAGTACTTCTCATGGCACCTGTCATGCCGATCGAAACACACCTCTGAGCCTTAGACAGAAGGTTCCTACGACTAGCAAGCCCCAATGCCTCCCACCAAACACAGCATCCATATGTAAGAATTGGTCTTACCACCGAAGTATAAAGCCATCCCACCACTGACGGCCGAAGTCCCCAACTCCTACCTATCGATGATCTGCAAGCATAGTAGGCATTGAGACCCCTTTTTAGCCTTTCCTGAGTGTTCCTCCCCCAGGACAGCTTGCTGTCCAGAAAAACTCCCAAATACTTAGCACTATTAGATAGTCTAAGCTCTACACCTCCTAGCACTGGTAGTTTCAATCCCACCACCTTATACCTCCTAGTAAAAAGAACCAACTCTGTCTTTCCTGGATTGACTCCCAAACCCTTATCAGTAGCCCAAGACGACAGATCGTCCAACGCCCTTTGCATGACTTCGCCAATTGTCGGCAGAAACTTGCCCGATACCAATAAAACTACATCATCCGCATAGGCCACGACTTTCTGTCCTATCCTGTCAAAGTGCCTTAACACAACATTGACAGCCAAAAGCCATAATAAGGGAGATAATAACCCCCCCTGTGGGGTCCCTCTGGTCACCAGTTTCCTTAGGTGTTCGTTTCCCCAGTCCGAATGAATAACTCTGCTTCCGAGCATCAGGGTTATCCATTCCACCAAGAATGACGGAACCCCTAGATCAACCAGTGCCTGTCCTATAGCCTCTATTCTCAAATTATTAAAGGCGCCCTCTATATCCAGGAATGCCGCCAGGGTGTATTCCCTGTTCAGCAACCCTTTCTCAATGCAACCAACCACATCATGCAGCGCACTCTCGACAGACCTACCCCTACGATAGGCATGTTGAGCGCTGCTGATTACGCCAGTATCAAACCTTGCCCTTAAATGTAGATCAATCAGTCTTTCTAAGGTTTTCAAAAGAAAAGACGAAAGACTAATTGGTCTAAAGTCCCTGGGTTTAGAGTGACCAGTCCTACCCGATTTGAGTATAAAGATAACCCTGACCTCCCTCCAGCCCCTAGGAACATAACCATTCAACACACAATTCCTAAATAGTTCAACCAGTAGCAGGAGCGATGAACCCTGAATATTCTGTAACATTGCAGGAAAAATACCATCTGGCCCTGCCGATCTGTAAGGCCCACCTCACATCCCGGGAAGTGAGTCTCCAATAACAATTCGAGGGTTTCAGAGCTGGATTCTGTCCACGAATCATCCGGTCTCTGAATAAATCCAGGGACTGCAGGGTCCTTAGATAAGATCCGTCTAAACCTGGATAATTCATTTACAGAATCCACTGATTCGCTAAATCTAATCCACGAGTCCCTTTTCGACCTTTTGATGTCACCCTTATATCTATTATAACCTAGCCTATAGTTATTCCAATCAACTTCCCTACGCGTATACTTCGCCCTATTGAACAGCCTTCTGACAGTGGCTCAGTCAAAACCCCCGTGAAGGTGCTCACAAAACTCTCCACACCTGACGGGGACGACTCCCAATCACGCATAACCCTAAGGTTATCTTCCACTAGTTCGGAAAAAGAGACCCAATCCGTCCTTCTCGGATTCCTATACGGACGCCTTTCCGACCTTTCAAAGACAAGGCTAAACGATAGACGACTGTGATCAAAAAAGGAACAACCTAAATCTACCCTCCAGTCCTCTACTAAATCCCTATGGTTCGTCAGCGTTATATCTATTATAGCCTCCCTATCCCTAGTTCTGAATGTTGGCGTATTCCCCCTATAACAGATATAGAGATTATTAGCAATAATAAAATCAAACGCAGACTCACATCTTTTGTTGATGTCGGCACTACCCCATTGGGTATGGTGAGCGTTAGCGTCACAACCCAATACCAGTCTAAAGCCTTTTCTGCCTTACTCCTTAACTTTTTCACCAGGTGGGTCTAAAGCCTTATATGGTAAGTATACCGATGCAAGTGCCAGGACCGTTCTGTCCATGGCCTCTCCTGTCACGACCGTCAGATCACCATTGCTGAAAGAATGAGAAAACATAAATTTGTATTCACTCTTTGCCATTATACATGTTCGTACCTTCTTACCGGAGTGGGGTACGAATAACGTATACCCCGTGACCTTTAATCCAACAACCCGGTTTTTACTCAACCAGGGCTCCTGAATTAAGGCCACGTCCACGGCTTTGTCAATGAGATGGGTTGCTAATTCGGTTGAGGCTGCTTCACAGTGATGCAAGTTTATCTGCACCACTTTCAACCTCTTAGGATCTATCATTTTTAGAAAATCTAAGTCTGATAGATCCTAACCCGAAAATAGCAACCCCTTTCATCGACTCCAGCTTTTTAAGGGACTCTTGGTCTACTGCGAACCGAAAGTCCCTCCCCTGGTTCTCTTTACAGCCCATAGAAGCTATCAGCTTTCACTGGCTAGTATCGAGACCCTCATTCTAATTGGTCAGCACTCCCAGTATGACCTCCACCGTTTTAAGAGGAGTAGGAATCCACACTGTGACCACTGGCCTCAATGGCAGTTCCGACGCTGGTATAACATCCAGACTGGCGTCAGGACAAGCACTGCCACACCTGACAATTGCAGCCTTCAAAAACTCAAAGGTCTTTTGATTACCGCAACTGACGGTCTTGACACCCCTTGCCCAATCGGCCCCTCTGAACGCTACCTCGTCATGCCGTTCCTTCACGCTGAAGATTTCATCGAGAGGTTTGTTTTCTACCACCTGCCATCTCTCAACACTGATCTTACCATCCGGATCAGTGCGATCAATAACAGCTGCCAGAATACCGTCCTTACTCGACGATGCTTTCAGCTTCTTCGATGTCGAGGGCTGATCCTCTCTGAAGCCAGTTCTCCTGCTTATCTCCTTGCGGTGATCAACAAGAGAGCTGCTTACAGACTGACCAACCCTCTTAGCCGCATGGAGTTTCAGTTCATCACTAGACCTTACCCTGTTTACGCCCCCTGTTCTGGAGCTTTTTGTAGGGTTTGGACAGGGACTAACAGATTTCCCTGCAGATGAAGACTGGTCAGACCCAGTTGATACTCCCTTGGCGAGTCCCTTTTGAACATCACCTCCGGAGATCACTAAGACCTTTCCAGCCTTCATCGCGCGGCTAGTAGAGGGCAAATTGTCACCAGGCCTAGCTCCCTTAATTGTAACCAAACTGTCGCTATTAAGAGGACCAGGTGGTATACTCTTTGCCCCCTTATTCAACACATCCACAGAGGAGACAGCAGCGGAGGATGCTGAGGATCTGTTGTCCTTGCTGACCACAGTTGACTCCCCAGCAGCCCTGGCTGTATATCCCGCAGGATAGGGAACCCACAAGATAGCCTCGACAGAACCGTAGATCCGTTCGAATCTAGACAAGCTCTTCCGGTACTTCCTGAGAAGATACCTATCCCGCCCATCGTACAGTGTAGAGTCCTTCTTAGCTATCTCTTCCAGAAAGGCTAAGGAGATCTTTACACCACTTTTGGCTCTCTCAAATCGTCCTACAGAAGCGACCTGTTCTGTCGCGTCCTGTCGAACAATACCATTCGATTCACTCGCCAACCCACTCACTGTCCCGTGTAAGACCCCCGAAACCGGCGCTATGGTTTCCTGCTCCTGGCAATGAGCCGAGATCACAGTTATCTCATGCTTATCCCCAGATCCCAAGTCCAGATCGCCAAGTTTTTCTGAGACCCCAGTACGCGACCGGGAGTCGATTGGGGAGCCAATCTCCTCTAACATTGTCAGTTCAGTGACCAACTGACTTTCCTGTAGCAGAATATCCCTGTGGATACCCAAAAGGTCCGAGTCCGAATACGACACTGAACCTCCTGAGCAGTCAGTGATATCCGCTACACTAACTTCTTCCCTTACATCCTTTTTTTCTTCAAATTTATCCAGATTTGTTCCCACGAGTAGTCCGTAATGAAAAGGACCGTACCGCACAGTGACGGATTGCGCGGACTAGGCTAAAGTACAACTGACCTTTGCCATCGGCGTCAGAGGGAAGCCGTTAACGACTAGTTTATTTTACCACTAACTAGCCATTCAGGTCCTTGGCACAGCTCTCAACCACCTTGACCTTAAAAGTGGGGGAAAAGGAATAGGATTATAGACGGGATTATAACAAAGGAAAGGGTAAAGGGATGGGATCGGATGACCTTTCGTTTTGCAACCTTTAATAATATGTCTTGAGAGAATGACTGTCCATAGAGGAGCTGTAATGCCCCAACTATCAGCAGCCAAGCCCCAAGATATATCCACAGTTGACACTTAAGCCACCACATCGCGGCAAGATAGTCATCCAGGTGGTGGATATACATAGTTACCTACGTAAAAATTCAAAATCAATGATGGCATCGGAAATAGTAAGGAAAAATGGCGTATATTATGAAATATAGGTTAAGCTACGATTTGGGATTGTACATAATGGTGAATGGTATTATCAGATTCGGTACGGCCAAATATAGCACTTTTACTTGTTTTGTATAACTTCGATATGCTAGTAAAATAATTTGGTAAATTTAGTCTTTCAATGATTATGATTTAGATATTTCAATATAGTACTTTATTCTTTAAAAACTTTGTCCATAGGGAAATTATATGAATTTAAGATAAAGCATTATATGGGAGGTAGACGTTATAGTGAACGTGTCGGCTTCATTGTCTTGCATAACAATAACATTGACTGAAAGCAGTGTGTACGAAATTGCACCATCATTCCTCTAATTTTGTCGGTTTTATGAGCTCTTAAACTTTATTAATCTTAGATTACATGAAAAGTTGGCGTTATAGTAAGCGTGTCAAAGTAGTTATTGCTAATAAATATCACTTACAAAGGGTTATCAATTTCGTGGTTTCAAAATAATAGGACTGGAATTCGACATCTGTCAAACAAAGTTGTTTAAGCAACTTTCTTCTTTTCAGTTGAAAGTCTTACATTGACGAAAATGAATCCCTTAACTATCACACAATGCATAGAAATTATCAAAACCTACTACAAAAATGGTGATTCTGGCAAAGCCACATATCGTGCTTTAAGAGGAGATTATGGTTTACATAATCGCCCAACTACGCAAACAGTTGGCAAAATTGTGAAGAAATTTGAAGAGACTGGAACGTTTCAATATATATACAGATATATATACAGATATTGTAAGGCACGTGCATCATCGTTTCGCTCGTTCCGCTGAAAAAATCGCTGCTGTAAGTGAAAGTGTTGCCGAAGACCCGAATGTGTCGAGTCCTCGTTGTTCTCAGGAATTAGGGCTGTTTTACGGCACATTATAGCTTATTTTTGCATGTAGATCTACACCTACATCCACATAAAGTCCAGTTCATACAACAACTGAAGTCAGCTGACTATTCACAACGTCGTAGATATGGCTTTATTGCAAGAGACATTTCCTGGCAGTGTTATATTCTCGTCGTGGCGATATCAACTGGCCACCAAGATCATGCGATTTGACATCGTTAGATTTTTTTTGTGAGACTACGCGAACTTAGAGCTAACTTCTGAGCTAACTTCAAAATATAATTTATTTTTGAATATGAGAATTGGCTATAATTTTTTACATCCACATTATTACTGTAAACTGTAAACATCCACAAATCACTGTAAACTTTTTATAAGTTTTGTTGTTGCTACTTTTTGTATATGTTTTGAAAAATATGATTAATTATTACTTTTATATATGTTATTTGCAAACTTTTGATACAATTAATGTTAATCAGGTAAAATTTTACTATTAATTAATTAAATTTGAAATTAATTTTAAAATTTCCAAATCCCAACAGTGGTATATAATAACAAGTGAAATAAATAAAATGTTGCATAATTAAATTCAAGTGCGTTTATATTTATAAAGAAAGTGCTCTTACTTTTATAATAAACTGGCCAAACCCGGCGCGCATTGCTACGCCCCTTAATGAATAAAAATGCATTCTAAATTTTAATTGAATATATTAAAAATATTATTTTATTGATTTTTATTGTAATGCAAGTGAGTATACAATAATTTTGGTTTTTCCATTTGCGGTAAAAATGCATAAATTCTTTGGTGTTCCCACTCTGGAGCATGCGACGTCAGCTGGCCATGTGAACAGCATGGATTTTTCAAACTGAATACTGCAACACGCAGAGATTGTCCTTGTGCTCTGTTGATGGTAATAGCGAAGGCAAGGCAAACTGAAAACTGTAGCCGCTAATAGTTGAAAGGCAAATAGGTGGGAACCATTTGAATGTGTGGAAATAGCTGAAGACAATAACTTATTTTTAATGGGGTGGCACTGTCCACTTTTCTAATCACGAAGTTATATTGGCATGACAGCTCAAAATGTCTGCAAAGTTTCAAAAAAAACTGGTCCAGTGCAAGTACCTCAAAATGATAACTTATTTTTTATGGGCGTGACACTGCCCACTTTTATAATCACGAAGTTGTGTAATCATGAGAGTTCAATATGTGTGCAAAGTTTCAGAAAAATCGGTAAAGTAGCTAAAAATGATAACGTATTTTTTATGAGCGTAGCCCCGCCCACGTTTTACCACGCATAAACACTCCCTGGAATGTTGGCAACAACTTGCTAAAGTTTGAATCCGATCGACTTTTATATATATAGATAGACTAGCCAAGCCCGGCGCGCCATATCTCGAGACCATCTTAAACGTACCCTGAAATTTTGGTTGAAATCGGTCGGCTAGTTTACGCATTTAGTTATGACAACAAAGTGTACATTTCTTTAAATATATACATATATATAGATTTCAAGTGCTATTACTTGCAATAAAAAATAATACCCAGTTTATTCAAAGGAAATAAAGCAACGCTTTTAAAAGGTACAAATAATATTTTTTGAATTAACATAAAAACCGTTTATACCAATCTTTTAGTTTGATTTGATCATCGTTACAGACCCTTTTTCTGAATGATTTCATGTTTTGCTTTATTAAAGCATAAAATTTACCAACATAACAGTTTTATGATTTACAACATTGATCTTCTCGCAAATATTTTTAAGAATTTTAAAATTGCATGCTTGTATGTTTAACATATTTATGTGAGTTTTCGTATCATAAACTTTCTGAAAATATATACTTTATAAGGTCGCAAGTGAATAGTGTGAAAATCGCAAGGGAATAGTGAGGAAAATACAAACAAAGCGACTTTAGCTAAAAATTCCCATGGCACCACAGGTGCTGGGTATGGTTTTATTCTTTTAAAAGCATGTGTATTCAGACACTAACATAGAAAACAACTTAAAACTGCCCAGGAAACAAAGGTCATGTTGTTTTTTGATACAATATTTGTAAAACTTTGACAAAATTTATGGTTGCAATTTTAAAAACTAATAAGACAAAAATTATGTTAATTTTTTTAACGCACCTTTAGGTATGAAAATGCAGAAAAACGAACAACAGAAAATAAAATACAGAAAAATTTAATGATTTTTTCTAGTGAATAATTTATATAGAACAAATACAGTACTGTTTGGTAAAATACAAACGGATGGTCGAAAAAAAAAACAATTTATTAAACAAAAATAATATTTACAAGAACAAAACACCAAACATGTTATCCGCTATTTGTGTCTTTGAGATTTGCTCCTTTAAACAGAATATCTGAAATAATGAGGTCAATATTTCCAAAAGTAAATTAAATTTTCAATTTTCATTCAAAATCTTAAATGCTGTCAACTCTTTTTGTTAAGTTTTTTTTTAATGTGTGAGCTTACTTACCTTCAGTGGTTTTAATAAGTAGTTTGAGCTGATAATCTTGAAATTTGTACGCATAAATTTTCTTACTAAAGTAGAACTTTCAGTAAAAATAGGGTCTGTAAGTTTTATAAATATATTTCTTAGCAGATAAAGAAAAACAGTCTTAAGTATTTAATCTCTTTTGTTGCAAAACAAAAGTAAGCGAGTGCACTATATTTGGCTGCGCTGATTTTTTAATACCCTACCCACCACCAATTTTGTGTACTTTTATAGCACAAGATTTATTATTTTGTTATTACCTCCGTATACTAAAATATATATCACTTTCTTTGTATTACTTCGGTTTTAAGTAGGCGTATAAATATAGTTTCTGCTAAAAAATACAACTTAAATATTTCAATATACATAGTCTTTTATTCTACCAAAAACTTTCTCCATCGAGAAATGAAATAAATTTAAGATAAAGCGTTACATAAGAGGTAGCCGTTTAAGTGGGCATGTCATCTTCACTTTCTGGCATAATAATGACATGGACTAGAAAGCTGTATGTACTAAATTTCATCATCATACAATTAAAATAAATAAATAAAATGTCGAAATAGTTTCTGCCAATAAACTGAACTCTGATATTTTAATATAGAGTCCTTTATTCTTCCTAAATCTTTATTCATAAACAAATTATATGAATTGGAAGTAAAGCGTTATACAGAAGGTGGGCGTAAAAGTGGGCGTGTCACATGTATTTTCCTTAAGTACAAAGCCTATGACCAAAAAGCAATGTTTGCAAAATTTCAGAATCATACATCTAATTTTGTCAGTTCTAAAAAGTTTTGAATATGTATGTATACCGAAAAATACACTGTGCGGTATAAATTTTTTTACATTTTTATCTAGAACTCCTTTGCTAACTCACAGATTTAAGCAATTTTCGGAGAAAAATATTTTTTTTCTCAGGAGATATACATTCAAAATTTCATGGCACTACATTTATGAGTTACATTTATTCGATGTTAGTAGGGCATTACTTTTTTTACCTACTCTTTCATTACGAGCGATAACTCTCTTCCAAATATTTTAATCAAACGAACCTTGTTTGTAGGAAATATTCTGGCAAAATTTGAGCACCCTTTCTTCTTCGTTCCGACCTCTTTCAACAAACGGACGGACATAGCTAGATCGTGATAAAATGAAACCCCGATTCAGAATATATATACTTTATGGGGTCTAAAATGGATATTTTGATGTGTTACAAACGGAATGACAAAATGAATATACCCCCACCATTTTTTTGGTGGCGAATATTAAAAGGAAATCTTTGAAATTTTAGATTTTTTAATACTTGACCTATAAAGAAATTTCAAAATTTAGCTTTATGGCCTTAAAATACTTTTAGTTTTATTTGTATGTATATATGTAAATATATGTGTAAGTACATATCGATGGTCATAAGTAGAAAGCCCTAATTCCAATACATATGTATAATACAAATAGAATTCGACATAAAAATTTAGTGCATTAGTGTTACGAATTTTACAAGCAATTTTTCAAAAGAAATTACATTATGATAATACAGTTTCTACTGCGTTTTTACCCTCCCCTGTAAAATTACAGTTATTTATTTATACAAATAACAAGTAAGAGTGCTATATTCGGCCGTACTGAATCTGATATTACCCTTTACCATCATTTACATTGGTGTAATCGCACATCATAGCTTAACCTATATTTCATGTTATACGCCATTTTTCTTTTTTATTACCTACGCCATCCTCGATTTTGAATTTTTACGTAGTTATTTATATTCTAATAGTCAATTCCTTCCATTTGATACCATATTGATCGGGTTAAAAAAATTTGTTCCTCAATATTTTTTAAGACGCCATCTTGGATTTTACATTTTTTTAAAATTTACTTTATTCTACTGGTCAAGCCCTTTCATTTAATACCAATATTGAGGGTGTTTAAGAAGTTAGATTTTAAAATACCAATTTTGAATCACATATAAATTTATTGTCCGCCATTTTGTAGTGGTATTACCCAGAACTGTATGTAGTGTTATTCTTTTGCAAATATTTGGGAATGAATCGCTATTGAAATCCAGTACGATCGCTTTAGAACTTTCTGTGATATGAGCAAACAAACAACACTGCCTCTGTTTTAAGCGTCAGATAAATTTATATTTAATTTAATTTTATTGTTTATATTTAATTTAATTTTATTATTTATATTTAATTTTATTATTACAAAATTTTGGATAAATTGATTACTAACCGACAAAGTTATAGGCGAAAACATTTTGATAAATATAACTTTATTTAAATATGTATATCAAATTATTGAAGTTCCTAGATAATTTTTGAACATGCTAACGACACCATACAAACCGTAGCTTCGAAAATTATAGCTGAGAATAACGGACAAATGCCCCTACTACAAAAAGGCGTACAATTAGTTTATATATTTGGTAAATTGTAGTAATTTAAAATGTACCCACTTCTAGCCCCTCAATATTAGTATCAAACGAAATGTCTTTGCAGTGGAATACACTAAAAACTGAAAAATTTAAATTCCATGACGGCATCTAATGCAAGCTAAGGCAAAATGGCGGGTCTTTCTAAACCTCATCAATATATGTACATAGGTATCAAATAAAAGGGCTTGACTAGTAAGTAGAATACAGATTACTGCGTAAAAATTCAAAATCAAGGATGGCGTCGGATATAATAAAGAAAAATGGCGTATGACATTATATCTGAACTCTATGCTAAACTTAGATGTATAGATAATGGTGAAGGCTAATATTATATTCGGCATGGAAGTAACACAAAGAAAGTAAAACATATTTTAGTATAAAGAGATTATTCCATAGTAATTACTGTTAAAAACAAAATAATAAATTGAAAATTCGACACAACCGAATATAGTGCTCTTATTTTTTTTCTTCAGGTATTTTAAACCTTATTTTAAAAGATATCAAAGTGCATAAAAAAAATGTATAACCTGATAAATGAATTTGAATACGTAATAATGTATTACTTAAGCAGTGTTTTTCATTTAAAAATTCTTGGCATGAAAAATCCGGAATCCCACACATTTTCGAGAAAAAAAAATACAGAAAGCTATGGCAGGAATTTCTGGAAACTTTTTTTTATTATTAAATAATCTTTTAGATGTGACCTTTATAGATGTGCTCTACTGATTGCGATCGAATATGAACTTTTCATACAGTTAAAATTTTGGTTAAGAAAAACAATTTTTAAAAATAACGCTTTCGCTTTTTTATACGCACAAGGGTATATACTTATATATATAGCTTTGTCATTCCGTTTGTAATTTCTACAATTTTCATTTCCAACACCATAAAGTATATGTTTTCTGAAAGCTTATGAATAAGGGAGTCGATTAATCCATGTCCGTCTGACCGTCTGTCCGTGTGTTGGTTGAAATCAACTTTCAGAGGCAACCATATGTTCCTCAGATCTGTGTATGGTATCAATCTTTTGGAAATATCCGAGAATGAATTTCTATTGAAATTCTGTTTTTCCCCATATATTTACCACCTTAATTAAAATTGTTCAGCCATAGTATAGGTACTTTTGCTACTATTTGTATATATAATATGCCTCTAAAGATATTCGTTAAAAATTTTGGTTAAAGCAGGCTCTAATCGGAAAAGTTATAGCAAAATTTTTTGTTTGAAAAATATATATTCTAACGGCTATATGCATAAAAAGTAGTTATTTTATGGTTGTAGTGTACAATAGTTATTAAACGCTTTTTGTATTATAAACCACTAATAAGAATTTGTATTTATAAACGTACAATAACACTTTTATAGTTATTAAATGTTTGTAGTGATTTTAATAGTATGTATGGCAACGCTTTTTATATTTAGTTGTCATTTTATTGTTAGTGGTGATCATAACTACTATAAGATTTACCCGGGTATCAAGTAAAGGTAACATTTTTTATAAAATTAAAGCACAAAAACAACATCGAAAAAATAAAAAGTATATAATTTTGGTGTATGAAAAATTTTGAGCAAAAATTATAATACAAATATTAATTATTTACCTATTTTGTTAATAACAATAAGAAAAGTATTCGGGTTAAAAGTTTGTTTACGTTTTTCTTACATCACTATTATAATATTTTAATTTTATTTAATTTTAAATATGTTAAATTTATTATTTTCTTTTGTATAAATTGCACTTATCTATATGTCGAAATGTGTTAATCTAATAAATTTTAATATTTCACTTACTTTTTCTTAAAATTTTTTACAAAATTTCTTTAAAAAAAAATTTTAACCCAAATTATGCATGAAATGTCGCCTTATTTTTGGTTTAAAGAAGGGTAAATCAAACAATAAAATTTTTGATTTTATAAATGGTTTATAAAAGGTTTATAAGTCTATTAATGGTTTATGAATGCAACAGTGAATTTTGCTTAAAAACGACTTATAAGCCTGCTATAAGTTTTTATACATATGGCCGTAAAAATTTACAAACAAAAACCAATTTTTTCAGCTTCTAGGCAACCGAGTAAGCCAATATTGGTATCACATGAAAGGACTTGACTAACGCAATATTAACACTATCAAAAACACAAAATTATTGTTGGCCTGCACTACAAAATGGCAGAGAATAGATTTATATATGGGGCAAATCTGGTATTTTAAAATGTAACTTTTTGAACCCCCTCAATATTGGTATCAAATGAAAAGGCTTGACTAGTAGAATACTGTTAATTGTGTAAAACTTTAAAATCAAGGATGGCGTATAGTATAATAAAGCAAAATATGGTATAACATGAAATATAGGTTAAGCTATGTACATGATGGTAAAGGGTATTATCGGATTCGGCCATGAAAAAAATAAATAGTTTATGTGTATATATTACTTGCTAAGTAGGTACACGCAAAGGAGAAAATATGATTATGGCAATCATAGTTTAAGAGAAACATACTATAATTGAATTGTATGATATAACTGATGCCACTTACTTAGCATTACGAGTATTATATTTAATGAAAGTATCAACCATTTAGCATGTTATGACTACACGTCAAATGGACAATGACTCTTCTCTATAGTAAATTATTACCTTGTGGAATTAGTTATACTAATTGTACTTAAATATTTGATAATAATTTTTTAAACCAATATTTCTTTATATTTTATCGTTTAGTTTAATGTTTTTTAAAATTTTTGTATGTTTTCAATAGTAAAACAAGTAAGAGCACTATATTCGGCTGTGCCGAATCTTTTATACCCACCACCAATTTTGTGTACATTTAAAGCACAATATTTATTATTTTGTTAAACGCTATGGAATAATCTTTTTTCAATAAAATATGTATCACTTTCTTTGTAGAAGGTGGTTAAATTTTAAGGGCCCATGTTGAAGGTGAACTACACATAGTCTTTAAATTTGTTTTCTGCATTTCACTTGACATTTCTCAATCTCAAACTTACTCAATTTGATCCGTGGAAAGATACGCAAATGAGCAACGCTTTAAAGTTATTAAGGTTTTTTATGAAAATGGGCGTTCAAATCAAAATGCATTTTGTGCAGTTCGTAATTCTTTTGATCAACATAATCGTTCAAATTAGTCCACAATCGGAAGAATTGTAAAAAATATTTAAATTTCTGCAAAACAGGTCTGTATAAAATGTTAGAAAATCTGTGAATGCCTTCTTAATTCGTTGAATTGGAACCATAGTGTGGCAAAAGAGCAGTCAACCTCGACTCATCATCATGCCCAACAATTGAGCATCAACATTGTCATTGAAAATTTGGGCCATCAGATAGAGGAGTGGCGCCAAGGATGGGGGGGGGGCATTTGGCCGATATTTTGTTAAATACATAATTGAACCATACAAATATTATAATTACAAAAAGAAATAATAATAATATCCTAAATAATTTGTGTTTTATTTAAATTTAAAATCGGTCCTTAAAATTTAACCACCCTTTATAACTTCGATATGCTACTAAAATGCTTTTGTAAGTGTAGTCTTTCAATGAAAGTGGGCGTTAAAGTAGGTATGTCAATAAAGTTTCTGCTAATAAACACAACTTATGGTGTTTTCTTTTCTAACAAACAATATTGCCCTTTCATAGTTAAACACTTTTCAAAGGTCGCCTACACCCTAACAAAATGCTACCTTTATAATCAGCAGAATAGAACAGAAATGTTCACCTTTTTTACATGATAGCTGTATTTTTCTGTAAAACCACATTTCTTGCTTCCATTTTAATAATTTGGTACCATAAATTATTTTTAACCACTACAAAAACTTAATTCTACTTTTTAATATCAACTGTTAAAAAGTGCAATATTCTAACCCTTTGATTTAATTCAGGGTACAACATGTAACATTTTTTTTTATTTGTATGGCAACACTATTACAAAAGAACTTGTCACCCGTTTATAATATTGCATATTTTTAAGAAAAGAACACAAAAGAAGGCATAGGGCAGAATTAATGCAACATTAACATCAGAAAAGAAAACACGATTAGATATTTCAATATAGTCCTTTATTTTTCCAAAAACTTTATTAATAGAGAAATTACATGAATTTAAGATAAACCGTTATATGGGAGGTAGGCGTTTAAGTGGGCGTGTCACCTAACTTTTTGGCACAACAATCACATTGAATAGAAGGATATACGTAGCAAATTTGATCATCATACCTCTAATTTTGGCGGTTTTATGAGCTTTTAAATTTCATTAACGGTAGATAACGTGAAAAGTGGGCGTTATAGTAGGCGTGTCAAAGTTATTTTTGCGAATGAGTACAATTTAGGTGTTTCAATATAGCCCTTTTTTCCAAAATCTTTATTAATAGAGAAATTATATGAATTTTAGGTAAAACGTTAAATGGGAGGTGGGCGTAAAAGTGGGCGTGGCACCTTAATTTTCTAGCACGTTAATGGCATTGCCTAGTGGGATATACGTAGCAAATTTTATCATCATACCTCTAATTTTGGCGGTTTTATGAGCTTTTAAATTTCATTAACGGTAGATAACGTGAAAAGTGGGCGTTATAGTAGGCGTGTCAAAGTTATTTTTACGAATGAGTACAACTTAGGTGTTTCAATATAGCCCTTTATTATTCAAAAATCTTTATTAATAGAGAAATTATATGAATTTTAGGTAAAACGTTAAATGGGAGGTGGGCGTAAAAGTGGGCGTGGCACATTGATTTTCCGTTACAAAAAAGCCACTTACCAAAAAGCAGAGTGCGCAAAATTTCAGAGTCGTACATCCAATTTTGTTGCTTTTATGACGTTTTTGTTTTTAAATAAACCGAAAAATACACTGTGCGGTATAAATTTTCGTACATTTTGATCGATAACTCCTCTCCTAATGCATAGATTTAGAAGTTTCATGAGTCTACGTTAATGCGTTTGGACATAATTCCATTTTATTCGATGTTCGAAGGACACGGTTTTTTCGACCTACTCTTGCTTTTCGAGCTATAACTCTCTTCCTAATATTCCGATTTAGCCCATTTGCAATACCAAACAAACCTTATCTATAAGAAAGATTCTGGCAAAATTTGAGCCCCCTAGCTTTTTCGGTGCGACCTCTATCGTGCTTTCAACAGACGGACAGACGGACGGACATAGCTAGATCGTCATCAAATCAAACCCTGATTCAGAATATATATACTTTATGGGGTCTAAAATGGATATTTCGATGTGTTACAAACGGAATGACAAAATGAATATACCCCCACCATTTTTTTGGTGGCGGGTATAATAAACAAGAAGAACAGTTGAAAACAAATTACAATTTGAAGATATCATACTGTTGTTTCACATTATGTTTAATGGTTATTTGTAATTTTAATTGATTTTGAATATGAAGTTTTTTTTTTTGGTAAGACATCTTTCTGTTTTTGTCATCATAATTTTGAAAATCATAGTTTTCTTGGAAAGTAAGCATCCTACTAATATAATAAATGTGAATGCTTGTATGTTTGGATGTTCGGATATTTGTTACTCAATCACGCAACAACAGAACTAAATGAAATTCGGCACATAGGAAGATAACAACCTAGATTATCACTTAGGCTACTTTTTATCGCGATAATGATGCGAAGTCGTTGGCAAACTCATCATTACAAAGCCTAAACGGGTTGTTTGTGTTGTAAATATTTTTATTTTTGTTGTTAATACTAAGCCTACCTTTTATCCCGATAACTACGCAGACGAAGTCGCGGGCACAAGCTAGTTGTATAATAAAATTTAAATAAATACTTGATTATTGTGACAAAATATATGAAAAAGTAAAACAAATAATAACTTCTATTTGTTTTCAGTAACCAAATATCGTTATAGAAACTATAATATGAACGTCGTGGTCATGTCGTAACCATGGGTTTTCTTTGCGTGTGGGTAAACAGTTCATTCGATCTTTTATTTCTTCGTAAAAAATAACTCTTAAAAGGGACAAGAAATGTATATTAAAAATAATTAACTGATTCGAGTATTCGAGAGTATTTTATAATCGACATTTAAAACATAAGCAATTTCGAATCCTGTATTCTGAAAATAACTTTTTTTTAGTAAACTTTTGGCAACTCTTCCGGCGAAGTAGTCTAATAAATATAAGTATTTAAAAAAATATATATTTTTAAATTTTATTGTAAAATGTATCGATTGCCGAAATTAGACTGCGAGAGAGTTTGGGATTCAGAATCTCTTAAAAACTACACCTCAATAGAACATATTAAAAAACAACTGCACCGTGGTAATTGGTCGTACTTATGTCGTCATCCAGAAGTAAGTCACCAGGAATTACTCAAGTATAATTTTTACATTCAAATTTTTCTTTTTAGTTAAGAGCAATAATACGCGTTTTTCTTCATGAACTAATTAATAAAAAACCGGACAATATTTGTGAATTCTCAGCTGCCCTATTCAATTGCAATAATTCAATCCTGCTTGCTGCCAAGGTCTGTTGGCGAATATTTATTTAAGTTAAGAAATAAAGATTAAAACAAATTTATATTTTAGATCAACCAACAACTGAAACGAGTAAACGAAAATTTAAAGCAAAGTCAGTGGTCACAGTACGATGGTGATATGTTTTTTTCTGCAAAAGAGTCTACACACTCTCTTCTCTCTAAGGTTTCTATTGGTGTTGATGTAGAAAAAATGCTCCGCTACGCCATGATAATGAGAGATAGAAATTAAAACTTTACAAATTAAGTTTCCAAATTATTTTATTTTACACTCGTACAAAAAGAAAAACACTTATTCTATAACATCTGGTGGTTGTTTTTATTAATACGTAATACTTTGTGGGCAAATGAAACGATAGCTGAAGCAGGTTGCGTTGCAGCTAAGTCACAAAATATATGGCATTGATTATCTCTACCTCCAGTAGAAGGGCGTGCTACAAATGCAAAAATGGATTTATTGACAGCGCGTTCAAAGCCGTCATCGTAAGTCAGAACTGTAAAAAAACGGTTCTCGGGATCCATGGCGATATGGGATATATTATTTGACGTATAATGGCGTCGAAAAAACATGCGTCTCTTGTTGTCGGTAAGTGTAATGCCGTTTTGTGAAACTTTAAAGTGAACTTCTATCGGAGATGGTAAGGACGATTGTATATACATTTCGTTGATAGTTTTGTTTATGGCTTCGTCGCCGGTTAATGATTCCATGTTCTTGGAAAATAAATATAAAACATTGCAAGCAGCGCCCTGTTCAAGTAGTTGTTTCTGACTTTGCATTATTTCTGCATCTTCTGGCGACATCATCAAGTCTCTTGTTGGTATTATGAGTTTACATGGCAAAACCAACTGGTTTATGGAGTGTTGATAGACTAAGGCCGAAAGCGACGTAAATGTGGGCTCGTTAGAGCACCCTTTTATTCGTACACCCCTAGTAGTAGGTTCTATTAGAAAATGTCTGACTAATGCATCGCTGTTCGTGCCATTTTCAGATACTACAACACCCTGTGGGGGTCTCGAAACTCTTAATACTAAACCAAAGGCATTTTTATATGTTGTTGAGTTGCGTATGATAAAAGTTCCGGACGGAGCTTGGCGTAGTAGCGTAACTGCTTCCTCTCGAGTCATATGCGGCTTATACCAAAATTCAGATGAATCTCTAGCGAATTTTACTAAATGCGGTGCTACGTCGTGCGACCTTTCAAGAAATTGATTTTCAGTTGCTTTCGTTTTGTGATTACTTGAAATCATACCCATAAGTTTTAAAGGTGACTGTTGCTCTTTAGAGTTAATTACGATTGTTTCTACATGTTGTGGGTTTGTAGATGAATTAGGCATTATCATTGGATATGGACTAACACATCGATCTTCCATAAAAGACTTATTTGATACTGGAAACGCTGGTGTTTCCGGACGACAGGATTCTGCAATGATAAGTGCCGGTTCATATTTGATGGGTGCCTCAACTATAGCAGTTGACGTAAAACTTTTTCTGCTGTTAAAATCGCTTATTTCATCCGGTAAATCGACTGTCTCGACATGTTTGACAATCTCTCTGCAGGGATTTTCTATAAGACCGTCGGGAACATCATACGGTTTCAACTGCAAAGCTCGTCTACTCAACTTTTCTTGAAGCTCATCCAAGTCCTTTTGTATGGCGGCATTTTGAGCTTCCTTAAGAGCATAATTCTGTTCTTTTAAAGATTGTTCTCTTCGTTCTCTCAACATTTCTTCAAATTCTTGTCGCGATGGTGTTTTCTTTAAAACTGGTCTCGAGGGAGAAATACTTGGACGGCCTGTTCTTCTTAACATTGAAGGACTCGGAGGTAGGATGGCAGGTGGCTTATTTTTTCTTGGGCATTCAGGCAGTTCTTCAGCAACAGCATTATTTAAATCGTGTTTGTTTGCTATAGGTGGTAAAAAGGATGAAACTTTCGAAATATTTGGAGACTCACGTAACTCTTCTATATCTACGTGGTTTAAATCACTTCTTTTGAAACCTTTTGGCAAATTGCCATACGTAAAGGGTTGTGCATGTTCTCTGGCATGATAAGGAATTTCATTTTCACTATCTTCTAATTGACACGATATTTCATAGTTTAACTTATCATTTTCAGTCAATAAATGATTTCTTGATGTCTCTATAGTAGTCATTTGAAAATAATTTTACTTAATTAAAGTCCAAAAATACTTTTCTCTTTCGAACAAAACAAAAAATAATTCAAATATACACCTTTCCGTTTTAAAATAGAACGTTGCGCCTAGATCGCCAAGCTTCTCGAAATATACTAAATTAATTAGAGCACACGTTCAATCGCCATCTGTTTTGCTTTGAATTTCCACTGCCAATATTTTGTGAGCGAATAGCCACATATTCTATACATATGTAAGTATGTACTTATGTACATGTACGTAGATTTCATATATTAATTTTACGCATGTATGTTTGTTTATATGTATGTATGTTCTATATGGAAAATCATTTCAAAGTTCAGCACGATACCGTTAGTACGCACAAAAAAACCTCAAGAACATTAGCGCTTTAATGCTCGCTCACGCACTGTGGTATACACAACTAAAAATTAAAAAGTTTAGTGAATTTTAACAACAATAAATTAAAATTTTTTAATTTTAATTTACTAAATTTTTTGGGATATTCTCCCATAATTTTTCAATTATATTTATTTGGTTGTTGGGTTTAAGCTGGTTTATATGCATTTCACTGGTGCTTATGCCAGATCATCAGTAAACCTTTACCCAAATTCTTGAAAAAGTTTAAAATTTTTATAAGTTATATTTTTAAATTCTCATTAACAAAATGAGAATTCAAAAATAAAACAAAAAACCATAAAAAACTTTTTCAAAAACCCAACCAACAATTTTTTTAATTTTGAATTTATTTTATTTTTCTAATCGGCACGGCCGAATATAGCACTCTTACTTGTTTTTTATTTAGTTGATTTTTTTGTACACAATGAGATTTCTGTTAAAGATTAATTTAGTATCAAATTAAAGCTTTTTTCATAAATTGATTGAATATTCTGTAATACCCCGTTCAGACAGATATTTTTAATTGTTTCAATTTAGTGTTGATTGAGCAATTAAAATAAGTGTTCACACATACTTAATTTATCGTACTCCATTAGCATTTGATAGCTGTAAAATACCATGTATTTATACCAAATCAAATAATGCCATCTTTTCAGTGTTTTTCCTGTTAATAAAATATATTTACAATTATATTCATACATAGATATAGTTATATGTATGTATTTGAATTTATTCAAACATTTTTTAAAATTTTTTTCAAAAATTTCTCATTTTCTTAATTTTTATTTCTGTATGAACATAGTATAACATCTCTTAATACAAGGTGTCTGGTTGAAAATTTAAATAAATACTATTATTTCAAAAAGTAATAAACGGTGCGGAGGGAGGGTGGCGCCGTTGAAATCATTGATTGTGCGGATTTGTTAGTCACGATGTAGCAGTGGCCTAGTGAGTATCGCGCGTTCCATGTGGAGACATTTTTTATAAGCAATGATTCTTATGTAATTGCTCGTAGAAAATTTTGTTCAAAGTTCGGTATTCGGTGAATACGTAATAAACCGAGTGCAAATTTAATTCGTTAGTTGGTTCAGAGATTCCGCGCAACTGCTTCGGCTAGGAATGTCCGACGGTCAGGGATCAGTCGATCTTTAAGGACTCCCAAAAACATTGAACTGGTTGAAAGTAGTTTACGTAAAGATCCGCGACTTTCAATACGGAAAACATCAGCCCCAATGGGACTTTTAAGGGCGATTATTCATGAAGTTTTAAAACAGGATCTAAAGTTCCAACCCTTTAAAGTTTAAATCGTTCAAGGAGTTAAAGAAAGTGACTTTAATTTACGCAAACAATTTTGGGAAACAATGTTAGCGCGGTGCGTACTGTAAATCCCGTTTTTTTTTTTGGAGCGATGAAGCTCATTTTCACTTAAACGGCCACGTTAACAAGCAAAACTGCAGTGTTACTGGTCTCCAAGAACCTGCAACCCTCGATTGAAACATCAAAAACGATTGCATTGCCCAAGGGTGACTGTTTGGTGTGTCTTATCCACGCATGAGTTAATTGGGTCATATTTTTTCGAATTTTCTCGAAGCCAGGCGACGAATGTCAACGGTGAAAATTATCGACGCATGATTACAAACTTCTTTTTACCAAATTTGCGAGTTCATTCATTCTTCACACACAGCCAGAGCTTCGTTGAATTTGCTTTAGGAAAATTTCCCCCAAAAACTGATCAGTCGTTTTGAAGACATCCCATAGCAATCGAAGTCACCCGATCTAACTCTAATGGATTTTTTTGGCTCTACCTCAAAGATAGGATTTATAATGACACTACCCAATATATTGTGCATTGAAAGGAAAATATTCGTCGAGAAATTAGCTCAATTGAATCAAATTTCTGCAATGTGTTGCTTAGACCACAAGACTCCGTTTTGAATAGAGTGTTCGACTTGACAGAAGATTTTGAATGACATACTCTTTAAAAATCAAAACCTGTATTTCCACTCTATCGTTCAATGCTCTTAATAAAACCTCGTGTCAATTATTACGTTTTTTATTTAAGTTTAAAAATATAAATCTGCCACCAGACACTCTGTATCATTATGTCAATATTATTTTGAGTAAAACTCCTAAAATGTTATAGTTTTTTAATGCTTGCATGACTACTTATTTACTGCAATAAATATGCAAAAGTTCTGTAATTGATACCGCATTAGACTTTAAACAAATAAGAACACTATATTCGAATATTGTGCCGAATTTGTTATACCCACTACCAATTTGATGTTCTTTTATAAAACAAAATTTATTATTTTGTTGTTAACAGTAACCGGTATGGAATAATATCTTTATATTAAAATATGTATCACTATCTTTGTATAACTGCGATACGCTAGTAATATGTTTTTGTAAATTCAGTCTTTCAATGAAACATTAAGAATTTCTACATTAAAACATGATACTACTCACTCCATTTTACTACAATGTTGTATCTTTACGGAAACTGAAGAGTATAATTTGGTACCCAAAGGTAGTTAATAAATAATATTAGCTTTGTGTGATGAGCATGTCACCGCATAATTTTAAAATTCTATAATTAATGTTTGAGTTTAACTCAGATAATCCATTACAGACTTCTTTTTTTTAATTTTTGTCCATATAAAAATAATATGAATTTAAAATAAGCAGAGAGAGATGGGCGTTCAAGTGGGCGTGTCACCTTAGTTTTTTAAATTTACAAGAAAGCTACATATACGAAATTTCATCATCAAACATCTAATTCTGTCGGTTTTATAAGCTTCTAAATTTCATGAAGAGTAAATTGTGTGAAAAGTGGGCGTAAAAGTAGGCCTGCCATAGTAGTTTCTGCTAATAAATTCAACTTAGATACTTCAAAATAGAGTCTTCTTTTATAGAGAAGCTATATGAATTTTAGATAAAGCAATATATAGGAGGTGGGTGTTCAGGATCATACATCTATTTTTGTCAGTTTTATTAGCTTTGAATAAGCCGAAAAATACACTGTGCGGTAAAAATTGTTGGACATTTGCGTTATGTATAGACTTGGGCAATCTTTTAGGAAATATATTCTTTTAAGAAATACGCTTTCGAAATTTTATGGCTCTACGTTAATGCGTTTGGACACAATTCCATTTTACTTGATGTTGGAAGGGGTAGTTTTTTGGCCTACTCTTGCATTACGAGCTATAACTCTCTTCCAAATATACCGATATCACATATTTGAAATAATAAGTGCAGGTTTAGGCTTAAAATAAGTCTAATCAATTGAACAAAAGTGCACTGAATATATCGTTTCGCTTTTATTTATGTTTTGTTATGTTTACTAATTACTTATTTACTAATTTAGCTTAATTAAATACTGATAGTAACATTTTTGCTGACATCAAAAAATTTTATAAAACATGGATTTCTAAATATCTAAAATTCAGTTGATCTAATCAATTAAACAGAAATCTCTGTACATACATATTTCCATATGTATGTGTATAAACCTATACATCTTTAAAACTAAAGGGTGAAACTATTACAAAAAATCATATTTATCGAAGAGTAATAGTGCTGTTTTGGTTTATTTAAAAAAAATATTTAAATTATTTTAATCAATGATATTTATACTATTTATGAATTATGGTTGATATTCTCATAAATTTATGCGAATGCGAATATCAAAATACGTACAAATATTACGAATGATGCGAAAAAGCTTTTAGTAAACAATTTTTATGAGCTACTTTGATAAGAATTTCTATATTTAAATCAAAAATAGTAGTGCTTGTGGCAGGGAGAGAAGCACCCTTTACACGCATGCAAAACATTATTTGATAATTATTTCATGTAAACAACAATAACAAAACTTGAATATATATAAAGCTTAGTTTTAAGTGCATAGAAATTATCTTTGAAGTAAGACAAGAAAGTCATTAGTTAGAGATTGAGAGATTGACGCTGGTAATTGATCATATAATGAGGAATGAGGAAATCGCTCAACTAGAACGTTTCTAAATATTATTTTGCTTTTAATATCGTTAATTGCAAAATATTGTTGATGTTTTATTTAATTGTGGTAGCAGTAAACGTTAACAAACACGGAAACTATTTGTAATACGTACTAGCATTTATATCATTAAAACTCGTAGGGTTAAGCATGAAACAGAAGCTGTGTTAATAAGTAGGCCCAAGTTTAAGCAATAAACTTGCAATTGTAAATATTAGGGTGTATGATAGATAATTGTTTATCATGATATCTATCATCAGGAATACGTTGAAGTGAAGGCTGGAACAACGAGCGCAAAGTTATATCATATCACAGACTTGCAGCACTTCGGGTAAGTTTAGCATTTAAGATTGTGTCAGATGTTACAATACTTGTCGTTGCCTGTTTGAAATGATCTCTAAAGAATTGGGGCATATGATGTCATTGACATACATACATACGTATAATTTTTTGGAATATGTATAAGATTAAAAATAATATGATATAAATTTTTTTTAATAATCAAAAAAAAAAATTCAAAGTACTCTAAAAATATGAAAAATTGTTTTTATATCTTCATTCTATCATTCTTCACAATAGTGCAATTCATTTACAAAACCTGTTGTCGGTACTCTACTGTACCATAAAAAAACTAGGAGACAGATTGCGGCATTCGAGGGTGTACGACGAACTTTTTCTACGGTCTAAAGAATTGTATATTATATTTTATCTGTTCCAAAGAATGTTTTAACATTGTACGTAGTGTAAATTCTTTGTTTGTTTTTTATTGTTATGTACTCTGCCCTGCAGTCGAACTACTGTGCTTCTTTTTTCACTTTCGTTGTAGAATTTATTTTGGGAAAAAACCAAAAAAAAAATATGTATATATAAATATACATATGTATGTATATATGTACATGTGTATGTATATTTATTTATATGCATTTGTTTCTCTATTGTGCGTTTTTCAGTGTGTTTAAATGTATATATGTACGTATCTATGTTGCAACAAAAACCAAAAAAATGTGTGACGCGAAAAGTACAAAAAAAATAAATATACACATGTATGTATAATCGTATCTTAATCTGTTGACCAATACCTCATTCATCTTTCCCGTTCGTTTAATTTAATATTTTATTTTACAGTTGTAGTCAGTCATTTAATTGATTTATTTATTTTTTTTTTTTTTGAGAAAACACCTCAAAAATGTGTCATATCTGATTGTTATCAATATATACATATACATATGTATGTATGTACATACGTAATACGTATGTTTTATTTATAGGCTGCTTTAATTCGATATATACAGTATTGATCAGAACTGGCCCTAAATATAAAATTTTATACATTATATACTTATTATTATACATTACATACAAGGCATATGCAAACATAATGACTTGTTTTTTGAATTCAACTTGATTTTATTTATTTATGCAGGGATTGAAAATGAGATTTTCGTTTCGGTATTAAACAATTTATTTAAGCAGCTAATACACGGCATGTATTTTACATCTGACTTGGTATGTTTTTATTTATTGTATTTATGTCTGTCAAAATTTACCGCCGCTGACTGATTTCCATCAGCAGGGATCTCTGCCAACACCTGATGTCAATTGGCTTGCCAAAATAATATATAGCATGCTCTAATTGAATTTTTGTCATATGACTTAGCACATGTGTTTTACAAAAGCAAATTGTTAATACTAACGCACGACATGTACTTATTAAGTAGTGGGAAATTTTTATAATATTTTAATTATTATTAATATTTAATACTAGCCAAACCCGGCGCGCGTTGCTACGCCCCTTAATGAATCGAAATGCATTCTGACTTTTAATTGTATATCAAGTGCAAAAACCTAAATATTATAATTTTTTTTATGGGCGTGGCATTGCCCACTTTTCTAATCACAAAATTATAAAGTCATAACAGCTCAATATGTATGCAAAGTTTCAGAATAATCGGTCCAGTGCAAGTACCTCAAAATGAAACCTATTTTTTATGGGCGTGGCACTGCCCACTTTTCTAATCACGAAATTATTAAGGGCGTGGCCCTGCCCACTTTTCTAACCACGAAATTATATGATTATGACAGCTTAGTATGTGTGCAAAGTTTCAGAAAAATCGGTCAGTGCAAGTACCTCAAAATTAAAACTTTTTTAGGGGCGTGGCCCCGCCCACTTTTCTTATAACAAAATTATTTAGTCAGCACAGCTCGATATGTGTGCAAAGTTTCAGAAAAATCGGTGAAGTGCAAGTAGCTAAAACTGATAACTTATTTTTATGGGCGTGGCCCCGCCCACTTTTTTCCACCCATAAACACTCCCTGGTATGTGTACAACAACTTGCCAAAGTTTGAGTCCGATCGGTTTTACAGTTTCGGAGTCTATAGCTAACACACACACACACACACACAGAGTTTCACTTTTATATATATAGATTTTTGCTTTTACGCCCGTGACCATGGGTTTCACAAATACATATGTGTATATACTTTTATTTATCAATTTCTTTTTCTAATTACTTACTTTAGTTTAATTAATCTTCGCCAACAAGCTCGGTCGTTTTTTACACAAACCTCAATTTAACTACATTATGGCTTGTGCAAAAAAATAACTAGGTTGTTGACAAAAAAGAACTAAAGTAACCGATTGACCCAACTCTACTATTTGACAGAAATATTATTTAGACGATTTCTCTAACATTTTTTTGTTTTGATGCTCGTAGCAATATAGCTTCTTTGAAGTAGTTTTAATAACTGCTACTAAGTTATTTTATTATACATATATTTTCATCTCTAAATGAATACTTAGTAAATCATTCAGTTGCGGTATTCACCACTGAACTTAAAATGGCATTAAAAGTACTACAATGTTGTCTACATACATAGCTAATTTTCTTTTACTAAACTTTTATAAATAATAATTTTTATAGACTTACGGCCCCTTTCACAAAGTGCGATTATAATTTAACATGAACTTTAACCGTAAGTTAGGCAAAATTGAATTTCACAAAGTACGGTTAGCATATAACCGGCAGAGATTAATCAAAAAGTCTCTGTTAAATTTAACCGAACAAAATCCTCCGGTTAAAGGCTGTTATTTAAATAAAAATAAACAAGTAAGAGCACTATATTCGGCTGTGCCGAATCTTTTATACCCACCACCAATTTGATGTTCTTTTATAGCACAAAATTTATTATTTTGTTTTTCACAATAATCGCTATGCAATAATATCTTTATAATAAAATATGTATCACTTTCTTTTTATAACTTCGATATGCTAGTAAAATGTTTTCATAAATTTAGTCTTTCAAAGTGGACGTTAAAGTAGGCGTGTCAATAAAGTTTCTGCTAATAAATACAACTTAGATATTTCTATATAGTCCTTTATTCTACCAAAATCTTTATTAATAGAGAAATTATATGAAGTTGAGATAAAGATAAAAATTTACGTTACAAACGGAATGACAAAATGAATATACCCCCACCATTTTTTTGGTGGCGGTTATAATAAGAATATTATAATAAAATAACATATAACAATTTATACTTACCAAGGAACTGTATTTAATCTATTTTAAGTAAAAAATTTATTTTAAATATATATTTGTCTTTCATCAAAAAATTGCTAAGAATTTTTGTATAATATTTTTTGATTCTTTTCTTTCATTCCACTATTTTTCGTAAATAATAAAAACCAGTATTACCATACTTTTTCTATAATGTTAGTGTTAAGTAACCGAAAGATGGTGAAACGCAAAACACTAACCGTATGTTAAATAGTTTCGGTTAACGATATCGGCGGTTTGTTAATATTCCTGTTAAATTAATATAATCACAGATTGTGAAAAGGGCCGTTATAGGACAAAAAGTGTTTAACAACCCTGTGGTTTTCGTTTGCAACCGGGTATGTTCATTTTTGACGATTTTGAGTTATTAATGCCATATTGCTTGAGTTTAAACGCCCTTTACTTGGTTGTAAAAATTTCTAAATAAGATGAACCCATTCCAACTTTTTAAATGGAATAACAGCGTAACTTCTATATACATATGTATATTCAAAAAGCCTTCAGTACTAACGTTGACTTACGTGTGCTTAATGGCAAATTATTTCATTTTTTTGAAAAATATTCAACCACATACGTTGTTATTTCTGAATACATTTGAAAAATATTTTCTGATTATTTTTTAGTTTACTAGAACCTATAATTACTTGAGTGCAACCTAAGTTGACATAGGCTGTTTTATCTGCACACACTCTTAATCTTTCTACCACTAAGATTATTTTGGTCTTTGCTATGATCTAATTTTAAAATCATATTTGTCTGAAAACTTTATAAGAAAATTGTAAGATATTTATTTACATGAAAGTTTAATAAGTTGAATACCTAACCCGTAGTTTTATATTTATAAAACGGTTTTGAGGCTCTCCTGCAAAATTTGATTTTAAGACATACGTGGTTGCCCATTAAAACCACAGAACTAATGTAATATAATGTAAGATATTTTTATAAACTTATATTTATGTGTCCTAGTCCTCAAGTTAACATTCTCTTTGATATAGATTGCATTAATGTTTGGATTACAAGAATATGGTGGACGAGCGAAAAGATGAATATATTGCTATTGGAGCTTATACTAAGGATAATTAGCCTGTTGTAAATTTCAAGGGATCGGTTTAAAAATTCAATTAATAATTTTTAAAAACAAATTTAAAGAAAAACATCTGTGATACAAATAGTTTTAATTAAATTAAGTTTTGTGCTGTGTTGTGTACCTTTACAAAACTATGATAAAGTTTGAAAAACAATGGGTTTTGACTACAAAAACTGAATATTAAATAAATATTAAATCCCTGATGAAGTTGGGAAAAAAATACCAACGAAACATCGAAATTAATTACATTATAATGAAAATATAATTTTTTTCATAACTTTTCATGATCATGAAAGACTGATTAAGAAAATTGTAAATAAATATATTAAAAGAAATATCGAAAAAATAACTTTGCTTAAAAAAACTTAAGTTACCAGAGCTTTTTAGGCACTTCAGTCACTTTTCCACTTAAAAATATAAGATTTGTTATACACCACACACCATTACACCTCCCTCTTTGAAGTGATGGCCATTCTACACTTCCTTCATCAAGTTGTTATTATAGCCTTTTAGTTCTTCGTGGTTAATATTTATCACGTCAGTAAAAACCACTTTTTCCAACTCCTGAAATTTGCCATTTTTTACACATTCCAAATAATATGCTCCCTGGCAAATTGCAATCTATTTTGTTGACTTTTTTTCGTTTAGTTTTTCATACCCACCACCAAAAAACTGGTAGGGATATAGTCATTTTGTCATTCTGTTTGTAACACATCGAAATATCCATTTTAGACCCCATAAAGTACATATATTCTGAATCAGGGTTTCATTTTATGATGATATAGCTATGTCCGTCCGTCTGTCCGTCTGTTGAAAGCACGATAGAGGTAGCCCCGAAAAAGCTAGAGAGCTCAAGTTTTGCCAGAATCTTTCTCATAGATAAGGTTTGTTTGGTATTGAAAATGGGCTAAATATATGGAAGAGAGTTATAGCGAGTAATGCAAGAGTAGGTCGAAAAAAACGTGTGCTTCCAACACCAAATAAAATGGAATTATGTTTAAAAGCATTAACGTAGGGTCATAAAACTTCGAATATATATTTTCCGAGTAAAAACAATATTTTTTCCTGAAAATTGCTTAAATCTATGCATTAGGAAAGGAGCTCTAGATCAAAATGTACGAAAATTTATACCGCACAGTGTATTTTTCGGTATATTTAAAACCTAATCAAACTGAAAAAATTAGATGTACGAAATTATATAGCAATGACAGCTCAATATGTGTGCAAGGTTTCAGAAAAATCAGTGAAGTTCAAGTAGCTGAAAATGACAACTAATTTTTATGGGCGTGGCACCGCCCACTTTTTACCACCCATAAACACCCCTCGGAATGTGTACAACAACTTGCCACAGTTTGAGTCCGATCGGTTTTACAGTTTCGAAGTCTATAGCTAACACACAGACAGAATTTCACTTTTATATATATAGATTTACTTGAGAACTACACTGAAATGGTAAAATTACACTGATATATATTTGTAAATACGTCACTACTACGATCGATGCACAAATAATAACTCACTCATGCACATATTCTTAACTCACTTTCTGCTGCACGGGTGGTACCGCACAAATTAAAAAAGCTCTCCCTGTGATAGTACTCATATATATATTTGATGTTAAAAAAGCACTTTGTATGGGATGTGCCACGCCCACTTCATTAAGGAATATAAAAAATAGTTATAAACCTATTCTTAGACCTATAGAATGTGTATGCAAAATTCCATTAAAATCGGTTCAGCCGTTTCGGAGGAGTTTGGTGACAAACACTGTGAATTTTATATATATAGAAGAAGATGTCTTTTATATGTATTACGTATTTTATATGAAATGAATGGTGATACAAACTATTGTTGTTGCATGACCACACGTTGTGAAGGGTATATAAGATTGGGCATGGCCGAATATAGTACTCTTACTTGTTTAACTATACATTTAAAAATATTTTTACAAATAATTTGATATACTTTTTCAGGTAATGTGTTCAAAAATTAAAAAAAATCAGCCAACGTTGCCAATACTTTAAAATTTGCATAAAGAAAGAGTTAAAATTTTTTGAGGGAAGACGTAAAAAACTCATAATATTGTTTATTTGTTAAATGCACTTTTAACTATTCGTCCAACATTGATATAAAGTGAACGAGTGTTTTCTGTAACAGGGCAATTTGTTAATAATATCAGAAATACACTTTGAGCTTATTAAAAGATTATTTTTTAAGTCATTTAAAATTTTTACGTTGTATTTTTAAATTATACATTGTATATGCATACATACATGTTTTTGAAATTGAATTCTAATGATTTTATTTATGATCTCATAGCTGAAGTACCTGTAGTTTTGTTTCTTGTTCTCATATTTTATCTCGTATCTAGAGAATAATATTTTTTAAAATAAGAAATATTTTTATTCCATTTATATTTTAAATTCAAGTTTCTTTATGCATTTTTATAGTTTTGAAGTGTTTAATTAACATTATAAACTATTTTATGCTTTTTAATAAAAAGTTTTTTATTAATTAAAAACAAATTAACTTTTTATTTGTTTTGCTGCGGGATCCCGGGAAATTAAAAAATAAATCTCGCATTCCCGGGAAACAAAAAATTGAGGAAATAAAACCTAGCTATAAAGAACGGAAAATTGGTGGTGGGTCTAAAAGATTTGGCACGGCCGAATATACTTGTTTTTTTTATCATCGCAACGTTAATGGATCTTTTTCTATTAATTAAATTTTAAAGCTGATACTTACATTCAATATTTGTATTTGCATTTGCAAAACTTTAAAAGATATATATTTGTTACATCATCATCAACACCATTTTTTCAGCGATGGAGACATTATGCACGCTAAATTTGGCGGAAAATCTCTAAATTGAGAACAGTGATCCTGAAAGTGTCCTAAGTGTCGTTTTGTCATAAAATTAAAATAAATAAAAAGTATTGTTTAATGCAAGCAATATCCAAAGGGATATGCAACGGCGATTTGATACAACAAAGGAACTTTTTATGGGATGTTTTTTGTCAAGGCCAATTCGTATATCAGGGATGGTAAAGTTGTTGTTACATATCGAATATAATAAAATTTGATGAAAAAAAGTATATAAGTTTTTTAAACACATTATTAATGACGCAAAAGCAAAAAATATACATAAATTTAGCACATTTATTATTAAAAAAGTACACTCAAGTTAATTGCTTAATACCGAAACCAAAATCACATTTCCTATCCCTGCAATAATAAATGAAATCAAGGCGAATTCAACCAATTTTGACAAAAAGTTTCCCCATCATCTGGGCTGATAATTTCACCTGTATGAATTCGCCTTGGTTTAATGTAAATTTTTTAAAGTTATGACATTATGACACCTTGCGAATTTTCCAAATATTTAAAATTGTTTAAATAAGATTTTCTTTAGTTTAACAAATTATCATTAAGAAGAACAAAATTATTAACAGAATCTTTTTTTAAAAACCCATTAAACGTACCATCTTTAAGTAGTAAAAATTTATTTACATTTCCAATAATTAAAAGTGAATTATTTGAATTACATACATATTAAATTAAAATTCAAAATGCAATACGTTTTTAATGCACATCCGCGTCATTTCTGGCTCTTTTGTCCAGTCAAACCTCCAAGTATTTGCTTGACGAAATTACGCAACTCTAATGGATCCTCATTATTAAAATCATCCATAACCATTTGCATTTGATCTTTAAGACCATCTGATATCGATGTGGTGATACGATCCTTAAACAGATTTGTAATCGGACTAAGAATTACTCCGGTCAACTGTCTTATTAAACGCGTCTGATCCAACTGCACATGAATATTTCTGAAAAAAACAAAATCAATATAAATTTTTTTTTAATTAAACATATTAGTTTTTTTAAATATCAAGCTACTGGTAATAAAAATATTGACGAATTGGTCACCCATCAGCATAGTTATAGGTAAAAAGAAAAAATTTGTAAAAAAAATACACATTTTTATAACAACCACTAAAAAAAAAGAGTTAGGAGATAAATTCATTTGGTGATTTCGCTTGTAACACATCGAAATATCCATTTTGACCCCATAAAGTATACATTTTCTGAGTCTCGATTTTAATTTAGGACGATCTAGCTCTGTCCGTCCGTATGTTGAAAGCACGTTAAAGCTCGAACCGAAAAAGTTAAGGGCTCAAATTTTGCCAGAATATTGCGATGTGTAACAAACGGAATGACAAAATGAATATATCCCCATACCAGTTTTCTTAATGGCTAATTGGGTTTGATTGCAATTTTTCGGGATTTGAGTACCTTTTTCATCTGCCTTGATGATCAGTATAAAAGTAGAGCTTGTTAAGTGTGTAACAAAGTAAGTTTGATAATAAAAGTGAAATAAAGTAATGTAGAAGAAATTTTTAAGTGTATTTACTCCTTATTTTAGAATAAAGTATTATTATTTTAAGCAAACCAAAATTTAACAAGTAATAGCATTATATTCGGCTGTGCCGAATCTTTTATACCCACCACCAATTTTCCGTTCTTTTATAGCTAGGGTTTTTTTCCCGAAAATTTTTATTTTCCGAGAATGCGAGACTTATTTTTTAATTTCCCAGGATCCCGCAGCAAAACAAATAAAAAGTAAATTTGTTTTTAATTAATAAAAAAACTTTTTATAAAATCATAAAATTGTTTATGCGTTAAAGCTATTCAGGCTTATTATACAATGAGCGTTTAAATTAAAATGCATTTCGTGCACCTTGTGCACTTCGTGACTCTTTTGGTCAACATAATCGTTCAAATTCGTCCACAATCGGGAGAATTGTATTAATTAATAATTAATAAAAAAACTTTTTATTAAAAAGCATAAAATAGTTTATAATGTAGAAGAAACACTTTAAAACTATAAAAATTAATTAAAAAAAACTTGAATTTAAATATAAATTAAGTAAAAGTATTTTTTATTGAAAAAAATATTATTCTTTAGATACGAGATCAAATATGAGCACAAAAAGAAAAATACAGATACTTCAGCTATAAGATCAAAAATAAAATCACTAGAATTCAATTTCAATATAAACATCTCCTTTCGATTCGTAGCCACCTTTTTTATTTCCCGGGATCCCGAAAAATAATCCCGGGAAGTCGGGTAGATTAAATAAGTAGAATTTCCGGGAAATAACCCAATTTATAGCACAAAATGTATTTCTTTGTTATTAACAGTAATCGCTATGCAATAATCTCTTTATACTAAAATATGTATCACTTTCTTTGTCTAAGTTCGATATGATAGTAAAATGTTTTCGTAAATATAGCCGCTCAATTAAAGTGGGCGTTAAAGTAGGCGTGTTGAAGTTGTTTCTACTAATGAATGCAACTTAGATGTTTCAATATAGTCCTTTATTATTCCAAAATCTGTATTCATAGAGAAATAATACGAGTTTGAGATAAAACGTTATATGGCAGGTGGGCCTTAAAGTGGGCATGTCACCTAAATTTTCCGGCATAATAATAACATTGTCTAGAAGGATATACGTAGCAAATTTTATCATCATACCTCTAATTTGGTTGGTTTTATGAGCCCTTAAATTTCATTAACGGTAGATAACGTGAAAAGTGGGCGTTATAGTAGGCGTGTCAAAGTTATTTTTGCTAATTAGTACAATTTAGATATTTCAATATAGCCCTTTATTATTCCAAAATCTTTGTTGATAGAGAAATTATATGAATTTTAGTTAAAACGTTATATGGGAGGTGGCCGTAAAAGTGGGCGTGGCACCTTAATTTTTTGGCACAGTAATAACATTGCCTAGGGGGATATACGTAGCAAATTTTATCATCATACCTCTAATTTTGGCGGTTTTATTAGGTTTAAAATTTTGAATATACTGAAAAATACACTGCGCGGTATGAATTTTCGTACATTTTTATCTAAAACTGACTTCCTAATGCATACATTTAAACAATTTTTTAGGGAGAAATATTGTTTTTGCTCAGGAAGTATATATTTAAAGTTTCATGACTCTACGTTGATGCTGGTGGACACAACTCCATTTTATTCGATGTTGGAAGGACACGGTTTTTTTTCGACCTAATCTTGCATTACGAGCTATAACTTTCTTTTTAATATTCCGATTTAGTCCATTTTCAACTCCAAACAAACCTTATATATAAGACATATTTTGGCAAAATTTGAGCCCTCTAGCTTTTTCGGTGGGACCTCTATCGTGCTTTCAACAGACGGACAGACGGACGGACATAGCTAGATCGTCATCAAATAAAACCCCGATTCAGAATATATATACTTTATGGGGTCTAAAATGGATATTTCGATGTGTAACAAACGGAATGACAAAATGAATATACCCCCACCATTTTTTTGGTGGCGGGTATAAAAAGGAACAACGGAGGAACAAGCAGACATGAAATTCGAAGAGTTGAAAGTAGAGCAACTTAAAGGAGAACTTAATAAGTTGGCATTTGGTTGGCACTGAAGCAGAATTGCAAAATAGGTTAATTAATAAATTTAAACGGCGTTATATCGTCAATGATGTTCATTAGTTTGACGAGAACGAAGAAATGGAAATTGTTACCCGTCCAATAACAAACAATATGAATTCCAGCACAATGCTTGCTGCTATGGTGGAATAAATTAGCAAGAATCTCCTAGAGTTAATAATAAGAAATTATTAGCTAAAGTCAATATAGAAGTTCAATAATCTCCTAGAGCTAATAATTACAAGATCTTAGCTGAAGGAAAGAAAGAAAATAATATAATAAAGTGACATTTTAAGAAAATTCTAGAAAAATTATTACCTGAAGTTAAGGAAGTTCAAGAAACTTAGTTGCGAGTGAGAAACTTCAAAAAATTTCTGAAGCTGTGAACAACAGAGTAGGTTAGGTAAGAGAGCATTAAAGAACAAGTTAACAAAATTGATAAAAAAAAAACTATCTGACTGTAAGACCACCAGCAAGTAACTTCAATATCAAATTGCAACTACAAGTCAAATATGTTAAGGAAAAATTGCTGTAACAAGTAAAAAATTTATGATCTTCAATGTCATGAGGAAATAATTTTTGACGACAGTGCACCATTTATACGATGACGTAATAGTTGTACTACAAGGTAAGTATGGCGGTGATCACAAACGAGATATATAGAATAAGTATTGCCAGTTCTAGTTGACCAAAAAACGCTAAGTTCTGTACAAAAAAGAGATAAGAAAATGGCTAAAAAGAGGCTAATAATTTCAAAAGAGATTTTATAAAAAACAATCAGTGTTTAGTGAAAAAAAACCTATAATGTTTTACAATTACCGAGAAAATTATGACAGCAAGTGACTGTGATTTTTTCAAAAATTATTACTTAAAATTAAAATATAAAATAAAGTTGTTAAAAATATAACTTTAATCAAATACTGACTTTTAGTAAAAGCTTAAAAATTCAGTAAATTATAATTTATATTTAGCTAAAGTTTAGAATGCTGTTGTGAAGGTAAGCGAGTTATCCAGTAAACAAAAAGATAAGAACTTTAAATTTGACTATATTATGATTATCTATTATGCATTTACAATATTTGCAGAATGCCTTTTCTGGATTTTTGAATTTTCCTATCTATTCTTTGAATTTTGGATTATTTGCAACAATTTTGGGGAGATTTCATAAACATGTTGCAAATTTTATTGCTTATTCCTGCCATGTCACTTTATAACCAAAATCAACTTAATCCTAATAATCGATAAACGGTAAACACCAACAGCTCTCCTTAAAATACGTACCGGATCTATACGCGGTACATTTTGCCTGAAAAGGGATAAAAAGTAAAATACAGAAAGCTAAGAAATCGTTACAAGATTTTGCAACAGCGATCAAGCGCTTGATGCAGCTGACATATCCAGGTGCAAATTTTTGGATCAGTTTAAAATAAAACCGTTTGTAAATGGAATACGTGATCCTATAATAAAGCACGCGGTGTTTGGCACGCATAAATTGACGTTAACAAAAACAATTTCATACGCACTAACGCGGAAAACTGTAATATTGATTTCCAAGTCGCAGATATGTAAGGTGAGAAATATTAAAACTTCTTACATGCAGGCAATAAAAAAGAAGCCAGGCTAAGTTAAAGCCAAATACTACAACTCCGGTAAGATTGGAAATTTTCAGCGAAATTTCAAAGAACCAAGCAATCAGGTTATATCTGTTTTGCCACCTGGAAATAGTACTGGCCAAACATGAAATCATCAAATGAGTCATCGTTAAACTAAAACGAGCTAACTCCCATATTCGAGGTCCCATAATCTCCATATCGGTTATGTATCAGAAAAATTGCAACCTTACGAGCATGGCAGTATAATATCAGGCTCAATTTAGTCAAGAAAACATTTTAACCGTTATATGGCGTAAATAAGTTTAAGAACAGCTACTGTGGAGCCTGTTATTGTAAACGTAAAAGTAGCCATTGCCAACATAAGTGTCACTCATGTATTCATCGTAGTAATCATCGAAATAATCATCGGTGCAGATTTTATGATCAGTCACAGCAGAAATCTGCACATGGGTCGAAACGTAATGATTTGGTGGAATGTTAAAATACCTTGAATGTTGTGAAAATAAGGCGCACGGTCAGAAATTGCAGTATGTGCGCGAATAGAGAGAGATTGTGTGGAAAGCCGGTTGTGGTGATAGATATAGAATAGTGATATAAAAATTGATTAAGAATAGCAAAAGCCCTTGTCAAACCCAAAAACGATGGAAGAGTCCCTGTAAGAGTGCTCAAAGTCATCAAGCCGAAGTCTGAAGTAAGTCAACGTGCTAAATCTGAATAATTAATTGCGAAATGAAATCGGGTCCCGTCAGTATAGACAACGAATAGCAGCGGATAAAAACAGAGAATGTAGAGAAGTAGTATAAAGGATTATCACCGCTCGATAAAAATAAAGCAAAACAGCTACTCAGAAAACATGCATCAGTCTTCGACCCGAAAGGGTAGAACATTACTTGTGAGACATTCGATAAATACCGGCTATGCAAGTCCAATAAAGCCAGCTTCTAGAAGTATTCCTCTAGCGAAAAGTAACAAAGCAAAAGATCTTGTCAATGAAATGGAGTAATAGAACCTTCTTCAAGCCCCTTGAGCTTAAAGGCAGTTTTAGTTAAAAATAAAGACATCAATAAGAAGAACAGTTATCCGCTACCAAGAATAGTTGATACGCTAGCTGGAGAAAAATAGTTCTGCACATTAGGCCTGCAAACTGGTTACTGGCAAGTAGAAATCTATATATATAAAAGTGAAACTCTGTGTGTGTGTGTGTTAGCTATAGACTCCGAAACTGTAAAACCGATCGGGCTCAAACTTTGGTAAGTTGTTGTACACATACCAGGGAGTGTTTATGGGTGAAAAAGTGGGCGGGGCCACGCCCATAAAAAATTAGTTATCAGTTTTAGCTACTTGCACTGGACCGAATTTTCTGAAACCTTGCAAACATACTGAGCTGTCATGACTTTACACTTTCGTCATAAGAAAAGTGGGCAGTGCCGCGCCCATTAAAAAAGGTATAATTTTGAGGTACTTGGACTGGACCGAATTTTCTGAAACTTTGCAAACATACTGAGCTGTCATGACTATATAATTTCGTGATTAGAAAAGTGGGCAGGGCTAGGCCCATTAAAAAATTTATAATTTTAAGGTACTTTCACTGGACCGACTTTTCTGAAACTTTGCACACTTATTGAGCTGTCATGACTATACAGTTTCGTAATTAGAAAAGTGGGCAGTGCCACGCTCATAAAGAAAAAGTTATAGTTTTTAGCCTTGCACTTGATATTCGATTAAAATGCAACGCTTCAGCCATTTTCGAGCGGTTATTGGAACCTGTATTGAGGGGACTTCATTGGAATACATGCATTGTGTATTTTGATTATATAAATGTCATGATCAAAAATTCTGACAATCATTGAACTCAAACTAATCGCAGAAAGATGTTAAATACTTGGGGCATCGCGTCGCAGAAGATGGTATATCAACCAACGAAGATAAAATTCAAGCTGTGAAGACTAGATACACACGAAAAATTTGCATGAGTAACGTAGTTTTCTTAGCCTCTTTATCTACTAGAGGTGGCTTTTGTCAAATTTTATCAGTGTTGCTGCCAGTCTACATAAGCTCACCAAGAAGTCACGACCGTTTGTGTTGGCTGAAGCACAAGAACAAGCATTTCAGAAACTCAAGAAGTTGTTGCTCGTAGCACCAGTTTTGGCATATCCTTTCACAGGAGAGAAATATGTGTTTGATACCGATGCCAGTGGCTATGGGATAGGTGGTGTTCTTTTGCAGGTTGTCAATAGAACAGACGACTTCAATCGAACACTTTCGAAGCATGAAAGAATTCACTGCGCTACACGGCAAGAGATTTTGGCACTAGTAGAGTCTGTAAAGCATTACTTAAGTGTAACTCAAACAAGTCTTTTCTTCTCAATCGTTATTTTTTTCTTTTTAAAAAGAAAGAAAGAAGTTATAGATCAAAACGTATGAAAATATTTATATACCGTGCAGTGTATTTTTCGGTATATTCAAAAATTAAAACGTTATAAAACTGGCAAAATTAGATGTACGATCCCGAAATTTTGATATCATTGCTTTTTTGTCAAAGGCTTTGTACTAACGGAAAAAAATGTTACAGCGTCATGCCCAACAATTAAACATCTAGCGAACATCACTAATGCGAAATCTTATTTGAATTTACACGCTTATATTTTCAACTGACTAAGGGCTAAAGCCTCCTGACGTCGACACACGCCGAATGGTTGATTGAAAATCATATTCAGTGATGAGATACACTTTCACCTCAGCGGATTAAGTTAAGTAGTGATTAGTTTATCGAAATCATACTTACCTAAATTGAATAACACGGAAATCGTACAATGTCATCTTAAATGTTAAGATGTCTATGGCTAGTTCAGCATATATAACTGAATCCTCGAGAGTTCCAATAACTTTGCCAAATCCCTCCAAAGCCATGAGTTTTAACAAAAAGTTGTATTCGAACTGAAATAAAAACATATGTAAGCAAATATTCTACATAGCTGTTGAATTGCGATTACGATTGGTAATCAATTACTTTACTTTTTAAAAAGAATTGTAATGATTTCATTATTTCCCAATAAAAATTTCTGACTACTAATTGATTACGATAAGAAAAAATTTAAATAAAAATGCTATTTTAAATTACTATAATAAATCAAAATGAATAAAAAAAACAAGTAAGAGTGCCATATTCGGCAGTGCCGAATCTGATAATACCCTTCACCATCATGTACATAGGTATAATCTTGATTGAATTTTTTCGTAGTTAACTGTATTCTACTAGTCAAGCCGTTTAGTTTGATACCCATTTTCATGGGGCTAAAATAATAAAAAATAAAAAAAAAATAATAATAATACAACTACTTTTAACGATTACTTTTAATTACTTATATTTGACTATTTTAAAAATCTGACAGGTTATTTGAAATATTGTAAGCGAAACTGCACTGCATTTATTTAAGTTGACTCTAGCTTTCGAGATACATCGTTAGGTTTAAAATGCAATGACATATATTTGCATAACTTGAAAACGTTTTGTCCAATTCAGTTTAAAAGAGAATGGAAATTTCAACAATAAAATCTATTTAAAATATTGTTACAGATTTGCACTTTCGTAGTTTTATTTGCATGTTAATTTTATTAGTTTAATTTACAATAGATTAATTTACAGTAATTTTATTTATAGTAGTTTAGGTACACTGCGGCAATAATTGCTAAACATAATGCTCGTCTGGTCGGGGGATTGATATTTTCTTTGGTTGGTCGACAAACATAAATAAAATAAATAAAGTGGTCTTATTTTTATAATAAATTCCAAATCTTATCATTTGCAATATAAAAGATTCCCCAGTTTATTTACAGGAAATATTACACCGTTTAAAAAAGGCATAAACGAGACAATTTGCTATTATTTTTAAATCTGCCCTGCAGTTGCAAAGCAATTCATAAACTTTTACTAAAAGAGAAAAATATCAATGAAAAATTTTCATTCTTAAAAATTTACATAAAATCAAACTATAGTGAAAGGTACATATTTGTTTAGCTCGGTATAAGTAAAAACATTCTTAATGAAAATAACTATTGTCATTGAAATTGGTAAGCAAGTTATGATTTGATTCACAACTTATCAAGATATTAATTTAAATATAAATACGTACGATAGCAACTATTGGATGTTCAACTGTTGGACAGAGTAAGATTCTTTCTTCTCAAGAAATTTTAGTCACTGAATGAAATCTGCGCTGTGTTTTTAGTTCCATCACCAAAAAAATGGTGTAGGGGTATATATATATATTTATTTGATTCCGTTTGAAACACATTGAAATATCCATTTAAGCTCCATAAAGAATATATTTTCTAATTTTAAGACGAGTTTTGCCATAAAAAATGATTGATATTAAAAATGATGGTGACACGTTCACTAATTATACCCTTCACCTGTGGTGCACAAGGGTATATATAGGTTTGTCATTCCGTTTGTAATTTCTACAATTTTCATTTCCGACCCCATAAAGTATATATTTTCTAAAAGCCTATGAATAGAGGAGTCGATTAAGCTCTAACCATCTGCCCGTCTGTCCGTGTGTTGGTTGAAATCAACTCTTAGAAGCTATATGATTCCCAGATCTGGGAATGGTATCAATCTTTTGGAAATATTCAGGAATGAATCGCTATTGAAATTCAGCAGAATCGCCTTATAACTTTCTGAGATATGAGCAAAAAACCATAACCCTCTCGTTTTTTTCACAATTACAACAACAACATACATATATATTGGTTAGAGTAAACGAGGCATCCTATCCCAGCTGAGCCAAAAATTTTTTTTTATTTATACTTTTATTATTATTTTTTAAGTTTTTTGTTTTTTTTTTTTTGTTTTTAATACATTTTTTTTTTTGGTTTTTAATATATGTATTTTTTTTTTTGTTATTTTTTTCTAAAACATACATACGTAAACTTAATTTAAAATTTTTCAATGGGATGCTTTATATATATATATGTTTTTTATATGCATGTACATATGTACGTATTTTATATGAGATGAACGGTGATACAAACAATTGAAATTGCATGACTACACGTTGTGAAGGGTATATTAGATTCGGCACGGCCGAATATAGCACTGTTACTTGTTTTTTTTTCAGTTTTATCAGGGTGCGGTATAAATTTTCGTACATTTTGATCTATAACTACTTTTTTAATGCATAGATTTAACCAATTTTCAGGGAAAAATATTGTTTTTACTCAGGAAATATATATTCGAAGTATCATGGCTCTACGTTAATGCGTTTGGACACAATTGAATTTTATTCGATGTTGGAGGGACATGGTTCTTTTTACCTACTCTTGTATTACGAGCTATAACTCTCTTCCTAATATTCCGATTTAGCCCATTTTCACTACCAAAAAAACCTTGTGTATAAGAAATATTCTGGCAAAATTTGAGCCCCTAACTTTTTCGGTCCGACCTTGTAACGAACCTGACTGTAAAGCCCTACTTCTCAGGGGACTGCGCTACCTATAATACCGGCCGTGCTCATGGAAATTTATTGAGGTTCTTGCCCCAGTCGAAATAGTACAGTACATTACATATTTATTTAAAAATTAGGTAGCTAACAACAAAACCGACAACTACGGAACTAATCAAAGCAATTAAACAAACAAAAAGAAAAAAAGAAAAAAAATGAGAAAATAAAGATGAAGTTTAGATAAAGAGGAATTAGATGTTGGATCCCCTTTTGAAATCTACACCCACCCATATTAGCTATGCATTTTTAACAATTTGTCTTCTATTTCCTTTCTTTTAAATAGTATTTTTAATTAGAAATTAGTGACAAACAAGACTGTTCCAAACACTTCGAAATTAAATTTTTAAATAATTGTTGCTTTCTTAAACAAAATTTTCAAAGGTAAATTTTTAAATTTAAAAAATCCAATTAAAAAAAATTCTAAAACGTATGTATGTAATAAAAAATTTTAAGTAGTACAATAAAAAGAATCAGGTAAAAATTTCACTGTGCTATTGCTTCTCCCTAGAGCCTCATAACCTCTATCGTGCTTTCAACAGACGTACAGACATAGCTAGATCGTCATAAAAGGACACCCTGATTCAGAATATATATAGTTTATGGGGTCTAAAATGGATATTTCGATGTGTTACAAACGGAATGGCACAATAAATATACCCCCACCATTTTTTTTTTTTTGGTGGCGGGCGGGTATAAAAAGTAATCTAATTAATCTGTGTGGAATATTTAGACAAACGAGTGAGTATGAGCATACAAAGGCGAGGTGGTGATTTGCTCAATGTTTTATTTCCTAAATAACCCTCTCCTATGTAATTTATAATTAATCGAAAATAACAATCAAAAGACAAATTATAAATTTATTAGAAAAGACTTATTATAAATTATGTTTTCCATTTAATTAAAATCTTGCATTAATTTTGGGACACCATGTATATGTTTGTTGATCTAATACTTACTTTTTACGTACCGTACCTGTAAATTTTTTATATTCAAATAGAAACGTGTCAGAAATGATTTATCTTTATAAGTCATGTAGGCCGGTCCATAACGTTGTATGCCTGCAACATTGTATACGATGCCATTTGTTAGGTAAAGTCCTGCTTCATATGTTAAAAAGAGGGGCTTCTGAAACAAATAGTTTGAAATATGCTGCTGTTGTCTAGTTTAATTCATCACTTACCACAGGTAGATTCTCCTTGATGTCAGGCAGTTGCAGGTGTTCTATTTGTAGCTTTTGCAAATGTTGCAACAACAGAGGTATAACGGTATCCACTTCTTCATTTATAACCGACCAACCAACTTCGCTATCGCCATCATTATCTCTTCGAACCCTTAACTTTTTATCTTCATTAACATGTATATTTATAACTGCTTGGTCAGACTGTCTATCAAAACGAAAGAGTAATAAACAAAACCTTAGAAATTAAACATGAAAGATTTTTAAATTCAAAATTTAAATATTAATCTCGCTATCATATTTACATACATATCAGAGCTGTAAATGAATGATTCAAATTCGTTTTTTAATTCTATATTCATAAGGTATTTGCATAGCAGCAATAAACACAACAATCAAAAACACATTTGACATTTAGTGACATACCACTGTCAAATATCTACACACATGCAAATAAATTGCCACTGGAAAAAAATTTCAAGTGTATTGAGTTATTCGAACTGTTAGTGGTATGTGTAAACGCTAAAAAAAAAATTGTTTAAAAATATATAAATTCATTCCTAAATATAAACTCCCGAATACTAAATTTTCATTTAAAAAAAATTTAATTGTTTCTTTAAATTAATTCTTTGACAATTTAAGGATAATTATTAGTTGTCATTATTTTCTCACATTAACCTGTGGTGCCAACGGTATATACAGCTTTAACATTAATTTGTACAAATTTCATTTTCAAACTAACAATTTGGTTTAAAATTTACTGAAAGATAAGATATTTTAATACCTCACCCGGGTCAAATATCGGGGGCTTCAAAAAGTTGATTTCAACATACACACGGACAGACTGACAGAGCTTAATCGGCTCCCCTATTCATAAGCTTTCAGAAAATATATACTTTATGGGGTCGGAAATAAAAATTGTAGAAATTTCACACGGAATGACAAACCTTTTCACTGTGTGAAGGGTATAAAAAGATGGCGCACTAGATTCATAACGAATGTATGAGTCAAATATAGTAGTTACGGCTTTATCCCCTTTCAGCCCGACAATGTTAGTATCAAACAAGTAAGAGCGCTATATTCGGCCGTGCCGAATCTTATATACCCTTCACAACGTGTTGTCATGCAATAACAGTAGTTTGTACCACCATTCATCCCATATGAAATACGTACATACATATATAAAAACAACGCATTTTTAAATTATAACTTTACATATGTACGTTAAAAGAAAAAAATAAAAAAAAAATTAAAAAAAAAAATTAAAAAAAAAATTTAAAAAAAAATTAAAAAAAACAATTTAAAAAAATTTTTTTAAAAAATAATTAAAATATATATAATTAATATAAAACAAAAAAAAATAAAAAAAAAATAAAAATATATATAATATAATAAATAAAAAAAAATAAAAAAAAAATAAAAAAAAATAAAAAATAAATATAAAAAAAATATAAAAAAAAAATAAAAAAAATTTGTTGGCTCAGCTGGGATTCGATGCCACGTTTTCTCTATCCAGTATACACAGTATCGAGGTGGTCGTGGGTTTTTGTTCATATCTCAGTTGTTTATGTATCGATATTTCTGATTTTCTATGCCGATCTACTCCCGAATATTTCTGATATTTTAATACCACACCCGGGTCCAAGCGATGTCGGGGGGGCTTCAAAAAGTTGATTTCAACATACACACGGACAGACGGACAGACTGACAGAGCTTAATCGACTCCCCTATTCATAAGCTTTCAGAAAATATATACTTTATGGGGTCGGAAATGAAAATTGTAAAAATTTCACACGGAATGACAAACCTATATATACCCTTTTTCACTGTCTGAAGGGTATAATAAAATGGCTTGACCAGTACAATGTAGGAAACTACTAAAAAAAGTAAAAATTCTTGATGGCGTCTGAAACAAAATGGCGGAACAATTTTTTTAAACCCCATTAATATGGGTATCAAATGAAAGGGAATGGCTAGTAGAATACAGTTAACTATGTAAAAATTTAAAATCAAAAATGGCATCAGAAATTATAATAGACGATGTCGTGCTTATACCAATGTACATGACGGTGATTTAGAATTAAGTGCTCTTACTTATTATAAATTAAACCATTAGTATTTAAAGTTTTAATGAATATTATGGACCGCTTTTTTATGCAGAGAATTTTTTATCCATGGATTTTGATAACTGAAGTTTAAACTAAACGAAGAAAAAACTAATTACCTATTAAATCAAAACTACCTGGGTGTCAGTTCTTGTTCTGCAAAACTTTGAAATTCAAACTTTTTGCGTTCGATAGTACTTATATGGTGTCACCACACCTTTTTCTGTACAACAACATTTAATGTCATATTTTGGAGTAAAACGAGTATTTACATTCTAATAAATAAATATTCGTTGTTTACATGCACTTTTAAACAGAGTTGTAAAAACTGATAATGCAAAGGTAGTGTATTACATATTAAAGTCTATATTCTAATGAAAACAAAACAAACAATTTTGTTGGGACTAGCAATGTGTTTTGAGGTCATGTTGTTCATTGTTAAATATGTTGAATAATTAGAAAAGTTTTCAAAAATTAAATAAAATAATTTTTTTATTTAAGACTTAATAGCACTTCTTGTAGTCTATTAAGAATCGTATTGTGACTGCATAAACTTATATTTTGTTAACATGTCATTATTTTATTACCACGTGGGATTAGGGATAGGCAAATTGGAAATATCTTTCGATATTTATAATATCGATATTTTATTTTACCATCGATATTTATTAATTTAAAATATCGATATTTCGATATATCGACTGAAACATATTTACCTAGTTATTGTTGAAATGATTTACATTTGAAAATTAAATACACCCACTTATGTACATACAAATAAAAATAGATGTATATTAGGCTTCGTAGTAACTTTTTATTCCAATTTTTATAATAAATAAACTAGATATTATAATATATATTAATAGTATAAACGCTTTCTCTTATGCGTGAGCTTATAAAAAGAAAATTAGAAAAAATATTTACGATTAAGGATAAGATCAGTTATATGACTAGATCAAACATAAAAACAAACAAGTAAAAGTGCTATATTCGGCCGTGCCGAATCTTATATACCCTTTACAACGTGTAGTCATGCAAAAACAATTGTTTGTATCACAATTCATCTCATATGAAATACATATAATATAATATAAATTGAATAATATAATATTTCCAAAAGATTAATACCATACTCAGATCTGAGGAACATACAGTTGCTTCGAAAAGTTGATTTCAACCAACACACGGACAGACGGTCAGGGCTTAATCGACTCCTCTATTCATAAGCTTTCAGAAAATATATACTTTATGGGGTCGGAAATGAAAATTGTAGAAATTACAAACGGAATGACAAAGCTATATATACCCTTGTGCACCACAAGTGAAGGGTATAAAAATAAACCAAAATTTCGTTAGACAATTTTAAGTTTTAAAGTCAACAATTTATGTATTGTTTACACCAAATCTATATAATAAATTCTGAAAAAATATTTACGATTAAGGATGAGATCAATTTTAAATTATATTTAATTTTGTTTTACCCAAAAAAAAAAACAAAACGCTTTATACATCTAACCTCAACTTTAACAATATGGTTTGCAGTCAGTGATGCCAATTCTTAAATAACAATAGTGAGTAGTTGTAAAACTGTTTAGTCAAACGATAAACTAAAAAGCGTGACATCATTGTTGATAGAAGCAGCCCTACAAGCACACTGACAGAAATTTGATGCATTAATGCACAAGTATATAATAAGTATATTAGTATAATTAAAACTAAATTCGCCTTTGCTGCTGTACCTTCTTTTGGAAAACTTTTAAAAATATCGGCTCCGATATTAGTAAATAAATATCGATATTGAGGTATTTAAAATATCGGCGATTAATATCGAAATTTTTTAAACTAAATATCGATATTTTGATATATCGATATATTTTGCCCAACCCTACGTGGGATCATGTGTTTGTGCAATTCATACTGTGATCAGGAGCTCAATTCTCGTTCTATGAAACTATGAAATGAAAATTTTTTGTGTGTAATATCATATGGTGCCACCACACCCTTTGCTATGCAAAAACGTTTTCATTTCACAGTTTCACAGAACGAAAATTGAGCCCCTGGTTAGATTATTAAGAGTTTTAAATTATGTTGTGTACGTGTAGTTTTATAACATTTTTAAATATAAATTATAATCACATGGGATTATGTTATAATTATATGAGGGATAATAACACTGCTCTGCAAAAAATAATTTTTTGTCTTCCCATTTACTAAAACTATGTGGACTATATGGATTTTGACGCGCTGAACTCAAATCCGTTGTCGGTTTTTTTCCATCAGATCGGGATTTTTTTTTATGGGCGTGGCAAATTTTCCCCCCTAAATTAGTCAGGTACGGAGACTTATTTCGTCCTAACTCGAGAACCAGTCATCCAATTTTCAAAAATAAAACACCAGTAAATATGTAACAAAATTGTATTTATTTCAGTGCAATACAATTTGTCTCTATCTCTTATCGTTTTGGAGTTATTTAGAAATTAATGGAGAAATAAATTTTTTCGTGCAAAATTCGTAATATTTTTCAATTTAAAAATGAAATTAAAAAAAATATAAGGCAAATATTCAACAGCTTTTTTCTGAGAGCTACTTGTCTTGGAAATAAAAAAAGACACAAACCATAAAAATCGGTTAAAAAATGTGGATTTTATTGTAAATTTACCGCAGGTACCCAATATTGACCAAAAATGTGTAATGCAGCAAACAACGTCAGAGTGGGCGCACTAAAGCGCCTTGTAGCATCAATGAATGGCAACTTTTTACTTCTATCTATTTTCGTACAACAAAAACAAATAAAAGCAATAAAATTTTCCAGATTGTAATTTTGTAGCAACGCCTCGCTTAAAGCACCCACCCTGTCATCACCCGTAGGTAACTTCAAATTACAATAAAAAATTAAAATATTTACAGCCTCTAAATTTTTTTATTTTAAATAACACAAATTTTTTGTTAATAATTATTAATTTTTATTTAGGAAACATTGTTTAAATAAAAAAGTAGCTTAAGCTGTTCATGCTCTTTCTTCCACATCATTCAATTTCGTTCTGAAGACCTCGTCCTTCATAATTTGTCGTATTTGTGGACCTACAAATATGCCTTCTTTTACTGTAGCATCTCTGATTCTAGGAAATTTGCTCTTAATGTATAGAAAGGCTTCACCATCCTTGTTCATTGCTTTGACAAAATTTTTCATTAGTCCTAGCTTTATATGAAGAGAAGAGTTTGTTCCTTTTGATTTAAAGGCTCTTCTGCTACATTTTTTCTCCTGGAATAAAATTTACTCTTTTCGGTCAAACTTTAACATTGTAGTGTATTTCTTTTGCGCTGCTATCCCATTCACATAAGAAGCAATAAAACTTAGTATATCTACTTTGCAATCCATTTAACATTGCTACGACTTTAAAATCTGCAGATTCCATGAGCAATGTGAATATTTATTTTTTGTAGTATCATCTTCATGCTACAATAGTTTTCTTTCATATTTCTTGCATACGCGAGTGGGACCAATGGAAATTTGTTGCCATTGTGAAGTAAAACGGCTTTCAAACTTATCTTATGAGGATTGAATAAAAAGCCGTCAATCCTCAGATTTATGACTGAAACACAGTTGTCGCAAAAGTCCATTAGCATTATCGCAAAATATCAAACCTTCCTCTTTGCTGAAATATATTAAAAAAGGTTGTTCTTTATTTCGAAAGTAAGAGACGTTAACGTCCGTTTGCACCAAATTCCATTCTTTTAATTGGGATGCAAGAAGCTCAGACTTGTTTTTTGAGAGCCTTAATTTACGAACTAAGTTATTCATATCAGTTTAATACGGAAAATAAGGTTTACTCGTTGGACTTCCAAATGAATGCGAAGAAACACCCATGCTTGCGTAAGTGGATTCAGTTGCTGCAGAAAGCCCATCTTCTTCATCGTCTGTAGGAGGCAATGGAGGTAAAAATTTACTTGTAAACTGGAAAACTGGTCATTTGACGCATGAAGTATTTGGATAAATAACTTTATTTTTAGTTTTTTTGGTAAGCCCACTTGTTTTAGTATGGCAAAAGAAGCAATCATTTTGATGATTTTGTGGTTCACTCCAAATCGCTGGCTTCGTAAACGGCAAAGACTTATGATTTCCTTTTAACGAACCTCTTAAAGACTTACCACAGCTACTACAACATATTTTTGGCAGTCAATTTTTATCTCTATCATCGATAGGAAACCCAAAATAACGGCGATAAGCATCTTTAACCTTGGAAGATATTGTCTCCCGTTGAGAACTTAAAGTTAGATCGCCACAAACGTAACAAAATAAATTTGGAGATTTGTTACAAATCCTTGACATTTTGTAATATGAAAGCGTTTGTGGATTCTTTAATTGCTTTATTTCTTTAAACAATAACAAAGTACACTATAAGATCTATTTACTGTTGCTGATTTTAACCGCAGAATTTTTAAATTAAAAGTGACTTACTTATTGCCCATTAGCTTCTATATATACAATAAATACCAGAATCTACCCTAATGTTCTTAATTTGAAATCACAGGTAATTGAAAAATACTGTTATAAATATTAATTCCAAGAACTATGTAAAATACCGTTGTACTTTAGTTCCATTACCCGCTCACTTAACGAAATGTTACATATATCATATGCAAGGCTGGTTGCATTACAATATCGGGTACCTACGGTAAATTGACAATAAAATCCACATTTCTTAACCGACTTTTATAGTTTATGGCTTTTTTTATTTCCAAGATAAATAGCTCTTAGAAAAAAGTTTAAAATGTTGAATATTTGCCTTATGTTTTTTTTAATTAAATTTTTAAATTGAAAAATATTACGAATTTTGCAAAAAAAAAATTTATTTCTCCATTAATTTCTAAATAACTCCAAAACGATAAGAGATAGAGACAAATTGTATTGCACTGAAATAAATACAATTTTGTTACATATTTACTGGTGTTTTATTTTTGAAAATCGGATAACTAGTTCTCGAGTTAGGATTAAATATGTGTCCGTACCTGACTAATTCAGGGGGAAAAATTTGCCACGCCCATAAAAAAAATCCCTATCTGATGGAAAAAAACTGACAACGGATTTGAGTTCAGCGCGTCAAAATCCATATAGTCCACATAATTTTATTAAATGGAGGATTTTTCAGCAGAGCAGTGTAGTTAGAAAATTACATAACACTTTAATTTAACCTACTAGTGTTCAAAAGTATTATGTACATACTTAACATACAATCCACTTGTATTACATATATTTATCATAGATTATAATCACCATGTTTTTTGTTAGTGCACATTATTTTCTATGACGAGCCTCAATAAGAATAAATAAAATGGTGGTCAACAAATATGTACATATACGTACATAATCATATATATTTTCTTGACCTCTTTGCCTAAAAATGTTTGTTTTGAAAAACTTTAATTCTGTAGAACAGTTAGTACATTTGTAGATGATTGCCTTTTAAGCAAATCAAATGCGAGAAGAAAATGCTAGTATATATTAATGAAACAACTATCCACGGTATATATGTATGTGTGTGTATACGTACATATGTATATAATTACATGCATATGTATGTAATATCCATTATATTATTAATTCTGTGACTAAATATTCCATAAAAAATACTCACAATAATTATATCGTACTTACCCGAATTGATCTCTTGACTCAACCGTATTCAACATTGTTAGAACCGGCAAAACAGCTAATAAATTATTAACAAACATTTTCGATTTTAGTTACTGTCGTCGTTGTTTCTGTATTTTTTTTAAGACCAAAATAAAAATGATAAATTGTTATTAATAAGTAAATTAAATAATTAAAAACACTGCACAGACGGATTTTAATTAATTCTAATGTCAGCCGGGATCACTTTAAAACATTTGAGATTTTTTTCTTTTTATAACTTGATGACAGGAACAAAACACGTACATAGGTATATGTACATATATATGTATATGTATATTTGCGATTAAGTCTCAAGTTGGCGATATACTACATTTACACGTTCACTACAAAGTACAACTGAGATTTAAATTTCAACTGAAATGTTTAAAAAAAACATCAAGTGAATATAAACAAGTAAGAGCACTATATTCGGCTGTGCCGAATCTTTTATACCCACCACCAATTTTGTGTACATTTAAAGCACAATATTTATTATTTTGTTAATCATTATGGAATAATCTCTTTATAATAAAATATGTATCACTTTCTTTGTAGAGGGTGGTTAAATATTAAGGGCCCATGTTGAAGGTGAACTACACCTAGTCTTTAAGTTTGTTTTCTGCATTTCACTTGACATTTCTCAATCTCAAACTTACTCATTTTGATCCGTGGAAAGATACGCAAATGAGCAACGCTTTAAAGTTATTCAGGTTTTTTATAAAAATGGGCGTTCAAATCAAAATGCATTTTGTGCACTTCGTAATTCTTTTGATCAACATAATCGTTCAAATTCGTTCACAATCGGGAGAATTGTAAAAAATATTTAAATTTCTGCAAAACAGGTCTGTATAAAATGTTAGAAAATCTGTGAATGCCTTCTTAGTTCGTTGAATGGGAACTGTTGCTGTTTTTTGCGATAGTGTGGCAAAAAAGCAGTCAACCTCGACTCATCATCATGCCCAATAATTGAGCATCAACATTGTCATTGAAAATTTGGACCATCAGATAGAGGAGTGGCGCCAAGGATGGGGGGGGGGTCATTTGGCCGATATTTTGTTAAATACATAATTGAACCATACAAATATTATCATTATAAAAAGAAATAATAATATCCTAAATAATTTGTGTTTTATTTAAATACAACATCGGTCCTTAAATGAAATGAAATTCAATGAAAGTGTGTTAAAGTAGCTGTGTCAATAAAGTTTCTACTAATAAATACAACTTAAATATTTCAATATAGCCCTTTATTTTCCCAAAAACTTTGTCAATAGAGAAATTACATGAATTTAAGGTAAGCCGTTGTATGGGAGGTAGGCGTTAAAGTGGCCGTGTCACCTAAACTTTTTGGCACAACAATAACATTGATTAGGAGGATATACACAGCAAATTTGATCATCATACCTCTAATTTTGGCGGTTTTATGAGCTTTTAAATTTCATTAACGGTAGATTACGTGAAAAGTGGGCGTTATAGTAGGCGTGTCAAAGTTGTTTTGGCGAATGAGTACAACTGAGATGTTTCAATATAGCCCTTTATTATTCCAAAATCTTTATTAATAGAGGAATTATATGAATTTTAAGTAAAACGTTATATGGGAGGTGGGCGTAAAAGTGGGCGTGGCGCCTTAATTTTCTGGCGCAGTAATGACATTGCCTAAAAGGATATACGTAGCGAATTTGATCATCATACCTCTAATTTTGGCGGTTTTATGAGCTTTTAAATTTAATTAACGGTATATAACGTGAAAAGTGGGCGTTATAGTGGGCGTGTCAAAGTTGTATTTTCGAATGAGTACAACTGAGATGTTTCAATATAGCCCTTTATTATTCCAAAATCTACATAAATTGAGAAATTATATGAATTTTGGGTAAAACGTTATATGGGAGGTGGGCGTAAAAGTGGGCGTGGCACATTGATTTTCCGTTACAAAAAAGCGTCTCACCAATAAGCAAAGTATGCAAAATTTCAGAGTCGTACATCCAATTTTGTTGCTTTTATGACGTTTTTGTTTTTAAATATACCGAAAAATACACTGTGCGGTATAAATTTTCGTACATTTTGATCGATAACTCCTCTCCTAATGCATAGATTTAGATAATTTTCGGGGAAAAATATTGCTTTTACTCAGGAAATATATATTCGAAGTTTCATGAGTCTACGTTAATGCGTTTGGACACAATTCCATTTTATTCGATGTTTGAAGGACACGGTTTTTTCGACCTACTCTTGCTTTTCGAGCTATAACTCTCTTCCTTATATTCCGATTTAGCCCATTTTCAATACCAAACAAACCTTGTCTATAAGAAAGATTCTGGCAAAATTTGAGCCCCCTAGCTTTTTCGGTGCGACCTCTATCGTGCTTTCAACAGACGGACAGACGGACGGGCATAGCTAGATCGTCATAAAATCAAACCCTGATTCAGAATATATATACTTTATGGGGTCTAAAATGGATATTTCGATGTGTTACAAACGGAATGACAAAATGAATATACCCCCACCATTTTTTTGGTGGCGGGTATAAAAATATACACTTCTACTTATCTACTTAGAAACAATAAGCTCAATTAAATATTCTACTTGCAAATTAATAATAATCTTGATATTTTTAAGTGCAAGGCAAACATGAAATGAATCGGCTATTTATAAATTTACTACAGTCATGTGCATTTAAAAATACGTATAATATATGTTATTATTCATATTTTTTAACTTCAACAATTGTAATTTAAAAATAAACTTAAATTAATTACAGTATGTATTGTATTTTTGAAGTTCGGCGAAAAGGTCTTAAGTCAGAATTTGCAGTTTCGGTTTGAAACCAAACAAGACATGAATTTGAATTATTGCCTAAACAGTTATTGTTATGTCGAAGGTCACACACGACTATTTTAATTGCCCAACTTTTACCATATTTTCTTTTGATCTTACTCTTATGTTCACACACAACAATTTCTTTGCCAATTTTTTGTTTTGTTTAGCTTTTATTTTCTTACAATTTGTCATTTGTGTTTGAGCCGTAAATAGCAATAATCAAAATAAAAACATACATAAAATAATATAATTGATTTTAATTAACGTGTCTAATTAAAATGTTTTCACTAAAATATTTGTGTTTTTTACTTTTAAATATTTTAAACGTTTAATTTGTGATGTTTTTCATTCAAGTTTTAAATCACTTACACACCAATAAGCGAAACACCAAATGAAAAGAAATGTGAAATATTCAATAAAAAAAATTTGCTTCAAATAGCCGAATACCGGCGATTATTTTTCCTTTCTTTTTCTCCTAACCTAAAACGGTAAAAACATCTATAAATTCAAGAGTTGCCCAACTATAATTGTCGTGTGTGACCGTGGACTATCAAAGCAAAAGAGAGAAAAATTAAACAAACTCCAATCAAAAACTCAAACTGCAATTTTTAGAATTGAGACCTTTTTGCCTAACGACGAATAAATGTATTAATCTAATACATTTCAATATTTCAAATCTATTTTCGAATCGTGCAATTATAATAAATTTTTATAAAATTTAGATGTAATAGGATTATTATTTAAACAAAAAATTATTTTATTAAAAGGTATGTTTTTTTCGAACTCGAACAAACTTACAAGCATAAAGGCGCATTTAATAGTCATATTGAATAATAATTATAAAATAAAATACAACCCTAAAATCGATGAATAATGGAATTAAAAAACTACTGGATAATAGGTAGTAAGTATGTTTGATTGTAAAACGGAATACCGTTTTTTTATTTTTTATTCAAAATAAATCTTTACTCATAAGTATCTTAAGTAGAAAATGTATGTTTATATGAATAAGATGAATAAATCAAAGTTGGGAGATTGGTGTCTCTCATATAAATATATTAAATTTTACATTTATCTTGGAAAATATTACCGCTATGTGGTTAAAACCTTTTATGAGTCACTCTGTTAACTATTTTAATATTCCTACGACATAGGTACCAAAATAACCGCTAACAATTCACTATTTATTGAATACTCAAGTTATTTTTTTAATTAAAAAATAAATTTTCGTTAAATTTATGAAAACTTGTTTCTCTGATTAATTTCATTTAAAACAAGTAAGAGCACTACATTCGGCTGTGGCGAATTTTCGATACCAACCACCAAATTTATGTACTTTTTTTAGCAAAAAATTTATTATTTTGTTAATAACAGTAATCGTTTTAAATGTTTGTTTAAAATAATCTCTTTATACATACTAATAAATATATATTTTACTTTGTTTTGTGAATTTAGTCTTACAATGAAACATTCAAAATTTCTACATTAGAAATGATACTACTGACTCTTTTTATACCCACCACCAAAAAAATTATGGTGGTATATTCATTTTGTCATTCCGTTTGTAAGATATCAGATTTCACGTTTTAGACCCTAAAAATTATACATATTCTGAGTTCTGATATCATTTTAGGACGATCTAGCTATGTACGTCCGTCTTTCTGTCTGTTGAAGGCACGATACAGGTAGGACCGAAAAAGTTAGGGGGCTCAAGTGTTGCCAAAATATTTCAGGTACACTATGTTTGCTGTGGTATTTATTTGGCTACATCGGAATATTAGGAAGAGAGTTATAGGTCGTAATGCAAGAGTAGGACAAAAAACACTGTCTTTTCAACATAGAATAAAATGCAATTTTGTGTAAGCGCCTTGGCGTAAAGCGATAAAGTTGCGAATGTATATTTCCTGAGCAAAAAAAAAATATTTTCCCCTAAAAGTTGCTCAAATCTTTACATTAAGGAGTTATAGATTAAACTGTACGAAAATTAATACTGCACAGTGTCTTTTTCTGTATATTTAAAATTGAAAACGGGGTCTTGAACGGATATTTCGGTGGGTTACAAACGGAATGATAAAATGAATACACCCCCACCATTTTATTGGTGGCAGGTACAAAATTAGAAACGGTTTGGATCAATGGTCACTAACTTAAAGAATCTTTGTTTTCAAACATAGAAAATACGAAAAATACAAAAAGGAAAATATTTCCTTTTGGATGTTCCGTATCATTTTTAACTTCAACTTATATCAAAGTCCCTAATTTTAAAATTCTAGCTTCATAAATGTATAAAATAAAAATAGTACCATTAATGTCGCCCAATATACTGTTACAGGTTTATATTTAAATAGTTTGATTTACATGTTAATTCTATTATTTAAATTTACAGTTGTTTAAATTAGATTAGTTCAATTTAGAGTAGTTTATGTACAGTTAACATTTTCTTTGGTTGTCTGGATTGTCGAGTGACATGTTCAGTAATATAGAGCCGAGGTGTGTTATTATGTGCAGCATTCTTTTAGGCACATTTATTTTTTCTGCATATTTCTTAAGGCCATGACTGACTATCAGATTTAGTCGTTCGATATGTCAAAAATTGTATGTGTGTTCAGAAAGTGTGATAGTATGGACACAAAGTGCACATGTGTGACAGATTTTTTGACAAGTGATCCGATTTGATAATCTTTTGGAAATTTTCATAAAATAATAGTTTCTGTGCGATCAGAGTTGCTTTTTCTATGACAGTGTAGCATCCAATAACACATTTTGTTGCGATTTTTTCATGTAGGACAGAAAACTATCAGATTTTTATTTGACATAACCGCACGACTTTGTAGGATAGTCAGTCATGGCCTTTAACGTTAACATTACGTCTTCATATACTTAAATGTAAAGGCCTTCTGGTAGTTTACCAGAATGTACTCGTATGTATCTGCGAGAACTTTGTGAAACCACTATGTTACTATAAATAGGCGACCAACACAGCTAACATGATCAGTTTTATCAGTAAAACGTGTATCAAATTAAACTTAAAGTAAATGTGTATAACAATAAGTGAAACAAATAAGGTACTGCATAAACAATATCCGAGTGTGTTTAAATAAAGTGATATTGCTTTAATAACAAATTTTTATTATTATTTCCACTATAAAAGAACCTCCTGTTTGTTTAAAGGAATAAACCAATTTTTGTAAAAGGTATAAACGTAAAAACTGTTGTCAAAGGTGAAATTGCATTATAATAAGCAGACATGAACAGTTCAAGAGAGAATTAAGTAAACTGACATTGCCGACAACATGTAATAAAGCAGAATTTTAAAAGAGACTGATAGAGAAGATTAAGCGGCGTAATGTTGACATTGATGATGAAATGGAAGTTTGCATCCGTGCAACAGCAAATGATGGAAGCGATGGAAATTAAATTCCAGAAAGCTCAATAATCTTCCAGAGCTAATAATGAAAAATTATTAGATGAAGTTAAACAAGTAAGAGCACTATATTCGGCTGTGCCGAATCTTTTATACCCACCACCAATTTTGTGTACACTTAAAGCACAATATTTATTATTTTGTTAATCATTATGGAATAATCTCTTTATAATAAAATATGTATCACTTTCTTTGTAGAGGGTGGTAAAATTTAAGGGCCCATGTTAAAGGTGAACTACACCTAGACTTTAAATTTGTTTTCTACATATCTCAATCTCAAACTTACTCATTTGATCCGTGGAAAGATACGCAAATGAGCAACGCTTTAAAGTTATTCAGGTTTTTTTTATAAAAATGGGCGTTTAAATCAAAATTCATTTTGTGCACTTCGTGATTCGTTTGGTCAACAAAATCGTTCAAATTCGTCCACAATCGGGAGATTGGTTAAAAATATTTAAATTTCTGCAAAACAGGTCTGTACAAACTGTTAGAAAATCTGTGAAGTTTTCTTAGTTTGTTGAATGGTAACCATTGCTGTTTTTTGCGATAGTGTGGCAAAAGAGAGCCATCATCATGCCCAATTGAGCATCAACATTGTCATTGAAAAATTGGACCATAAGATAGGTGAGTGGCGCCAAGGATGGGGGGGCCATTTGGCCGATATTTTGTTAAATACATAATTGAACCATACAAATATTATCATTATAAAAATAAATGATAATAATTTCTTAAATAATTTGTGCTTTATTTAAAATCAACATAGTCCCTTAAAATTAAACCACCCATTATAACTTCGGTATGCTAGTAAAATGTTTTCGTAAATTTAGTCTTTTAGTGAAAGTGGGCGTTAAAGTAGGCGTGACAATAAAGTTTCTGCTAATAAATACAACATAGATATTTAACTATAGTCCTTTATTTTCCCAAAAAATTTGTCAATAGAGAAATTACATGAATTTAAGATAAACCGTTATATGGGAGGTAGGCGTTAAAGTGGGCGTATCACCTAAACTTTTTGGCACAACAATAACATTGATTAGAAGGATATATGTAGCAAATTTCATCATCATACCTCTAATTTTGACGATTTATGAGCTTTTAAATTTCATTAACGGTAGATTACGTGAAAAGTGGGCGTTATAGTAGGCGTGTCAAAGTTGTTTAAGGTTATAAGCACAACTTAGATGTTTCAATATAGCCCTTTTTTATTCCAAAATCTTTATTAAAAGAGAAATTATATGAATTTTAGGTAAAAATTATTTGGGAGGTGGGCGTAAAAGTGGGCGTAGCACCTCAATTTTCTGGCACAGTAATGACATTGCCTAGGGGGATATACGTAGCAAATTTGATCATCATACCTCTAATTTTGGCGGGTTTATGAGCTTTTAAATTTCATTAACGGTAGTTAACGTGAAAAGTGGGCGTTATAGTAGGCGTGTCAAAGTTATTTTTGCAAATGAGTACAACTTACGTTTTCAATATAGCCCTTTGTTATTCAAAAATCTTTATTAATAGAGAAATTATATGAATTTTAGGTAAAACGTTATATGGGAGGTGGGCGTAAAAGTGGGCGTGGCACATTGATTTTCCGTTGCAAAAAAGCGTCTCAGCAAAAAGCAAAGTGTGCAAAATTTCAGAGTCGTACATCCAATTTTGATCCTTTTATGACGTTTTTGTTTTTAAATATACCGAAAAATACACTGTGCGGTATAAATTTTCGTACATTTTGATCGATAACTCCTCTCCTAATGCATAGATTTAGACAATTTTCGGGGAAAAATATTGTTTTTACTGAGGAAATATATGTTCGAAGTTTCATGAGTCTACGTTGATGCGTATGGACACAATTCCATTTTATTCGATGTTCGAAGGACACGGTTTTTTCGACCTACTCTTGCTTTTCGAGCTATAACTCTCTTCATAATATTTCGATTTAGCCCATTTTCAATACCAAACAAGCGTTGTGTATTAGGTTGTCCCGTTCTTGAATGAGAAAAATGTGTTTTTGAGCTACACTTTCGCAAGGGGTATCAAAATTTGCGTAATTTGACATAGATTACGGTAAAATAAATAAAAGTCGAATTACGTGCCAACTTGAGGGCTCTACTCTTAAAAACGTTTTTACATACCTATACCATATGCTTAAATAATAAAAAAAAACAGATACAAATTTATTTTATTTATGTATGTGTATTCTATATTTGCAATCAATGTACAAGAAAATAAATAAATTTAAACCTATTTTTTTACCAAAATTTGACATTTCTGCTCGTGATTTCAACCTGGTTCTAATGAGGCTATCTCTAAAAGCAGCGTTAGTTACACTTTGAGAGGCCTCTGTTACCAGTTTAACACATCTTTCAACAGCTTTTGTTTGGCAAGTAAAGTCGTCAATTTTCAAGATGTTTTTTTTTTCATGAATTGAAGGTCCTCATTAGAAATATGCCGACGAACCTGCGGTGCTGTAACCCTACACTTGTGACATATAGTAGTTTCGATGTTATCTCAATCAGAGAAGTTAATTTTTGGTGGTTTAAGTATTCTGTGTTTAGTGCTACATTCAGTTTCTCAAGTTTTGATTATTCTTTGCAATGACAGCTCCCGAACGTGGTCTCTATCATCAAGTAGCATACTCACAAGTAAATTTCCGGGTGAGCGAAAAAAGCATTTCTTTCGATAACAGAATCCACAACTGACCTCATATATTCAGGTAAAAAACGAGATCACATAATCAGATGACAAATACGTTTATTGTTTGACTAAGAAACAAGTCGAGGGCGTATACTTTAGCAACGTAATTGACAAACAGTTGAAACATTTCTGATGGATTAAGGGTACTTACGTAAACTCCGAGTAGACGATTAACGGAGGTTAGCAATCTCGAGCGCGCAATTTTTGCAGGTTTATGGTTTGCCAGCTCACGACTACAATAACCCGATTATATAGCTTTAAATATCTCATAAAGATATCTATTATCGCAGACCATATTTTCCGGCAAGACAGGGAAATTACCAATCACCGCAAAAAAAGACACCGTAGTTTCATTATAACAAGTAGCTAGTTGTTTTCCAATAAGTCCAAAATATTCTCTAGGTCATGAAGTGTTTTATCTATTACCAGAATTAAATTTTCGGTAGAAATTAAGCCAAAGACAGTCAAAACCGCGAAAGCAATAGCAGCAGTAGCAATGTATTCCGATTCTTCGTTGAAGTCGAAGATGTATCTGTCGCAATTTTCTGGGATAGAATCGGTTTGTTAGGTAAGACGCGTCTTTTTTGCTGCGCCTATGGAATGTTCAGTTTTTTTGCTTTTGTTTTATTAGTCGAACTGTTTCTTTTTTATAAACTCCACATATAACCATTTTTTATACCCTTCACCTGTGGTGTACAAGGGTATATATAGCTTTGTCATTCCGTTTGTAATTTCTACAATTTTCATTTCCGACCCCATAAAGTAAATATATATTTTCTGAAAGCTTATGAATAGAGAAGTCGATTAAGCCCTGACCGTCTGTCCGTCTATCCGTCTGTCCGTCTGCCCGTCTGTCCGTGTGTTGGTTGAAATCAACTTTTAGAAGCAACTATATGTTCCTCAGATCTGTATATGGTATCAATCTCTTGGAAATATCCAGGAATGAATCGCTATTGAAATTCAGCACAATCGCCTCATAACTTTCTGAGATATGAGCAAAAAACCACGACCACCACGTTTTTTTTCACAATTACAACAACAACATACATACATAGATACATGTAAAAAACATACCAAACAAAAAAAATTACAAAAAAAAAAATATTAAAAATAAGAAAAAAATAATAAAAAAAACTACAAAAAAAAAATTTTAAAAAAATTTAAAAAAAAATTTAAAAAAATTTTTTGAAAAAATTTAAAAAAAATATAAAAAAAAATAATAAAATATAAATAATATATTAAATAAAATAAAATAAAATTTTTTTGGCTCAGCTGGGATTCGATGCCACATTTATTCTAACGTGTACGTATGCACGTATTTTATATGGGATGAATGGTGATACAAACAATTGTTATTGCATGACTACACGTTGTGAAGGGTATATAAGATTCGGCACGGCCGAATATAGCACTGTTACTTGTTTTAAATTTCTTTGATCCAACAAAATTCAAATAAAGTACATTTGCAAGCAGCAACGTCGAAAAGCTTCTCAGATGACTCCAAAAAAAATTAGTTTGTTTTCGAAACCATATTTTCGTTTATTTTTGGGGTAACTTTTCAAATTGAGGTACTGTTGGAAATAGGATTTGAGTAAGTGAATAACTCGTAACTTTGTTACGATTGGAATCGAAGCTTTGGTCCAAATATTGTAAATCACTTCAAAGACATTTTCAAATATATCTGAATTTGATAGATCTTTTACATTATACTTTAGTTTCATGTTATACGCCACGATCTCATTTATTTAAAATCACATACAGCTCTCGTAATACTCCAACTATCGCAATAGTATATATTATATATCGTATTATAAATTAGTTTAGTTTTTGTGTTTTTTAGTTTACGTATTTTGGTATTAATAAATATAACAGGTGATTTTGTTGCCAATTTTTTTATTTTTTATTTCATGTTCAAAGGTTTCTATATTTTAGGAAGTAAGCTGTGACTATAAGAGAAACTTAAAAACTAGTTCGTTATTAACTAGAGTTGGCTATAACCCTACTTATTGTGAATGTTTTGTGACCGAAAAAAAAAATTCGTTATAACTAATGTACATTAAAAAACTTCACTGTGTCTAGCAACTCGTATTCGCCGGTAAAATGTTGTTGCTATACATAGTCGTGACATATTTACTTTAGGTGTCGAAATTAAAGATAGCGAAATAAAGGGTGTTTTTTTAAGCCCGATAGAACTTGAAATTGTAAAAAATAACACAAAAAATTAAATTGTAATCAAAATTTTTTTTTATTCGAAAGATCAATACGTGAGATTAACATTTGAAAATGATTTCGGGCATATGGGCACCGCGGCTGTTCTTGACGAAGCGCATTCTGGACGTCCAATTTTATCGCAAAATTGTGTTCAGCGATGAGGCGCATTTTTGGCTTAACGGGTTTGTTAATAAGCAAAATTGCCGCATATGGAGCGAGACCAATCCACAAGAGACCCTACAGACTCCATTACATCCAGAAAAATGCACCGTTTGGTGCGGTTTTCACGCTGGTGGCATCATCGGACCTTATTTCTTCAAAAATGAGGCCGGAGCTCGCGTTACGGTCAATGGAGATCGTTACCGCACCATGATCAATGATTTTTTGTTTGAAAATATGGATGACATTGATCCGGAGGAGATGTTGTTTCAACAGGATGGCGCTACGTGCCATACGGCGAACGCAACCATCGACTTATTGAAATCAAAATTTGGCGATAAGTTGATTTCGAGAAATGGACCTGTCAATTGGCCTCCAAGGTCGTGCGATTTGACACCTCTCGATTATTTCCTGTGGGGCTACGTGAAGTCACTGGTTTATGCTGATAAACCAGCAACAATTAACGCCTTGGAGGCCAGCATTGTTCATGTTATTCGTGACATACGGCCAGCAGTGCTCGAAAAAGTGGCCCAAAATTGGACGCCCAGAATGCGCTTCGTCAAGAACAGCCGCGGTGCCCATATGCCCGAAATCATTTTTAAATGTTAATGTCACGTATTGATCTTTCGAATAAAAAAAAATTTTTGATTACAATTTAATTTTTTGTGTTATTTTTTACAATTTCAAGTTCTATCGGGCTTAAAAAAACACCCTTTATAATCATAAAAATAACTACTTTTCAAAACTTTAAAGATCGGTAGAACCCTAAAGATATAGTTTTATTGTATTTTTAAAATCATTTTGGTAATCTACGAGTAATTACGCAAGTTTTGGGAGGTCTTGCGTTACGAAAATAAAAAAAAAATTTTTTCGGGACAGCCTATTGTGTATAAGAAAGAGCCCCCTAGCTTTTTCGGAGCGACCTCTATCGTGCTTTCAACAGACGGACGGACATAGCTAGATTGTCCTCAAATGATACCAGAATTTAGTAAATATATACTTTATGGGGTCTAAAATGGATATTTCGATGTGTTACAAACGGAGTCACAAAATGTACTATTTTTTGGTGGCGGGTATAAAAATCCTTAGGAATTTAAAATTTCTTGAAAATTGTTTTCGTATTGTTTAAAAATGCATCTTGCAAAATATCACTTTTATTTATGGATATAAAATAACTATAAAACTATATAAAAACTAATAAAAACTATAAAAAAGTTGAATACGTATAAGGTGTAAGTAAAAACAAAAGCAAGCATTCCATTTAACAAGTGATGACTTATAGATTTTCATTGATTTTTTAATTTTAAATTTAAAATGTGAAGTTTTTTATCTGCATTTCGTTTGACATTTCTCAATATCAGACTAAATCAATTTGAACCATGGAAAGATTAAAAAGTCGATAAACGCGTTAAAGTTGTTCATGTTTATTAGAAAAATAGGCGTTCAAATTAAAAACAAGTAAGAGCACTATATTCGGCTGTGCCGAATCTTTTATACCCACCACCAATTTTGTGTACATTTAAAGCACAATATTTATTATTTTGTTAATCATTAATCTCTTTATAATAAAACATGTATCACTTTCTTTGTAGAGGGTAGTTAAATTTTAAGAGCCCATGTTGAAGGTGAACTACACCTAGTCTTTAAATTTGTTTTCTGCATTACATTTGACATTTCTCAATCTCAAACTTACTCAATTTGATCCGTGGAAAGATACGCAAATGAGCAACGCGTTAAAGTTATTCAGGTTTTGTTTTAAAATGGGTGTTCAAATCAAAATGCATTTTGTGCACTTCGTAATTCTTTTGATCAACATAATCGTTCAAATTCGTCCACACTCGGGAGAATTGTAAAAAATATTAAAATTTCTGCAAAACAGGTCTGTATAAAATGTTAGAAAATCTGTGAATGCCTTCTTAGTTCGTTGAATGGGAACCATTGCTGGTTTTTGCGATAGTGTGCCCAAAGAGCAGTCAACCTCGACTCATCATCATGCCCAACAATTGAGCATCAACATTGTGATTGAAAATTTGGAGCATCAGATAGAGGAGTGGCGCCAAGGATGGGGGGCCATTTGGCCGATATTTTGTTAAATACATAATTGAACCATACAAATATTATAATTTTAAAAAGAATTAATAATATTTTCCTAAATAATTTGTGTTTTATTTAAATTCAACATCGGTCCTTAAAATTTAACCACCCTTTATAACTTCGATATGCTACTAAAATGCTTTTGTTAATGTAGTCTTTCAATGAAAGTGGGCGTTAAAGAAGGCGTGTCAATAAAGTTTCTGCCAATATATACAACTTTAAAATTTTAATATAGTCCTTTATTTTCCCAAAAACTATTTCATTAGAGAAATTACATGAATTTAAGATAAACCGTTATATGGGAGATAGGCGTTAAAGTGGGCGTGTCACCTAAACTTTTTGGCACAACAATTGTATTGATTATAAGGTATACGTAGCAAATTTGATCATCATACCTCTAATTTTGGCGGTTTTATGAGCATTTAAATTTCATTAACGGTAGATAACGTAAAAAGTGGGCGGTATAGTAGGCGTGTCAAAGTTGTTTTTGCTAATGAGTACAACCTAGATGTTTCAGTATAGTCCTTTATTATTCCAAAATCTTTATTAATAGAATAATTATATGAGGTTTAGGTAAAACGTTATATGGGAGGTGGGCGTAAAAGTGGGCGTGGCACCTTAATTTTTTGGCACAGTAATGACATTGCCTAAGGGGCTATACGTAGCAAATTTTATCATCATACTTCTAATTTTGGCGGTTTTATGAGCTTTTAAATTTCATTAACGGTAGATAACGTGAAAAGTGGGCGTTATAGTAGGCGTGTCAAAGTTGTTTTTGCTAATGAGTACAAAAAATGTATTTGAATATAGTCCTTTATTATTCCAAAATCTTTATTAATAGAGAAATTAAAAGAATTTTAGGTAAAACGTTATATGGGAGGTGGGCGTAAAAGTGGGCGTGGCACCTTAATTTTTTGCCGCAGTAATGACATTGCCTAGGGGGACATACGTAGCAAATTTTATCATCATACCTCTAATTTTGGCGGTTTTATGAGCTTTTAAATTTCATTAACGGTAGATAACGTGAAAACTGGGCGTTATAGTAGGCGTGTCAAAGTTGTTTTTGCTAATGAGTACAACCTAGATGTTTCAATATAGTCCTTTATTATTCCAAAATCTATATTAATAGAGAAATTATATGAATTTTGGGTAAAACGTTATATGGGAGGTGGGCGTAAAAGTGGGTGTGGCACATTGATTTTCCGTTACAAAAAATCGCTTCACCAAAAAGCAAAGTGTGCAAAATTTCAGAGTCGTACATCCAATTTTGTTGCTTTTATGACGTCTTTGTTTTTAAATATACCGAAAAATACACTGGGCGGTATAAATTTTCGTACATTTTGATCGATAACTCCTCTCGTAATGCATAGATTTAGATAATTTTCGGGAAGAAATATTGTTTTTGCTCAGGAAATATATATTCGAAGTTTCATGAGTATACGTTAATGCGTTTGGACACAATTCCATTTTATTCGATGTTCCAAGGACACGGTTTTTTCGACCTACTCTTGCTTTTCGAGCTATAACTCTCTTCCTAATATTCCGATTTAGCCCATTTTCAATACCAAACAAACCTTGTCTATAAGAAAGATTCTGGCAAAATTTGAGCCCCCTAGCTTTTTCGGTGCGACCTCTATCGTGCTTTCAACAGACGGACAGACGGACGGACATAGCTAGATCGTCATCAAATCAAACCCTGATTCAGAATATATATACTTTATGGGGTCTAAAATGGATATTTCGATGTGTTACAAACGGAATGACAAAATGAATATACCCCCACCATTTTTTTGGTGGCGGGTATAAAAATACATTTCATGATTCTTTTGGTCAACATAATCATTAAAAATGCGTCCACAATCGGGAAAATTGTGAAAAATATTTAAATTTCAGAAAAACAGGTCTGTATGCAGCGTTGCCAGAAGCTTTGGAGAGGAAATCATCGCTTAGATAAAAAAAATCATATTTTGAAGAAAAAAATTATCAATTTTTTTTAATTTAAACATTTACAAACCTAAAAAAATAGCAATAAAAAATTAGTTAGAAAGCTAAAAACTATATTAAATTCATATCCAAATAAATATACATATTCATATAGCAACTTGTGAATAAAATCAAATTGACAGATACTCTGTAGTACATTAATACCCTGCAGATAATATTTGACTACGTGGTCCATTTTGGCTAAGTCGATTACTTACAGCATGGTCCTATGCAATGCAGTCGTGGACCATATCATTTTTAAACAAGATATTGTAGTTAAACGACGAAGTGTTCGTGTTTTAACGATTACATATGTTGTTGTTAAGACGTGTATATTGGTCGTACGTACGTGCTTCATCGAGTAGTTTTGAGACTACCCGATATGTTATATGGTCCAGCCCTAGGACATCGTAACGTTTAATAGACCACGTTTTCTCCATACATTTGGGTGATCTTTGGATTAGTCCTAGTCTATTACTTAACATGCGTGTAAGAACTAGTCGCGTTATCTGCAGGGTATATTCAAATTGCATATCTATCATTCGAAATGTAGAAACATATACAAATCTTGAATGTCTTAACATAAAAACAATAAAAATTTAACAATTACATATTAATACATACTTATGTATTTTAGGAATCATCACTGTTATAATGCAGAATAGGTTTCATATTTTTAGTTATATCTTGATCTGTTTTTAAATTAAAGCATGTTCAATCGTTTAACTTCAAGTATTTCTTTGAATATAATATACCCCTAAGAGTGCTATATTTTGTTTTATTTAAATTTACAACTGAAAATATTACTTCAACATTAGCAGAAGAAATGGGAATACATATTAGGGTTTTAAAAAATTTTGACAGGTTCGGAAAAGCTAAGATTTTGTCATCTCGAGTTATTTTTGAGACTTCTGATCAAAATTCTTCACAACATAGTTTATCTATAGTTGTTAAGTGTTCGTCAAAGTGGAGAAGACATACTAGTTCTCTAAACTCATCTTCTAAGTTTTGAACATCATTCTACGCGTCAATTGAATTTGAAAGTTTTGTATTAAACCAGTTAAAGAAGTTACTTTTATACTAATTATTTTTGAAGGGTCAAGACATGAAAGTTCTTTAAAATAATTATCGTTAAAAGCAAATCGTTTCAGAATTTGCTTATACAATTCAATTTAACGAAGTAAAATTTTTAATTTTTTGAAAGTTTTAGATTAGACATTTTTTGTTTTACATTGAGATCAGCCATTGATATTCCTTTTAAAGCTTTCTCTAAGTATTTCTGGTGTTCATCAAAACTATATGTCCATGATAATTATGCCATCAAGATAATAATGTTTTCTAATAGAGAGTAAAACACGTTTTATTTATTGCTCGAAATTGGCTGGACCGTTACAAAGTCCAAATGGTATCACATTAAACTGCCATAGCCCATCACTTGGACTAAAAGCTGTTTTGTTCTTGTCTTCGTCAGACATTTCTACTAATCACTTTTCAGGTATAATGTTGAAAACCATTTTTTTTTCTTATTTTTAACATTCAGCGATAATTCTTTAACCCACTTATATACATACTCTGACAGAACAGAATTTTATTTTGCAAGCTTGACGACTTTGTCGTAGGTGTACAGTTTTGGCCTTTTTCTGATAATAGACTGTGAACATTGACATACCCTCAACTAATAAGGTTATACATGTTGTAGTTCAACCATTACATCAGTCAATAGATATGACTACCTCAAACTGAAATTAAAAAACATTAAATAATGTCTTGCCGCCAACATTGAATTTCAGTAATTTTTGCCTATAAACTTTTAAAATTTTCGTCAACATTTTTAAATTTAATCTGCGATTTTTCGTCAACATTTTTTACTTGTAATCGCTTTTTTTTAATCTTTGACATGTAGTTGCAATTGTCTAAATAGTAAAAACATTCGCTTGCGTCATTTTCTATGTCAGATGATTTCTTATAAATTGTTCTTACTTATTTCTCAACAAGTTTCATGAGTTTCCTGGAATTTCATTTCCATCACAGTAACAAGCATTGTGCTTAAGTCCTTGGTGTTTAAGATTTAGTTTGAATTGCATTTTAATTCATTTAAATTTTTCAACCTAAGTTTATTGATATTCCGACCCCATAAAGTACATATTTTCTGAAAGCTTATGAATACAGGAGTCGATTTAGCCCTGACCGTCTGCCCGTCTGTCCGTCTGCTCATGTGTTGGTTGAAATCATCTTTAGAAGCAACTTTATGTTCCTCAGATCTGTGTGGTATCAATATTTTGGAAATATCCGGGAATGAATCGCTATTGAGCACAATCGCCCCCATAACTTTCTGAGATATGAACTATTAAATACAACAACAACATACATATATACTGGTTAGAGTAAACGTGCCAGCTGTCATAAGCACACTGGAACAGCTTTTACAAATACTTTCGGGTTCATACCATTTACTAGAATTATATGAGCAGTTAAAAACTGTACTGAAGGCATTTATAAAGAACTTACTTTTCTTCAAATCCAAGCGATGTTTTTTGTCAGCGAATAAACGCAAAGATAACAAAAATTATTACGCTTATCACACACTCCAGAAAAGTTAAAATAAATTTGGAAGTTGTTAAAGGATTACAAAATTACAAACTGATCAATTAAAATAAAATCAAATATTAATAGCACTTCACTTGTCACAAATTTTAAACTAGTTACACTCTTATCTAAAAAACAGTACCCTTCACCAAAGGTAGTATTTAAACTTTGCCATTGTGTTGGTAACAAATTCGATTAGTTTTTGTATTTATCCAAATATATATAACTGAAAATTGCATAAAAAAGCCTTTTAAACTTTTTCAACGATTGAAAAAAATAGGACCCAATAAACCCTATTCATCTGTATTATCTTCCAGTTTGATTTTTTTAAATAAAGACATATTAACAATAGAGCAGGGTAAATTAAATTCTGCATTATCTAATATAAAAATTATTAAGTAAATACCAAAAACGTAACTGCAAAATTACAATAAACAAAACACATTTCGTTATTAAGTTGATAAATTTGCTTTTTTAGTTAATTGTTTTTATTCGGTTTGTAACACATCGAAATATCCATTTTATACCCTATAAAGTATGTTTATTCTGAATCAGGGTTTCATTGTATGACGATCTAGCTATGTCCGTCCGTCTGTTGAAAGCACCATAAAGGTCGCACCGGTTCAAGTTTTGCCAGAATATTTCTTATACACAAGGTTGGTTTAGAATTAAAAATGGGCTAAATCGGAATATTAGGAAGAAAGTTATAGCTCATAATGCAAGAATAGGTCAAAAAAAACCGTGTCCTTCTAACATCGGATAAAATAGAATTGTGCCCAATCGCATTAACATAGAGTCACGAAACTTCGAATACAGTCGAACTTCTCTATAACGTAGCAGTTGGAGACCGTCAAATTTCTACGTTATAGAGAAAATTCGTTATAGAGAAACTGCAGAAAATTTTGACTACATTTTTTTTATGTAGAAAATGAATTTATTAAGACAAAAAAAATAGTTTTTACATTAACACATTATTTTATTTTTATTAATACATACATACATATGTAGAAAAAATTATATTTGGAGAACATTTTTTTTTACATGAACACATTTAATTTTTTTTTGTTTAAATGTAGAAAAAAATATATGTACGTATATTAAAGCAAGTTTTTTTATGGTGTTAAAGAAAGATGTTATTTTCATTTGTTTTCGATGTTTCCACTTTTCTTCGCCAACAAATTATTTAAAACAATTAAGAAGGGAAAAACTATCCCCCGGTACATTGGTTCGAGATTCCAAAAAGGTTCGTATCGTGTTAAAAGACAAGTGTACTTGGGAAAATGAAGGCAATTCTGAAAAATTTTGTTCTATGTCAGATTATTCATCGTCTGATTCTGAAAGAACATTGACTTCATAGTAACTGGATAAAATGCTTTGTAGAATATCTTCATCGGAAGGACACTCCATGGTGATTGTTTCGCAATCAACATTTACATAATCTTCAACCTCTACACCTTCAATATTATTGCTGTTTTCATATTCCATAACAACCATAACTCTGACAGATGGGAATTGTTTTCATCTACTATATCTGCAGTTTCTGTAGAATTTATCGGAAGTCCAGCTTTCTTAAAACAGTTACGAATTGTTCCACTTTTGGCATCTGAATTCCACGCTCTACGTACGTAGGTGTGTAAACTTATGCCACTGTTTTCTTTCTTATGTAACAGTAACGCTTGCTACGCGTTAAAAATGTAACGTCTTTTACAGTTATATTTTCTGTGACTAAATTGATACAAAAAATCGATTCCTAAAGACTTTGCAATAGAGAGATTATTTAGTGTGAAAAATTCTATTTAGCTCTTAAAAAATTGTGCGTTACAGAGAGAACTTCGCTATAGGGAAGTTCGTTATAGGGAGATCAAAATGTGTGAAAATACTTACAAAAATGTTGTGTTCACGAATTTTATTTGTAATAGAGAAGATTTCGTTATAGAGAGCAAAAACAATATTTTTCTTTCATAATTGCTTAAATCTATGCATTAGGAAAGGAGTTATAGATCAAAATGTACGAAAATCTATACCGCACAGTGTATATTTAAAATATAAAACCTAATAAAACTAACAAAATTAGATATACGATTCTAAAATTTTTCAAACATTGCTTTTTGGTCAAAGGCTTTGTTGTAACAGAAAATAAATGTGACGCTCCAACTTTTACGCCCACCTCCCATATAACGTTCTATCATTAGTAGAAACAACTGCGACACGCCTACTATTACGCCCACTTTTCACGTTAAACCTACAAAACTAGAAGTATGATGATGAAATTCGCTACATATTTTTTTAGGTGACACGCCCACTTTAACGTCTACCTCCCATATAACGTTCTATCATTAGTAGAAACAACTGCGACACGCCTACTATTACGCCCACTTTTCACGTTAAACCTACAAAACTAGAAGTATGATGATGAAATTCGCTACATATTTTTTTAGGTGACACGCCCACTTTAACGTCTACCTCCCATATAATGGTTTATCTTAAATTCATATAATTCCTCTATGAATAAAGATTTTGGAAGAATAAAGGGCTCTATTGAAATATCTATGTTGTATTTATTAGCAAAACCGACTTTGACACTCCTACTATAACGCTCACTTTCATTAAAAGACTAAATTTACGAAAACATATTACATAGTGATATATATTTTAATATAAGAGATATTATTCCATGACGATTAATGTTATTAAACAAAATAATAAATTCTGTTTTAAGAAAGTACATCAAATTGGTGGTGGATATAAAAGATTCGGCACAGCTAAATATAGTGCTCTTAATTGTTTTTATTCATATGTTTTGCGATGGGGGAGAAAATACTTAAATCAGGTGTTAATAAAAAGTCGAATAACTTTAACAATTATCATCCGGTTTGACAAATAAGACCCATGTTTTCTTAAGAACCAAATTTTCTTTATACGTTAATATAAATTTATAAGCTTTCATACTAAAATAAGCAATGAAAAGCTACTTAAATCAAAAAAGTTTATAATTTGCGTTTTTTTTTTAGATATTCTTAACAAAGTCAATACTTATAACTTACAAATGTATCAAAAATGCACCCCGAAAACCCTTAAACAAATTTAAGTCGGACACAAACTGAGTGAGTGTGTTTCTTAAATTTGTTGACACAATGTGAAATGTACCCAACAAGACCTATAACCCACGCTAGGTACATTTTTGTTCCAAGTTTAAAATATCTTTGTATGTAACAAAATATTTTCATACACATGATTTAAAGTCAGTGAATCTAATTTCTATTTTATTGTTGAACTTAAATGTTTTTAAAGACTTTACTATTTTTATTTTGGCTCTAGTTCATTTTCATACTTAATTTCTTATTTCTATATGAAGAAATCAATTTTTTATCTGTGATAATGAAAGAATATATATATATAATGTATATAAGTTCAACAATAAAATAAAAATTAACATATACATAGACATGGCACGCTGTATCGATCATATAGACCGGTCAGTACCAACCTTCCGTTGAATAACTGACTAAACAGAAAACATATATGATTGAAAAATGTTTAGAGTATCACAACCAGTAATGCCAGAACTTTAAAACCAAAAATGGCTAAAGTTCTGGAAAAAAATGGCTAAAAACTAGCTAAAAAAAAGATAAAAATGGCTAAATATTTTAAATAGAAAGTTTTCAATATTTGAATAAAAAAACAAGTAAGAGCGCTATATTCGGCCGTGCCGAATCTTATATACCCTCCACAACGTGTAGTCATGCAATAACAGTAGTTTGTGTCACCATTCATCCCATATGAAATACGTACATACATATATAAAAACATCCCATTGTAAAATTATAAATTCACGTATGTATGTTAAAACAAGTAAGAGCACTATATTCGGCTGTGCCGAATCTTTTATACCCACCACCAATTTTGTGTACATTTAAAGCACAATATTTATTATTTTGTTAATCGCTATGGAATAATCTCTTTATAATAAAATATGTATCACTTTCTTTGTAGAGGGTGGTTAAATTTTAAGGGCACATGTTGAAAGTGAACTACACCTAATCTTTAAATTTGTTTTCTGCATTTCATTTGACATTTCTCAACTTCAAACTTATTCAATTTGATCCGCGGAAAGATACGCAAATGAGCAACGCTTTAAAGTTATTCAGGTTTTTTATAAAAATGGGCGTTCAAATCAAAATGCATTTTGTGCACTTCGTAATTGTTTTGATCAACATAATCGTTTAAATTCGTCCACAATCGGGAGATTGGTTAAAAATATTTAAATTTCTGCAAAACAGGTCTGTATAAAATGTTAGAAAATCTGTGAATGCCTTCTTAGTTCGTTGAGTGGGAACCACTGCTGGTTTTTGCGATAGTGTGGCAAAAGAGCAGTCAACCTCGCCTAATCATCATGCCCAACAATTGAGCATCAACATTGTCATTGAAAATTTGGAGGATCAGATAGAGGAGTGGCGCCAAAGATGGGGGGGCCAATTGGCCGATATTTTGTTAAATACATAATTGAACCATACAAATATTATAATTGCAAAAAGAAATACTAATAATATCCTAAATAATTTGTCAACATCGGTCCTTAAAATTTAACCACCCTTTATAACTTCGACATGCTACTGAAATGCTTTTATAAATGTAGTTTTTCAATGAAAGTGGGCGTAAAATAGGCGTGTCAATAAAGTTTCTGCTAACAAATTAAAGTTAATTATTTCAATATAGTCCTTTATTTTCCCAAAAACTTTGTAAATAGAGAAATTACATGAATTTAAGATAAACCGTTATATGGGAGGTAGGCGTTAAAGTGGGCGTGTCACCTAAACTTTTTGGCACAACAATAACATTGATTAGAAGGAAAAACGTAGCACATTTGATCATCATACCTCTAATTTTGGCGGTTTTATGAGCTTTTAAATTTCATTAACGGTAGATTACGTGAAAAGTGGGCGTTATAGTAGGCGTGTCAAAGTTATTTTTGCGAATGAGTACAACTTAGGTGTTTCAATATAACCCTTTATTATTCCAAAATCATTAGTAGTAGAGAAATTATATGAATTTTAGGTAAAACGTTATATGAGAGGTGGGCGTAAAAGTGGGCGTGGCCCCTTAATTTTCTACCACAGTAATGACATTGCCTAGGGGGATATACGTAGCAAATTTTATCATCATACCTCTAATTTTGGCGGTTTTATGAGCTTTTAAATTTCATTAACGGTAAATAACGTGAAAAGTGGGCGTTATAGTAGGCGTGTCAAAGTTATTTTTGCGAACGAGTACAACTTAGGAGTTTCAATATAGCCCTTTGTTATTCCAAAATCTTTATTAATAGAGAAATTATATGAATTTTGAGTAAAACGTTATATGGGAGGTGGGCGTAAAAGTGGGCGTGGCACCTTAATTTTCTGGCACAGTAATGACAATGCTCAGGGGGATATATGTAGCAAATTTTATCATCATACCTCTAATTTTGGCGGTTTTATAAGCTTTTAAATTTCATTAACGGTAGATAACGTGAAAAGTGGGCGTTATAGTAGGCGTGTCAAAGTTATTTTTACGAATGAGTACAACTTAGGAGTTTCAATATAGCCCTTTATAATTCCAAAATCTTTATTAATAGAGAAATTATATGAATTTTGAGTAAAACGTTATATGGGAGGTGGGCGTAAAAGTGGGCGTGGCACATTGATTTTCCGTTACAAAAAAGCGGCTCACCAAAAAGCAAAGTGTGCAAAATTTTAGAGTCGTACATCCAATTTTGTTGCTTTTATGACGTTTTTGTTTTTAAATATACCGAAAAATACACTGAGCGGTATAAATTTTCGTACATTTTGATCGATAACTCCTCTCCTAATGCATAGATTTAGATAATTTTTGGGGAAAAATATTGTTTTTACTCGAGAAATATATATTCTAAGTTTCATGAGTCTACGTTAATGCGTTTGGACACAATTCCATTTTATTGGATGTTTGAAGGACACGGTTTTTTCGACCTACTCTTGCTTTTCGAGCTATAACTCTCTTCCTAATATTCCGATTTAGCCCATTTTCAATACCAAACAAACCTTATCTATAAGAAAGATTCTGGCAAAATTTGAGCCCCCTAGCTTTTTCGGTGCGACCTCTATCGTGCTTTCAACAGACGGACAGACGGACAGACGGACGGACATAGCTAGATCGTCATCAAATCAAACCCTGATTCAGAATATATATACTTTATGGGGTCTAAAATGGATATTTCGATGTGTTACAAACGGAATGACAAAATGAATATACCCCCACCATTTTTTTGGTGGCGGGTATAAAAACGAAAAATAAAAAAAAAATTAAAACAAAAAAAATTTAAAAAAAAATTTAAAAAAAAAAAAATTTTAAAAAAAATTATTATATACATATATAATATATATAAAACAAAAAAAAATAAAAAAAAAATTTAAAAAAAAATAAAAAAAATTTAAAGAAAATAATAATAAAAATATATATAATATATTAAATAAAAAATAAAAAAAAATAAAAAAAAAAAATTAAAAAAAAAATTTTTAAAAAAATTAAAAAAAATTTTTTTTGGCTCAGCTGGGATTCGATGCCACATTTTCTCTAACCAGTATACACGTTTGTATGTATGTATGTTGTTGTTGTAATGTTGTTTTTGTGAAAAAAAAAATCGAGGTGGTCGTGGTTTTTTGCTCATATCTCAGTTGTTTATGTACCGATGTTTCTGATTTTCAATACCGCTCTACTCCCGAATATTTCTGATATTTTAATACCTTACCCGGGTCCAACCTATGTCGTGGGGCTTCAAAAAGTTGATTTCAACATACACACGGACAGACGGACAGACGGTCAGACTGACAGAGCTTAATCGACTCCCCTATTCATAAGCTTTCAGAAAATATATACTTTATGGGGTCGGAAATGAAAATTGTAGAAATTTCACACGGAATGACAAACCTATATATACCCTTTTTCACTGTGTGAAGGGTATAAAAAGGGTATATATAGGTTTGTCATTCCGTGTGAAATTTCTACAATTTTCATTTCCGACCCCATAAAGTATATATTATCTGAAAGCTTATGAATAGGGGAGTCGAGTAAGCCCTGTCAGTCTGTCCGTCTGACCGTCTGTCCGTGTGTTGGTTGAAATCAACTTTTAGAAGCAACTATATGTTCCTCAGATCTGTAGTACTGTAGTATCAGTCTCTTGGAAATATCCAGGAATGAATCGCTATTGAAATTCAGCACAATCGCCCCATAACTTTCTGAGATATGAGCAAAAAACCACGACCACCTCGTTTTTTTCACAATTACAACAACAACATACATACATAGATACATGTAAAAAACATACCAAACAAAAAAAATTACAAAAAAAAAAAATATTAAAAATAAGAAAAAAATAATAAAAAAAACTACAAAAAAAATTTTAAAAAAATTAAAAAAAAAAAATTTAAAAAATTTTTTAAAAATTTTTCTAAAAAAATTTTTTAAAAAAATTTAAAAAAAATATAAAAAAAATAATAAAATATAAATAATATATTAAATAAAATAAAATAAAATTTTTTTGGCTTAGCTGGGATTCGATGCCAAATTTATTCTAACGTGTACGTATGCACGTATTTTATATGGGATGAATGGTGACACAAACAATTGTTATTGCATGACTACACGTTGTGAAGGGTATATAAGATTCGGCACGGCCGAATATAGCACTGTTACTTGTTTTCAGTAATTATGTTCTAAAAAGAATCAAACCGACTTTTCCCCTTTCTACCCTGATATGAATGTGTTTTAAGTTTTACTAAATAACATAGATTTTATGCCGGGTAAAATCCCTATTCAAAATTTTATGAATATTGGCCCTCTAATTATACACATTTTTCGGTATTTTCCCCATTTCGGTATCTTTTAGTCCCCCTAAATAGTTCCAAAACTTTCACATAAATAATTGTCCATATTCTATTAGGCAATAATAATTATCAAATTTTGTCCTATTGAATAATATTAGAAAAGTTTCTTTTTAAGAAATACAAAAAATATGGGCAATTTTCACCTCTTATACATGCGAATTTAAAAAAAACTGCCGAAATCTTTTTAATATTTTTTCGCGGATTAACTAATACAGTTTAAATTTTTTCCTAGCTTTATGTATTTGGAAGTTGCATAGGGTACCATAAAGTTTTTCCCCCTTATGAGTTAAAGAATTTAAAAATAGCAGACACATGTCAGCTTATTTTTTATGCAAATCACAATATTTTTTCAATTTAATTTGTATTATTTTTACTTTACCGATTACCGATTTTAACCCTTTTCAAGGGGGTAACGCTTAACCCTTTCGGTCCTTTTGGGATAATACGTCCCAAAGAAAGTTTGAATGGTCTAATTTTTTCTTTTAAGTGAAATAAACTCGTGCCTAAAAAGGTCACATCCGTACTTTTAGGTTTTAAGATACGAGAAAGTAACGGTACCCAATTTTTAGCAATTTTATTCATGAGAGTTAAGTTTTGGTTGATGAGAAGCTGCCGTAAACGTAATATAATTTGATAATTTATTTGCAATAAAGCAGGTAATTTTAACAGTATCGTAATAAAAACGTGTAAATTAGTTTTTGCCAACAAGTATTCGGTTGTGAAAAAATAGTTTTTTTCCCTTAATAAGTACAGTTTTTGTGGTAATTTTGTGACTTGCGATATATTGTCCCAGTCGGCTTTTCTTTGGGCTTATATATCCCATTTGTATTAGTTTCAGAAAAATGTCACAACTTAGTAAAGAACTTCAAGAACTTTTAGAAGAAGAATTTTCTGATTTTAGTGAATCCTGTTTTTCCGAATCAGAAAACGAGTCATCAGAATCAAACGACGATGAAGATATTCCTATTGAAAATTTTGTTAACCTATATCAGTGGTCACGACCGAGGTCTGGTTTTTAAATAAGAATGCAGATTCCAATAGAAAAAGAACCTATAATTTTGGTTGATGTTAATTGTTCTTAAAAAGAATTAGATAGTTTTAAAAAAGTTTTTCCAAAATCCTTATTGATATTTAATGCTGAAAATACAAATAGAAGGCTTGAAATATTAGAGAAAGAAGATAAAATCGCTAAAACTGGTGAGTATGAAATTCAAATTGTGTTAGGATGTTGCCTCATAATGAGCTACAGCAAAGTTCCAAGGATCCAAAACTACTGCAGCATACATACATCTCTTGAAAATTCTGGCATAAAAATTTCGAGAGATCGATTCCAACTTGTAATGACCAAAATGTTCAAAATTATACTATACAGAAGATATAGTATCTTGTGTAAAAAAAACATTGCCTAGTGTAAGATGTGAATCAAAAACAGGGTTTCTATATGGTCTAAATATATATAGCGGAAAGGAAGAAAATGCCGTAATATCTGAATCTACCTCAGGAGAATGAGTTGTGGAAAAACTTTATAATACCATACGTAGCAGAGACGTTATAATAAGTTTCTATAGATTTTTTACTAGCACCCGCCTTATATAATAAAATTGATTTTCTAGCAGTTGGGACCGTGATTAAAACTCGGAAAAATGTTCCCAAGTTCACTGAAAACTTAAAAAGAAATAAGAGTGAATTTGTGATTAATTATTTTGGAACAATTGCTGGCTGGCAAGCCGGATTGTCCAGACGCTATTATAACATATGTAGCTATAATGGGTGGAGAAGATATTGCTGACCTAAAAGTTGGTGTATATGATTTGAATAGAAAGTCCTCTAAATGGTAGAAAAAAGTTTTTTTCAAAATATTAATGATGGCTGTAGTTAATGCATGGATAGTTCGCCAAGAAATCAATCGCAAAAAACCCTAATTGATAAGCTTTCTAGTGCTTGTTGTACAGAAGCGTAAATTCTTTACCAGGATATTTATTTACTTCTAACTAGGATCAAGTGAAATCGTAGGCATATTTGTTCTTTTTTTATATGGGATGTTTTTTTATATATATAATATATTCTTTAGCAAATCACAATGCAAAGACTTACACTAGAACAACGTTTACAAGTAGTAAAAAATAGTTTTCGAGCTCTGTTTGACAAGCTCATTGAGCACTTCGTCTAGTTTGCGGTGAGCATAATCGTCTAGATAATATTCAATAATATTGACTTATTAATGACCGCATTTATTTTTTGGATAGTATTCATCTAAATCGAGTCTGTAACGTGCGTACAGAAGAAGCCATCGCCGCAGTAAACGCGAGTATGACTTGAATTTATTTGTCCATTTGTCTTTAAATTCAAAACCAATGCCAACCTTACCGTGAATGGCGAATGCTACAGGTAAATGACACGTAAGTTTTTTATTCCATCTATATCTAAAATCTAATCTATACTGGTAAACCAACAACGATTGATCATTTAGAAGCCAACATTCGACTCAATATTGACGGAATATGACCGGTTATGTATAAAAAAAAATTGAACTGAAAGTGTTGACAAGCCACTGCGAAATTATTTATAAATAATTAATTCCATAAAAGTTGTGTGCTAATAGAGTCAAAATTTTCGTCCTTCCATTAATTTATTGTACATATATGTATGTACTATGTATGAACTAATTGTTAAAAAAAAAACTTAAACTAAACATTGGTATGAACCAATTCTATGTTTAAAGTATAGTTTTTTTTAAATCATTTAACAACAAAATCTTCCCATAAATATAGACACAATTTTAAAAACACGTATATCAATGAGGTTGTATCAAATCAATCGATCTTTCATACAGATATTATCTCATAATTGCATTTGAATGTTCCTAACTGATTTATAAGTACTTGCATTGGAGTAAAGTCCAACAAGTTTTGTATTAATTAAAGAATGCTTAACTAACATCATGCTAATGTATTCATAACACTATGCAACAAATGGCAATTTTTTTACCCAGAAAAAATGTTACATGTCGTACCCTGAACTAAATCATAGGGTTAGAATACTGCCCTTTTTAGCAGCTGATTTTAATAAGAATAATAAAGTTTTTCTGCTTTGACATATTAAATCTTGTTGTTTAAGTTTTAATTTTCTAATATTTGTGACACAAAACAGTAAATAAATCATCAAAATTATTACTGCAATTTGCCACTACGTTTTCTAAGACCTAATTTAGTTGCTAAAAGTAATCGGTATTTGCTCTTGTAGTACCATTAAAAAAAAATAAGCCTTATGTTACAAGGAGGTTGTAATAATGAAAAATACTTAAAAGTCACATCACGGTAGTCAATGTTAATATTTTTTAACATTATTTTTATAGGCAAGTTATAATAATGGCCCTTTGTGTGCCATACTATTTAAGTATACAAGTTATATGTCTATCAAAGATATTAATTAAGCTATGTTTAGTTTGTAGTACAAGTCGCTAGATTGTGTACAGGCATAATACTATGAAATTCGCTTCGTATGTAAAAAACAAGATCAAAAAATTTTATAAATTAATATTTAACAAGTTAGACTGCCGAATCTGATAATATTCTTCACCATGTTATTCATAGGTATAGTGCCCTTAGCGTAACCTAGCATAGATTTTCGATATAATGTTATAGGTCATTTGATTTTATTATTTCCAAAGCCATATCTGATTTTGATTTTTTAAAATTTTTTTTTTCCTCATATGTCGGCGGTTTGCGAGCCCATTATAAAATTATGAAATGACGCTGTATACATATATACATATGTATGTATGCATTAAAAATAAGAAGAATAAAAATTAGTAACAGCACTATATTTTTATACCCGCCAACAAAAAAATGGTGGGGGTATATTCATTTTGTCATTCCGTTTGTAACACATCGAAATATTCACTTTAGATCCCATTGAGTATATATATTCTGAATCGGGGTTTCATTTTATGACGATCTAGCTATGTCCGTCCTAAAAAGCCGATACACACAAAACGAGTCACTGTTTGGTGCGGATTTTGGTCCAGAGGCATAATTGGGCCATTTTTCTTCGAAAATGAGCAAAGAGTGGCCGTAGTCAATTGCGATTGTTATCAGGCCATGTTGAACGAATTTTTGTTCACAAAAATTGTAGAAGAGGATATTGGCAACATTTGGTTTCAACAGGACGGCGCTACGTGCCACACAGCCGAAGCTGCACTTTTTTATAGCATTAAAAAAAAATTTTTTTGGCGGACCCCTTATATAAGAAATATTCTGGCAAAGTTTAAGCCCCCTAGCTTTTTCTGTTCGAGTTCTATCGTGCTTTCAACAGACGGATAGACGTACGGACATTATTAGATCGTCATAAAATGAAACCTAGACTTTATAGGGTAAAAAATGGATATTTCGATGTGTTACAAGCGGAAAATTAATATACTCCCACACCATTTTTTTGGTGGTCGGTATACAAAAACTTGGGCCACGCGGGATTCGAACCAGCTTCCTTCGGTCACACTACCACTTGACTTTGAATTTCATTTTATGGTTTGCATTTGTTTGCAGATTTAATATTTATATATAAAACGCATAATCTAGAGACATAAAATTTGGACAGTGTGTTTCTCTTCTGATGTATAGATCCACTAAGTAGGGGTTTTTTGAAATTCATTTTTTAAGGATGTAAAAAAAGGGGTAAAAACGGGTAAAATCGTTATATCTGATACACTAACAGCGATACAAAATTACTTGAAAAGGTATTGTAATATACTAAAACGTACTATACATGACTCGTTTTTCTATTTTCAACACCTAGGGGGTTGAAAACTATATTTTGGTACTTTTTTTGTACCCTATATAAATTACAAACACATAAAGTTAGGAAAAAATTTAAATTGTATTAGTTCACAAGGATACGCCCACTTTAACGCCTACCTCCCATGTAACGGTTTATTTTAAATTCATAAAATTTTTCTTTGGACAAAGTTTTTTGAAGAATAAAGGACTTTATTGAAATGTCACAGTTTTATTTATTACGCCTCCTTTAACGCCCACTTCCATTGAAAGACCAAATTTATGAAAACATTTGACTAGCTTCGATATACAAAGAAAGTGATACATATTTTAGTACAAAGTTTTTTTTTGTTTGTATTTTCACCGTTTATGAAGCTAGAACTAGCGACTATTAATACAAGGTGAGACTAAAAATGTTATGGGCGACCGAAACGTTACTTCTTTAACTTTTATGGTACTATTTTTATCTCTATCTGTTGAAAGCATTGTAGAGGTCGGACCGAAAAAGAAAGGGGGCTCAAATGTCTTATACACAAGGTTTGTTTGGTATTAAAAATAGGCTAAATCGGAATATTAGGAGGAGATTTATAGCTTGTAATGCAAGATAAGGTAAAAGAAACATGTCGTTCCAACATCGAATAAAATGCAATTGTGTCTAAACGCATGGATGTTGAGCGATGAAATTCCGGATGTACATTTCCTAAAAAAACAATACTTTTCCCCGAAAATTGCTTAAATCTATGCATTAGGAAAGGAGTTAAAGGCTTTTTTCTAACAGAAAATAAATGTGACAAGCCCACTTTTATGCCCTCCTCCTATATAAAGCTTTACCTAAAATTCAGATTATTTCTACATTGAAGCGCCTGCTTTGAAGCCCACTTTCATTGAAAGACTAAATTTAGGAAAACATTTCACTAGCATATCGAAGTTATACAAACAAAGTGATAGATATTTTAGTATAAAGAGATTATTACATAGCGTTTACTGTTATTAACAAAATAATTCATTTTGTGCTATAAATAGGGGGTTTCCCCGGAATTTGAGCTGTTTAATTTTACCAATTTCCCGGGATTATTTTTCGGGATTCCGGGAAATGAAAAAGGGTGCTATGATTCGAAAGCAGATGTTTTTGTATTGTAACATTTCTTTTTCATAAAAATTTTTTCAAGGTTTTTTTTTACTTTACATTTAAAAATATTTTTGCAAATAATTTGATATAAAAAAAAATCAGCCCACGTTACCAATACTTAAAAATTTTTATAAAGAAAGAGATAAGTTTTTCGAGGGAAGACGTAAAAAACTCATAATATTGTTTATTTGTAAAATACACTTTTAACTATTCGTCCAATCGATTAAATGTAAACGAGTGTTTTCTGTAGCAGGGCAGACTCTCTGACCAGTCAATAAACGCTTTGAGTATATTAAAAGATTATTTTCTAAGTCGATAAAAATTTTAATGATATATTTTTTTAATTATACATTGTATTTACATGTTTTTAAAATTGAATTCTAATGATTTTATTTTTGACCTCATACCTGTATTTTTGTTTCTTGTGCTCATATTTGATCTCGTATCTAGAGAAAAATATTTTTACTCAATTTATATTTTAAATTCAAGTCTCTTTATTAATTTTTATAGTTTTGAAGTGTTTCTTTTACATATAGTTAATAAAAAGTTTTTTTTTAGTTAAAAACAAATTTACTTTTTATTTGTTTTGCGGCGGGATTCCGGGAAATAAAAAAAAAAATATCTCGCATTCCCGGGAAAAAATTGCCGGAAAAAACCCTAGCTATGAAAGTACGGAAAATTGATGGTGGGTATAAAAGATTCGGCACAGCCGTTACGGCTCTTACCTGTTACATTTACACTTTTTTAAAATTAGCTTAACATTTGCGAAAGCGTTGGTGCAGAATTTTGCTTTTGCGCTTCACTTAAAACAAGATTTTTTTTAATTGTCAGGTGCACTTTAACAACAAAGAAAATTAAAATTCCAGAAGGTTTTTTTTCATATTGTGTCTTTGTCATTGTTACTCTTAATTGTATATATCCATGAATTTTAAGTCGCTGTATTTTTTTGATTTAAACACAAACTGTATTTTTTTTTTTTTTGATTTATTATTTACATACTATTTGTACTTAATTAAACACTTTATAAGCAATAAAAAATTGTGAGTGACAATTTTCAAGTTTGTTTATTTAACTAGGAAGTAATAATTTTAAAGACACAATCAATAGTTATTAACTTAACTTCACAATATTTTTATTTGAATATTTGTACGTATAAATGTACATTCATACCTAAAACGTAAATATTTATGAATTCACATATGTATGTATGTATGCATGTATGTAGTATGCTCACATGTATAACAAGATCATTATATTCATATCGTAGTTAAATATGTATTTTAGTATCTATTTATGAATAAAACAAATTTATTTAATTATGCGATTATACTTGTGTTTACTTATTGTTTTTTTTTTTCGTTTTCTTAATTTCACAAAAACTATTCAATTGTTGTCCATTTGTCTGTACAATATTTCGACTACTGAACGTTCGGGCAAGATAGAAATTATTCGGAAGCACTGACATATTTATGTTTTGAGAACAGTTTGTGTTTTGTTATTGTTTGATTGTAAGTACTTTTGACGTCGCTGTATTTAAGTACTGCTGCTTTCTGCCTACGAATATTTATTCACACATCCCAGCTGGCAAATTCGTTGTCAGTGAAGTAGACTTTAACGATTTGTTTTAAATATTTTTGAATTTTTTATGCTCGGAATATTAAAATAAAATTTTTTAGGGACTGGAAATTATAATAATTTTTATATTTTAAATCACCTTTATTTGAACAAAACATTGACGACTTATATACTAAACTCTTTATAAATAAAAGCATCTTTACTATATACGTGCATATAATATGATAAACTCAACTAACCCGGGGGTCAGTTCTGTTAAATGTGAAATAAAAAGTAAATGGTGTGATCCATATAAAAAAGAATTCTTGTTTTATGACTAGTAAAATATTTAAAATTTAAATAAAATTTATTAAGTAAAATTTATTTATGCTAGTAAAATATTTTCATATATTTAGTCTTTCAATTAAAACGTTATATGGGAGGTCGGCGTTAAAGTGGGCGTGTCACCTTCATTTTCTGTTTAAATATAGTGCTCTTACTTGTTTTGTTTTTTAATTGTGTTTAACTGTAAACGCTATTGAATAATCTCTTCAAACTAAAATATGTATCACTTTCTTTTTGTAACTTCGAATTGCTATTAAATTATTTTCGTGAATTCAGTCCTTCAATGAAATTAGAAGTGACATTAACATTGAATAGAAAGCTATATAAACGAAATTTAATTATCATACCTCTAATTTAGTCGGTTTTATGAGCTTTTAAATTTCATTAACAGTAGATTACGTGGAAAGTGAGCGTTATAGTAAGCGTGTCAAAGTAGTTTCTGGTAATAAATTCAACCAAATGTTTCAAAATAGAGTTCTTTTTTCTTCCAAAATCTTTCTTTATAAAGAAATTATATGAATTAGAGATAAGTCGTTATATGGTAGGTAGGTGTAAAGTGGGCGTGTCACTTTTTTTTTGTTAGTAAAAGTCTTTTGTTCAAGTTTTGTCAGTTCTTGTACATGTTAAATTATGAATATACCGAAAAATACACTGTGCGGTATAAATTTTCGTACATTTTGATCTTTTACTCCTTTTCTAATTCATAGATTTAAGCAATTTTCAGAGAAAAATAATGTTTTTACTTAGGAAATATACATTCGATATACATTTTATCAGCACGAATAGCGGTCGTTAACTGTGAACGCCTTTTGCTTTTCTGAACAAATTTCTTTTGTGCGCTATGATATTCGTTTTGAAGATATATAAAGGCCATTTTAGTAAGCAAGGACAGAAAAACGAAAAAATTTAGTTTGGCAGGAAAGATAACGTCATTAGAGACAACAGAAAGCGCTGGTTCAAAAGAATTAATTCCCCACAAACCAATTTTTTGTTAATAAGTTATAGTTTTGGCAATCATTACACAAAATATTTTTTTTAATCTTTTTACCCTTAATAACTCTAATCAAATGGTCATAAAATAAGTTGTACTAAATATAGCGTTGCCTCTGTTTTTTTAACATTTTTGGATAAGGTTACTAGCTCAATAAAATATATACTTTATCTCCTTATAAATAGTAACAATGTTGCTCACATCAAAAAGTTTAAAAACATACGGCTTTTAAAATATTCAAAATCGAGTTGGCCTAATTTATTAAACAATATAAATATGTCTTACATTAACATTGCAGCTTACATAGGTTCTTTTCGAGTCTCAAGATGAGGTTGGGGTCATTTATAGCAAGAAAAAAACACATTTTCATATAAGATTAAAAGTGCAATTTTGGTTCCATTGTGATATAAAAAACAATATTTTTATGATAGTAGTAATTTCTTTATTTATGCTATCAATTTGGCTAGTAGAGATACAGGTGAAATATGAAGCGGCCTTGGCTGCTACAAGATTAATGGCAAAATATAAATGGCTGGTAAAAGAGCATAAGACTAGATACCAAAGAATAACAGATATCTATCTTACCGATGAGAAATATTATGGAAGTAACATGTGATAAAATTCCATGCACTGATGTCAGTAAAGGGCAAACATACTCTAGGATGACCCAAATCTTTGGAAATCAAAGGAGATTCTGAGACTGAGTAAGCCAACACTTAGGAAACTAACCAATATAATAACAGGTCATACGGAGTTGAGAACACATCTAGTTCACATGAGGTTGTCTGAGGAAACGACATGTAGAGCATGTTAGAAAAGGATGAGACTTTGGTACACTACCTCTGTCATTGTCCTGCGTATGGGCATATTAGGCGCGAGAATTTTACAGTGGAAACTATGCCGAACTTGGAATACCTGGGGAAACTCGAACTGAGATCCATAAGGAATTATATTGAGGGAACTGGGTTCTTGCACTAGTCCGATACTTATGGGAAATTTTGATTATGGAATTATACCTGTCGTGGGTTTGGCCTTTTAGTGTCCATTCTTTTTAACCTAACCTTACATCTTTATTTAATTAATACAATTTGTAAATTCTCATAATTCTGTTGAAAATATAAAATATAAAAAGCTTTTTATTAAAAAGCATAAAATAGTCTATAATGTAAAACTATAAAAATTAATAAAAAAAAAACTTGAATTTAAAATATAAATTGAGTAAAAATGTTTCTAATTGAAAAAAATATTTTTCTCTAGATACGAGATCATGAGCACAAAAAACAAAAATACAGGTACTTCAGCTATGTGATCAAAAATAAAATCATTAGAATTCGATTTCAGAATTCGAAAACATGTAAATACAATGTATAATAAAAACAAATATAACGTAAAAATTTTTAACGATTTAAAAAATAATCTTTTAATACGCTCAAAGCATTTATTGACTGGTTAGAAAGTCTATTTCTGATTTTATTAACAAAGCCCGGCGCGCATTGCTACGCCCCTTAACAATTTAAAATGCATTCTGAATTTTAATTGAGTATCAGGTGCAAAAAGCTAAAAATTATAACTTTTTTTAATGGGCGTGGCACTGCCCACTTTTCTAATCACGAGACTGTATAGTCATGAGAGCTCAATATGCTTGCAAAATTTCAGAAAAATTGCTGTAGTTCAAGTACCTGGAAATGATAACTTTTTTTGGCCTTTACATGAAATTATCTTTGCACATAAAGAACAGACAGCAGTGTCATCAGCCTTCTTTTCAGAAAAACTTCCATACTATTGAACTTTCCATCTAAAACAGTTGCGTTTCTTTTAATATTAAAAATGGTTTATAAAATTAACACATTACCTCAAAAAGTATATCAAATTATTTGTAAAAATATTTTTAAACATAAAGTTAAAAAAAAACCTTGAACAAAATATTTGTATGAAAAAGAAATGTCACAATATAAACATATGCTTTCGAGTCATAGCTACTTTCTTCATTTCCTGGGATCCCGAAAAATAATCCCGGGAAAACAGAAAGATAAAATAACTCAAATTCCCGGGAATTCACGGGAAAACCCCTAATGTGAGTACAACAATTGTTCCCAGTGGTATCTAACGAATTCTGTTTCGTAATATATATATATATAGTAATCACCAGGGCAAGTATTATAAGCATATTGCTTTAAAAACTTTTTTTTTTGCTTGTTTTTTATGTTTTTCACTAAAAATGCTTTTATTAGTACGCCATGCTTAAATTTGCTTTTTTTCGAGTTCGAAATATCTTTTTTTAAAAAGAAATATGCTGTTTTAGTATTTTACTCATTAATACAAATATTACACCTTTTCGCACTTATGTAAGTACATATGTATTTTCAATCTTCAACCAAAAATGCAACAAGTATTTGTTTTTGTAAAAAAGAACGGTACGAGTTAATTTAGTTCATTGAAATTTGTTTTTGCAAAATTTAACTGTCGTTAAACTGCCGAAGTTTCGAGTGTTTTATATTAAAAAATACTGATGCCAAAAGAAACAAAAAAAGAATTGAATGCCCGTATGGCAAAAAAATACCCAGAAATATTAAAAGCCGATAATTAAATTTTGTTTTGTGTGGTCTGCGAGTGTCCTATTAGTGGCGTGAAAAAGTATAACGTTCAACGACATTTTGGAACATCAAAACATAAAACGGCTGCTGAAAAGAAAAAACAGAATTGTGTTCAATCATTGTTGACTGCTTACATACATATGATCCAACTATAAATACAATTAATATGGAGTTATGCAAAATGCTTGTGACTGCAAATATTCCATTGTATAAGGTTAATGATACTGGTATTAGATAATTTTTCAAAAAATTTACAAATCATTCTTTACCTTCTGAAACGACTTTACGAAGAAAATACATGAATTCACTTTATGAAGCTTATCTTTAAGAGCTCCAGAGTAAAGCGGCAAACAAAAAAATTTGGCTATCATAGGATAAAACAACTGACTGTGAACAACGTTTTGTTGCGAATGATGAATATATTGATGCCCTATCCCTAAGTGAACTATTGGTTTTTAAATAGCATCTGTAACTTCGACTGATGTAGATCGAATATTTTTAATGTATTATACAGTCGTATGCGATAATCGAAGATCTTTTCAATTTGAGAACATAAGAAAACATGTTATTGTACACTGTAACAAAAATTTGCTACAATAAAAGTTAAAAATTATTCATATTTAGTATTTCTTTTTGTGCTTTGTTGTGTGCTTTTTATACCCTTCACACAGTGAAAAAGGGTATATATAGGTTTGTCATTCCGTGTGAAATTTCTACAATTTTCATTTCCGACCCCATAAAGTATATATTTTCTGAAAGCTTATGAATAGGGGAGTCGATTAAGCTCTGTCAGTCTGTCCGTCTGACCGTCTGTCCGTGTGTATGTTGAAATCAACTTTTTGAAGCCCCCCGATATCGCTTGGACCCGGGTGAGGTATTAAAATATCAGAAATATTCGGGAGTAGAACGGTATTGAAAATCAGAAACATCGGTTCATAAACAACTGAGATATGAGCAAAAACCCACGACCACCTCGATTTTTTTTTTCACAAAAACAACATTACAACAACAACATACATACATACAAACGTGTATACTGGTTAGAGAAAACGTGGCATCGAATCCCAGCTGAGCCAAAAAAAAAATTTTTTTATATTTTTTTAAAAATTTTTTTATTGTTTTTTTATTTTTTATTTTTTATTTAATATATTATTTATATTTTTATTATTTTTTTTTTTAAATTTTTTTTTATTTTTTTTTTTTGTTTTATATTTATTATATATATTTTAACTATTTTTTTAAAATTTTTTTTTTTAATTTTTTTTTTAATTTTTTTTTAAATTTTTATTTTTATTTTTTTTTTTATTTTTTTTATACCCTTCACACAGTGAAAAAGGGTATATATAGGTTTGTCATTCCGTGTGAAATTTCTACAATTTTCATTTCCGACCCCATAAAGTATATATTTTCTGAAAGCTTATGAATAGAGGAGTCGATTAAGCCCTGACCGTCTGACCGTCTGTCCGTGTGTATGTTAAAATCAACTTTTTGAAGCCCCCCGACATAGGTTGGACCCGGGTAAGGTATTAAAATATCAGAAATATTCGGGAGTAGATCGGTATTGAAAATCAGAAACATCGGTACATAAACAACTGAGATATGAGCAAAAACCCACGACCACCTCGATTTTCTTTTCATAAAAACAACATTACAACAACAACATACATACATACAAACGTGTATACTGGTTAGAGAAAACGTGGCATCGAATCCCAGCTGAGGCAAAAAAAATTTTTTTTAAATTTTTTTAAAATTTTTTTTTTTAATTTTTTTTTTATTTTTTTTTTATTTTTTATTTAATATATTATATATATTTTTATTATTATTTTTTTTTTTTTATTTTTTTTTTATTTTTTTTTTGTTTTATATATATTATATATGTATATAATAATTTTTTTTTTTTTAATTTTTTTTTTAAATTTTTTTTTTTTAAATTTTTTTTTTATTTTTTTTTTGTTTTTTTTAACATACATACGTGAATTTACTGTTATTGCATGACTACACGTTGTGAAGGGTATATAAGATTCGGCACGGCCGAATATAGCGCTTTTACTTGTTTAAACATACATACGTAAATTTATAATTTTACAATGAGATGTTTTATATATGTGTGTTTTTTATATGTATGTACGTATTTTATATGGGATGAATGGTGATACAAACTACTGTTATTGCATGACTACACGTGAAGGGTATATAAGATTCGGCACGGCCGAATATAGCGCTCTTACTTGTTTTTGAAAACTTTTGTGCTTTTTTGCTTGCTTTTTTTAATTTTTTTTTAGCTTTTTTTTGACTTGCCCTGGCAATCACTAAGAAATTATGATGCTTACAATAGAAATCAAAATATATGTTCGATATTATGATTCCTACAATAGAAAACAAAATATATGTTCGATTGGCAATGAATTTTTATTATGCAGCACAAAAAGCTACTTTTGAAAAATTGTTTAATAAAAGTTGCGTACACGATACAAAATAATATTATTCACTTTCACTTAAAAAATTTTAACTTTAACTTTTTCAAAACATATGCCAAAAACAGTGGTTGAAAATTAAGAAATTCTATCGAGTATATTTTGAGAAAAATTTAATTTTATTTGTCGTTTTTTGCATTCGAACTTTTTGTCATATCCGCCAATCTAAAAAGGAGATGATGACACATTTATGTATATAGTTTTTCTGTATAACTTTTACTTATCTCGATTATGGAAATACTATCTTCCTGATGAGAAACGTAATTTTGATAAGTCCATTCAAGAATTAAGGAACATATGTAAGCAATATTTGTGAGATTTATGTATACATGTATACATGTATGTATGTGTATACATAAGTATATGTAATTGCTGTTATCAAAATATGCTAACGATTACTTTGAGTGAACGTTTTGGGTGTAATTTGTTATTGTAACAAAAACAAATTACACGCGAAACGTCCACTCTGAGTTATCATTCGCATTCTAAAAACAGCACATAAGTATACTGTAGTATATGCTGAATATTTGTTTTCGTTTAGCTTCAATATCTTGTGTGTTGGGGGTTAATTTTTTAATTTTGTTATCTACATTATATTAGTTTAGAATGTTTAAGCCATATTGTTACTAGATTAATTAGGCCTTATGGACTTATAATCTGTTTAAATTAATGAATAAATGAATAAATAAATAATAAGTATAATAATAATTATATTAAAGATATTATTATTACTATAACTAATTAGATTTATAGTACATAAGAGCCTACCCAGCAAACCTTAGCTAATCTGGATTTTGACATAATATAATCAAAATAAAGAAAAAAAACATATTTAAATGTGTTGCATTATGAAGTCAGTGGCATTGCAAATAGCCAATAACTTTACTTCGTGTCAACTACAATCATTAGATAAATGACCGATCCGGTCACTACATACATACATATTAGAGCAGTCAGTGAATATAATACACCACCCCCCATACAATTCTTTTAGGAATCAAGTATTATCTTTTGTTCGTTCCTCTTCGTTCTAATTTTCCAAACCAGAGACCAGTTTCTTATAAAATTCAACTGCGACCAATTTTAAGTAAATTCCCAATTTGATATCATCTACCCTTATTAAGATCAAATCACCCATTACTCCATGAAATTATGATACCCAACTGTTTCTTTTGTTGCAAGTTTTCAAAAAAGAGCCAGTAAAATAAACAAATTTTAGTGAATCCTTTGCTTATTTTTTTTTATATAATGGTCCAGGTTTGACCACAATTCAGACAATTCTCAAAAAGATACTTTAAACCAAATAAACAAAATAACTATAAAAAAAAGCATTCACACAAACAATTTTAATGAAGGCACTCTATGGTCTCAAAAATAACAAATTCATTTTACAAGGTGGATTCCACGCTTCCGCCGTATCTTCAGAGAAAAAGTAAAAACTATGTTAAAACTTGAATGTTCGGCAGATTAGCTTTTTTTGAAGCTCTCAGGATGTCGGCGAAGAGACTGTCAATTAAAGCTACAGCAGATGACAACTACTAAATATGTAATTGCGAAAAAAATTAACATTTAAACATTGTAAATTATCTGAAGACTGTAATATAATAATAATAATATTACAATAATATATATTCTTAAAGGGCTCGGAAATAATAAATATTGTAGATATTACAAGCGAAATGACAAAGCTTAGCACCACAGGTGAAGTTTTTAAAAACGAATTATAAAAATATTAATTTTTTTTTTTGTTTACAGTAACGTATGATTCGAGATTTTAAGACTCTGTCCGTGTTTAATTGTCTAAATTATTGAGTTTTGATTCTGACTAAGACCAACGTTTTAGTTTATTTTCAATACCATATATTAATATTTTAAATATGTATGTATATGAGAATACATTCATAATGTCTTATTTGTAACACAGTTCATTATGAAGTGATCTATTGACAAGAGTTAGATTTAACTAAGTTAACTAGATAACTAAAATTGGAAGCAAAAATTAAAACAAAAATCATATTTTAGTTGGGTTTCCATCACGAATGTATTCCTCAAAATTTTTATCGTCTTTTATAGCAGGATCAAAGTCATTTATTATTTGTGGCAGCATCGGATTATCCAACATGGTAGTATGATTTCCTTCGATCACCTTTGTTGTGACTTTTCCGCTAGTAATTCGTGTAAGGCAGTAGTCTTCTTCAATATCCTGCAGAGCAACTTCAGCTGGACGAATTAATGTAATTGGTGTTTTGAGTTCTTCAATATTTTCCAAATCATAAAAAGCCGCCATTTTTATACGTCTAAACATAGCACTGACCATGGTAATTGAGTATTCTTTGCTGTAGAGATCTTGTTTTGCAACATATTCCATAAATTTTTCAAGTTTGGCTTCTAATGTTGGAATCTTGTGGAATACTAATCCAGTTGTTTCTTTTGTTTCCTCCGGAAAGATTAGATTTGTAATAATGGAAAGTAATAAATCGTACAGATCATTGTCATTAAAGTCTTCATTTAACTGAAGTCGGGTAAGTTTAGTCAAGAAGTGAGGAGCACCATCTATGAGTAGCAATTGTCCACGATATCCAGCCTTTTCAAGAAGAGAAGCTAGTTGTAGAGCAACATAAGTACCAAAAGAATATCCAATAATGTAAAATGGTTGTGAAGCACTTAAAAGGGATTTGACATGTTCAAAAGAGGCTTCTGCAATTTCTTGCACTGTTGTCATTTCCGCAAAACCATGTAATTGTAAAACATTAGCCCTATTTAAGATTTGACTGCCGACATTATACCAGGCTTGACCAGCAGTTCCCTCCAATCCGGGTATAATAATTGTCGGAGGCATATGAATTTTTGTAGCATCTGCAGCTGTATTTAGTGGTACAAAAATTTCATTACAATAAGCTTCATCGCCGAGATTTCGTAGTAACATGTCCATGCCCTGTTCTTTCGATTCTGAGGCAAATATCATTTTAACTACATCGGCATTTTCACGCTGGCGTGCATCAGCAAATTCTTGTAATTTCAAGAATGTTAGTAAACGTAAATCTTGCGGTGTAAGAACTAGTTCAAAATCACGTTCCAAAGTCTGTTTAATTTCTACAGCCATCAGTGAGTCCATTCCCATTTCTGATAATGTAGTTCCCAACGATACAGATTTTAAATCTCGAATTCCCATAATGTTCATTACCGTTTCAACGATACTTTCACTGCCGGATCTTCCTGCCCGCTTTTCTGCTACCACCATACTTGACACTATGGCATCTGGTACGGACATAAGTATATCCAACTCTTGCAAACATGAAGATATACGCTGTTGTAAAGTGCCGCCAATCTCCATATCAATCTTGTCTTCTGCCATATCAGCGACTAAGCCAACTTCTCCGACGGCACCCCATTGTATGGCTTTACCTGGAAAACCATTTGCAACACGATCCTCCACTATTCTCTCCATTATTGAATTAGCCATACCATAATTTGTTTGACCGGCATTACCACGACCGCATGATACGCTTGAAAATACAACGAAATGTTTTAACTTAGGACACATCTTGCGGGACAATTTATCCAAATATCTTGTAGCCACTGCTTTTGGTGCAAAGCTCTCTACAAATTTATCCTTATTTAAATTTGTGAATACACCATCACGCAAGACCACAGCCAAATTAAAAATTCCACCGACTGGAGCCATTTGTTCGGCTTCTTCTAATAACTTATAACAGCCCTCATATGTTGTAATATCACTGGTACTGATATTCACAGAACATCCATACGTCTTCCACAATCTAAAAAGAGAGAATTCAGAATTATTTCTTAGTTGAAAGTAGAAATTGTGATAAATATACATACGCAATACGATATGATTGATAATCTTTAGTAATTCCTCTACTAGAACTTAAAACAATATGTTTAGCACCACGCAATGCCATCCAATCGGCTAACTCTAAACCAAAACCACCTAAGCCGCCAGGTATTATGTAGCTCAAGTTCCCATCAAAATAAATTTGTTTCAAAGCATTAACTGGTATCGTATACAAAGATTCGGGATCTTCACGAACTTGAATAATTACTTTTCCTATGTGTTTGCCTCCGACCAAGTAACGGAAGGCTTGTTCTATTTGCGGAGCTTGAAAGACTGTTATCGGTAAGGGTTGTACAATCCCATTTGCAATGTCTATATCAATAATTTGTTTCAAGTGCTTCAAGGAATACAAATACAAACAATATTTAAGTGCCTATGTTCAAAGTTCATTTTTAGATGTTATTTTATTCACCTTAATTTCTGCATCGGTTGCATGCAGCAAACGGTCAGCCAAAACAGCATGAAATGTTAATTCCTTAAGGAAGCAACTCATGCCAAGCTTGCTGTCATTAGCCATATCAAATTTTCCAATCTCGAGGAAATGACCACACGTGGCTAAACAACGCACGGATGCTACTAACTTATCTTCAGATAGTGAATTTAAAACAAAATCCACTCCCTTTCCATTGGTTTCACGATGAATCATATGCTCAAAGGAAGTGTCTCTAGAGTTTCCTATATGAGATTCTGAAAATGGGTTGACACGCATGTTTGTAATAAAAAAAGTTCAAAATTAGTTGATTCATTTTGTTCTACCTTTAAGTTGAGGGAATGTTTCAAGTAGGTATTTCTTTTTCTGTGGAGTACTACAGGTTGTAAACACTTCCATATTGTAGGCCAAGGCAGTGCGAATAGCAGCCAAGCCAATACCGCCGGTGCCAGCATGTATAAGAATACTTTTACCTTTTCGTATATCAGAACACATGAAAAAGGCGTAATATACGGTTATGTAGACTACAGGTACAGTGGCTGCCTCCTTCAAAGACCAATGATCCGGAACTTCCCAAATCAACTTGGACGGCTTTTCTACATATGAAGCAACACCACCTTTAACAACCATACTCATAATACGTCGTCCCGTTTTTGTTTCTATTCCTGAGTACTCAAAGCCCAAAACACAGCTTTGATCGATTCTGCTATCGCCATACAAATCGACAGCCAAACGACCGGTGGCCAACATGACATCACGGAAATTAATGGAGGAATATACCACCTTAATTTGACAGTCTTGAGGATTCAATGGTCCCTCAAACCAGCGGAAGGAAGACAAATCTCCTCGATGTAAAACATTACCATAGACATGATCTGCCCTCGCAAGAGGGCTTTCATCAATCACCAGTTGTAAATGGCGGTAAGTTCCCCATTTTCCCTGAAATATTTAAAGTGATTTTTAACAAGCAGGTGCACCATATTAGGTTGTGCCGAATTTTCGATACCCACCACAAATTTTGTGTACTTTTCGAGTAAAAAATAAATTTTGTTTGCTATTAAAGTAATACAAATACTACTAATTAATTTTTTTTTTAATTAAGTCTTGCAATGAATAAAAGTCTTTAACTTCTACCTTACAAATGATACTACTGCCTCTTTTTTATTACAATTTGTTACCCAGAGGTAGTTAACTTTTTTAGCTAAAATGAAACCAGGACTCAGAATATATATACTTTACGGGGTCTAAAATAGATATTTCGAAGAGTTACAAACGGAATGTAAAAATAAATATACCCCCCAACATTTTTTTGATGGTGAATATAATAATGTTTAACAATAAGTGAACATGTTGAAAACTTACTTGTTGGTATACATTTATAGATAATCCTAAAGCATATTGGTTGTCATAGAATGAATCATTTAAACTAAATCGTGGCGCCTTTGGGTCATTTATGAAGAATCCAGATACCAGATTTCCATCTGGCTCTTTTCGCAGACAGTTTACTAGGCCAATAAGGCCATTTAGTTTTTCATTAGATGCATAAAGTACAACTGGGGTTTTATTGGAAATTGCTTGTTGTACTTGATCCAGCCATTCGAACTCTTGATCTAACTCACTAACCTCGATTACCAATGGTTCGGGATTAAAATTTTTCTTTGTTTTTTGCAAAAACAAAATGACTTCTTCATTGTTATTAAGTGGCATCACAGCTAGCATTTTGAAATTCTCCGGAATTATTAAATCTTCAATATTAGAGGTAGTTCTTTCACGAACTACAAGGTACCCATTGTCTACCAACGATTTAGTAGAGGCTTTTATAGCCTCCTCGTTCATGGGGCCAGCTAAACCGCCGATAATAATAAAATGGCAATTTGATTGTGTGGAAAGTTTACCACTTTCGATGTGTATAGCATTTGGCATATCAGTCAGAGTCTGATTTGACAAGAACATATAATCTCCCGTTATAACTGGTAAATCTTCGACCGCGTCTAAAAAGTTAGATAGAATAGGTAATCGTTCATCTGTATCGACTTCTACAATCTTCATTTTCAATGCTGGTGTATTTTCTAAAGCCAACTGAACACATATGCGCGCCGCATCGACTAAACTCACTACATGTGAAGGAAAATGTGGTAAAAAGTTATATTTTTCTAAAACTGGAACTCCTGGAGGTTTTCGACGTTGAACTGGACTAGCGTGTAATCCTATTAACTCAATTCCACCCGCCACAATTCTTTCTAAGCCACGATCAACATAAACGTCAAAAGCACGATTTTCCGGATCCATTGATGCCATCAGATTAAAGTGATGGAGACCATAAATACGCAGTTTACGAATTTTGGTAGGCAAGAGCAGTGTCCGTGCGTCAGTGCCTAGTATATGAATTTGAAGCATTGCATCCATAAATGTAACCCAATTGTACTTCCATTCAACTTTGCCATAGAGACCATCGCCTCTCGCTTTTTGAACAGCTTGGAAAGTACCATTGTAGTGATAACCACGTAATTTTAATTCCTTGTAAAAGTCCTTCTTTGAAACCATTGGAAAATCAGAGTTAACATTAAAGTTAGGAACCTTGGGAATGGTTGGATTTTCAATTTCGGTTATTCTGCCCGTGACAACTAAAGCTCCCGACTCTGTAATCTATGGTTGATCACAATAAAAAGTATTGAATATTTACAATTGGTAAGCATTAGAGAATTTGATTTATTTTTACCTCAAAGTTGCCAGTGCCATAGTGTATCATAACTGTTAAATCTACACTATTCTTTGCATTTATATTTGTTGCCCTTAAGAATTTTATATCTTCAAATTCAACTGGTACATCCATAAAACTCGGACCATGATACATAAGAGAAAAGGTTTCCCATACATACTGCAGATAACATGTAGCGGGCACCAATATTTTTCCGTCGATTACATGGCCAGTCATAAATCCTTCATCATCGCTACCTAAATTAACTGTAAAAACACGTTCTCCACTGGATTTAGTTTTCATATTCTCATATTTTGTTATAAACCAGTCCTCTTTGTGATCCCAGCGTACAAGAGAACTAACACCGGGTGTTCCACGAGAGACTGGAAACTCGACCTTGGGATAAAGGTTTTGTACGGGTAAGTTAATGCCACTATTGAAAAGCCTGCAGAATGAAAAAACTTTTTAAGTCTTCTGAATAAAAAAATCCCGAATAAAAATTATTTTTTTTTTAGTTTTATATGTTCTATTAATGGTTGTAGGTTAACAACACATAACTAGCAATATATAATGATGATAAAAGTAATTATCACATTTGAATAACCGTTAATTTCATATTGTCAACCTATAACCATCGATATATTAAATCTCAAGGTGCTTATTCAATTATAAGAAACTGTTTGTTTAATTTTCAAAAGGTCTTACTTTCCAAGAGCTGTCAAAAAAAATAATCCATTATTTTTATTTCCTCGCTGCGTAACTGGAATGTGAATACCACTAGGCATTGAGCGTTTTAAAATGGCTTGCAACAGACCGTGAGGAGCAATTTCGATTGTTAAAGAATTTTTCGGCAATAGAGCGAACGTCTCTTCAAATAGCACACTACTTAGTAAATTGTTAGTGTGGTATTCCGCTGAACATAAATTACGACCTGGCTGATCCCATTCATTCTTGGGAACGCTAGAGCTAAGCCATTTTGAGGATCTTGGTTTAGGATTGGGAATGGTTTGTTTCAAATATTTGAGCAGTTGGGGTCCCATGTGCGCTATGTAGCGTGAGTGGTAGGCTATATTAGAGCAGGGAACTTCTTTAGCAAAAATATCTTTGGATTTAAGTTCTTCTACAAATTTAGCTACATCGTCAGAAGGTCCTGATATTGTGCAAGAATCGGCTCCGTTATGGCAAGCCACTTCAATTTTTTCCGGCAGTAATTTTACTATTTTCTTGAATCCAATTCCAACTGCAGCCATTGAGCCTTTTATTTTTTCAATTTCTAAACTGACTTTTCCCCGATAATAAGAAGCCAGAATCATTTGTTCTGGAGTAAAACCGTCATCAGCATATCCGCATCCAAGCTCGCCAACGGAGTGGCCAATTATATAATCTGGCTCTAAATTCAATGATCTTAAAACATCCACTAAAGCGATTTGAATAGCTGCAATGCCAACAAATGAATGCAAAATGTTGTCAAATATTGTGGGGTCCTCCGATGTCAGAATGTGAATGAGATCCAAGCCCTTGGATAGAAGAACTGCATGACAGCGTTCAATTGATTTGCGGAATTGTGGTATTATCATTAAAGAAGTTCCCATTTGCGACCATTGCGAACCCATACCACTGAAAACCCATACAATAGGTCTTTTTATGCCGGTATAGTGCTGCACATCTCTAACTAAAATTGTGGCTGGTTTTTCTTCGTTTTTACTACAAATGCCAAAACCTCGAAAAACTAATCCGGAAACTTCATCATTTTGTATATTGTGTAAAAGTGCTATAAATTCCGCATCTAATGGACGCTTTTCAATAGAATCTAGAATAGTATTTACCGACTCCTCATTTCTACCGGCCCAAGTAACCAGACGCGGAATATCATCTTCCGGTATACCCATATTAACTTTGGGTTTTTCAAATGCTCTTAATAAAGCATGGGCATTGGCACCCCCAAAGCCAAATGAGTTAACTCCGATATATGGCTTTTCCAACTCCATAGCGTCCTTCACCACCAACAATCGCCCCTCGGCCAATGCAGAAATTTCCGGCTTGATTTCCTCAAAATTAATATTGGGTGGTATTTTTCCATTTTCAAAAGCCAAACAAGCCTTTATTAATGAATTAATACCTGATGCAGCTTCCGAATGACCGACATTCGATTTGACTGAACCAACCAACAAAGGAGTTTTACGCTGACTGCAAATCACATTGTCAATCGCACGACACTCCTCAGGATCTCCTACTACTGTACCGGTACTATGTGCTTCCAAATAGCCTAAATCAGTTGGACTTACATTAATCTCTTGATAAAATTCACTTAGTAACTGTTCTTGCAATTTTCCTGAGGGATAGGTGATACCCTCCGGCTTAAAGCCATCACAATTGGTCTTAGAGTACACAACAGTAGCATAAACCCGCTTGGCATTTCTTTTTCGCTGCAAAAACATGCAATTTATCGCTTCCGAACGAGTGTAGCCACTTGCATCCTTATCAAAGGGTCGACAAAAACCATCAGCAGCTAAAACACCAAGTCTGTTGTTAAAACAAAACATTTTTTTTTTCTTAATTATTGTAAAACATATAAACTAATATTTAAACAGACCTGGAAAACTGCAACGTAACAAATGGATGTAATAATAAGTTTGCACCTCCAATAATGGCAGCATCGATTTCACCATTCCGCAAGGCGGTAAAAGCATTATCAAGGGCATACATAGAACTTGAACATGCTGTGTCCACAAGAAATGAGGGCCCTTGTAAACCAAGAGCATACGAAATTCGATTAGCCAACATGGCACGACTGCATCCAGTTATACCAAAACCACCCGAAGATACTTTTTCATAGAACCATGTTTTTTCTGATTCCGAAATACATGAACCAACGTATACTCCAGTTTTGGTACCACGTAAACTTTTCGGATTTATACCTGCATCAATGACTGCCTCATATGCCGTCTCCATTAGTATACGAGTTTGAGGGTCCATGGTGTGAGCTTGTTTAAAGTGAACACCAAAGAAAGTTGCATCAAATTTTTCCAGTTCATAGATTTTTCCGGAACGCTTCGGAATTTCTGGATTAAAATGACGCCATCGACGTTCATCATCATCGACCATATCAATCTAGTACAAATGAAAATATAAACCATAATATGTATCCTCGAAAAAATCTGTCAAAGCGATAGACATACATGCATAAATACAATTTATATTTAAAAATCAAAATATTTTAGAACAAACACATTAAAAAGCTCAATTCCATTAAACGCAACACTTTTAAATAATAATTACTATTTCTTTTAATTGTAATCGTGAAGTTTAAGTTAAGGCTGTAAATTGGTCAAACTTATTTAGTACTTATTTATAGATACAGATCAATAACAATGTATAGAATAATAGGAAGAGATATTACACTATTCGCACGATTTCCCGTTGATGTATTTGGCCCACGGTAAAGGGTTTCCAAGTAAACATTTAAATGTATCATTGATAAATATACACAAAACTTTAATTTTGCCTAAATTATTTAAATGTAATAAATACCAAATTGCTTTATATGTATGTATGTTTGTTCGTTTACTCAAAAGTATTTACTGTATTGTGCAGAACTTAAGTGGATTGCGTTCATTTGATTTTACACAAAACGTAAACAATCCAGTAAAGCTCAGTTAAAAAATATTAAAAACTTATGAGTACACGAAGGAACCCTTTATTGTAATTTCTCTGTCGAAAACAAATATTTCTGGCAACAAAAAAATCATATAACAAATTTTACGGGAAAATCAAAAAAGTCTGTAATACGAAATATTTTTTTATTATTATTTTTATTTATTATTTTTAATTTTTAGCTTTTAGTAATTTTTTTTTTATTTGCAGTCATATCAAACCTACGCCTTTATTACGATTTTTTTCTTCTGCAACGGAAAAGGGCGGCTAAAAAATGCTTCTGGCAATATTAAGGGAAGATACATACATACATCTTTTACTCCAATTATATTTAATTTTAACTAAAAAAAAACTAAATCCTTTTTTTTTAAATCAAATAACAACATACTTTTCATACATATTGTCTGTCTTACTTAGAAATGTTTATGATTATGATGCACCGTATCCAGAAAAATTGTACACTGCTACATTTAAAAAATAACATTTTTATCAAAAAAAATTCTTAGGTGCAAGCGAAAAAATTCCTAATAATAACAAAAACATTTTTCAGAGATCATCTAATGATTGATAAATATTTATAACAAAAGATTGTCGTAATATTTATTAGAATTTCGCACATTTAAATGAGAAGTTCGGTTTATTATTATCTTCTAAAACTTCCTTTATTTAATTATTATTTGTTGATTACTTTTATGTTTGTTTTAATTTTTTTTTTTAATCAAATTTAAATTTAAATTTCATGTCTCTTCAAATAAAAAAACTTGATTTTTTTCTTTAAATAATAATACTTTAACAAAAACTAAGCTTAAACTAAAACAACATTTTACTTAATTTTTTTCTATTAAAGAGTTTTTTGTTTCTCCTGTAAAATTTGTTCGATTAAGCTAAGTTCGTTTGTCTTTCTGTCCGTGTGTATGTTGAAATCAACTTTTTTAAGCTCCCTCGTTTAATTCAGATTATTATATGCTATCAAATTGTCGGCAATGCTGACGAGAATTTTGCTATTGAAACCCAGTTATGTGACATATTATGAGCTGAGATGCGAGCGAGAGAACATGGTTGCCTCTGTTTTTTCTACCCAAGCAATGTCAGATTTTGCTCCTCATACAAACTTTTTTCAAGGACCTGCTTTATAATTGTATTCTTTGTTTTTGATTTTTATTAAATTGTGTTTTTTTTTTATATAAATGAGTGAAAATGAAACGTTATTTTTATTTTAGATTTTTACTTGTATATGCAAAGCTACAACTACAACTTAAACATGACCGCATTTCAGTACCATGGTACTTTGATAAGAATTTGAGGGTGTTAGAGTAAATTGGTCTAAAATGCAAATTGCAAAAAAAAAACACATACGGCCGTAAAAACACTAAACTTTTTGTTTTAGATTATCAATTTCAATGAAAAAATTTTGATTGAAAACGCCAAATATTTCTAAATCTAATATCGAATTAAAATTTTTTCCAAGGACTTTCTTGCATCTCAATAGTGATGATTTTGTCAACTTGAGAATTAATATTCAAGACATTGTCTAAATATAAATAAATTTCCTAAAAGACACGATTTAATAAATTTTTTCATTTATGAAAAATACAATATTTCTGTTCTTCATTTAATTTAAATCAAGATAAGTTTTGAATTAATAAAATAATTTGCACTAAAGAAGTGAAATCCACTTTAATCACGACTTGCACATAATACACGCACCTTATTATAAAGATTATATTCATATTCCGCTATATTATGACAATTTGGAAATTTTCCAGAAATTCCCGAAATTACAATATTATCGCCGTCTGTTTCAGGAAAAATTCTTGAGTATTTCTTGTACTTTTTTTCACTACCAGATGTTAAAGAAATAATTTCTGATTTTTCTCTATAATTTGACATGATGCACTATTTAAACTTTAAGATCTCTTAAGTCTTATTATAATATATCACGATTGGTTTTAATTTTATTTATTTTTTTTTTTACTTAAATCCTTTTTTGTTGTAAATGTAAAGATTGTAAGGAGATACCCGTAATCCAAATAATACGAAATATGTCCAACGATTTGAACGAATTGCCAATGAATTTGCAATTGATTTGCTGCCGAAATTGTGGACTCTTTTATAATTTGATTCCTCATTAAAAATTCCAACAACTGTCAACCATAATACATACACACATTGTATACATTTTAATTACAATTTAACAACTCTGAACTGTAAAAAGAAATCATCCAATATGTTGTATAATTAAGAAACAAATCAGAATATATACTATATTCGGCTGTGACGAATTTTTAATACCCACCACCAATTTGATGTACTTTTGTTATTAACAGTAATCACTATGGAATAATATCTTTATACACATGCTTTGTATAACTTTGATATGCTTGTTAAATGCTTTCGTAAATTTAGTCTTTGAATGAAAATGGACGTTAAAGTAGTTAGGGTGCTTTAATACTAGTGAGATAAGGCCATGATGGCTTTATTGCTCAATTGAATGGGAGAGAAAGCCATATTTTTTCAGAATATTGTTATAATTATTTTTATAATTAATTTTTATTCTTGTGACGCACGCAGGAAAACTTTATTCAGCGAAGCCACCTGGCGCGTCCAACTGGAGGAGAAAACCCGTAAGCACGGCCGCAGGCCGCAGTGTAGAAAAACTTTAGTATGAAAAGCCAGATTTCAATACTTAACTTTAGTGTCTCCGAGAAGACATTTTTTTACAGAATGTTATTATTATTGGAATCTGGCTTCGCATACTAAAGTTTTTCTGCGTTGCGGCCTGCGGCCGTGCTTACGGGTTTTCTCCTCCAGTTGGACGCGGCAGGTGGCTTCGCTGAATAAAGTTTTCCTGCGTTCGTCACAAGAATAAAAAAATGTTTTTTCCCGGAAACAGTAAAGTTAAGTATTGAAATCTGGCCTCGCATACTAAAGTTTTTCCGCGTGGCGGCCTGCGTTCGTGCTTACGGGTTTTCTCTTCCAGTTGGACGCGGCAGGTGGCTTCGCTGAATAAAATTTTCCTGCGTGCGTCACAAGAATAAAAAATAATTAATTACAAAAATAAGAAAAGTATTGATTTTTCCTTTCAAATTTTACTTTCTTTTTTTATTATTACCTCTTAATTATAAAAATAAGAAAACTTTTAATCAATATAAAATGCAAAAGTTCTTCAAAACTGAAATGAGAGATAAAGCCATTTTCTAATATTGCTAATGTGAGATAAGGCCATGATGGCTTTACCTCCCAATCAAGTTTAAAAAAAAAAGACTTTATCTCCCTATTGAATGAGAGATAAAGCCATCATGGCCTTTTCTCACATGGTATTAAAGCATCCCCCAAAGTAGGCGTGTCAATAAAGTTTCTGCTCATAAATACAACTTAGATATTTCAATATAGAGTACTCTATTCGTCCAAAGTCTTTACTCATAGAGAAATTAAATGAATTTGAGATTAAAAAGTGTGCGTGTCACATTTATTTTCCGTTAGAACAAAGCCTTTGACCAAAAAGCAATGTTTGCAAAATTTCATAATCATACTTCTTATTTTGTCAGTTTTATTAGGTTTTAAATTTTAAATATACCGAAAAATATACAGTGCGGTATAAATTTTCGTACATTTTGATCTATAAGTCCTTTCCAAATACAAAGATTTAAGCATTTCCTTTTACTGAGGAATTATGTATTCGAAGTTTCACGGCTCTACGTTAATGCGTTAGGACACAATTGCATTTTATTCGATGTTGGAAGGACATGGTTTTTTCGACCTACTCTTGCATTACGAGCTATATCTTTTTTCCTAATATTCCGATTCAATACCAAACACATCTAGTGTATAAGAAATATTTTGGCAAAATTCGAGCCCCCTAGCTCTTTCGGTCCAACCTCTATCGTGCTTTCAACAGACGGAGAGCCGGATGGACATAGCTAGATTGTCATTAAATGAAACTCCGATTCAGAATATACTTATATACTTTATGGGGTCTAAAATGGATATTTCGATGTGTTACAAGCGAAACGTAAAAAGGAATATACCACCACCATTTTTTGGTGGCGGGTATAAAAATGAACAGTGGTTTTTGGTTTATAAAAGTATAATTAAATAATTTCTATATAATTATTATTGGCTTATGACCACGTATATTATTAATTTTCAAACACCAAATATAATTCCAAGACGACATGGCAATTTCCCTCCGATACTTTGACTAAATGTTTTTTTACGATACAATAAACCGTTGGACTAGTAAGCACTGTGGGTTATAGCCTGTAATTAGTTTTTCCAAAAAAATAATAATTAAATGTCTTCTGTCATGTCCATTGATGATAACTTTTTTTCTCTAATTTTAATTAAAATTAAACCACAGTGCAATTATTTTTCTAGCATAGGTTTAAGTTATGCTGAATTTCTAATTTAAATAATGATAAAATGAAAGTTTTAATTTGTTTTAATTAAAAGTACAATGGACTTTGTAATTATTCACTAAATTAATAATGAAATAAGTTTTTATAAAAAAGATATATGTATGAGTACTTGTTTAGGGGCTATCTAAATTCCTAAAACTGAAATGTTTAATTTTATTTTATCGTGTTCAATTAAAAGGTGACTATGGAGCAAATGTGCGGATACACAAAATTAAATGTATGCAACTATATTGTACTTAAGAAACTTTTCGTCAAGTTTCGTCAAGTGTCATTTGCTTAAGCAAACTGCGAATCTGATCGTACTTTGCTTACGAAAATAGATTTTCATTTGATATGTACACACTGTTGCATTATTTAGCACTCTTTTTATTAATGTTGTCATTTGTTTTTTAAAATTAGTGAAAAAATGTATAAATTTAATAGTTTATAGTAAAATATTTTTACATTTTACACATTAAATAATAATTTTGTGACAATATCAATATATTTAGGATATACAGAAATAAAACAGCTTTTGCAAAAGTACAAATATTTGCAACTAATCATAGTAAGTATTTAAGTTTAAAAAGTACAATATATCCACCGACAAGTCTTCAAAAATTTGCTTAAGCATTTGACAGACTTTTCGTTGGTTTTTGACATTAGCTTAAGCCAGCAAAAGCATAATATAGTTAGGCCTTAAGGCTTTCAGGGAAGCACTAAAGTAAGTGAACAAAATGTTATCAAATCTTATTAAACAATTAAGACTAAAAGAGCTTACCTTGTTCCCTTACAACGAAGCATGTTTGTAAGGGAGTAAAATAACAATGCAGAAATATTTATACGAAAGAGATCGACACGATTAAAAGAAATTATTCTTGTTTTGATTGACTTTTTTATTAAAAACAAAATCAAATTTGCTTAGTAATAAAGTAATTTTTGTGAGTTACGGACGCATGTGCGGTGACAAGTTTTTTTACAAAATAAATGTGTTTTTTTTGTGATTAAAACTTCGGTAAGTATTTTGAAGAATTAAAACAATTTTTTTATAAATAAACACACAAATAATGATAGGAAAAAGTCAATTAAATAAACTGAAAAAAAAAAGAAAAAATTAAAAACATCTTGGCTCTAAGTACCGTACGAAGTGATTTTGAGGTACAGTCTGAAGGTATTTCGTTTCAATGCGTAAAAAATACAAATTCTGTAAATGAAGAGTCGTGCAGTGAGGAACAAAACAATTTAAAATCTGACATAAAACAATGGTTTTTGAAATATTGGCCATCAGTGGAAAGTACTTCTGCTTTACTTCGTATTTTAAATAAATTTGCATCAGATATACCATTAAGTGTAGAAACTCTTATTGGATCTAAGCAAATTGTTCACAAAAAAACTGTAGAGCCAGGATGTTATTTCCATGTAGGAATAGAATTAAATTTGCTAAAATTAGTAGACATAATAAAAGAACAAAAAATTAAAGAATTGATATTAAGAGTTCCGCGGTAGGTCTCTGGCCTATTCTTGGACGTATTGTAAATATGCCTAATGTCAAAGTTTTTCTTATTGGTAGTTATGTCGGAAAACTGAAATGCAAAGATTAAATGAAAATGGATTTGCCGTTCAGGGTTTAAAAGATATCGAAAACGAGGTGAATGAAGAATCTAGAGATGAAATGGTACAATAAAAACATTTAAAGTTATTTGTGTTTTATATACTAAGTGTAAATTGTCTGATTTTCTATTGCAAGGTACACACTGTTAAAACTATTATACATCCTGGTGGTTTAAACAAAAATTTTGACAGCATTTTAACTATGAATATGATCCTTCAATATAATCTTGACGGGAAGCAACGAAAAAAACGTCTTTTTGATTATCCTAAATTTAAATATATTTTTTATAGTAAGTATTATGCAAAATATAATAATATAATGTCTAATAAGCTAATATAAATATACCTTTCTTATCATTTTACAGGAACTAATTTCGGAGAAAAACTTTCCAAAAAGGAATTTTTATCTAACTTAAAAAAAGCCATAAGGTTGACCAAAAATAGATACTACAAAGACACCTCGATAGAAAACAATGATACACGAAATAATAAATTTCTTGACGAAAATTAGAATTGCCATTTTTATAAAAAAAATTAAATAAAAAGTTAGTTTCTAAAATTAATGAATTTAATTTTTCAAAAATATTTTATAATTGAATTGAATTTTTATTTAAAAATTTTTAAATTAAAAAACCCAAATTCCGATTCCAAAGAATTTATATTTTTGATGTTTTCAATACATATAATACAAATCTAATTGTGATTTCTTATTAAGTTTCTAGCTTTACAAATTAAAATGTATGTTCTATTTTTTTAATTGAAGTGTTTCCTAGCTTTTTTATTTTTTTACATTAAACAATTTAAGTATTAACTTTTATGTTTTAAGTATATTAGTTTAAATAGTTTTAACTGCATAAAATTGATTAATTAAAATAAATACATTTAATCCTTTATTTATTGAAAAATCTGTTTTAAATAAAAATAAATTTAAAAAACGTATCCTGGGGCCAAATTACGGCATTCAATATCGATCGAAATTGCAATTTGCATTTTGTATTGGATTCTCAAAAGAATTCTATAATTTTCGATCGATATCGAATGCCGTAATTCGGAACCTGTATTTCTTATATAAAACAAAAGAGGAAAGAAAGTCATACAAGAAGTAAGCACAGTTTTGTAAGCTTCTTTAAGTATAAAAGTAGCGCCACATAGCAGCGCATCGATAAATGCTTTATTAGAGGTGCAAGTATCGCTCCAAATAAGCAATACATTACTTTGTTATGGAAGCGCTTTTGTATACACATGAATTGGTCAACTTTCTATAGGCCTTTAAAAGAGCGCTCTTTGCATACAAAATATAATGCTTCAAAGTGGGAAGTCGCCATACAAAATTCATGCCTTACGTAAGTCAGAGTGTAAGCGAAACTTCTATGTTTCTCCCTTACAAACCTGCTTCTATCGAAGCAGCAATTTTTGTTGGGTATGTATTAAAGTTAACCAAAACAAAACAAACTTAATTAATGGTGCCACTATAATAGTTTTTCGCGTTTTTAATAGCGATATTTAATGTATTGCGTTTTTAGAACCACCATTTCATTCATTTATTGTATTGGCAGCACTAATCTGTTTTTTGTAGCCTAAGTTGGCTACGGGCTACAAAAGTAGCCCTGTAGTCGGTAGTCGTGTAGCGGCTAAAAGAATTATTCTCATAAGCACGCATGTATTCTATTTTTGACATCTTGTAGTCGATGGTCGGTGAACTTGATTGTGTTTATAGCATTAAACATTTGCTTAGATAAATACACTCTTTGGGGCATATTCATAGTCATCAAAAAAGTCGACTTTTACAGTACTTAAGTCAATTTCTTAAAAAAGTCTACTCTAAGTCATTCATAGACAACTTAAAGTTGGTTTTTAACATTAAAGTCGGCTTTAAATTTAAAACCAGCTGAACCTGTTGTTAACTCTATTTAGAATAACATCAGCTGTTCATTGTAAAGTTAAAAGATTTATTGAAAATTAAAAAATGCCAAGATTTCAAGATATTGAAAGAGATTTTTCAATAACTGGTGATTGTGAGGATGATTTTTGTGTAAGGAAGCCTAAAAATTACAAAAATAGATTTAATCCCTTCGACCTAAGCGATGAGGATTTTTATTCCCGCTACAGGTATGACAAAATTACAACTCGTTTTTTGGTAAGCTTTGGTAAGATGAATGCATCGTTTCCCTTATAGCTTTCCACGAATTTTTTTCCTGTTTTAATGAAATATCATTTCCTCTGTTTTCTACCACATCCAAGTGTGCGTTTACACACTCCCAGAGGCATTCTTTCTCAGAAGCACTCCAATTTGCATCTCTTGGCTTTTTCAGTTTCTGAAAGTAAAACATTTATTAAATGCCAAACTAAAAATATATCACACATATGTACATGTGTATGTACATACATAAATATGTTATTGAGACTTACCATTTCTGTTTTTTCCATTATTTTAATAAATTTTGATTTTATACATAGATGTAAAACGTTTTAAAATTTTTATTTTTTAATAGGTCTGTCTGCGTACTTTTCCAGTAGCAAATACTCAGTAAATTTTTTTGGGAGAGTAAGACCAATTTTACTCTGGCGGCTAAAAATATATCAAAAAGTACGCAGACAGTATCCAGTAAAATTTTGCAAGAAAACAGCTGATCGGTGTGTAAACAATTGAAATTACAAAGCAAAAGAGTTTTAGCATATGTGTACGCGAAAGTGAATTCTCGCGGTAAATTAAAAAATGCTAATTTTATCGGTTCTGCCATCTCCAATCCACTTACATTACGGTAAAATGTTGTTTATTATCTATATATATAAAAGTGAAACTCTGTGTGTGTGTGTGTGTGTGTGTGTGTGTGTGTGTGTTAGCTATAGACTCCGAAACTGTAAAACCGATCGGACTCAAACTTTGGCAAGTTGTTGTACACATACCAGGGAGTGTTTATGGGTGAAAAAAAGTGGGCGGGGCCACGCCCATAAAAATTAGTTGTCAGTTTAAGCTACTTGCACTTGACCGATTTTTCTGAAACTTTGCACACATATCGAGCTGTCATGACTAAATAATTTTGTGATAAGAAAAGTGGGCGGGGCCACGCCCCAAAAAAAGTTTTAATTTTGAGGTACTTGCACTGAACCGATTTTTCTGAAACTGTGCACACATACTAAGCTGTCATAACCATATAGTTTCGTGATTAGAAAAGTGGGCAGGGCCACGCCCATAAAAAAAGGTTATAATTTTGAGGTACTTGCACCAGACCGATTTTTCTGAAACTTTGCACACATATCGAGCTATCATGACTAAATAATTTTGTGATTAAAAAAGTGGGCAGTGCCACGCCCATAAAAAATAGGTATCATTTTGAGGTACTTGCACTGGACCGATTATTCTGAAACTTTGCATACATATTGAGCTGTTATGACTTTACAATTTCGTGATTAGAAAAGTGGGCAGGGCCACGCCCATAAAAACAATTATAATTTTGAGGTACTTGCACTGGTCCGATTCTTCTGAAACTTTGCACACATATTGAGCTGTTATGACTTTACAATTTTGTTATTAGGAAAGTGGGCAATGCCACGCCCATAAAAAAAATTATAATTTTTAGGTTTTTGCACTTGATATTCAATTAAAATTCAGAATGCATTTCGATTCATTAAGGGGCGTAGCAACGCGCGCCGGGTTTGGCTAGTAATCTATATATATAAAAGTGAAACTCTGTGTGTGTGTGTGTGTGTGTGTGTGTGTGATAGCTATAGACTCTGAAACTGTAAAACCGATCGGGCTCAAACTTTGGTAAGTTGTTGTACACATACCGGGGAATGTTTATGGATGAAAAAAAGTGGGCGGGACCACGCCCATAAAAAATTACTTATCAGTTTTAGCTACTTGCACTTGACCGATTTTTCTGAAACTTTGCACACATATCGAGCTGTCACGACTAAATAATTTCGTGATAAGAAAAGTGGGCGGGGCCACGCCCCTAAAAAAGTTTTAATTTTGAGGTACTTGCACTGGACCGATTTTTCTGCAACTTTGCACACATATTAAGCTGTCGTGACTTTATAATTTTGTGATTAAAAAAGTGGGCGGGGCCACGCCCATAAAAAAAGGGTACAATTTTGAGGTACTTGCACCAGACCGATTTTTCTGAAACTTTGCACACATATTGAGCTGTCATGACTAAATATTTTTGTGATTTGAAAAGTGGGCAGTGCCACGCCTATAAAAAAAAGGTATCATTTTGAGGTACTTGCACTGGACCGATTATTCTGAAACTTTGCACACATATTGAGCTGTCACGACTAAATATTTTCGTGATTAGAAAAGTGGGCAGTGCCACGCCCATAAAAAAAAGGTATCATTTTGAAGTACTTGCACTGGACCGATTATTCTGAAACTTTGCACACATATTGAGCTTTTATGGCTTTACAATTTCGTGATAAGAAAAGTGGGCAGGGCCACGCCCATAAAAACAATTTTAATATTTAGGCTTTTGCACTTGATATTCAATTAAAGTTCAGAATGCATTTCGATTCATTAAGGGGCGTAGCAACGCGCGCCGGGTTTGGCTAGTATTTTATAAACGTTAAAAATCAGCACAATTCTAACTACTACCCCTGCCATTGTTAAATTTCAATTTTTATTTTCGTTTCACAAAAATTTTTTCATAATTAGTAAATAAAAACAGCTGTTCAAACTAGTTGCAAAATCTTGCAAGAAGAAATTTCTCCAACAACATTTTGCAAGTTCTCAACTTCCAACTGTCAAAAAATTTTCTTTTTTGCTCTCTCGCTGCAAGAGATTTTGAGTACGCAGACAACATTTTGCAAGATTTTGTAACATTTTGCATAAAATGATGCAAAATATGTGTACGCAGACAGACCTATTGTTTGCTTCAACAAAAGTAAACAAAAGAAAAGCAGCTGATCAAGTTGCCATTTTTTATTTTTTAAAAAGAAATTGTATGCCAGAGTTAAGCAAATAAGAGTTGACACCCATTTAAAGCCAGCTCAACTTAAAGTATACTCTTTTTTTGACTATGAATACCAAAAAGATAGTAAAAGCTTTTAACTTTAAGATTAACTCTAGTAAGAGCCGACTTTAGTTTGCGACTATGAATACAAGCCTTTATCTTTGTTTATCATTCTTTAGCTATTTATAAGTAACGATACTTATGACAACAAAACTGTAGTAGTTTCCGAGTTAACTTAGCTTTCATGATTTTTCCGTTAGTTTTCTTTTTAAGTTTTAATGAAACCTATCGCTAAGAAAATGTCAAAGGGTAAGTAGTGAAGATACTGTGCTTTTCGTCTTTGCTTCAGTTGAGTGTTTGTGTGTTAGAACTGCGTAACTCATGAACGAACAGATTAAGTTGAACGAAGTGATCCGATTATTTTACTGAGCGCTTCTATTTCAATGTTCAGGATATTTTATGACAAAGATTTGGCACAGCTCTAATGTTAGGATGTTTTACGTTTAAAATTCACTTTATTAGTAATTCCTTTGTAACAATTTCAGTTAATCTAGACCAGTGATGGTATCTGAGAATTTTAATCTTGTGCCAAAATTTTAGCTAGAAAGTGCCATAACAAATATATACACATGTCTACTTAAAAAAATTAAATCCATTTATTCAGTTTTTTTATTAATACATTTTATTAAGACGAATTGACGAAAGACTTCATTATTTAAAAAATGTATACAGATAAATATTGTTATTATTTATTAAATACATACATATGTATGTATTTTGAGAATGAGAAATAAACGGACATAGCTAGATCGTCATAAAATCAAACCCCGACTTAGAAAATATACACTTTATGGGGTCTAAAATGGATATTTCGATGTGTTACAAACGGAATGATGAAATAAATACAGCACCACCATTTTTTTTTTTGGTGGTGGGTATCAAAAACAGAGTTCAAAATCATCTTCCTATGCAGTCATCTGATTAAATCCACCCTGAAGATGTAGGATGTCATTAATTTTGAACTAATACTTTCAGAAAGGGGATTTTGTGTCATTGTTGCAGTTTTTAGTAGTATTTACAACCGGAAGAAAAAGCATGTATTTCTTTTTAATTAAAAATATATACATATAGGGTCTGCCATCTAACGTTTTTTTTCAACTAGTGCTTATTACGTGAATGGTAACACTTAGCTCATGCCTAATTTGACAGATTATTAGTGCGACATTACTTTGGCCGATTTTGCCAAAAGAAAATCATCTTGTCAGATGAAGCTCATTTTGATCTTGGCGGGTATGTAAACAAGCAAAATTGTCGCATTTGGGGGACAGAAAACCCGCACGCATACATTGAAAAGCCGATACACCCAAAACGAGTCAGTGTTTGGTGCGGATTTTGGTCCAGAGGCATAATTGAGCCACTTTTCTTCGCAAATGAGCAAAGAGTGGCCGTAGTCAATGGCGATCATTATCGGGCCATGTTGAACGAATTTTTGTTCAACAAAATTGAAGAGGAGGATATTGGCAACATTTGGTTTCAACAGGACGGCGCTACGTGCCACACAGCCGAAGCTACACTTTTTTTATAGCACTTTTTTGAAAAAGTGCCAAAATTTTATTGAGCATGCCATGGTACCATTAAACAACTAATAGTGCCAGAAATAACACGATTATGCCACTTTTGGCAACAGTGATCTAGACTACAGTTATACAATTATGTATCATGTTGTACTTTTTGCGACATTTGCTTAGAATAATGTAGCGTTTCCAATATATTCGTGTTGTATTGATTAATAGACAACTGAACATACTTTCCCTCAACACGAATATATTGTTTACAAAAAAAAAATATATACATATATATTTTGTTGTATTTTAAATGCCATTAGTTTTATCAAATAGAATGAAAATGTTTAACTTTAGGCGCATTTTTTGTTAGGATGTCAGCTACCATATCATTGGTATTTACATACTTTAATTCAATACTTTTATCGTTCAATTAATTTCTAACAAAATGATGTTTAACATTAATGTGTTTGATGGCTGCATGATGTGTGGGTTTTTTTTTTTTTGCTATCTGTTGTGCACCTAAATTATCGCTATTTATAGGAGTTGTTACTTTTGAAAACAACAACCCAATTTCAGAAGTAAATGTTTTCAAATACACTGACTCTTTAACTGCTGTCGCAATTCTATGTATTTAGCCTCCATGCCGCTTTATCCCTGCTTCTTTGATTCCCAAGTTAAAGTACAACCACCTAGCAAATAAATAAGCCCTGTGTACGTTTTTCGGTCGAAAACTTTGCTACCCCAGTCTGCGTCAATTAAACCCTCAATCATTCTGCCAGTTTTACGATGATGTAACTTATAATCAATTGTGTTTAATAAATATTTTATTACATGTTTTACACCAGTTTGGTGTTATATTAATTCACCTATAACACTTTGGTATTCAGTTAAGTCGAATCTAGTGCAATCTTTATTGTTGCAATAAATTTGAAAACCCGGTTCTAAGGGCGTTGACGACGATCAGCATTGGCATACAATTTTTTATTGATCTACTAGCAATGATGATATCATCTAAGTTTACACCTATTTAATCAACACAACCATTACTATTATTTCCTAACGATTTAAGAACACCATCTAGTTCTGAGTTCCACTCTCTGCCTGCCTGTCTTTATTTGTCTTTGTTTGCATCAACAAAATGTTTAGGCTGACGCATGTATACTTCATCACTTAACTCACCATTCCGATATGCGGTGCACACTGCACACTCCATCTGATGTAAAAACATGCCAAAAAACAGCCAAGGCTAGCAGTAAACGTGTGGTACAATATTTTAAAACTGGTGAAAATGTTTATTAATAATTAAAGCCGTACTTTTGGGAGCAGCCTTTTGCTGCCAATATAGCTTTAAACTTTTCAACGTCACCGTTTTCGTATCCTTTTATAGTTAACACCCATTTTATGTCCGCTCACTTCACCACTTTAGTTAGCTGTTACATCACCTGTAAATAAATAAGAATTACTACTTGAAACACATTCTTCATCTTTATGGAAATCGTTTTCCAAAAAAAATACGTTTCTAGCTACCCTAATAGCTTTTTTCTGTTTTATCGTATAGCCTACAAGCTTTTGCTTTCTCAGAATATTCTACAAAAACACATTGTTGACCCCTTGGTTGAAATTTGGACTTTATTTTCTTATTGTATTACAACCATATTTTCTAAATAAATACTTTACGTTGGGTAGTCTACACATTCCATGTTTCGTGCGGTGTAACATAAGAAAGTACTTTTGTTTGACAACGATTGCGTATATAAGCCGCAGTATTAGTTGCTTCAGCCCAAAGAAAATGTGGAACCTTACTTTCCTCAAGCATAAATCTTGGCATCTCAGTCAGGGTTCTGTTGGCCAGCTCGGCCACCCCATTCTGATGAGGAGTGTAGCATACTGTGGTTTGTCGTTGTATACCGTGCTCATCTAAAAAAAAATTCTTGTTGATATACTTCTTTCCGTTATCGCTTCGTATACATTTAATTTTTTTCCAGTCTGTTCTTCACACATCTCCCTTTAAATATTAAAAACACTCAACGCGTCATATTTTCTCTAAATGTATATAGAAATATCTTAATAAAGTAAGAAAAATCTGCGATGAAAGTTATAAAGTTAACAGAACCTCCTATAGAATTTACCCGTATCGGGCCACAAATATCTTCCAATAAGGTATATCTGTGTACTTTTTAAACGATTTGCTTGTAATTTTGCATAAACTAGGTACAAATTTTGCCTGAATGTTCAGTAACAAAACTAATATCTGTCCCATCTACTACGTTGCGTTTTTATAAGCTTTGTAGGCCCAAAACGAGATTGTCAAATTTGGCATTTTGTTATTTTCTTTTAATGACATTACCATTTCCTTATTTGTAAAGTATGCAAGAAATATACCGTTTCTTAAATTCGCTTTAAACATAGAATTACCATTCTTTTTGATAACAGTCTTATCGCTGGCAAAATTCACTGTTAAGCTTTAATTTAACATTTTACAGGATATTAGAGTGGTGTTAGTAGTATTTGATTTAAGGTATATTCATGCAGGATATGCAACGGCAAATTGATACAACAAAGCAACTTTTGAGGGAATGTTTTATGTTAAGGCCAATTCGTATATCAGGGATGGAAGTGTTATTATGACATTAAATAAAATTTGATTAAAAAGAAGAAAAATTTTTGTAACATATTATTAATGAAACAAAAGCAACAAATATAAATAAATTTAGAACATTTATTATCAAATAAGTACACTTAAGTTAATTGTTTAATACCGCAGCCGAAATCACATTTTTCTTCCCTGCAAATTCACCCAATTTTGACAAAAAGGTTCTCCATAAGCTCGGCTAATAATTTCACTTGTTTAAGCATAACATAAGGTTACTGAAGCTGTAGAAGGCTCCAGAAAGGCCACTGTTATTATAAACAGTGACTCCCTGTCTCCACTTCGGAAGACTCAGGGAAAGATATACTATGGTTTTGGTACTATCTTTTTCCGGGTCTATAAGGGTGACGACAAGGATCCCTCCATGAGCTGTGATGATGAATCTGCTCTTTCATCGGACATTGATGACACCCAATCGGTCTCAGGACTAGTGGGGGAATTCTTTGGTAAGATGGATGTGGCAGAAGATGAAGACGCCCTACTAAAATCTGACGACGGTTCAGAGGACGCCGATGTCACAGTCGTCCACAGCGACCAGCTACATTGAAGGTTACTCAGATTAACCTTCACCACTCAAAAGCGGCGTCAGCTGCCCTAATTCTCCGACTGTCTTCAGGCACGAAGGATCTTATATGTGTCCAAGAACCATTTTTGTACAAAGACAGGGTTTGCGGGCTAAACAAGGATAGCTACTACATTCTGCATGCAGCCGGACCAGGTAAGACCAGATCTTGCATTATGGCCAAAAACAATTTTAAAGCTTTTGTTTTATCCGACTTCAGTGATAAGGACACCTGTACTATAGCCATCGAGAACAAGAGGCGAATAGTCTGGCTAATGAGCTGTTAAATGGCGCGCGATACTGGAGTGGACCCACCTAACTCCATCACTTACGCGAACGAAAGGAACATCCCTCTCATAATTTACGCGGATGCCAACGCGCACCATACCGTCTGAGGTAGATCGGATACCAACCAAAGGGGTGAGTCACTCCTCGAATTTATAATTGAAAATGGACTAACAGTAGTTAATAGGGGTAATGAACCCACCTTTGTAGTTACTAACAGGAGGGAGGTTTTGGATGTTTCTCCTATTAGCGATAAGTATGTGAATTTGATAGGAAATTGGAGGGTGTCAAAGGACTGCTCTTTTTCCGATTACCTATGTATCGACTTCGATTTATTTTTCGAATTAGATTCTGAGTGTCATTTCTTGAATAGGAGAAAGACAAATTGGTCTGTTTATGCTGAGGTGCTCAATAGAAAGCGCTCTTCATGTCCAGACTCCATCGACGATAAGTCCACTCTGGACTCCGTAACTGAGTTCTTGAGTAATATAATGGCTGAGGCAACCGATAACTCCTGTAGGAGAACTACTAGGAAAGGTAAGGCCATGCCCACTTGGTGGAATGCTGAAATTGCGGAAAAGCGCAAAAAATGCAGAAAACTATTCAATGAGGCTAAAAGGAGTGGATATTGGGCCACATATAAATCCTCGCTAAATGGGTTTAAAAACCTTATCAGAAGAGCCAAGAGGCAATCCTGGAAAAAATTCTGCAGTGAGGTGGAAAATTCTTCGGAGACAACTCGGCTACGAAAGATTTTATCTTCGAATCCAACAATACCATCATACATACAGAGGGCGGATGGTTCTTGGACCACCAGTAGCAAGGAAACGCTGGAGGTTCTCATGGAGACACATTTCCCAGGCTGTCTAGAGCAGGTCTCTCCTCCTGCTGTTGACCACACGGATGCATATGACATATCGAATCTACCGATCACTGAGCATCACATAAGATGGGCAGTTAGTAGTTTCCATCCCTTCAAGTCTCCAGGTCCTGATGGCATAATTCCAGCGGATCTACAGGAGAACATCGATATTTTAATGCCATGGCTTCTGGTGATATTCAAGGCATGCTTGCATTTATCCCATGTCTCATCGAGGTGGACATCCTATAAGATTATTTTCATACCCAAGGGAAGTAAGGCCTCGCATACAAGGGCCGGAGACTTCAGGCCAATAAGTCTCTCCTCCTTCCTGCTTAAGACTCTGGAGAGGATTATTGATGTTTATATCAGATCGTCTCTAGGACCAGATGCTCTCACAGCATGCCTATACGAAGGGCAAATCTACGGAAACGGCGCTACACGCGCTGGTTGACCATATTGAAAAATCTCTGAACTACAGGTACTACACCTTGGTCGCCTTCCTTGATATTGAGGGCGCCTTCAAAAACGTCAAACCGGATTCGGTTTTGAACGCCTTAAGACAACTGGACATAGATCCTGCGGTCACCGATTTTGTAGGGAAACTACTGAAACATAGGCGTATAGAGTCAACTTTGGGCGCCTCTAGATCTCTAAGGTACAATGCAAAGTGGCGTACTTTCTCCACTACTATGGAATATCAACATCAATATCCTGCTTAGAGTCATGGAGAATACATCCTGCATGACTGTTGCTTATGCGGATGATGTGGCTGTGGCAGCTACGGGCAAAGATCCTGGACTGCTCTCGGAGCTCTTGGAATCTGCGCTGACATTAATACTTAGATGGTGCCAGGGATGTGGGCTAGGAGTCAATCCTGCCAAAACGGAACTGGTACTGTTCACAAGGAGGTATAAAATACCGACCTTTGGTACGCCTAGGATAGATGGAGTGGCACTAGCGGTATTCGATAATGCCAAATATTTGGGTCTCGTATTGGACAGCAAACTAAACTGGAACCTGAACACAGAGTCTGAACCACTAAGGCGGCAACTGTATTATACTGCTGCAAAAGGGCAATTGGCCTTAATTGGGGTATTAACCCCAGGAACTTATACTGGCTATACAATTCTGTCGTCAGATCAATTCTTTATTACGGAGCGGCAGTCTGGTGGGTGGCGCTGGAAAAGATAATTCACCAGGACAGATTCGAACGTATTATGAGAATGGCTGCGATTATGATAACAGGTGCTGTTAGGACCACACCATCTAAGGCACTGTTTAGCCTCAGTGCTGCGAACACCGCACTGAGGCTGAATACCACAAGGGCATGGAAGTATGTGAATTATGGACATGCGATAGTTTTGAGTATGATCAATATTGCTTCTCCTATTGATTACAAGGTACCTGAACCAGTATTCGATTCGGGTTTCGTGACGAATAAACCTTTTCGATCCAGTTGGGTTTGGAATTGTCCCTTAGGCTACCGGATTACTGTAGCGTGATACAGGCCGAATTAATGGCTATTAGGACAGCCGCGGAACAGATTCAGTATAATGAAATATCTGGCAATGATCTGGCAGCTAATCTCGCATCGATTCTATTTGGATGCCAAGGAAAGATAGGTGAGAGAAGCCACTTGTTTGGAAACCAGAAAGATATGGCCTGACATGGATGTGCATAGGACGCAATATGCAGTGAATATGCCCCGAATCCACCCTAGGAACCTCATAGCGGTCATTACCGGACACTGGCCTATAGGTACACATGCGAAAAGGCTGAGTATCCCTTACAACGACTTCTGCAGAAGTTGCGATAACGAGGAAGAGGAGGAGACAACTGAACATCTTCTCTGTAATTGTCCTGCATTCGGGGACCTGAGACACCAGATTCTAGGTCAGCGAATACTTGTGAGTAAAACTTGTCTTTCCGCAGTTGATCTGGGAAAGATCCACACCTTCATAAACAGGGCAGGATGGCTGAGAAACGACGGCCAGTGGACATAGACGAACGGGTGTTGATGCCTACGGTATCACAACGGGACCTTCGGAGGATCCAAGTGAGCTATGCCTTCGATCGGCTGCCGGATCTAACCTAACCTAAGCATAACATTGCCGATGCCCGTAGCTTTTACACTCTCACTTGTTGCAAAAATACCTCTTCATGTATTTTTTTTTATGTTTGAAAATGCAAAGTAATCTCTGCACATGTGTGAAAATGCGCCGCTGACAAGTATCTAGCTTAGTTCACTATAAACGAATTCGCCCCAACTTGCACTGAAGGCTACTGCTGTATTATTTTTGTAATTGTTGCTGTTAGTACTTATATTTTAAGATTTTATATGACCTTTTTTGCCGCAACTGTAACATCGGATATTTTTGTTGAGTTGAATAATATCTGACTTGAGGGTTTGATTATGATTTTTATGGAATTTAATCCGTGTCTCGCAACGCATGCCCGCTCTCTTTTCTTACAGAATGTACTGGGTGCAATATTCAAAAAAAATTTCATTAATTTCTTTAGAAAGCTTAAAAAAAATATCCTAGATAATTTGTCTAAAAGAGAGTACGTAAAAGTGAATTAAATTATTTTCATGGAAACTTTGTAGACAAGACGTTGTTCTTCCACTTATATTTTTTAAGAAAAAACGTTTTTTGAGAAAAATAACCACCTAATATACGTGATCAAAATTTAACCCTTAAACTTTAACTGCCGTATTCATAAAAAATATTTTAGGTTTATTGAATGCTTATATGACAAATTTCTATGCAACATCTGTCAAATAAGCTTTTAATAAACCTAAAATTAAGTATTAAAGCAATAATTTAATCAACTTAAAATCTCAATTTGACTCCTATAATTTCATCATAAAACAAAGAATATTGCTTAAGATTTTCTGAAAACAAACAAACATTTCTAAGTGCATTGGCACATTTTTGTTGAATTTCAAATTTTTCAGTCACTATATCTTGCGAAAGAGCCATGATAATATGCCAAGTTTTGCGCCAAAGCTTACTTTCTTACAGGCTTGGTTAATACAAAATTTTATCAAAATGGGAAGTGGTGAGATCCAAGGTTGTCGTTTAAAAGAACTTTTTCGGTTAAGCGTACTGACATGTTTTCAGAATTTTCGAGTGAACAAAGTTATAAAATATGACATTAAAAATATAACAGAAATTTTTAAAATAATTCAAAAATAATAATTAAAAATATTTATTTCCACTTAAGCGAATTCCTTAGTTAAACGGTGTTAACGGGTAAAACTTATTCTAATTCGACTTTATATATTCACAGCATTGTATTATTTTTGTAAGAAATTTCGGCAAACAAGTAAGAATTCTATACAAAGTCTATTAAATTTTCGACCGAAAAATGTAAGAAGTCTTTGACTTGAATTCTGGCGGAAATGTCGACTTATCTGAAAATAATCTGATAGAAAAAGAAAGAAAAATCTAATTTTTTATGAGACATTCGTGCAGACTTCTTAAAGAAATCTGAAAAAATATTTAATAACATTTTTTTTTTTTGAATATAAAACTTAATTTTTTTTTATAATTTTGTATATCTATATATCTATATTTTATAATCTACATATATAGATATAAAAACCAGTAACGTGACTGCCTAATTGATTTATCATCGCTCAGCCCAAACCCAAGGAGCTAGAGACATGAAATTGGACAATTTGGACAATAGGTTGCTCTCTCCACTTATAGTTTTAAAAAGGTATTTTTGGAATAAAAAGAGTAAAAACGGGTTAAATCGGCAACCTTATATCTACTAAACCAAAAATTATACAAATTAATTTGGAAGAGCATCTTAATATACACACATCAAGCTGACCTAAGGGAAAACAACGGATAATTACTATAATTTGTTACTTGTTTGTTAACCTATGTAACTTCTAAGCGCATAAAGCTAGAAAAGAAATAAATTTTATTAGTTAATCCGCGAAAAAAGTATTACCAGGGTGTTTTCATAGTCGCTTGTATAAGGGGTTAAAATTGTCCCTCTTTTTGGTACTAAAATAAACTCTTATATTATTTATACAATAGGACATAATTTAATAATTATTATCTCCTATTAGAATATGGAATATTATTTAGGTGAAAATTTGAGAAACTTTTAGGGGGACGAAATTATTAACTATAATAATTACAGGGCCAATTAAATATATAATTTATTAAAAATTGAAACAGGGTGGAAAGAAAAAATGCGGGAAAACACTTTGGTACTTTTTAGAATATAATTTTTTTTATGCAAAAAATAGTAGATTCACATACCTTTTATCATGTCCATTAAAATATTTTTTTGTTACATAGATATTTAAAAAGTATGAAGTTTGAATTTATACATTGACATGGAAAACCCAAAACGATACTTTTGCTTTTTTGTTTTTTTTTTTTTTTTTTTGGTATTTTTTGAATCTTCTACCTTACTAAAGGTAGAATTATAAAATCAGAAACTATTGACCGAGCTGAGAATGAAAATGTTATGTGAGACCAGTGTTGTTAACGGTAATTAAGAGTCTCAAACGGCAGGTAGGTAATTTTGATATTTGTACCGTAATTTTAAAAAGTTTTTATTTTTAAGTTTTAGACCCCAAAAGTTTTTTTCCAATGATTCTATACATGACATACATATTTCTCATATAAACATATATTAAAAGGTACGGTTTCATTACAACTATGCAAATTATTAAAGTTAAATTCGTTACGTTTTTGCCATAAATGCAAGGCGAATTCATTAAAGATGTTGATAAAACTGACATTCAATTTGGCGTTTTGCCTTCAATATAAAGAAAAGTGAAGATTCCATAATGTTTTCTGTTTTAATTTATTTTATTATTACTAATTTATTTTTTTTTAAGTTTTGTTGTTTTTTAAATAAATGTATTGAATTACGAATATTAACTCGTTTAACAATATTATTTTTGTACAAGGCTTTGTGTACGGTAATTTTACCTTAAAAATAGTAATTTTTTTAGGGCAGTACGGAAATCGAAATAAAAAAGTTAACATCACTGTGTGTGACCAGTGAAGGAAAATTGAAAACTTGAGATGGTACTGACCACCGAACAAAAGAGTACTTTTTTCAAAATGTTGGTACTTTTTCCAAACATATTTTTTTATTGGAAAATAAAAATAAAAAACAGAAATACATAAATTTAAAAAACTAATTTATTTTAATAAAAAATATATTTTGGTTATGAAACTTGAAACTATTTTATTTTTGATATAAACATTTATGTAAGTGCATATGTATGTATGTACATACACATGTATTTCCATAAAATTTAATATAAAGTACACAAATTTCTATGTCTTGGACTGTTAGTCACTAAAGAGATCATGAGTAATATTATAATTGTAACAACAAGAATCATTTGATTTTAATAGATCTTTAGTTTTAATTAAATTTGAAAGAGTTTGTACTTGCAAACGATTTCTTTTTTTCGTTTTTTTATCATTTTGCATTGCAAAAATGCGCTCACTGCTGCTGACGAATGGCGCGCCATGTCTGCAGTGCAATTCACTTCTAATAAATTAAAGGCGTTAATTTTTATGGCCACTTTCAAAGTTATTTAAATTAAAAGAATACGTAAGCGGTTCCCATTGCTCTAAAAATCTTTAAACACAGCCTGTCTCGAAAGCCATCTAGTTTGGGCATACCGTAGAATCACGTGAATTTCTGTAAAAAAATAGTCTTGAAATTTTTGAAGTTCTTCGTTTCGGCTCGAGCTATTACAAAAGTAAAAACTTATTTTCTTCATAAATTTATCAATTTCTGCAGACGAATCTAAGTTTAAATTATGGCATACACAGCCATTTACGAACAAATTTGAAAACAATTTCTTTAATCTGGCCTGAACACCACTAAATTGCCCCATCATTACATTGCAACTATCTGCCGTAAACGCAATCATTTTTTCCAGAGGAATATTGTTTTTCCTCTAAACTTGTTCAATTTTGTCTGTAATTCCTTTTGCAGAAGGTTTGCTTAAAGGTTCTAATGATAGGAACCGATCTCTGCATTTTCCGACGAAAGTTGTCACAACTACTGATAATTTATTTGGGACCGTACAATCATTACTTTCATGAATAATAATTGAAAAATAATTATCACTACAAAAGTTTTTGATTATTTTTGTATTTTCTGGTGCGATTACAGATGCTTTAATATTTCAAGCCTTATGCCGATTAATTACAAATTGTTTATTTACTTGCGAATCAGAAATTCTATTTTTAATAATGTTGTTGAGGAGGTGGTCAAGCATTGCAAATGGTAAATTGTGTTATGCCACAAACAAACACAACGTTATTTCTAATTAAATATGTTGTCAATGTTAAAAAAAATAGCATCGCAAAATTTCAAAACAACAAGGGAAGCATAACAAAAAAGAGTACTAAAATTTACGTGGGGGTACGGTGGTATTTTTTAAATGAAAAATAACTGAAAATAGTACCATAGTACTGAATTTTCCATCACTGTGTGTGACCGTATAGATACTTTTTTGCATTTTTATGGTACTTTTTGTATTTTCTAAGTTTGTGAAGCTAGAATTCGAAAATAATAGACTATTGATTACGATTGAGACTGAAATGTTACGGGCTTCCAAAAAGGCTACTTCTTCACATTTTATGTGGTCCTTCTTGTATTTTTTCGTTTGTGAGCACAGATTCTTTCAATTAATAACTACACCGCTCGACAAAAAATTATTTTTTGTCTTCCCGTTAATGACTGGTTCTCGAGTTAGGATGAAATATGTTTCCGTACCTGACTAATTTAGGGGAAAGAATTTGCCACGCCCATAAAAAAAATCCCGATCTGATGGAAAAAAACCGACAGCGGATTTGAGTTCAGCGCATCAAAATCCATATAGTTCACATAGTTTTATTTAATGAAGGATTTTGCTGCTGAGCAGTGTTATTGAACCGAAATCTAACTCTAAATGTTCTGGACAACCAAAAAATTATTTTTTATCATTTTCATGGCATTTTTTTATTTTTTAGTTTTTATATTTTGTATTCATAGAACTCTGAAAGATACTAATAATCCAAGTTGACTTTGAAGATTATAGTGAAGGACAAAATTTTACTTTCATTATTATGAATCCAAAATTTTGAAAGTCAGTGGCATTGATCTTGGTTACATAAAAAAAATGTATTGTTTTTACAAAATCAAGTACAAGAGTATTAAAATAAGAATCAACTTCTTATATTAAGTCTTACTTCTCTGAAAATAAAAACAAACTTATGTTTTTTAGACAATTGCTTAGATGAACACACTTTTTAAAATTTCAAGCATGTTTTTTTATAATTCTAATTTTTTTTTTATCATTCTGTAGCTATTTATAAGTAACGATACTTATGACAACAAATCTGTAGCAGTTTCCGAGTTAACTTAGCTTTCATGATTTGCCCGTTAGTTTTCTTTTTTAGTTTAAATGAAACGTATCGCTAAGTAATAAAGATATTGTACTATGTAACGATCAAACCAAGGCTCGAATTCTTGAAGCATCTTTTGATTAATTCAATCTCATTTATATTAGAATTAATATTTTTTTAACTTATGTCAAGAACGGTTTCGGGCTTAAATCAAGCTAATAATTCTTAAAATCAAATTGTTTTTGGCTTAACTATTCCTAAAATTAAGAAATTCGTGCTTGACACATTTATTCTGAAATCAAGAATTTTGTACTTGGTTTAAGAAAATCCGTACTTACCGTACTTCTAACACTGCTACGGATTGATTTAAGAACGGATTACTTGTCTGAGAGAAATATATACGAAATATCCATTAAAACAATCAGATATGTGTAAAACTTTCTGATTTAGACACTGTCGTACTATTTTGCAGGCCTACCTATATGGTTTGCACATACTATGTTAGTATAGGGTTGCCACTTCTATTAAAAAAAAAAGAGGACGCCAGCATAAAAAATGTAGGACATTTGCCAAAAAAAGAGGACACATTTAAAACAAAAATTAAATTTGATAAAATTTACGACGCCATTTAAAATACTAAAACAAAATTTGTTTTTACGAAAAAACTTTATTTGCAAAAATAAAAACTTAACATATCATTCTAATTTAATGGTTGAAAATAAAAACAAAACAAGTAAGAGCGCTATATTCGGCCGTGCCGAATCTTATATACCCTTCACAACGTGTAGTAAGGAAAAAAAAATTTAAAAAAAAATTTTAAAAAAAAATTTTAAAAAAAAATTTTTAAAAAAAAAATTTTTAAAAATAATTAAAATATATCTAATATAAAACCAAAAAAAAATTAAACAAAAAAAAAAAATATTAAAAAAAAAAAATAAAAATATAAATAATATATTAAATAAAAATTAAAAAAAAAAATTAAAAAAAATTAAAAAAAAAATATAAAAAAAATAAAAAATAAAAATTTTTGGCTCAGCTGGGATTCGATGCCATGTTTACTCTAACCAGTATACACGTTTGTATGTAAGTATGTATGTTGTTGTTGTAATGTTGTTTTTGTGAAAAAAAAATCGAGGTGGTCGTGGGTTCTTGCTCATATCTCAGTTGTTTATGTACCGATGGTTCTGATTTTCAATACCGATCTACTCCCGAATATTTCTGATATTTTAATACCTTACCCGGGTCCAACCTATGTCGGGGGGCTTCAAAAAATTGATTTCAACATACACACGGACAGACGGACAGACTGACAGAGCTTAATCGACTCCCCTTTTCATAAGCTTTCAGAAAATATATACTTTATGGGGTCGGAAATGAAAATTGTAGAAATTTCACACGGAATGACAAACCTATATATACCCTTTTTCACTGTGTGAAGGGTTTCATTTCATTTCATTTCATATATTTCATCTTTATTTACATTTAGGTATTCAGTATTTACATTTTCGAGATTTTATATAAATAAATATATTACAACGAATTATAATTGGTAATCACAGATCTTGACATTGTTTGATATATGTAAGATTATTTAAAGGAAAAATAGGGGAAAAAAACCTTTACATGAGAGTAAAAAAAATTCAAATATTATTAGAAAATATGCATGTATACAAAGGTGATTATCCTGCGATAACACACATGTACACATTTTTTTTCCAATTTGGTGATTTTTGTTTTGGAGCTCCGTTTAAGCCGAATGTCTGCATTCTCTTATTAGGTGATAAGGAGAATTTTCCATAATTTCGTGGTATTTGTTGTTAAGCTTTGCTATGAAGTCGATAATTCGCTCATAGCCGGTTTCACTGTGTAGAAGTTGAGTTGAGTATCTCCAATGTTTGTTGTTAATGATTTTAAGGCACTTGTTTTGAATTATTTGGAGTTTCCTTAAATGTGTTTTTGCTGCCTTGTACCAGATGGGACATGCATATATCAAAGTTGGCCTGATCACAGACTTGTATAATAAATTTTTGTTCTGTAGGCTGAGTTTTGAGCGTTTATTCATCATTGGCCACAGTGCTCTGATGATTTTACGCGATTTTTTACAAACTTCATCGATGTGTTTTGCAAAATTAAGTTTCTTGTCTAGGTAGACTCCAAGATATTTAACGATATTTTTGAATGCAATACTTTCATTTTGAAAACTTAGTTGGCGGGTTGGTAAGCGCTTGGGGGATTTGTTGTAGGGAAATATAATTGCCTGAGTTTTTGTGGGGTTTATTTTTATTTTCCACTTAAATAAATACTTTTTACAGGCTGCAAAACTTTTTTCCATTTTCTTAAGCAGTGACTTTGTGAGTTTGCTAGATGTAATAAGGGCGGTATCATCAGCATAATATGCAATTTTCATGTACGTAGGTGGAGAAAAATCGGAAGTATATATTGAGTATAATAAGGGTGACAGTATCGAACCTTGAGGTAAGCCTGAAGTTATTTGTTTTGTTGAAGACAATGAACTATTTATTGCGACTACAAAAGTTCTATCCGTGAGGAAGTCAGCAAGAATCCTGCATAGATATTTCGGTACATTAGCTTTAAGCAATTTATAAATAAGACCATTGTGCCAAATGGTATCAAATGCTTTCTCAATGTCCAATATTATGAGTCCTGTAGACTTTTTCGTTCTTTTATTAGTTCTTATTATGTTTGTAATACGATTTATTTGGTGAACTGCACTATGTTGCTTTTTAAACCCAAATTGTTCATTTGCTATTATCGATTTGTCTTCGACAACACTTAAAATACGATTATAAATAACTCTTTCAAACAGCTTCCCCAGGTTACTTAACAAGCTTATCGGTCTGTAACTTTCTGAATTGTGCTTCGATTTATTGGGTTTAAGAATTGCAATTACCTTAGCATTTTTGAAATGTCTTGGAAAATAATTAATTTTTAAACAGTTATTAAAAATGATCGTTAATAACTCCACTGCCTTAGGCGGGAAATGTTTGATCAAAATGTTTGAAATATCATCCAATCCTGGAGATTTAGATGTTTTCAGTGTTGAAATTATGGCATTTATCTCATTAAATGTTGTCAAGGACAAATTTTCAGAGTAAGCGTCTATTAATTTTAATCTGTTGACCTCGGAATTGACAATCTTATCAATGTAATGTTTATTACTTAATGTGAGACTGCTAGCAGCGGAGAATGCGTCTGCGAGTATCTGTGCCTTTTCTTCATCAGCTGTAATTTTTGTGCTACCTTTTGTAAGATATGAAATTTTTTTGTTTTGCTTTCCTCTCAAACATCTGCTTATTTTCCAAAACGATTTATCGCCTGGTTTTAATTTAGTCAGTAAGTTTTGCCATTTCTCGTTACGATAAGTATTTATCTCTTTGTTGATCATTTTTGTTAAAAGTTTTACACATTGTTTGTAAAAATTAACATCTGTAAAGTTTGTCGCTCGTTGGCTTCTTCTATTAAATGTTTTTCTTGTTTTTATAAGATTTGTAATGCTAAGGGGTAAGTTTGTTTTAAAAAAAGAGTTTATTAATGGTGTACATTCGTTTCTTGCTTCTATAACAATTTCAACAAACTTTTTTATCTCTAAATCGATTAATGCTCTTGAGTTATAAACGGTTGAATTTATTGTTATTTTGTTATTAATTATGTTTCGAACTGCCGTCCAGTCTGTAAGTTTATAATTATAATGGGCCGTATCCATTTCACTTACCAATGCATTTTTGATTTTACAAATAATTGGTCTATGGTCAGATGGGATGTCATATTCGAGCACATCCAAATTGATATTGAGTGTACTATTGCTCAATAGCAAGTCGATAACTGATGCATTTCTATTTCTTTGAGATGGATAAAAGGTTGGGCTGTTTGGATAATGAATAAAAAAGTTATTCGATTGTTCAAGACGAAAAAGTACATTTCCTGCTGTATTGTTGTTAACGCAATTCCATGCAGAATGTTTTGCATTTAAGTCACCTACGATGATAAAATCTTTAGTAGATGAAGTTAATTTCAAAATGTCATTTGCAAAGCTGTTTTTATATCTTGGGGAATATGCTGTTGAAATTGTAATGTTTCTATTGTTTATTTTAGTTTCAATTGAAATATTTTCTATTCCTTGTGTAACTGCAGTTGGAAGTACTTTATGTTGTACTGATCTGCGAACAATTAGAGCTACGCCTCCCCCTCTCGAGTCTTTTCTATCGTTGCGATAAATTATAAAATTTTTTAAATATGTTTTATGATTCTCTTTAAGATGTGTTTCATTTAAAGAGGCAATATGAATATTTTCTCTTTCAAGCAATGCTTCTAGTTGAATTTGGTGAGAAAAAGTAGTAATGCCGTTAGCATTCCAATGAAGAATTTTTAATGTATTATTATGGTAAGCCATAGGCATACTTAACCATTGACATCACTATTTGTATTTGTTGTATTTTTGTTGTGCATTTTTGAAGGTCATTAAGGGCCGTTGAAAAGATATTAAAAAGTTCGTCAACACTAAAGAGATCAATGTTGTTGTTGTTTCTTACACAATCAGTGTATGATAAATTATTACGATATGTATTGTTATTGTTGTAATTGTTTGTTGGGAGATTAGCATTAATGTGTTGTTGTGTGGTTTGTTTGTTATGTTTTTGCATATTTTTTCTTGTTGCTTTTGCTCTAGTCTCCAAATAAAGTGACCGTAATGGGCAACTAATATCATTTGCAGAGTGGTCTGTGCGTTCTTTGCCATGTTTTTTACAATTAAAACATGCAAATACTGCCGGTACTTTACCTTGATTCCGAAGTGGGCAATCACTGGTGTGGTGTTGATTTGCACATATCATACATGCAGGAAGACGATTACAATGGTCACCTCCGTGACCATACATCAGACAATTCCAACACTGTGTTGGGTTGTCACTTTTTTTTGGCTTATATTTCTTCCAAGATACGATAATATTGCATATGTGCGATATATTAATTAATGATTTTGGATTGAAATTTTTTCTTAAAAATTGTACCTTATATGCTGCGTTGTCAACCGAACTGAATTTGGTGCTAATTTCAGTGATTGATGAGGGCGTCAAATTGTATCCTTCGATATCTTGTTTAATTTCCTCAATACTAATTTTTGGGAGCCCATATAGAAAGACGGTATATAGGCGATTTTCTTTCGAATTAAACGTGTGAAATTCGATTTTCTTTTCTAATAAAATTTTCTTACATTTTTCGTAACAATCCATATTTTGTGGAAAAACTTTCGTGCCAATGGAGGTGCGTTTGTAGATCGAATCTTTACCCAATAGCAATTGAAGTTGGTTAAGTGGTATGGCAGCATCGACTACCAATGGTGGAGGTTTTATTTTCTTTTCTACGTTTATATTGGATACTGGCTCCAATTCCATCTCATTTTGGTCAGCAAGAGCACTGAACCGATTTTTTGAGGTTGTAGGTAGATCCCAAAACATATTGATCGGGAGTGATCGAGACTTTTTTTGTCTCTTCATACTCGATTTCTTCAAATCTAAATTTAAAGATTTGGCCCCAGGGGCCATACTAGGTTGGTTGTAGCTGTACTTGCGTTGTAATTCGGCGCCCACGAGAGTTCAATAACAAACACAAACCGCAATTACAAAATAAAATCGATTGTTCTGTCGTTTCGGAATTTAAATTGAAAATTTGTAATAACAACTATCCGCTTTATATAGAGACGTACGTACTCAACGAGATTAAGAAACGAACTCTGTGTGAAGGGTATAAAAACAAAAAAAACAACAAAAATTAATTGATTGCATTCATCGGGAATGTACACTTTTAAAAATTTTATATATATTTTTCAACACTTCCAATTTGAGCCAATATATTACCATCGCATCTCATCAAATATTTGTAAAACTCTAGGCAATCCATATCAAAATAACATATATACCCTTACTTAATTTTTTGTTCTAGACTTTCTTCTATATCTGTAAAACAAACTTTATGAAAAACACACAGCTGACAAGCAGACCCCTTTGCCGATCTTTTTTTAAATAAAAGACTAGTTAAAATAGGCCACTTCGCTAAATAGCGACAATTAGGGATAATAAAACTAATTTTGTGCAAAGAGAAGTTTCAAAATTGTACTTTTTCAAAACTAATTGTACGAGCACCTAAATCTTTTTTTTATACATTTTGTGACCTGTGATTTAATTTTTAAATGTAATAAAAAAACTTCAGAGAAGGTGCAAAAAGCCGGACAATACCGGACATTTGCTAAAAAAGAAGTAGGACTGCCCCGGATGCCCTAAAAAAGAGGACGGTGTCCGGGGAAAGCAGGACGGATGGCAACCCTATGTTAGTAGCTCCTTAATCGCTTATAATATATTGTAATTTTTTATTTAAATCGGTTATATAATATGAGCGTAAACTGCTTAACAAAAATAACTTAATTTAATTTTTTCAAATAATACATTAGTGTTCTCCACTATTTGGTTTTTTTCCGCCGTCTTGAAATTATATATTGTACTACTCGCGCCCTTAAATAAGATTCAACAGTTTTTCATTTAGTTGATTTAAAGCTGAAGGATTTATTTCCGTTTGTTTATTATTTTATTGTTTTCTGTTTTTTTAATTGTTTTAGAACTGCAAACATCAACCATTTTCAATATTGCTGTGTCTTTCATTTGTAATCTCTACAATATTGATAACTGATCCCATTAAGTTTATATTTATACAGGCTTATGAGTAGGAAAGTCGATTCAACCATGTTTTAGAAGCCCCCACTTGTTACACAGATCACTAAATAATATCAATCTTTTGAAAATATTCGGGAAGGAATCGCTATTAAATTTCATCACGATCGCCCTATAACTTACTGAGATATGAACAAACATACACGACTATCTCAGTTTATTTGTTTATTGTTTAGCCCCAAATTGATTTCTAGAGATGTTTGTATGATACGCTGCTAGGAAGATTTTTTGGATAAATCAGTTACTAATCGACAAAGTTATTGACAAAAAAAACTATGAAATATATATTTTTTTTAAATATATTAAATTATTGAAGCTGTTAATCAATTTTGGAAATGGCGTACATTTAATTTATTATGGTTCAAATCGAATAATTAAAAATGGACTCACTTCAACCACGTCAATATTGTCATAAAACGAAAGGACTTTCCCAGTGGCCTTCCTTATGATATCCATTTTCTTCAAATTGTTTTCCTCAATAATGCCTTTAACTGTGTTAACTGACAATTCTGTGGTTTTCGTGGGCAACCGCGTTTGGTCATTTTATTCGATTTTGAGTTAATAATGCTTAATTGCTTGGTTTTAAACGGCCTTTACTTGGTTTTAAAAATTTCTTCAATAAGATGGACCTATTCCGATTATTTCAATGGCATAACAACGTAGCTTCTATATACAAAAATATATATTCAAAAATCGTTCAGCACTAACACGTTTTTGTAGCTCTCCTGAAAATTTTTATTTTAAGACATACGTGGTTGCCCATGAAAACCACAGAATTATTAATATCGTTTACCAAATACCTATCTTTACCCAATACTTTGGTTGTCACGTAAGGTTCACGATACTTATTAGATAATTTTCCCTTCTTTTCTGCAATTTTATGTTTTTGTCTTATAACGACATAGTCGCCTACTAAAAATATTTTTGGAGGTACACTATGTTTTTGAAATTAATTTTCATTACATTCTTCAGAATTTTTAATACCATCTAAAGCCTTAAATCTTTTCTTATTTAAGTTTCTATCTATTGCTTTTCCATTTCTATTTTGGAAATATTCACCTAATTCATCAACTATAACTCCACGCAGATTAATTCCAAAAAGAAGTCTACTATTTAGGAGTCTCTTTTGTAGTTGCATGAATACAATTAATTATTGCAAATTGAATTTTAGATAATTTTGTGGACCAGTCAGCATGTCTTAAAGGTTCGCACAATTTACTTAACATTTCCTTTATAATTCTATTTACACGACAGTTTTAATGTGTTCTATATTATTGTTTTTAAAAAATTCTTTAAACTCAGTTGAAATAAAACAAGATCCTCTATCAGATATTATACGTCTCGGTCTACTGTAGTAACTAAAATATTTTTCCATGGCACAACATACCTCCTTTTTACTTGTAGATTTAACTGGATAAGGTTGCCAATATAAATCGTTTCAAATGGCAGTGCTATTTTAGGAATATTATATAAAAGTTTTTATTTTTTTATTACATTCTGTTCCATTTTACTAGGTACACTAAGGAAAAAGATTGGTAGGTAAACGGTAAAAACAATAAAAATAGTGTTGCAAATATTAAAATTTTGTAAAAGAAACCGATATTAAATATATATAAACGAAAAAACACAGCAGCATTATAAACTTATAGAGGCCCTATGCTCCTTATAGGAACGACGGGAACATATATAATATATATATTATAAACTTATTGCTCAGGACAACTAAATTAGTTCTCCTAACTAAATAGCCTTATAAATAAGATTTGTATTCAATTCGCTTTTATTACAACCGAATTTAATTATCTTTATTAGGGTTGACTACTAAATATTGATCTATGTAACAAACATTTCTATATGTCAATGTTTTATCTATATATATAAAAGTGAAACTCTGTGTGTGTGTGTGTTAGCTATAGACTCCGAAACTGTAAAACCGATCGGGCTCAAACTTTGGTAAGTTGTTGTACACATACCAGGGAGTGTTTATGGGTGAAAAAAAAGTGGGCGGAGCCACGCCCATAAAAAATTAGTTATCATTTAAAGCTACTTGCACTTGACCGATTTTTCTGAAACTTTGCACACATATCGAGCTGTCATGACTAAATAATTTCGTGATAAGAAAAGTGGGCGGGGCCACGCCCCTAAAAAAGTTTTAATTTTGAGGTACTTGCACTGGATCGATTTTTCTGAAACTTTGCACACATATTAAGCTATCATGGCTTTATAATTTCGTGATTGAAAAAGTGGGCGGGGCCACGCCCATAAAAAATTAGTTATCAGTTTTAGCTACTTGCACTGGACCGAATTTTCTGAAACTTTGCAAACATACTGAGCTGTCATGACTTTACACTTTCGTCATTAGAAAAGTGGGCAGTGTCACGCCCATTAAAAAAAAGGTATCATTTTGAGGTACTTGCACTGGACCGATTTTTCTGAAACTTTGCACACATATTGAGTTGTCATGACTATACAGTTTCGTATTTAGAAAAGTGGGCAGTGCCACGCCCATAAAAAAAGGTATCATTTTGAGGTACTTACACTGGACCGATTTTTCTGAAACTTTGCACACTTATTGAGCTGTCATGACTATACAGTTTCGTAATTAGAAAAGTGGGCAGTGCCACGCTCATAAAGAAAAAGTTATAGTTTTTAGCCTTGCACTTGATATTCGATTAAAATTTAGAATGCGATTCAAATTCATGAAGGGGCGTAGCAACGCGCGCCGGGATTGGCTAGTTTTAAATAAAACGGCGATTTTAGTTATTGTAACTCATTATTGATTACCTGTATTATTACAATTAGATTACAGTAAAGAAATTATTAAAGTTAAGCTGTATTTGGTGTTTACAAACGATAAAGAGGTGTATGTATGTAATAATTATTTGTTACAAACATTAAATACAAATACTATCATTCAAACACATTTGTTTTTTCTGCCAATTGTAAAAGATTGACATAAATTGAAACACAATATCAATATTTTTATTGTGAAAAAAATTTTTAAAATAAAAAAAATTTTAAAAAAAGTCTACAAGCGGTAATATATAGATTATTTATTTATAGTTTATATTTATTTATATTTTTATGCATTTTAGCACGCGAAATGAATTTTTGAATGCAGAAATTTGCAAGATACATAGGCCGACTTCCTAAACGCAAGTTGCAATGCATAATTTAAAAAAATGCGTATGCAATGATAACATGTCTTAAGTATAACCTTGCTATGCAACTCATACATAAAACAAATGTCAAAAACATATGGTATTAAATTGAATAAATTTTCTTGGAAAAATGGATAATAAATAATTTATTAATTATAAATAAAAAAAATACTTACTCAGCTGTTACAGCTCAAATGTTTGCATACAAAATAAAAATTATGTGCGATTTTGACAGCTGATACTTATTAAAATGAGTTGCCAAACAATTGGACGTTGCCAGAAAGTTTACGAAATATATGCATTGCAACTTGCGTTTACGAAGTCGGCCAAACTTACGTACTTGATGGTCCTGTACCGGGGTTGCAAAATGGTTTAAATTAAGTTTCAAAATCACGACTAAGAAGAATATCAACAGTTTATCCTTAAATATTTAATATTTTTTAGTTTTATTATACCCGCCACCAAAAAAATGGTGGGGGTATATTCATTTTGTCATTCCGTTTGAAACACATCGAAATATCCATTTTAGACCCCATAAAGTATATTCTGAATCGGGGTTTGATTTTATGACGATCTAGCTATGTCCGTCTGTTGAAAGCACGATAGAGGTCGCACCAAAAAAGCTAGGGGCTGAAATTTCTTATACACAAGGTTTCTTTGGAATTGCAAATAAGCTAAATCGGAATATTAGGAAGAGAGTTATAACTCGTAAAGCAAGAGTAGGTCGAAAAAACCGTGTCCTTCTAACATCGAATAAAATGGAATTGTGTCCAAACGCATTAACGTAGAGTCATGAAACTTCGAATATATATTTCCTGAATAAAACTAATATCTTTCCCCGAAAAATGTCTAAGTCTATGCATTAGGAAAGGAGTAGATCAAAATGTACGGAAATTTATACCGCACAGTGTATTTTACGGTATATTTAAACAAAAACGTCATAAAAGCAACAAAATTAGATGTACGATTCTGAAATTTTGCAAGCATAGCTTCTTGGTCAAATGCTTTGTTCTAACGGAAAATAAATGTGGCACGCCCACTTTTACGCCCACCTCCCATTTAACGCTTTACCTCAAATTCATATAATGTCTCTATGAATATAGATTTTTGAATAATAAAGTACTATATTGAAACATCTCAGTTGCATTTAATCTTAAAAATAATTTACACGCCTACTGTTTTGCCCACTTTTCACGCTATACACTGTTAATGAAATTTAAAAGCTCATAAAACCGACAAAATTAGAGCTACGATGATGAAATTTGCTACAGACATCCTTTTAGTCAATGTCATTGTTATGCCGGAAAATTTACGTGACACGCCCACTTTAACGCCTACCTACCATATAACCTCCCATATAACGGCTCAAATTCATATAATTTCTCTATGAATAAAAATTTTGGAATAATAAAGGACTATATGGAAACATCTAAGTTGCATTCATTAGTAGAAACAACTTCAACACGCCTACTTTAACGCTCACTTTTATTAAAATACTTAATTTACGAAAACATTTCACTAGCATATCGAACTTATACAAAGAAGGTAATACATATTTTAGTATAAAGAGATTATTTCATAGCTTTTACTGTTAGTAATAAACAAATACATTTTATGCTATAAATAGGGTTTTTTCCCGGGAACTTGAGTTATTTAATCTTCCCGACTTCCCGGGAAATAAAAAAGATGGCTACGATTCGAAAGGAGATTATTATATTGTTTATATTGAAATTAAATTCTAATGATTTTATTTTTGATCTCATAGCTGAAGTACCTGTATTTTTCTTTTTGTGCTCATATTTGATCTCGTATCAAGAGAATAATATTTTCTTCATTAACAAATATTTTTACTCAATTTATATTTTAAATTCATGTTTCTTTTTTAATTTTTATAATTTTGAAGTGTTTCTTTTAAATTATAAACTATTTTATGGTTTTTAATTAAAAATTTTGTATTAATTAAAAACAAATATACTTTATATGTGTTTTGCGGCGGGAAACCAAAACTTTTGGGAAAAACCCCTAGCTATAAAAGAACGGAAAATTAGTGGTGGGTATAAAAGATTCGGCACAGCCGAATATAGTGCTCTTACTTGTTTTTATATTTAAACTAGCCAAGCCCGGCGCGCATTGCTACGCCTCTTAATGAATAAAAATGCATTCGGAATTTTAGTTGAATATATTAAAAATAATAATAGTTTATTGATTTTTTTTTATAATCCAAGTGGGTACACAATATTTTTGGTCTTTCTATTTGCTATAAAAATTAACAATTTTTTTGGTGTTCCCTCTCTGGAGCATGCGACGTACAGCTGGTCATGTGACAAGCATGGACTTTCCAAATTCAATCCTGCAACACGCAGAGATTGTCCTTGTGATTTGTTGATGGTAATAGCGAAGGTAAGGCGAACTGGAAACTGTAGTCGCTTGAAGTTAAAAGGCAAATCGGTGGGAAACATTGGAATGCTTGGAAATAGCTTTTAGCAAGTAGCTAAAATTGATAACTAATTTTTAATGGGCGTGGCCCCGTGCACTTCTTACCACCCATAAACACTCCCTGGAATGTGTTCAACAACTTGCCAAAGTTTGAGTCCGCTCGGTTTTACAGTTTCGGAGTCTATAGCTAACACACACACACTTATCTAAATACATAGTATGTACGTACATATGAAGGTAGGTAGGTAGGTAGGCAGGTAACCCTCACCCGGAGACTATTGTGCGGTCCATTGTGACGCCTTAATAGAGAGAAGAATAGAATAAGAACAGAAATAGTTAGAACAGAAGAGAAGCAAACCAGTTCAGAATCTATGGCGGGAATCGAACCCGCAACCCCCAAGCTAGCAGACCAGCAAACTACTGACTAGTCCACCGGGGCACCCTCGTACATACATCTATATATATAAAATTCACGTGTCACAGTGTTTGTCACCAAACTCCTCCGAAACGGCTGAACCGATTTCAATGAAATTTTGCATACACATTCTATAGGTCTGAGAATAGGTTTATAACTATTTTTTATATTCCTTAATAAAGTAGGCGTGGCACATCCCATACAAAGTGATTTTTTAACATCATATATATTGATTACTATGAAAGGGAGAGCTTCGAAAATTTGTGCGACATCATTTGTTGTTACTATTTGTAGCCGTACCGAAAATGGGCAGGATCGCATAAGTGAGCGTGGTAGCTGCGATACAAAGTGAGTTTTTAATATCATATATCTTGAGAACTATGCCAGGGAGAGCTTTTTAAATTTATGTGAGGCCTTCTATTAATAACGTGAGTAGCCATGCCGAAAATCGGCGGGATAGGATAAGTGGGCGTGGTGAATTTTTAATATCACATATCCTGAGTACTATCAAAGGGAAAGCTTTTTAAATTTATGTGAGGCCTTCTATTATTAATGTGAGTAGCCATACTGAAAATAAGCGGGATAGGATAAGTGGGCGTGGTAGCTCCCATACAAAGTGAATTTTTAATATCATATATCCTGAGTACTATCACAGGGACAGCTTTTTTAATTTGTACGGTACCACCCGTGCAGCAGAAAGTGAGTTAGTCTATATATATAAAAGTGAAACTCTGTCTGTGTGTTAGCTATAGACTCCGAAACTGTAAAACCGATCGGACTCAAACTTTGGCAAGTTGTTGTACTCATACCAGGAAGTAGTTATGGGTGGAAAAAAGTGGGCGGGGCCACGCCAATAAAAAATTAGTTATCATTTTTAGCTACTTGCACTTGACCGATTTTCCTAAAACTTTGCACACATTTTGAGCTGTCATGACTATATCATTTCGTCATTAGAAAAGTGGGCGGGACCACGCCCATAAAAAAGTTTTAATATTGAGGTACTTGCACTAAACCAATTTTTCTGAAACTTTGCAAACATAATGAGATGTCATGGCTATATATTTTTGTGATTAGAAAAGTGGGCAGGGCCACGCCCATAAAAAAAGTTATAGTTTTGAGGTCCTTGCTCTAGACCGATTTTTGTGAAACTTTGCACACATATTGAGTTCTCATGACTATACAATTTCTTAATAAGAAAAGTGGGCAGTGCCACGCCCATTAAAAACAATTATAATTTTTAGCTTTTTGCACTTGATATTCAATTAAAATTCAGAATGCATTTTTATTTATTAAGGGGCGTAGCAACGCACGCCGGGCTTTTCTAGTATGTATATAATTATAGATATTTGTTTATTTGTATTTATGTATGTCTTTATAAAGGGTCCGCCAAATAACTTTTTTTTTAAAATGCTATAAAAAAAATTTAGCTTCGGCTGTGTGGCACGTAGCGCCGTCCTGTTGAAACCAAATGTTGCCAATATGCTCCTCTAAAATTTTTTGAACAAAAATTCACTCAAAATGGCCCGATAACGATCGCAATTGACTACGGCCACTCTTTGCTTATTTTCGAAAAAAATGGCTCAATTATGCCTCCGGACCAAAATTTGTATCTTTTTCATTCTGTACCTTAAAGGCTAACATCTTTATATTTTCATCACGATTCTGCAATTTTTGAATTTGAGTATCTATATCACTTGAATCAACTGCTGCAATTATTGGCTGCATTCACAAATTATTAACACTACACAGAGAAAACAGATTCGTTATGACAACCGAATTTGTTGCCAATCGAATTTCTTCGGTTCCAAGTACTATCTCTCAATTCGTTCACAATAATAGAAATTTTTGTTACTTGTTATGATTTTTAGTTAGCCAGTAGACAGCGCCGGCGCTATACTTTCTGCCGCCTGGTGCACATTTGAAAAGGCCGCCCTTATAAGTCCGTTTTCACATCACCCAAGAGGTGAAAATACAAATTTCGGAATTATAATCCTCTACAACAAAAAATAAAAATGTTTTTAATTCATATCACTTCAATTAGGTACATATTTCAAAATTACTCCAAAATTGAAAAAAGAAAACAATATATTTAGTATTTATTTTATTCTAAAATTAAAATCTAATTCTCCGAGCTTTTACTTATTTTTGCAAAGTCATTAATTAGGTCATTATAATCTAAGTTTTCTAACAGATCACTTTCAATCGCTATAGCTGCTAACCCTGTTAATCTTTCCTGTGTCATTGTAGTTCTTAAATAATTTTTTATAATTTTCAATTTTGGAAAACTACGTTCTGCAGAAGCTACTGTAATAGGTATTGTTAACAAAATTTTTAGATAAATTACTACATTTGGAACAATATTTCTAATTTTTTTTCCAAAAAAAATAATAATGTTTTAATGGACGAAGTAGGTTTTTCTGAAATTAATGTTGAAAATGTTCTTAATTCATTAAATAGTTCTAATCCGTCTATATCGCAATCCGTAGGTAGGTAGGTAGGTAGGTAAGGCTGGTGCAAAATTACCCTCACACCTTCACTCGGAGACCATTACGGTCCATTGTGACGCCTTAATAGAGAGAAGAATAGAATAAGAATAGAAATATTTAGGATAGAAGAGAAAGAGAAGCAGACAATTCCAGAGTCTCCGGCGGGAATCGAACCCGCAACCCCCGAACAACTGACTTGTCCTTTACTGACTAGTCCACAGGGGCACTCTATCGCAATCCGTATCTTTTGTTAAATATTTTTCTAGTGATAAACAATTATTGCGTAAATCATGTGAATTGTGTAAGGATATTTTATGCTGCTCATGTAAAAATTTGAAATTTCCATTATGTTCTTTAATTTGCTCAAAACGCTCTGTCACAGACATTATAGCTTGATCTAATACTTTGTAATAAAATTCAATTTTAAATCTATGTTTCGGATCAGAAATTACTTCATCTCTTCCCTCATGGAATAAATCAGATGGTTTCTTGCGACTTCTAAGTGTTGAAGATGGTGGGAAAGATGGTGTGACTTCTAGTTTTAAAGCAATTTCCTTTGCTATAGCCTCTACTAATTTCAAGAAGTTATATATATATATGTTCCTTTAACTCCCACTGGAGCATAGGGCGCCAAGAAGTTACCATTATTTTTATTATAAAAATTATCGGATCCTCCTCTAAATGCTAAAGATTGCACAACTAAAAACTCCACGCAAATCAATAGCCTTTTTAATACGTCTCTCCAATGATAAATTTGTTTGTATTGTTGAATCAATGGTGGTCTGACTTGCTAGTAGACTTTCAAACTCCTTCCAAATTTTAAAAAGTTTTATATGATTTAAACTCTGCTCATACTCTTTAAGAAGTCTACCTATGTGATTCCAATCCCTATATCCACAACAAAAACAAAAGACAAGATTTTTGGAAGTTTCAGAAAAATCGGTCCGGTGCAAGTACATCAAAATTATAACTTTTTTTATGGGCGTGGGCGTGCCCACTTTTCTAATCACAAAATTATAAAGTCATAACAGCTCAATATGTGTGCAAAGTTTCAGAATAATCAGTCCAGTGCAAGTAGCTGAAAGTTATAACTTTTTTATGGGCGTGGCCCCGCCCACTTTTCTTATCACGCAATTATAAAGTCATGACAGCTCAATATGTGTGCAAAGTTTCAGAAAAATCGGTCAAGTGCAAGTAGCTAAAAATGATAACTAATTTTTATGGGCGTGGCCCCGCCCACTTTTCTCCACCCATAAACACTCTCTGGTATGTGTACAACAACTTGCCAAAGTTTGTGTCCGATCGGTTTTACAGTTTCGGAGTCAATAGCTAACACACACACACACACATAGTTTCACTTTTATATATATAGATTTTTATTATAATAAAGGGTCCGCCATCTAACGTTTTTTTTTCAACTAGTGCTTATTTCGTGAATGGTAACACTTACCTCATGTCTGATTTGACAGATAATTAGTTTCATCCTTCGGCTGAACGAATATGGAAATATTGCCACATTACTTTGGCCGATTTTGCCAAAAAAAATCATTTTTTCAGATGAAGCTCATTTTGATCTTGGCGGGTATGTAAACGAGAAAAATTGTCGCATTTGGGGCACAGAAAACCCACACGCATACATTGAAAAGCCGATACACCCAAAACGAGTCGCTGTTTGGTGCGGATTTCGGTCCAGAAGCATAATTTGGCATTTTTTCTTCGAAAATGAGCAAGAAGTGGCCGTAGTCAATTTCGATCGTTATCGGGCCATGTTGAACGAATTTTTGTCCACAAAAATTGAAGAGGAGGATATTATCAACATTTGGTTTCAACAGGACGGCGCCACGTGCCACACAGCCGAAGCTACACTTTTTATACCCGCCACCAAAAAAATGGTGGGGGTATATTCATTTTGTCATTCCGTTTGTAACACATCGAAATATCCATTTTAGACCCCATAAAGTATATATATTCTGAATCAGGGTTTGATTTGATGACGATCTAGCTATGTCCGTCCGTCTGTCCGTCTGTTGAAAGCACGATAGAGGTCGCACCGAAAAAGCTAGGGGGCTCAAATTTTGCCAGAATCTTTCTTATAGACAAGGTTTGTTTTGTATTGAAAATGGGCTAAATCGGAATATTAGGAAGAGAGTTATAGCTCGAAAAGCAAGAGTAGGTCGAAAAAACCGTGTACTTCGAACATCGAATAAAATAGAATTGTGTCCAAACGCATTAACGTAGACTCATGAAACTCCGAATGTATATTTCCTGAGTAAAAACAATATTTTTCCCCGAAAATCATCTAAGTCTATGCATTAGGGGAGGAGTTATCGATCAAAATGTACGAAAATTTATACCGCACAGTGTATTTTTCGGTATATTTAAAAACAAAAACGTCATAAAAGCAACAAAATTGGATGTACGACTCTGAAATCTTGCACACTTTGCTTTTTGCTAAGACGCTTTTTTGTAACGGAAAATCAATGTGCCACGCCCACTTTTACGCCCACCTCCCATATAACGTTTTAAAAAAAATTCATATAATTTCTCTATTAATATAGATTTTGGAATAATAAAGGACTATATTGGAACATCTAGGTTGCACTCATTTTCAAAAACAACTTTGACACGCCTACTATAACGCCCACTTTTCACGTTATCTACCGTTAATGAAATTAAAAAGCTCATAAAACCAAAATTAGAGGTCTGATGATCAAATTTGCTACGTATATCCCCCTAGACAATGCCATTACTGTGCCAGAAAGTTAAGGTGCCACGCCCACCTCCCATACAACGTTTTACCTAAAATTCATATAATTTCTCTATTAATAAAGATTTTGGAATAATAAAGGGCTATATTGAAACACCTAAGTTGTACTCATTCGCAAAAACAACTTTGACACGCCTACTATAACGCCACCTTTCCACGTTACCGTTAATGAAATTAAAAAGCTCATAAAACCAAAATTAGAGGTATGATGATCAAATTTGCTACGTATATCCTTCTAATCAATGTAATTGTTGTGCTAAAAAGTTTAGGTGACACGCCCACTTTAATGCCTACCTCCCATATAACGGCTTATCTTAAATTCATGATATTTCTCTATTGACAAAGTTTTTGGGAAAATAAAGGACTATATTGAAATATCTAAGTTGTATTTAGTAGCAGAAACTATATTGACACGCCTTCTTTAACGTCCACTTTCCTTGAAAGACTACATTTACAAAAGCATTTTAGTAGCATATCGAAGTTATAAAGGGTGGTTAAATTTTAAGGACCGATGTTAAATTTAAAAAAAACATAAATTATTTAAGAAATTATTATCATTTCTTTTTATAATAATAATATTTATATGGTTCAATTATGTATTTAACAAAATATCGGCCAAATAGACCCCCCCCCCCAACCTTAGCGCCACTCCTCTATCTGATGGTCCAAATTTTTAATGACAATGTTGATGCTCAATTGTTGGGCATGATAATGAGTCGAGGTTGACTGCTCTTTTGCCACACTATCGCAAAAACTAGCAGTGGCTCCCATTCAACGAACTAAGAAGGCATTCACAGATTTTCGAACATTTTATACACACCTGTTTTGCAGAAATTTAAATATTTTTTACAATTCTCCCGATTGTGGACGAATTTGTTGATCAAAAGAATTACGAAGTGCACAAAATGCATTTTGATTTGAACGCCCATTTTTATAAAAAACCTGAATAACTTAAAAGCGTTGCTCATTTGCGTATCTTTCCACGGATCAAATTGAGTAAGTTTGAGATTGAGAAATGTCAAGTGAAATGCAGAAAACAAATTTAAAGACTATGTAGGTGTAGTTCACCTTCAACATGGGCCCTTAAAATTTAGCCACCCTCTACAAAGAAAGTGATACAAATTTTATTATAAAGAGATTATTCCTTAGCGATTAACAAAATAATAAATATTGTGCTTTAAATGTACACAAAATTGGTGGTGGGTATAAAAGATTCGGCATAGCCGAATATAGTGCTCTTACTTGTTTTTTATAGCATTCTCAAAATAAAAAAGTTATTTGGCGGACCCTTTATATTACAAAAACACATATTAATTTATTATATATCTAAATAGATCCAATATTTCAATAACAAGAACCCAATCGATATACTTAGTGAACCAACAGAAGAGAATATCTCTATAATATCTAACTACCTGAAATCAACAAGGTTATACAACTCAATTTAGTAAATAAAACACCTACACACTCGTCTGTAGTTATTATATTTTTATATGAAAAAATTATCTAGTATTATTATACAAGCTATAACATATTGAGACTAATTTTTTATATTAATTAGTATATATATATACATTTGTAATTTAAGCTGAAGGCCTATGTTGCTATTGCTGGTATTATTAAATTAGCTTATATATTTTAATTGTAAGTTAATTGTTAATAAAATAAATAAATAAATAAATATCTAAATAGATATATGTATGTATACATTTGAATGCTGTACATATGTATTTATTAAATTTTTATAAATAAATATACATAAATTATTTTATGACCAAGAATTAAATTATTATTATTTTTAAATAATACGTTTAATGTGTATAACATAAGCCTGTAATCCAATTGGATAATTTTTTTATAGTTGGTAAAATAATAGTATAAGATTTATAATTTAGTTAATTTATCTAAGTATTGCTTATTATTAGGGGTTTAAGCTAATCCTAAAAGTTCTATATAATATTTATTGGGTTTATAAACATAAGTGATTTCATATATGTGTATACATATGTGTATGTATGTATGTATTTACATACAGCATCAAAGAAATAATGGAATACTTTTGAGAAGTATGGAAATTTTTCTGTTACAACTAATTTGAAACAATTATACATACGTCTACATGACCCATTGATATTCCGCTACGATGTTGTATTGAATAGTTATAGTTTTCAAGGTCTAACGCCCTCCGTGCTATTCTTCGGTTGACACGTTTCTTACCTAAAGTCATAGAAAGTGAATTGCAATCCGTATCTATTTTAAAAGGAATACCTTCCAAATAAATTCGAAAACGACAAAGACCATATGCTATTGGCAACGATTCTAACTAAAAACTATGATATTTTGATTCTGCATCAGATGTTGATCTTGAAAAATGTGCAATTGGATGAAATTTTTTATCATTTTGGCGTTGCAATAAAACAGCCCTAAATCCAAGTGTACTAGCATCACAAAGCATTCCCGTTTCAAAATTTGGATTACAAATTGACAAATTTTCTTTTCTGACATAGATATATTCAATGCAATCATCAATAAGCGGTAAAGGGAAATTATCACGAATAGTTTTCTTATTTGAATTTCGATAGTCAACACTCATTATAGATTTCCCAGATCTCCTTTTGACAAAAAGAATAGCCGAAGCATATGGTGAGCTACTTGGTTGAATAACTTTTCTAGCTAACAAATCATTAATAATTTTCTGCACTTCATTTTTGTCATGATAAGACAATAAACGGGAATATCATCTGATAAATGTATTTTCATTTTATAATCGGACTGTGTATTGTAAAATTTTCTGAATAAAGATAGCATCTTGCAATAAGTTCTTTAATTAAATTTTGTTCATGTTCTCTTACTGGATTTATGTATATCTAAACGATTTTGAGACAGACTTTTATTCAAATCCGAATTCGACAGATTATTTTGAATTAAATTACAACAGTCACTATTACTCTTCCCAAAAAAGCCGCACTTACCAACTTCATCGGATTAATTTTAACATCTTCTGTATTACTTTTAAGCTCTTGAAAAACTAATGCAACTGTATTTGTTGTTTTTTTGCGACTGTCCACTTTATTATAATGATCCATTTGATGACATGTAAAACATGAACCTTTAGGTCTTAGAGGTTTTGGGCAAACGCTTTGGAAATGTCCAAACTGAGAGCAATTGTAACATCTATTATCTGATTTATTGTTTGACTTGGCTTTTGTAACCACATCAGCTTTACGTAATCTGCGTTGTTCATATCTATCTAAGCATTCGATTAGTTTAGGAATTGATGAAGCACCATTTAAATAGTAGAGATATGTTCGTTGTGTTATCTTGTAGTCCATCAATTATAATAACCACTAACTCTTTTTCATCAACATTTGCTTGGGAAAATTGCTTATAAAAGATTGAGTTGAATTATCTTCTAATTATTGAATTTGGCACTTCAAATATCTTGTTTCATAACGCATTCGAAGAATCTTTAATTCTTTTTCTAATCGTCGTTCTTCGAATTCATTATTCAAAGCGTTTGAGGCACAAGAATCATTATTTAGAGCACAATTATCAATATCAGCCGCAGTTCAAGTTCTATTTATTTCATTAGGGTACACATCAGCAGCAGTAACATTTAAAGCACCAGGGATTTGATCACCACTAGTAACATCGGTAGTTCGATCAGCAACTTTATTATTAATTTGTGATTGAAGCAATTTATTATATAGATTTCTTAAATGAGACATTGTTGCCTGTTTTTGAAAAGATATCCCAGCAAAATTTAATGCTTCAATAAGCATTTGGCGGTAAAGTCGTAAATCCATTTTCGAACCTCACACCTGAATTTATAAGTTAAATAAACAATATTTCTATTTGTATACGAGATTCAAACTAAAACTTATATTGTTATTCTCCTTGACATTTTATAAAAAGTTTATATAAAACAATTGAAATTACTTAAACAATTAATAATCAAGTACATTAAACATTACAGGTATGGCATGTTTTGTTTAAAGTAAAATGTATAGTGTACCTCAGTGCTATTCAACCTATGGTTTCCAGTTGGTACGCGAATTCTTTTAAAATTTTAACGATTTCTATTTTGCAATTGGAAACTAAAAGAAAAATCATCCTAAAAGTATACCTTTAATGTATGTACATGTTCTTATGTTTTTTGTAATTTTTATTATTTTTTTTTAATTTTATTGTTTTTAATTATTAATAAATAAAATAGATTAAAAATTTTAAGATTGTTTACATTATATTTTTTTTGTGGTACGCGAAAAGTTTGTCGTGAATTTAGTGGTACACGAGCCAAAAAGATTGAATAGCACTGGTGTACCTCATAATGGTACACTGCTTACCCAAACAAGTATTTATTTAGATAAATTTCATCGTGAAATAAGTAGAGTGAATAATAATGCAACACAACATACCTATTTTTCAAGTGTTTATTTATAATAATATCAAATGCCTTTAACTTACACTTACACGGCACTTATCCACTGATTTACAAAACAACATACATACTTAAATATGTAGGTCAGTGGGAATCAAATTAATTTACATAAATTATTATACCCTTCACAAAGTGAAAAAGGGTATATATAGGTTTGTCATTCCGTGTGAAATTTCTACAATTTTCATTTCCGACCCCATAAAGTATATATTTTCTGAAAGCTTATGAATAGGGGAGTCGATTAAGCTCTGTCAGTCTGTCCGTGTGTATATTTGAAATCAACTTTTTGAAGCCCCCCGACATTGCTCGGACCCGGGTGAGGAATTAAAATATCAGAAATATTCGGGAGTAGATCGGTATTGAAAATCAGAAACATCGGTACATAATCAACTGAGATATGAACAAAAACCCACGACCACCTCGATTTTTTTTGCACAAAAACAACATTACAACAACAACATACATACATACAAACGTGTATACTGGTTAGAGAAAACGTGGCATCGAATCACAGCTGAGCCAAATTTTTTTTTTATTTGTTTTTATTTTTTATTTAATATATTATTTATATTTTTATTATTTTTTTTTTTTAATTTTTTTTTATTTTTTTTTTTCGTTTTATATTTATTATTTATATTTAAAATTTTTTTTTTTTATAATTTTTTTTTTTTTTTTTTAAATTTTTTTTTTTAAATTTTTATTTTTATTTTTTTTTTATTTTTTTTTTACATACATACGTAAATTTATAATTTTACAATGGGATGTTTTTATATATGTATGTTTTTTATATGTATGTACGTATTTCATATGGGATGAATGGTGATACAAACTAATGTTATTGCATGACTACACGTTGTGAAGGGTATATAAGATTCGGCACGGCCGAATATAGCGCTCTTACTTGTTTTCTTTATGCCTTTGAATGTCGTTCCAATATTCATGACGTAATGTTATTGTAACGTAGAAAAAGAAATAGAATAAGAACAAATTGAATAACTCAATACTAAATGATAAGTTAGCTTTGTAAGATAAGTATACAAAAACAAATATTTTTAATAAAATAAATCACGATATAATCAACCTGCAACAAAGCAACGGTAGTGTTTTAATTCCTTAAATATAAATTAAAACATTACATAACGATCCTGCCGACTTTACTCTACACAGCAAACACAATTGCTTAACCAAAGCAGAAAAACATGATAATTAAACAAGTAAGAACACTATATTCGGCTGTGCCGAATCTTTTATACCCACCACCAATTTTGTGTACATCTAAAGCACAATATTTATTATTTTGTTAATCATTATGGAATAATCTCTTTATAATAAAATATGTATCACTTTCTTTGTAGAGGGTGGTAAAATTTTAAGGGCCCATGTTGAAGGTGAACTGCACCTAGTCTTTAAATTTGTTTTCTGCATTTCATTTGACATTTCTCAATCTCAAACTTACTCAATTTAATTCGTGGAAATATACGCAAATGAACAACGCTTTAAAGTTATTCAGGTTTTTTATAAAAATGGGCGTTCAAATCAAAATGCATTTTGTGCACTTCGTAATTCTTGTGATCAACATAATCGTTCAAATTCGTCCACAATCGGGAGAATTGTAACAAATATTTAAATTTCTGCAAAACAGGTCTGTATAAAATGTTAGAAAATCTGTGAATGCCTTCTTAGTGCGTTGAATGGGAACCACTGCTGGTTTTTGCGATAGTGTTGCAAAAGAGCAGTCAACCTCGACCCATCATCATGCCCAACAATTGAGCATCCACATTGTCATTGAAAATTTGGACCATCAGATAAAGGAGTGGTGCCAAGGAAGGGGGGGCGGGTGGCCATTTGGCCGATATTTTGTTAAATACATAATTGAACCATACAAATATTATAATTACAAAAAGAAATAATAATAATATCCTAAATAATTTGTGTTTTATTTAAATTCAACATCGGTCCTTAAAATTTAACCACCCTTTATAACTTCGATATGCTACTAAAATGCTTTTGTAAATGTAGTCTTTCAATGAAAGTGGACGTTAAAGTAAGCTTGTCAAAAAAGTTTCTGCTAATAAATACAACTTAGATATTTCAATATAGTCCTTTATTTTCCGAAAAACTTTGTCAATAGAGAAATTACATAAATTTAAGATAAACCGTTATATGGGAGGTAGGCGTTAAAGTGGGCGTGGCACCTTAATTTTCTAGCACAGTAATGATATTGCCGAGAAGGATATACGTAGCAAATTTGATCATCATACCTCTAATTTTGGCGGTTTTATGAGCTTTTAAATTTCATTAACGGTAGATAACGTGAAAAGTGGGCGTTATAGTAGGCGTATCAAAGTTGTTTTTGCGAATGAGAACAACTTAGGTGTTTCAATATAGCCCTTTATTGTTCCAAAATCTTTATCAATAAAGAAATTATATGAATTTTAGGTAAAACGTTATATGGGAGGTGGGCGTAAAAGTAAGCGTGGCACCTTAATTTTCTGGCACAGTTATTATATTGCCTAGGGGGATATACGTAGCAAATTTTATCATTATACCTCTAATTTTGGCGGTTTTATGAGCTTTTAAATTTCATTAACGGTAGATAACGTGAAAAGTGGGCGTTATAGTAGGCGTGTCAAAGTTGTTTTTGTGAATGAGTACAACTTAGGTGTTTCAATATAGCCCTTTATTATTCCAAAATCTTTATTTGTAGTGAAATTATATGAATTTTAGGTAAAACGTTATATGGGAGGTGGGCGTAAAAGTGGGCGTGGCACATTGATTTTCCGTCACAAAAAAGCGTCTCACGAAAGAGCAAAGTGTGCAAAATGTTAGAAAATCTGTGAATGCCTTCTTAGTGCGTTGAATGGGAACCACTGCTGGTTTTTGCGATAGTGTTGCAAAAGAGCAGTCAACCTCGACCCATCATCATGCCCAACAATTGAGCATCCACATTGTCATTGAAAATTTGGACCATCAGATAAAGGAGTGGTGCCAAGGAAGGGGGGGGGGGGGGGGGGTGGCCATTTGGCCGATATTTTGTTAAATACATAATTGAACCATACAAATATTATAATTACAAAAAGAAATAATAATAATATCCTAAATAATTTGTGTTTTATATAAATTCAACATCGGTCCTTAAAATTTAACCACCCTTTATAACTTCGATATGCTACTAAAATGCTTTTGTAAATGTAGTCTTTCAATGAAAGTGGACGTTAAAGTAAGCTTGTCAAAAAAGTTTCTGCTAATAAATACAACTTAGATATTTCAATATAGTCCTTTATTTTCCGAAAAACTTTGTCAATAGAGAAATTACATAAATTTAAGATAAACCGTTATATGGGAGGTAGGCGTTAAAGTGGGCGTGGCACCTTAATTTTCTAGCACAGTAATGATATTGCCGAGAAGGATATACGTAGCAAATTTGATCATCATACCTCTAATTTTGGCGGTTTTATGAGCTTTTAAATTTCATTAACGGTAGATAACGTGAAAAGTGGGCGTTATAGTAGGCGTATCAAAGTTGTTTTTGCGAATGAGAACAACTTAGGTGTTTCAATATAGCCCTTTATTGTTCCAAAATCTTTATCAATAAAGAAATTATATGAATTTTAGGTAAAACGTTATATGGGAGGTGGGCGTAAAAGTAAGCGTGGCACCTTAATTTTCTGGCACAGTTATTATATTGCCTAGGGGGATATACGTAGCAAATTTTATCATTATACCTCTAATTTTGGCGGTTTTATGAGCTTTTAAATTTCATTAACGGTAGATAACGTGAAAAGTGGGCGTTATAGTAGGCGTGTCAAAGTTGTTTTTGTGAATGAGTACAACTTAGGTGTTTCAATATAGCCCTTTATTATTCCAAAATCTTTATTTGTAGTGAAATTATATGAATTTTAGGTAAAACGTTATATGGGAGGTGGGCGTAAAAGTGGGCGTGGCACATTGATTTTCCGTCACAAAAAAGCGTCTCACGAAAGAGCAAAGTGTGCAAAATTTCAGAGTCTTACATTAAATTTTGTTGCTTTTATGACGTTTTTGTTTTTAAATATACCGAAAAATACACTGTGCGGTATAAATTTTCGTACATTTTGATCGATAACTCTTTTCCTAATTCATAGATTTAAGCGATTTTCAGGGAAAAATATTCTTTTGAGTCGATAAATATATATTTGAAGTTTCATGACTCTACGTTTATGCGTCTGGACACAATTCCATTTTATTCGATGTGCGAAGGACACGGTTTTTTCGACCTACTCTTGCTTTACGAGCTATAACTCTCTTCCTAGTATTCCGATATAGCCCATTTTCAATACCTAGCTTTTTCGGTGCGACCTCTATCGTGCTTTCAACAGACGGACATACGGACAGACGGACGGACATAGCTAGATCGTCATCAAATCAAACCCTGATTCAGAATATATATACTTTATGGGGTCTAACTTCTTTAAAATAATGAAGCAAATATACAAGAAACAAACAAGTATAAACACTTTATTTGACTTTGCCGAATTTTAGTTACCGACCACCAGTTTTATGTAGTGCTTTTATACTATAAAATTAAATATTTGTTAATGACTGTAATCACTATAGAATAACCTATTAATATCAAAATATAAGTATATTAATTTCTTTGTTTGAGTTCGATTTTCCCTTAAGTTATATTAAGAGAAGTAAAGTAGGCTTGCCTCACATTTAATTCCTCAATTTATTTCAGTTATAATATAAAACTACAGATTTTCTGGACAATTTAAAAACTTTCACAATTTACATAAAAGTAGGCGCTTTAGGGTTACCATCTTCAACAAATACTCAACTTAAATATTTCAATATAGAGCCCTCTATTGTTCCAAAATCTTTGTCGATATAGAAATAATATTAATTAAAGATAAAGATTAAAACTGCTACACCCTACTTCTCTACCTATTGTACCGACTGTGCTTAGGATTTGGGGAGGTGTGCTTGTCTTGCAAACAGATATGGAAAAAAATCGTTCAATAAAATGTATAAAGGGAGCCCCACAGTAATACTAACTAGTAAAATGAAAAAAAAATGATAGTGTCACTTCTTTTTACCCTACCAACAATTACCTAAAAAAAATTATTCCCTAACTATAACATGTTTACCATTCGCCGAATACAATCAATTTAATTATACACATTTTAAAATTATTTACAAGTAACATTTTTTATGTATAATTCTTTAAACAATTAGAAAAAATTGTAAATTAAATATAGTGTTGTTGGTTTAGGGAGATAGTGAAATAGTGTTATGTATTCATTTTATTTCAATGATTGTAACATAAAGTGTAAAACATTATGTTAATAACGTCTTTATTTTTATATGTTACAAAAAATTCAGATAAAATTTTGATTAAACGCAGAATAAAATAAAAATATTCACAAAAAAAAAAAACAAATACAATACCAACCTTATTTTACGATTGTTTTCAGATTTAATTAAAAATAATTTTAGGAATATATATTTACTTAGAGATACCCTTCAGAAAAAGTAACTAGTATGTGGTAATAAATATACCAGTTGCTCTTATCCTCAGCCTAGTTACGTATTTGTCGTTCTTTTATACAACAAAATATCGATTTTAACATTAAGTTGACGTAGGACCCCAACTAGATCATTTGTATATAGTATAGAGTAGATTGGTGAGTGGGTGTACTCACATTACACATACAAATTACTATGAAGTTTACGCAACAATTCAAGCACCAAACGTTATCCAAATTTAAGATATAAATACATATGTACCTACTTACATTATTACTTTTTATACCCGCCACCAAAAAAATTGTCATTCGGTATCGAAAATTGGATAAATCGGAATATAAGGAAAAGAGTTATAGCTCGTAATGCAAGAGTAGGTTAAAAAAAAACATGTTCTTCCAACATCGAATAAAATGCAATTGTGTCCAAACGCATTAACGTAGAGTTTTCCTTGAAAATTGCTTAAATCTATGAGTTAGGAAAGAAGTTATAGATCAAAATGTACGAAAATTTATACCGAACAGTGTATTTTTCGGTATATTGAAAATTGAAATCGTAATAAAGCTGACAAAATAAGAAGTAAGAATTTTACATCACTTTTTTTTGTAAATTTCTTTATTATAATTGCCAGCATTTGAACTAGACTAATTTCCCCCGGTGGTACTAAGTCTACTGCCAGCCATTGCCGGACATTTACATACTACATGCGCCGCTGTTTCAGCAGTCTCAAAGCACGTTCTGCAAACATCAACCACCACAACACTTATGCTGTAAAGATGATATTAAAAGTTGCAGTGCCCTGTGATCAAAGCAGTTACCAGCTCAGGGTCCTCCGCCTCATTCCCATCTAAGGCAACATGTTTTTTAACCCAAATTAGCGTTACATCGTTCACAGAGGCGCACATATTGAGCTTCAGAACACATTAGAACACCAGTTTCGATTTCACATCCGTACGTTGCACGCACAGACTGGTTATCAAGTGCTATGATAATTCTCTTCCCATGCACTCGATTTTCCAGCAAAGTGGTCCAACATCTCTGCCTGATATACGGACACGTACTCTCGAAGACACAGGAAGCAAGAAAGATTCAAGTTAATTAAATGGATCCCGGCTCTTGCCCGCCTATAAGGGAACTATCACTAAATATACTGATGTCACGATCCATGCACTCATTGTGCATGAATCCATCCGCTATGAGCGTGTGATGTAGCCTCTCTCTCTCTCTGATTGTCTCTAACTTCCTTATGCTCAAGATCCAGATTACTTTTATGCCCCAAATTACTCCCAAGGGGATACCACGTTCCGCAAAGTAAATAAAACGGAAGACATTTTGACAACTTCATGCAGCAACTTAACGTTTGAGATAAGGTAATGAAAACCTTTGAGTATGACACTGTTAAAATGTCAGTGAAATATGTACAAGTGGTTATGGCACTAAGTCTTCGTAAATCGTGGAAGCAACCAATGTTTTATGATAACGACTGCCAAATGACAAAAAATATTTAAAATTCAATAACAAGAGAACTCTATTAGGTAGGGTTTCCAGTGTTGCAATAGTATGCAACATGGGACCCACAAATCGTAAGTTGTGGAAAGAATTAGATGTGTCACTAGGTAAGTTTTTGTATAAATACTAACAATACAAAAATATTTAAACTTTTCTCACATTTTGTATACACTGCTTTTGCGAGGACGAAACATTTTAACTTCGGTTAGTGTGTTCCATCGTGCTTTGTACTTTGCTCTATTGTAAAAGCACAATTGGAACTTAAACTTTGTGCTTTTATCCATAAATTTGGTAAATAAAAATAGTCGTTAAGATTTTTTATTAAGGTTCCGTTTAAGTTTTGGTTTTAAGTTCGATTCAAGACAAATTCAAAATAGTAGTTCAATTATTTTCGATTATCAGCTTTAAAAGAATATAAGTTCAGATTTAATTTTACAGAAGCACATAGACAAAATCAGGTCTGGGAAATAAAAATTATCAATATATTTTTTTATTACAAGTATTTTTAGACTATGAAGCAATAAAAATAAAATTTTAGCTAAAAATTATATCAAATTGAAATGTTATTATAATTTTTCGCTACAAATAGATAGGATTTATTAAACCGATCTATGTAAGAATGACTTGTCTATACAGTTTTGTTTTACAAAAAATCGACTTGCCTATCAATACCTATAAAAGATACTTTTCAAACTCAACTGTTTCTACATAAGTAACCTAGCATTTACACATGAAAGTAAATGCCTGAAATTCGCAATACACTTAGATTGATTCACGAACACACTATATATACACATGTAGGGGGAATATCGAAGCAGACCACTACTATCACGGGTCCCTTTTCGACCCCCTTCGTTCCTCAGTGATTTCGTGTCTACCGATCAGTATACCTTCAATCACTGAGTCCCGCGCCACAACCGGCGTTTGCTCTGGACCAGAAAAAACGATTTCACACTGCCGACTGGTGATTGTCGACAATCCTCATCGCACAGTCCTTTGTAATCGCCAGCATCTCCCTAAGACCAAGGTCCCCCATCGCACTCACACCCAACGTGTGCTTGCCCGTGATCCTCAATCTTACGCTCGCCAACGCCGGACACTCGCATACCACATGCGCTGCCGTCTCGGCACCCTCCAGGCACATTCTACAAATATCATCATCCACGATCCGCATCCCCTTCAGATGATATTTGAAGTTACCATGTCCTGTAATCAACGCAGTGATCCAGCTCATCATACTCCGATTAAAACCGAGTATCTTCACTGCACCCCTGCCAAGTGGCTCCCTGAGCACCATACGAGCCTGTCTACACGTGGTTCCCTCCGTCCACCTTCGCAAGTTCACAGAGTTCACCCATTGAAAGATCCTCGCCCGCACTAACCCATTGCCCAGAGCAACTCTGGGTTCCGGTCCGCAGAATGCAGCCTCAGACCCCTTCCTCGCAAGTTCGTCAGCAGCCTCATTCCCAGCTATGCCCACGTGTCCCTTGACCCACATCAGCGTTACCTCATTTGTAGAGGCACACCTATTGAGCTTCAGAACACACTCAAGCACCAAGGAGGAGTTCACATCCATCCGCTGCATACGTTTTATAACCGACTGGTTGTCAAGTGCAATAAGAATTTTCCTCCCATACACTCGACATTCCAACAGGTGGTCCAACGCATGCAGCAAACCAAGCATTTCTGCCTGATAGACCGACACGTACTCCCCCAGACTCAGGGTGCAGGATAAGTCCAACTCAGATGAGTACACACCAGCACCTGCCCTACCGTCCATAAAGGACCCATCAGTAAAGATACTGATGTCATTCTCCATGCACTCATTGTGCATGAGTCCATCCGCCATGAGCGTGTGATGTAGCCTTTCGACCACTTTCACCCGACTCATGCGCTCCATCGGCATCTGAGTCTCCCTAACCTCTTTATCCACGAGGTCCAGGATTCTCCTATGCCCCAAAACCGATCCAAAGCGATACCACATGTCATCGCTTCGCATCCGAATCGCCGATCTCGCCGCCGTCTCCCTTACAAATAAGTCCAACGGCAGCAGTCCCAGCATTGCCTCCATCGCCTGCGTTGGTGTGGTACGTATCGCGCCACATATACCAATGCAAGCAATCCTTTGAACCCCGTCCAACTTCCGCCTAACCGTCGCCTGAGATGCCTTTGGCCACCAGACAACAGATGCGTAAGTGATCGTCGGTCTCACCACCACTGTGTAAATCCAGTGTGCAGCCTTAGGTGAGATTCCCCACTTCCGACCGCAAACCCGTTTACACTGATGCAGAATCCTCTTTGCCTTCTGTACCCTCGTCTCAACATGATCATTCCAGGTTAGTTTCATATCCAGTGTTACCCCCAGATATTTCACCTTCCTGGACACATTGATCTCAGTCCCAAAAAGCATTAAGGATTCAATCTCTATGCCCTTCCTTCTCCGCGTGAAGAGCATTGCATCCGACTTGCCAGCATTTATGGTTAGTCCCTGTTCACAACACCATTCTTCGGTTACTCTGAGCGCCCGTCTCATGCAACCTAAAATGGTCTCCATGAACTTACCACCAACCATAATTGCCACATCATCCGCATACCCTACCGTATGTATGCCCATTACCTCCAGTCTTCTGAGAAGGCTGTCCACAGTTATGTTCCACAGCAGAGGCGATAAGACCCCTCCTTGCGGACATCCCCTGACCACCCTTCCCCGAATCCTGGTGCTCCCGCTCCTGAGATTCACTGCCCTACATCTGAGCATGGCGCCGATCCACCTCACCACAACAGAATCAACCCCTCGCTCATCGAGAGCATTTCCCAGTCTATCAAAAGAGATCCTATCAAAAGCACCTTCTATGTCCATAAATACGGACAAAGCCAGATCACCATTGAAAATCTCCCTCTCAGCAACCCTCACCAGTTCGTGCAGGGCTGTCTCAGTAGACCTCCCAGCTCTGTAAGCGTGCTGACTCCCACTCAATGGCCTATCCATCAGCGTGTTCTCCTCCAGGTAGTCAACCAACACCCTTTCCATTGCCTTCAATAGAAAGGATGTAAGACTGATCGGCCTGAACGACTTAGCCTCCGTATAGTCCCTCCTCCCGGGTTTGGGGAGAAAAACCACCCTGGTCTCCCTCCACGCCACCGGAATATACCCTGTCGAAAGACAGGCAACAAATATTTCCCTAATCACCACAAGTAGAGTGTTCATACCCCACTGTAGTAATGCAGGAAATATCCCATCCATCCCAGCCGCCTTAAATGGGGCAAAAGACAAAATTGCACTTCTAACCCCATTAAGAGTTACTATCCTTTCAGCGTCCCTTCGCCTTACCTCACTGGCTCCCCTGTTAACGGGAACCCATGAGTCATTCGAAATGAAGCTTCCAGGAAAATGTACCTCCATCAGCGACCGTAATGTCCCCTCCATCGTCTCCGTCATGCCTCCATCGCTCCCGCGAATAAGCCCCATTCTGGAGACAGGGTTTCTAGACACCATCCTCTGCAGTCTCCCCACTTCAGATGTATCCATCACGCCGGAGCAGAATTCCCTCCACGTACTTCGTTTCCGAAGACGTATAGTCCTCTTCAGCTCCTTCTTCCTCGCCTTATACTCGTCCCATAAGTCAGGATTCCTCCCCCTCATGTAACGATTAAAGGCCCTCCTCGTGTCCCTCTTCATGGATTCCAATTCACTACTCCACCATGGAGTAGAATCCTTCTCATCCACTACCGTGAGAGGACACGCATTCTCGAAGGCAAGTCCGACAGTAGAGTTTACCCTCTCCACCGTCCGCTCAATATCCTCCGTATTCCGAAGTGCCCGGTGTGGAACACTCCCCGAAAGTCCCGAGAGGCACTCCTCGTACCTAGTGCGATCCGTATCCCTCGGTACCCTGATACGCCTACGCGCCTTCCTCCGCCTCCTACCATACAGAATCTCAAACTGGATAGCCCTGTGGTCAGACATGGTCAATCTGTCCACCACTCTCCAATTCCCAACTCTATCCAGCATTCCAACAGAGCATAAGGTGATGTCGATTACCTCCGCCCTACGTGCATCCACGAAGGTGGGCTCGACACCCCTGTTCAGGACCAGCAGGTCATGACACTCCACAAACTCCAGCAATTGCTGTCCCCTGTGGTTATCGTCCGTACTGCCCCATACAGTACTGTGTGAATTAGCATCACAGCCCAAAACAAGAGGCATACCCCTCAACCTACAGAACTCCACCAGATTCCTAACCTCCCCCGAAGGATGGGAGTCCGGTGTGTCATAGGGTAGGTAAGCCGACGCCACCAGAAACGATCCCGAACCCGCGCCTATCATCACAACCGTAAGATCCGGCGAACAGAGATGCGTCATCGGCACAGCACACACACCGTGACGCACCAGGATACATGTCCTCAACCTCCCCCCCGTCTGTGAGTGAAACAGACTGGCGGTCCGACGAGACAGGCCCATGATGTTATCCCTAACAATCCATGGTTCCTGCAGTAAAGCTATATCCAACCCATCTTCCACAAAACATCGCATCATCACCGCCGAAGCCGCTCTGCTATGATGCAGATTAAGCTGGTATACACTCAGAGTTTCCCGGTACGGGCCCACCACCTTCCCTGATAGACTCCTAGAGGCGTCTACCCCCGCACCAGGTAGGACGTCCTGCTCACAATCCATCTCCTTTGAATTTTACAATAGCCTGATCAAGACCGCAGTTGAGTCGCCTCCCTGCTTTCTTGATGGCCATCGCATCCTCATTCGGACACCAGATGGTAAGCACCACGCCCACTTTCTCTGCACCTGCAAATTTTTCAACGTGAGTGACCCTCCATTTAGAAGTGTCCTTCACGCATCCATTTTGCCTCTGCAGTCTCTTCAAAATGACGTCCTTGCCCTCGGTGGCACCATGAGCAATGACAACCATTTTGCTCTCATTCCGAAGCACCCCTAGACTATCGATTCTCAGCCTCGCCCCTTCCCATAAATTGGTCAGGGATTTTGCTGATTCGATCGTCCAGCTCCTCGTCGACTGATTCTTGCACGTAAGTACAATGAATCCATCAATGAGTTTGGCGTTTCCTACGAAACCTATATCACCTCCATCCTCCGAGAGGTTGTCTAGAGCACACAGCAGAGATGTTTTAAACACCCTCAGATGTGATTCATCCAGAGGTCCCTCTAGTGATAGGTCGGTGATACCTAACGTGAGTCCACCTTCCGCCACTTGGGCGTAGGTTTTTCTCGCCTTATTGCCAGCCTTCGGCTTTGCATTAGTTCTAGAACTACTACTCGGCTTCTGGTCAGCATCTTTCACGGCCACTTTCCGTAGTTGGTTCGAGTCCAAGTTCCTGGGTTTATCACCCTTAAACTTTTTCCCTGCACCCTCTACTTTGCCAGCCTTCGGCTCTGCATTAGTCCTAGAACTACTACTCGGCTTCTGGTCAGCATCTTTCACGGCCACTTTCCGTAGTTGGTTCGAGTCCAAGTTCCTGGGTTTATCACCCTTAAACTTTTTCCCTGCACCCTCTACTTCAGGTGTCGTCTCCTCATCCATAAGGCTATCGATCCGATTTGATATCTTTTCAATAGCCTTCCTACTCCTCCGACGTTTCCTCTTTAGTCTTTGCCTCTCGGTTTTATCCAAGGGCATAGACTCAGAGTTCGCGTCGCGGTCCGAGGTTTCCGTGATCTGGACAGATGCCTCCACTCCTGCTGGGGCGGATACATCAATGTCCTTCACCGTCAACTCTCTACCCACTGGAGTATCTTCAGAGATTAACCTCTCCGCCTCTTGCGAAGCTTCAATGTCCATCTCAATCCGATCCCTCCATTGGCCACGTCTAATCGGAGTATCCTCAGAGACTAACCTCTCCACCTTTTGCAAGGCTTCCTTGTCCATCCCTTTCGAATTTCCCCGATTATCACAATTTTTATCAGAAATATTTTCAGTTGAATCTATTTTTGTTCCCACGAGTATTGGGGAAAGAAAAGTCGACCCGCACAGAGCCCCACATGCACAGGCAAGTCTGAATTGAAACTGGAGGTCAACTGGTATCCAGAGTTCACATACTAGCGACCAGGCTCCCTCCTGGCCACGCATCCCTTGGCGTATGTAGTCCCACCGTGGATTAGGGTAGATTTTCACGAGTCTACAACTCCCTGGCGGGGTCGTGAAGACCAGCCGTGGTCCATAGGGCCAATTACAGCAACACTGGGTGGTCCAATCTCAATGAGAGCGGGAAAACCACCCAGTGGCCGAGTCCATCAGCCGCCCCAACATAGGAGGAAACAGACGCTGACAGACAGGGAAAGGTAGTTCTTAGTTGTGCAACACTGCACGTAAGCCCCCGCATCGCTTCAAGATGACTACCCATCGCGAGGGTAGTCACACTAACATTTATTTATTTTTTACTGAGATTTCAACCACATTTTCAAGAAAGTAATTCTTATAAGTTTTCAAAAAGTAAAATGACAATCGTTGCCTATTAACACACTTAAAAAATTTTTGGTAAAACAATAATAATTGTGTGTATGTACATATAACTTATTTAGTAAATATGTATATGAAAAATACTTATAATATTTGTTCTTCAAATATACATAAAGAATACAATTGATGTCTTTTTAGAACAGTAACTTAATAAAAAACAAAAAAAAAACAAGTAAGAGCGCTATATTCGGCCGTGCCGAATCTTATATACCCTTCACAACGTGTAGTCGTGCAATAACAGTGGTTTGTGACACCATTCATCCCATATGATATACGTACATAAAAACATAATAAAACATACATATATAAAAACGTCCCATTGTAAAATTAAAAATTCACTATGTACCGATGCTAGTTCATTTTTAAATGAACTTTTAGTTGTAGTCTTCTATGTAAACGGAGAATAAGTTTTCATGAAACTAGTCTTTTTCATTGAAATTTTTATTTATAATACGAAAACAGAAATTTTAAGAAAGTACTTCCATATGTAAATGTCGGGTAAATGAATGTGTTTAAGAAAATAATAAATGAAATGCCATAAAAATCAGTATGAAAAAATACCATTGTATTATATTGTCCATCTCCAATGGAAATAACAAAAACAGCTATACAGATTGTATTTTACAGTCGTGTCTGGATATAGTGAACACCCGATATAGTGAACAACAAAATTTTTGCATGGAGTACTCTAAATAGTGAAAAACTCTAATAGTGAACACAATTTTTAAAACACTTTCAACAACAATTCTTTTATTAAACTTAAATACATATGTACATATATTTCCTTTTTTGTACAAATTGTTTCTAATCAGCTATTGCATTTACATGTATGTATGTATTTTTAGTAAATAAAACGAGTTTTTGAACAAAAATTTCAACCTTGATATAGAGAACAACCTGGATACTATGAACAAGCCTTGCAAAAATTAGTTCACTATATCCAGACACGACTGTACTTGAAATGTGGAGGTGTAGACACAAATTGTAATGAGAAAATTTTCTATTTGATTTTTTGACAATCAGACGAAAAATCATTTTATTTTGCTCAGACAAAATCCAATGAAAATCTAAAGACTTGTAGAATAGTGTGTAGCGGCCTTTAGAGATAATAATACTTCTTAGTACCAATAAGAATTAATTTTAAGTTCAGTAATAATCTTTGATACTTTTGAATAGCAATTAATATAAGTGATATAAATTAAAGTGCTTTAACCAAGGCGAATTTATCAGGTGACTGCATAACTACAACAAATCGAATAGAAACAAGTAAGAGCGCTATATTCGGCCGTGCCGAATCTTATATACCCTTCACAACGTGTAGTCATGCAATAACAGTAGTTTGTATCACCATTCATCCCATATGAAATACGTACATACATATAAAAAACATACATATATAAAAACATCACATTGTAAAATTATAAATTAACGTATGTATGTTAAAAAAAAATTAAAAAAAAAAAAATTTAAATATACATATATAATAAATATAAAACAAACAAAAAATAAAAACAATAAAAAAAATAAAAAAAAAATAAAAAAATAAAAAAAAAAATAATAAAAATATAAATAATATATTAAATAAAAAAAAATTAAAAGAAAAAAATTTTTTGGCTCAGCTGGGATTCGATGCCACGTTTTCTCTAACCAGTATACACGTTTTTATGTATGTATATTGTTGTTGTAATGTTGTTTTTGTGAAAAAAAAATCAAGGTAGTCGTGGGTTTTTGTTCATATCTCAGTTGTTTATGTACCGAAGTTTCTGATTTTCAATACCGATCTACTCCCGAATATTTCTGATATTTTAATACCTAACCCGGGTCCAAGCGACATCGGGGCGCTTCAAAAAGTTGATTTCAACATACACACGGACAGACGGTCAGGGCTTAATCGACTCCTCTATTCATAAGCTTTCAGAAAATATATACTTTATGGGGTCGGAAATGAAAATTGTAGAAATTTCACACGGAATGACAAACCTATATATACCCTTTTTCACTGTGTGAAGGGTATAAAAACAACAAGCAATTTGTTAGGGTTTTCGAGTACGTATACTGTCAATATCAAGGCGAAATTAAATTCGTCTTTGTCAACTTTTGACAACAAGAATAATTTACAATGTAAATTAAAAAAATATTTTCGAATTTTTTGTTATTAGAAAAATAAAATTTGTGTACTAAAAGTGATAAAAAAAAATCAAAACAAATAGGAGCACTATATTCGGCTGTGCCGAATCTTTTATACCCACCACCAATTTGATGTTCTTTTAAAGCTCAGATTTTATTATATTGTTATTAAAAGTAATTGCTATGGAAAATAGTATAACTAAAATATGTATCACTTTCTTTGTATAACATCGATATGTTAGTAAAATATTTTAGTAAATTTAGTCTTTCAATGAAAGTGGACGTTAAAGTAGGTGTGTCAATAAAGTTTCTGCTAATAAATAAAATAGAGATATTCCAATATAGTCCTTTATTCTTCCAAAATAAAGCGCTATATGATAGGTGGGCGTAAAAGTGGCTGTGTAACATTTATTTTCCGTTACTACAAAGCAATGATATCGAAATTTCAGGATCTAGTTTTGCCAGTTTTATAACGTTTTAAATTTTGAATATACCGAAAAATACAGTGTGCGGCATGAATTTTCGTACATTTTTATCTATAAATCCTTTCCTAATGCATAGATTTAAGCAGTTTTTAGGGAAAAATATTGTTTTTTTTTCAGGAAATATACATTCGAAATTTTATGACTCTACGTCAATGCATTTGGACACAATTCCACTTTATTCGATGTTTGAAGGACACGGTTTTTTTGACCTACTCTTGCATTACGAGCTATAGCTGCCTTCCTAATATTCCGATTTAGCCCATTTTCAATACCAAACAAACTTTGTGTATAAGAAATATTCTGTCAAAATTTTACACACCTAACTTTGTCGGTGCGACCTCTATCGTGCTTTCAACAGACGGACGGACATAGCTAGATCGTCATCAAATTAAGCCCCGATTTAGAATATATATACAGGGTGGGCCAAAAAAACCAAGGGGTGTAAAAGTTTAATAACTTTTTCGTTTATTACTTTTTTTTATTTTTTATTTCAGATTATATATATACAAAAGGGAAATTTTTTTACACTAAGTATGAAAAATGATGTCTCTTAAATATCAGCTTCGCACTGATGGGCTCTTTTTAGAGCATTTTCCATAACATCTTTTAAAACTTGTGGCTGTAGCGTTCGAATTTCTGCAACAATGTTTGCCTTGAGTTCAAGGATTGTCTCTGGCTTGTTCACATACACTCGCTCCTTCAAATAACCCCAAAGAAAATAGTCGGGTGCTGTAAAATCTGGCGATCGCGCTGGCCAAATAATTTCCGAATTTCTGGAAATTATTCGCCTTCCAAAAATTTGACTTAAAAGTGCGTAAAAAATTTTCTATCATAAACCGATACCGCTCTCCATTTACGGTTACAGCACTTCCATCTTCATTCTCATTCAGATGTGATCCCACACCATACTGTACACCTGATGGGGTGCAATTGGCGTTGATGAATGGCTCTTGGATTTTGAGAACCCCAGAGCCTACAGTTCTGCTTATTAACAAAGCCATTCAAATGAAAATGAGCTTAATCACTCATAATCAAATTTTTAATAAAGTTGATTTCATTTCTGGCCAACTTTTGAAATTTAACTGCAAAATTTAGACGTTGCCGATGATCTGCGGGTTTTAATTCTTGCACCTTATATGGGTATAACTGTAAATCTTTTTTTTAAATGCGCCGTAGTGACGTACGAGACATTCCCAGCTGAGCAGAACGCCTTCTGGCAGATGTTTCTGGTGCTTCGTTAACACTTTGCTGTACTCGTTCAATATTTTCCGCAGTGCGACTTAAACGTGGTCTACCGGTTCGAGGCAAATCTGTTACGCTGCCATGTTGGTAATGACGATCAACTAAGTAACGAATCATTGCTTCAGAGGGCGAACTTCTGACGTTAAAATGTCGACGATATGCTCTTTGCGTTAAAATAATTGATCTCTGGTTTAAATAATAAAATTCTATTGTTCTGGTTCTCTGTTCAGTTGTAAACCTCTCCATTATAAATTCTCCAAGTGTTGTCTATATAATTTGAAAGAAAAAATAAAAAAAAATAATAAACGAAAAAGTTATTAAACTTTTACACCCCTTGGTTTCTTTTGGCCCACCCTGTACTTTATGGGGCCCAAAATGGATATTTCTATGTGTTACAAACGGAATGACAAAATGAATATACCCCCACCATTTTTCTGGTGGCGGATATAAAAACAGGTAAATTCTAATTACATACAATTTTTAAGAAAATGTTAAGTCGATTTTTATTTTAGATCAATTGCAAGTTGGCAAAAATTATATTTTTTAAGGTTTACTTTTAGCCGTGTTTGTCAAGTTGTCCGTGTAAATAAATTCTTTGAATTATTTAACACTTCTCAAGTAACAGATATCGATTTTGGTAAAAATCTTATATGTTGAGCATGAGAACACCTCTCACAACAGACCCATTCAAAACTATGTGATATTATGTAGAGGATAAGATAGCACTACTGACTTTTAGTGTTCAATTCCTTCAGGTAAGTGTATATATATTATTAGTTGAAATTATTATATTTACTTTCTATTATAGTTCTATTATTATTTAACTATTAATAAAACAATAGGTAGGTGGAGTTCTATTAGGTTTATGCGTTTTAAAAATTGCATTTGTTGATAGACTTTATTTTAAAAAACCATTATTTTTTTGTACAGAGAATAGTGGATAAACGTAAGCTTTTTTTATGATCTTTAATGTATTTATTACCACCAAATTTTTAAATCTTTATAATAATTGAAAATTGGTATTACTTTTAATGGAATATACCTTTGTATGCAATTCTTTGAGGATATCTTTGGAGTAATTTCTGGCACAAATTAAATTAAATCGATGTGTTATGTTAGATTTAAAAGTTATATTCGTTACTCTTACATGCTAAAAGTAAGAATTTATTTATAAAAAAATATAACAATTTAAGTATTTGACAAGTCAGAGTGCTGTATTCGGCCGTGCCGAATCTGATAGTACCCTTCACCATCGTAGCTTAGCCTATATTTCATTGTTATACGCCATTTTTCCTTATTATTCCCGACGCCATCCTTGATTTTAAATTTTTACATAGTTAACTGTATTCTACTTGTTACCGAAAATCATTTAAATTTTCTAAAAATTATACTTCGTAACAATTTTTACATCTTTTGTGTTGAAACCTTCAAGTTTACAACCATGAAAAAAATTTCACTTGTCATCTAAATTCATTAATACTGCATGTTAAAAAGTCACGGTATTGCATAACACATATATTTCGACCCAGGTAAAAATACTAAGGTAATTGTAGAAATTGATTAAAAATAAATTAATAAATTTTTTTAGAATTTTAAAACAACAATAAGCTCTTAAAACTTGGTATTTTATTTCAACAATTCTTTAAAATTCTTACGTTGGTTGAAACAATATGGCGCAATATGCAAAATTTAATGCAAACTGCAGTTTATGCAATGAACAGGATGATAGCAATATGGTGACCACAAAACTTGTTGCAAAGTTGATACTAATGCTCTAAACACATAGACGACAGCAGACAGCAAGCGGCAATATGTCAAAAATAAAATCCATGTGTTTAAATGAAAACGATTATTTTGACGGCAGCACAGCAGCACGACTGCACAACAGCATTTGCTGCTGCTGCCAACTTAGGCTATTTTCTATTTTGACGGGCAGCAAGAACAAATATAGTGTTGCCATTATATATATTAAATTGGAAAAAAAAGAAAAAAAACTTATTTTTGATATTAAACATAAAAGAACATTACAAAAATACAATAAAGAAATAAGTGTATGTGTTTTTATAGTTTTTCGTGATATTATTACATTTTTTTAGCAATAACTTTAATTTTATTCATTATAAAATATATATGCGGCATCCCTGAAATTTGTATTGCTAAAATGCACATCAGCTGATTATTATGTTGTTGCTGTCTTCAAAATAATTATGAAGCTGACTTCAGAGCAGCATTTGAAGTTGGCAGCATTTGAAGCCTTGAAGTTGTGAAGTCTGCTGGCGTCTATGTGTTTAGAGCTTAATGTTGATATATTTCTGTGGACTTGTAGAAGATGAAAAGATGATGATTTAGTTGACACACACCAACCAACTTCAAGCAGATCTACACCTAATGCTACAAAGACCCGACTAGACATAATCATAGAAAACAGCTTTAACTACAGCAATTAGAAGAAGAAATGTAATTGAAACAAGCGTATTTGTGGCGTAAATACGAGCTATTGCAAACTGCAGATGAGGAGTATTCAGAAAATATAAATAATCCGTAATTGAAAATATAAAATGTACGGCCATGGGCTCAATTCTCGTTCTGTGAAACTGTAATATGAAAAAGTTTTTGCACAAAAACTTTTCATTTCATAGAACGAGAATTGATACCCAGATCACCGAATACTTCTAAATATGCAAGGATAAAGAAGTAGTTGGCAACTTCACCAGAAGTTCTGAATGCTTATTGCAGGCACAAACCGATGGTGCTAGCATATCGTGAATGTAACCTTAATCACAATAACGATACTGATGATGGCATTACATATCAAAACAAAAATACAGCAAGCTGTCAAAGCACAGATGTTAAAAAAATAGGTAATACGAATTATACTGAATGTGTCAATAATATAACTACAACACAATTTATGGCCCGACAATGTATCTCTAGAGATTAACCAGTTTTTACTGGCGATCCTAGGAAATGGCCAATCTTCATTAGTGCCTTTGTGTAATGTACTCGTGTCGGCGGCTTTGAAAATGAGGAAAATCTTTTACGTCTACAAAAATGTTTGCATGGAGGGGCACGTGAAATTATCCGGAATTGCATCATGCTACCAGACATGGTACCGGACATTATCAGGACGCTGCAATTGTACTTTGGCCAGCCCTAAATTGTTATAAAAAGCTTGATAGACGAAGTGCGAGACATAACAATTCCAAAAGGCAAACTAGAAGCCCTGCTGCTAAAAATATTTGTGCTATAATACGTGCTTCTAAAATGTGAGTAAATTATCACCCGACACAGTGCTTCAATGGGCTATGCCAAGGCATATCCATAAGGTATATGCAACGGCGAATTAATACAACAAAGCAACTTTTCATGGGATGTTTTATGTCAAGGCCAATTCGTATATCAGGGATGGAAAAGTTGTTTTTACATATTAAATATAATAAAATTTCATTAAAAAGAGGATTTAAATGTTTAAAACACATTACTAATGACGCAAAAGCAACAAATATACATAAATTTAGCACATTTATTATCAAAAAAGTTCACTCAAGTTAATTGTTTAATACCGAAACCAAAATCACATTTCCTATCCCTGCATTAATAAATGAAATCAAAGCGAATTCAACCAATTTTGACAAAATGTTTCACAATCAGCTGGGCTGATAATTTCACCTGTATGAATTCGCCTTGGGCTATGCATTGCAAGGACATAGGACTACCTAATTTAAAATATTTTTCTGACTGGGTTTATACCTTAGCAGAAGCAACATGTAGAGTAACTATTCCTGTTTTTGCTATAAACAACAAAAAGAAACCGTAAAAGAGGACATCTCAATGCACACACAAATGAAAACTCTAAGTCAAATAATCTGTGTCGCATTTGTTTGGGTAAACACCGACGAAGGCGTTGATTTCAAAAATCGTGTGGTATAAACGGATGCACTGTCCAACATAATTCGCTATTACATAACGAAGTGCAGCCATCTGGTTCTCTTAACAGTCATGCAAGTGAAGGTAAAGTATATTTTCGAATAGTACCAGTAACGCTCTACAGTGACAGAAAGTCAGTTACCATATACGCTCTTATGGACGATGGCTCATCGATAACGTAACGAAGATCGTTGGTATTAGTGACACACTTTGTATCCGTTGGACTGCCAATGTATCCCGGTATAAAAAAAGATATAAACGAATGCATTTAAAAATTTCTTCAACGAAATGTGGTTCGAAAATTTTCCCAATCTACGAGGTCTACACCGTGGAGAACTTAGATTTGTCAGCTGAAACAATGATATCTGAAGAATATAAAAAACAATTTCCATATCTCAAAAACATTCCGCTTGAGGGTTATAAAAACGTGCACTCAAGCTATGCGGAAGATTAAATTTTCACAAATGCGGTTCTTACAGTCAGTCAATGGGCTTATAAAGCAATACTTTTCGGATGAAAGTTTGGGCATAGAACCTCCACTTACTACTTCAATGTCAAACCAAGATCAAACAGCTATACAAATTTTGGAGAAAACCTGTACATTAATTAATGGCCGCTTACCGACTTCATAGGTCTTTTGTGGAAAATTGATCCACCCCATATGCCTTGTAGTTTGCGAACAGCCAAAAATCGCATGCTATGCCTTCAAAGAAAAGCAAGTCGTGATCAAAAGCTGGCAGAGCTGCTGCAACAACAAATTTTTATCTTAGAGCAGAAAGAGTACGCTAAACGCTTGCCTATTAGTGTTTTAAATGAAAAGGGGAACAGAATATGCTCTTTGTCAACATTTATTGTAAAAAATACCCAAACGCCAAATTAAGAACGTTTGGTATGGGACGCTACAGCTAAGTCTGACAATTTTTCTTTAAATGAGAGGATGTCAGTGCTCAACGTTTCTTATGGTAGGACAGTAACAATACTGTTGTTTATCAACTAAACGTACGTACCTTTGGTGCCTCGAGCTCCCCCTTTATAGCTCATTATGTAAGAGACAAAAACGTACGAACCTTTGGTAAAAATAAAAAGGTAATTGAAGTCATTACCCAGCAGCACTATGTGGATTATTTCATAGATTCCACTGATACCGTCGAGGAAGCAATTTAATTGGCATTACAAGTACGAGGCGTGCATGCTAAGGGAGGGTTCCACATGAATTGGTTTATTTGGGACTCAAGAAAATTTAAACAATTTGTCATGTTTCGTATCGCTGAAGTTTTAAAATTAACGAATGCGTCTGATTGGAGATGGGTACCTAGTGATTTGAATATGGCAGATTTTACAACCAAATACAGATCACCTAATGAGAGTTCAAATGATTGGTTCGATGATCCAACGTGGCTCAAATATCCTGAAGAAAAATTTCCGGAAAATGACGACTTAATTGATTATAGTACCAACTAGCTAAAATCCTCCGAGATACGCCCTCACTTTTTAAATATGTATAATCGTACGCCGATTCCGATTGCAATTAATTTTGAGTACCCTTTCAGTTGGTATAGACTTTATCGTGGTATTAGTATTTGGATGGTGTATATTGAACGTCAAAGGCAAAAACGTATATATGACCTTACAATGTGGCAAACTCATTCCCAAAGGGAGTGCCTTTGATAAACTTAATGTTTATATTGACAACGACGGTGTAGTGAAAGTAAAAAATCGTGCCCAGTATGCGGCTTCATCTTGTGGCATTCAAAGAGACTTGATAATACTCCCAGAAAAACATCATGTAACGAAACTTAGTGAAAAAAAATTATCATCATGCTTACCGCCACTTAAACCATGAGACCGTTGTCAACGAAATTCGACAAATTTATTTTATTATCAAATTAAGAGTGGTTTTCAAGATCGTTCGAAGAAGCTGTGAGAAATGTATTAATGCAGCAGCCAATCCAGTTTCACCTCAGATGGCACCTTTGCCTCCATCCCGTCTTGGAGCATTCCAACGGCCGTTTACGTTCGAAAATTGAGTATTTCGGTCCAATACCTGTCACTCTTGGCAGAAAGTCACTTAAGCGTTGGGGTGTTATGTTCACATGCCTATTAGTGCGGTACATATTAAGATTGCCCATACATTGTCAGAGACTCCTTTCTTATGGCCCTAACAAATTTCATCGCAAGACAAGGAACTCCAGCAGAAGTGTACAGCGACAATGGAACGAATTTTCGTGGTGCAGATCGCTTTCTAAGAGAAGAACTAACAAATATAAACTTCGAAGACGTGCATACTAACATGGCCTACAGGGGGATGTCGTGGAAGTTTAAACCGCCTGCTGCTCCCCATATGGGGGGAGCATGGGAAAGGTTAGTTAGATCCATTAAAACAATTTTTTTTTTGTTTTTATTTTATTTATTTTCAATATTTGTTTTTTTTTTCCAATATATCGATCAAACTTCGTTGATTATATTAAGAGGATCTGAAATATACAGTCCAAGGCGAATTCATACAGGTGAAATTATCAGCCCAGCTGATTGTGAAATATTTTGTCAAAATTGGTTGAATTCGCTTTGATTTCATTTATTAATGCAGGGATAGGAAATGTGATTTTGGTTTCGGTATTAAACAATTAACTTGAGTGAGTGTACTTTTTTGACAATAAATGTGCTTAATTTATGTATATTTTTTGCTTTTGCGTCATTAATAATGTGTTTAAAAAATTTATATTCTGTTTTTAATCAAATTTTATTATATTTAATATGTAAAAACAACTTTTCCATCCCTGATATACGAATTGGCCTTGACATAAAACATCCCATGAAAAGTTACTTTGTTGTATCAATTCGCCGTTGCATATACCTTATGGATATGCCTTGATACAGTCATTATATAACAACACATGAAATATTTAACACAAAAAAAATATAAAGAAATTATAATTACAATTATTTTTGAAAATAAAATATAAATTTAATTTAAGGTAAAATTCAAGGCACATTTATTCATCAGGTACTCTTGATTCGTCAGCTGATTACTTTTTTCAACACTTATTTTAAATTTCAGTTGTCAAAATGCATAAATAAAAAACAATTTTCTCTCTTTTCTAATTTATTACAAATGTCAAACTTTATATATAAAAAACATAAACAAAAAAATTCTCTCCGAACTGCAATTACCCGATGAATAAATATGCTTTGGTACAATTATAAAAAAATCAAATATTTTATGACTGACAAACAGGTTTATTACTCACTTGTTCCTATGCAAAATGAGCAAACACAAAAAAAGGGAATATTTTCCAAAAAATCATTAAAAAAAATGGCGCAAAAACGTTCAACTTTTTTTTTAGTCTAATAGTATAAATTTCATATTTTAACGTGATGTACAACATTTTGGTATGATCGCGACGACCCTCACTTTCAAAAACTATTTGTTGTTTTTTTCTTTCTCAAAAAGTGAAGAAAAAAACAGTTTTGTTTATTTTGTACCAATTTTTTTATAATAAAAATTAAAAAAAAAAACGAATTCTAAAAATTAACATAAGCAGGTGTTAGTATAGTCTTTGACAGAAAAAATAAATCAATGTAAAATCTTTATTCGTTTAGCCGCAAAAAAATATATTGGTAACCTCTCAAAACCAATTCACACAACTTTCTTGACTTTAACAGAGTCCCAACACGATAAATCTTAAGGATAAGTCTTAAATTGCAAAATTTTATTGTCTGTCGAGCTGGGTACTTATATTTTTACATTTCTTGGATTTCACTTTTGACCTAATTTCCGGCTGGATTTGCAGAATTCCCTTATGTGCAACGTTTCCAGAAATCACTTATAAACGTAACAACTGGTGTCAGAAGTGAAATTGCATTATAATAGACAGACATGAAATTCGCGGAGCTTAAAGTAGGCAAGAGAGAGCTGAATAAGTTAGAATTACCGGCAACAGGTAATTAAGCAGAACTGAACGACTCATTGATGAATTAGGGCGGCGTAATATCGACATTGATGCTTATAAGTTTACCGAAAAAGAAGAAGTGTAAATTGTTACCCGTACAACAATAAACATGTGGATTTAAGCACAATGCTTGCTGCTTTAATGAAAAAATTGAAAATAAATAGCGAACAATTACTAACTGAAGTTAAAGTATAAATATAATATATAAATTTCAAGAATCTTCTAGATCTAATAATGAAAAATTATTGACCGAACTTCAAGAAAATTCTTGAGCTAGTAAGCCAAAGTTGAAGAATCTTCAAGAATTACGAACAAAAAACAACAGAGAATATGTCATTAAAAAACAAGTAAGAGTGCTATATTCGGCCATGCCGAATCTTATATACACTTCACAACGTGTTGTCATGCAATAACAGTAGTTTGTATCACCATTCATCTCATATGAAATACGTACATACATATAAAAAACATACATATATAAAAACATCCCATTGTAAAATTAAAAATTAACGTAAAAAAAAAATTTAAAAAAAAATTAAACAAAAAATAATTAAAATAAAAATAATAAATATAAAACAAAAAAAAAATAAAAAAAAAAAGAATAGTAAAAATATAAATAATTTATTAAATAAAAATAAAAAAAATAAAAAAAAATTGAAACAAAATATAAAAAAATAAAAAAAAAAAATTTTTGGCTCAGCTGGGATTCGATCCCACGTTTACTTTAACTAATATACAAGTTTGTATGTATGTATGTTGTTGTTGTAATGTTGTTTTTCGAGGTGGTCGTGGGTTTTTGCTCATATCTCAGTTGTTTATGTACCGATGTTTCTGATTTTCAATACCGATCTACTCCCGAATATTTCTGATATTTTAATACCTCACCCGGGTCCAAGCGATTTCGGGGGGCTTCAAGAAGTTGATTTCAACATACACATGGACAGACTGACAGAGCTTAATCGACTTCTGTATTCATAAGCTTTCCGAAAATATATACTTTATGGGGTCGGAATGACAAAGCTATTTATACTATTGTGCACCACTGGTGAAGGGTATAAAAATGATAAAAAAAACTATCTGACCTTGAAGATTGCATAGTTACACAAGCAAGTTACAAGTAAAAATTTTGGCGAAGAATTTAAACATTTAGAAATATAAATTAACGATCTTCTATGTCATGAGGGACCAGTGCGAATAATTCTAGAAGTATAGAATAGAGTAGAAGGCCCCTACTTATAAAGGCAGTGCACCATTTAATGTTTTTAAATTTTAGTTTGAGACTGTTGCCAACAAAAATATGTGAAACAATGAAGAAAAGGTTATAGAGTTGATTTTGGCATTAAAAGGTAACTCAACACAAGTCTTACAGAGCATACCTTATGGAAGTAGAGATAGCTATGATGACGTAATGGTTTCACTTCAACGTAAGTATGACAGCTAGCACAAACGAGATATATACCAAATAGAATTGCGAGGTAGAATACAGAAAGCCAACGAGTCATTAAAACACTGTTTGGCAAGCATAAGTTTACGTATGCAGAAACAGTTTCATATGTGCTAACACAAAAAACTGCAAAAATGCCTTCTAAGTCGCAAGGTGCGATATCTCGAAATTTCTACAGCAATCAAAAGAGATGAGGTATGCGATTTAAAGGCAAGCATGCAAGCAATGGATGAGATACATAGTTAAAGACAAATGCTATAACTGCGGTAAGAAAGGACATTTTCAACAAAATTGCAGAGCACCAGGTTAGCGGATTAGATCTGTTTCGCTACCTGGAAACAATAAAAAGACAAACACAAAATCATCGCATGAGTCACCTTTATACTAGCTAGAGCTGGTCGAAGACATATTTTTTTAACAGACACTGGAGCATCGCAACGTCTCAATCATGTATTCATCGTTACGAATAAGTAAACATCGTTGCAGATTTTATGATAAGTCACAACATAAATCTGCACAAAGGGCACAAGGTAATGACTTGGCAGAATGTTGATATTCCCCTAGATGTTGGTTATGAAAATAACGCAAATTTAAGAAAGAAATTTAAGAAATGTGCGAAATGAAATCGGGTCCTGTTAGTATATTCAACAAAGAGCAGGGAATGCTAGCAGAGTATGTAGAAAAATGGGTAAAAGGATTATCTCCGCCCTATAAAAATAAAGCAAAACATCCGTTAGTCTGCGCCCTGAAAGGTCAACATCAAGGTAGCACATCACTTGTGAAACATCAGATAAATACCGGCGATGCGAAATCAATAAAACAAGCTCCCAGAGGTATATCTATAGCGAAACATAACGAAGTAAAACGAGTTGTCAATAAAATAAAGCAGAATGGAGTAATAGAACCTTTTTCAAGCCCTTAGAGCTCACCGATAGTTTTGGTTAAAAAGAAAGATAGCAGCACAGGATTTTGCGTCTATTATAGAAAACTGTAAGGCACATTAGGCACTAAGAAAGACAGTTATCCACTATCAAGACACTCAGCGCAGAGAAACGATACCATTCTAGCAAAAATTATGTCAGCAAAGGAGGAAGAGAAAATTTCCAGCCGTAACCAGATATCAGAGAAAAGCTCACTGATGAAATCCTCCTCTAAAATCAAAGAGATATTGAAGGAGTTTCACGATGGTTCAAGCAGTAGTCATCTTCCTGTAACAAAAACAATCGCAAAGATAAAGCAACGTTTCTTTTGAGTTGGATGCCAACAATCTGTAGCTGATTAGATAGCAAATTGCGCACGAAGTCGAAGAGCACTACAGCAGAACAATTCATGTGCTCCCCTTTTAGCGAATAGCGATGGATAAAGCAGGTCCATTCCTGTCATTGAGACTGAAAACCGTTACGTTTAAGTTGTAATCGATTACTTTTGCAAAAAGCCAAAGGTATACGCAATATCAAACCAAGAAGCTAAAACTGCCGTAAACGCTTATATATATTCTGATCAGAGAAGAAATTTTGGATCTAAGATATTTCAGGAAATGTGCAAGCTATACGGTATTCGAAAAACGAGGACTACGCCGCTACATACAGAATCTGACGGCATGGTAGTTAACACGACTGGGGTGAGCACATACCAATATTTTTGTTGGCATACAGGTCAAACGTTCATGACTCTACATCCTGAACACCTGCAAAAATTATGTTTGGAACAGAGGTGAAACTGCTAGGAGATCTAGAATTCGACTTTTCAACGGGATACAAAGTTATCGATAAAATTTAAGAATTCGTACGTGGCCGAATAAATATGACCACCAACAGTATGAAGGCTATATATGACCGAGCAGGAAACTCGGGAGTCAGCTAGTTCTTCTATACATATTGTATATATTACAAACTTATTAGGATGGACCTTAAGGTGATAAAAAAAATATATTATTTTGTATATAGAATTCAGAAGTACGAGAGCCTAATTACAGAAAGGTGAATTTGTGGGCTTAAATGGGTGCTAATATTACAGATTTAAATTTAAATATCTTAATTTACATGATCATTTTATAAGTTTAATTTACAGTATTTTAAGCTTCAATAGTTTTATTTGTAGTACTTTATATATATTTAACATTTCCTTTGGTTTGCTGGTAGTTTGAGTGACATATTAAGTAATATACAGCCGAGTTGTGTTATTATGTGCAGCATACTTTTAGGCACATTTATTTTTCCTGCATATACTTAACATTTACGTCTTTATTTAAATGTAACGCCCTTCAAGTAATTTGCCGAATGTACTCTATGTGCATGCTAGAACACTGTGGATTGTTAGAGACCACCACTATATTACTATAAATAGCCGATAGTGTTGCTAAAACGGTGGTTTTACCACTAGATCTGGTGGTTTTTCTTCATCATTAGTGGAAAGTATTTGAAAAAAGTGGGTTTTTTAGCTACTAAAAGTTTTTAGTTGGTGTTTTTAGCGTTTTTTTACAATATTATCTAAATTTATATATAAGTAAAAATCATTAATTTTTTTTATTTGTGTTTATCTTAAGTGTACCCTGTTTAATGTAATTTGTGTTTTCAATTTTCTTTATTTAGTTTTTTAATCGATAATACTTACATTAATTGCACACATATAAAAAAAAACTAACGGTACCTTTTCTTTTTAAGTTGTAAATTGTGTATATAGACTCTTTTAAAGTTTTTTCGATATAAGTGTGTGACAAATCAAATTAATTGAAAGTATAATAAAAAACTCAAATTATTACTCTTGAGGAGAAAATGGGTAAGCCAGCATATAGTCAAAAATTTAGAAATGAATGGAAGACAAACCCACAGTTAAGAGATTGGATAAGTGCAAACCCATTAAAAGCTCTGTCGGTAAATGTGTCATGCAAGTGAGCGGATTAATTTGACGAGTTTTTTTATATCAGTTAGTGGTTTCTGGCTATTTTTAGGGTGCTATCTGGCGGGAAATGATATAATAGTTTTGGCAACATTGATAGTCGAACAGCACAGCTAACAAAATCAGTATTACAGTTGAGCTTGTAAAGATGTATAACTAAAAGTCAAATAAATAAAATACTGTAAAAAGAGTATCTCAGTGTGTCTATATCAGAGCTATTAAATTTGGATTACGATTAGTAATCAATTAGATTACATTTTAAAAGGAATGGTATTGATTACATAATTCGTTTTTGAACAATTCCTGATTGTTGATAAATTATGATTACAAATAATCCAAAAGTAATCAAGATTATTTAGGGTTACGAGAAAATAATCAGAAGTAAACAAAGGTAATCCAAAAGATAATTGACTACTTTCAAGGAATATTTTTGATTATTTTTTAAAAACTTTGAAATTATATCATGTTATTATTTATTTTGAAAAATTTGCATTTACAACAAAAATTCTGAAGAAGTAAAACAAAGTTAATTAATAAATAATATATTAATAAATAAATTAATAGTTTTAAAGACGTTTAAAAACGGAATATCAAACTGATATACATATGCCCTCTCGTATAAGTGGAGGGTATAACAAACAAAACAAAATGTTCCCTACAAGAACAGTGACGGTCATTTGACCGGTTATATTAGTGACTAATATATCGGTTATTGCGTAGAACAAAGTTTCTATTAGTTTCTTAAGGGCAATGTGAAAAAAATTACTGAAACTTTTGTGTACATGTGATTTTGCGTCCTTCTCTTACTTATTAGTCCTGTCGTCTGCAAAACATATATCTGGACTACTTACACTACAGCTGTTTCTAATCAAATATAATATAAATAGTAGTCACACTTAACGTATATATCGGTCAAAGCTAACTAGTCACACTTAACGTATATATCAGTCAAAGCTAACCAGGTATATATATTACTTGTACAAAAAAACACAATTTATTATCTATTATATTATTTATTATTATGTATATACTAGCCAAACCCGGCGCGCGTTGCTACGCCCCTTAATGAATCGAAATGCATTCTAAATTTTAATTGAATATCAAGTGCAAAAACCTAAAAATTATAATTTTTTTATGGGCGTGGCATTTCCCACTTTTCTAGTCACGAAATTGTAAAGTCATAACAGCTCAATATGTGTGAAAGATTTCAGAAGAATCGGAACAGTGCAAGTATCCCAAAATTAAAATTGTGTTTATGGGCGTGGCCTTGCCCACTTTTCTAATCACGAAATTGTAAAGTCATAATAGCTCAATATGTGTGCAAAATTTCAGAATAATCGGTCCAGTGCTAGTACCTCAAAATGATACCTTTTTTTTATGGGCGTGGCACTGCCCATTTTTTTAATCTTGAAATTATTAATTCATGACAGCTCAATATGTGTGCAAAGTTTCAGAAAAATCGGTCTGATGCAAGTACGTCAAAATTATGGCCTTTTTTTATGGGCGTGGCCCGCCCACTTTTTTAATCACGAAGTTATAAAGTTACGACAGCTTAATATGTGTGCAAAGTTTCAGAAAAATCGGTCCAGTGCAAGTACCTCAAAGTTAAAACTTTTTTAGGGGCGTGGCCCCGCCCACTTTTCTTATCACGAAATTATTTAGTCATGACAGCTCGATATGTGTGCAAAGTTTCAGAAAAATCGGTCAAGTGGAAGTAGCTAAAACTGATAAGTAATTTTTTATGGGCGTGGTCCCGCCCACTTTTTTTCATCCATAAACACTCCCCGGTATGTGTACAACAACTTACCAAAGTTTGAGCCCGATCGGTTTTACAGTTTCAGAGTCTATAGCTAACACACACACACACACACACACACACACACAGAGTTTCACTTTTATATATATAGATTTCATTACATTAACTTTATTATTACCAATTTAACAGCTTCCTGGAGGGGCTCATTTTTTAATCCTTATTCTTGATATTAGCGTCATCGACATTACGGCTAGAATTGCTAAAAAGTAAAAATTATGAAAATATCCAAAGGCATATATGTATGTTTGGCTGCTACCTTTCTTACTTACCTAGTATTTCTTGAGTACTTTATATAAAACCTCTCGTTATTTAATAGAAATTAATTTTATTACAATGACTTAAAAATTTTACGCAATAGTTTTACGAAAATTTTGTTTTTGAACGTCAAAAAATCAACATATCGTCGTTCACAAATTATTGTGTTCTATATGTGTAGGTTTTATATGTCACATAGAACACAATAATTTACGAACGACGATATGTACTTTATTTGTCTCACTCTTGCATGCGCATTATTTTTCCTGAAGCAGCAATTATATAGAAAATTGCTACAAAAGTGTTGGTACAAACATTTTGTATGTGTTAGTTTCAGTTATTCATTTCTTGTAGGGTTAATAATAAAAACAATAAATACCACAAGCAATTGCTTTTAAATGCATAAAAAATAAATTATGAAGAATGCAGAATTATGAATAATGCAAACAGGTTATCAATTATAACAACAATAATAATAACAAAAAAAAAAAACAACTACTAATTAAATAATGGTAGAATTTCATGTAGAAAAATGTACTTTCAAAAAAAAAAAAAAATTTAATTACTAATTATTATGATTAGTAATCATTACTTAACAGCTATGGTCTATATATAAAGTGCCCTTATTTTTATAATAAATTTCAAGTGTTGTTAATTTCAACACGTTCTTTTTTAAAGAAACTAGATAAACGTTTATAAAAGGTATAAGCGCAGCGTTGCCGTTGTGACACTAAAGTATCACTTTTAGTCCTTTTTCATTCTAATGACACTTTTTTTAACCCTTTTTTTAATATATCCCTTTGTATCATTTTAAACAAATTTGAGACACTCTTTGACCCTTTTTTAAAATAAGTAAAAGTTATAATGATTCTTCTTTTGGCACATCTTGAAGAAAAAACTGCATCAAATAAAGAAAAAACAAATAATATTTATTTAAAATTTTTAGCATATATACTTTCATGAATAAACTGAATCTAAACTTTTAGAGTGAAAGCTCAGAAAAAATATATCTAGTTCCCTAAGCCAAGCAAATTTTATTAATAACTTTTACAAACCTTTTGAAAAAAGAATACTATTTGAAAAAGAAATAGAGGATATTGATTTTGAGAATATTTTATATGCTAAGGACACATTTAAAATATATATAGGTATGAAGCAGATGCCGAAATATATGTTAATATGTTTTTAAGTAGTGATGCTATGAAAATAAAAACTAACATTTTAAATTTTTATAAAAAGTTAAGCCACGATATTATATCCATTAATATTTTTTGAGACGGTTTATATAAAGTCGAAACAGCATATACATTATTTTGAAATTGTTGCTGAGTTCAAAGACATAATTGTCGGGCCAGAAACTTTTGTGAATCAATTTAAATTACTAGAAAGTAATATAAACAGCAAAACGTATGAATATATATCTAAAGTAACTAACGCAGAAAAGTTTTGGTTTGGGATAGGAAATTTGAAAAGTAGATTTGATGAAAATATTTATTCAAATTTATTTGAATTTGTTACATATATATTTACTTTGCCTCATAGTAGTGCTTCAGCTGAACGTATTTTTTCAAAACTATCATTGATTAAAAATAAACTTTCAAACAGACTTAAAATAGAAACTTGCGAGTTCATGTTTTCATCACTCAACTTGCTCGACACGGAGCTGGAAGAATGGACACCAAGTGAAGACTTAATTACAAAATATAGAATAAGTATTTGACATAACATAAATTTTCTGTTTTTAACATTTTTTATACCCTTCACCTGTGGTGCACAAGGGTATATATAGCTTTGTCATTCCGTTTGTATTTAATTTCTACAATTTTTATTTCCGACCCCATAAAGTATTGATTTTCTAAGATCGTATGAATATAGGAGTCGATTAAGCACTATTAGTCTATCCGTGTGTATGCTGAAATCAACTTTCTGAAGCCCCCCGACATCACCTGGACCCACGCGAGATATTAAAATCTCAAAAATATTCGGGAGCAGATCGGTATTGAAAATCAGAAACCACGACCACCACAACAACAACATACATACGTAAAATAAAACTATTGTCTCATTCATTATTTAATGATAATTTGTAGTTTTAAATGCTTTGGAATATAAGATTGTTTTTGTTATAAAAACTTTTTTAAGTCCATACTATTTGTAATTTACAACCACCTCGAAATTTATATGAAAAGTAAACATTAAACGATAAAATTTTAACTTAAATTTTAAGCTTAATTATCGTGTCAAAATATTTGATGAAATAAAATAAAACTATTTATTACTTGTTTTTATAAACGAATTATTGTATAGAGAGTATAATATGACCGTCGTAATCAAACAAACTAATGAGTTAAAAGTACTATAAAACAGTTCTTCACTATTTTGCTAACAATATGGCATCTATACTAAGATGATCGACTAAGGGCCATTATTACAACTTGCCGACAAAGTTAATGTTATTAAAGGTAAAGTTTATTAACGTGAGCAATAAACTGACCATTAAGTATTTTTCGGTATTACAACCTCCTTGTAAACTAAAATTGTATTTTTTTAATATAGCAACACCAAAGCATATACCGACTATTTTTAACAAATTAATTAGTTCTTTAAAAACAAAGGGACAACGACAAACGAATAGTAGACAATTCCTTTATACGGTAGAAAATATGGTAACTTTTAATTTCAATCATCCCTTTAACATATCAGACACTTTTAGGTTAAAGTGAAGTTGTAATAACAAAAAACTAGTAATCTGCCCGATAACATCCTAACTTTTGTTATCGGTAAGTTATAATAATGGCCCTAAGAGAGTTATAGCTCGTAATTCAAGAGTAGGTAAAAAAAACCATGTCCTTCCGTCGAGCGATGAAATTTGAATAAAATGAATATATCCTGACTAAAAATATATCGAATCTATACATTACCGAAGGAGTTATAGATCAAAATATATGAAAATTTGTACCGCACTGTGTCTCTTTCGGTATATAAAATAGAAAACGTAATTAAACTGACATAGTTAGAAATATGTTTTTGAAATTTGCAATTACGGGAAATAAAGGTGACACGCCCACTTTTATGCCTACCTTCCACATAACGCTTTATCTCAACTTCATAGTATATTACATGGACAAAGATTTTGGAAGAAAGAAGGACTCTATATTGAAATATTTAAGTTGATTTTATCAGTAGAAACTACTTTGCAACACCCATTTCTCACATAATTTACTGTTAATGAAATTTAATAGCTTATAATACCGACAGAATTAGATGTATGATGATGAAATTTCGCATATATACATTTCTCATCAATATAAGTAGAATTCTAAAATATTAAGGTGACACGCCCACCTGCCATATAGTGCTTTATCTTAAATTTAATTATTTTTATATGGACAAAAATTTATCGAAAAAAAAAGAAGTCTGTTTTTATTAACATTAATTTTATTATTTAGACAGCATTGTTAGCACTTGAAACCCTATTTCTTTTAGTAAATGATCAACTCTGGAGTACGAAAAAATACATGAAATAAATAAAAATTTTATTTTAAATAAAAGCTTTTTATTTATTTATCGTTATTTGTAATAAAATGACCTTACGTTTTTTTATGTAACTTGATACGTAAGACTTGAATTTTTGGTCTATTTTTAGTTCATAATTCATTCGTAAAGTACAAATATTTTTTATATTAAAATGTAAAACAAATTTAAAATAAATCAAATATATTTTAATTTTGGTTATTTTTATTTATTTGGTAACTTTTTAAAGTAATTTTGGTTGTAAATTTTTTTTGGTCGTGGCAACACTGGCTGATGTAAATTGAGTGTTTATTCTATAGAACTTTTTCTGTTTATTAAACTAATATTTAAATATTAATCAGGCTTGAGTTCATATTAACATTCTTATTGTTACAAAGAATTTTTTAAATTGTGATAAATGAAAGAATTAATCTAAACAAGTAAAAGCGCTATATTCGGCCGTGCCGAATCTTATATACCCTTCACAACGTGTAGTCATGCAATAACAGTAAATTCACGTATGTATGTTAAAAAAAACAAAAAATAAATAAAAGATAAAAAATAAAAAAAAAATTTAAAAAAAAAAAATTTAAAAAAAAAATTTTAAAAAAAAAAATTATTATATACATATATAATATATATAAAACAAAAAAAAAATAAAAAAAAAATTAAAAAAAAAAAATTTTTTAAAAATTTAAAAAAAAATTTTTTTGCCTCAGCTGGGATTCGATGCCACGTTTTCTCTAACCAGTATACACGTTTGTATGTATGTATGTTGTTGTTGTAATGTTGTTTTTATGAAAAGAAAATCGAGGTGGTCGTGGGTTTTTGCTCATATCTCAGTTGTTTATGTACCGATGTTTCTGATTTTCAATACCGATCTACTCCCGAATATTTCTGATATTTTAATACCTTATCCGGGTCCAACCTATGTCGGGGGGCTTCAAAAAGTTGATTTCAACATACACACGGACAGACGGTCAGACGGACAGACGGTCAGGGCTTAATCGACTCCTCTATTCATAAGCTTTCAGAAAATATATACTTTATGGGGTCGGAAATGAAAATTGTAGAAATTTCACACGGAATGACAAACCTATATATACCCTTTTTCACTGTGTGAAGGGTATAAAAATTATATTTTTACCGACACTAGCCAAGTGGAATGCAAAAAAAAATAAAATAAAAAAATTTCTGACAAAAAAACAAAAAAACAAAAACACTTGCATATATGTATTATATTGTTACAGATTTATTTTTAAATAGCTTAATTTACATTATAATTTAGTTTAGTTGTAGTAGTTTAAGTTACTGTAGTTTTATTTGTATTAGTTTATTTCGTTTGTTATTCGAAAATGATGTTTTTTTATTATGTTTAGCATACTTTTAGGCAGTTCTATTATTCGTGCATATTACTTAACGTGTTAATTTAAATTTAACGGTTTTCGAATGTACTAGAATGTACATACGAGAACTTTGTCCAATGTTACCGAACACCACTATGTTACTATAAACAGCCGAACAACAAAGCTAACATGATCAGTATCACAATAGAGCTTGTAAAGTGTGTATCAAAGTGAGTTTGATAATTAAAGTGTGTAACCATAATGCTATAAACACAATCAAGACCACCGACTACAAGATGTCAAAAATAGAATACATGAATACAGAATAAATCTTTTAGCCGCTACACGACTACCGACTACACGGCTACTTTTGTAGCCCGTAGCCAACTTAGGCTAATTTCTATTTTTCTTGGCTACAAAAAACAGATTAGTGCTGCCAATACAATAAATGCATGAAATGGTGATTTTAAAAACGCAATACATTAAATATCGCTATTAAAAACGCGAAAAACTATTATAGTGGCACCATTGAAAAATAATAATCATCTGTTTATTTTTTTGTTTATTTTTTGTAGTTAGTGGTCGGTAGTCGTTAAAAGAATTAAGTAGCTGGCGACTTGGCTATTTTTGTAGCCAGCTACTTTTGTAGTCGGTAGTCGATGGTCGGTAGCCTTTGATTGTGTTTATAGCTTTAGTGTAATAAGTAAAGTGATATAAAAACAATATCTGAGTGTATCTTAATAAATAAAGTGCTCTTAATTTTATAACTAATTTCATCTGTTTTTTGACTGCAATAAAAGAACTCAATGTGTATTTAAAGGAAATAATCCAACATTTATATAAGGTATAAACGTAACAATATTATATTATAAGTAATTTGTGGTTTTTTGTTGCAGCAAATTTATTAAGCACAACTTTTGGATCAACTTCGATTTGGTTGTGAATATGTAACATGGCTAACCCGTTTAGCCTGTCCTCTGTCATGTTTTAATGGTTTTAATGCGTCGAAGAGTAGAAAATGATCTTTTATCCGTAGTATTACTTACCGGCATTAAAACAAAAATGGTAAATATATTTCTTAAATTTAAATATCTGGGTCACACATAATTTAAACATCTATCACATTTTCTGGAAGTTCTTGACAGATCTTCCATTTCTGCTGCCAATGCAAAAGTTCAGCTTTAAGTTTAGATTTTAGTAGTTTTTTATTTGTTTTTTCGTAACTAAATAATTAGTCCACAAGGAGTGGAATTAAATTGATAAGTCTAATAAATAAATGATATTTAATGATTTTTGGCAGAAGTTTAGGGATGTTAAATAAATTTAGAACGTCTTTAAAAAAATATTTGTTTAAGTCCTGGAGAACATAATCAATAAGGGAGATGCATCCCTCAATACGGTACTACTCTTCTACATCTTTTATAGAATGATTTCGTTGAAATATTGGCTTTTCAACTAGAATTTCCATACCAAAGTAAATCTTCTGTGTTTCTTCAAAAATTATTTGAAATTCTTTTTTTTTTATTCAAGACACATTATTTAATTTTGTATGAGATCTGAACTTCTTTTTAAATCTATGTCCTGTTTTTGTAGCATTTCACTAAGCGGTTGTGTGAGAGTAAGTATATCAATATATAATCCACACAAAAATTCGTATGTTCTTAATGAATTTCTTAGCACTAAAGCTTTTGAAGATGTATCCCTGTCTTTTCACTAGATATCTTTATCAGAGCTTCTATTATACTTTCTGTATTAACTTTTCATTGTGAAATGGTATTATGACGATCAAACCCTCTCGTTTCGCACAATGGTGCCAATTTGGCTCCAAGGTGCTTTGCCTAAATCGCATTTCGCTTTGGATGATGACTTCTAAAAAATCTTGTCGTTTCTATAACGAACAATACAACTTTTTGTATAATTAGCACCTTGTTGACAAAAAAAAAACAAATGTCGAAAAGTTTATTTATCAAATAAGTAAATAAGTAACTTTATATTTTAACCATTTGTGTAAATGTATACATATGGACTTTCAACGCTTTAATCTTATCCAAATTCTTTGAATATTTCTACATATTGCTTACCGAAACCCCATTAAAGTTGGCGGGTAGGTAAAGAAACCAACAAACAGTTTTTGGAAAACAAAAAAAGAATTCAAATGCATTTCAAACAAGTAAGAGCGCTATATTCGGCCGTGCCGAATCTTATATACCCTTCACAACGTGTAGTCATGCAATAACAGCAGTTTGTATCACCATTCCATATGATATACGTACATACAAATAAAAAACATACATATATAAAAACATCCCATTGTAAAATTATAAATTTACGTATGTATGTTAAAAAAAAAATAAAAAAAAAATTAAAAAAAAGAAAATTAAAAAAAAAAATATTAAAAAAAAGATTTTAAAAAATATTTAAAATATATATAATAAATATAAAACAAAAAAAAAAATATTAAAAAAAAAATTTAAAAAAAATAATAATAAAAATATAAATAATATATAAAATAAAAAATAAAAAAATATATAAAAAAAAAATAAAAAAAAATTAAAAAAAAAAAAAAAAAAAAAATTTTTAAAAAATTTTTTTTTTTGCTAAGCTGGGATTCGATGCCACGTTTTCTCTAACCAGTATACACGTTTGTATGTATGTATGTTGTTGTTGTAATGTTGTTTTTGTGAAAAAAAAATCGAGGTGGTCGTGGGTTTTTGCTCATATCTCAGTTGTTTATGTACCGATGTTTCTGATTTTTAATAGCGATCTACTCCCGAATATTTCTGATATTTTAATACCTCACCCGAGTCCAAGCGATGTCGGGGGGCTTCAAAAAGTTGATTTCAACATACACACGAACAGACTGACATGGCTTAATCGACTCCTCTATTCATAAGCTTTCAGAAAATATATACTTTATGGGGTCGGAAATCAAAATTGTAGAAATTTCACACGGAATGACAAACCTATATATACCCTTTTTCACTGTGTGAAGGGTATAAAAATATAAAAAAAAATATAAAAAAAATAAAAAATTTTTTTTTTTGGCTCAGCTGGGATTCGATGCCACGTTTTCTCTACCAGTATACACGTTTGTATGTATGTATGTTGTTGTTGTAATGTTGGTTTTGTGAAAAAAAATCGAGGTGGTCGTGGGTTTTTGCTCATATCTCAGTTGTTTATGTACCGATATTTCTGATTTTCAATACCGATCTACTCCCGAATATTTCTGATATTTTAATACCTCACCCGAGTCCAAGCGATGTCTGGGGGCTTCAAAAAGTTGATTTCAACATACACACGGACAGACTGACAGACTGACAGGGCTTAATCGACTCCCCTATTCATAAGCTTTCAGAAAATATATACTTTATGGGGTCGGAAATCAAAATTGTAGAAATTTCACACGGAATGACAAACCTATATATACCCTTTTTCACTGTGTGAAGGGTATAAAAAGAACCGGATTAATACTTAATAGACCAAGTTGAATTTTGATTTGGCAATACTAATGACGGAAATACGTTTCGTAGCGGTGGAAATAAAAGGAATTGATAACTTTGCATTGATATTAAGAATGTTTTGTTCATGGTTTTAGGGGTTTTCGTTCATGGATGTGATGTAATCGAGTTTTTCAATTTACCAATATGTATTTACACATTTTATTTTGCTTACAAAAAATTTAATAAAAAACAAATTAGCTTTTTTCATTCCAGGGTGTTTGTCTGAAAAAGCATTAGAATCCAAACATAAAATTTTAAGGAATTGCGACTGTCTCATATCAGTAAAACGTCTTGAGAAAACACAAATAAAGATTCAATGATATATTTGTTGCTGTCTTCAGATCTAGATTTATCATCAAAGAGGAGTATTAAGATTAAAAATAAAACAATTGAAAGTGCTGAAATCGAATATGATACAATAGAAGACGAAATGACATCTTTATTAAGCAAAACTTGGTTTTGGGAAGAATCAAGTAGCGATGATGCTTTTTTATAAGTTTTTCTTTATATCATTTTCTTTAAACGTTCTTTATTTTAGATGTGATAATATACAACTACTAAGTTAAGGTGTTAAATTTTTTTTTAAATCCAAAATTTTTAAAATCTAATATAATGTTGACTATTTCAACATATCGTGTAAACAGCATATTTTTAGTGCTTGACAAATTTCCTACGTATAATGACAGATATGTTATTTGTTTAAAAGCGTACTTCAGTTTTTCATTAATTGGCAAATAAAGTAGCATATTCTGGGTAGCCCAAATAAGACCTAGTGATGCTAAACACGTATTTCTCTTGTAATAACGGTTTTTTAATAATTTATTTTTATATGTTAAATACATTTTATGAAAATTTAACGTGACTATGTGTAAAATATGACATCAGACAAATGGGATTGTGAATCGTTCCAGAAAACAAAAACTCAGTGATACAAATTTTGAAATGCTTGTATTAAGAAAACAACAATTTAAATTTACAAATATTTCTTGTGCTAAACCCGCAAAGCTTTGAGCTTGTCAAAAAAAAATATGTAATCGTAACTCGTGAAATTTTTTTCGGTAAAAGTTACTGAATACTGAAATTTTTTTCCAGTAATCAGACAACTTTACTGAAAACTGATTTTTTCTTCCAGTAATCAGTAAACTTTACTGAATACTGATTTTTTCTTCCAGTAATCAGTAAAAGTTTACTGGTAATGAAAATTATATTTTTTACTGGTAATGAAAATTATATTTCGTTACCAGTAAGCATTTACTGATTACTGAGACGCTTGCTGCAGAAAAAAAGTAATGCAGTATGCCCATGTATGTCAACTACATCCATGAAGCAGTCGACATTAGTTTGGGCATATTTTGATTTGAAAATTCCAAATAAACCATCAGGCGAAAACTTTGTATTTCCGGTTAAAAAAAAGTTCAATTCAACTGACTCACATCTGGAAGTATCGACAAGGTGTTGTAAATATCGTATCATCGCATTGTTTTTATTTTCAGCGAATATCACTAATTTTTTAGTTGAATGCACTTCTCGTAGGTAGTAATCAAGCATTGATATTACTGAATTCGGACCTTTTCCAATGGAATCGCTTTCGTCAATACAGAAGATGTGTTGAACATTTTGACGTTCGTTTGTAATTCCGAAAATTGCTGTTTTGCAACCTGATTTAAAGTATGCAGTTCCTATTTGCTGTGGACCCGACGGACAGCTAACATTTTAAGCATAATCCATAGATATTACTAGATAATTATCCTCTGGATTACCTGGATACATGGCATTTGGATCAGACTTGACTAATGTTCTCAAGTCGTTATAGTACTCTCGCTGAGTGCTGGCAGATTGCAAATGATCAGAATACACCTTCAATGCTGCTTCTTTTTCAACTTCAGTAACGTTTACTGTATTAACAGCATCTTTTGCAAGATTCCGACACAATTCGCACAAATCGTATGCCGGCTTCATAGTGACGATGTGGGGACAATATTTCTTCCACAGCATTTGGAAATAGGGTGATCGACTCGGTTTTACAACCGGTAGAAAACCCGGTTTTTTTCTTTCAGCTGGCGTTTTTTTCAAAATGTTAATTTTTCGAATGTCGAATACACCGGTTTTTTTACTCACATAAACCGGTTTATTTCATTTTTAATTTTATGTTCATTTATCTTTGTAACCAAACGTACTTACCATACTATATTTATTACTCAAAAAATTTCGAAAAATCAGAAAATTTATTAAATAATCTTCTATTATATTGTAAGAAATTTATTTGTTGTTTCAAAAACAAATGTAAAATAAAGAAAATAAATAGGCTTAAATATTTTTTGTTTTAAAAGGAGAGCAGGTTGTTGCGCTTATAAATTGCTGTGATAATCAGCTGTTCAGTTAAGTTTTTGGATCAAGTTATTGTAATTTGCAATACTTTTTGATTTAATTTTCAAATTTCATAATATTTTTAATCTACGAAACCTAGCGAGTTGCACTAAAGACTACCCATAGCTTAACTAATATCTCTGATAACATATGTATGTCTTGAATACTAAAATAGTTTGGTCAACTTGCCTATAAAGTTAATGTTAATAAAAGGTAACTTGTAACAAAGTTTTTTTTTTAATATGGCAGTACCAGAGCAAATACCGGTTACTTTTAACAAATTAATTCAGTATGTTATGTTCGATTAGATTTTTGTAGCGTTTAATTCCCATTGTATACAGGAAGAAGTACATATCACGGCATATCGGCAAACTTCGAAAATAATTTATATTTCATTGTAGCGTTTCTTCATAGCTCGCGATCGATCAACAACTTTTGACCTGAGCATTGCATCGTCACGGTGGGCTGCCAAATGTGCGAGAATAATTAAATCTTGGGGTTTCTTATCTACATTCATGAAAGACGTACAGAAATCCACAGCCATCTTCTTAGGGATCACTTAATTGCATTGATTTAAACAACACGGAGGTATTTTTGAACCATACAGTCGAGCAACTACCTTTTCTTCGCGTAAATCAAGATCAGATTTATCAAGGTACATATTATCGGTGTCATCTTCAGAGTCACTATCCGATAATTCTAAGAAGTGATCGTCCTCATCTTCGTCATCAGGAAAGCGATAAAGTAAATCTACTTCTTCGAATTCGTCCACCATTTCATCCTAAAACAGTAAGAATTTTATCAGTTTTAAATTATTTTCGCGAATAACATAATGAGGGTATGTGAAAAAATTTTCGTACTAATAGAGTGATATTCACGATTTAAAAGAATTATAAATGAGTGTTTATTATAATTACAATTAATAATTTCAGAAAATAAAGCTGGATTCGAAAAAACACGACCAAAATTGATATCAAGCTCATGGAAACAGCGCGCTAGGTAAAAAACAGTAAAAACCACCTACACAAAACAAGAGGTAGGGACGACCAACGCGCGTTTTCAATGTTGACCAACACGTTCCTGATGTCATGAGATGTGGCGCTTTCAAATGAGACCAATACCAACACGCTCAGTGATGGTACACCAAAGATACACGTATTTAAATCTTTAAAATGGCTCTCCTGAACAAAACCTGTTTTTACCCTTAGGTCCCTTTCTATTTTCCGCGTCACATATGTATACCTTTTCATTGATGTCGTTTGTTTTTTAGGTATTGTTGTTGTTAAAAGAGGCATTGGGTACAGTGTGACACACAATTTTTTACCTATAGGCGCTTAACATATGCTTACATATAAAGTAACTTTTATACCGAGTTTCAATTTAAGACAAACACGGATTTTTACTTTACTGAGTAAAAACAAATAAGAGTGTTATATTCGGCCGTGTCGAATCTGATAATGCCCTTCACCATCATGTACATAGGTATAATCTCACATCGTAGCTTAACCTATATTTCATGTTATTCCCCTTTTTTCTTTATTATTTCAGACGCCATCCTCGATTTTGAATTTTCAGGTAGTTAAGTGTATTCAACTAGTCAAGCCCTATAATTTGATACCCATATTGATGGGGTTAAAAAAATTGTATCCGCTATTTTGTTTTAGACGCCATATAGGATTTTATATTTTAGAATAATTTACTGTATTCTACTGGTCAAGCCCTTTAATTTGATACCAATATTAAGGGGGTTCAAGAAGTTACATTTTAAAATACCAGATTTGGCTCATATATAAATTTATTGTCCCCCATTTTGTAGTGGCGGCCAACATAAATGTAAAGTTTTTTATGGTGCTTTTATTGTTCTAGTCAAGTCCGTTCAGATGATACCAATATTGACTCTCTTGGTTGTCTAGAAGATGAAAAAAATTGATTTGTAAATTTTTAGAATATATAATAAAAAAAAATTTTTTGCCTATAACTTTACCGATAAGCGCCCGATCTATCCAAAATTTTACACGAATATCTCTAGAGGCATGTTATATCTACAAATAGTAGCAAAGGTACCTATAAATTATTCTATGGCTGAACAATTTTAATTTTGTCGAGTTTGTTTGCTCATATCTCAGAAAGTTATCGGGTGATTGTGCTGCATTTCAATAGCGATTCATTCCCGAATATTTCTAAAAGATTGATACCATACACAGATCTGGGGAACATATGGTTGCTGTCAGAGCTTAATCGACTCCCCTATTCATAAGCTTTCAGAAAATATATACTTTATGGAGTCGGAAATGAAAATTGTAAAAATTTCACACGGAATGACAAACCTATATATACCCTTTTTCACTTTGTGAAGGGTATAAAAATTAAGAGCACTATATTCGGCTGTGCCGAATCTTTTATACCCACCACCAATTTGATGCACTTTTATGGCGCAAAATTTATTATTTTGTTTGTAACAGTAATCACTATGGAATAAGATCTTATACAAAAATATCTATCACTTTCTTTGTGTATCTTTGATTTGCTACTAATTTATATTCTTAAATTTAATATAAACATGAAACGTTAAGTATTTCCACATAAGGAGTGATAGAATGTTGTATTTTAACGGAAATTGAAGAGCAGAATTTGGCAACCAGAGGTAGTTATAGTTATATATAATAAAGTGCTTTTACCTGTTATAGTTTGTTTTGGTTATTCAACCGAAAGATGGTAAAACGCAAAACCAGAATAATATTTCATTTTGTTCTTTTTATTATATTAAAAACGAAAATGGGCTTTAATATTTCGCCTCATATATTCGTATTTTTATATCATTCAAACTCTTATATATATATTGATATCCACCACTAAAAAAAAATCAATAGATATATATATATATTTTTCATTTTCATTTATTTATTATATTGCACCATATAATATTTTTCAATATATATGAAAATTTTGTGAACGTAATCAATGATTACATACTTCCGTATACAAAATTTTATTTATATAATCTATTATTAAAGATAGTGGAGGCTTGTTATATTCTTGTTAAATAAAAATAATCATACATTGTGAAAAGGGCCGTTATTATAATTTTAAAAAAAGTGTGCACCATTAATAATTAATACAATAAGTGAATGCAAAACTTTGAAATTTGTTTTTACGCATTTACTTTGTATATTTTGATGTTTCGAGTCACCTTTATTATATGCTGTTGTTCGTTCATCTTTCAAACAGCTGATAATTTTATCAAACTACACAAAACAAAACAAAAATTTTTTAATAAATTAAGTAAAAATTTAACTTAAAATTACAACTCTACACAACTGAAGTAAATAAAACGTTTCCAACCACCAGAAGACAAAAAAAAACAAGTAAGAGCACTATATGCCGAATCTTTTATACCCACCACCAAATTTGTGTACATTTAAAGCACAATATATATTATTTTGTTAATCGCTTGGAATAGTCTCTTTATAATAAAATAAACATCACTTTCTTTGTAGAGGGTGGTTAAATTTTAAATTTAAAACAGGTCTGTATAAAATGTTAGAACATCTATGAATGCCTTCTTAATTCGTTAAATGAGAAGCATTCCTGTTTTTCACGATAGTGTGGCAAAAAAACAGTCAACTTCGACTCATCATCGTGCCCAACAATTGAGCATCAACAGTGTTATTAAAAATTTCGACTATCGGATCTAGGTGTGCCGTTGAGGTCGCGGAGGCCATTTGGCCTATACTTTGTTCCATATATAATTGAACCATACAAATATTATCATTACAAAAAGCAATGATAATAATTTCCTAAATAATTTGTGTTTTATTCAAAATCAACATCGGCCCTTAAAATTTCACCACCCTTTATAACTTCGATATGCTGCTAAAATGTTTTCGTAAATTTAGTGTTTCAGTGAAAGTGGGCGTTAAAGTAAGCGTGTCAGTAAAATTTCTGCTAATAAATATAACTTAGATATTTCAATATAGTCCTTTATTATTCCAAAATCTTTATTCATTGAGAAATTATCAGAATTCGAGATAAAGCATTATATAGGATGTGGGCGTAAGATTGGGGTGTCACCTAAGTTTTCTGGCATACCAATAACATTGACTAGAAGGATTTCCATAGCAAATTTTATCATCATACCTCTAATTTTGTCGGTTTTATAAATTTAAATTTCATTAACAGTAGATAATGTGAAAAGTGGGCGTTATAGTAGGTGTGTCGAAGTTATTTATGCTAATGAATACAACTTAGATATTTCAATATAGTCCTTTATTATTCCAAAATCTCGATTTATAGAGAAATTATAAGAATTTGAGAGAAAACGTTGTATGGGAGGTGGGCGTAAAAGTCGGCGTGTCACATTTATTTTCCGTCAGAACAAAGCCTTTGACCAAAAAGCAATTCCTGCAAAATTTCAGAATCGTAGATCAAATTTTGTCACTCTTATTAGGTTTAAAATTTTCATACATTTTGATCTCTAACTCCCTTCCTAATTTATGCATTTAAACAATTTTTGGGTAAAAATATTGTTTTTGCTCAGTTAGTTTATATCTGTAGTTTCATGTCTCTACGTTGATGCTGGTGGACACAACACCATTTTATTCGATGTTGGAAGGACACGGTTCTTTCGACCTAATCTTGCATTACGAGCTATAACTTTCTTTCTTATATTCTGATTTAGCCAATTTTTTATTCCAAACAAATCCTGTGTATAAGACATATTCTGGCACAATTTGAGCCCACTAGCTTTTTCGATGGGGTCTCTATAGTGCTTTTAACAGACGGACAGACGGACGGACATAGCTAGATCGCCATCAAATAAAACCCCGATTAAGAATATATATATACCATTTTTTTGTTGCGGGTATAAAAACTTAAATACTTAAAAAAACTTGTAAAGTGTTTTTTTGGTTAGCTCTTTTACTAAAATTTTGCAAAAAATATTTGACCTTGCGTCACAAAAATTGGTCTGGTGATCATTATCGGATCGTTTCGGGTATACAGTGGGGCATAGGGGTATAGAGGAGAGTTTTATCTACTAAATGGTGCTAATTTCTTTTTGTTATCTTAAGTTCTCTAGAAGTTATGGTGTATTAAAAATGGGAATTTATGAAAATTTGAACCTAAAAATAAAAAAAAAATATTTCTAAACATTATAAACAATTTATTTTCATGTACTAATGGTTAACAAATTTTAAAATTATACAAAACTAGAAGTTTAAAACTCAAAATCTTACTAATAAATTTCCCGTTTTAGCAAAATACTTAAAATTTTTATTTTGAATCACCCTGTTCTCGGTAATATATGTATGTGAAATAAAGTTTCAATTTTTTGGCTCACGAGGTACACTAGTGTCTACATTCGAATGAAAAAATGAGTTTTGGCCGCCTTCTCGTAGAATGGTCCACTGTGCGGCGACCATTTCGCCGATATTTTATTTGATACATAATTAAACCATACAAATATTATCATTATAAAAAGATCTGATAATAATTTCCTAAATAATTTGTGTTTTATTCAAAATCACCAAAATCGCCCCTAAAATTTAGCCACCTTTTACAAAAGAGTAGATAAATAAAAATATAATTTAGTTGAAAAATGTATTTTAAATATTCAAATACATATTTTAAATCTACTGATGCACAGTTTTAGGATGTTATCAAAAATATTACTAGAGCCATCTAGTGTTCTACGTGATATTTAGCAAAGACATCAATCATCCTCATTGTTTGCAAAATGTAGTGGCGCCTTCAACAAATGATGCTGTCTGCAATGAATAAATGCAAATGAATATGACTAATATATTTTTATAAAAATTTAAAGAAAAAAGTGGGCGTGGCACATCTATTTTCCGTTATAACGAAGACTTTGACCAAAAAGCCATGTTTGCAAAATTTCAGAATCGTACATATAGTTTTGTCAATTTTATTACGTTTTAAATTTCAAACATACACTGTGCGGTATAAATTTTCGTACATTTTGATCTATAACTCCTTTTCTAATGCATATATTTAAACAATTTTTGGGGAGAAATATTCTTTTGACTCGAGAAATATATATCCGAAGTTTCACGACACTACGTTTATCCGTTTGGACACAATTCTATTTTATTCGATGTTAGCAGGACACGGTTTTTTCGACCTATTCTTGCTTTACGAGCTATAACTCTCTTCCTAATATTCCGATTTAGCCCATTTTCAACACCAAACAAACCTTGTCTATAAGAAAGATTCTGGCAAAATTTGAGCCCTCTAGCTTTTTCGGTGCGACCTCTATCGTGCTTTTAAAAGACGGACAGACGGACGGACATAGCTAGATCGTCATCAAATCAAACCCCGATTCAGAATATATATACTTTATGGGGTCTAAAATGTGTATTTCGATGTGTTACAAACGGAATGACAAAATGAATATACCCCCACCATTTTTTGGTGGTGGGTATAACAAGTAAGAGCACTATATTCAACTGTGCCGAATATTTTATACCCACCACAGATTTTTTGTACATTTTAAGCACATTGGGCCAATTCAAAGTAGACTCTCATATTGTACTATGTCATATAATTCATATTAATATGACTAGTGACTTTGAACACCTTTTGTTAACAAATTATGTATTAATACAAGAAAGAAGACAAAGAGATGACGCTGTTAAAAATTGTATGTATACAGGAAAGAAGAAAATAGAAAATATTCTCTCTGAGAGGTGAGAAGCGAAGAAATTCTCTCTGAGAGACAGTATGGTTAAAAGTATAACATAAACAATTTCTTATACATAGGAAACAAATGTGTAAAGTCTTATTATTTTTTTTGTATGGAAATTACTAACAAAAATTTTATGCGTGCATAAAATAATATGAAATAGTACAAATATGACTGATATGCAACCACTTTGAATTGGCCCAATATTTATTATTTTGTTAATCATTATGGAATAATCTCTTTATAATAAAATATGTATCATATTAATGCTAGAGGGTGGTTTAATTTTAAGGGCCCATGTTGAAGGTAAACCACACCTAAACGTCAAGTTTTTTCTCGCTTTTCATTTGACATTTCTCAATTTCAGACTTACGCAATTTGAACGCGTTAAAGTTATTCAGGTTTATTATGAAAATGGGCGTTCAAATCAAAATGCATTTCGTGCACTTCGTGATTCTTTTTGTCAACATAATCGGGAGGATTGTAAAAAATATTAAAATTTTAGCAAAACAGGTCTGTATGAAATGTGAGAACATCTGTGAATGCCTTCTTAGTTCGTTGAATGGGAAACATTGCTGTTTTTCGCGATAGTGTGGCAAAAGAGCAGTTAACCTCGACTCATTATCGTGCCTAACAATTGAGCCTCAATATTGTCATTGAAAATTTGAACCATCGGATCGAGGTGTGCCGCCGAGGTCGCGGGAGCGATATTTTGTTCCATACATAATTGAACTATACCAATATTATCAAATGACAAATGACTATAATTTCCCAAATAAATAGCGTTTTATTCAAAATCAACATCGGCCATTAAAATTTAACCACCCTTTATAACTTCGATATGCTAGTAAAATTTGTTCGTAGATTTAGTCTTTCAATAAAAGTGGGCGTTAAATTAGGCGTGTCAATAAAGTTTCTGCTAATAAATACAACTTAGTTATTTCAATATAGTCCTTTATTCCTCCAAAAACTTTGTCAACAGAAAAATTGCATGAATTTAAGATAAACCGTTACATAGGAGTAGGGTTGCCATTCGTACTGTTTTAAGCAGTACATGCACTGTTTTTTTTTGTAATATTCACAATACCTAAAACAGTACGAAAAAGTACTGTTTTTTTATATTTGTACTGTTTTTGGATATACATGTATTGTAATCTTTTGAAGAATGAAACAGGAAAAAATTGTATTGTTAAATGTGTACAAAAAAGGGATAAATATTTATAATTTATTTTTGAATTAACTTTTTTTGTAAGCATAAATTATTTTCTTCTATATAACTATACCACCTCTATTTGTGTTGAATAATTATTTATTGAATTTTAAAAATTATCAAATGTATTCACTTTTAAAAATTCAATTGATTTCTTTTAGAATTTTTTTTTAAAACAATATTTAATTAATACTTTTGGATTACTATATCGATGCCTTACTTTCTCAACCTCGTATCATAAAAAATACGGTTTTGTCTTTTTCATATCAAACTAGTGTTTTATGCTTTAACTAAAAAAGATTAGTATATTATTACTACTAATATACATAAATACAATCAATTCCTTAATAATTGCATTTAAACTTTTAACCAAACACCGAAGTATAAAAAGATTAACCGTTTTTTTTTTGTCTCTCCTGATAATTTCTATTTTTTAAGGTACGAGGTTGAGGAAGTAAGGCATCGATATATAACTTAAAAAATATCAATTGTAAAAGACAAATTATCAATTTTAAAGTAGACTTTACTTTATTGTTCATAAAAATTGTTATTGTCTTTAAAATAAACTTCAAAAAAATTATTAAAAATAATATTATAGTCGATTTAAACAAGAAGTGTTTTCTTTTTGTTGAGCCTAAATATTATTTTCTTAAATATTGTTAAATATTGATTTTAAGTACAATAACAATTTCTATGCATAATAGATTAAGTGCCATCATTACAACTTGCCTTTAGTTAAAGGTAGGATTTTGTCTGCTCGATAAATAGCTTTGCATTATTACAACTTCCATTTTTTTATTGTTATAATTATTAATTTAAATAATATTTAATGAATAAAAAAAATAATAAATTAAGGGTTTATAATGCAAAGCCATTTATCTGCCAAACAAAATCCTGCCTTTAGCTAACGGCAAGTTGTAATAATGGCTACTTAAAAAGTCTACTTAAAATTGATAATTTGTCAATTACAATCGATATTTTTTAAGTTATAAATAGTATTCCAAAAGTATTAATGGAAACAAGGCATATCCATAAGGTATATGCATCGCGGCAACAAACACAACAATAAAAAACACATGTATTATGTTTTTGTATACATATATGCCGGCATATGTCGAACAATTTTTTTTATACCCTTCACACAGTGAAAAAGGGTATATATAGGTTTGTCATGCCGTGTGAAATTTCTACAATTTTCATTTCCGACCCCATAAAGTATATATTTTCTGAAAGCTTAAAAATAGGGAAGTCGATTAAGCTCTGTCAGTCTGTCCGTCTGACCGTCTGTCCGTGTGTATGTTGAAATCAACTTTTTGAAGCCCCCGACATCGCTTGGACCCGGGTTAGGTATTAAAATATAAGAAATATTTGGGAGTAGATCGGTATTGAAAATCAGAAACTTCGGTACATAAACAACTGAGATATGAACAAAAACCCACGACTACCTTGATTTTTTTTTCACAAAAACAACATTACAACAACAATATACATACATACAAACGTGTATACTGGTTAGAGAAAACGTGGCATCGAATCCCAGCTGAGCCAAAAAAAAATTTTTTTTATATTTTAAAAATTTTTTTCAAATTTTTTTTTTTAATTTTTTTTTTATTTTTTTTTTATTTTTTATTTAATATATTATTTATATTTTAATTTTTTTTGTTTTATATTTATTATATATATTTTAATTATTTAAAAAAAATTTTTTTTTTTAATTTTTTTTTTAAATTTTATTTTTTTTTTAACATACATACGTAAATTTATAATTTTACAATGGGATGTTTTTTATATATGTATGTTTTTTATATGTATGTACGTATTTCGTATGGGATGAATGGTGATACAAACTACTGTTATTGCAAGACTACACGTTGTGAAGGGTATATAAGATTCGGCACGGCCGAATATAGCGCTCTTACTTGTTTATTTTCTTGTTAAATTTAAATAATTTTTAAAAAACTTTTAAGCGAAAACTTTTTATTCGTAGTTTTGTATTTTTTAAAACGTTTTAAACCAACTGAAACTGCGAATTATTTATTGTATAATTAAAATTAAAAAATTAAGTTTGACAAATGCAGGCATGACTTTTAAAAAAAGTTGGTAACGCTCAAGGCGAATTCATACAGGTGAAATTATCAGCACATGATGATGAGGAAACACAATGTCTAAATTTTTTGAATTCTTCTTGATTCCATTTATTCATGCATTAATGGAAAATTAGATTTTGGATTCCGAATTAAACATTTAACTTAATTGTGCTTTTTAGTTGATAAATTTACCAACTTTATGTATATTTGTTGTTCTTGCACCATTTATAATCTGCTTCACAAGCAAATATCCTTTTTATAATAAAGTTTTCTTGAATTAAACATATAAAAACACCTTTTCCATCCTTGTTATACAAACTGGCCTTGAAAGAAGAAATCCCCTAAAAAGTTGGTTTGTTGTATCAATTCGCCGTTGCATATACCTGTATGAATATGCCTTGGTAACGCTTATAAAATGTATATAAAAAAAACAGTCAGCTGATTGGATACGAGTACCTTATGGATATGCCTTGAATGGAATATTATTGTAATTTGAAGAAACAAATCAATTGAATTTACATATTATAGATAATTTCAAAATTCAACTCGTAGTTTTTGAAATTCAATTACCAATTTCGAAATTCTATTTACTATTTTTGAAATTTAATTAATAACTTTTGAAATACATTAGATCATTTTCAAAATTAAGTTTGAAAATATAGTGCATAGTTCTGAAATACAGTCAAAAATGTTAAAGCATTGGTAATTCGTTTATTCAAACTAATATCAATATTAATATCGAAAAACGACGTTTAATTTGTGTTTTTGACCACGTTAGTAACTTAAGATACTATTTGTAGTTCGACTCGATCATTTTGAAACAAATGCAATATTTTTTGTTACGTTCTCATAGTTTTGTATATGTGTTTTATGTTATTTTTTTGTTATTTTTAAAACATATGTGATGTATTGAATTAAAAGTCAAGTCACCGTTATGTTCTCATAGTTTTTACATGTTTTTATGTTTCTTATTAACTTTTTTTAAATACAAATGTGATGTATTGAAGTAAAAGTTATGTTATTATTAAATAAAAAATGTACTGTTTTTTTTAAGTACTTTTTTTCCCCCTCAATATACTATTTTTCACTTTTCAAATATGGCAACCCTAGGTTAACGTGAAAAGTGGGCGTTATAGTAGGCGTGTCGAAGTTGTTTCTGCTAATGAGTACAACTTAGATGTTTCAATATGGTCCTTAATTTTTCCAAAATCTTTATTAATAGAGAAATTATATGAATTTGTGATAAAGAATTATATGGGAGGTGGGGGTAAAAGTGGGCGAGTCACTTTTATTTTCCGTTAAAACAAAGCCTCTGACTAAAAAGCAAAGTGTGCAAAATTTCAGAATCCTACATCTAATTTTGTCAGTTTTCTAAGGTTTTAAATTTAGAATATACCGAAAAATACACTGTGCGGTATAAATTTTCGTACATTTTGATCTATAACTCCTTTCCTAATGCATAGATTTAAGCAATTTTCGGAAAATTGTTTTACTCAAGAAATATATATTCGAAGTTTCATGACTCTACGTTAATGCGTTTGGATGCAATTCAATTTTATTCGACGTTGGAAGGACACGGTTTTTTCGACCTACTCTTGCATTACAAGCTATAACTCTCTTTCTAATATTCTGATTTAGCCCATTTTCAATACCAAACAAACCTTGTATATAAGAAAGATTCTGGCAAAATTTGAGCCGCCTAGCTACTTCGGTGCGACCTCTATCGTGCTTTCAACAGACGGACGGACGGACATAGCTAGATCGACATAAAATCAAACCCCGAATCAGAATATATACTTTATGGGGTCTAAAATGGATATTTCGATGTGTTACAAACGGAATGACAAAATGAATATACCCTCACCATTTTTTTGGTGGCGGGTATAAAAAAATATTTATCTTATTTGCGAAAAGAATTAAAAAACATAATAATCCTAAATAAAATTTGTCTCGCAAATAAGAGAAAAAAATGAAATTGCATTCGCAAACATAATTTTTTGCCTACTATGCAGTTATACATATATAATAACAATAACAAAACAAAAAAACATTTGTCCGATAACAACAACAACTAAATATTATTGGTAAATTATAACATTGGGCCATAGTTTTAAAATCGTGCTAAATATTAGATCCACAAAACTTTAAAATTCAAAAGCAATTTAATGTAAAGGTATAAACGTCACTCATAATATTTTATTATATATTAATTGCAATGTAAATGGTTTGTATCTGCCTATGCACGTATGTGTGTACGTATGTATGTATGTATGTGTGTACATAAATACAACTATAATATATGCATAAATAAAAACTAACTTAAGTGCATATACTTATGCACATATTAGGGTGCAATTAAAAAAGAAAAATTGTACTTTCTCGAACGAATAAAATTTTGAGTTTACATAAAGACATATTCGATACATTTTTGTCGAATAAGAAGGGAATTATGTTCGGTTGACTGACAAAGTTGGAAACAGCGCTGAACATCGGACAAAAGCGGTTAAGAATTTTATCAGAATATCAAAATACGTTAACCTCTGTATGCAAGTTTGAAATTTTAACATGTTGAAAATTTGGAAAAAAAAGTAACAGCTTTCTTTTTACGTAATAAGTCTATCGCCTTAGTGCGTTTGAGACTCTGGTAAGAATCTATTTATTAATCATTTAGAAAGCGATAAAAATAAAACTTAAAATGCTTCTTTGTTTTTTCTTTTATTTTTTATTGAATAAAAAAGAGATTGATGCAAATGATCATATAGATGAAATATATGATAATTTTTTTTTAATAGAGCGTAATACGTTAATTAGCAAAGAAATGCATTTTAAAAGTAAGTAAGACTACAGCAATATTGATGATCATTTATGTATATCGAAGTATTGAAAAACAGAACTTAAAACTTCGATGTGCTTATTATGGTATCAAACCAGCATTATCGGCATTTACAATTACTAGAACAAATTTCATACTCATCGTAAATCTACGAAACTTAATGATTTAAATTTTAAAACTAAAGAAAATGCTTTAAAAATCATTTTTAACTTGTATACAAATATCAAATTCATTTATTACTTAGACTTTGGACTTTTTGTATAGAATTCTTTTTTTTAAATAATTTAAAGGAATAAGAATTCAAAAACTTAGGAGACTAACCGAATAATTAAAAAAAACATTTGCTTATTCGAATAATTCAGAAACTAGAAATATTGTCCACCCTAATGCATATGCATATATATATTCTGAAGCCTCAGACCATATGTATAATATTTAGAATATATTAATAAAAATATGTACATTTTAAATTGTGAAACACTTTCGTAAGTTCGTAGTATAAAAGGAAAAATATAGAATGTTCACTTTCAGTGTATAACTCAATTTTCTCTTACACTTTTGTTCGCCCAATATTTACTACAGGAATCATCATTTTTTTATATTCAATTTGTTGTAAAGAAAAGTGTTCACTACAAAATGCAAGACAAAGTGAATAAACCTGAAAATTGGAATGAAATTGTGATTTCGGGATTGTCGGGAAAATATCCCAATAGTAGAAATGTTAAGGAATTCGAATACAATTTGTATAATAAGGTGCGTTTAAACTAATTAAGATAAATAAAGTTTTTGTTTTTATTGAACAACAATTTAAATGCGATATAACTCCGTTAATAAAGCATAAGTACTTAAATGCAATATTTTTCTGAAAATTCAAACTATCGCCTTTTTCTGACATAATTTATGTACTACATGCGTTTAGGAGTGTGTTAACAAGTCGAAGTGAAATATTAAACTAATGTACATATATTAGTGATCAACACAACAAAATAATTGTATTTACAAAATGTAAAACAAAATTGTAAATTTATGTAATAATGTGCGGCAAATTGTATTTAAATCTGTGCAGCCGATTTTTGCCTGATTAAGTAAAAAGATTAAAAAAAACGTTGAAACATACAAACATTCATATTTATTATATTATTATATTATATTTATTTATTATTATACTGAAAATTAGTTTTTTATATATATCGTCAGTACGTTTGAATTTCTGACACTCGAAACCCTTGAATAGCCGACTAACTAAATACAAAAAATATATATGTATACAAAACATTGTTCCGCGCATTTGCTTGATTATCTTGATAAAGGATATCCTACATATATAATTATTTATAAAAAATAATAAAATAGAAAAACTTAGTGTTTTTTTTTTGAATACTTTTTAAAAATTTTTGGATGTGTTTTGTTATTGTAACAAAAACATATTGCAGACCAAATTTTCACTTATCGCGATCGCTAGGGTTTATAATAGGGTGATCGACTCGGTTTTACAACCGGTAGAAAACCCGGTTTTTTATTGTTTCAGCTGGCGGTTTTTTGGAAATGTTAATTTTTTGAATGTCGAATACACCGGTTTTTTTACTCACATAAACCGGTTTTTTTCATTTTTAGTTTTATGTTCATTTATCTTTGTAACCAAACGTACTTACCATACTATATTTATTACTCAAAAAATTTCGAAAAATCAGAAAATTTATTAAATAATCTTCTACTATATTGTAAGAAACTTATTTGTTGTTTCAAAAACAAATGTAAAATAAGAAAAATAAATAGGCTTAAATATTATTTGTTTTAAATGGAGAGCAGTTATTTTATACGTTGTTGCGCTTATAATTTGCTGTGATAATCAGCTGTTCAGTTAAGTTTTTTGACCAAATTATTGTACTTTGCAATACTTTTTGATCTAATTTTCGAATTTCATAATATTTTTCTTCTACGAAATCTAGCGACTTGTACTAAAGACTACCCATAGCTTAACTAATATACCTGATAACATATGATTTGTATACAAAAGTAGTTGAGCACCCAAAGGGTCATTATTACAACTTGCTTATAAAGTTGACTACCGTGACCAATGAAGTGACTTTTTTATATTTTTCATTATTAAAACCTCCTTGTAACAAAAATTTTGTTTTAATATGGCAGTACCAGAGCAAATACCGGTCACTTTTAACAAATTAATTTAGTTCTTAAAAAATGTAGTGGCAACAATGTAAATTTATACATTTTATTTACCAAATGAAATAAAATTTTTGATGATTTATTTACTGTTTTGTGTCACTGATATTAGAAAATTAAAACTTAAAATAAAAAAATTAAAAGGTCGAAGTAGAAAAAAATATATAAATCACAATTTAGTTTCATATTTTGTTTCATGTAGAGAAACAATGGCATTTTTGAACCTTCACTGCTCACGGTAGTCAAAGTTACATTTTATTAACATTAACTTTATAAGCAAGTTGTAATAATGACCCTCTGTGTGTCATATGTTATCAGATATGTATATTAGTTAAGTTTCGTAGAAGAAAAATATTATGAAATTCGAAAATGAGATCAAAAAGTATTGCAAACTACAATAATTTGGTCAAAAAACTTAACTGAACAACTGATTATCACAGCAAATTATAAGCGCAACAACGTATAAAATAACTGCTCTCCATTTAAAAAAATAATATTTAAGCCTATTTATTTTTCTTATTTTACATTTGTTTTTGAAACAACAAATAAATTTCTTACAATATTATGAAAGAGTATTTAATAAAGTTTCTGGTTTTTGGATTTTTTTTTTTTATAATATATATACCATGGTACTTTTGGTTACAAAGATAAATGAACATAAAACTAGAAATGAAAAAAACCGGCTTCTGTTAGTAAAAGAACTGGTGTATTCGACATTCGAAAAATTAACATTTCGAAAAAACCGCCAGCTTAAAGAGTAAAAAACCGGGGTTTCCACCGGTTGTAAAACCGAATCGATCACCCTAGTATCTAAGATACGTTGCAGAATAAAGTCAACAATGTTACCATATTAACATTAGAACTTCATAATACTTATGTAGTGTAGTAATTCTACTACATAAGTAGTGTAAACTTTGCGTAGCTTAGATTGAATTAATTACAAATTTTAAAAAGCGGGTAGATATAATTCAACGGTTCTTGAAGAAGCGTTTTTGTTACAACTAAATCCATATTTGGGGGAAAAAACTATACCTTAGTTTGTGTATAACAACTAACCAATCGGGTTTGAAGCTAACTGAGATATAAGCACCAAATACCACTGGTCCGGAGTTTTCCTATAATATTCAAATGAAAATCGATGTCTTTCAACTTCTACACAACCGAGAGGATGAGTTTGTAAATAAAATGAAAGGCAGTCATAGCAGAATTTAGTACATTATAAAAAGATTTAAGTCCACGATGGCTGCCATTATAAAATGATGTACAGTAATCAAACGTACAATAGTTAAATCTAGTAATTAAAAATTTAGCTTCCTTAATATTGTGAGCAAGTGGAATACATGTATGTATGTATATGTTTTACCATATTAAAAACTTAAAATCTAAGATGACAATAAAATATTGAAAAAGGTAAAATAAATCAACGAAATTAATACAACAACTGCCTACATTACCATCGAACTGATGAATGAAGCAAAAATATTTTACCAAAAACGGATAATAAACAAGCCATAGTTCTATAGTCGACCGTTCCGAATCTGAGAATACCTTTCACCATCATTTACATATGCATAATGATCACATCGTATTTTAGCCTTGATGTAAGATTTTATGTTGTACATCATATTTTTGATTTTGAATTTTTACATAGTTAACTGTATTCTACTGACACCATCTTGGATTAATCACTTCTTTAACAGTTAACTGTATTCAACCGCTAAAGCTCTTTCATTTGATACCAATACTGTGGATCCACGTTGCGGTCATCATGGATTTTAATTTTGTTAAAGTGCAAATCGCTATTCAAGCCCTTTCATTTTATACCCATAGGATACTCTGGTATCAGATTACCGCATTCAATTTCTTAAGAGCTTGGAAGCTAAAAATATAGATTTTTCGGATGTCAAATAAACCGGTTTTTTTGCTCACGAAAATAATTTTATTTTCATCTTTAAGTTAATGTCAAAAAAAGTAATTTCTGCTAATGAACTTAAGTTAGATATTTCAATATAGAGTCCTTCATTCTACCAAAATATTTGTCCATTATATGAATTTAAGATAAAGCGTTGTATGGAAGGTGGTGTCACTTTCATTTTACGATATTCCAAAAATAATAACAAACAAACTATATCTAAATATTAAAACAATATAATTGCTAAATTTTCTGAGTCCTGGTTTCCGTTTAGAATGATCTTGTTGTTTCCGTCTGTTGAAAGCACGATAAAGCTAGAACAAAAAAAGCTCGGGGGATGCAATTGTTCCAGAGTATTTATAGTACATCAGAAATATTCGGTATTGTTTTACGAGTTATAGCCTTTAATGCAAGAGTAGGTCTGTCTTTCGAACATCAAATAAAATGTGATTGCGACTTAACGCAATGACGTTCAGTGCTACAATTTTACAAGTATACATACTTATTGAGTAAACAAAAAATTTTTTTTTTTTTTTAATTGCTTAAATTAGTATATGTATAACGAAAACAGTTATAGAACAAAATGTGCGAAAATTTATATAGCGCAGTGTCTTTTTCACACTATTTAAAATTAAAAACCGACAAAACTAGAGGTACGATTCCGAAATTTCGACAAACTGCTTTTTGGTCTATAGGTTTGTAAAAACGTAAATTTATGACATGATGACACGCCTACTTTTACACCTTCCATATAACGCTTTATCTCAAATTCATATAATTTCTCTATGGACAAAGATTTTGAAAGAATAAAGAACTCTATTATAAAATAAATAATTTGAATTTATTAGCAGTAGCTACTACTACTACTACGCCTACTTCAACGCCTGCTTCTCACATATTCTGCTGTCATGAAATGATGAAATTTCGCATATATGGCTTTCTGGTAAATTTCATTATGACAGAAAATAAATGTAAAAGCGAACTTCAGCGCCCACCTCCCATATAAAGCTTTCTCTTAAATTCATATTATTTCTATATGGACAAATAGTTTGAAAAAAATTATATCTGGAAATGATATCTAGAAATGATTATCTAAGTGAAATTCAAACATTAATTATATAATTTTAAAAGTAGAAGGTGCCATGACCACACAAAGCTAATATTATTTTTTAACTACCTCTGGCTGCCAAATTCTGCTCTTCAATTTCCGTTAAAATACAACATTCTATCACTCCTTTAGTGGAAATACTTAACGTTTCATTTGTATATTAAATTTAAGAATATAAATTAGTAGCAAATCAAAGATACACAAAGAAAGTGATAGATATTTTTGTATAAGATGTTATTCCATAGTGATTACTGTTAATAACAAGATAATAAATTTTGCGCTATAAAAGTGCATCAAATTGGTGGTGGGTATAAAAAGATTCGGCACTGCCGAATAAAGTGCTTTTACCTGTTATAGTTTGTTTTGGTTATTCAACCGAAAGATGTAAAACGCAAAACCGTAGATTAAATAGTACTTATTAAAGATAGTGGAGGCTTGTTATATTCTTGTTAAATAAAAATAATCATACATTGTGAAAAGGGCCGTTATTATAATTTTAAAAAAAGTGTGCCCCATTAATAACACTGCTCTGCAAAAAATAACTTTTTGTCTTCCCATTTAATAAAACTATGTGGACTATATGGATTTTGACGCGCTGAACTGAAATCCGTTGTCGGTTTTTTTCCATCAGATCGGGATTTTTTTTTATGGGCGTGGCAAGTTTTTCCCCCTAAATTAGTCAGGTACGGAGACTTATTTCCTCCTAACTCGAGAACCAGTCATCCGATTTTCAAAAGTAAAACACCAAAAAATGTGTAACAAAATTGTTTTAATTTTAGTGGAATTTTTCTCTACCTCTTATCGTTTTGGAGTTATTTAGAAATTAATGGAGAAAAAAAAATTTTTTTGGCAAAATTCGTAATATTTTTCAATTTAAAAATGGAATTAAAAAAAATATAAAGCAAAAATTCAACATTTTAAACTTTTTTTTGAGAGCTACTTGTCTTGCAAATAAAAAAAGCCATAAACCATAAAAATCGGTTAAAAAATGTGGATTTTATTGTCAATTTACCGCAGGTACCCAATATTGACCAAATATGTGTAATGCAGCAAACAACGTCAGAGTGGGCGCACTAAAGCGACTTGTAGCAACAATGAATGGCAACTTTTTACTTCTATCTATTTTCGTACAACAAAAACAAATACAAGCAAACAAATTTTCCAGATTGTTATTTTTAGCAACGCCTCGCTAAAAACACCCACCCTGTCGTCACCCGTAGATAACTTCAAATTACAATAACAATTAAAATATCTACAGGCTATTTTACTTAAAATAACACAAAAATTTTGTTAATAATTATTAGTTTTCATTTAGGAAACATTGTTAAAATAAAAAAGTAGCTTAAGCTGCCCATGCCCTTTTGTCCACATCATTAAATTTCGCTCTGAAGACCTCGTCCTTTATAAGCTGTCGTATTTGTGGACCTACAAATATTCCTTCTTTTACTTTAACATCTCTGATTCTAGGAAATTTCCTCTTAATGTATAGAAAGCCTTCACCGTCCTTGTTCATTGCTTTGACAAAATTTTTCATTAGGCCTAGCTTTATGTGAAGAGAAGGCAGAAGAGTTTGTTCTTTTTGATTTAAAGGCTCTTCTGCTGCATTTTTTCCCCAGGAATAAAATTTACTCTTTTCTGCCAAATTTTAACATTGTAGTGTTTTTCTTTTGCGCGGCTATCCCATTTACATAAGAAGCAATAAAACTAAGTATATCCACTTTGCAATCCATTCAACATTGCTGCGACTATAAAATCTGCAGATTCCATGTGAATATTTACTTTTTTGTAATATCATCTTCATGCTACAATAGTTTTCTTTCATATTTCTTGCATACGCGAGTGAGACCGATGGAAATTTGTTGCCATTGTGAAGTAAACGGCTTTTAAACTTGTCTTGGATGAATCAATAACAAGCCGCCAATCCTCAGATTTATGACTGAAATACAGTTGTCGCAAAAGTCCATCAGCATTATCGCAAAATATCAAACCTTCCTATTTGCTGAAATATATTAAAAAAGGTTGTTCTTTATTTCGAAAGTAAGAGACGTTAACGTCCGTTTGCACCAAACTCCATTCTTTTCATTGGGATGCAAGAAGCTCAGACTTGGTTTTTTTAAAGCCTTGATTTACAAACAAAGTTACTCATATCAGCTTAATTCGGAAAATAAGGTGTACTCGTTGGACTTCCAAATGAATGCGAAGAAACACCCATGATGGCGTAAGTGGATTCAGTTGCTTCAGAAAGCCCATCTTCTTCATCGTCTGTAAGAGGCAATGGAAACTGGTCGTTCGACGCATGAATTATTTGGATATGTAACTTTATTTTTTATTTTTTCGTAAACCCACGTGTTTTATTTATTTATTTTGATGATTTTGTGGTTCACTCCAAATCGCTGGCTTCATAAACGGCTTTATAAAGACTTATCACTTCCTTTTAACCAACTTCTTAAAGAACTTGCACAGCTGCAACATATTTATGGCAGTCAATTTTTATCTCTATTATCGATAGGAAACCCAAAATAACGGCAATAAGCATCTTTAACCTTGGAAGATATTGTCTCCCGTTGAGAACTTAAAGTTAGATCGTCACATACGTAACAAAATATAATTGGAGATTTGTTACAAATCCTTGACATTTTGTAATATGAAAGCGTTTGTGGATTCTTTAATTGCTTTATTACTTTAAACAATAACAAAGTACACTATAAAATCTACTGACTGTTGCCGATTTTAACCGCACGATATTCAAATTAAAAGTGACTCACTTATTGCCCATTAGTTTCTATATATACAATAAATACCAGAATCTACCCTAATGTTCTGAATTTGAAATCACAGGTAATTGAAAAATACTGTTATAAATAATAATTCCAAGAACTATGTAAAATACCCTTGTACTTTAGTTCCATTACCTGCTCACCTAACGAAATGTTACATATATCATATGTACGGCTGGTTGCATTACAATATTGGGTACCTGCGGTAAATTGACAATAAAATCTACATTTTTTAACCGATTTTTATGGTTTATGGCTTTTTTTATTTCCAAGATAAATAGCTCTCAGAAAAAAGCTTAAAATGTTGAATATTTGCCTTATATTTTTTTAAATTCCATTTTGAATTTGAAAAATATTACGAATTTTGCACGAAAAAAAATTTTTTTCTCCATTAATTTCTAAATAACTCCAAAACGATAAGAGATACAGAAAAATTTTATTCCACTGAAATAAAAACAATTTTGTTACACATTTTTTGGTGTTTTATTTTTGAAAATCGGATGACTGGTTCTCGAGTTAGGATTAAATATGTGTCCGTACCTGATTAATTTAGGGGGAAAAATTTGCCACGCCCATAAAAAAAATCCTGATCTGATGGAAAACAAGTAAAAGCGCTATATTCGGCCGTGCCGAATCTTATATACCCTTCACAACGTGTAGTCATGCAATAACAGTAAATTCACGTATGTATGTTAAAAAAAACAAAAAAAAAATAAAAAAAAAATTTAAAAAAAAAATTAAAAAAAAAAAAATTATTATATACATATATAATATATATAAAACAAAAAAAAAATAAAAAAAAAATTAAAAAAAAAAAAAAAAAAAAAATAATAATAAAAATATATATAATATATTAAATAAAAAATAAAAAAAAAATTAAAAAAAAAAATTTTAAAAAAATTAAAAAAAAAATTTTTTTGCCTCAGCTGGGATTCGATGCCACGTTTTCTCTAACCAGTATACACGTTTGTATGTATGTATGTTGTTGTTGTAATGTTGTTTTTATGAAAAGAAAATCGAGGTGGTCGTGGGTTTTTGCTCATATCTCAGTTGTTTATGTACCGATGTTTCTGATTTTCAATACCGATCTACTCCCGAATATTTCTGATATTATAATACCTTTCCCGGGTCCAACCTATGTCGGGGGGCTTCAAAAAGTTGATTTCAACATACACACGGACAGACGGTCAGACGGACAGACGGTCAGGGCTTAATCGACTCCTCTATTCATAAGCTTTCAGAAAATATATACTTTATGGGGTCGGAAATGAAAATTGTAGAAATTTCACACGGAATGACAAACCTATATATACCCTTTTTCACTGTGTGAAGGGTATAAAAACCGACAACGGATTTGAGTTTAGCGCGTCAAAATCCATATAGTGCGCATAGTTTTATTAAATGGAGGATTTTGCTGCAGAGCAGTGTAATTAATACAATAAGTGAATGCAAAACTTTGAAATTTGTTTTTACGCATTTACTTTGTATATTTTGATGTTTCGAGTCACCTTTATTATATGCTGTTGTTCGTTCATCTTTCAAACAGCTGATAATTTTATCAAACTACACAAAACAAAACAAAAATTTTTTAATAAATTAAGTAAAAATTTAACTTAAAATTACAACTCTACACAACTGAAGTAAATAAAACGTTTCCAACCACCAGAAGACAACAAAAAAAAAAACAAGTAAGAGCACTATATTCAACTGTGCCGAATATTTTATACCCACCACAGATTTTTTGTACATTTAAAGCACAATATTTATTATTTTGTTAATCATTATGGAATAATCTCTTTATAATAAAATATGTATCATATTAATGCTAGAGGGTGGTTTAATTTTAAGGGCCCATGTTGAAGGTAAACCACACCTAAACGTCAAGTTTTTTCTCGCTTTTCATTTGACATTTCTCAATTTCAGACTTACGCAATTTGAACGCGTTAAAGTTATTCAGGTTTATTATGAAAATGGGCGTTCAAATCAAAATGCATTTCGTGCACTTCGTGATTCTTTTTGTCAACATAATCGGGAGGATTGTAAAAAATATTAAAATTTTAGCAAAACAGGTCTGTATGAAATGTGAGAACATCTGTGAATGCCTTCTTAGTTCGTTGAATGGGAAACATTGCTGTTTTTCGCGATAGTGTGGCAAAAGAGCAGTTAACCTCGACTCATTATCGTGCCTAACAATTGAGCCTCAATATTGTCATTGAAAATTTGAACCATCGGATCGAGGTGTGCCGCCGAGGTCGCGGGAGCGATATTTTGTTCCATACATAATTGAACTATACCAATATTATCAAATGACAAATGACTATAATTTCCCAAATAAATAGCGTTTTATTCAAAATCAACATCGGCCATTAAAATTTAACCACCCTTTATAACTTCGATATGCTAGTAAAATTTGTTCGTAGATTTAGTCTTTCAATAAAAGTGGGCGTTAAATTAGGCGTGTCAATAAAGTTTCTGCTAATAAATACAACTTAGTTATTTCAATATAGTCCTTTATTCCTCCAAAAACTTTGTCAACAGAAAAATTGCATGAATTTAAGATAAACCGTTACATAGGAGTAGGGTTGCCATTCGTACTGTTTTAAGCAGTACATGCACTGTTTTTTTTTGTAATATTCACAATACCTAAAACAGTACGAAAAAGTACTGTTTTTTTATATTTGTACTGTTTTTGGATATACATGTATTGTAATCTTTTGAAGAATGAAACAGGAAAAAATTGTATTGTTAAATGTGTACAAAAAAGGGATAAATATTTATAATTTATTTTTGAATTAACTTTTTTTGTAAGCATAAATTATTTTCTTCTATATAACTATACCACCTCTATTTGTGTTGAATAATTATTTATTGAATTTTAAAAATTATCAAATGTATTCACTTTTAAAAATTCAATTGATTTCTTTTAGAATTTTTTTTTTAAACAATATTTAATTAATACATTTGGATTACTATATCGATGCCTGACTTCCTCAACCTCGTATCATAAAAAATACGACCTTTTCATATCAAACGATTGTTTTATGCTTTAACTAAAAAAGATTAGTATATTATTACTACTATTTAATATACATAAATACAATCAATTCCTTAATAATTGCATTTAAACTTTTAACCAAACACCGAAGTATTAAAAGATTAACCGTTTTTTTTTTTCTCTCCTGATAATTTCTATTTTTTAAGATACGAGGTTGAGGAAGTAAGGCATCGATATATAACTTAAATAAAAAATATCAATTGTAAAAGACAAATTATCCTTTTTAAAGTAGACTTTACTTTATTGTTCATAAAAATTGTTATTGTCTTTAAAATAAACTTCAAAAAAATTATTAAAAATAATATTATAGTCGATTTAAACAAGAAGTGTTTTCTTTTTGTTGAGCCTAAATATTATTTTCTTAAATATTGTTAAATATTGATTTTAAGTACAATAGCAATTTCTATGCATAATAGATTAAGTGCCATCATTACAACATGCCTTTAGTTAAAGGTAGGATTTTGTCTGCTCGATAAATAGATTTGCATTATTACAACTTCCATTTTTTTATTGTTATAATTATTAATTTTAATAATATTTAATGAATAAAAAAAATAATAAATTAAAGGTTTATAATGCAAAGCCATTTATCTGCCAAACAAAATCCTGCCTTTAGCTAACGGCAAGTTGTAATAATGGCTACTTAAAAAGTCTACTTAAAATTGATAATTTGTCAATTACAATCGATATTTTTTAAGTTATAAATAGTATTCCAAAAGTAATAAATGGAATAGTCGACATTGACTGCTCTTTGGCCTCACTATTGCGATAAATAGCAATGTTTTCCGGTCAACGAACTAAGGAGGCATTCACCTTTAGGTGTGGTTCACATTCAACATCGGCCCTTAAAATTTAACCACCCTGTCTTAAGCCTGGTGTAGGTTAAATGATTTTCTGAGTATTTTTATATAAAACTTTCAAATTTTTGATTAAAACAACCCATTTTTAGTGCCTTTAACAAAATTAATTTTTTTGTTTGGTCGTGATAATTAATATCTGAACGTTTATTCTTAGGTTAATATGGTAGATGACTTAGAGACTCGTTGGAAACATATTTATCAGGGAGTTCCAAAAGCGATTGGTAAAATTCCAGAGCCTGGTAAATTTGATGCAACTTTTTTTGGTGTTCATCAGAATCAGGTAGAAAACATGGATTTTACAGTGCGTGTTTTAATTGAAGAGGCTTACAAGGCAATATTGGATGCTGGTATTAATCCTTCTAGTTTGCGCAACAGCAACACAGGAGTATATATAGCGGTATGTGCATCTGAATCCGATCACCAGCTTATGTTCTCTACTGCAGGAGAATCTGGCGCTTCAGTTTTGGGGTATGTTTCAGTTTTTTACTTTTAAGTTTGTCAATGTCATTACTACACGAAAGACAATCAGATTAACATTTAATTTGAGACCCTTAGGTTATATGTTTGAATTTTGGAAAGTAAGATATGAAGTACATTTTCAAATTTTTTAGATCGAGTAAGGCCTTGTTGGCCAATCGTATTTCATTTCTACTTGGATTTAATGGGCCATCGCTGAGTTGTGATACTGCTTGTTCGAGTTCAATTTATGCACTAAACATTGCTTATGAGCAACTAAGAAGTGGTGTTATTGATACAGCAATTGTTGGTGCCACAAGTGGAATGATTTTTCCCTTTGTAACACATAAATTTGCAAAACTTGGAGTTCTGTCATTGACAGGATGTTGCCGACCATTCGATGAAGATGCTAATGGGTATGTTCGTTCTGAAGCAATTAGTTGTATTTTGCTGCAAAGAAAGCCAAATGCTAAACGTGTTTATGCGACACTTGTACATTCCCTCACAAACTGTGATGGTTTCAAGCCAGAAGGAATAACTTATCCGTCTGGAGCTATGCAAATGAAATTACTTTCAAATTTCTACAATGAAATTGACATTGATCTAGACGATTTAGGTTATATGGAAGCTCATAGCACTGGTACTGTTGTAGGTGATCCTGAAGAATGTAGAGCAATCGATCAATCAATATGTAAGAGACGAAAAAAGCCATTATTAATTGGATCAACAAAGTCAAACTGTGGCCATGCTGAGGCAGCTTCAGGCCTAGTCTCTTTGACCAAAGTGATACTAAGTTTAAACAATAATATTATTCCGCCAAATATTAATATTTCAAAGACACGCAAAACAATTGAAAGTATACAGGAAGGTCGTCTTGTTGTTGTCACAGAAAAAACCGAATTAAAGAGCCCATATGTGTGTATTAATTCATTTGGATTTGGTGGAGCGAACGCTCACACACTTCTTAAGCAATATAGTACTGAATATCCAGTGTCTTCTTATGGCAAATCAGATGATTTACCTTATTTAATGATTTGGTCCAGTCGTACTGAAAATAATATTCATGAGGTTTTCGATGTTATAGAATCGCGGCCCTTTAACTACGAGTACTTAGCTCTTATGCGTTCATCTCAAGCGGGTGGTATTAAAGGCATGGTATATAGAGGATATAATATATTAAAACCAAGTCAAAATTCATCATCGTCTAAGGCCATAGGCATATCGAGGTCGGTGCAATATAACGAAGGCATTCAAAATCCAATTATTTGGATATTTTCGGGCATGGGTTCGCAGTGGGTTGGGATGGGAAAAGATCTAATGAAAATCAGGATTTGTTCAGAGTCAATTTTGAAAAGTCACACTATTTTAAAATCCAAAGGCTTAGATCTTATAAATATACTAACATCTGACAATCCGGACACATTTGAAAATATTATTTACTCTTTCGTTGGTATAACTGCCATCCAAATAGCTATAGTCGATCTGCTGCAGGCCCTCCAAATGAAACCAGACTTTATAATTGGTCATTCGGCTGGTGAAGTTGGCTGTGCATATGCCGACGGCTGCTTAACCGCCGAACAAGCCATTTTAGCTTCCTATTATCGCGGAAAAGTTAGCGTTGATTTGGAAAAAATCCGTGGCTCAATGGCTGCTGTTGGTTTAGGTTTTAAGGATATTCTTCCAATGCTGCCTGAAAACATTGAAGTTGCATGCCACAATAGTAGTGAATCATGTACCATTTCGGGACCCATTGATGATGTCGCCAGATTTGTTGATTTCCTAAAATCTAAAAATATATTTGCCAAGGAAGTGCCTTGCTCTAACATCGCTTACCATAGCAAATACATTCAACATTTCGGTCCTGAACTTATGAAATACTTAAAACAAATTATTCCTAATCCTAAGCTTCGCACTAACCGATGGATAAGCACAAGTGTTTCAGCCGATAAATGGATGCTTAATGACAGTAAATTTTGCTCAGCGGAATACCACACCAATAATCTTTTGAACAGCGTTCTTTTCGAAGAAAGTGCTACTTATCTTCCTAAAAACTCATTAACTGTTGAAATAGCGCCACATGCACTCCTCCAAAGTATTATCAAAAGTTGTAATCCTGATGGCATTCATATTGGTCTCTTTAGACGAAATGTGAAAGACAACGTTCTTCTTCTGCTAGAATCTCTTGGCAAGTATGTTAAGCACAGTACTTAAAATAAATCAATATTATGATATTGAAACAAATAATCCTCATTGTTTTAGACTGTACGTAAATGGATGTGAACTAATATTAGATGAAATGTACCCACCAGTTAAATGGCCTGTACCGCGGGGCACTCCAATCATAAGCGATTTAATAGAGTTCGAACATTCTGAGGATCATATTGTGCACTACTATGAAGACGAGTGCGTTAAGACGGGAAATAAAACAATTGCAATTGTACCGAACGTCGAACATAAATATTTACTTGGTCACGAAATAGATGGAAGGCCCTTAGTTCCAGCTACATTTTACATAGAAAGTGTTTGGAAAACATTTGCCATAATGAATGGTACCCTTGACTTTGAGTCGATTGACGTTGAGTTCGAAAATATTCGGTTCATACGTGCTACTACACTTACAGCCAATGATATAATTAATTTACAAGTATCAGTCCAACGAGGAACTGGTGTCTTTGAGGTAAGTTTATAAAATAAATTTTTATTTTTATTTATTTGGTTGTTGGGTTTAAGCTGGTTTATATGCATTTCACTGGTGCTTATGCCAGATCATCAGTAAACGTTTACCCAAATAAATTTTTATTACTTTCAAGAATTTCAATAATAGATTTAAAATACTTACGCATGTTTATAAAACCTATTTGTATTGAATCATGTACATATATAATCGATTTATCATTTTCAGTTCTGAAATTTATTATTTACTTAATCTAGATTACAGAATCCAAGGCTCTAGTGGCAAGTGGTATAATTCGTAGAATAACTGAAAAACATCAACCGCGTACAATAAACGATGAAACAAATAGGGAGAAGGTGAAAATGTCGAAAAAAGATTTTTACAAGGAACTTAAACTACGAGGCTACCATTACAAGGGAGATTTTCAATCCGTTGAGTTGGCCCATGGTGATGGATCGTACGGTCAAGTGAAATGGTTTCATAATTGGGTTACATTTATGGACTGTATGCTGCAAATGAGCATCATGCGAAACGATTCACGAAATTTAGTGCTACCAGTCAAGCTGCGCTCACTTCGCATCTACTCTAATTATCACAAAAACTGTTTTAAAAATAATTGTGAGATTGAGGTTTTTGCCAACGATATTGAAGTAATTGGGGGCGGAATTGAAATAACCGATCTCAAGGCGAATCATGTGCAAAGACGTAAGCCTCCAGGCGAACCAGTTTTGGAGAAATATCAATTCGTACCAAACTTTCAGGCAGCTAGACTTTCTGCAAACGATATATCAAGATGTTGTGTGCAACTGTATTTAGAAAATTATCCAAATTTACAATGTTCAATATTACAGGCAGTTGAGTCATCGGAAAAAGATTATCCATTCCTTAATGGATTAAAACAAGCCGTTAATGATTTACCCACTCTACAAGGAAGTTACGTCGTCTTGAATACCACCCCAAATGAAACTTTAAATGACAATCAAGATTCACAAGAAACATCTAGCTTAAAATTCATCAATTCAGTCGACGAAATAGAAAGCAATATCGACATTCTATTAGTGGGTGAAACTAATTTATTTACAAATTTAACAACTTTAACACCAAAGCTCTCTCCAAATTCAATGATTTTGATCAAAACGTCTAGTCAGAAGACTCTTGAAAATAAGAGTTTGCAAACAGATTATCAATTGGTAGCATTTTTCCCCTGCACAAATAGCCAATTTTCAATACTTGTTCTTTTAAAAAAGTCATCTGAAGTACAATCGACTAAACAGAAGGAAGAAATATTTATCAGAATTTCTCAGTATGATTACAAGTTTCAATGGATGAATGAGGTGAAAGGCTCAATTTCAGAACGAGTAGTTTTGATCGCAGACAAGGAACCACATAATGGCTTAATTGGTTTAGTCAACTGTTTGCGAAAAGAGCCTGAAACTCTTAATATTAGGTGCGTTTTTATAGATGATATGCGTGCTCCTGACTTTGATCCAACTTTACCATTTTATAAAAATCAACTAAGTCTTGGACTTGCAATTAATGTGTATCGTCAGGTAACATAGAAATATATCTCGTTTTCAATAAACATAAATTTACTTAAACTTTTTTTACTATTTTGAACAGGGACAATGGGGAAGTTACCGCCATCTAGAATTGAAGCCAATATTTCCCGCAATGGAACATAGAGATCACATTTGTGGTGCGATTGCTAATATTGGTGACTTCTCATCACTGCACTGGCAGCAAGGAGCGTCTGGTAAAGATGAGCCCAAAATACGTATTGCATATTCTGCACTCAACTTCCGAGATGTTATGCATGCTTCGGGACGTCTGTCTGCAGAAGATGTTGGCCTAACGCGCCTCGAATCCTCTCATATCTTTGGTCTCGAATACAGTGGCATCGACGAAAAAACCGGAAAAGCCATCATGGGTATGGCTTTGCACTCGGCTATAGCCTCCCATATGGAACAAAATTCAATGATTTCTTGGAATATACCAAGCCAATGGACCCTTAGGGAAGCAGCAACAGTTCCAGTAGTTTACACAACCGTATATTATGCCTTTTTCTATACAGTTGACATAAGGGGTGGAAAGGATATTCTTATACATTCTGGTAGTGGTGGCGTTGGAATTGCTGCTATCAGAACAGCTCTAGCATATGGTCTAGAGGTATACACAACTGTTAGCACAGAAGAGAAAAAATCATTTTTATTGCAAACTTTTCCACAACTTAAAGGTTGGTATTATAATTATATATCAATATTTTATTCGAATTTTATATATTAAATTTTACTGTAAATCATTTTTATTTTGGCTCAAGTTCATTTGTTCTTTTATTTTAATTTTCTAAAACATTTTCTAAATTCAATGAAATTGTAATCATTTAAGAATCTTGAAAAACTATTTCGGCGAGTGGAATACATTTTCGAAACCAGCTACGATTTCACAATCAGCACTCTTTATCTTTACACTCATATGTAATTTGTAATTCTGCTTAGGTTACAATTTAATGAAATTATAATTAGGGAATCATAGTAATTTTTTTAAAGTTTGTCGTTTTCTTCACTTATCAAATTATAATAATTATTTACATATTTTTTGTATATAAATTATTGGTATTTAGTTTTCTGACACTTGTATCAATCTTGCTTCTATATGTATAAGAGATGTTCAACTGTTTTTCCTAACCACCTACTGCTTTGCCGTATGTAGAATGATGTGACCACTATTCATAATATTCAAACAAAAATCTGTCAATTGCTCTGAATCAAAGAAAAAAGGGACTTGGTGTTCATTTTTAAAGAAAACACAAAAGCAGTTTAGTTGTGGTGCATAATTTTCAATCAGTTACGAATAAATTTGCAGTGATTATTACTGTTAATAAAGTGCCAGAACCACTAATGAGGTGCTTAAGGAAATATATTTATTTACCACCAATGATAAAGGGTATAAGAATAATAAGGCCAATTAAAGGTTTGCTTTTTTTTCTTATGTAAAATATCTGAAAACCTGTTCATTAGGAAAACTGAAGTGGGTATCTAAACAGGTTTTCTAGTTTAAAAACACTTCAGTGATTTCCAAATTGAATTGTTTAATTAGTCTTATAAAATAATTATGATTAGTGAAATAAAATCAGTTAAGTAGATAAGACTGAATTACGCAGCAAAATTCTAACTTTAATTTGTAACTTTATTTTCTATTTATTTATTTTTTCTTTCCAACAAAATTAAAAATCGTTTAAATCATCCTAGAGAAAGCCTTTTGTACTTTAAGTATTTATTACTTTTTTTTTTTTTGCTTTTTGAAACGTAAAATTATTTTTTAAATTCTTGCAGAATTTTATTTACTTAAAGAATTTAAATATATTTTGTCTTCGGACATGTTACACAAAGTAAATTTAGTTATGATTCAACAAAATCTTAAAAATTCTATCGATTGTGATCAAAGAAACAGATAACAGACAAAAGAATTTTACTATATATGACTAAACAATTCCTTCCGATATGCAATTGGAGTGCAAAAAGAAAAAATAACGTTCTGAATAATATCACACAAATAAAATTCCCGTTAATCAGCTAGTAATTACACAAAAAAAATATTTTCGGAAAAAACGGAATGACAAAGTGATATATACCCTCCTCACTTACAGTGGAGGGTATAAAAAGCTATACCATGAAAACTAGAACTGATAGAGACAAACTGATTACATATTTGAATTCAGCGCACGCAAGTTAACTAGAATCAGTTGATAAATTCAAAGAAGCAATTGAGTGTTATTAGTTTGAATTTTAAAGATTTTTTGTTAAAAGTTAATACTGATGTAATTTCTAATTTAACTTATTTCCCTTTTTCAACTCGATATAAAATTATATCTAATATATTTTTAAATGCAATTATTGTTGTTTTGTAGATTTTTAGATATATAAACTTGACAATTGTTTTCCTTTTATAGTTTATTTTATTATATCCCTGATGATGATCTACGAAATAGGTCGAAACACTCATTGCAATAAAATAAATAAAGAAACTTAAAATCATTTCTTAAAAAATAAAACAACAAAATTGAATTTGTATGACCGAAAGCCAAACAAAAATCTAAAACAAAATATATAAACAATTTAACAATTTCCCTTAATGTTAGTATAAAGAAACCGTAATTTCAGTAGGTGTATTTTTGGTTAAAAAAAATAACTCGGCTATTTTATTAAATAAAAATTTGACTACACGTGCTTTCACTCTCAACATTTTTCTCTCTCTCTTACATTTTTCTGTCCTGTTCTGTTATTATAAGACTAAGGGCCATTATTATAACTTACCGATAACTAAACTTAGGATGTTATCGGGCAGATAACTAGTTTTTCGTTATTACAACTTCACTTTAACCTAAAAGTGTCCGATATGTTAAAGGGAAAAATTCACTCTACCATTAACTTTTAACGTGAGGCTTATAAATTAAAAGTTACCACGTTGGCAAACGTTACCTTTTATTAAAATAAACTTTGTCAGCAAGTTGTAATAATTGGCTTTGACCAAAAAGTAATGTTGGCAAAATGTCAGAATCATATATATATAATTTTGTCAGTTCTATTACGTCTTGAATGTTGAATTTACCAAAAAAGACACTGTGCGGTATACATTTTCGTATATTTTGATCTATAGCTTCTTTTTTAACTCATCAATTTGAGCAATTTTCGGGTAAAAACATATTTTTTTTACTCAGGAATAATACATTCGAAATATCATGGATCTACGTTAATGCGTTTGGCCACAATTTCCTTGTATTCGATGTTGGAAGGAAATGTTTTTTTACCTAATCCTTCTAATATTCCAATTTAACACATTTTCAACACCAAACAAAGTTGGTTATAAGAAATACTAGAAAAGCCCGGCGCGCGTTGCTACGCCCCTTAATGAATAAAAATGCATTCTGAATTTTAATTAAATATCAAAAAGCTAAAAATTATAACTTATTTCTTATGGGCGTGGCACTGCCCACTTTTTAAATCACAAAATTACATAGCCCTGAGTGGCCCTGCCCACTTTTTGCCACCCATAAACACTCCCTGGAATGTGTACAACAACTTACCAAAGTTTGAGTCCGATCGGTTTTACAGTTTCGGAGTCTATAGCTTTTTCGGTCCGATCTCTATCACGCTCACATGGACGCACATAGTTAGATCGTCATAAAATGAAACCCCGATTTAGAAAATATATACCTTATGGGGTCTAAAATTGATATTTCGATGTGTTACAAACGGAATGACAAAATGAATATACCCCCACCATTTTTTCTTTGTTGCGGATATAAAAATGAATATAAATTCATTCGCCTAGTCGTCTCTAAACATATTTTTTCATTTGTACATAAAATAATTCAACTTAATTGTTGTTATTTATAATATTTCTCTTAGATTTAGTTAAAAACAACCAATTGAAAAAGAAGCAACAAGACTTTTTTGCAGAAACGGTAGATTTGAAATTTAATCAGGAAACTTTTTATAAGTTTAACAAATAAACACTATTAATAGTTTTTACAATATTCGGCTTCAAGAAACGAAAAAAAAAACAAAAAGAAAATTGAGATCTTACCTTAGAGTAGGCTTAAATTAGGTACACATATTCCTACTTTAAACTTACTGTAAAGATATGTCGAACTTTTTGATTTTTTGCATATGATACTAGGGATTTTTCTAAACAATGGTTTAAAAAGCTTTATAAAGCTTTTTGCATACGGCCGCTTATAGTTGGTTATAAATTGTTTGTCTAAAATTTTATAACATATATCTGTGGCTTGGAGCTTAAAAGGCCAATATCACTTTTTTGCTGTTTTGAGTTAATTATATTGCATTAGATTTGTTTTCTTGCTCTATTTTATTATGGTAAAACAGCTAAAGTCATACTTAACCCAGAACAGCTTCATAAATAAAATGCTGGCCAATGTCACTATATAAAAGTTAAGGTTCAATTCAAATTTTCTCAAAAGTAAATATTTTGACATTGGCCCTTTTAGCTCCAAGCCACAGATATATTGTATGCATATTCATATTAAATGTATGTTGTATTCAAATATCGTGTTGTTTCAATATTTTTTATAATTATAATTTATTTGCAGAACATAATATTGGAAACTCACGCGATTGCTCATTTGAAAAAATGATTAGAGAAAGAACAAACGGAAGGGGTGTAGACTTTATCTTAAATTCATTGTCTGAAGATAAACTAAAAGCATCTCTTCGTTGCTTAGCACCAAATGGACATTTTCTTGAAATTGGCAAATTTGATATGGCTAACGATAGTTCCGTTGGGTTGGGTGTCTTTTTCCAAGGACAGAGTTTTCATGCCGTTTTAGCTGATAAACTGGAGAAATATGCACCATATTTACTAGAGGTAAGTGATATGTTTAAGAAATTTCTAATGTTTGGCAAATTTGAAAGTTTATAAAAATTTAGATGAATACGCAGTAACCGAATGGTGGTATATTAAAAATACATACGCACCAAAAGATGTGCCTTAATTATTTTTAATTTTTTAAGGTAACAAATATCTAATTAAAATTATTGCAAATAAATAAATCCTGGCTTATCCGATATTAAATGTTGCCTATAGGCAAAATCGGGCAAAAGAAATATAAGTATACCTACTTACAGTTATATGTGTTACTGTGAATTGTTTTTTAGAGCTAATACACCTCCCTGTTTCAAAGAAATCAGAAAAATTTTAGCAGCAAATTTATTATCGAAAAATATTTCAAAGTTATAAATAGTAGGAATATTAAGAAACTTGCACTTGTTTATTTTAAGCTTCGCAAGTCAACTTTTTACACCCCTCTTGTACCACTGCCTTATCGGAAGTTTTCTCTTCAACTACGGTATCTCTACCAACAATTTTTGATATTAATCCAGCTACAACACTTTCAACCCTTTCTAAAATACTTTAAAGGATTGGTTCAATAATATTTTTCAGATTCTCAACTGTTCTTTTGTCGACTTCTTAATTATCCTCCTTATCGAGAATCATCTTCATCGCCTATTTTTTATAAAATAATTCACTTTAAAAGAAAAAAAAAACTCAATTGGTTTTCACTTTTCTTTATGAATTTTTAAAAACTATTTATTTTTTTTTTTTTCTGACACCTATTACCGTGACTTGAACAACTCCGGCGAGCATTTCACAAAATTAAACAAGTTAGCTCTTAAACCACTTATTTATTATAAAATTTTTAATATTTATTTAAAAACCAAAAACTAACGGTAAATCTGCTCATATATGTGCAATGTTGCCTATAGACAACAACGGGTATGAAAGAATTACATATATTATGTCAGATAAAATGTAACTTTTATTGATCAAAAACAAGTAAGAATGATACATTTGGTCGTATGTTTAATTACCATATCGTAGCTTAGCCTAGATTTCATTTTGCTTTATCATTTACGATGTCAATTTTGATTTTGAACATAGTTAGGTGTATTCTACTAGTTAAGCCTTTCGTTTGATACCCATATTGATAAGATTGAAAAAAATACTATCCTCCATTTTGTTTAGAGTGCCATTTTGGATTTTAACTTTTTTAAAGTTTACTGTATTCCCTTGGTTAAGCCCTTTAATTTGGTACCCATATTGTTGGAGTTAAAGGGGCATAGCCGTAATTACTTATTTGATATATATTGGTCATACTATTTCGAACCCTATCCGGGATTTCAACTTTTTCATTGTTTACTGCATTTCACTGGCTAAGTCCTTTCGTACCAATTTATTGTATGCTTTGATACCAAGATTGACAGGATTAAAGTGGGTACATTTTTAATTACTACATTTCGGCCACATAAAAATTAATTTTGCGCCTTTTTATAACAGCGGCCATCTTGGATTTAATTTTTTTTTTAATATCCTTTATTTTGCTAAGCAATTCCTTCTTTTTATACCCATATTGCTCCTCATTGTTATCGAAAAACTAAAAAGCCCGATTTTCGCTTGTAAATTTTACGAAAAACACCAAAGCTTTTGTATTTTTATGCTTACATCTCAGTTACTTTTAGACCGATTTGTCAGTTTCTCTTAGCAGTCATTTTTAATATTATGACCTGTATTTTGATGTATCTAGCATGTCTAAAAATTAATTAGAAGCTTTGATAACTTGACATATTTTAACAAATATATATTTTCCAAAATTATTTTTACCTACAACTTTGTCAATTATCCAAAATTTTTCAAACATTTTTTAAAAATATCTTCAGAGGCATATCCTGCCTATAAATAGTAACAAATATCTCTATAAATTAACCTAGGGGTGAAAATTTTTGATTTTTGTTGTGAAAATATGGGAAAAAACAGATGCAGTCGTGTTTATTTGCTCATATCTCAGAGAGTTATGGGGCGATCGTGCTAAATTTTGATAGTGATATTTGCAAAAGATGAACACTACTTACAGGTCTGAGTAACATGTGGGGACTTCTAAAAATTGAATTCAACCTACGCGCAGACTGACTTGGTTCAATCGACTTGCCTAGTAATAAGCTTTCAGAAAATATATATTTTGTGGGGTAGGAAATCGATATTGTAGAAATTACGAACGGAATGACAAACCTATATATATGCTTGGGCACCACAGATAAAGGGTATAATAATATTAGAACTTCTTTTTTTACTTGCAATAATAACAGTCATTAAAAACATCAGAACCTTTAACATAATTATAATTAAAAGTGCTGAACTCACCTTGATTTATTAAAATAGAAACGATAACAGATTGTTAGCTTCAAGCACAAAGAAAAAGTAACACTGGTCAGCACATTTCTTGTTAGCTTTATTTTTTCTGTTGTTGGATATTTATGTAACCCTGACAATAAAAAAAAGTACTGGGATATCTTGTAGCAGCTTTATTCTGTGAAATATTCCGTTTTATTATTTTGACAACATATGATATTTCATAAAATTTTCTTGAATTAAAGACTTTAGGTAGATTTCGTTGCAAACTCCACCAGTAGTTTTCCGTCGTATGTGAGTCCCACCTTTCCAGACAACGCTATTCCATTGTCCGAAGATCATATCGAAATCTTTCATCGTGTTCCTCATTGAAATCACTCAGATGTTTGTGATCTCGGCCTAAATAAATTCTAGTTTAGGAAGAGCTTATTTATACTAATGTTGTTAGATCTTTCAAGTTCAAAAGCATGTACTCAAGAAACTCGATATAGTCGTCAAATTAATTTCTTCCTATTAAATTACTCTTAACTTGAAACAAATGAATGCCAAGCTTTGAATTTGATTTCAGTCATTGATTTGACAAAATAAGGATCTTTTACGAGTTGATTAATCTGCGACTAATTAAAAATATCTTTTTTCATTTTTTCTGTACTTCATCCTCTAAACTTCCGTGAAAAATAACTAAACCACTTGACACTTTTGTCAGGGGCCTTCACATACTGTTTCAATGTGCAGAGTTTAATGCGAAGTAATGAAAGTATCGTGCGGTCTCGTATAACTGAAGGTACGTTAACAAAATTACCTTCTTGTAGCTCTTCCCGCACTGACCAACTATCAATCAACGGTGTTGATTGTCACGACTCTTTCAGAGACACATGAAAGAAGGGAACTTTGTGTACCCCTTTGTTTACCTAAAAAAATTCACTGTTTTCAAATCCACATAAATGATACAGTTGTGGCCGTGATACTTCGAACGACACTAGGTTGGTACTTACTTAAACCCATTTATTGAGAAAATACCGCCATTATCGTTGAAAAAAACTTCAGCCGAACTTTCCTAGAACGAACTCTCCTATAGCGAATGATTTTTGAGAACACTATATGCCTGTTCAACGATGTCGTACAAATATATTGAAAACAACAACAAAAACAAAAAATTTGTTGTTTGTTCCTATAACGATATTTTTAAATCATAAAATGATTTCCTTAATAAATGTGATTACTCTGTCGATGGAGTTAAATTAAATAATCTATAACAAGGCATATTAATTCAGGTATATGCAACGGCCAATTGATACAACAAAGCAACTTTTTAGGGGGTGTTTTCATTTATCAGCTGTTATAATATGTTTAATTTAATTAAATGTAATGATTAAAATTATATGTATTTGTGAAGCCCAATATAAATGGTACAAGAACAACAAACATATAAATTATTATTTATTATAAAAATTGTACACTTAAGTTAATTGTTTAATACCGAAACAAAAATCTTATTTTACATCCCTAAATTCGCCAAAAAAATATAATAACATTTTTTAAATAAGTTTAAAAAACATATTTTTATGTCTTCATACAAATTTGTTTCAATGTAAGTCAGCATCAATTACAATGAAAGCAAATGTTCATATCAATTACAATGCTCTATATAAAGATAATAGCTTCTCTATAACGTTGAAGTATTATCTCTAGACGTATATCTCACTCTTACATTGAAAGATATTCTAAGCTTAAACTTTTTCGTTCATTAGAGTTCTGATAACAGATTGGCTATCGGTTAAGACACGAATCGGAGCTTCGTTTTCAGTCGCCAGCATTCATTTAGTCACTGGCATAATCTCAGCCTGAAAAGCAGTATTGTGATCTGGTAGAGAGAAGTGTTTACCTTGTTTAGGCTTACTATATCTTATAAACCCATTCCAGTTTGGTCACCGTCCGATATTAACAAAAGAAAAACAATTAATTTTTGTATAAAAGTAAAAATTTTTGAAACGTATTAAAAGCTTTGATTGCATTATAGAAATGTTCAAAAAATATGCGAATGTGAAACGTTAAAAATTCATTGACCAAACAGTTTTCTTCAAATTCTAACTACGTGCTGGCAAACGAAAAGGTGCTTGAAACATTGTTAGACCTGACTTTCAGCTGTTTTTTTTTTTTTTTTTTTTTTTTTTTGCAGCATGAAATTCAAGCTGACCTACCAGACTTGATAGGAAAATCCCACCAACTTTTACTTACTTTCTATAAAAAAAATCTCTTAGAAAACTAAACGTAGAGAAGTAGCAGTACAAATAATTATAATAAATAATTATAATGCAAATATTTGCTTAACGTTTACTTACAGAAAATAAAAAGACACATTACGGATGACATTGCTAATGGTATAGTTCAACCACTACCTTCTACTATATTCAAACCTGCTGAGTTGGAACATGCATTCCGTTTTCTGATGACTGCGAAGCATATTGGCAAAGTTTTAATAGAAGTTCGACCTGATGCAGCGTCACCTACAACACATCCAGTTTCCGTTACTCCTACAATGAATTTCTACAAGCAACTTGTGTATGTAGTACCAGGAGGTCTTGGTGGTTTTGGGCTAGAACTTGTTGATTGGATGATCTTGCGAGGAGCAAGGAAGATTGTCTTAAATTCTAGACGTGGATTATCGGATGATTACCAAAGCCTTAGAATCTCGTACTTATCTGCAGCAATACTTGCAACATTTATATGTGTTTTTTTTTGAATAATTTAATTTTCTTTTAGAATTTGGAGGAGCTATAACTGTCAAATAGCTGTTAATACATCAGATATTACAACAGAAAAAGGTTGCTTAGAACTTTTAACGGAGTCTATGAAACTTGGTAGCATCGGTGGCATTTTCAACTTGGCTGTTTTGCTTAAGGATGGTATTTTCTCGAACCAAAACGCCGACACCTATCAACAGTCTTTGGCCCCTAAAGCTTATGCCACCAAATATTTAGACAAGTTGTCTCGAAAACTTTGTCCCAAATTGCATTGTTTTGTCATATTCTCCAGCGTTTCCTGTGGTCGAGGCAATGCTGGACAAACTAATTACGGCATGGCAAATTCTGTAATGGAGCGCATTATGGAAGAACGTGTAGCGCACGGATATCCAGGAAAAGCAATTCAATGGGGCGCAATCGGAGAAGTGGGACTTGTGGCTATAATGGCAGAGGGAAAAATCGATATAAATATTGGTGGTACGCTTCAACAACGCATAAGTTCTTGTCTTGAGGTTTTGGATACTCTTTTGACATCTCCAGACCCCATTGTTTGCAGTATGGTTGTGGCCGAGAAGAAAGCCTTAGCAGATAGTCAAACTGCTCTTCAATTTGTTATGAACACCTTGTCGATAACTCAATTAAAATCTATATCTGTAAATTCCACTCTTTCTGAACTCGGCATGGATTCTCTTATGGGCGTGGAAATCAAGCAAACACTCGAAAGAAATTTCGATATAAGCTTAACTCCTACCGAATTGCGCGCCCTTACTATTGATCGCTTAAGGGAACTTTCCGAGCTCCACAAAAAGAAGAATGTCGAAACTAAAGACAAAAATAATGAGAATAATTTCGTTAGTCTATTAGAGAGTTTTTATTTCAATGTAACATTAGATTCTATTGATTCCCAATACCTATTTGCTCTCAACAACACCGAATCAAATCAAACACCTATTTTCATAATTCCTGGAATCGAAGGAGTTTGTACAGAAATTTGGAAAGAAATAGGATTGAAATTGAATGCACCAGCATATATCATACAATTTCTAACAAAATGTGAAACAAACAAAATTATGGACATTGTTGAAATCACTGTTGAAGTAAGTATAACATGAATATAAACAAATCTTTATAATATTTAAATCTGTTTACTATTTATTAACTTAAAAAATATATATCGTCTAAATTTCTTGATCTTTTTTAATTGATAATATTTAAATTTTTATTTAAGCTTGAGATCAACTTTTTTGCTTTTTATAAAAAATTATTTATTAGTACCCAATATTTTTTTTTTATTTTTAATTTTTTTAATATAATTTGTATACATATTTACCCTGATGAAGCTACTCATTGTTTGGTAGCGAAATATTGGTTACTAATAAATAATTTTTTATAAAAAAACAAAAAAGTTGATCTCAAGCTTAAATAAATATCAAATATTTTTAAAAATATATATTTAAACTTGCGACCCATAATCATAGGCTCACAATTAAGTCTAGAAAGTTTTAGGAACGACTTAAAAAAACATATTATTATATTTATGTATATGAATGACTCGTAAAATTTTTTTTTTTTTTTATAACTCATAATTTATTTATTGGATCCTTCTATATTAAGAAAATGACAATAAGTATTAAAATCTTAAATGAACTAATTTCTGGGTATATTGCCATTGCAATAGAGACTCCAATTTTCATTGCATAGTGGTCATCATTCTAATGTGTCGATCCTACTGAGTCGAGTATGTCCATTACAATACAGTAGATTCTGTACGAGGGGATTTGGATGAGTTTCCAGTTTTCCCGTAAAATAACAAAAATTATTTCATACTTAACATTTTATACAGACACAATAGTAAACATACTATTTTCACATATTCACATACTATTTATTTTAGCAATCACGACAATTATCTGTTTGCATCAGAAGAACATAATCAGACGAACTTTACTTACAACTTAAAAACAACATCAGCTTGTACTAAAATCTAAATGCACTTTAGCACTTAAAGTACACTTTTATTCGTTAACAATATAATAAAAGTAAGCTTATTTATATAAAAATTATGTAAAAAATGTATAGTAATTCATAAAATGAGAACAACGGCTGGGCCGATTTCTGTAAAGTTTTTTGTCAGTTGTTCGTATTTTCAAGGAGAAGGGTTTTTGCGGAAGAAAATTTTGGAAAATCCCTCCGGAAAAGTCGGAAAATTGGAAAAAATCGAGTTTTTATATGAAATTTTTTGTGAAATTATTCCTTAATGGCTTTTCAAATGAAAAAATATAAAGTTCTCAGCTAAAATCTGATAGATGGCGTTATACGTTGACTAAGACCTTGCGCAATCTGACAGGTATCAGGATTTAAACATACATGCGAATAGACAAATAATGCTATCGACTCCCCTATTCATAAGCTTTATGCGGTCGGAAAAAAATATTGTAAAAATTTCATACGGAATGACAAACCTTTTTACACCCTTACACTCATGCTATAAACACAATCAAGTCCACCGACCATCGACTACAAGATGTCAAAAATAAAATACATGTGTGCTTATGAGAATAATTCTTTTAGCCGCTACACGACTACCGACTACACGGCTACTTTTGTAGCCCGTAGCCAACATAGGCTAATTTCTATTTTTCTTCGCTACAAAAAACAGATTAGTGCTGCCAATACAATAAATGAATGAAATGTTGGTTTTAAAAACGCAATACATTAAATATCGCTATTAAAAACTCGAAAAACTATTATAGTGGCACCATTGAAAAATAATAATCATCTGTTTATTTTTTTGTTTATTTTTTGTAGTTAGTGGTCGGTAGTCGTTAAAAGAATTAAGTAGCTTGCGACTTGGCTATTTTTGTAGCCAGCTACTTTTGTAGTCGTTAGTCGATGATCGGTAGCCTTTGATTGTGTTTATAGCTTCACTGTGAAGGGTATAACAAAAAATGCATATTGGTACAAATTGTTTTGGCAAAGAGTGTTAGTTGTGTATGGTATTAAAAACAATTTTATGACGCTTTTCTATTCTATTTTAAAAAGGTGTATTTTTTATGCTTTTTGCCAACTAACTTTTTCCAAACTAAAAGAATACTGACAATAAGCTCTTGAAAGGTTTAACTGAATATCGAGCTGTCGTACTTGTTTACTCAGTATATTCTATCGCAAAATTTATTGAAATCAAAATGAAGAAATGGATTTGGTGGAAATATACTTTTTTGTGTTTTTTTTTCAAGTTAAAGTTTTATAGGGCTTTTTTTTATTTGTCTTTTAACAATTTTAAGAGAGCTGAGTGCTTGCTTATCACCTTTTTTGGCTCGAAGATAACGATGATGAAACAGATATGTTTGAAAATTAAATTGTTTTTCTATAAAACGATTTCATTATTCTGATTTAATAATTTGTTTTTTTATATATTTATATTTTATTCGAACTTTTTTTCTATATATTAAATTTTAATGTGAACAATTTTTTATTTTGGCTTAAGTTAATTTTTTTTTTTTATTTTGTCCACTCGGCTAGTGTCGGTAAAAATATAATTTTTCAAATTTATTCTTTTATTTATCACAATTAAAAAAAGTTCTTTGTAAAAATAATGTTAATATAAACTCAAGCCTGATTAATATTTAAATATTAGTAAATAATGTTTATAAAAGTTTAATATGTTTTATGTATGAATGTATGTACATATGTATGTCTTATTTTATTTTTTTGTGCTTTTCCCCTTCTTTTAACAGAGATTTTAACCGTTTTACCCTTTTTCGCTAAGCACTTGACGCTTTTTTTCCTTTTAAAAAATGGTAACACTGATTAAAAACAAAACAAATAGAGTGTACTCGTAGTATACCCGTTTAAAATATGTTTTGTTGTTTTATTATACCCTTCACACAGTGAAAAAGGGTATATATAGGTTTGTCATTCCGTGTGAAATTTCTACAATTTTCATTTCCGACCCCATAAAGTATATATTTTCTGAAAGCTTATGAAAGCTCTGTCCGTCTGTCCGTGTGTATGTTAAAATCAACTTTTTCAAGCCCCCCGATATCGCTTGGACCCGGGAGAGGTATTGAAATATCAAAAATATTCGGGAGTAGATCGGTATTGAAAATCAGAAACATCGGTACATAAACAACTGAGATATGAGCAAAAACCCACGACCACATCGATTTTTTTTCACAAAAACAACATTACAACAACAACATACATACATACAAACGTGTATACTGGTTAGAGAAAACGTGGCATCGAATCCCTGCTGAGCCAAAAAAAAATTTTTTTAAATTTTTTTTTTTAATTTTTTTTTTAATTTTTTTTTATTTTTTATTTAATATATTATTTAATTTTTATTATTTTTTTTTTAAATTTTTTTTTAATATTTTTTTTTATTTTTTTTTTGTTTTATATATATTATATATATTGAAATTATTTTTTTTTTATTTTTTTTTTAAATTTTCTTTTAATTTTTTTTAAATTTTTTTTTATTTTTTATTTAATATATTATTTATATTTTTTGTTTTATATTTATTATATATATTTTAATTATTTTTTTTTAATTTTTTTAATTTTTTTTACATTTTTTTTATTTTTTTGTTTTTTTTAACATACATACGTGAATTTATAATTTTACAATGGGATGTTTTTATATATGTATGTTTTTATATGTATGTACGTATTTCATATAAGATGAATGGTGATACAAACTACTGTTATTGCATGACTACACGTTGTGAAGGGTATATAAGATTCGGCACGGCCGAATATAGCGCTCTTAATTGTTTTTCTCTGTTTTAGATTTGCTTTCACAGTTTATTGGATTTACTTTAGGGAATAAATTTAAGTTGAAATAACTAGATAAAATACAAAATTGTTATAATAAAGTCTTATTTTTAGCTTTTAGTTAACATCGAGATTAGGACGATAGGTCGAGCGAAGTACTCATCTACTAGTTTTAATAAAATAAATAAATGTACGTGTCACTACGAATTTTAAAAGCATATTTACTTTATTGGAAGTGCTTGGTATGTAATTTGATACGTATTTAAAAAAATAAATTGTATTTTTTGTCACCATTTCAAGTTTCTCAAGAAATATTTTTCTACTATCAAATACCAAAAAAATGCAAAAATGAGTACATATTTATATGTACAATGTGCACTTTTATCCATGAAAATTCAAATAGTAAAGCAAATCAAATTTTTCTTTCTTAATTTATTTTATGTTTTATTACTTATCAAAATAGTTTAACAATCAAAACTAAAAGTATTAAATTCTTCGAGAAAAACTAACTTAACTAAAACATCTCGCAAGTACTCAATCTTGCACCCGTTAATAATTAACTCCTCTTTGAAGAATTTGAACAAAAATTTTAGAGTTTACCGTTATAGTTGAACGTTTTTGCTTTGTTTGTGAAAAATATAAGTTTAATATTGTTATAATTGCGTGCTGTAAACAGTTTGTGAAAAAAATAACCCAATACAAATCAAATTATAAAAAACGCCCATTGAGGATAATATTCTAGGCTTGACAAAAATTGGTTGATCTACGCGAATCATAGCTAAAAATCTTAAAGGGAGTCAATCGGTCGTAATAAAAATCCAAAAAAGTCGTTATTTTATACCCAAACCACACGTCAGAGGTCGTAAGAAGATATTAACGAATGCGGACGCACGTCTCATGATGAATCGAATAAAAAGAAATTAATTTAACACCAAAAGACGTCATAAGAAAGCAAAATTCAATTGGTTTCTATGCTTACGGCGCCGTCACCTATAATTAAATATGTACATTTTTGCCCATACGTTTGGTTCAAACAGCTGTTTTGTATGGTTATGGTACGTCTTATTTAACCATTAGAGACCTTAAAGTGAACTAGAATTTTGTGTAAATTTCAATTATACGCTATGAATACGGGTAATTTAATCTACTGGCACGTATTTATGTCTATTTATTTGCTTTCAAATTGTCATTTAGTTTTGTACACACAAATCGTCCGTCATTGCTCTAACAAATTCATTTATCTGTTTTTTCCAAGCTGTCAGGAGAGCAAAAATGTTTTATTTCGTAACATTGCAATAGCTACCGTAGAATGATAAAAATAATGATTACTTTCCAGTAAGATGACTTAATTGCCACATAATAAGAGTTGTTAAGTAAAAATGTTTCAATTGCAACACAGTCAAAAATATTTTTTTAATATAATACTTAAATCAAATGAATTAAAATTAAAATCATTTCTATGTACACATAAATTTTTATTTTTGCTTTATTAAATAATATCAAATTTATTAATACCATATTGCTGCGAGATATTGTTTGAATTTGGCTAAGAAAAATATAAAAAGTTTTAATCAGTCTTGTGATGTGTAATAGCTGTAGCTCTGTTATTTAAATAACTATGTATTTATGTATATCTCTTTAAAATTACTAAATAATTTGAATACAGGTTCTATCGTTCAACGGTTTTGTGGATAGATAGATGATGTATGCCCAGTAAAGAGGACTAGAGAGCTCAAGTATGCTTGATGTTACTTAACTAGCTTTGTGGTCGTGTTTGTGAAAATTTGATTGTATGTATGTATGTGTTACATCAACAGTGATTTTGATTTTTGTTGTAACACATAAAAATACATTTCAACAATTATTACTAAAAGGATTGACAATTATTTTGATTGTGTCTAGTCCCCTTAAGGTTTAAATTAAACCAAAAATAAACAAGTAAGAGCACTATATTCGGCTGTGCCGAATCTTTTATACCCACCACCAATTTTGTGTACATTTAAAGCACAATATTTATTATTTTGTTAATCGCTTGGAATAATCTCTTTATAATAAAATGTGTATCACTTTCTTTGTAGAGGGTGGTTAAATTTTAAGGGCCCATGTTGAAGGTGAACTACACCTAGTTTTTAAATTTGTTTTCTGCATTTCACTTGACATTTCTCAATCTCAAACTTTCTCAGTTTGATCCGTGGAAAGATACGCAAATGAGCAACGCTTTAAAGTAATTCAGGTTTTTTATAAAAATGGGCGTTCAAATCAAAATGCATTTTGTGCACTTCGTAATTCTTTTGATCAACATAATCGTTCAAATTCGTCCACAATCGGGAGAATTGTAAAAAATATTTAAATTTCTCCAAAACAGGTCTGTATAAAATGATAGAAAATCTGTGAATGCCTTCTTAGTTCGTTGAATGGGAAACATTGCTGTTTTTCACGATAACGTGGCAAAAGAGCAGTCAACCTCGATTCATCATCATGCCCAACAATTGAGCATCAACATTGTCATTGAAAATTTTGACCATCAGATAGTGAAGTGGCGCCAAGGATGGGGGGGGGGTCATTTGGCCGATATTTTGTTAAATACATAATTGAACAATAAAAATATTATAATTGCAAAAAGAAATGATAATAATTTTCTATATAATTTGTGTTTTATTTAAATTCAACATCGGCCCTTAAAATTTAACCACCCCTTATAACTTCGATACGCTACTAAAATGCTTTTGTAAATGTAGTCTTTTAATGAAAGTAGGCGTGTCAATGAAGTTTCTGCTAATATATACAACTTAGATATTTCAATATAGTCCTTTATTTTCCGAAAAACTTTGTCAATAGAGAAATTACATGAATTTAAGATAAACCGTTATATGGGAGGTAGGCGTTAAAGTGGGCGTGTCACCTAAACTTTTTAGTACAACAATTACATTGATTAGAAGGATATATGTAGCAAATGTTATCATCATACCTCTAATTTTGTCAGTTTTATAAGCTTTTAAATTTCATTAACGGTAGATAACGTGAAAAGTGGGTGTTATAGTAGGCGTGTCAAAGTTATTTTTGCTAATGAGTACAACTTAGATATTTCAATATAGCCCTTTAATATTCCAAAATCTTTATTAATACAGAAATTATATGAATTTTAGGTAAAACGTTATATGGGAGGTGGGCCTAAAAGTGGGCGTGGCACATTGATTTTCCGTTACAAAAAAGCCACTCACCAAGAAGCAAAGTGTGCAAAATTTCAGAGTCGTACATCGAATTTTGTTGCTTTTATGACGTTTTTGTTTTTAAATATACCGAAAAATACACTGTGCGGTATAAATTTTCGTACATTTTGATCGATAACTCCTTTCCTAATGCATAGATTTAGATAATTTTTGGAGAAAAATATTGTTTTTTGCTCAGAAAATATATATTCGAAGTTTCATAAGTCTACGTTAATGCGTTTAGACACAATTCCATTTTATTCGCTGTTCGAAGGACACGGTTTTTTCGATCTACTCTTGCTTTTCGAGCTATAACTCTCTTCCTAATATTCCGATATAGCCCATTTTCAATACCAAACAAACCTTGTCTATAAGAAAGATTCTGGCAAAATTCTAGCCGCCTAGCATTTTCGGTGCGACCTCTATCGTGCTTTCAACAGACGGACGGACAGCTAGATCGTCATCAAATCAAACTCTGATTCAGAATATATATACTTTATGGGGTCTAAAATGGATATTTCGATGTGTTACAAACGGAATGACAAAATTAATATACCCCCACCATTTTTTTGGTGGCGGGTATAAAAAAAAAATTCCAAAATTTTCACTAAACCGACGATATGTCAGAGCAACTACGATATGTAAATACTTACCATAATTACATCTTGAGGTTTTATATAGACGATGTTATTTTATATGTTGTTGCAATATTATTTTAACTTTATGCTGAATATTTATCTTATACCTATTTGGTCTTGATGGTTTTATGTATGTACATGGTATTACATAATGCTTAAAGTTTTTTCAGATAACATATTTATTATGATTATAATTTAATTATAATTAATTAATGAGAAAGGTAATATAATTATATTTTTTAATGTTTTGTTTTTTAGCATATTTCAAAGTTATTAAAATCTCGGCGTATCAAAAAGTTCAGATTGATAGCATATTCCTTTGGATGTCTAATTGGTCATATTGTAGCTAAAAATTTAGAAAACCTGGGATACTCTGGCACCATCGCTTATATAGATGGCTCTCCCACCTGGATGGAAAACTTAAGCAAAGAAATGAAAGCAATTGGTACTTTTGAAGTTCAAAAACGAGTTATGTACATTACACTGCAATTTCTTTTAAATAAAGATCAGATGGAGAAATTTCGTAAAATTACTTTGGAAAATTACAACGACTTGGAAAAAATTTTCTTCAGCATAAAACAAAATTTAGATTTGGACGATATAGATCACTGTATATATTACTTAAATGCGATCTTGTCTCTTACCAAAACAGTGCTTGACTCGGATACATATAAGTTAGTTGAGATAATTGAATCGAAAATGCTTATGATAAGTCCAACCGTATTATTGCAACCGAATATCGACAAGTTCTACGGTCTAAAACCAATAACAAGAAATGTTATTGAAACCATAACTATCGAAGGCAATCACCAAACGATATTGAGAAATGAAGACATGCCCCAATTGTTAAATAAATTTTTTGGAATCGAATCAATATAACAAATTTACTCTAAATATGTTAATAAGTAATTAGTACAGGGCCTATGCATACATATCTATTTAGTAAATAAACTAATTGTAATCTTAACTTTAATGAATTTTTGGTACTAATAAAAATATATTTTGGCTTTTTAAATCAATACATATACAAAAGAGTTTTTACCATAATTATTTTTTTCTGTTTTTGTGGTTTTTAAATCTATTCTACTGTATATCATACAAAAAACCTATTGAAAGTTTTTATTATTCAATAACCAGAGTTATCACGTGGAAAATTTTGGAGAAAAAGGAAATACTCTTCTAAGAATTTGCAGTTAAATACTCTATTTGACTCATAAATTCGCCATTTTATTTCCAACCACAACATCTTTGATTGTGAATTTTCGCAATCATATCAATATTATGCTAGTCAAATATAAATATCCCCAATTCTGCTTATCAAGCCCTTACTTTTGATACTAATATTTTAGGGTTAAAGGTTTGACCCATATATCCGCCATTTTATTTCGGGCGCCTTCAAGATTTGCATTTTCTTTTATTTTTTATTCTACTAGACGCTACCCCGGCAAAAGAAATACGATTTTTCTAAATATGTATTATGTTCCACTATGAGCTTGTACGAGTATATAAAAAATTTTGACTTTGTCAAACATGTTGCATTGCCACAATACTATAGATATGCGTGATTTCTTTCTTCTTGTATTTGTATCGGGTGTCCCAACTAGAACGCAATTTTTAAATTTTAAATAAAACACAGATATTTAAGAAAAAAATCGTGAAACTTTATTATATCGTAAAGTAGACAGAATGAGGTTATGTATGGAACAATATATCGTGCAGATGGCAGCCGCGGCTTTGCTGGCACACACGCGATCTTTTAATGAAATTTTTAATGACCTTTTTGAATAAATGCTGCGGTATTTCATTAATGCAGCATCCAATTTCCTCTTTTAAGGCTTGAGTCGTCGTCGGCTTATTCGCGTAAACCATCGACTTCAAAAAACCCCAAAGAAACAAATCTAAAGGTGTTAAATCACACGATCTAGGCGGCCAATTCTGGTCTCCAAAACGCGAAATAACACGACCGGGAAATGACTGATGCAGCAATTGAATTGTTTCTCTGGCTGTATGACATGTGGCGCCATCTTGTTGAAACCACATGCCCTACACATTCATTTCTTCAATTCTATGCAAGAAAAAACTAATTATCATTTCACGATACCGAACACCATTGACTGTTTGCGCTTGACCTGCCTCATTTTCATAAAAAAAAGGTCCAATGATTCCTCCAGCCCAAAAACCACACCACACAGTGACACGTTGAGGATGCATTTGCTTCTCGTGAATCACTCGAGGATTTTCCTCACCCCAAATGCGACAATTCTGCCTATTGACGAAGCCATCAAGATGGAAATGGAATGATCGCAATTTGCGAACTGTAGCCGCAAAACTTTCACCATTTTGGTAAAACAATTTCACAATGAGAATGCGTTGTTCATTCGTGTAGCGCTCCATTTTTACTAACCTCGTACCTTCTACTAGCAAACAAAAACAATTGTTCAAATGTCAAACAATGACACTTCGAATGGCGCCAAATTTAAAAATTGCGTTCTAGTTGGGACACCCGATATAAGTCCTTTATAAGTACAACACAAAAAAACACTTTAGTTTGTAATGTTATGTTTACGATAAGCTTGTAGCGTTACACAACTGTGGATACAAAATAACGGACATAATTTGATTGTACAGTGTAGATATTTGACAAATACAAAATTAATAAATAAACAAGTAACAGTGCTATATTCGGCCGTGCCGAATCTTATATACCCTTCACAACGTGTAGTCATGCAATAACAATTGTTTGTATCACCATTCATCTCATATAAAATACGTACATATGTATATACTGGTTAGAATAAATGTGGCATCGAATCCCAGCTGAGCCAAAAAATTTTATTTTATTTTATTTAATATATTATTTCTATTTTATTATTATTTTTTTTTATATGGGCTAATCCTGCGTTACGGACGTTACATTTGCACACAATTTTGCTTGTTAAGATTGACACAGCTGGCGTTCACATTGGAATATTTTCATGAAATTTTTTGCAGTTCTTTGGGAGTTCTTCAAAACTGGTTTTAAACTTAAAGGTTAACTGTTTTTGAAAAAAAGTTATGCTAGCTTAAAGTTCCGTTACGGACGTTACAAAAAATGGAAGTCGATATTGAGGCTTATGTGCATTTACACATTTTTTAGCGAGTTTTGCATAATAAACAAACAAATTTCATACACAAAAAATTAATTGGAATATATGACGATATCAATCCTGCTAAGAAAAGAAGTCTAAGTAGTCCCGTTAAGCAAAAATCTTAATTTTTATCTGTTACGGATGTTACGTTACGGACGTTACACTTTTTCCATTAAACCAAATTGTGTATATAAAAAACATTTATGTATTTAAAAATCTTTTTAAACTTGTAATTATGAATTTATTAGTTACAAAAAAATTATAGAATATTTCATTACTCTTATATTAGCTTACATTTATTTATTTATTTGTTTATTTGACTGTTTAACATTGTATCTTATGCTTAATAGACCCAGCTGTTCGAGCTACTTTTATAGTATTGACATTAGGAAAGCCTGAAAAATAATGATATGATTTAAGAGCTAGAATATTTTATACATTTACCCATGTTTTTGATATTTCGTCAGATATAGTTTTGATATAATTTTTACTAACGCAAATTAAGAAAACGCCATTTAAATTTTTTTTTGCTAATTTGTGAAAATCTCGAGCGTTTTTTAAGATGAGATTTTGGGCTTTTACCAGTTGCCAAACTTTTCGCTTAACAATAGCGCCAACACCGTCCACCACTCCTTTTCCATGCAAAGTAGCAAATAAATTCCTAATTTCTAACGGAAAATCCAGTACGTAAACATTGCATGCTTGGGCGTACCGTCAAATATTTGAAGAGGGACATGGGGGTTGCGGTTAACAACATGGTTATTGATTACTAATAATTGATTTTTAAGAATTATTTTAGGTTTCAGAAGAATTTGAAATTCATCTCAATTAAGGTTGCAGATTGGGGGATCGCATGTTATTTAAACACACTTTTTGTTACTTTAAGGTGAAGTTTTTCGGATTCTCGGCAACCTAGGGCAATTTTAAGCCCAGATTCAGATTCAGCAGATGAAAATCCATTATAAACACTTACTTCAACCTCATAATATTAAAATAAAATTTTGGGTATTTTCAGGCCGTTACGGACGTTACACACTTTGTCATTTATATTTCAAAAAAAAAGTGTAATAAATGTATTTCTTTTTTTTTTATCAGATTAAAGTGCATAAAAAACTCTGTTTATAAAGCTAGTTTAGAAAACAAAATTATTAAAATTCATTCTGTTAAACTTAAAAAACCCTATTTTCCGTTGCGGACGTTACACACAGAGTACCAATTTTTAGTTCAAATTGTTAATATATATTAGATAATTAACATATAAGATTTTTATCTTAAATAAAAGAAAATTAAACAAATTAAAGTTTTGCTTAACGCTAAATACTGAAACGACTGTTTTGTCAACTTTTTTGACCGTAGAAAATACCCTTTTTTTACAAAAATAAATGAGAGCAAGAGGTACGTTTACGTTAGCCTCTGCCAAGGACAAACAAACCACCGTAAAACCTTATTGCTAATATATTTTGAAGCTTGGATATGTATTCTATTATTCCATTAACAAACATTTGGAATTTGGGCAACTTTAAATTTTTGCTTCTGGTTTAAAAATTTTCGGATTAGCCCATATTTTTTTTAATTTTTTTAAAAAAATTTTATCAATTGTTTTAAATTTTTTTTTAGTAATTTTTTTTTTATTTTGTATGTTTTTTACATGCATGTATGTATGTATGTGTTGTTGTAATTGTGTAAAAAAACGAGGTGGTCGTGGTTTTTTGCTCAATAGCTGAATTTCAATAGCGATTCATTCCTGGATATTTCCAAGAGATTGATACCATATACAGATCTGAGGAACATATAGTTGCTTCTAAAAGTTGATTTCAACCAACACACGGACAGACGGTCAGGGCTTAATCGACTCCTCTATTCATAAGCTTTCAGAAAATATATATCTTATGGGGTCGGAAATGAAAATTGTAGAAATTTCACACGGAATGACAAACCTATATACTTATACCCCTTTTCACTGTGTGAAGGGTATAACAAGTAAGAGCACTTTATTCGACTATGTATGTATGCGTACATTTATATCACAAAATTTATTATTTTGTTATTAACAGTAATTGCTGAGGAATAATCTCTTTATACTAAAATATGTTTTACTTTCTTTGTTTAAATTCGATTTCCTATAAATTTATTTCCTTTAATATAGTCTTACAATTAAACATTAAGAACTTCTACATTAGAATAGATACTACTGACTCTTTTTTACTACAATGATGTACTATATTTACGGAAACTGAAGAGCATAATTTGGTACCCGAAGGTAGCTAAAAAACAAGTAAGAGCGCTATATTCGGCCGTGCCGAATCTTATATACCCTTCACACCGTGTAGTCATGCAATAACAGTAGTTTGTATCATCATTCCATATGATATACGTACATACATATAAAAACCATACATATATAAAAACATCCACATTGTAAAACTATAAATTTACGTATGTATGTTAAAAAAAAAATAAAAAAAAATTAAAAAAAAATTAAAAAAAAAATTTAAAAAAAAAATTAAAAAAAAAATTTAAAAAAAAAAATAAAAAAAATTTTTTTTTTAAAATAATTAAAATATATATAATAAATATGAAACAAAAAAAATAAAAAAAAATATTTAAAAAAAAAAATTAAAAAAAAATAATAATAAAAATATAAATAATATATTAAATAAAAAAAAAAAAATATATAAAAAAAAATTTTAAAAAAATAAAAAAAAATTTTTTTTGGCTCAGCTGGGATTTAATGCCACGTTTTCTCTAACCAGTATACACGTTTGTATGTATGTATGTTGTTGTTGTAATGTTGTTTTTGTGAAAAAAAAAATCGAGGTGGTCGTGGGTTTTTGCTCATATCTCAGTTGTTTATGTACCGATGTTTCTGATTTTCAATACCGATCTACTCCCGAATATTTCTGATATTTTAATACCTCACCCGAGTCCAAGCGATGTCGTGGGGCTTCAAAAAGTTGATTTCAACATACACACGGTCAGACGGACAGACTGACAGGGCTTAATCGACTCCCCTATTCATAAGCTTTCAGAAAATATATACTTTATGGGGTCGGAAATCAAAATTGTAGAAATTTCACACGGAATGACAAACCTATATATACCCTTTTTCACTGTGTGAAGGGTATAAAAACCTATATATACCCTTTTTCACTGTGTGAAGGGTATAATAATATTAGCTTTGTGTGGGCATGGCATCTCCTACTAAGATTATTCCTTATAGACTTGTTTTTTAACTTTTGTCCATATAAAAAAAATGAATTTAAGAAAAAGCGTTATATGGGAGGTGGTCGTTGAAGTGGGCGTGACACCTTAATTTATTGGAATTATACTTATGTATACATATTTACGAGAAATGTATATGTATGTGCAAGACTTCATCATCATACATACATCTAATTCTGTTGGTTTTATGAGCTTTTTAATTTCATTAATAGTAAATTATGTGAGAAATGGACGTAGAAGAAGGCGCGTCAAAGTAGTTTCTGCTAACAAAACCAAATATTTCAATATAGAGTCCTTTTTTCTTCCAAAGTTTTTGTTCATATAGAAACTATATGAATTTGAGGTAAAGTGTTATATGGAACAGAGAATGACATGAGTTAATTCAATTTTTCTGACTACTCCTATTTTTATTGCTTTTGTTTTGTTTTCAGTAATCAATAGTAGCAATTGCACTGCTTGTAGAGTTTGTTTTTGTAAATGCATTGTTTATTACTTAATATTTTCTTCGATACCGTTAGCAATAACATCATACAAAACATTCCTTTGTATACAAAATACTCAAATGTTTCATTAAAGCTCAACTCTTTTGACTAAAATAGTGCTTTTTATTATTTGTTATTAACTGCAAATATTTTTGAAAAAATTAATTCAGAAATTCTTATAAATGGTGTTTTCCACTTAAGAAAGGGAAATAGTAAATAGAAGTAATATTTAGGAAATTTTTCCCACATTTAAAATGAGGACGGTAAATTTATTGAAGGAGTGGTAATTTGTGCAAAATTCAATCGTATTTTAAAATGTAATGGACGACAAACATCCAATCTCATCCCCCACAAGTGTTATGACGTACGAAATCGCACTGTTGCTTTAAAAAAAGTAAGTAATCTTGATTGCGTGTTCGCAATGGATTGTAAAGGACTGTCGCCCATTTTCAATTGTAGACGGTGGAGGTTTAAAAAAAATGGTCCGATCTCTCCACGACATTGGTACAAAATACGGTTGTAATGTGGACTTTCCAACATGTCGCCAGCTTCCAGAACAATATAAAATTTACTTTCAAAATTTACTATAATTTTGTTTCTTAACTTTTAAAGTACATTTTCATATGTAGCTGATATTTTGTAAACAATTTTTTTTCTTCCAAGTAGTATATTTTATTAAAAATGTATTATTTTTAATTGCAATCGTGTTATTGTTTTTCTTTTGTTCGTAATTGGTTTATTCACATTTAAACAGTGAAATACTTAAACATACTTAGGTTAGGTTAGGTTGAAAAGGAGGGGCACTAAAGGCCCAAACCCATGACAGGTATACACTAATGCCTAGTTGGCATGTTGTGCGCTCCATGTGGGAACCTGAATTCCCAATTTAAAACCATAATCATAATTTCCATAAATAAATATCGGACTAGTTTAAGAACTCAGTCCCCTCAATGTAATTCCTTATGGATCTCCAGTTTGAGTTCCCCAGGTACTCCAAATTTGGCATAGTATCCACTGTAAAATTCTCGCATCTAATATGCCCAAACGCAGGATAATGACAGAGATAGTGTATCAAATTCTCATCCTCTTCCTCGCATTCTCTGCATGTTGTCTCTTCAGATAGTTTCATTCGAGCTAGACTCCGTATGACCTGTAATCACACTGCTAAGTCTCATAAGTGTTGGTCTATTCAGTCTCAGAATTTCCTTTGATTTCTCAAGATTTGGGTCACCCCATATTATTCTTGTCACCTTACCGACATCAGTGCTTTGCCATTTTCTGACATGTTCCTCCATCGCCCAACGTTTAAGTTCATCCTTAAATCGTTTAAGGGGTTTGGCGTTCTCTAAAGTTATAGTACTCAGAAGAGCTCCCATTTTGGATAATTTGTCGGCTTTCTTGTTTCCGATTAGCCCGTGATGGCTTGGTATACATATTATCTCCAGATGTTCACAATTTGCATATGAGTTTATCTCGCTCTTACATTGCAAAACGTTCCGGAATTCAACTTTCTCCTTTCTCAATGTCTTAATCACTGATTGGCTATCCGTAAAGATAGGAATCGGGGCTTCGCTATTCGTTTCCTTTATCCATTTAATTCCTTCCGTAATCGCCATGATCTGAGCCTGGAAAATAGTGTTGTGATCTGGTAGACGGAAGTATTTGCTTCTGTTTCGGCTTATGTCATATAAGCCCACTCCAGTTTGGTCACCAATCTTTGAACCGTCTGTATAAAGATAGATTCCATGGGTGTTTCCTATCCTGTTTATTTCATCCCATTCTCCCTATTCCGGTATTATGGTGATGCAATTTGTATTTTCATATCTCATCGGGATTTTATCACATATTACTTCCGTAGTATTTCCCATCGGTAGGATATCCGTTATTTTTTGGTATCTGGTCTTATGTTCTCTTATAAGCCATTCATCTATTGCCATTAATCTCGTAGCAGCTAAAGCCGCTTCATATTTTACCTGTATCTCTATTGGCCAAATTGGTAGTATATTTTCAATGGCCATTGTCGATGTAGTCCTCATGGCCTAACTATATTATGCTTTTGCTGGCTTAAGCAAATTATTAAATGTATGCAACTATATTGTACTTAAGAAACTTTTCGTCAAGTGTCATTTGCTTAAGCAAACTGCGAATCTGATCGTACTTTGGTTACGAAATTTGCTTTTCATTTGATTTGTACACACTGTTGCATTATTTAGTTCTTTTTTATTAATGTTGCCATTTGTTTTTTACATTAGTGAAAAAATTTATAAATATAATAAATATAAAACAAAATAAAAATTCAATTTATAATAGTTTATGGTAAAATATTTTTAAATTTTACACATTAAATAATAATTTTTTGACAATATCGATATATTTAGGAAATACAGAAATAAAACAACTTTTGCAAAAGTACAAATATTTGCAACTAATCATAGTAAGTTTAAAAAGTACAATATATTCACCGACAAGTCTTCAAAAATTTTCTTAAGTATTTGATAGACTTTTCGTTGATTTTTGACATTAGCTTAAGCCAGCAAAAGCATAATATAGTTAGGACTTTACATTCACCTTCTTCTCTAAGGATGTCCACCACACTAACGAGGCATACGTCATAATCGGTCGCAGTACACTCGTATATGGACAATGTGTCATCCTTGGGCTTATGCCCCACTTTGAGCCTATCGTTCTTCTGCAGAGGGCCCATATTCATGAGCTTTTTCCACTTTACATTCAATGTGGTCCTTCCAGGATAGTCTCCAATCAAGCACTATTCCTAGGTATTTGACCTTCTTATCAATCTTAATTGTCTTGTTTCGAAAGATGGGATTTCCATGCACTGGTATCTTCCTCTTTCTCGTGAACAAACAAATTTCAGTCATGTCCGGGTTGACATTGAGCCCTCGCTCTTTTGCCCAGTTATAGGATATATTCAAAGCCTCCGTTGCTCTAATACATAACGAATTTGGATTCGTCCCCCTGATCAGTATCGCAACATCATCCGCGTAACAGGTAGGTTTGAATCCCTCATTTGATAAAATCCTCAGTAGACTATGTATGGTAGTTACCCATAATAGTGGAGACAAAATACCTCCCTGCGGGATTCCTCGACATGCTTTGTCCCTTCTCCTCACTCCATTTTCCTCACAATTTATCCATCTGTTCCTTAACATATTGCTAATCCATGCAATTAAGACATGGTTTAACCCTAAGTTCTCTAAGGAACCGATGAGACTCGAGGTCATTACGTTATTGAAAGCTATGGTATACATGGTATATATATATATATATTGTTACGTTTATACCTTTTATAAACGTTGGATTATTTCCTTTAAATAAACCTTTTGAGTTCTTTTATTGCAATCAAAAAACAGTTGAAATTTGTTATAAAATTAAGAGCACTTTATTTAATTAAACACACTCAAAGATTGCTTTAATATCACTTTACTTATTACACTTATGATTATACACTTTTATTATCAAACACACTTTGATACGCACTTTACAAGCTCTATTGTAATACTGATTACGTTAGCTGTGTTGTTCGGCTATTTATAGTAACATAGTGGTGTTCGGTAACATTCGACAAAGTTCTCGTATGTACATTCTAGTACATTCGAAAACCGTTAAATTTAAATTAAGACGTTAAGTAATATGCACGAATAATAGAAGTGCCTAAAAGTATGCTACACATAACAACAAACAACATTTTCGAACAACCAGCAAAATAAACTAATACACATAAAACTACAGTAACTTAAACTACTACAACTAAAATAAATTATAATGTAAATCAAGCTACTTAAAAATAAATCTGTAACAATATATATATATGGTATACATACCCAGGTCGAAGGATGTTTCTATATGATAAACAACTTCCTGAAGAGCTGTCTCAGTAGATCTGCCCTTGATATAGGCATGTTGTCCGAATCTCATTGAATCGCCTGGTATTCGTTATGAATGATGTTAAGCTTTAGGATTTTCGTAATTTTCCTTCCCTGGTTTAGGTATGAAAACGACTCTTGCCTCCCTGCATTCCACAGGGGTGTACGCATATTTTAGGCAAGTAGTAAAAATGTTCGCCAGCCTTATATCGATTAGGTCAATGCTCCTTTGTAGGAGAGCCGGAAAAATACCGTCCGGCCCTGGTGCCCTATATGGCAAGAAACTATTTACCGCATCTCTAACCATTTTTGCGGTTATAATTATATCCGTCGTGGCATTCCCATCATGGAGGTGGGATTTTCCCCATCATCCGCCATTTCCGTTTGGAAGTGTGCCTCTATTAGTATTCCTAGTGTTTCCTCCATCGTCTCCGACCTTTTCCCGTTTGAATCAACGAGTGTTTCCGGTTTGGTATGGGTTTAAGATAGGAATTTCTTGATTCTAGAAACGTCATTCACGCTGTCCACCTGACTGCAAAAAAACCTCCAGGATCTGCGTTTGGCGTTTCTTATTGCCTTATTGTATATTCTGAGCTTCTCATTGTAATCGTCCCAGTATACTGATTGTTTTTTCCCACAGGCTCTGTTAAATAGCCCTCGGGTTTCCTTCCTGAGATTGATCAGCTTACTTGTAATCCAGGGCTTTTCTCTCGGGGTTCGCCTTTGTCGGAGTGGACAATGCTCCTCAAAGGTTTCCTTAAAATCGGCAGTCAGTCTTCCCAACATCGAATCTATCGCTCCCAGTTTTCCATCTGGTTCCGGATAAGTTTCGAGTTAATGTCGTAGACCTAACCTAAAATTTGGCCAATTTGTCTTGGCCTTATTCCTAAAAGTCACCGGTTCCGGTGGCGGATGAGTCAAGGTCATGACAATATAACGATGGTCCGAATAAGAGTGTATATCAGATACGTGCCAATCACAAATTTCATCAATCAAATTCTCTGAACATATACATAGTTACATCAATTACCTCTTCCCTAATTCTGTTAATAAAAGTAGGTTTATTACCAGAGTTAAGAGTGAATAGGTTGTTCGCATTTAGGAATTCCCATAGGGCGTCACCTCTCCTTTTACAGTTTGTGCTGCCCCAAGAGAGGTGATGCGAGTTCGCATCACAGCCTATTAAAATATTCCTACCTGCTCTCCTTGGCGATGTTATAATGCTTCTTAAATCCGACGTTTGTGTAGTGTCGGAGCGTCAGAAGGTTGATACATCGATGCCAACATTAAATTGCGTGCGCCATGTATTAAGGTGGTGGCGCACAGTGAGACAGCTCTAAAGTAACAGCGGCAAAAAATAGTTTTTGGCGTGTCGTCCAATTTGGATGAAATTTTCACAGTATATTAACAGATATATGAGTAACAATTCCCTGAAATTTGAGATTCATAACTTCATTACTTTTTGGTATAGAGCAAGTCAAAGTTGAGGTATGCTAACGCGCTTGAAATATGTTGGTTCAATATGTAATATTCAAAAGCTTATCAATAAACATAATAAATATAACCTTAAAGTATTTTTTTAATTAATTTAGTTGTTGTAGAATGAGTAGATAAAAAAATAAATTTAAAAAAAGAAACACAAAAAAAAATTTCTTTACAACAGAATTGTGGTGTAAAAATTTAACATTTTGCATTTTCAATGGACTAGGAAATATAGAGCAGCCCCTCGCCCCAGGTGCAGACTTATATCAAATGAAAGATTGAAGTCTCAGCTTTCATTTAAAGTAGAGGACATATAGCAAAAGTTTGCAAAAGTACTTTAAAGATACAAAAAACTACAAAAAATACGCAACGTGCACATTTTGTCGCTATACGTATGTACATACATATGTACATATGTAAGCATGCAATAGCATGTTTACAAATTTTTAATTTTTTTTTTTGTTTGTTTGATATTTTATATTGTGCTCACAAACTTTTTAAAAACAAACTGTAAAAAAATATTACATTGTTGTTGTTTTAAATATTATTGATCAACAAACGGTAATTGCAATTATGTATATGTATGTTTAATTCACAATCTACATATTTGAGAGTGCAAGTTTATACAAGTTTATATAAAGTGTTAAAAAAAGTTTACAAGGTCATGGATAATTCAATAATTTTTTATAGTGCAATTTCTGATATTTGGATCGATAGCAATAAAGATATTGAAAAAATTAGAATACCATGATGATATTAAAAAATTATTGATAGAATGAAAAAAATTTTTCTTTTTTATTGCATTTTAATGGGAAGTGGGTGTAAGAGTGGGCGTGTTATTGTAATTTTTGCATGAAACATTTTAAATTATATAAATAATAATAATATCAAATTTGAAGATTGTACCTAAAATATTTTAGAAAATATGGCACTTTTTATGTTGAGGTTGTATGGGAGGTGGGGGTAAAAGTGGGCCAAAGTCCAAAACTTTATTCCGATAATGTTTGTAACAATATAACATTCAAGTATACCAAAATTTAAAGTTATCCCTTAAGTATTACGGACAATACGGCATTTTACAAATTTCGATTGTATGGGAGGTGGGCGTAAAAGTGGGCGAATTTTCTTAATTTTTTTTTTTTTTAACTGGAATTGTCTCAAAAGTAACCTGTGCAAAATTTCAGAACTCTGCAATTACTCCTTGTATTTAATGCCGGCGTTGTCTCACTGTGTGGCGTCCGCTGTTGATAAATCTGGGAAAAAAAGAAAATTTAATCCCTTATGACAAAGTATATATGTTCTGGGTCGAGACCCAGTTTTAGCATAAAATAATTGTTAATCACACTCATTCAAGCCAGTGACTCTGTCCTTAACAGTCCAGGGTTACTGTATGAGAACTATGTGTATCTTACCTTTTGTTGTGTTTTCCATTAAAGCTTGTGTAGCCGTCCTGCTCCGATAGAAATTGATCAGCAAGAGCAGTATCATTGCTTTTTTCTTTTTATCTGTGGTGAGTTTGGCAATGCTTGCACCTACTTCCTCAACCATTTTGTCTACCTCAGTGGTATCTTTTATGCATAACACCGTAGTGTCAGCATCTTCTAAGTTTGAGTCAGAGGTGTCGGAGTCCTCGCCTGTCTTGTGAGGCTGGGGATGTTTAAAGCTTACCCTTGGATCCAATCCCTCATTCTCTTTTCTTCTTGATGCTTCATCAATAACGGAAGCCAAGTTGCCCGCCTCCGAAATTGTTTCCTTACAGTCATTTGATGACGACGACTCGGGGCCTGTTTGCTCACCACCATTAGCCGCCGGTACTGAGTTTATTAGGCTCTGCACCATAACTTTCATTTTTTTATTTTTATCGTCCTTTCTTTTCTATGGTTTTATCTTATTTTTATTTGGTCCGCGAGGAGTTCTAAGAACCCCTAGGGTCCCCTGGGGACGCGTCCGATGAGAGTAAAAATAAGCAATACGACTCCACACGGTTGGAGTGTTTAGAATTTGCAATCAAATACAAGCATTTTGCAGCAAAAGACATGCAGTAACAACTTTTATTTAGTTGTGCGTATCGCTAGCTCAATACTAATTTTTCCAAAGTTATAAAATTGCCATTTGAGTGCGGTTGATGTCATTCGCTGATATAAAAGGTAAATAAATACAAAGAGAATTAGTATTTTTATTAGAGTTGAGTATTTATTTACAATATTCACCTTTGTTGTGGAGATGTTTTGTTGAAGTTGCACAAAATAGTGATTTGAAACAAGGTTTGCACTGAAGGTAAGATCACGAATGAAAAACGGGTTTTTATTTCTTTTACTTAAAACCTCGATTTTAAGCGGAAATTAAGAGATATATGTATGAGAAACGGAAATCGATTTTTATTGAGATCACAAGACACAAAGGAACTTATTTGGGACAATTTTTCTTTCCACTTATGTTTCTTGAATATTAGGATAAGAAGGAACAACAGAGACAAATGTTTTATGAGACAAATTCTTAAGGTGTATGCAACATACTTTCTATGGAATAATAGACTAGGAATAATAATTTGTAACCCATCTTAAAGCAGACGGTATCTTCAGGGTTTGAGTTCAAAATGTTAACTTTGACAGCGGGTTCGTGACTAGTAATATTTTTTCTCGCATTATTAGAAAAGTGCGAGATACTCCCCCGCGGGCTTATCTGAGCTTTTAATGTAATGATTTTCATCAATTTAAAATCCTGTTTAGTGAGAGTTTTTTCCCTTTTATCAATTATATTTGATGAGTTTTCCTCGAGACATGGAAGTTTTTCATCATTTCCGTTTGATGATTTTTCATCGAGATCGTGTAGTTTTTCCTCAGTCTCTGTATTAATTTATTGTATTAAAGCGTTTGCTGGGATCTCTTTTTTATAATCTTCGCTATTGGGAAGAGTTGTTATGTGATTTTCTGGGTAACTTTCAGATTTGATCAATATTTTAGGATATTTCATAGCATTGTGAGTGTTGGAAGCAGCAATATAGTGATTTATTCGGATCAAATCCACAATTTTACTTCTACATGTATGAGTGCTTGCCAAACTTTTGAGTAATAACCTCTGTATATTAACCTGAATGCATAATATTGTTGTATGAGACAACCAATTGACTCCATCTTCTGTCGAGGTCAGCCAATATTACCTCTAATAGAGAGCTAGAGTGATACGTTTGATTCCTATCATGGAATTTAGAGCAGCATGTCTCTAAATGACAACAATAAAAATCAAATATTTGTTCTAGAGATGGACTTGGGTATGCCATTTTTAGAGATTTGTGTTTAGTACAATTAGTAGAGTTCACGTTGTGAGTTATTAATAATTACTATTTTCTATGGGTTATGACAATATAAATTAAATATGCAATTCTACTGGGATAGGGCCTATTCGAGTATAGGACTAGAACTGAGTGTCTAGTAAAATTTACTTAAGAAGAAGTAAATGATGGAATTTGCAATATTTAAGGGAACACAAATACTTATGTTACAATTTAATCTTTTTCAGCATAGCGTTAGCTTTTATTAACTATTTTTACGTTCATTGGGTGCTTTTCAGCTGTGTATCGCTCTCAATGGGTAACTATAGGGCGTTATTTATCATATAGCGGTATTCATAGGTTAATATGGGTTGCTATTTAACTGTATAGTTCCATTAATTGATAACTATGGGGCGCTATTGATCATATAGCGATAGCTATGAGTAGCTATTTTAAATATATGCAAATTTGGCAGGAAAATATACGTTGAGCAACAGAAAACCATTTTTTATATCATTGGGTGTAGGGGCTAAGAGTGTAGCATAAAATACTGAACAATTTTTAAATTTTATATGCAAATTCGAATTTTGAGATTTAGTTTTATTCTATTCTTTCCAAATGGTAGGGGCTATTGGGTTATAGCATTAGATATGAATAATCTATTAAATAAATTGGAAGAGAATATAGAATTTAAAATTAATTTCTCTTGTAAACTTTAGTAAAAAATGAGTTATACGTGTGTTGCAAGAGTTATAAGGGTTTCTGAGCGAAAAGTTTAATAATTGTATTAAATTTCACTAAAATTTTGCGTATTTTAGATTAAAATGGATACATGTAATTGAAAAAAGTTCATTTATGTATGGGTATCTAATTAAATTTATTTCAGTAATTAATCTGTACTTAAAGAATTACAATAAACCTTTTCCTTCAATCGCCAGTGGTAACCCCAATTTATTCAGAACTGAAGAAATAACTCACTGGTAGCACTCTTTGGTCGCTGCGATGCCAGGGATGTATATTTGAGATTTCCAATTTGAGTAATTATATAATTTAATTAGATAAATTTCGTATAATTCCACGGAATTAAATTTATATAATTCGAGTTAAATGGAAAATTTGTATAAGTGGGGAAATTGTAATTTAAGAATTTGAAAAAATTTTGTGTGAACAATTATTAATCTCATTCAATTACAAAATTTTTCTGTTCTTGTTTAAGGGTAAATTTATTTATTTTTTGTGATATTTTTCACTTTAAAGTAATATTTTAAAATCATATTATGAACCGGTTTTTAGAACTAAATTTGAGTTTAAATGCCAAAGTTCCTTGTTAAGGGTAATGAACTAAAAACGTTTCCTTTTTCCTCAAAATCTAAATTGTGAATTTTTTTATGTAGAAGGCATTTCCTATACCTTGGGAACAACAAACGATTTAAATAGCTCTTATTTTTTCTCTTTTTTTTCCTAGATATTTTTCGTAACTAAGAATAATCGAAGAAATTTTTATTATTGTGGTAAAAACAGACAAATATTATAATTTCCGGTCAGTTGTAACACAATTATTTTGCGTACACAAATAAACGTTTTAATTATTTTTGAGATAAATTTGACCATCAGATATTATTGCAACCATTTCAGGGGTTATTACGAAAATTCTATTATATTTTGGGAGATATTAATTGATATGAATAGATATTACCATTTGTAACAATAATCCTAGTAACGTCAGAGAAAAAGTTCATTGGCAACACTTATTGATATTGCTGGGTCCAAGTTCGGAAGGTTTAATTTTCAAATGTAGTAAATTAGTTTAAAATTTTAAAGCACTGAATTTATTTAATAAAAAATAAATAAATCAATAAATAATTTATTTACGTTTAGAGCAATTTATTTAAAAAAAATTAACAAGGTTTAAAAATATTTATTAAATATTTGTTAGGTTTACAAACTAATGTGTAATGATATTTCCAACTCTGAATATAACTTTTCAACTCACCAGTATTTTCTGTTCACCTTCATATAGGTATATATGTACATACATATGTATATTATAATGAGATGATATTAAATTTAGTATATTTGTCCTATTATTTTAAGACCATTTAGGTATTGGCCGACAAAAGTCTACGTACGACCACAATTTTTGACATTTTAGAAGTTTAAAAACGATAAATAAAAAACTAATGATGCAGTTTTGTTCCAAATTCAATTTTATTGATATAAGCAAAAAATATATATTTTCCAACATTAAGTTAAAAAATTATTCAAGAAAAACAATCAAAATACGTTGACAAAAGTCTACATACGACAAACAAGGAATTGTTACTGTTGTTGAATACTAACAGAAAAGTGCCGTTATTTATTTTTTTACTTCTATTATTGCGTTAAAGGATTGATTTATATTCTTTTTAGTAGTGAATTAGAGTGATTTAGTTAATATTAAAACGGAATAATGGCTTGTCGCAAAGAAATTTCAATTGAAGTAGGAAATTTAGCTGTAAAGTACAGAAATGAAAAAAAAATCATTTGGTGAAATATCAAAGCTATTGAATTTAAGTAAATCTACTGCTTAAACAATATTCAGCAATTATAAAAGCACTGGTACTATTGAAAGTAAGCTGCGTAGTGGTCGTCCAAAGAAACTCAATCGAAGAGACGTTAGCTTTATTTTAAAAGAAGTGAACAAACAGCCTAAGGTGAATGCTTCGAAATTGGCCGAAGAGCTAGCCAGGAGATCAGAAATAATTGTACATCCACGAACCATACAAAGAACCTTAAATAATAATGGTTACCACAGCAGAACTCCTAGAAAAAAAACCCTAATAAGTGAAAAAAATCGTAAACTTCGTTTGGAGTTTGCTAAAAAGCATATTGAAAAGGGATTTGATTTCTGGAAACGAGTTTTATTCACTGACGAATCCAAATATAACATATTTGAAAGTGATTGGAGAGATAAAGTTTGGCAAAAAATAAATACAGCGTTGGATCCTAAAAACTTAGTTAGTACAGATAAACACTGCGGAGGTAGTGTAATGGTTTGGGGTGCTGTGGCTGCTTCTGGAGTAGGAAACCTGGTTTTTATTGAGGGTAATATGGATCAGTATCAATACATATCTATTCTAGAACAAAATTTGAAACAATCGGTTGATAATTTAAGTCTTGGTGAAAGTTGGATATTCCAGCAAGACAGCGATCCGAAGCATACGGCGTTAATTGTCAAAGATTTGTTGCTGTACCATGCTACGCGACAGTTGTACACACCACCACAAAATCCAGACTTGAACGCTATTGAGCACGTATGGGAGATACTACAACAAAAAATCCGAAATCATAATATTACTAGTGCCCCAATGCTGAGACTGAAGCTTCAAGAAGAATGGCAAAATATTTCATCTACAGAGTTAGAAAATTTAGTTAATTCGATGCCAAGAAGGTTACAGGCAGTCATAGATGCCCATGGTGGCCCAATTAAGTATTAATTTTAAAAATTAGTGGTAGTTTTTAATACTTGAAATAAGTTTTTATGTTATCTTGAATATCGTATGTAGACTTTTGTCAACGTATTTTAATTGTTTTCCTTGGATAATTTTTTAAGTTAATGTTGGAAAATATATTTTTTTTGCTACCATTAATAAAATTGAATTTTAAACAAAACTGCATCATTAATTTTTTGTTTAACGTTTTTAGACTTATAAAATGTCAAAAATTTTGGTCGTACGTAGACTTTTGTCGGCCACTGTATGTAAGTATATATTTTTCTTCTTTCTCTCTAAAAACAACTATGAGACACAAACCGTTAAAAAAATACTAAGAGCATTTATTTTATAAACGCTAGTGATAAGAGAACTTTGAAAAGTTTGATTGTTATTTTCCAATCATGATCTCTATTTTAATTACTCTTATTATATTTTTCTTGTTTCAAGGGTTATCGTGTTGTAATTTAAAATTTCCTTAAAACAATATTTTTCCTCTTTTTACAATCGCAATTTACACTTCACTTTATTGGTTTTGTTTTCTCTTCTATTATTGTTTTATTCTGTTCTTCCTTTTTATAATTTTAGCAAACCCTAATCAAATCTTCAAATTTGCACGTTCATAAATAGTATGTATTACATACATATGTATGTATATGTAATAAAATTTACACATTTGTATTCTTACATACATATGTATGTATGTGGGCATATACGTATGTAAGTATGTATGCCTGTATTCTGGTATTTACTTCTTTATGCAAAAGAATTTTGCAGCACTGAAATAACGGGATCTAAAAAGTTATATATGTATGTACTTGAATTTTTTTTATGTGTAGGGTAAACGTGCCTAAGGTCGGCATGTACCAGTAGTCGGCAATTTTTTTTTTTTTATTTTAAATAAATTTTCCAATGGTCGGCATTGGGATGCCGACTACTGGTAAACTTCTGTTTTTAACTGTTTAAACTCAAATTATACTAAAATACTCATTAGTTACCCCTCTTGTTACTAAACTTTCTAAAAATGAGTTTTAAATGAGTTTTCCCAGTAGTCGGCATGATTTTAAGTCAGTAGGATTTGACCTGCCGACTATAGGACAAGTGTTGTCCTAAAGTCGGCAGTAGTTTTATTTCCAAAATAATTAACTAATAGGTCCCTAAATAGGTAAATATTTTGAAATCTGTAGAGATTGTTATTTGGTATTTCAGATATTTAAAAAAAAAAATAAAAAAATAAAAATAAAAATCCATCACGCATTTTTAATGGTGATGAGACCAGTTTTTCCATGTGCCCTAAAACTGGAAAAGTTCTGGCACCAAAAGGGTATCGAAACGTCTACACCATTCAAAGAGGAAATGAAAAATAAACCATAACAGTACTGCTAGTTTTTTCAGCAAATGGAAATATAGTTGTCCCAATGGTCGTTTTTCCATATATCAGACCACCCAAAGAAGTTGTTAACAGTCTGCCAGAAAATTGGTTCCTTGGGAAGTCAGAAAGTGGATGGATGGTTAGCGACACATTTTTTGAATATGTGGCAAATGGCTTTCATAACTGGATTAGTCAAAACAATATTCGGCGGCCCATTTTGCTTTTTGTAGATGGTCATAAGTCCCATATGACCTTAGAATTAAGTAAGTTTTGTGAAAACAATGGGATAATTTTGTATGCGCTGCCTCCTAACACAACACACATGATGCAACCTGCTGATGTAAGTGTTTTTAAACCACTTAAATCAGAATGGAAAAAAACCATAAGGGAGTGGCAGTTGAAGCCTGAAAACCAAAAGAAAGCCATTTCGAAGTCAACCTTCTGTCCCATACTCCATATGGTTCTTTCTAATTTAAATATGATGGAGACGATTAAAAATGGGTTTAGAAAGTGTGGTTTATACCCTTTTAATCCTGACAATGTTGATTATACGAAGTGTGTAAAAAATAAGTTGGAAGAACTGACTGCTGATAATCCCACATGTGAAGATTCTTTCAAAGAAATAGATTTAGACATTGCTGTAGGAGTAATAAACAAAATAGCTTTAAAGTTGCGTAAACGTGGTGTTGATTCGGATATTGTTATTGAAGAGATAAGTGCCCTAAAAACAAAAGACTGCCATAATATTGAAATATTAGAAAATATAACGATACAGTCAGGCACATATATAGTTAATGAAGAAGGGATATTAGAAATGGAGACAAATGAAATGCCACCAACAACTACGACAGCACCATCTTCAAATATGTTATCTACTTTAACTCAAACTTCAACTCAACAAGCGCCAACTTCTACAGTAAAGAATTACGACGACTTGGAGTCTGTTTACTGTCTCACCCCAAGATCATCAAGGAGTTATTGCCAAAATAACTTGTTGCCTTCTACTTCCTCTTCTATCCCAAACAACAGTCATTTCCTTCAAACAACAACAAATTGCGCTCCCAATCAAAACAGGTTAACACCAACAAAGTTTTCTCCGATTGCAGGTAATAAAAAAAAAGTTATTTATCACGTACCTATACATATGTATATCTTTAATGTTTCTATTTTAAACATTTTACAGCTGGAAATTTAATAAAAAATAATGCAAATTCGGTATCGCCATCATTTGAAAAGCACCTTTGTTTTCCAAAACCATCGAATTCCAAACAGTCAACACCAAAAACTAAGGCTCCAAGCGCTATATCTGCTCTTGCATGGAGAGAGCATATACATGCCAAAGAAAAAGAAAAACTTGATAAAGCTGAGGCTATAGAAGCAAGAAAGAAAGAGCGACTAAAAAGACAAATGGAAAAAAAGAATAAGCCAAAACAAGTTAAAAAGGGAAGAAAACACAAACAAGTGTGCGGCACCTGTGACCAAGATTTAGACACTGATGCTGACGACGACCAGTTAAAAAATGTAGGGTGTGACTTCTGCCCTAAATGGTTCCACCTCATGTGCACGGAATTGCAAAACATGGCTTACGATGAAATTGTTTCTATTCATTTCGTATGCAAAGCATGTCAAGAAAAAAAGGATTAGTTTCTACTAATCTACTAACTTTATATCAAATGAATTATTATATAGATCTCCTGAATTAAATTAAAGTATCTGGATAACTATACAAATTTTATGTTTTAGTATTTAAGAAAATAAAAGTATTATTTTTAAATAAATAACAATTTGAAATACAGTACTCATCAATTTTTCTTTTAAAAAAATTGTCATGCCGACAATAGGGTCATCACATGCCGATTATTGGTGAGCCGAGTGCCGACTATAGGCAAATGTGATGTATTTTACGAAATATTTAAATTCCTAAACTTTAATAAATAAATTTTCAAAAACGATAAATTAAGTCGAAAACAATATCCATAATTGAATTGTTATAGATAGCTGTCATTGCAGTAACATTTTCAGATTCCTCGTCAGATCTATTCAAAAAATAGGAAAACGTTAAACTGCCGACTACTGGTACACTTACCCTATGCTTTCGGACATATTTTTATGTATTATCAAAAGTTAACAAATTTCTTAAGAAAATTATGGCCACTTGTTATTAGATAATTTTTTTTCTCACCTTTTTAACTAAAATTCTTTTCCTTTCTAACGCTGTAATAATTTTCCTCTAATAATTTATTCCGAATATTAAATTCTCCATATGTTTGTACATATGTACATTTGTACACAAACTGTAAACTTGCACTTTTACAATATTTTTTTTATACCCTTCACACAGTGAAAAAGGGTATATATAGGTTTGTCATTCCGTGTGAAATTTCTACAATTTTCATTTCCGACCCCATAAAGTATATATTTTCTGAAAGCTTATGAATAGAGGAGTCGATTAAGCCCTGACCGTCTGTCCGTCTGTCCGTCTGACCGTCTGTCCGTGTGTATGTTGAAATCAACTTTTTGAAGCCCCCCGACATAGGTTGGACCCGGGTAAGGTATTAAAATATCAGAAATATTCGGGAGTAGATCGGTATTGAAAATCAGAAACATCGGTACATAAACAACTGAGATATGAGCAAAAACCCACGACCACCTCGATTTTCTTTTCATAAAAACAACATTACAACAACAACATACATACATACAAACGTGTATACTGGTTAGAGAAAACGTGGCATCGAATCCCAGCTGAGGCAAAAAAATTTTTTTTTAAATTTTTTTTAAATTTTTTTTTTAAATTTTTTTTTTTATTTTTTTTTTTTATTTTTTATTAAATATATTATATATATTTTTATTATTATTTTTTTTTAGTTTTTTTTTTTTAATTTTTTTTTGTTTTATATATATTATATATGTATATAATAATTTTTTTTTTTTTAATTTTTTTTTTAAATTTTTTTTTTTAAATTTTTTTTTTTATTTTTTATTTTTTTTTTGTTTTTTTTTAACATACATACGTGAATTTACTGTTATTGCATGACTACACGTTGTGAAGGGTATATAAGATTCGGCACGGCCGAATATAGCGCTTTTACTTGTTTTCTTTGGGCTTTTGGGTTGTCGATATACTATGTGTAAAGCTATATATGTACATATGTATATATGACAATGATCGTAGTATGTATGTACATACATATGTACATATATGTGACAATGATCGTAGTATGCATGTACATACATATGTACATATGTATGTATATGCCTTTTGCAATTATTTGGTTGCTTGATTTTTAATTGTCTCTATTTACTTTTAAGTAATATATTAACACGAATCTGATTTATTTCAGCTTTCAAAACTTAGAAATTTTCACAAAACTATTTTGTTGAGTTGTTAAGTAAAAATTTATAAATTTTTTCTCTAATTTGAAAAACAAATGATATCATTAATAAAAAAAGTGCTAAATAATGCAACAGTGTGTACATATCAAATGAAAATCTATTTTCGTAAGCAAAGTACGATCAGAGTCGCTGTTTGCTTAAGCAAATGACACTTGACGAAACCTGACGAAAAGTTTCTTAAGTACAATATAGTTGTATACATTTAATTTTATGTAACCGCCATAGTACGCAAATCAATCGAATAGATATTAATCATGAATGATATTAATTTGAATGAATTAAATTTTCCACATTGTGACGAATAATTTGTTTTGTTTTCCGAATTTTAAAAATAAAAGTTGCGAGACAAATGGTATTTTAAAAAAATTTAAAATAAATTTCTCACCACAATTTATATATAAAATTCCTTACATGAATCATTCATTCAAAGAACATAATCGAAAAATTAAAAAAAAATCGATTCACAAATAGAATTTTTATTTTCCTTGAAGAAAAGTTAGCAGCGTTGCCATTGTAGTTTATCATTTTTGTTGTGTTAATGGGAACAATTGTACCATTTTAGGAATTAAAGAATATATTAAAAAAATTATAATTTTTAGTTAATATATTTTATGCATGTATGTACGTATGAATGTATGCATGTAAAATATTAAGTGATCAACAAAAATACAAATAAGGCTTAGGTATAATAAAACAAAAACTATGAATCTGATTTATCTGATTTTTTCTATTATATTTGTGGAATTTTTACTTGAATCGTAGATTAGTTTTATAAATAAATGAACATACAATTTTCGTTCTTTTTTATCCCTAAAAGTTTTTGGTATAAAAACATGTACATTCAAAATTATATAGGCGCCACCGCCAAATGTAGCCCTGCAGCTATGATGGCGTCAAACATCGTATGTATTTCAATTTGGACAGATTTAAGTCGCCAGCCTGCTGTTATTTAATGCTTCAAGCAACTTAGAAAGCATTGTGATAGGCTTTGTAAAAAATGTGATTGTATGTGTTACACCGATAATGATTGATATAAAAAGAGACACAACAATGCCACGGTATAATACAAACAAACACATTTTTACAAATACTACGAAAGGGTTGACAAGTAGTTTGATCGTATCTTCACAATATATCAGCCATGAAAAATTCCTTCAGTTTATTGTCCCGGCAACACAAGTTTCCGTCGAAAGAGCTTTTAGTGCTCTCTCAATAATATTAACAAAAATGAGATCAAAAGATACTATAAACAATTTGCTTTTAGTAAAACTAAATAAGAATTTAATTGAATATGTAACAATAAAAAACGAAACCACGGAACAATTACATATGATATAATATTTATTTTTATATATTTTGTTTTTATTTAGACTCATATATGTATCTTTTTTGAATTACTGTCCGATGAATAAATAAAAATTAAACTAATACAAATCAATAAATTTGTTAAAATTGTATTATGGGAATTTTTGTAAAGAATCTTAGGTTAATACTTGTGGCAACTTGTTTTTTAATTTTTTGGGACATGAATTCATACACAATTTTATTAAGAATGTTAGGCGCCGGAAGCACAATGTTTCATACGTATGTTTTTGTATTTCTTGCATTCATAAAAGCAATACTTCTTAATTATACCCTTCGCCTGTGGTGCACAAGGGTATATATAGCTTTGTCATTCCGTTTGTAATTTCTACAATTTTCATTTCCGACCCCATAAAGTATATATTTTCAGAAAGCTTATGAATAGAAGAGTCGATTAAGCCCTGACCGTCTGTCCGTCTGTCCGTGTGTTGGTTGAAATCAACTTTTAGAAGCAACTATATGTTCCTCAGATCTGTATATGGTATCAATCTCTTGGAAATATCCAGGAATGAATCGCTATTGAAATTCAGCAGAATCGTCCCATAACTTTCTGAGATATGAGCAAAAAACCACGACCACCTCGTTTTTTTTCACAATTACAACAACAACATACATACATACATACATACATACATGTAAAAAACATACCAAACAAAAAAAATCACAAAAAAAAAAAATATTAAAAATAAGAAAAAAATAATAAAAAAAACTACAAAAAAAAAAAATTTTAAAAAATTTAAAAAAAATGTAAAAAAAAATTTTAAAAATTTTTCTAAAAAAATTTTTTAAAAAAATTAAAAAAAAATATAAAAAAAATAATAAAATATAAATAATATATTAAATAAAATAAAATAAATTTTTTTTGGCTCAGCTGGGATTCGATGCCACATTTATTCTAACGTGTACGTATGCACGTATTTTATATGGGATGAATGGTGATACAAACAATTGTTATTGCATGACTACACGTTGTGAAGGGTATATAAGATTCGGCACGGCCGAATATAGCACTGTTACTTGTTGTGAGTTGGTTTTTTAAACTGCTAAGCGGTACACAAACATCATACTTACAAACATTACACGTATACAGTCGGATTCGGGTAAGGGAAATTGATAATTGAAGGATTTATTTTTTTGGCTTATGCAAGATTTTCATTATTAAAAAACGTTGGACAAATTGAAACCATTTTGGTTAAATAGCTTTTCTACTTTTTATATTGTTTTAAACAAAATAAGAGAAAATGTTGCACTACAGTGCAACAAATTAGCTCTCGCATTGTATTTCGTCGTATATTAATAAGAAATTTTTTCTACTAAGCAGTGTTTGCTTTATTGAAGTTTGTAGCTTTAAAAACATAAAAGCTGTAAAACTGATTTTCCCTTACGCGAACTCATTTTCTTTAAAATATAGTAAAAATATTTAATTGTAGTTAAGTGATTTCTTCAATTAAACGGCGGCAGCTTAACCGAATTCGACTGTATTACATTTTTTTCTATACACACATTTTTTTTATGTGGCGCCAAAAAAATTTTTGTATTGTATTCCTTGCAAGGGATGATTTTCACATATACCTTTTTATTGATGTCATTTGTTTTTTAGGTATTGTTGTTGTTAAAAGAGGCATTAGGTACAGTGTGACACACAACTTTTTACCTATAGGCGCTTGATATATGCTTATATATAAAGTAGCTTTTATACCGAGTTTCAATTTAAGACAAACAAGGATTTTTACTTTACTGAGTAAAAAAAATTAGGAATATAATGAATTTTCTGTTTACATTTTCAGGTATATATGTTTATATATGTGTTTTGCTAATACGCATATCCTTTTAAGACTTTACCTTTTTATATAAATGCCTAATTATTTTATTAGACCTATAAAGTTGTTTTTCTTGCCCGCATCTTTAAATCAATTATAATTAAATTTATGAGGATAAAAATAGTATATATGTGTGTATATATATAAAATATAATATTTATACACGATACAGCTATTTATATACATATAAGCAAAATCCAATCTGTTAAGAACGCATTGTATTGTTTAAATTATTATGATTGCTACTGTACATTATTTAATGTTAAGATTTTTTTTCATACCACAAACAACAACAAATAAAAAAAAAGAAATTTTTAAAACAAATTTTTCGTTTTTGATTCATTTTGCTTAGAATGAAATATATTAAATTTGTGAGAAGAATGAAACACGACGAATATTAAAAATAGAAATTGTATTGCAAACGAAATCAATAAAAAAACATATTTTTATATTATTTGTGAAAAGAATGAAAGAAAATAAAAATACTAAATAGAATCTGACTCACAACTTTTATCTTTTTTAATTCAGAGCATAATCCAAAAGACAAGCGAAAAAAATGATATTGTATTCACAAACATAATTTTTTGCGTACTATGGTAACCGCACATTTGCTTAAGCCAGCAAAAGCATAATATAATTAGGCCTAAAAGGAGATTGTAATTATAAAACTCAAAGAGTTATTATAATTGTAGGAAATTGGGAAATTAAATAAAATACAAAGAGAATTAGTATTGTTATTTGAGTTGAGTATTTATTTACAATATTCACCTTTGTTGTGGAGATGATTTGTTGAAGTTGCAGAAAATAGTGATTTGAAACAAGGTTTGCACTGAAGGTAAGATCACAAATGAAAAACGGGTTTTTTATTTCTTTTACTTAAAACCTCGGTTTTGAGCCCAACCGAAGATTTGGCGGAAAACCGGTTGGGAATTTCCAACCAAACCGGACGCTAGTGTGGGCAACTTTATTATTTTTTAGTAAGTTATAGGTTGGTACAATTCAAAGTAAGTACAATATTCAAAGGTAAAGTATAATATTCAAAGGTAAGTAAAATATTCAATAATATAAATTACTAGCCAAACCCGGCGCGCGTTGCTACGCCCCTTAATGAATCAAAATGCATGCTGAATTTTAATTGAATATCAAGTGCAAAAACCTAAAAATTATATATTTTTTATGGGCGTGGCACTGCCCACTTTTCTAATCACGATATTGTAAAGTCACAATAGTTCAATATGTGTGCAAAGTTTCAGAAAAATCGGTCCAGTGCAAGTACCTCAAAATGAGACATTTTTTTATGGGCGTGGCACTGCCCACTTTTCTTATCACGAAGTTATTTAGTCATGACAGCTCGATATGTGTGCAAAGTTTCAGAAAAATCGGTCCTGTGCAAGAACCTCAAAATTATAACTTTTTTTTATGGGCGTGGCCCTGCCCACTTTTTTAATCACGAAATTATAAAGTCATGACAGCTCAATATGTGTGCAAAGTTTCAGAAAAATCTGTCCAGTGTAAGTACCTCAAAATAAAAACTTTTTTAGGGGCGTGGCCCCGCCCACTTTTCTGATCACGAAATTATTTAGTCATGAGAGCTCGATATGTGTGAAAGGTTTCAGAAAAATCGGTCAAGTGCAAGTAGCTAAAAATGATAACTAATTTTTTATGGGCGTGGCCCCGCCCACTTTTTTCCACCCATAAACACTCCCTGTTATGTGTACAACAACTTACCAAAGTTTGAGCCCGATCGGTTTTACAGTTTCGGAGTCTATAGCTAACACACACACACACACAGAGTTTCACTTTTATATATATAGATAGTGATAAATTAATTTTTAATTATAAATAAATAATTTTAGGTTTTCTTATTAAATACAAAAATTATATAAAAATGTATGTCCAACGATTGCATTGCATTTTATTTGATGTTGAAAGGACACGATTTTTTTACCTGCTCTTGCATTACGAGCTATAATCCTCTTTCTAATATTTAGATTTAGCCCATTTTCAATAACAAACAAACTTTGTATATAAGAAATATTCTGGCAAAATTTGAGCCCTCTACAGATGGACAGGCGAACGGATTGAGCTAGATCGTCCAAATACCAGAATTCACAAAATATATATTTTTTGGGGTCTTAAATGGATATTTCAATGTGTTACAAACGGATGTCAAAATATGTAAATATACCCCCACCGTTTTTTTTGGTCACGGGTATAAAAAGAAATATATAATGAACTTGCATATTACCCGCAATTTCGATAGCGCAGTTCTTACTGTTTATTGAATACTCAAGTTCTTCTTTATACCCTCTACCAGTGGTGCAGAAGGGTATATATAGCATTGTCATTCCGATTGTAGTTTCTACAATTTTCATATCCGACCCCATAAAGTATATATTTTCTAAAAGCTTATGAATAGAGGCGTCGATTAAGCCCTGACCGTCTGCCCGTGTGTTGGTTGATAAAAGTCGAATGTATATTTCTTGAGTAAAAAAAAATATTTTTCCCTGAAAATTGCTTAAACCTATCCATTAGGAAAGGAGCTATAAATTAAAATGTACGAAATTTTATACCGCACAGTGTATTTTTCGGTATACTCAAAATTTAAAACCTAATAAAACTGACAAAATTAAATGTTTGATTCTGAAATTTTGCAAACATTGCTTTTGGTCAAAGGCTTTGTTTTAGCGGAAAACAAATGTGACACGCCCACCTCCTATATAACGATTTATCTGAAATTCATATAATTTCGCTATGATTTTGAAAAATCAAGGACTATATATTGAAATATTTAAGTTGTATTTATTGGCAGAAATTATTTCGACACGCCTACTATATCGCTCACTTTTCATGTGGTCAACTGTTAATATAATGTAGCACTCTTACTTGTTTGTTTTTAATTTATATTTGGGGTATTCACAATTTTGTCATAAAATCATATGTCCTATAATAATAGCATGAAAAATTAAGACTATTGTGAACAACCCCTCATAATTAAGTGTGCTATTTTTATTTTATATCAGCTGATGTAAAACAATTATAAAAATAAATATTTTCTTTCATAATGCCAAAAACAAGTGAAAAAAACAAAATAATAGCTAGTTTGTGCGAAAAGTATATTTTAGATGTTGTAATGGCAGACTCAAGTCAATAAATCACAAAAAAATTAAATTTTGTTTGATAAACAAAAACATCAGAGTCCTTAGCCGATCTTATTTGACGCCGCCAGTGATTTGTTATCAAAAATTAGCAACTGCGCTTAAATTTGGTTGTCGCCCCGATAAAATTATTCAATGAACGGCGATATGTATGTTGTTGTTGTAATTGTGTAAAAAACGAGGTGGTGGGGCGATTGTGCTGAATTTCAATAGCGATTCATTCCTGGATATTTCCAAGAGATTGATACCATATACAGATCTGAGGAACATACAGTTGCTTCTAAAAGTTGATTTCAACCAACACACGGACAGACGGTCAGGGCTTAATCGACTCCTCTATTCATAAGCTTTCAGAAAATATATACTTTATGGGGTCGGAAATGAAAATTGTAGAAATTACAAACGGAATGACAAAGCTATATATACCCTTGTGCACAACAGGTGAAGGGTATAAAAAAGTAACATAAAGAGGGACAACTTTTACCCTTTTTTTCATGAAAATTTGAAAAAATTTCCGAAATCCTATTAATGTTTTTTCGCGGATGAATTTGTTTCCTGGCTAAATTATAATTTTAACCTGTTTTTCACCCTTAGTGGTTAAAAACTACCCTTTTTTACCCAATAAGAGTACAAGTTTCCAGAAATCCCTTCTTAGTGGAGCTATACATCGAAAGAGGAAATAATTGTCTAAGTTTCATGTCTCTAGAACGTTCACGATCTGCCGTAATATGCACATCAAATTTACAAGTTCAATCTTGCGTGCCCTTAATTTTTATACCCTTCACACAGTGAAAAAGGGTATATATAGGTTTGTCATTCCGTGTGAAATTTCTACAATTTTGATTTCCGACCCCATAAAGTATATATTTTCTGAAAGCTTATGAATAGGGGAGTCGATTAAGCCCTGTCAGTCTGTCCGTCTGACCGTCTGTCCGTGTGTATGTTGAAATCAACTTTTTGAAGCCCCCCGACATCGCTTGGACTCGGGTGAGGTATTAAAATATCAGAAATATTCGGGAGTAGATCGGTATTGAAAATCAGAAACATCGGTACATAAACAACTGAGATATGAGCAAAAACCCAAGACCACCTCGATTTTTTTTCCACAAAAACAACATTACAACAACAACATACATACATACAAACGTGTATACTGGTTAGAGAAAACGTGGCATCGAATCCCAGCTGAGCCAAAAAAAATTTTTTTTTTTATATTTTTTTTTTTAATTTTTTTTAAATTTTTTTTTTATTTTTTTTTATTTTTTATTTAATATATTATTTATATTTTTATTATTATTATTTTTTTTTTTTTAATATTTTTTTTTTTTAATATTTATTTTTTATTTTTTTTGTTTTGTATTTATTATATATATTTCAATTATTTTTAAATTTTTTTTTTTTTGAATTTTTTTTTAAATTTTTTATACCCTTCACACAGTGAAAAAGGGTATATATAGGTTTGTCATTCCGTGTGAAATTTCTACAATTTTCATTTCCGACCCCATAAAGTATATATTTTCTGAAAGCTTATGAATAGAGGAGTCGATTAAGCCCTGACCGTCTGTCCGTCTGTCCGTCTGACCGTCTGTCCGTGTGTATGTTGAAATCAACTTTTTGAAGCCCCCCGACATAGGTTGGACCCGGGTAAGGTATTAAAATATCAGAAATATTCGGGAGTAGATCGGTATTGAAAATCAGAAACATCGGTACATAAACAACTGAGATATGAGCAAAAACCCACGACCACCTCGATTTTCTTTTCATAAAAACAACATTACAACAACAACATACATACATACAAACGTGTATACTGGTTAGAGAAAACGTGGCATCGAATCCCAGCTGAGGCAAAAAAATTTTTTTTTAAATTTTTTTAAAATTTTTTTTTTTAATTTTTTTTTTATTTTTTTTTTATTTTTTATTTAATATATTATATATATTTTTATTATTATTTTTTTTTATTTTTTTTTTTTTAATTTTTTTTTTATTTTTTTTTTGTTTTATATATATTATATATGTATATAATAATTTTTTTTTTTTTAATTTTTTTTTTAAATTTTTTTTTTTTAAATTTTTTTTTTATTTTTTATTTTTTTTTTTGTTTTTTTTAACATACATACGTGAATTTACTGTTATTGCATGACTACACGTTGTGAAGGGTATATAAGATTCGGCACGGCCGAATATAGCGCTTTTACTTGTTTTTTTTTAATTTTTTTTTGAATTTTTTTTTAAATTTTTTTTTTTAATTTTTTTTTTATTTTTTTTTAACATACATACGTAAATTTATAATTTTACAATGGGATGTTTTTATATATGTATGTTTTTTGTATGTATGTACGTATATCATATGGAATGGTGATACAAACTACTGTTATTGCATGACAACACGTTGTGAAGGGTATATAAGATTCGGCACGGCCGAATATAGCGCTCTTACTTGTTTAACATAGACTTGTTGAAACCAGTTCACGTTGCTTGCCTTAAAGATCGACAAACTTCGTTAGTACTAAAATTATTTTCAAAAAATAAAAAAGTTACGAAAAAAAAACCGAAATTGGTCCACGTTGTTTTTAAAATTCTATTATTTAAAATTAAGAACATACGCGGTTGCCGATTTAATATACCTCAACTTTTTTATAATATTTTTATAAATACTTATAGATATCCACTTTTAAAAAAATCGGACACAAGTTGGCAAAGTTATAGGCAAAAGTAATTTAAGAAATGGATAATTTTTACCGTTTGTATATACATCGTTGCCACAACATATTTTAAGAACTTATTAAATTTGTTATTTTTAGTTTGTGCTTTATTTTAAAATTTTGTTGAATTAACGAAATTTATTTACTGGTTACTTTATTTCTTACATTAGATAAAGGTACATTTTACTAACATTACCTTTATTGACAAATTTAAGTAGTCGCTCTTTAGCATGAGCTTAAACCGCAGCACATAGGGTTATTTTTGCCAATCTAGCCGGATTTTGGTAAAAAGTGAAATTTAATAGATGTAAAAATTTAAGTACTCAGCTCGACAGACAACAAAACTTTACATCGTCTAGCGAATTTTAAAGACTTTTCCATGAGATTTGTCGTTTTGGGACACTATTAAAGTCAAGAAAGTTGTGTGAGTTGAATGGTTACTAATTCACTTTTTATGGTTTTGAGAGGTTAACAATTTATTTTTTTGTGACTAAACGAATAAAGATTATACCAAGGCATATTTATTCATCAGGTAATTGCAGTTCGGAGAGAATTTTTTTGTTTATATTTTTTATATATGAAGTTTGACATTTGAAATAAATTAGAAAAGGCAAATACAAAACACGTCGCTATCCCCAAAATGTTACACATGACGATAAAATATGAAATCTTTTTATTTTTAATAAATATTGCCTAGACTTTTTCGATGGTCGTTGTTCGGGACTAGTGGCATCGCCATAATCGCTATCATCAGTTTCTGAACCACACATAATGTCAATGTGTGACTCCACTGTTGGCCCTTCTGCATCTTCTGAAAATTCTTTATCATCAAGATCATCCTTGTCTTGCCACACAAGCTTACTTCACCAGCAAATTTCCGCAATTATTGCACTCTATTACCTTCTTTGATTGCCTGCCATGCATTCAATTCAGCGTCAATCAAAATATTGTTGAATGCGTCACTTTTAATCAGCTTTCGTATATCTGGACCATTTAGTACGCCTGATTGGAAAAAAATAATTTTTTAAAATGGAAAATCATGGGAAATGAATGTGATATTATAATTTACCTTCTGAGTCTCGTGTAAATTAGTTTCAAACACAAGAAAACTTCATCTCTTTTGGCGACAGTTTTGATAAAATTCTTAACAATTCCAAGTTTAATATGTAATGGAGGCAGCAATATCTTCTCCTTCGGCACTAGAGGGTCACGAAGAAGAAGAAGTATTATGACAATGCATGTTTTATGTGAACATTACAGAACCAGTGTTGCCACATCAATATTTCTCTTTTAGTACAGTATAAAAATATGAGAGAGTTCGGCTTGTGAGTGTCAATGTTTTCTCCAAATAATGTTGTGCACATCTGGAGCAAATTTTGTAAATTCATGTGAATAAATGAGAAACGCGCACTTTTTTATAAATTTAAAAAAATATATTTAAATTTTTAGGCAAAAAAATATTTTTTTTCTCCACAAATTTATTTTTACCGGCAAAACTGTTGATTATAAAGAAAAACGTTATATGAACGGATTAAAGAAATTGTAATTGTTAATTTTTCTAAATTTGTCTCATCAAAATCGGACATTTGGTTCTCGAGTTATGTTAAACTACGTTTTTGCCAAAATGTTACAACTAAGCGAAAAAACATCAAGATAAGGAAAAAATTTAAAATGTCATAAAAAAAAGTGACACATACGAACGCCAAGCCCTTTGAGGGTTTTACTATACTGACCTAGTACCATCACCCTGACTTGGAATTTCTCACCCCCCAGACAATAATCCCAAAAATGTTCCACAGTGTTATTATTTTTAATTAAGTGCATAAAGTCAATTTGTTTGCAAAGGAAAATAAAATGAGTCGCAGTGAGAAAAACCCTGTTTTAAATAATTATTTTTGTATGCACTATTGCTCATGTCATACAAAAATTCTCTTCCTGGTTTTTTTAATTCTTCTATTAATTTTTGAGCAATATTTACATTAAATTCCATTTTAATTGTTAATTTTCGGCAAAAACAATTTTTGTATAATAAATGTACTGACACTGTGTGATGTGGCAACCAGATTCAATTTTCATGTAAATATTGAAAAAAGTGGCATCGCAATTCAGTTTCTTCTGAACAAGAATTAAAATTAAACCAATTCAAGAAAAAAACTTTCTGAACAAAATAATCTCTCTCTCTCTCTCTCTCAAAAGTAAAACATCAAACTCAATACAAAAAAATTTGTTCTGAACTAAAATTTTATGGGTGAATCCAGCTTAAGATCAAGAAGTAAGAGCACTATATTCAGCTGCGCCGAATCTTTTATACCCACCACCAATTTTCCGTACTTTTATATCTAAGGTTTTTTCTGGCAATTTTTTGTTTCCCGGGAATGCGAAATTTTTTTTTTAATTTCCCGGGATCCCGCAGCAAAACGACCCAAAAGTAAATTTGTTTTTAATTAATAAAAAACTTTTTATTAAAAAGCATAAAATAGTTTATAATGTAAAAGAAACACTTCAAACTATAAAAATTAACAAACGAATAATAAATTGAGTTAAAATATTTTTCATTGAAAAAATATTATTCTCTAGATACGAGATCAAATATGAGAACAAAAAACAAAAATACAGGTACTTCAGCTATGAAATCAAAAATAAAATCATTAGAATTCAATTTCAAAAACATGTAAATACAATGTATAATTAAAAAAAAAACGTAAAATTTTTAACGACTTGGAAAATAATCTTTTAATATGTTCAAAGTCTTTTTCTGATTTTTTTAACAAATTGCTCTGTTACAGAAAACATTCGTTCACTTTATATCGACGTTGGACGAAAAGTTAAAAGTGCATTTAACAAATATACAATATTTTGAGTTTTTTTTACCACTTTCCTCAAAAAATTTTACCTCTTTCTTTATAGAAATTTCGAAATATTAATAATGTGGGTTGTTTTTTTTTTTTATGTGGAACACATTACCTCAAAAAGTATAACAAATTATTTGTAAAAATATTTTTAAATGTAAAGTTAAAAAAAGAACTTGAAGGAAAAATTTTTATGAAAAAGAAATGTTACAATATAAACATCTGCTTTCGAATTGTAGCCACTATTTTCATTTCCCGGGATCCCGAAAAATAATCCCGTGAATTCGGGAAAATTAAATAACTCAAATTCCCGGGAAAAATCCTATTTATAGTACAAAATGTATTATTTTGTTATTAACTGTAATCGCTATGGAATAATCTCCTTATACTAAAATATGTATCATTTTCTTTGTATAACTTCGATATGCTAGCAAAATGTTTTCGTAAATTTAGTCTTTCAATGAAAGTGGGCGGTAAAGTAGCCATGTCAGTGTAGTTTCTGCTAATGAATACAACTTAGATATTTCCATATAGTCCTTTATAATTCCAAAATCTTTATTCATAGAGAAGTTATATGAATTTGAGATAAACCGTTATATGGGAGGTAGGCGTTAAAGTGGACGTGTCACCTAAATTTTCAGGTATACCAATGACATTGACTAGAAGGATATATGAAGCAAATTTCATCATCATACCTTTAATTTTGTCGGTTTTATAAGCTTTTTAATTTCATTAACAGTGGATAACGTGAAAAGTGGGCGTTGTAGTAGGCGTGTCGAAATTATTTCTGCTAATGAATACAACTTAGATATTTCAATATAGTTCTTTATTATTTCAAAATCTTTATTTTTAGAGAAATTATATAAATTTAAGATGAAACGTTATATGGGAAGTGGGCGTAAAAGTGGGCGTGTCACATTAATATTCCGTTAAAATGAATTGAGAAACCAAAAACAAATAAAAAATGTAAAAAAAAAATAAGCAAAAGAAAACGAAACTTAATCAAGAAAATTTTAAATATGGCCTTACCTCTCAATGATTGGGCAATAAGGCCATTATGGCTTTATCTCCCATTCAATTGAGCAATAAAGCCATCATGGCCTTATCTCACATGGTATTAAAGCACCCCCCCGCTTAATCGACTCCCCTATTCATAAGCTTTCTATAATTATTATGTACTGAAAAGTTACCAAATTCAATCTAAATATTATTCAAAACTATCAATTTGTATAACTGTTTTACTGTTGTTAAAATAATATACCATTTAATTAGAAAAATTTTAAAAAATTAATAAATATATGTACATATATGTATGTAAGTAAATTTGTATTCTTAAAAATTTATATAATTAATTAAAACGAAAACATAAAGAATAGTGTGATTAATAAATATGTATGTATGTATGTATGTATATTACTTATATTTAAATATGATCGCTTATCACAATATTATAAATATGTATGTATAAATTTCGAAAGTTACAATTGGATGTTACATTTTACATTAAATATATATTTGGCGAATTCACATTATTTTGTTGTCCTGTTATCATAATTTTCCAAAAATTGTAAATAAATTGAAAATATTATTTTGTTGATTGCAAAATTTTTTTGGAATACCATGTTGTAAATACACCAATTGTATAATAATAAATAATGATTCTAATGAACTGTGCATATTAAAGTGGTTTAAATATGCCAACCCCCCTATTTGTCCCCATTGCAGTTTTTTATATACTACGCGCCCATATGTACTCCAATCATAACATATCGCATATACTTAAGTAAGAGAATACGATGTGAAATTCTAGTTGTGACTTTCAGCATCTCGGCTCTATTTAAATTATTTTTTATATTTATTTTAATTAGAAGAACTCCGCAGTATAATAAATAATTAATAAACTATTGAAAAAATATTAAATTAATTGCGTTTTTTTGTGTCATGTTTTTTAGTGATGAAAATAAAATCAAGACAAATAAAAAAAAGCTCGTTATTCGAATACGATTTCGGCTACTAAGAAAAACCGTATTGTTGCTTCTGATTCCTAAATTTATTTTTTGTTGTTTTATTTTATTATATACACGTTTGCAAAAACATTTGCAACAACAATTAAATAAAATTTGTTTATGTACAAATAAGAATAGTCTGTTTCAAGATGATGATGATGATGGTATTGCCAGTATACATCAAATAACTAATATCTGTTGAAAATCTACAATAGAAATTTTTTTGCATACGGCCGATTCATTTTATTGTTATTACTGTCACAAATTTTAATAAATTTATTATTTACTTTTATTTATCTATTTTCAATCACTATTAAATGTTTGATTATAAATAAAATTAATAAAATTTTTTAAGGAAAAGTTTAAATATTATAGCGGCCTTATTTATTTATTTATTTATTTGTTTATTAATTTATTTCAATTCCGTAATATAAAGCCACAAAGTCCAATTATAATATATTACAAAGTAAGAGAACGTTTAAACGCCCATAGCCCTAAAATAAAAATATAATATACAATACATTATATACATTATTTTACAATTTCAGTAACAAGACAATCTCATTTATTTGCTCCCCTAGCATTAAAACTTTAGGTCGTATATTAAAGTAATAATATAAAAAGTGTGATAAAAAAATAGTCCAGTTAGGGAGCTCATCACCACAGTTAAAAATTATTGAATTTACACAGCGGCAAAATGTCTTATAAGTTTTAATTTGTAAACGTTATTAGAATGAGTAAAATGCGTAATTCCAATGGAAAGCAATTCTAGTACTTAGCATATATATTTCTTGACATTTAAAGAGGCAAAATAATATTAGAGCATTAGATTTTACGTAGCAAATCCCAAACTCTACCAGACAATAAATCAATATGATTACTAAAAGACAGTTTGTGGTCTATAACAATCCCTAAACATTTGTGGTCATCAACAAATTGAATCAAATCATCACCAAGAAAAATTTCTAAAGTAATTAAAAACGAGAAGTAGGGCCTAACATCAAAACGGAACCGGGAGGAATCCCAGAGTGGAGGTTAAGCCTTTCAGACTTATTTTCGTTCAAAAATAATTTGCATCATGGTGGGGGCAATCAGAATGGTGAAAGTCACAACTAGAATGTTGCTTCGGGGTACAAAATATTAAAGATTAAACGATATGTTACGATCGGACTTAAAATGGCAGAAAAGTGTAGAAAAATCTAAAAGGGCGGTACTTAGGATCGTGCTAAAAAAAATCTGGGGCAGACCACCTTTGAGCATGTTGACATTTTTTTAGTTTTTTATTAAACATAAGTAAACGCCAGTCGGTTAAAAATTTTGTTCCTTGTCTGAATTAATAATAAAATTAAAAGTAAACATTCAGCTGATTAATTGTGAACACAGTTCATCTTAAAACATAAATAGTTGATACTTCATATACGTACTTGAAAATTTACTTACAAATTTAGTAAAAAAAAAATCAAAACATGAAATATTTAATTTCTTATTAAAGCTTATTATTTATGCTACGCTCGATTCATCGGGTGACATCTCCTTGACGCGTGAATTACGTTTTAAACGAGGCGGAGGAACGGGCACTTCTCCAATGGATGTTTGATCCTCTATGCTTGCTTTTAATGGATAATTACCGAATACAGGGACTGAATTAAATGCCGAAAGTGTTGATCTTTTATGTTGTGGGGCAGTCGTTATTGTACGTGATAGTGGTTTCTTTGTGCATAACAGCTTTTCGAGATTTTCCTTGCAACGTGCAATGATCGGATGGTTCTTGCGGTACAAATACCATATAGCCAGAATAGCTAGGCCAAATACCAACATAATGAATACAACAATTATAGTAACATAGTTAAATGATTGCGAGGACTCCTCTGGTTGACTAGGTTCCGTGCTGCTAGAAGTAGTTTTAGGACGCAAGGTAGGGCGGGTAGGAGGCCTGACTGGACGTTTGAAAATGCCTTCGCCTAAAGCAATATCAGCACACGATCTAAATTCTTCCTGAGGACCACAACCAACTGCTCCATTGCCATCGGGACACATACCCCAATTATTTCCAGCCACATAACGCCATTGTAAAACACACTGATCGCAAGTTATGTCTACATTTTATAAAAAAAAAATAAATTAATTAATTTATTAAAAACGCTTTTTGTATGATAATGTGAACTATGGTCATGCCATAACTAGAAAATGATCGAACAAATTTTTTCCGTTAAGCCCAAGTAAGGTTCTTACGGACATTTTTTTGTAGTGACAACTTTGAAATAAATTTAAAAGTTTTTTTTTCATCAAAATTAATGCAGTGGCTATTGATCAAATAATTTGTAATGTTATTTTAAACTTCACACGACAGTTCAAAAGGGTATATATAGGTTTGTCATTCCGTGTGTCGATTAAGCACTATCCGCCTCTCTGTCCGTGTGTGTGTTAAAAGCAATTTTTGAAGTCCCCGACATTGCCAAGAACAGCGTAAGGTATCAAAATATCAGAAATATTCGGGAGCAGATTCATAACTATATGAGATATGAGCAAATAAACACGACTGCGTCTATTTTTATACCCTTCACCTGTGGTGCACAAGCGTATACATATATAGCTTTCTCATTACGTTTGTAATTTCTACAATTTTTATTTCCGACCCCATAAAGTATATATTTTCTGAAAGCTTATGAATAGAGGAGTCGATTAAGCCGTGTCCGTCTGTCCATGTGATGGTTGAAATAAACTTTTAAAAGCAACCATATGTTCCTTAGATCTGTGTATGGTATCAATCCAGGAAAAAATCGCTATTCAAATTCAGCATGGTTGCACATAACTTTCTGAGATATGAGCAAATAAACACGACTGCCTCTGTTTTTTCCTATATTTTTATTACTACCAACTTGTTTAAAAAAACATATGACGTATAAGGCAACTGCATAATTAGGCATCTTAAGCTAGGCAAACATTGAAAAAAACTTGTGGTAATGACGTGCAAAAAAAGAATACAGGAAAAACAGTGGTGCGACTCACTAACTTTTAACGATCCGAGAATCGTTAAATTTGTCGACACTTGTTATTGTTTGCACTATCGACTTTGCGATTCAGTAAATACTGTTTAACGATACTCGACAACTGTAACATTAAAGTGGCATCTTTGTCATAAAAAGTGCCTAAATAAATTCACCACTAACATCCCTCATGCAGGTATTCGCCATAGCCGAGACTTAAACAAGTGGTGCTTGACTCGGGTATAAAGTTAAACTTTTTGTCGATAAAATATGTGTGACAGCGCATAGCGAAAGGGACCTAAGGGTAAAAACCGGTTTTGTTCAAGAGAGCCATTTATAATTTTACAATGGGATGTTTTTTATGTGTATGTACGTATTTCATATAAGATGAATGGTGATACAAACAATTGTTATTGCATGAAGGGTATATACGATTCGGCACGGCCGAATATACTTGTTTTTAAATATCAAAGTTTTCATGACAATAATTTAATTTACTAATTTAAGGCAGGTTATAAATAAAAATATGTATGTATGTATGTTCGTATGTGTTAAAAATTTACTGACAAAATATAATTATTTAATTTTAATTAAAAAATTTCTAAAATAAAAAGTTTTGAAGATGCACTACCCCGTATTCATTAAATTTTAAATGAGTTTGAAATATATTTCATTTTAAAATTTGTTTATAATCGAAAGCAAATGCATTGTTCGTTTAGCTTTCCTTTAAACGAAGCCAACTCTAGGTCCTATACCTTGACTTGTGGCAAAAAAGTGTCACTCTGCAATAGGTCAATGTCCACATTATAGAACTTCCATTGTAGCTGAAATGTAATGCAGTAATGGAAAAACTCGTTTTCAAGACAATGTGATAAAAAGTGTTGATGTTTTTACGACATTTGGGTTATCTTTCGACTAGACCAAGTCCAGTATGGAGTATACTAGTCGCGCTATCTACAGTGATGTTTTATGCAATTCTCTTTTGGTCTTCTCATTCGCTAAAACGAAAGTATCTAAAAATATAAAAGTTTCGTAAGCCGAGTCACAAACGCAATTTTAAAAGAAAATTTGAATTAATTTTAAATTAAGCGGACATAATTTTCAAAGCAAAATGGTTGAAAAATATGCATGTATACCAATAAAAAGCGAGTTGGAAAATTTGCTTTGTATAACATTTTTATTTTATTCATAAACCATTCCGTATCCCAAAATGAAACTTTCAGGAGTTGTAGCCAAGACGTGGATGTTTAACATATATTTTAAAAAAATGTATAATACTAGTTTACAAAAAAATTTACCGTAAAGAAAAATCAATTACAATTTGATCTTTAACCTTTGAAAATAGAAGCTAAAACTAAAGCTTGTTTTAATGCCTTTAATTCAATTCAATTCAAAGCTTCAACGAAAAATAGACCTACATATGTACATTGAAAAATTTTAAAGATATTAAAATATTTCTGAACTCATTGCGGCATATTTTTATTAAATTTTTTAACATTCAATTCACTTTAGTTCGCGAGTTAGCCGCGAAATTGGTCCTTGTTTTTACAGATTACTTAATTACTCTAGTTTTTTCACTTAGGCATATTTATTCCCCAGGTAGTTTTGATTCGTCAGCTGGTTGTTTTCCTTTATCTATTTGGAACTACACCTGTCGAACATCATAGAAAAAATAATTTTTTTTTCTTTTATATGTTAAACTTTATAAATTATACTACATATCGATGGCTACAGATAGAAAGGCCCTAACTCGTAGTTTTTACGAAATTTAATTTTTTAGTGATTCTAAAACATTTTATACAAATAGACCTCGATACAAAAATTTAATGCAATAGTATCAAAAAATAACAGTTTTAAAAGCAATTTTATAAAATAAGTTACATTATCAATATGTTATTTGTATATTTTAGTGAAGTTACATTACGATAATACAGTTTTTATTTCGTTTTACCCTCTTCTGTAAAGTTACAATTGTTCGACTTTGAGAAGTTGGCAACACTGTTTTAAATAGCGGCCATTTTGTCAGCTGTTAGGTTTTTCATTTCAGCATGAATAGACTGGCGCATGAATAACAAGGCGTTGATTCAATGAATGGGCCCAAAACAAGATTGCTGTTAATCCCGATTTCCATTGACGAATTTTGCTTAGCGATGAATCTCACTTTTGTTTAAATGTATACTTCAATAAGCAAAACTGCCGTATTTGGAGTCATGATAATCCTAAAGTTAATGTTGAGACACCGGCTTACTTCACAAATGCAGTTTGCATTGCAACATTGTAAAGAAAATTGTAATATTGTATTAAATGTTTACGAAGACTCACAAATAAAAACCACGCAAGAAATTGGCAAATAATGCGCACTGAAAAGCATTGCCATGCAGTAATGAACATGAGGCATTGCCAAAACAAATTTCATTGTTTTTTTGAACACAATGCATTGTAAGGTTACGTTTCAAACTGCATTTATGAAGTCAGCTACCATTACAACCAGAACAAGTAAGAGCGCTATATTCGGCCGTGTCGAATCTTATATCATCAATGCAATAACAGTAGTTTGTATCACCATTCATCCCATATGATATACGTACATACATATAAAAAACATACATAATATATAAAAACATCCCATTGTAAAATTATAAATTTACGTATGTATGTTAAAAAAAAAAATAAAAAAAATAAAAAAAAAAATTAAAAAAAAATTTTTTTTAAATAATTAAAATATATATAATAAATATAAAACAAAAAAAAATAAAAAAGAAAATAATAAAAATATAAATAATATATTAAATAAAAAAAATAAAACAAAAATATAAAAAAAATTTTTTTTTGGCTCAGCTGGAATTCGATGCCACGTTTTCTCTAACCAGTATACACGTTTGTATGTACATATGTATGTTGTTGTTGTAATGTTCATATCTCAGTTGTTTATGTACCGATGTTTCTGATTTTCAATACCGATCTACTCCCGAATATATCTGATATTTCAATACCTCACCCGGGTCCAAGCGATGTCGGGGGGCTTCAAAAAGTTGATTTCAACATACACACGGACAGACTGACAGTGCTTAATCGACTCCCCTATTCATAAGCTTTCAGAAAATATATACTTTATGGGGTCGGAAATCAAAATTGTAGAAATTTCACACGGAATGACAAACCTATATATACCCTTTTTCACTGTGTGAAGGGTATAAAAACGATGCTGGTTACAGTGTGCTGTGTAGCTAATGAATGAATGGGTTAAAGTAAATTAATCACCGAACTTTTCGTTCAGTTATATTCCGTTCAATGTATCTTCACATGTTTTTTATGTCAAATCTTCGTTCATTTATATGTGTTTTTTATGTTATGTTCTCTTGTTTTAGTTGAGTGTTTGTATATTAGAGCTGTGTCGCTCTTGAATGAACGGGTTAAATTGAACGAAGTGAAAAAAGAATGGGCTAAAGTTAAGTTTGTAATAATCACAAACTGTATATGTGTCCGAAAAAATCCTAACTTTATAAACACCAAGTTGTAATAATGGGCCTAGTACATTAAGCTAAAGCAAAATATACAATATACTAGTCAAAGAGCATTTGTTTATAAATAATTTAAATATTATTTATTTACAAACTAGTTTTGAATTAAATTTAATTTCTAATTTCTTCAACTAATTTACATTATTTATATAATATTTACAACCAATTTGTTTTGCATGAATTCTTAAACAAATATTTTTTGCCGACTGTCGTTCAAAAGTGAACGATTAAACGAACGGGTCAATTTTTTCAAGTCGAACGAAGATGAGCAATCACTGAAACGAACGATTTGGCACAGCTCTACAATCAGTGGTGGTCACCATAGAGCCATGATTATTGACTTTTTCGTTCCTCAATTGAACAACCATGGTGTGCAAGAGCTGAAGTTTCAACAAGACGGTGCAAGATTCCACACAGCTTGCACCGTATTTAATTTATTAATGGAAACGTTTGGTAGTAGCATTGTTTCAGACCTATAAATTGGCTTTCAAGGTCGTCCGATTTAACGCCGCTATTTCATTTTCTATGATGTAAGTATATATACTTCGATATGCCTGAAACGATTGACCACTTGGAGGACGACATTCGCTGCGTTTTACGATATACAGCTAAAAATTATGGAAAAAGTCATTGAAAACCATACCTGCAGATTAGACTACGTTCTAGCCAGGCGTGGCGGTCATATTTAAATTATAATGCAAGAAGGTCTTCTTCGAATAAAATAAATTTCATGTCAATTTAAAAAATTCATTTTTGTTTTATTTCATTTCAAAAATTATACTTTTACAAAAAATATCCTTTAGAAAAAAAAAATAAATAAATTGACTGCTGCTATTTTTCTATCTTTCATAACAAGTAAATATCTTTTAAACTTTCGTACCTGTGCTCGTAGACCTTTGCTCGTAAGACCTTTGATTTTTTTAATTTATTTATTTAACATTTAGATACATACATACTATATGCATTAATATATACCTGGTAACTGTGCTTTAATTTCATAAATTCTACTGCCATTTCGTGGATAGAACCTTGTTTCCAAGTCGCTTGCCGCTGGTTGTGATGGCGATCCTCCTATAATTGTAAAAAGATTGCGATCTAAGCATTCCTGATTAGCTCTAGGCTCTGGACATAGACGAAATTCAAAATACCTTAATATGTAATAATCAGTACAAGAAAGTAAATGTTATGATTAAATGCTTAATGAAATAAATTATTTTTAGCTTGTATCTCACCCCATATGGCTGGCGGTTAACTCTACGCGAATTGTTATTTCTGTACCAGGGTTATAACGTCGAACAATCACTCCCTGACCCCACTGGCCGCCATGTTCGTGTGGCCGTGGTTTAGTCATATCCCATGCGTCACCACATACTCCGCATTTGCCTCCATTGCGTTTCCACTGACGCGTAAAACCGCCACAATACAATTCGTGGTCATTGTAGTCGGGCGGTGTATTAAAACCATAACGCCACGCTGATGCCCGACTTGGTGGTTCGATCAGTCGACCATGACCATTACATATTTCAACATTTAAAGCAATAGCAAAAATTAGCAATATCAAATGACTTTTATTTGTACTGCTATGGCCGTGGTTAATTTTTAATTTTGCTTTGGTGAACCCGTCCATTTTAATCAGTATTGTCCTTGATTATTTTTGCATCTACAAAAAAAGAAAAAAATATCGTTCAGCATATTTTTTATCGCTCATATCTATTTTAGTATATAATTTTACGTTTGTTTTCAACAGTACGAATAATATGCACAAGCTATAAACTGATAATTATGCTGCACTACATACATCGTTATCAGATTAATTTTTAAAATTTAAAATTAAAACAAAATTTATTTATTAAAGGGTGATCCAACTATAATATACGATGTTTATTAAATGTCACACCTTAACGTCAAGTTTTTTGCCCAACTTACTTTTTGCATTTTTATACCCTTCACACAGTGAAAAAGGGTATATATAGGTTTGTCATTCCGTGTGAAATTTCTACAATTTTCATTTCCGACCCTCTAAAGTATATATTTTCTGAAAGCTTATGAATAGGGGAGTCGATTAAGCTCTGTCAGTCTGTCAGTCTGTCCGTCTGACCGTCTGTCCGTGTGTATGTTGAAATCAACTTTTTGAAGCCCCCCGACATAGGTTGGACCCGGGTAAGGTATTAAAATATCAGAAATATTCGGGAGTAGATCGGTATTGAAAATCAGAAACATCGGTACATAAACAACTGAGATATGAGCACAAACCCACGACCACCTCGATTTTTTTTTTCACAAAAACAACATTACAACAACAACATACATACATACAAACGTGTATACTGGTTAGAGAAAACGTGGCATCGAATCCCAGCTGAGCCAAAAAATTTTTTTTTTAAATTTTTTTTTTAATTTTTTTTTTAAATTTTTTTTTTATTTTTTTTTTTATTTTTTATTTAATACATTATTTATATTTTTATTATTATTTTTTTTTTAAATTTTTATTTTTTTTAATTTTTTTTATATTTTTTTTTTGTTTTATATATATTATATACATAATAATTTTTTTTTTAATTTTTTTTTTAAATTTTTTTTTAAATTTTTTTTTTAAATTTTTTTTAAATTTTTTTTTTTTTTTGTTTTTTTAACATACATACGTGAATTTATAATTTTTCAATGGGACGTTTTTATATATGTATGTTTTTATATGTATGTACGTATTTCATATGGGATGAATGCTGACACAACAATTGTTATTGCATGACTACACGTTGTGAAGGGTATATAAGATTCGGCACGGCCGAATATAGCGCTCTTACTTGTTTTGTTTGTTTCTGTTTTTGACAAATTCAACTATAGAGAAGTGTGCAATTAAACAGCGCGTTCAGATTGTTGAAATCTTTTACGAAAATGGGCATCCAAATCAAAATGCATTTTATGCACTTCATGATTCGACCAAATATGTTCACAATCGAGGGAATTGTGCAAATTCCATCAAACCGGGTCGTTAGGAAATGTGAAAACACTTGTGCATGCTCTCTCAGTTCGTTCTGCGAAAAACATTGCTGTTGTTCGAGATAGTGTAGCAGAAGAGCCGTCAACCTCGACTCGTCGTCTTGCCCATCAATTGAACATAAGCATTCAAAAAAATATGGACCATGGGATTGCAACGTACTTCAACGCCACCGAAGACGTGGCGAACATTTGGCCGATGTTTTGTTTCACACATAATTTCATAAAATGTATGTCTTTTCCCAATGGGATTAAGATTGTTGGTTTTCCCGATGACATTACTAACACAAGCATAAAGGTTATGCGCGGTTGGTTAGGATCTGTTAATTTGAGTGTATAAAATTAAGTGTGGTGTCGTGTGGTATTGAGACGAAACCATCGCTTAAAACTCTTGGAATTGTTTTAGATTGTAGTTTACCTTTAGCTGATATGTGCTGCTGGGAAGTCTTTGAAAGTATATGCTGCTCTGTCACGTATAATGCTAAATACGAGATACACGAAACATTTACACTAGAAACTCTAATATATTTTTTATTATATTATGATTATGTATGCGTCACCCATCTGTCCTGGCGCTCTCGGATTAAGGACCTTCAGGGGTATTATAAGCCCAGTGTATAGATCAGCTGCTTTGCGAGTTAACTGTGCTTTCTGGACTGTATCGGATGATGCAGCTTTGGTAATTGCAGGAATAATGCCAATTGATTTTCAGATCAGAAGCTTCTCAGATATTGCAGCGGTTGATGAGTGTCAGAGGCGATTGTCTTTGTTTGAGAAAGGAAGATGGACGTATTCTCTTACTCTTGACTTGGTCCCATGGCTCAATCTGTCACATGGGGATCTAGATTTCTATGTTACGCAGATGCTAAATGGACTTGGTTGTTTCCGGTCGGACCATGATACTTCTCCGTTTTGTGCGAGTTATGATGGTAAATTCGAGAAGAATGCTGAACACGTATGCTGATAACGTATCTTGCGCACAGTTGGGAATATGGATGTGAATATGCTAGATTGATTCTCATTGAACTTCGTAGGGTTTTAGGATCAGTAATGGGATATCATAGTTTGGGTGTTGCACTTTCCCCCTTCGATGTTTGGTAGCGAAACATTACACAGTACAACATTTTTCAGTTAATTGATTGCCAACTCAATTCTGTTAACTGTATGTGAAATAAGACCCAAAAATAAGAATTTCTGCATCATTCGTTTTGTCTTCTTACTTGCGATTTGAAGTTAGTATCGATTTGAAGTTAGTACTATCGTATAGGGGAATTTATCACGTTTTAGGCCCTGTTGTTTGACATAGCTCGACAACCACTAGCCCAATTTAGTTGAAATAAATTTTAAAAAATTAAGAATTACAATTCCCTTAATCTGTTCATATATTATTTTCCTATACAAGTAACACTTTCGAAGTTAAAAATGAATGTATGAAGGGAAAAAATTATTTTTTGCCTAAAAATTTAAATTTTTTTTTTTTAAATACATAAAAAATCCAAAATGGAAAAAAGTTTCAAGTCTAGTTATTTTTTCGCAAAGTCACATAACCTATGAGCAAAATGAGACAAAGATCATAAAAATCGATGCACGCGTTTCGCTTTTATTCGCAATTGAGTAAATGTATGACTTTCAAAAATCAGTTATAGCCACCACCCTTAAAATAAAAATAAAAATATAAATTAAAAAATAATCATGAAAAAAAAACTTTATTTATAAAAAACTTAATGAAAATGAAATAATATGCAATTTATACGCAATTATAATATGCATAAAAACAAAATTTAGAACATTTTTTCAATTATTGGCAATATCCATCCTTGTAGAAGTTGACGCTTGTGGTTCTGATGATCTTGTTTTCTTCGTAGGTTGTTCATATTCATGGTCTGAGTCTGTATCGTCATCCGAGATGCACATACTATTCAAGGGCGTGTTTCTTTCACTGTGTCCACCAATTTCAATGTCTTCATCTTCGGTGCTTTCTTCAAACTGCATAATTGTGGAACTCCACCAACAAACCTCCGCAAGCAATGCATCCAATTTTTTGCTTTTGAACCGCTTTTCAAATGGCATGGTCACCTGGTGGAACCTCTCTCCTTGTTCGCCAAAAAAGTATCGAGGTGGTGGTGCAAGAAATGCAATTTCAGCGTCATGGATGCACCGATTTTTTCGAAATAAAACAGCAACCTGTCCACTCGTTGCTGTATCTCTTCTCGCTGGACACGGTTCTTTCCTAGAACGCCTTCTATTACTTCTTTCAATGCGTTCCATGCATGTTGGTGGTCGTGATGCTCTGAAAGCAAATGTGTGAAAGAATCACTTTTGATCAATTTCCGAATATCAGGTCCATTGAGAATACCTGTTTTAAATACATAACAAAAACGAAAACAAGATCATCAGAACCACAAGCGTCAACTTCTACAAGGATGGATATTGCCAATAATTGAAAAAATGTTCTAAATTTTGTTTTTATGCATATTATAATTGCGTATTAATTGCATATTATTTTATTTTCATTAAGTTTTTATAAATAAAGTTTTTTTTTCATGATAATTTTTTAATTTATATTTTTATTTTAATTTTAAGGGTGGTGGCTATAACTGATTTTTGAAATTCATACATTTACTCAATTGCGAATAAAAGCGAAACGCGTGCATCGATTTTTATGATCTTTGTCTCATTTTGCTCATAGGTTATGTGACTTTGCGAAAAAATAACTAGACTTGAAACTTTTTTCCATTTTGGATTTTTAATGTATTTTAAAAAAAAAAAATTTAAATTTTTAGGCAAAAAATAATTTTTTCCCTTCATACATTCATTTTTAACTTCGAAAGTGTTACTTGTATAGGAAAACAATATATGAACAGATTAAGGGAATTGTAATTCTTAATTTTTTAAAATTTATTTCAACTAAATTGGGCTAGTGGTTGTCGAGCTATGTCAAACAACAGGGCCTAAAACGTGATAAATTCCCCTATACGATAGTACTAACTTCAAATCGATACTAACTTCAAATCGCAGGTAAGAAGACAAAACGAATGATGCAGAAATTCTTCTTTTTGGGTCTAATTTCACATACAGTTAACAGAATTGAGTTGGCAAATCATGTGTTGTACTGTGTTAGAGTAAATAAAAAATATTTTTATATTAAATCCATAAGTATATAGCTTCTTCAAAGTGATCGGTCAAATGTTGCAACAGTTTTTTCATTAGTTTGACTAAACGGATTTAAAAAAATTTTTTAAAATACAAAGAATTCCAAATACAATACAACATTGTGATAATTTCACAACCAAACTTAATAATAAAAAAAAAGTAATAAATATGTAAATATAATTTCCAATTTGCCTTAAATACATGCGTTTCTTTTTAGATTGAGCCCATACCTACACCATACGTAAGTTATTCTGTAAAAAAAACTTTATGATTGCTATTCCACGGATTTTTATTTGAAGGCCGTTAATTTTGTTAAAAGCTTAATTTAAATCATGTGGTAATACAACACTAATGTTTGCTTAGGGCCAGCAACACGAACCGGGTCAGCTAGTATGTATATAAATATCACATCGTTGCTAAGCCTAGACTTTAGATTTCATGTCATACGTCATTTTGTTTTTCATTGCCGACGTCATCTCTGATTTGGAATTTTCACATAGTTGACTGTATTATACTAGTCAAGCCCTTTCATTTAATATCCATAAAATAATTTGCTCCACCATTTTGTTTCAGACGCCATCTACGATTTCACACTTTTTTTTAGTTTACTACATTGTACTCGTTTGTGGGGGTTAACTACTATATTTGACTCATATATATCCCATTTAATATAGGATGCCATCTTGATTTTTTCTTTTCATAGCTCTAACTATTTTCCCTTTCATTTGGTCCCCATATTGGCTGTCTCGGTTGTAAATAAACCGAAAAATATCGATTTCCGTTTGTAAATTTAAGAAAAACACAGCAGTTGTACTTTGCTGCTTATATCTCAGTTGGTTTCAAGCCGATTTGTTAGTTCTTCTAAGAAACAAAAAAAATCCTCCACTATATAAAACTATGAGGACTATATGGATTTTAATGCGCTGAACTCAAATCCGTTGTCGGTTCTTTTCCATCAGATCGGGATTTTTTTTATGGGCGTGGCAAATTTTTTCCCCTAAATTAGTCAGATACGGAGACATATTTCATCCTAACTCGAGAACCAGTCATCCTATATAAAACACCAGTAGATGTTTTAGTTATATAAAGTTTTTCTCTATCTCTTATTGTTTTGGAATTATTCAAAAATTAATGGAGAAAAAAATTTTTTTTCGTGCAAAATTCGTAATATTTTTCAATTTAAAAATGGAATTAAAAAAACTATATAGCAAATATTCATCATTTTAAACTTTTTTCTGAGAGCTACTTATCTTGGAAATAAAAAAAGCCATAAACCATAAAAACCGGTTAAAAAATTTAGATTTTATTGTCAATTTACCGCAGGTACCCAATATTGACCAAATATGTGTAATGCAGCAAACAACGTCAGAGTGGGCGCACTAAAGCGCCTTGTAGCAACAATGAATTACAACTATTTACTTCTATTTATTTGCGTACAGCAAAAACAAATACAAGCAAAAAAAATTTTCCTGATTGTAATTTTGTAGCAACGCCTCGCTTAAAGCACCCACCCTGTCGTCACCCGTAGACAACTTCAAATTACAATAAAAAATTAAAATATTTACAGACTATTTTATTTAAAATAACACACAACTTTTGTTAGTAATTATTAATTTTTATATAGGAAACATTGTTAAAATAAAAAAGTAGCTTAAGCTGTCCATGCTCTTACTTCTACATCATTCAATTTCGTTGTAAGAACCTCATCCTTTATAAGCTGTCGTATTTGTGGACCTACAAATATTCCTTCTTTTACTTTAACATCTCTGATTCTAGGAAATTTCCTCTTAATGTATAGAAAGCCTTCACCGTCCTTGTTCATTGCTTTGACAAAATTTTTCATTAGGCCTAGCTTTATGTGAAGAGAAGGCAGAAGAGTTTGTTCTTTTTGATTTAAAGGCTCTTCTGCTGCATTTTTTCCCCAGGAATAAAATTTACTCTTTTCTGCCAAATTTTAACATTGTAGTGTTTTTCTTTTGCGCGGCTATCCCATTCACATAAGAAGCAACAAAACTTAGTATATCCACTTTGTAATCCATTTAACATTACTACGACTTTCAAATCTGCACATTCCATGAGTAATGGGAATATAAAAATTTTTTGTAGTATCATATTCATGCTACAATAGTTTTCTTTCATATTTCTTGCAAACGCGAGTGGGACCAATGAAAATTTGCTGCCATTGTGAAGTAAAACGGCTTTCAAACTTGTCTTGGATGAATCAATAAAAAGCCGCCAATCCTCAGATTTTTGACTGAAACACAGTTATCGCAAAAGTCCATCAGCATTATCACAAAATACCAAACCTTCCTCTCTGCTGAAATAACTCAAAAAGGGTTGTTCTCTATTTCGAAAATACGAGGCGTTAACGTCCTTTTGCATCAAATTCCATTCTTTTAATTGGGATGCAAGAAGCTCAGACTTATTTTTTGAGAGCCCTAATTTACGAGCTAAGTTATTTATATCAGTTTAATTCGGAAAACAAGGTTTACTCGTTGGACTCCCAAATGAATGCGAAGAAACACCCATGCTGGCGTAAGTGGATTCAGTTGCTGCAGAAAGCCCATCTTCTTCATCGTCTGTAGGAGGCAATGGAGGTAAAAATGTACTTGTAAACTGGTAAACTTGTCGTTTGACGCATGAAGTATTTGGATATGTAACTTTATTTTTTGGTTTTTTTCGTAAACCCACGTTTTTTAGTATGGCAAAAGTAGCAATCGTTTTGATGATTTTGTGGTTCACTCCAAATCGCTGGCTTCATAAACGGCAAAGACCTTTGACTTCCTTTTACACAACCTCTTAAAGAACTTGCACAGCTACTACAACACATTTGTGGCAGCCAATTTTTATCTCTATCATCGATAGGAAACCCAAAATAACGGCGATAAGCAACTTTAACCTTGAAAGATATTGTCTCCCGTTGAGAACTTAAAGTTAGATTGCCACAAACGAAACAAAATAAATTTGGAGATTTGTTACAAGTCCTTGACATTTTGTAATATGAAAGCGTTTGTGGATTCTTTAATTGCTTTATTTCTTTACACAATAACGAAGTACACTATAAGATCTATTTACTGTTGCCGATTTTAACCGCACGATATTCAAATTAAAAGTGACTCACTTATTGTCCTTTAGCTTCTGTACATTACAATAAATACTAATGTTCTTAATTTGAAATCACAGGTAATTGAAAAATACTGTTATGAATTTTAATTCCAAGAACTATGCAAAATACCGTTGTACTTTAGTTCCATTATCTGCTCACCTAACGAAATGCTATATCATATGTACGGCTGGTTGCATTACAATATTGGGTACCTGCGGTAAATTGACAATAAAATCTACATTTTTTAACAGATTTTTATGGTTTATGACTTTTTTTATTTTTAAGATAAGTAGCTCTCAGAAAAAAGTTTAAAATGTCGAATATTTGCTTCATATTTTTTTTAACTCCATTTTTAAATTGAAAAATATTACGAATTTTGCACGAAAAAAAATTTTTTTCTCCATTAATTTTTGAATAGTTCCAAAACGATAAGAGATAGAGAAAAACTCAATTCAACTAAAATAAATAGAATTTTGTTAGACATCTACTGGTGTTTTATATTGGATGACTGGTTCTCGAGTTAGGATGAAATATGTCTCCGTACTTGACTAATTTAGTGGAAAAAATTTGCCACACACATAAAAAAAATCCCGATCTGATGGAAAAGAACCGACAACGGATTTGAGTTCAGCGCATCGAAATCCATATAGTCCACATAGTTTTAATTAATGGGAAGACAAAAAATAATGTTTTGTAGAGCAGTGCAATTAGCTTTATCCTTCCGCTGAACGAATATGGTTGTGTATACGCTTCGCTAAGTGGGCCTGCGATCGACTTACAAAAGATGCCGATTTTGCCAAAAAAAAATCATCTTTTCAGATGAAGCTCATTTTGATGTTGGCGGGTATGTAAACAAGCAAAATTGTCGCATTTGGGGCACACGAGTCACTTTTTGGTGCGGATTTTGGTCCAGACGCATAATTGGGCCATTTTTCTTCGAAAATTTTTAAGGGGCCGTTACAGTCAATGGCGATTGTTATCGGGCCATGTTGAACGAATTTTTGTTCACAAAAATTGAAGAGGAGGATATTGGCAACATTTGGTTTCAACAGGCCGGCGCTACGTGCCACACAGCCGAAGCTACACTCGATGTTTTGCGCCCTGTTTCAAAAAAAAAGTTATTCGGCGGATCCTTTATTTTAAAAATATATATTTTTTCAAATATTTTATAAATAGTAACAACCGTGTCTATAAATTAAAAAAAAACAGAGGCAGTCGTTTTTATTTGCCTATATCTCAGAGAGTTGTGGGGTCATTATGTTGATTTCCAAAACCTATCTGCTCCCAAATGTTTCTGATATTTTAATACCTTACACTTGATGGTGTGGGGGATTCCAACAACACGGACAGAAAATATATACTTTATTGGGTCGGAAATTAATATTATAGAAATTTCACATGTAATGACAAACCTATATATACCCTTATACATTGTCATGTGATGGGAATAATAAATAAATGAATGTGCAAAAACTAGTTTATACCCCTAATAGAAGCATGGAGAACTTATTAAATCTATAAAATGTTAAAATACCTGAAAACAATGTATAAATCGACAAAGGAAATCTTTAAAAGTATAATTAAATTTATTATATTATACGCAATCAAAAACAAATGAGATTGTAACATTATTATATACATACATATGTAAGTACATTAAAGAACTTAATCTAGCTACAAATTTTTTCTGGTAGTGGCAATAGCTTAAAAATTGTTTTCCATGGCACAATGTTAAATTTTGTTAATTTTGTGTGTATATTATATGTAAATACTTGATTATTATTTCAAAAATAATTTTGGGGTGTGAGACCACCCCCAGAATGTTGTAGTTACACCCATGGCAATATTTTAAATAATTCATACTTCGCCATATCTTGGGAAAGTTGCAATATTACATAAAAAATCACTCGCAATAACATTGTATTGATCATGTAAGACTATCTTTTTAATACATATTAACTTAATAAATTTTTGGTCTCAACACGAATAAAAAGTCAAACTTTGTATTAATTATACATGATTTGTATATTGCACCACTATTATTTAAAATAATAAATCGTTGTTATTGAATAATAAAAACTTATAATTAACATAAAAAAAACTAAATAACTTAAGAATTTCATTAATCAACTTGCATGTTTACCTGTTAAGGTCTAACAAATAATAATAATTGTCATTTTAAAGTAAATTTAAATGTACAACGTTATATTCCCTGCAGTTAAATAATAAACTAATACGAATATCGAAATAAAATGGTTTTCTTACGATAACATTTGTTAGCAGCAAAAATCACCTTTAAATAAAAATATGTATGCGAATTATAGTGATTTTAACGCGTTTAACAGAAGTCTGTTTTTGGTTTTTATACCCTTCACACAGTGAAAAAGGGTATATATAGGTTTGTCATTCCGTGTGAAATTTCTACAATTTTCATTTCCGACCCCATAAAGTAAATATTTTCTGAAAGCTTATGAATAGGGGAGTCGATTAAGCTCTGTCCGTCTGACCGTCTGTCCGTGTGTATGTTGAAATTAACTTTTTGAAGCCCCCCGACATAGGTTGGACCCGGGTAAGGTATTAAAATATCAGAAATATTCGGGAGTAGATCGGTATTGAAAATCAGAAACATTGGTACATAAACAACTGAGATATGAGCAAAAACCCACGACCACCTCGATTTTTTTTCACAAAAACAACATTACAACAACAACATACATACATACAAATGTGTATACTGGTTAGAGAAAACGTGGCATCGAATCCCAGCTGAGCCAAAAAATTTTTTTTTTAAATTTTTTAAAATTTTTTTTTATTTTTTTTTTTTTAGTTGTTATTTAATATATTATTTATATTTTTATTATTTTTTTTTTATTTTTTTTTTTAATTTTTTTTTTAAATTTTTTTTTAAATTTTTTTTTTTTTTTTTTTTTTTTTGTTTTTTTAACATACATACGTGAATTTATAATTTTACAATGGGATGTTTTTATATGTATGTTGTTATATGTATGTACGTATTTCATATGGGATGAATGGTGACACAAACTACTGTTATTGCATGACTACACGTTGTGAAGGGTATATAAGATTCGGCACGGCCGAATATAGCGCTCTTACTTGTTTTTTATCGGGCTTATAACACACTTGCATTTTCGGATTTTGACAATCCCAAAAGATACTCTTTTTATAAAAGCATCAATGATTTTAAGAACATCGTTCTATAATTGTTATTCAATACTTGTTTCCGAAATCAAAAGGTACTCTAGCGATAGTTCTGATTTGGATTTATATTTTTTCATTTATAGTAGAATTTTGTTGTATGCCAAATACCTGCAAATATTATACAGATTTGTTTTGCTACATCTGTGGGGCTATAAAGAACTTTTAGAGGTTTGCTTGAAAGAAATCGAAAGCTATTGTCTTCTATTACCCAATGACGTGAATTACAAAATCATGAAAATTATTGTTACTTCTGCATGACGGCAACGCATTTAAGAGAAGAACTAAGAACAAAAATATATACATATTTAAATATTATATCTGTCCAACGACTAGTTTTTCAAAGCAATGAGGCTTTACCTATCTCCAGTGCCTTCCGACAGTGATGAAATTGTTAATGATCAATTTATTTCTTCCATACCCCCAGCGTGTCCTAACAGCTTAAAAATGGTAAATGATAAAGATATTTTCTCTGTACGGACTGCATCCAGTTGCTATTCTATAGTTGCTTATTCATCTACATAAACAAGTTCATCGAGAAACCCTAAATATATTAAACATTATGACCTGAATGATCTTTTTTGAGATTAAGGATAATCAAAATCATAGTCTCAACTTCTTGGCTAAAAACATTTTTTCGAAAAAAAAAACAAAAAAACTCTCTGGGATATTTCAGCTCTTTGTTGTTTAATTTAAGATTTGCTCTAAAGCCGTTCTACTTCACAATAGCAATAAATAACTATCAAAACATAAAGAAAACCACGCTAATTTTCAGTTATTATTCGATAAAATTAAATACCCACAGTACTCATGGAACATTTGTGTTTATACGAAAGCTGTAGCTATACTTACTGGATTACGAACGTCATTTACCAAGGTCAGTTGTTTTTTATGTCGATGGAGCAGTCGTGTAAGAGATCAACACTACAAAAAAATTGGTCAGGAAGAGCAAGCCTAATTCTAGGCGACAAATGCTTATCTGAAGAATCTTTAGTTCAGAGATATTTCTACCACCTCTTCACATTGAAAAACTTTATAAAAACGATGAAATGGTATAGTACAGGCTTCTAATATCTTAAAACTAAATTCCCTTGAAATATTGATCAAAGAGTTCTGATGATAATACCGTAGCTGGTTTCGGAAATACATTCAACTCGGCAAACAATTTCAAAATTATATAAGTTTAAATGCCGTTTTTGAATCTAATAAGCATTGTAATAAAATTCCCTTGAATTTGCGACATAAAACTAAAAGAAAAAATCATTCTAGGTCAACAAATTCGAGAGATTATGAAGGACGCAACCTTTGAAATAAAGTTGAATAAAGTGGAAGAGCATGGGCGGCTTTTGTAGGAAAATACAAAGAAAAGGTCACATTTAATGCTTGCAGATTCTTGTTGGTCGAATCTATGAGAAAGATCAAGGTATATTAACTCCAGTTAGACGCACCATGTATTTTGTTGCTACAAAAAAACTTCCTAAATGTCAAAACAAAACCTGAAATAGCTGATAAAAGTAGTAGCAAAATGTTAGTATATAAAAATATTTATGATACATATTTACACATCTAATCAAAAACAAGGTATGTAAACGAACAAAAAAAGGTAAACAAATTTTGACATTTGGTAAGAGAAATACATAAACAAAGCAATGATCAGCTGTGGACTTAAGTCTACCTGGAGTAAATATACCTTGGAGAAAGACCAACTGAATATATGAAAAAAAAAACAAAATTATTAGTTCTAGTTAAGAAAAATAATATAAATAACAGGTTTGGCATTTTAACATGAACAGACTGACGCCTGAACAACGCTTCCAAATTGTGCAAATTTCGAAAATCATGATTCTCTTCGAAATACCGTATTCCATTTTACGGTCAACATAATCGTCCATTACTATTGTTTGAATGGATATATCAATAAAAAAAACGCCGTATTTGGAATCATGATAATCATCAAGTGTATGTGGAAACCATTACATACAAAAAAACTGACTGGTTTGCTTTATGAGCTGACGGAATAATTAATCCGCTATAGAGTTATGATTACTGACTTTTTCGTTTATCATCAATTGAATATCCATGATGTGCATGAACTGCGGTTTCTACAAGATGGCGCAACATGTCACACAGCTTATGAGACAATTGATATATTAAAGGAAACGTTTGGTAACCGCAAGATCGTGCGATTCAATGCCGCAAGATCGTGCGATTTAACGCCACCAGACTATCTTCTGTGGAAATATGTGATGTCGCTAGTGTACGCCGAAAAACCCGATATGATTGACAACATGGAGGACAACATTTACCACGTTACTGCCGATATATGGCCACATATGTTAGAAGAAGTAATCAAAAATTCTACCTCCAAATTAGACTGCGTCCGAGACAGACGTGGCGGTCATATTTCAGAAGTCATATTTAAATTATAATGGTAGTAGATTATCATTCAAATAAAGTATATTTCATGTCAATTAAAAAAATGTATTTTTTATACTTTTCACACGTCAGTGTAAAACGGTATACATATGTATGTATATGGGTTTGTCATTCCTTGTAAAATTTCCACAATATTCATTTTCGACCCCATAAAGTAAATATTTTCTGAAAGCTTATCAAAAGGGGAGTCGACTAAGATATATCCGTCACTCCGAGTAGATGTTGAAATCCACTTTTTGAAGTCCCCCGACATTGCCAAGGCCCATGTCAGGCATCAAAATATTAGAAATATTCGGGAGAAGATAGGTGTTGGAAATTAGCATAATTGCCTATAACTTTCTGAGTTATGAGCCAATAAACACGACTGCTTCTGTTTTTTCGCTTATTCTTACCACAAAAATTGAAATTTTCCGGCCCTTGTGTAATTTATAGGCAAGGTTGTTACTACTTAAAAATTTGATATGCCTTTGGGGATAGTCATTTTGGACAAATTGGTTGCTAATCGGCAAAGTTATAGGCAAAAATTATTTGAAAAAATATATATTTTCTTAAATATATATTAAAATTTTTTAACCTCATAAATAATTAATTTCTAACAATTCGGTTTGAAACCAACTGAGATATAAGCACCAAGCACAAACGAAAATAGATATTTTTTTAGTTTCTTTACAACCAAGAGATCTAGTGATGGGCATAATCTTTCTTTTCAGTGAATCGTTCATGATCGGTCAGAAAGACTTGCTGAAGTATTTCATTCTTTTCTTTCATCTTTCTTTAAGAAAGATGTAAAATGAATGATTGAAACAAGGCAAAGAATACATAACAGTTGGTTTTTGTTTATAAGAAAATAAATGCAAAAACTGAAATTGCTGGTACAAAGCGAATAATAAGTACCAATAATTAAATAAAAATAAGTTCAATTCAAAAGTTTTTATTAGTAATAAATAGACACATACATATTTAAAAAAAACACAAAATCAAAATCTGTATTCCGGTTAGAATTTGGCATATAAATTCAAAAATAGATTTTGATGTCTAGCTAAAAGAAAAGGCAAAAAATATTAAAAAAAAATTAACAGGCGTATACATATATAAAATCGGGAAAATTAATAAGCATTATCTTAATCTTATTTGAATCAAATTAAAAAACAATGATCCTTTTTTGAATGAAATTATAATTCAATTTTTTTATACAATTTTTAAATACAATTAAATTAATTTTTTTATATTTCGCTACTCCTTCACTTAGCATTATTAGGAAAATAAATACTATCGCTATAACAAAATGATCTTTAAAATTTGTGTGCGCTAAAAATCGTATAATTTATTATGAAAAGAATTTATATTTAAAATTATATTTTGGGCAAACATAAATATATATTAAACAAATTTAGTTTCTTTTTTGAATAATTCATAGTTTCATTAAAAAAAGAGATCTTTCTTTCATAGTTTTGGTACAAATACATACTATGTATACACATACACATACTATGTATACATTGAGATGCAAACAAATTAAAAGATTTGGTTTGGCAACAATTCAGCAAATTGTTATGGCAACATCGTAATCTACATACATTTTTGACTGACTGAAATGTGTGAAACATGAAAAAACAATGAAAGATTTGAAAGAAAGAGTACGAACTATTTCATATCTTTCACCTTACTGAATCGTTCAATTGAAATATTTCTTTCATGACCGACACAACTCTAAAGAGATCCAATATCGGGAATAAACTGAAAGAGCTTGACTATATATGAAAAGAAAAAAATCCAAGATGGCGTCCTAGGTTAAATGGCGAATATATGAGTCAAATATAGTAGTAACGACTTTGTCCCCTTTAACTCCCACAATACTAGTATCGAAAAAAAATGTAAAATCTAAGATGGCGTCTGAAACGAAATGGAGAAGCGAATTTTTTTTAACCCCAATAATATGGGTATCAAATGAGAGCGCTCGACTATTTGAATTCAGTTAACTATATAAGAATTCAAAATCAAAGATGGCGTCGGAAATAATAAAGAAAATAGCGCATTGCATGAAATCTAATATCTAGGCTAAGCTATGATATGGTCTTGAGAGTGAAAGGTATTATCAGGTATTATTATTATATGCACTCTTACTTGTTTTATGCCATTTTGTTTTTTGCAGACCAGTGTAATGTAAAACGCAGTTGAAGCTTTAAACTCAATTCAAGATCTGCAGGGTAATAATTGTGGTTTTTTATTACTAAACAATTCATGTCACGTTTAACAAAATTGAAAAAAAGAAAGTAGTTTGTGTATAAGGCATTTCCCAAAACTTTTGGGTCTTAATTAAAAGTGCAAGTGTGTTGAAATGTACAGATGTAGTAAGATCTGTTATGTGACTTGCAATTTTAATAGACAAAGATTTTTCTGAATAATTGTTCTGCAATTTTTTAATGTTTTAATAATATAGCCTTTTGTAGAATTTAAAAAAAAAATATCTAATAAGCATATTTTACGTCACATTTTATTGTTAGATTACACAAATTAACAATATCTTGGGAACAAAAATGTCCATTAGGGTAGCTGCACAAAGCTTTATTTAATTTATTAATTTAATTAATTTTTTATTAAATTTTATTCTAAAAGCTATGTTTTACCCAAAATAAAAATAATAGATTTTTTTGTTGAACTTAATCATTTCAAATTTAAATAAAACAAAATAACTTTCGTTAAAATATTTTAAAAACGTGAGTGGAAGCAAGATGTACCTTTATACCGCAAATAGTTAAGACTTTGCAATGATTAAGATGTCGAAAGTAATTGGTTAAGAATTTTTAAATAAAAGATCATACTGGCGAAACTTTTTTTTGAAATGTTAATACTATTTTAAAAACTCATTTATATTTATTAGGATTTCCAAATAGGATTCGCAAAAAAAAATTCGGGAAATTAATTATCAATTATTCTTTTTACAAAATAGGATATTAAAAAAAATACAAATTTTAATAACTACTATTCTTACGCTAACTGATGACAGGACAAAGCTGGTGATAATATTAAAAATAACTTCAAACAAAGAAAAGGGTAGCATTTGGTAAATTTCATTTTTAATTCGTTGTGGTAAGGAAATATGAAAAAGGCATCCCGTCATTACTCGGATATAATTAAAATAATATGATCATGTTAGAATTCAGATATCAAGCAACCTGTGTTCATATCAGCTCACAATTTTAATGTGCTTGGGTCGCCAACTATATATACATAATACATACATTTTTGCAAGAAATTGTAAATATCACATATGAAACCAAATTGGAATGCCTTACGTAGGAGCATCTTACAGAGCAGGACGTAATATTTATGTTAACATTCTTGACTTGTCATTGGTTTATATTTTTATTTATGCTTCCTTCTGTAAATATTTCCCTTCAATGTCGTTAGTATTTACAGTAGCTTTATGTCTTTTCTTGTTTATACCCTTCACCTATGGTGCACAAGGGTATATAAAGCCTTGTCATTCCGTTTGTAATTTCTACAAATTTCCGACTCCATAAAGTATTGATTTTCTAAAATCGTATGAATAGAGGAGTCGATTAAGCACTGACCATCTGTCTGTCCGCCCGTCTGTCCGTGTGTTGGTTGAAATTGGTTGGTTTATAAGCAACTATATGTTCCTCAGATCTGTGTATGGTATCAATCTTTTGGAAATATCCGGGAATGAATCGCTATTGAAATTCAGCACAATCGCCCCATAACTTTCTGAGATATGAGCAAAAACCCACAACCACCTCGTATTTTTTACAACAACATACAACACATACATACAAACGTGGTATACTGGTTAGAGTGAGCCAATTTTTTTTTTTTTATATTTTATATATTATTTATATTTTTATTATTTATATTTTAATTATTTTTTTTTTTTTTTTTTTTGTTATTTTTTTATATATATTTTTTTTGAAACATACATACGTAAACTCAATTTATAACCTTACAATGGGATGTATATGTATGTACGTATTTCATATGAGATGAATGGTGATACAAGCAATTGTTATTGCATGACTACACATTGTGAAGGATATATTAGATTCGGCACGGACGAATATAGCACTCTTACTTTATTGTTTTAATTTTTTTTTTATGGTGAAAGTTTTTTAATGGAAAACTGAGAAAATTGCTTACTATTCATTTGATAAAAATTTCTGTAATACGTGTTTACGTTTTATATACTCAAATAACAACAACAGCGACGATAAAAACAAAAATATATAAATAAAAATCGCAATAAATAAAAAATCTGGCAGATTTTTTAACTTAAACTATTCAATAAGACAACAAAAACGGACTCAAAATAAATGTTGTCAATATTTAGAGGTAATCTTAAGATTAACTATGCATCAACTATTGCCAATTAAAGGCCATTCGATCTGACAGCTCTAATAAAATAGTCAAAATGAATAATATATATATACTAGCCAAACCCGGCGCACGTTGCTACGCCCCTTAATGAATCGAAATGCATTCTGAACTTTAATTGAATATCAAGTGCAAAAGCCTAAATATTATAATTTTTTTTATGGGCGTGGCATTGCCCACTTTTCTAATCACGAAATTGTAAAGTCATCACAGCTCAATATGTGTGCAAAGTTTCAGAAGAATCGGACCAGTGCAAAAATTATCAAAATTATAATTGTTTTTATGGGCGTGTCCCTGCACACTTTTCTTATCACGAAATTCTAAAGTCATAACAGCTCAATATGTGTGCAAAGTTTCAGAATAATCGGTCCAGTGCAAGTACCTCAAAATGATACCTATTTCTTATGGGCGTGGCACTGCCCACTTTTCTAATCACGAAATTATTAAGTCATGACAGCTCGATATGTGTGCAAAGTTTCAAAAAAATCGGTTTGGTGCAAGTACCTCAAAATTATAACCTTTTTTTATGGGCGTGGCCCTGCCCACTTTTCTAATCATGAAATTATATGGTTATGACAGCTTAGTATGTGTGCAAAGTTTCAGAAAAATCGGTTCAGTGCAAGTACCTCAAAATTAAAATTTTTTTAGGGGCGTGGCCCCGCCCACTTTTCTTATCACAAAATTATTTAGTCATGACAGCACAATATGTGTTCAAAGTTTCAGAAAAATCGGTCAAGTGCAAGTAGCTAAAACTGATAACTAATTTTTATGGGCGTGGCCCCGCCCACTTTTTTCCACCCATAAACACTCCCTGGTATGTGTACAACAACTTGCCAAAGTTTGAGTCCGATCGGTTTTACAGTTTCGGAGTCTATAGCTAACACACACACACACACACACACAGAGTTTCACTTTTATATATATAGATATCCTTTCTTGGGTTGTTTTTAATGTCATCAAAACAAAAACTACTACCACTATCAGCGATTTTTTTTTTTTGGTAATTTACATAAAGAAAAAATTAGAAAAATATTAGCTGTTTTGAAAAATGAAACTGTTGGAATGACAAAAAATAACCATTCAGCACGCAACTTTGCTAAGGTATTGGAAACAGCAAATAGTACTTAAATTAAGAAAAATAATAAATACAAATACACTAGAAGCAAAAAAAATCCCTGCCAAGTTTTACTAACAGTGGTGCTAGAGCCATGATGTATTTATTGGTTAACAAACAGGTAGCAAAATACAAACTTCACTATCGAAAGGAAAATGAAAATATATCTTAAATTTTTTAAACACTACAAAGTTGGAGTGTGGAAGATTTGTAAACGATTAAACCAAAATTTTAGATTTTCAGTTCAATGGCAAAGACTACGTACTACTGTCACTGCAGGTACCGAACTTAAAAAAAAGTCAGTAAATAGAGAAGTATTTAGGTTAAAGCTTGATTGTTTGGAACTGTTTTATTTGGTAGCATTTTGATCCATTAGGGATAACTGATAGTGTATTGAGAAAAAAAAGTGTCTGTGTATCTTAGAATACATTTTAAGCGAGTTTGTACAACAGAATGCTTAAATCGATAAATTGGTCTAAAGTATTTCACTCAATAAATGCCTAATTAAAGCAAAGAAGCTTTGGAAAAGTACTGAAAACTTCGATGTTAACAGATTCTTTTCACGTGCAACAAAATTAATTTTTAAATAGATTGCCTTAATCTTAATTTGATTTTGTTTTTTTTCTTATTTGTTGTATTATTACCTTTAATGAAAAAGCAAGACCACTTATAGCTTATTTCATATCAAAAGTTTATATCGGTTTTTTAAAATAGTATTAGAAAATTTTATATTCACTTTTACTTGCCACTGTATGTTTTAATATTTGTATGCAGATATATATGCGCAAGCATCATTTATTAAATATAGATACGAAATATATGTATTTATATAAACATGCATTTGTATATACACACATACAAATAACTGAGTTTTTTTAATAATAAATACTACCACTGTTGCCAACTTTTTCCCAAAAAATATGGCTAAACTATGTAGAAAAATAGCTAGAAAATAGCTAACAATTAAAAATATTCAAATTTTTTGCGATAAATCGCTTTTTTTACTATCAAGTTCTTGCATAAATGTATCCAAAAATATCCAACTTTGCGTAATTTTATTTGATTATGCGCAAATTTTTTAGTTTTGTTAAATAATGACAGAAAGGAAAAAGGCAGCTTTTATTAATAAGAAGAAATGTACATACATATGAATGAAAGTATGTGAAGAAATTTAAGAAATATATGTGCACATTTAGTTATATTTAAATTAAGAAAATTACGTTTATAAAGTGTTACTAATTAAGTTATTTGTTTAATATGCATATTGAAGTTGTACCCAAAGACATTTTGAGATTTATCCACTAAAAATCTAAAGCCAATAGTCTAGATTTCTACTTTTATATCTAAAATTGTTACCTAGTCTTCCTAATGCTGATTTGGTTACTTTTTAATTGCAGCTGTGGCATCAGCAACTTTAGCCAAGCTTTGAATTGTTGGTACAATTTGTTGTTTTTCCACACTAAAGTAAATTATTACAATACCTATAGTAAATAAATTATTTACCTTAGATTTATAAACAACGTAGATTTCTCATTTAAAAAATACATGCCTACTAACTTGATGACACCATCGTCTATTACCTTATCTCCTAATATACTATATTTAGATCCGTATACATATATCATTTCCAAATTCTATTGCGAAATGGTGCGCTAAAACATTTTGGTTCTATGAATATGTATATGCGCTACGAAATTTTTGATTATATTTTGATCCCATTTCTCTAAGATTGGTTTTTTGATATATTTTGACTTATTCACAAAAAAAAATTTTAAATAATATTTTTGTATAATTCACTAAAACTTCTAAAAAAAATAATGCAACGTTTAATTAACATATTATTTAAAAAAAAAATATTCGAGTTATAAAATTTGGAAGGTAAAATTGTTTTTTGAATTTTTATGCATATGCTTTTTGGCAAAATCTGTATAAAAAATATATTAAAAATATCATTCACCTTGCAATGTACAAATAAATTGGTAGCAACTCTCAAAGAATGTTGAAAACAAATGTAGTTAAAACACGTTAAAAACCAGCAATGTAATCACAAACAATTTTCAGATTTCCCACTAACAGCTAAATCAAATATATATAAAAATCGCTAGATTTGACGAGAAAATAGCTGAAATGAAAACAGTGTATACGACACAAATGTATGTATACTTATTAAGGTAAGTGTGTACTTCTGTGTGTACATTAATAGTTTTTTTTTTAAATAATAAATTAATTGGATAAACTAAGTTAAGTGCATTATTTTGCCAATTATTACCTCCTTATTGATTTTATTTTTAACCGGTCATTCACTTATTCATTCCAGTAGTATTTTAACAACTATACAAATTAACAATATTATTATTTATACAATTTATAACATTAAATAAAAGTAACCGCAATCACAAAGTTGGGTATTAAAAAAAAAGGAAGTTTGCGTTATATCAAATATTATTGAAAAACAAGTAAGAGCGCTATATTCGGCCGTGCCGAATCTTATATACCCTTCACAACGTGTAGTCATGCAATAACAGTAGTTTGTGTCACCATTCATCCCATATGAAATACGTACATCTATATATATAAAAGTGAAACTCTGTGTGTGTGTGTGTGTGTTAGCTATAGACTCCGAAACTGTAAAACCGATCGGGCTCAAACTTTGGTAAGTTGTTGTACACATACCAGGGAGTGTTTATGGGTGAAAAAAAGTCGGCGGAGCCACGCCCATAAAAAATTAGTTATCAGTTTTAGCTACTTGCACTTGACCGATTTTTCTGAAACTTTGCACACATATCGAGCTGTCATGACTAAATAATTTCGTAATAAGAAAAGTGGGCGGGGCCACGCCCCTAAAAAAGTTTTGATTTTGAGGTACTTGCACTGGACCGATTTTTCTGAAACTTTGCACACATGTTGAGTTGTCATAACTATACAGTTTCGTATTTAGAAAAGTGGGCAGTGCCACGCCCATAAAAAAAGGTATCATTTTGAGGTACTTACACTGGACCGATTTTTCTGAAACTTTGCACACTTATTGAGTTGTCGTGACTATACAGTTCCGTAATTAGAAAAGTGGGCAGTGCTACGCTCATAAAGAAAAAGTTATAGTGTTTAGCTTTGCACTTGATATTCGATTAAAATTTAGAATGCGATTAAAATTCATGAAGGGGCGTAGCAACGCGCGCCGGGTTTGGCTAGTACATATATAAAAACATCCCATTGTAAAATTATAAATTCACGTATGTATGTTAACAAAACAAAAAATAAATAAACAAAAAAATATAAAAAAAAAATTCAAAAAAAAATTTAAAGAAAAAAAATTAAAAAAAAAATTATTATATATATAATATATATAAAACAAACAAAAAATAAAAAAAAAACTTAAAAAAAAAATAATAAAGATATAAATAATATATTAAATAAAAAATAAAAAAAAATTTTTAAAAAATTTAAAAAAATATTTTTTTGGCTCAGCTGGGATTTGATGCCACGTTTTCTCTAACCAGTATACATGTTTGTTTGTATGTATGTTGTTGTTGTAATGTTGTTTTTGTGGAAAAAAAAATCGAGGTGGTCGTGGGTTTTTGCTCAGTTGTTTATGTACCGATGTTTCTGATTTTCAATACCGATCTACTCCCGAATATTTCTGATATTTTAATACCATACCCGGGTCCAACCTACGTCGGGGGGCTTCAAAAAGTTGATTTCAACATACACACGGACAGACGGACAGACTGACAGAGCTTAATCGACTCCCCTATTCATAAGCTTTCAGAAAATATATACTTTATGGGGTCGAAAATGAAAATTGTAGAAATTTCACACGGAATGACAAAGCTATATATACTCTTTTTCACTGTGTGAAAGGTATAAAAACGGTTTGAATTATCCGTTTTTTTATACGTAAAAAAACGTAATATTTATTTAAGATTAAAATTAATATTCCTATAATCATTATTCGCCATTAGTGACCACCATTATCATAATCATGATTTTTATTTTGGCTATTCATTATTCCTTTCATCCGCTAGTTTATGTTTTGTTTAAAAAGCTGAAAATTTAACGCAATAAAAAATTTCACGTACTATGAAAGATAAATGAGTAGGCTTTTTACAGAAATCGACAACGTGTTCAAAACCAAATTAATGTTGCCTAGAAACGGAATAAGTAAGCTGTTTGACAGCACAATGCTCATTTTATTAAACAGAGTTATTTTGCTAAATTTACTGAAGATAAAAAGAAATTTCTAAACACAAACTATTCAAGTAAAAAAACTGTAATTATGTTATGGACGACATTTTGGATTTTTTAAATTGACTGTATTCTACAGGTCAATTTCTTCCATTTAACACCTATTTTATATATCAATATAACGGGGATTTAGAGGAAAAATTATTATATACTATATTTAATATACTTATATATTTGCCATTTTGTTTCGCAAACCATCTTGGATTTTAATTCTTTTTTGACAATAAAATTAAGGATGTTAAAGGGGGTAGATTTGTCTCGTATATCTGTGACTTTCAAAGGCAATCGCGTATGTTCGTTTTTGTTGATTTTGAGTTATTTATTTCTATACTGCTTAATCTTACATACTTTTTTACATGGTTCGTAAAAATTACATGTTCCAACAGTTATATCGATGTAAAAATTACGTGATTGTAAAAATATCTAAAACAAGATGAACGAATTCCAAAATTAACCGGATAAAAACGTATGTTTGTTGGGGTAATATCGAAGCAAAACACTACTATTTCGGAACCTTTTCGACCACCTTTACTTCAAGATGATTTCATGGTTACGTCCCCCAAAGCAATCACATTTAATGTGTGCCTACGTGTGATCCTCAGTCTCCGTAAACTTTTTAAATTCAAAGTCCAGGATATTCATATGTCTCTCCAATAAAGATACTGATGGCATCGGCATCTTAATACGAACATGCCCAGAAGAATACAGTAAAAATTTAAAAAATAGTAATTACGGCCCCATCACACAATCCACACAATGTGTATATCAAAATAAAGGGCTTTAGAAGTAGAATAAAGTAAACAATGAAAACGTCAAAATCCAAAATGGCGCTCTAAACAAAATGGTGCAACGTGTTTTTTCTCAATCCCATCAATATGTGTATCAAAATGAAAGGGCTTGACTAGTAGAATACAACTAACTATGTAAAAATTCAAAATCAAAAATGTCGTAATAAAGCAAAACAACGTCTAACATTAAATCTATTGCTTAAATCTAAGATCAGCAGCGATGTGGTTACTTTACCTACATACATGATGGTGAAGGGTATTATCAGATTCGGCACGGCCGAATATAGCACTCTTACTTGTTTTTCTTTTGTTGTGTTGTGTTTATTGCAAAATACGTTTGTTTCTTCAGTCGTTTGTTTGTTTCACTCTTCTTCTTAACAAAGATAAAAATACAAAAACAAAAAAAGTAGTTTTAGCTGTTTTTAACCATAAAGAAAAATTTGTCTTTTGTTTTTTATTTGTATATGTAAGTCATTGACAATAAGTTTTGATGTTCATTCATTTGTTTTGTTTATTTACTTAAAACTGTTACACATTTGTAACAATTGTTACAAGAAAGTGTTCATTAACTCAAAGAATTTCCAAGGAAAGAGATTTTGGATAGTGAAATTTTTACTTAAAAGATTTTTTTATCAGCTATTTTGTGTTTATATTTACAAAACAAGTTTTCTACAAGAAATTTAAAAATACAAAATTTTTAAAAAAACTTTAGAAATTGTAATTATTGTGAATTTTTCAATTTTTAAATTTTTTTGTATGTATGTATGTACGAAGGTAAGTATTTTTATATTCTTAGAGTTGCAAATATTACGATTCCATTCCATTATTAAAGTAGATATTCCAAGAAGATTTCAAATAAAAATATATTTACAAAATTGAATATCCTAATTTTGAAAAACTTATAAAATTAAGATTCTTTATTTGCAGGGTATGTATGTGGACATACAAAAAACAAATCACAGTAAAATCAGATTACACTAACATTTTTTAATATTGATCCGTTCGCTTTTAATGTTGAATGCATAGACAATTTTATTACACGTTTGTGGATTTTACTACCCAGAAGAAGGATTTTGAAAATTTTGCTCTAGTTTTTTTAAGGCCCACTGAAATTTTTAATTTTTTAAAAGGCGTTTAGAGTAAATCAGAAAAATTAATGAAATCTATTTCTGTGCTAAATGAGGTTAATAAATGTTTTAGTGAAATTTGAATATACAGTGTTTTGCGGCAAGCAATTAATGAATTACATCCAAATTGTTTTCCATTTTTGTATGCGTTGCGAACCGAAAAGCAAAAATTAGTACCACCCATATTAACGACGGAAATTTCGGTAGAAGTGGACTTAAAAAGCGTAATGCATAGAACAGCATACTTTGTGATGTTAAACAAGAAATAAGTAAAATATCGTTAGTTTGTAAGTGGGGTATGGATGGTAGCTCCGGTCATAGCCGCTACAAACAAAAATTTTAAAACAAAAACCATACAGATGAGTTTATGCTCTTCGTAGCATTTGTGTTACTAAAGTAAGTACATTCGAGTATTTACTTAGTTATAGATGTTTGCTATTTTAATAAATTTTAAATTAAAATTAATTTATATTTTTAAGAATTGTATACATGACAAAAAAAAAAATAATATGGGATAATGAAACACCATCTTCATCGCTGTATTGTAGGCCTATTAAATTTGTTTTAGAAAAGGAGAAGCCTGATCTAGTGAAAAAACTTTTCGGCGAAATTGATGAGAAAAATAAAAATATAGAATGTGATGTTATTGAAATGAAAGGTGCACCTGTAGAAGTTTCTTTCAAAATGCATTATACAATAATTTAGATGGTGCAGTTAAAAATATTTTAAGCGATACAAATTCATCAAGTAGGTGTTTTATTTGCAATGCAAGTTCGATTGAGATGAACAGCATAAACCTTTGAAAAACTTTAAATGTGGACAATTACATACATATATGGACTTTAAACGCTTCATTGTTGGATAAGATTCTTTAAATGTTTGCTACATATTGCTTACCTAATCCCCATTGAAGTTTGGCAGGTAGATAAAGAAAACAACAAACAGTTTTTGGTAAACAAAAAAAAAGTTAAAATTGCATTCAAAAAAATAACCGGATTACTAAAAGACCAAGCTAAGTCTGGATTTGGCAATACTAATGATGGAAAAACGTCTCGCCGATTTTTTTTCTTACAGTGAAGTAGCGGCGGAAATAATAGGAATTGATAAGCGACTTATTGATAATTTTGCATGGATATTGAGAGTGTTATCTTGTGGGTCGCCAATTAATGTACAAACTCTCAAGGGACTAATAATAATTACTAGAAATATGTATTTAATACACTATGGGTGGTATTATATGCTTAGCATAGTTCACAAGGTTTTAGTTCATGGATGTGATGTTATCGAGTTTTTCAATTTACCAATAGGTATTTTAACATTTTGTTTTACTTACAAAAAATTACATTAAAAACTGATTAGCTTTTTTCATTCCATGGTGTTTGTCTGAAGAAGCATTGGAAGCCATAAAAATGTAAGGAAAGTGCGACTGTCTCATATCGAGAAAACGCAAACAAAAATTTTATGGCACATTTGTAGCTGTCTTCAGAAAAAGTATTATCATCAAAGAGGATCATTAAGTTTAAAAATAAAATAAAAGACGCGGAAAGTGCTGAAATCGAAGATGATATAATAGCAGACGAGATGACTTCTTCATTAAGCAAAACTTGGTTTTGGGAAGAATAAAGTAGCGATGATGCTTTTTTATAAGCTTTTCTTTATATTTTTTTTCTTTAAACGTTTTCTATTTTAGATACAATTTTTGTTTCAAAATCAAAAATCTAATACATTAAGGGCCATTATTACAACTTGCCGTTAGTTAAAGGCAGGATTTTGTCGGACCGATAAGTGGCTTAGCATTATAAAGCTTTCATTTATTATCTTATTACCCATTGAATATTATTATTATTATTATTATTATTATTAATAATACTAACAATTAAAAATGGAAGTTTTAATAATGCGAAGCTATTTATCGGGCACAAAAATTCCTACCTTTAACTAAAGGCAAGTTGTAATAATGGCCCTAAAAATGTTTTTTTTTTTATTAAAACATATTATTTTTTTATGATTTTTTAATGACGTTAATACATTGCTATTTTTCCCCTTTAATTTTTTTCATTATTAAAATACCTTTTATTTTTTATTTTTGCTACAGCATTTTAAGCGTTTTTAATCTATTTTTCAATAAATGATGTTTTTGTATTTTCCACATTAATACCAAATTTGATTACGATTGGACAATTTTTGTAAGTGTTTTAGCATTTTTAAGGAAAAGGATATATGACAGGACCTCGAGTCCTTTGTGCGATTTGATTTGTGTATCAGCATGACCCCTTTTTTGTATTTTTATACACATTATTGAAGCTAAAATTAAATTTTTTCATTTCAGGACACATGGGAGGTAGTCGTGTCCTTGGGCCGATTTTTTAAAAAATTTATATTTTTCTTTTCTAAGCTATTTTATGCTAGTGTACAAAATTTCAAAAATATCTGAGGACTCCTTCTATTTTTGTCCATTGGTTATATGGGAACGAAGCACAGTGCGACGGTTGCCTATAAAAGTACAATTTTGACAGACATGCAAAAAACATGCCATGTAGTATAGCCTTAAGCAGCAGCGTTACTAGTTAATTACATTTAGGGCAGTTTAAAGAGAAAACCATTACTTATAAGCGAATTTCTTATAATGAAATCGTAGCTGGTTTCGAAAATGTATTTCACTCGACTAACGTCGGAATAATTTTTAAATATTCTTAAAAAATTACTACAAATTAATTTGATTTAAAAAATTTTTTAGGAAACTAAATAATAGACTTAATTGACTTAAGCCAAAATAAAAATGATTTACAGTAAATTTAATATATAAAGTTCGAAAAAAATTTTATTATCGTGAAATTGAAATCGATCAAATTTTGAAACCTCTCCCGTATCCAAAGTTCATAAAAATATTTTCTTTAATATACGTCATACTTTGAAGACCACTTTCCTTTACTTAAACTACTTTTGAAAGCAGGAAAAGCTGCGTCCACTTTTACAAAAATTCAATTGAAAATATTCGTCGATTTCAATATCACATGATTTCGATTTTCATGACATGGCCGTATATACAGTTCTTTTCGCTTATAGCGAACTTGAAGGGACTGGGTAAAATGGTTCGTTATAAACGAAGTTCGCTTTACATGAAGATTTGAAAAAAACCATTTATATAACCATTTATATACATGCATGTGAAACTCCTTTCTTTTTTTTTTTGAAACAAGGGGTTTTAACCTTTTTCATTTTTGAGGAGTTTTGCTCAAAATTAGTTTGAACCAAGTCCTTATTTTTACAAATTGTTGCAATTGTTGTCTTGCTGAGGCCTAATTCTTGGCATATTTGCTTTTTTTTACACCTTGTTGTAAGCGTTTTTATACCCTTCACACAGTGAAAAAGGGTATATATAGGTTTGTCATTCCGTGTGAAATTTCTACAATTTTCATTTCCGACCCCATAAAGTATATATTTTCTGAAAGCTTATGAATAGGGAAGTCGATTAAGCTCTGTCAGTCTGTCCGCCTGTCCGTCTGTCCGTCTGTCCGTCTGACCGTCTGTCCGTGTGTATGTTGAAATCAACTTTTTGAAGCCCCCCGACATCGCTTGGACCCGGGTGAGGTATTAAAATATCAGAAATATTCGGGAGTAGATCGCTATTGAAAATCAGAAACATCGGTACATAAACATCTGAGATATGAGCAAAAACCCACGACCACCTCGATTTTTTTTTCACAAAAGCAACATTACAACAACAACATACATACATACAAACGTGTATACTGGTTAGAGAAAACGTGGCATCGAATCCCAGCTGAGCCAAAAAAAATTTTTTTTTATATTTTTTTAAATTTTTTTTTTTAATTTTTTTTTTTATTTTTTTTTTATTTTTTATTTAATATATTATTTATATTATTATTATTATTTTTTTTTTTAATTTTTTTTTTATTTTTTTTTGTTTTGTATATATTATATACATAATAATTTTTAAAAAAATTTTTTTTTTTTTTTTAAATTTTTTAAAAAAATTTTTTTTTTGTTTAATTTTTTAAAAAAATTTTTTTTTTTTTTTAAATTTTTAAAAATATTTTTTTTTTGTTGTTTTTTTAACATTTATACGTGAATTTATAATTTTACAATGGGACGTTTTTATATATGTATGTTTTTATATGTATGTACGTATTTCATATGGGATGAATGGTGACACAAACCACTGTTATTGCATGAATTCACGTTGTGAAGGGTATATAAGATTCGGCACGGCCGAATATAGCGCTCTTACTTGTTTAATTTCATATTTCTCTTTTAAAGAAAAACATTTTCCTTGTTTTTCATTTGATACTAGGTTCATCTTGTAACTTTGCAATTTTCAACTGCAGTCTGCACATCGTCTTCCCATTAACAAACATTTAACTTAGAGAAATTCCCGAATCGAGAACATAGGAAAAAAAAACACTGCATGTTAGTGGTGCCAGTGCAAAAATATAATTTTTCGTTCATAGCACCACTTTTTGGTTCGTTTTAACCGAAAAATAAACAAGTTTTGCGTGCAAATAAAGTTCATTATAGCCGAAAGTTCGCTTTAAACGGGTTCGTAATAAGCGAAAAAAATTGAATGGTTCATTAAAAATAAAACGCCTACTTTTGAAATTGGTTCATTTTAGGCGAAAGTTCGTATCAAACGGGTTCGTTATGAACGAAAATTACTGTATATGCCAATAGCGACAAAGCAGTTTCTTAATTAACATATGTCTTATAGGTTACTACTGATTTTTAAATTTCAAATTAACGTATCATAGAATAAACTTCCCCTTAAAAAAACTGAACGACTTCTGTTAGTCTATAATAACACTGTGCTAGTTGAAAAAACAGACAAGCCGGGCACCTAGCGTTTTAACATAATTCGGGTACGCTAAATCCAGTGGTGCTCTCGGTTTTTTAAGATTGGCTCTGGTTTTCGAGATATACCGTTATATCGAAAATGGAGGAGGTTGCACCACATATGTTCGCGTAACTCGAAAACGAAATTTTATTCCGCAATAAAATTTCCTTTAAGAAAAGTAAAACTTCTTTCTAATATCCGTAGTCGTTTTAGAAAAATAATTTTTTTTTTTGAAAAAAAAATTAATTTTTTTATCAAAATTTCGAAATTTTTGTTCTTTAAAAATTCATAAAAAATTAAAAAATGCAGCTAGGCTTCTAATTTTTTGCAAACATATAAAAAACAAAGCTGCTAACAAAACAAGCCATAAATGATTAAAATCTGTTAGCAACTTTTGATTTTATTCACAAAAGTCGACAAATTTTAATTAATTTAATAATTTCATAAAACGCAATATTTGTATGGGAGCCCCCCTAAGGGATGGTGATAAAGGGAAAGTATAATTTAAGAAAATGTTAAGAACAAACAACAATGAAGGTCGGTCATACATTTTATCCCCCTAGGAGTGAATCCTAGGCCTTAGAAACAAATGTTGGGAATGAAAAATAAAGTTGCGCAGGTGCAAAATAAGCTATTTGTGATTAAAGTCTGTCTACAACTTTTGATTTTTTCAGAAAAGATGAAATTTTTGAATTTTTTATATAACCAAACTAAAAATTTTTTGTTGTTAAGTAGTTTTTATTTAGAAATTTATTCTTCTTCCTCCTGCAGATTCCAACAAATATCCCCTAATAGCGAATCAAGTTGTTTGCCGCTATACCAGTGTTCGAGCCTGGCTGTTACTTTGTGAAATCTCTCGCCATGTTCATCAGACTCGGCTGGTGATTGTTCATTAAATTTTTCGGCATTGCAATGCAAAAAATGTATTTTCAATGACATTCTAACGTTTAAGTTTTTAAATGCGGTTAGCATATTTTTGATTAAAATTCGCCAGTTTTCAGACCGATGATTTCCTAATACATTTTCTATTACTGATTTCAGACAATTCCAGGCCAATAGCTCGATATCATTCAATGCAACCTCAAATTGATGGTCCTTCATAAGACGGCGAATGTCCGGTCCATTAAGAATTCCTGTAAAATAGAAACATTATGAAATGAAATATAAATCTAATTTAATAAAGTAGTTAAAGTTCATACCTTCTTTTACTTTCATGCCGCTTAATCGTGGAAAAATTCGGTGCAATTCGGTAAAAGCAACACCATCTGGGCTCAATGCTTTTATAAAATTTTTTACAATACCCAGTTTGATGTGGAGTGGAGGAAGCAAAATCTTTTCCATCGACACAAGTGGTAATTCAATAACATTGTTTCTATGCAATCTGCTTTCCTCACGTAAAGCCCAATCCCGTGTATTGTACTGGTCGCCATCGAAACGCGTATTCCATAAGCACATGAAGCACATATTTTTAGTATAGCCCAATTGCATGCCTCTTAAAAGAGCTACCACTTTTAAATCTGCGCATATTTTCCACTTGTGGTCTTCATATTTAATTAACTGTATTATTTTTTTCATTGATGCGTATGTCTCTTTAGTATTTGTGCTAAGTGCTATCGGAATAGGACTTTTTAAATTAGTGACATGTAGCAAAACTGCTTTTAAGCTACTTTTGGAAGAATCAATGAATAAGCGCCAATCTCCAGGATTATATTCATTTTGCATTGTTAAAACCAATCCGCGGATGTCAGTACAATACGCAATAGAATTATTCTCAATAGATTTAAAAAAAGTCGTAAATCGTCTATGGCGATTGATAGCCCCGTATGTTTGTACACCTGGTGCTAAAATATTAGCTCGTTTTAACTCTTTTGCCAAGAGAATGCTCTGTCTTTGAGATAATTTTAGACGCCGTACCATTATATCCAGACGATCTTGCGTGATTTCATTGTGACTGCATGGAACCGTGATGCATGACGGTTGATACATTGAAGTAGCTGGGCTATCCGCTTCAACAGAATGAATTATTGAGGGAATATGTTCTGTTGGTATATGGCTACCCGGAACAGGAATTTCATCAGAATGTGGCAGCGGAAATCGAGCATATGCTGTTTCAGTATAAGACATATAAGTCATTTTTCTTCTGTTTATACCCGCTGTATAATTTATGCACGCATAACACTCATCTTCAACATGAACTATGGGATCTCTCCAAATCATTGGAACACCAAATGGCATGGCATCTCCATTTTTTCCCCGCTTATTTAAATGGTAAATGCAGTGTGTACACACTATTGATGGTGTCCAACTCTTACCATATATAACCCTTAAAGAAAAATATGATTCATACAAGGTACTTGTTTCAGTAGTGATTTTACGGCGACTTGGTATATTTTTATATTTCCCACACACATAACAAAAGTAATTAAACTTTTTACACGGCCCCATCTTAAATATTTCAATATATGAGGAACTCTTATTTATACTGTAATTGTTTTAATCAAAGTACTAGTCGCATGTTTTGTAAAAAAAAAAGCCAAGACGAATAATATTTCTACCGTTTCCAGGTGTAGATTTTATTGCCAATAACTTGAAATCACAGGTAATTCAAAAATACTATGTTTTAATTTTTAATTCCAAGAACCATGCCAAATACCGTTGCACAATGCAAAATGAATGTAATCCTGGAGATTGGCGCTTATTCATTGATTCTTCCAAAAGTAGCTTAAAAGCAGTTTTGCTACATGTCACTAATTTAAAATTTTTTTATACGCGTAGAACCCTAGCCTTAAATTTTGCACCTGCAGCGCCTGAGATACCCCTAAACGGGCCAAATGTATGACCAGCGTAACTTTATTTTTCATTCCCAACATTTGTTTCTAAGGCCTAGGATTCACTCCTAGGGGGATAAAATGTATGACCGACCTTCATTGTTTTTTGTTCTTAACATTTTCTTAAATTATACTTTCCCTTTATCACCATCCCTTAGGGGGGCTCCCATACAAATATTGCGTTTTATGAAATTATTAAATTAATTAAAATTTGTCGACTTTTGTGAATAAAATCAAAAGTTGCTAACAGATTTTAATCATTTATGGCTTGTTTTGTTAGCAGCTTTGTTTTTTATATGTTTGCAAAAAATTAGAAGCCTAGCTGCATTTTTTAATTTTTTATGAATTTTTAAAGAACAAAAATTTCGAAATTTTGATAAAAAAATTAATTTTTTTTTCAAAAAAAAAATTATTTTTCTAAAACGACTACGGATATTAGAAAGAAGTTTTACTTTTCTTAAAGGAAATTTTATTGTGGAATTTCGGTTTCTTAAGTTTTTGGAATAAGCTAAAGCGTTTTTGAGTTACGCGAACATATGTGGTGCAACCTCCTCCATTTTCGAAATAACAGTATATCTCGAAAACCAGAGCCAATCTTAAAAAACCGAGGGCACCACTGGATTTAGCGTACCCGAATTATGTTAAAACGCTAGGTGCCCAGCTTGTCACGAAAAAAAAGTGTCAATTTCATGCACAGTGTAATTATTACTATTGATTACTAAAATCAAGTACGTAAGTATTTATTATTATAAGTAAAATTATTTATTTCAGTCCACATTTGTAAGCGGGCGTGGTAAGTGCTTGACTCAAATAATATCGTCATACTAAATAATAGGTTTATATTCCAAATTGTATGTAGCGAAGAACTTTTTTTCAGTACTTTCAACTTATTATTTTTGTATTAGAGTTTTTGCTTTGATACTTATATGTACTTAATAAAGGAAATATTATAAATATTTATTTGATAAAATTTAAGAGCCGAGTAACTAACAAACTTATGTATATATGTACATCAATATACATGCATATATATGTATAAGCCACTAAGCAGATGAAAAATCAGAGAAGATAAAGAAATACTTACGTATGTACATACATAATACAAACGTATTCAATAAACTTTCAGCACCACTAGACTTTCACTACACAACACGAATAAGTGTTCAATTGATGTTTTTAACCGGTTTTTCTTTTTTTGTCGGTTTCTGTATTAAAAATGTATTATTATTCCATTTTCACAAGTCAACTTTTAATGTGTGACTTGATCACTGTATTTTGGTTCTTATTATGCGCTAAACCAAATTAAATAAATAATTATTAAACAGAAATACATTGTGACTCATGTATTTCCGATAAAAAAATATTCAGGAATAATAAAATTAATACTTTCTTCATCATTCTCGTAAACACTAAAATTAACATCAAATATGTAAGAAAATCAAATTCAGGAAAGTCGGAGCTATTTGACCCTACACCATAACTTTTAATATTTAAAATAATTTGTGCTGATAAATCATTATGGTTCTGAGTTTATACATCATATATCCAAATATTTTATGTTGTTAGGCTTCTGTGGTTTTTGGAAGTTGGTCTTATGGGGTACAATTAAGGTCCAATTAACTAAATTAATAAAACGTTACCATCTGGTTTGTTCAATAATTTATTAATTTTATTATTTATTTTTATTTTTGTTTATACTTAAATTTTGTGTAACAACAAATATTTACTTGACTCAGAAAATAAACCTAAAAATATTGCTCTTCCCGTTTACAAAAGTGTAGGGTATAAACATGGAACAAATATCTACAAGAAAAGCAACCCACTCAAGTTATTTCTGCTAAAATGTATTAGTTATAATTTAGATTATATAAACGAAATACTTTCCAATTTTTTGTTTTTTTTCTTTTTTTGTCAACAGTTTATAAATGAATATTTGTTTAGTTCAGAGTTTCGAATCAACATCAAACAGCATACGATAATTATCTAGAAATGGTTATCTTAATCTAAAATTTACCAAATAATTACAACTTTAGTCACAAAAATTTTCAACATCATTGATTTTTATTTGGTAAAAGTGTATTTAGAAACGAATTTTATTGTTAAATATGTAACCAAATATAATTCGGTTTTACACATAAAATTTAAAATATGTGAAGAAAAATAATCAGCTGACGAATCAAGACTTACTTACGAACAAAATATGATTTTTTTGTGTAATATTCAATAATTCCACTTGATATACTTTTTATCTTTGTAAAGTTATTATTCTATTCACAAACTCTTTATTATGTTGTCTTAGCACCATTTGAGCAATCAATGTCCGTTTGACGGTGTGTTGGTTGAAATCAACTTAGAAGTCCCCACATATTGAACAGACCCGTATGACCCGCATAACTTTCTGAGATATGAGCAAATTAACACTACTGCCTCTGTTTTTACAACTCTTTTCAGCCCTAGGATAATTTATTAACACGTTTGCTAATACTTATAAATATGATATGTCTTTAGAGCTATTCGCAAGAAATTTTAGACAAATCAGTCGGTCACAATCGTCAAAGTCATAGGCAAAAAATATTTTTTAAAATATATATTATTTTAAAGACACCAAATTTTAGGGCGTGGTCTCAAAAACTATTGCTGATAAAAACTCAAAACAAATACAACTACTTCAGAGTTTTTCCTAAAATTTACAATCGAAAATCGATTTTTTTCGCTGCTGGATAATAGAGAGAAACGACATGAAAGTCGCCAATACAAAATCGCATACAATTAATTTATATTTATATGGATAAAATTTAGTAATAAAATAATTAAAAATGTACCACTGCAGCCCCCTCAATATTGGTATTAAATCAATAGGCTAAATCAGTAGAATATAGTTAATCATGGAAAATTTAAAATTACAGATGACGTACGAAATAAAATTACACACTATAGCTCTGTTCTCTTCAACACAAAATTGGTATCAAATGAATGGGCTTGACCAGTAGAATACAGAAAACTATGAAAAAATTTTTTCTCAATCCCATAAATATGGGCATTAAATAAAAGACTAGTAGAACACAGCTACATATGTAAAAATTCAAAATCAAAGATAGTGTCAGATAGTAAAGCAAAGTAGAGTATAATATTAAATTTGAAATCTAGTCACTTTACCTACATATGTACAGGATGGTGAAGGATATTATCAGATTCGGAACGGTCGTGTCTGGCATTCTTACTTGAACTGATCAGCTGATCGTTTTTGCTATGTATTATAAATGTCAAACTCTATATAAAAAAATTAATTCGCCTTACAATTTTTATACCCGCCACCAAAAAAATGGTGGGGGTATATTCATTTTGTCATTCCGTTTGTAACACATCGAAATATCCATTTTAGACCCCATATAGTATATATATTCTGAATCAGGGTTTGATTTTATGACGATCTAGCTATGTCCGTCCGTCTGTCCGTCTGTCCGTCTGTCCGTCTGTCCGTCTGTCCGTCTGTCCGTCTGTTGAAAGCACGATAGAGGTCGCACCGAAAAAGCTAGGGGGCTCAAATTTTGCCAGAATCTTTCTTATAGACAAGGTTTGTTTGGTATTGAAAATGGGCTAAATCGGAATATTAGGAAGAGAGTTATAGCTCGAAAAGCAAGAGTAGGTCGAAAAAACCGTGTCCTTCAAACATCGAATAAAATGGAATTGTGTCCAAACGCATTAACGTAGATTCATGAAACTTCGAATATATATTTCCTGAGTAAAAGCACTATTTTTCCCCGAAAATTGTCTAAATCTATGCATTAGGAGAGGAGTTATCGATCAAAATGTACGAAAATTTATACCGCACAGTGTATTTTTCGGTATATTTAAAAACAAAAACGTCATAAAAGCAACAAAATTGGATGTACGACTCTGAAATTTTGCACACTTTGCTTATTGGTGAGACGCTTTTTTGTAACGGAAAATCAATGTGCCACGCCCACTTTTACGCCCACCTCCCATATTACGTTTTACCCAAAATTCATATAATTTCTCAATTTATGTAGATTTTGGAATAATAAAGGGCTATATTGAAACATCTCAGTTGTACTCATTCGAAAATACAACTTTGACACGCCCACTATAACGCCCACTTTTCACGTTATATACCGTTAATGAAATTTAAAAGCTCATAAAACCGCCAAAATTAGAGGTATGATGATCAAATTCGCTACGTATATCCTTTTAGGCAATGTCATTACTGCGCCGGAAAATTAGGGCGCCACGCCCACTTTTACGCCCACCTCCCATATAACGTTTTACTTAAAATTCATATAATTCCTCTATTAATAAAGATTTTGGAATAATAAAGGACTATATTGAAACACCTAAGTTGTACTCATTCGCAAAAATAGCTTTGACACGCCTACTATAACGCCCACTTTTCACGTTATATACCGTTAATGAAATTTAAAAGCTCATAAAACCACCAAAATAAGAGGTATTATGATAAAATTTGCTGCGTATATCCCCCTAGGCAATGTCATTACTGTGCTAGAAAATTGAGTTGCCACGCCCACTTTTACGCCCACCTCCCATATAACGTTTTACTCAAAATTCCTCTAATTTCTCTATTAATAATGATTTTGGATTAATAAAGGGCTATATTGAAACACCTAAGTTGTACTCATTCGCCAAAACAACTTTGACACGCCTACTATAACGCCCACTTTTCACGTAATCTACCGTTAATGAAATTTAAAAGCTCATAAAACCGCCAGAATTAGAGGTATGATGATCAAATTTGCTGTGTATATCCTTCTAATCAATATTATTGTTGTGCCAAAAAGTTTAGGTGACACGGCCACTTTAACGCCTACCTCCCATACAACGGCTTACCTTAAATTCATGTAATTTCTCTATTGACAAAGTTTTTGGGAAAATAAAGGGCTATATTGAAATATTTAAGTTGTATTTATTAGTAGAAACTTTATTGACACAGCTACTTTAACACACTTTCATTGAATTTTATTTCATTTAAGGACCGATGTTGTATTTAAATAAAACACAAATTATTTAAGATATTATTATTTCTTTTTATAATGATAATATTTGTATGGTTCAATTATGTATTTAACAAAATATCGGCCAAATGGCCCCCCATCCTTGGCGCCACTCCTCTATCTGATGGTCGAAATTTTCAATGACAATGTTGATGCTCAATTATTGGGCATGATGATGAGTCGAGGTTGACTGCTCTTTTGCCACACTATCGCAAAAAACAGCAATAGTTCCCATTCAACGAACTAAGAAGGCATTCACAGATTTTCTAACATTTTATACAGACCTGTTTTGCAGAAATTTAAATATCTTTTACAATTCTCCCGATTGTGGACGAATTTGAACGATTATGTTGATCAAAAGAATTACGAAGTGCACAAAATGCATTTTGATTTGAACGCCCATTTTTATAAAAAAACCTGAATAACTTTAAAGCGTTGCTCATTTGCGTATCTTTCTACGGATCAAAATGAGTAAGTTTGAGATTGAGAAATGTCAAGTAAAATGCAGAAAACAAACTTAAAGACTAGGTGTAGTTCACCTTCAACTTGGGCCCTTAAAATTTAACCACCCTCTACAAAGAAAGTGATACATATTTTATTATAAAGAGATTATTCCATAATGATTAACAAAATAATAAATATTGTGCTTTAAATGTACACAAAATTGGTGGTGGGTATAAAAGATTCGGCACAGCCGAATATAGTGCTCTTACTTGTTTTATATGAAGTCGATAGGAATGTTGTCACCTGATGTGAACCCATCTCAAAACAAGCAAAAACATAAAACATATTTGTACTTTGTATTTAACAATTAAAAAAAAATATATAATACATTTTCGTGAATCAAGAAATGAATGTTTTAACTTAAACATTAAAAAAAATCTAATTTTTTGATAACTTTGAAGTTGCAAGATTTATAAACTGTTTAATAACTGATTTTTTATTTGCAAGACGTTTTATATTATTTAACCTTTAAACACAACAAAAATATAATACAAGGGAAATCGTGTTTATATGTACATATGAACCAAAAATGTTATGGGTTGTGAATATGCATAAGGTATGCTAACAATAGGTTCGTTCGAGTACTTTTACTGCACTTTGTAGTAAATGAGTAATTATTTAGTAAATTGAAAATTTTACTCTCAAAAAGAGAATTTGTCCAAAAAAGTACTCGAACAGACATTTGTAAAAATTCGTAAGATTGAAGCAACAGCTGATGGCAAATAAATATTGTGTTGTTTAATGGGAACTATGTACATACATATGTGCAAATATGTATTTAAGTATGTATACCTGCACCAGATTCAGGCAGTCCCATTCTTTCATCTGTAGACATTGTTAACTAACTTTATTTCACAAACAATTTAAATTTAATAATATTTTGCACTTTTGTTTGGATTTTCCTTTTTTTTAATATTTTTTTCACAAATTGTATACTTTTTGTTTGTTTACCTTTTGAATCATATGTTTTTTGGTTTTGCTAAATCTTACTGCAAGAAATTTCTCTTGTAAAAATTTGCAAATACTCAGTCAAGAACTGTCACTTTTCGCTCTCTATTTGTGCTCTCATTTACTACAATTTGTGTAAACGAACGCAATTTCGTTAAATGCAGTAAAAAATTTTACAAATTCGTACAAATTTGTGAGTTCTCGAACGAACCTATTAAGTAAATATTTGACGAAAAAGACTTAACCACTACAAGGTATTAATTTCTGCCACCATAAATAAATAATTTTTATTGTTAAAAATTGATTAAGTTTAATAAAATTGAACTATCAATCAATTGTTAAGTGTTTTGGCGATATTTGATGTAAGAACAATCACAAACCATTAAATAAAAATTTACTAAAAATAGTGGTCGCATATATATGTAATGTACATACATACATACATATTTATAAGTATATATTTCTCTAAAGTCTTGGCATTGCTGAACGAAAAAAATACATATGTATATCGTTTATAAGATGAAATAAATAAAAAATAATAAAAATTATAAGTGCTTATCATAAAAAAATATTTTTAAACTGATGACTTTATTCAGTGATTAAAGACGAAGAAGATTACCTTTCCCTACATAGTTTCTGAAATCCTGCTCATCTTTTCATTTTAAAAACTATTACGAAATTTTAAGTATGTATTATTTCATTGATGCATTTGTAAGTAACACATGATCTCCACAAGCATAAGAGCTATCAAGCTGCAAATTTTACCACTTAATAGAGGATGCCATGATCGAAAATCATTTTTTAATAATATTTACCATACAATTATGGTTTGGATACTTCTTTTATATACATATTTATTTTTGTTTCCTGTAAGAAATAAACTTGTTTTTAAAAAATTTATATTTTAAACTTTATTTGTTATTATTTGTTTATTTGTTTATTTGTTATTAATTATTATTTCAGAAGTTTCTATTAACAAAAAGTTTGCAAATATGAAATATGTATGTAAATGTTCACCGAATGCAAATACAAACATGTATTAATTAATGTATTAATGTATGTATGTATGTATGTATTTTTTACTCACAATGGTCACGATTTCAAATGAAAGTGAAATAAAGCGTATTGTTTTATTTGCGTTTGCTTTAATTCGTATTTCATGGCTCGTATTTGACAGCGGCTTTATTTGTTTATACCCATTACAGTTTTTACTTTGGGGTTTAATGTTTTTCTGCTTATTTTTTTTAAACCAGTTTTTTAATTTTAAATTAATTTACTTTAAGTCAAATATATGTAGTTGAGTAACTGACTTACTGAGCTAATGCATAAGGCAAATCATACTAAATACTAGTAGTTGCAAGTAAGTACACATACGTATACGTTCAAAAGAAGATAAAAGGTTTGCAGCAAAATAAAAGATGTCACTATGTAACACATTTGTTTTACTTACAGTGTTTTATTCCATCCAAGCGTTGACAAGTTCGCACACAATAAAAAAAAACAAAATCGATATGATCTTTTAAGCTCTTATATCAAGTTGACCAACAGACCGATAAAGGTAGAAACCACAGAATATTTTTTTGTATGTATGTAAGTATGTTAATATTTATGCAAACAGCAGCAACAAGAACGGTAACAACCACTAACAACTAACAACGCACTTAACCACTTTCACCGGTGTAGAAATATATGTATATAAATTCAACAACAATAAATTAAATTGTTAAGTTGTACTCGTACAACAGTCGCAAACGTATTTAAAAATATTCATAATCCGCAAAAACGTCTTGCTTTGTTCAGCAACTTCTACAAACTGTTAAACCATCACAGCCATATTTCGTCTTTTCATTCTTCATTTCAACTATTGTATGGTTTGGGGCAATATATGTATAACGTATGTGAATGTATGTATGTATATGCTTAACAAAAAATAAAGTTTCTTTTAATTAAAATGTGGATCTACTAAGTAGACTCAACTCGATACTGTTAGCAGTTCTCACTGTAAACAGGCATGGAAAATTGAGACCTTAAAATTGTACTGAACTCTATTAAAAATGTTACGTTTTTGGTATGCAAGAAAAAATCGAATGTAAATGAAAAATACATGTTAGTTGATACACATTTTCAGACTTTCAAACCTCAACAAACACATACATACGTATGTTTTAAAAAAAATTTTTTCATTTACTTTTATTATTTTATTGTTAACCATACATCAAACAAATTAATCCAGATTTTGTTACATATAAAGGGTTCGCCAAATAACTTTTTTTTTTTGAAAATGCTATAAAAAAAGAAGCTTCGGCTGTGTAGCACATAGCGCCGTCCTGTTGCCAGTATCTTCCACTTCAATTTATGTGAACAAAAATTCGTTCAACATGGTCCGATAACGATCGCCATTGACTACGGCCACTCTTTGCTCATTTTCGAAGAAAAATGGCCCAAGTATGCCTCTGGACCAAGATCCGCACTAAACAGTTACTCGTTTTGGGTGTATCGGCTTTTCAATGTATGCGTGCGGGTTTTCTGTGCCCCAAATGCGACAATTTTGCTTGTTTACATACCAGCCAAGATCAAAATGAGCTTCATCTGAAAATATGATTTTTTTGGCAAAATCGGCCAAAGTAATGTCGAAATGTTTCCCAGCGTTGTTCAAGCGTATACACAACCATATTCGTTCAGCGGAAGGATAAAACTAATTATCTGTCAAATCAGACATTAGCTAAGTGTTACCATTCACGAAATAAGCACTAGTTGATAACAGAAAAACGTTCGATGGCGGACCCTTTAATTTTAAGGGCCGATGTTGAATGCGAACAACACCTAAACGTCAAGTTTCTTTCTGTATTTCATTTGACATTTCCCAATTTCAGACTAACTCAATTTGAACCATGGAAAGATACACAATCGAGCAACGCGTTAAAGTTATTCAGGCTTATTATGAAAATGGGCGTTCAAATCAAAATGCATTTTGTGCACTTCGTGATCTTCTTAGTCAACATAATCGTTCAAAATCGTCCACAATCGGGAGAATTGTGAAAAATATTTAAATTTCACCAAAACAGGGGCTCAATTCTCGTTCTGTGAAACTGTGCAATGAAAAAGTTTTTGTATAGCAAAGGGTATGGTGGCACCATATGATATTACACACAAAAAATTTTCATTTCATAGTTTCATAGAACGAGAATTGACACCCAGGTCGGTATGAAATGTGAAAGCATCTGTGAATGCCTTCTTAGTTTTTCGAATAGAAAACATTGCCGTTTTTCGCGATTGTTTGACAAAATAGCAGTCAACCTCGACTCATCATCGAGCCCTACAATTGAACATCAACATTGTCATTAAAAATTTGGACCATCGAATGGAGGTGCGCCGCGGCGGTCATTTGGCCGATATTTTGTTCCATGAAATGACAATAATTTTCTAAAGAATTTCTGTTTTATTCAAAATCAACATCGGCCCTTAAAATTTAACCACCCTTTTACCCGAATTTGGGAGCATATCCCGAATAAGTAAGTAAATTATTTATAAAGGAAAAATTTTATTTTTCGGTTGCAATTAATACACATTTAGTGTTAACCAACGGCTAGCCAAATATGAAATGGATAAGAATAATAAAATACTTTAATATGAAAAAAAATGTTGGTTGGATTTTTGAGGAAGTTTTTTATAGTTTTTTGTTTAATTTTTGAATTCTTATTTTGTTTATAAGTTTCGTGATTAGAAAAGTGGGCAGTGCCACGCCCATAAAAAAAATTATAATATTCAGCTACTTGACCTTCACCCATATTTCTGAAACTTTGCACACACATATTGAGCTCTCATGATTAGACAATTTCGTGATTAGAAAAGTGGGCACTGCCACGCCCATAAGAAATAAGTTATCATTTTTAGCTAAAAATAGATTTTTCTGAAACTTTGCACACACGTATTGAGCTGTCATGTCTATATAATTTCGTGATTAATAAAGTGCGCATTATAATTTTGAGGTACTTGCTCTGGACCAATTTTTTGAAACTTTGCACAGATATTGAGTTGTCATAACTATATAATTTTGTGATTAGAAAAGTGGGCAGTGCCACGCCCATAAAAAAAGTTATCACTTTCAGCTACTTGAACTTTACCGATTTTTCTGAGACTTTGCACACACATATTGGGCTGACATTACTATACAGTTTCGTGATTAGAAAAGTGGGCAGTGCCACGCCCATAAGAATTAAGTTATAATTTTTACCTACTTGCACTAGATATTCAATTTAAATTCAAAATGCATTTTTATTCATTAAGGGGCGTAGCAACGCGCGTCGGGCTTTTCTAGTATGTATATAAAAGTGAAACTCTGTCTGTGTGTTAGCTATAGACTCCGAAACTGTCAAAACGATCGGACTCAAACTTTGGCAAGTTGTTGTACTCATACCAGGGATTGTTTATGGGTGGAAAAAATTGGGTGGGCCACGCCCATAAAAAATTAGTTATCATTTTTAGCTACTTGCACTTGACCGATTTTTCTGATACTTTGCACATATATTGCGCTGTCATGACTTTATAATTTCGTGATCAGAAAAGTGGGCACGCCTACGCCCATAAAAAAAAGTTATCATTTAAAGGTACTTGCTCTGGACCGATTTTCCGGAAACTTTGCACACATATTGGCTGTCATAACTATATAATTTTGTGATTATAAAAATGGGCGGGGACACGCCCATAAAAAAGTTTTAATTTTGAGGCACTTGCACTGGACCAATTTTTCTGAAACTTTGCTCACATAATGAGCTGTCATGACTTTACAATTTCGTGATTAGAAAAGTGGGCAGTGCCACGCCCATAAAAAAAGTTATCATTTTCAGCTACTTAAACTTCACCGATTTTTCTGAAACTTGGCACACATGTTGAGCTGTCATGACTATACAGTTTCATGATTAGAAAAGTGGGCAGTGCCAAGCCCATAAGAAATAGGTTATAGTTTTTAGCTACTTGCACTAGATCGATTTTTCTGAAATTTGCACACACATATTAAGCTGTCGTGACTTTATAATTTCGTGATTAAAAAAATGGGCAGGGCCACGCCCATAAAAAAAGTTGTAATTTTGGAATACTTGCTCTGGACCGATTTTTGTGAAATTTTGCACAAATATTGAGTTATCATGCCTATACAATTTCTTGATTAGAAAAATAGGCAGTGTCACGCCCATAAAACAAATTATTATTTCTACTTGAACTTCACCTATTTTTCTGAAAATTTGCACACTTATTGATTAGAAAAGTGGGCAGTGTCATGCCCATTAAAAAAAGTTATAATTTTTAGCTTTTTGCACTTGATATTCAATTTAAATTCAGAATGCATTTTTATTCATTAAGGGGCGTAGCAACGCGCGCCGGGCTTTTCTAGTCAAAAAATAAAATAAAAAATTTTTTTTTGGCTCAGCTGGGATTCGATGCCACGTTTGCTCTAACTAGCATATATGTATGTTGTTGTTGTAATTGTAAAAAAGAAACGAGGTGGTCGTGGTTTTTTGCTCTTATCTCAGAAAGTTGTGGGGCGATTGTGCTGAATTTCAATAGCTATTCATTCCCGGATATTTCCAAAAGATTGATACCATACTCAGATCTGAGGAGCATATAGTTGCTTCTAAAAGTTGATTTCAACCAACACATGGACTGACGGACAGACGGTCAGGGCTTAATCGACTCCTCTATTCATAAGCTTTCCGAAAATATATACTTTATGGGGTCGGAAATGAAAATTGTAGAAATTACAAACGGAATGACAAATCTATATATACCCTTGTGCAACACAGGTGAAGGTGAATTCCACAATAAAATGATGTACCTTGTGGGATCGAAAATTAGTATTGTAGAAGTTACAAACGGAATGACAATATATATAATCTTATATATGGGCAAATCCTAGAAAGCGATCCACTCCAAAATTATTTTGAATTAATCCAAATTAATTTTTTAAGAGAATATTATAAAAGGTATACAATTTTATAAATATACTATCCTAGTCTCCTATAATATACTATCCTATCCTTTTTTTATGGGCGTGGCCCATTTTTATATAGTCATGACAGATCAATATGTGTGCAACGTTTCATAAAAATTGGTCTTGTGCAAGTAGCTAAAATTGATAACTTATTTTTATGGGCGTGTCACTGCCCACTTTTATAATCACGAAATTTTATAATCATGAGGGTTCAATATGTGTGCAAAGTTTCAGAAAAATCTATTTAGTGCAAGTAGCTAAAAATGATAACATATTTTTTATGGGCGTAGTCCCGCCCACTTTTTACCACAGGGAAACAGTCCATGAAATATGTAAAACAACTTGACAAAGTTTGAGTCCGATCGGCTTTACGGTTTCGGAGTCTATAGCTAACACACATACACAGAGTTTCAATTTATACAAATTATTTAAACCAGTGTTATTTAACCTATGGTACGCGTACCACTCGGTGGTACGCGAAAAATTTCCAGTTGGTACGCGAATTCTTTTAAAATTTTAACGATTTCTATTTTGCAATTAGAAACAAAAAGAAAAATCATCCTAAAAGTATACCTTTAATGTACATGTTCTTATGTTTTTTGTAATTTTTATTATTTTTTTTTAATTTTATTGTTTTTTATTATTAATAAATAAAATAGATTAACAATTTTAAAATTGTTTACATTATATTTTTTTTGGTGGTACGCGAAAAGTTTGTCGTGAATTTAGTGGTACACGAGCCAAAAAGATTGAATAGCACTGATTTAAACAAAAATTAAAACAAATTTTACCCTGCATCTGATCGATTAAAGTTATGCAATAAGTTAACATTTCTTAGCTGTTCATAACATTATTTAAGTGTTAATATAGGAGGTCCGAGGGAAAACCATAGTTTTACTCACGCAATTCTCTTCAATTTTAGAAAAAATCGATTTGTTTACTATTTTGTAATCAATTTCACATTATGCCATTAATTAAATAAAAAGTTAAAATTCTGCAATAAGAAATTAGCAACAACAATCTGCAGCGAGCGTGACGATTCAAGTTCCCCCAAAAATTGCATTAAAAAGCTTTACATCATTATCTGCTCAACAGATTTCGCCGATCTTATTTTGTTGTATTCGTAATTACCAGAATAGCGTTAGAAACTGCGAAAAGTGGTCGACTGATTTCAACCAAGGTTTCGAAAATGAATTCCACTTGGCTAGTGTCAGCAAAAAATGGTGTGTTAGATAACGTGGAAATTCATTGCACGCAAACAGTTAGGTGGAGTCTGTATGACACCGTTTTGTCAGGACCACATCGCTTGTCAGTTCTAATGTATCTCAGAATAAGTCCAAGAGTAAGATCCACCCCGTGTCCGTGAGGTATCTCAGTAGATCATTCAATCCAACTTTAGATATTGCAGAGAGGCTATCAAGTATATGTTTGCCCATAATTCTTAGCCGCCAGTGCCGGACATTCGCAGAGAAGGTGGAAAACCGATTCCTCCTTCTCCCTATCCAGACAGCTGCGACAATGGTCATTCGATAAAAGTCCGAGTCGACTTGCATATTTGCCTAACATCCAGTGACCCCTCAATACTGCCAGCGGCTCCACGAAATTCTCCAAATTTTTTTCATACATTTTTGGGTGTTATTTCATATGAAATAACTCCCAATTTCGTTGGGCCGTTTTTCATTATTATTTCATTTCTCATTTTGGGTTTTCAAATTATGAAATAATCTCCAATGAAATAAAATTATATAAAAATAGGCCTTTTACAAGAAAACTTTTAGCCTGTGAATATATTACAATATCTTTCGAATGTTAACAGATATTTCCATTTGTGTTCATATTGACGAATAGAAAATCAACAAATGCTACGAGCATTTTTTCAAATACATAAATGATAACGTTCTGGATTTGGATGGTGTGACTTTCGTGACCGACTACGAAATTAGTCTACGGACGGCAATAATGATTGTTTTCCCTAAATCAAAAGTAATCGGTTGTTGGTTCTACTTCTGCCAAGCAGTGAGGAGGTCCATAAAAACAAAGTGTAACCAACTGGCAGCATTTATACATACAACGTATATTTTCTCCATCTTGAATTCATGAGCAACCATTTTGTTTTTACCATTCCTTACGTATAATATATTAAGTTTATTATTTATGTATGTACATGAAAATAATTTTTTGGTAGTTGGGTTTCAAAAATAAATATATTGGAAATATTAAACAATTCTTTGTCCATACATTCTCACATCACCATTACAGAAAATTACTGCCTTCTTTACAACATTGCAACTTTAATAACGTCCCATTCGTTAAGTTTTAGGATAGCTCGTTGGTTGCTGGTCTGAAATAGCTTCCATCGTATAAGGGAAACTTACTGCACTTGACTTAGTCCATTTACAAAACCAAAAGTAGTCACTATTAAACGAGCTTTGTATGTCCTTCACCAAAAAAAAACAATTGATTATGAATGCTGGCACACTTTCGAAATAACTCCCAAATATTGGGGTTTTTTGCGATTTCGCTTTGGGGCTTATTTCATTTATTTTTCGATGTTATTTCATTCACTGTTTTTGGGTGTTGTTTCCTATTTTTTTGGGTTTATTTCATTGGGGGTTGTTTCCTGGGCGTTATTTCATTGGGGGGGCTTTTCGTGGAGCCCCGCTAGCAACCTCGATATATCCCTCCGACATCGGCTAGTAAGTCGCAATGTACGTCTGATATCAAAAGGGGTACATGGCCCCGTGCCACCTTTCACGTATACAGCCCACGCCACCTGTCCCCAGCCTTCTGAAGAAAGTGTCTGCAGACGGGATTGCAACTGCATAGTGCTTTCAAAGTGCTTACCAAATGTAGGGCATAACACAGTCAGGGGGTTGGTTCAAGCCCACTTTCATTGAAAGACCAAATTTATAAGAATATTTAACTAGCATATCGAAGTTATATAAAGAAATCGATATGTACATATTTTAGTATAGAGAGATTATTCCATATCGATTACAGTTAATAACAAAATATTAAATTTTGTGCTGTAAAAGTACATAAAATTGGTGGTGAATATACAAAATTCGTATGTGAACATATTAGTGGAAATCACCTTTCATTGCAAGCAGATCATGCAAATGTTAAAGATCTTGCAAGTCTAGTATACATTCTTAAGTTTGCAACACCACAAAAACAATATACACTAAAATTATATTCCCCACACAAGCACTTTTTTCCAATACTAAAAACAGTTGGAATTTTATGTTATGTCGAATAATTCGTTATATCAAAAAGATTGATTTTATAGATTCCACCTAAAAATTGTATGTTGTTAAACCATTACATATTTTTAAAACTTTGTAACACATGAAGACCAAGAAAAAAACAAATCTTGAAGATTATAACATTCATTCAAGCACTTTTAGCATGAAGATAATTTATAAGCGAAATGAGCGTGGCTTTTTAGCCTTTTCAATAAGAAGAGGTTTAATCCTTTTTGTGCCTGAAGCATTTGAACAGAGTTGTAAATTAAGTCTTTTTTTGATATTTTCCTTCCTGGAGTTGTTGTTTCCGCAGCATTTACTAATGTTTTGTTTGAAAGCATTTTCCAATAAAGTCCTGAGTTAACTGGTTCTCTCTTATAACATTTTGCAATTCTTGTTTAAATGGTTCTAATAATAATCCTCTTTTGATTATAACTTTTCAGCTGTTTCCTTAAGAAGTCTAATGCCGTAGCTAATCAACCATCACTTGCGTTGAACCTTCCATTACAAATCTTGATTTGTATTTCAAAGACTTTTGCTTTCAGTGCTATTCCATTTACTGGTACAAATTTCTTCTTTAGGTTCAGAAACCAATCGAACAGCTTTTGCTCCATCTTTGGCTACTCACCTTTAAATGATCGATGGTTCTTTGATCCATCTTTGGTAGCTTCTAGATTTAACACAATTTTGTTTTTTATTTTCTCTAATGTGCATATTAAGGATTTTGGAATCCCATATTTCTGTTAAATTGCACTAAGGGTTTTACCTTTTTGACAGTCATCAAACATTTTTATTTTTTCACTTAAAGAAATTCTTTTTCTGTTTCCCATTCTTATTTTACGCTGAAACTGTTAACAACCTGATAAAAAACGCACTAAAATGCTTTTTTCATCAGCGCATACGCAAATATCAAATGAGTATTCATTGAAAAACAAGCGGTATTTTTTAACGTTTTAGGTTCTCTTTTCTATTGTGTACATATTAATACATTCATTTTTTACGTGTTTTATTATACCCTTCACCTGTGGTGTACAAGGGTATATATAGCTTTGTCATTCCGTTTGTAATTTCTACAATTTTCATTTCCGACCCCATAAAGTATATATTTTCTGAAAGCTTATGAATAGAGGAGTCGATTAAGCCCTGACCGTCTGTCCGTCTGTCCGTCTATCCGTCTGTCCGTCTGCCCGTCTGTCCGTGTGTTGGTTGAAATCAACTTTTAGAAGCAACTATATGTTCCTCAGATCTGTATATGGTATCAATCTCTTGGAAATATCCAGGAATGAATCGCTATTGAAATTCAGCACAATCGCCCCATAACTTTCTGAGATATGAGCAAAAAACCACGACCACCTCGTTTTTTTTCACAATTACAACAACAACATACATACATAGATACATGTAAAAAACATACCAAACAAAAAAAAATACAAAAAAAAAAAAATACTAAAAATAAGAAAAAAATAATAAAAAAAACTACAAAAAAAAAATTTAAAAAAAATTTAAAAGAAAATTTAAAAAAATTTTTTAAAAATTTTTCTAAAAAAATTTTTTGAAAAAATTAAAAAAAAATATAAAAAAAAATAATAAAATATAAATAATATATTAAATAAAATAAAATAAAATTTTTTGTATTATATTATTATTGTATTATAAAATTTTTTTGGCTCAGCTGGGATTCGATGCCACATTTATTCTAACGTGTACGTATGCACGTATTTTATATGGGATGAATGGTGATACAAACAATTGTTATTGCATGACTACACGTTGTGAAGGGTATATAAGATTCGGCACGGCCGAATATAGCACTGTTACTTGTTTTTTGTTTGAGTTTTTGCCCTGAGTTTGTTATATCGGGTATAAGTTTTTTGATATGTTCGTAATATAAGGTAGTCAATTTTAAAAAATTTTATCATTCGATATATCGCGTTTTCGATAAATCGAGTATTCACTATACCAGGCTTTGACTGTATTTATACATAAACAATATCCATGTAATTATATAAATACAAGTACAATTCTCTGAAGTCAGAAAATGCACTTTTTGTTTTATAATTAACAATATATGGATTTTTCTGAATAACGGCCTTAAGAATAACTGATTACGATTGGAAGCAATTGTGGTAGACTTAAGTTATTGATACCAAATAAAAGTTAAAAAATAATTACTAAAACCCATTCAACTATACGCCTAACGTCAAAAATTAAAGATTTTATACATATTTTACTAAAATGGTAAATTGTTAACAGTTACTTGATATGCAAAAAAAATAACCAAATAGTACAATAGTATTTAATTTTCCATCTCTGTTCTGAAGTTTTTTGTGATTATTTCCTCTCACACTGTTTTTTATAGACTTGGTTAATTATAACACAATTAAAGTTGTTTCGTCACGCTATATGAGCAAATCAATTTAAACCGAACGTTTCCTTAGGGGTTGACATAAACTGAGGAGTTCAAAATTTACACATTAATATTGTATTGATATCACTGTGCATGAAATTGACACTTTTTTTTCGTGACAAGCTGGGCACCTAGCGTTTTAACATAATTCGGGTACGCTAAATCCAGTGGTGCCCTCGGTTTTTTAAGATTGGCTCTGGTTTTCGAGATATACTGTTATTTCGAAAATGGAGGAGGTTGCACCACATATGTTCGCGTAACTCAAAAACGCTTTAGCTTATTCCAAAAACTTAAGAAACCGAAATTCCACAATAAAATTTCCTTTAATAAAAGTAAAACTTCTTTCTAATATCCGTAGTCGTTTTAGAAAAATAATTTTTTTTTTGAAAAAAAAATTAATTTTTTTATCAAAATTTCGAAATTTTTGTTCTTTAAAAATTCATAAAAAATTAAAAAATGCAGCTAGGCTTCTAATTTTTTGCAAACATATAAAAAACAAAGCTGCTAACAAAACAAGCCATAAATGATTAAAATCTGTTAGCAACTTTTGATTTTATTCACAAAAGTCGACAAATTTTAATTAATTTAATAATTTCATAAAACGCAATATTTGTATGGGAGCCCCCCTAAGGGATGGTGATAAAGGGAAAGTATAATTTAAGAAAATGTTAAGAACAAAAAACAATGAAGGTCGGTCATACATTTTATCCCCCTAGGAGTGAATCCTAGGCCTTAGAAACAAATGTTGGGAATGAAAAATAAAGTTACGCTGGTCATACATTTGGCCCGTTTAGGGGTATCTCAGGCGCTGCAGGTGCAAAATTTAAGGCTAGGGTTCTACGTGTATAAAAAAATTTTAAATTAGTGACATGTAGCAAAACTGCTTTTAAGCTACTTTTGGAAGAATCAATGAATAAGCGCCAATCTCCAGGATTACATTCATTTTGCATTGTGCAACGGTATTTGGCATGGTTCTTGGAATTAAAAATTAAAACATAGTATTTTTGAATTACCTGTGATTTCAAGTTATTGGCAATAAAATCTACACCTGGAAACGGTAGAAATATTATTCGTCCTGGCTTTTTTTTTTACAAAACATGCGACTAGTACTTTGATTAAAACAATTACAGTATAAATAAGAGTTCCTCATATATTGAAATATTTAAGATGGGGCCGTGTAAAAAGTTTAATTACTTTTGTTATGTGTGTGGGAAATATAAAAATATACCAAGTCGCCGTAAAATCACTACTGAAACAAGTACCTTGTATGAATCATATTTTTCTTTAAGGGTTATATATGGTAAGAGTTGGACACCATCAATAGTGTGTACACACTGCATTTACCATTTAAATAAGCGGGGAAAAAATGGAGATGCCATGCCATTTGGTGTTCCAATGATTTGGAGAGATCCCATAGTTCATGTTGAAGATGAGTGTTATGCGTGCATAAATTATACAGCGGGTATAAACAGAAGAAAAATGACTTATATGTCTTATACTGAAACAGCATATGCTCGATTTCCGCTGCCACATTCTGATGAAATTCCTGTTCCGGGTAGCCATATACCAACAGAACATATTCCCTCAATAATTCATTCTGTTGAAGCGGATAGCCCAGCTACTTCAATGTATCAACCGTCATGCATCACGGTTCCATGCAGTCACAATGAAATCACGCAAGATCGTCTGGATATAATGGTACGGCGTCTAAAATTATCTCAAAGACAGAGCATTCTCTTGGCAAAAGAGTTAAAACGAGCTAATATTTTAGCACCAGGTGTACAAACATACGGGGCTATCAATCGCCATAGACGATTTACGACTTTTTTTAAATCTATTGAGAATAATTCTATTGCGTATTGTACTGACATCCGCGGATTGGTTTTAACAATGCAAAATGAATATAATCCTGGAGATTGGCGCTTATTCATTGATTCTTCCAAAAGTAGCTTAAAAGCAGTTTTGCTACATGTCACTAATTTAAAAAGTCCTATTCCGATAGCACTTAGCACAAATACTAAAGAGACATACGCATCAATGAAAAAAATAATACAGTTAATTAAATATGAAGACCACAAGTGGAAAATATGCGCAGATTTAAAAGTGGTAGCTCTTTTAAGAGGCATGCAATTGGGCTATACTAAAAATATGTGCTTCATGTGCTTATGGAATACGCGTTTCGATGGCGACCAGTACAATACACGGGATTGGGCTTTACGTGAGGAAAGCAGATTGCATAGAAACAATGTTATTGAATTACCACTTGTGTCGATGGAAAAGATTTTGCTTCCTCCACTCCACATCAAACTGGGTATTGTAAAAAATTTTATAAAAGCATTGAGCCCAGATGGTGTTGCTTTTACCGAATTGCACCGAATTTTTCCACGATTAAGCGGCATGAAAGTAAAAGAAGGTATGAACTTTAACTACTTTATTAAATTAGATTTATATTTCATTTCATAATGTTTCTATTTTACAGGAATTCTTAATGGACCGGACATTCGCCGTCTTATGAAGGACCATCAATTTGAGGTTGCATTGAATGATATCGAGCTATTGGCCTGGAATTGTCTGAAATCAGTAATAGAAAATGTATTAGGAAATCATCGGTCTGAAAACTGGCGAATTTTAATCAAAAATATGCTAACCGCATTTAAAAACTTAAACGTTAGAATGTCATTGAAAATACATTTTTTGCATTGCAATGCCGAAAAATTTAATGAACAATCACCAGCCGAGTCTGATGAACATGGCGAGAGATTTCACAAAGTAACAGCCAGGCTCGAACACTGGTATAGCGGCAAACAACTTGATTCGCTATTAGGGGATATTTGTTGGAATCTGCAGGAGGAAGAAGAATAAATTTCTAAATAAAAACTACTTAACAACAAAAAATTTTTAGTTTGGTTATATAAAAAATTCAAAAATTTCATCTTTTCTGAAAAAATCAAAAGTTGTAGACAGACTTTAATCACAAATAGCTTATTTTGCACCTGCGCAACTTTATTTTTCATTCCCAACATTTGTTTCTAAGGCCTAGGATTCACTCCTAGGGGGATAAAATGTATGACCGACCTTCATTGTTGTTTGTTCTTAACATTTTCTTAAATTATACTTTCCCTTTATCACCATCCCTTAGGGGGGCTCCCATACAAATATTGCGTTTTATGAAATTATTAAATTAATTAAAATTTGTCGACTTTTGTGAATAAAATCAAAAGTTGCTAACAGATTTTAATCATTTATGGCTTGTTTTGTTAGCAGCTTTGTTTTTTATATGTTTGCAAAAAATTAGAAGCCTAGCTGCATTTTTTAATTTTTTATGAATTTTTAAAGAACAAAAATTTCGAAATTTTGATAAAAAAATTAATTTTTTTTTCAAAAAAAAAAAATTATTTTTCTAAAACGACTACGGATATTAGAAAGAAGTTTTACTTTTCTTAAAGGAAATTTTATTGCGGAATTTTTCTAAGTTTTTGGAATAAGCTAAAGCGTTTTCGAGTTACGCGAACATATGTGGTGCAACCTCCTCCATTTTCGATATAACGGTATATCTCGAAAACCAGAGCCAATCTTAAAAAACCGAGAGCACCACTGGATTTAGCGTACCCGAATTATGTTAAAACGCTAGGTGCCCGGCTTGTCTGTTTTTTCAACTAGCACAGTGTAATCAACTATTTAAATGCATTCCACTCGGCTTATATCGGATTGAAATTTTAATATTGTTTAATGCTTACAATTTAATTTGGAATGTTTAAGAAAGTATAAGTAATAATTTATGAAAATTAAACAAAAATTAAAAAAAACATCCTGCCTTTGGGTAAGTATAGTAAATGTGAATGATTGTATGGTTGCACGCAAAGAAAAAGTATGGTTGTGGTAATCATAATCGAAGAGCAAAATACTATCATTGAATTGTATGATTAAGGCTAAAAATAATAATGGTTACCAGTTATCATTATTATGTTTAATTAAAGTATCATTCAATAATCATATATATGACTACAATTGAAATCGACAATTTTTGCTTTTTTACGGCAAATTATTGTCTTTTGCTGTAACATATACATATCGATTGTACTTACCAATTTAATTGCAATTTTTATACCAATATTTTTTTACATTTTCTCGTTTATTTTTAAATTTTCTTAATTTTTCAAAATTTTTGTTCATTTTTTTGACATCTCAAACTTTTAAAATAATAACAATTTATTCAGCAAGGAGAAGAACAGTTGAAATCAAATTATTATTAAAAAAAAATCATATCTTGATTAATTTGTAATCATACTGTTGTCTCACTTATTAATTAATGATTATTATACCCTTCACACAGTGAAAAAGGGTATATATAGGTTTGTCATTCCGTGTGAAATTTCTACAATTTTCATTTCCGACCCCATAAAGTATATATTTTCTGAAAGCTTATGAATAGGGGAGTCGATTAAGCTCTGTCAGTCTGTCCGTCTGTCCGTGTGTATGTTGAAATCAACTTTTTGAAGCCCCCCGATATCGCATGGACCCGGGTGAGGCATTAAAATATCAGAAATATTCGGGAGTAGATCGGTGTTGAAAATCAGAAATATCGGTTTATAAACAACTGAGATATGAGCAAAAACCCACGACCACCTCGATTTTTTTTTTACAAAAACAACATTACAACAACAACATACATACATACAAACGTGTATACTGGTTAGAGAAAACGTGGCATAGAATCCCAGCTGAGCCAAAGAATTTTTTTTTTTTTAATTTTTTTTAAATTTTTTTTATTTCTTTTTTATTTTTTATTTAATTTATTATTTATATTTTTATTATTATTTTTTTTAACTTTTTCTTTTTTTTTTTTTAATTTTTTTTTAAATTTTTTTTTTAATATTTTTTTAAATGGTTTTTTTAACATACATACATACGTAAATTTATAATTTTACAATGGGATGTTTTTATACATGTATGTTTTTTATATGTATGTACGTAATTCATATGGGATGAATGGTGACACAAACTACTGTTATTGCATGACTACACGTTGTGAAGGGTATATAAGATTCGGCACGGCCGAATATAGCGCTCTTACTTGTTAACCTTTAAATTATTAATTTATTAGGTACAAAAAAAAATAATAGAATATTTCACTACTCTTATATTAGCTTATATTCATTTATTTATTTGTTTATTTAACTGTTTAACATTGTATCTTATGTTTAATAGACCCAGCTGTTCGAGCTACTTTTATAGTACATATTGTCATTGGAAAAGCCCGAAAAATAATGATTTGATTTAAGATCTGGAATATTTTTTACATTTATCCATGTTTTTGATATTTCTTCAGATATAGTTTTGACATAATTTTTATCAACGTAAATTAGGAAAACGTTATTTATATTTTTATGATAATTTGTAAAAACCTCGAGCGTTTTTTAAGATGAGATTTTGGGCTTTTACTAGTTGCCAAACTTTTCGCTTAACAATAGCGCCAACACTGTCCACCGCTCCTTTTCCATGCAAAGTAGCAAATAAATTCCTAATTTCAAACGGAAAATCCAGTACGTAAACATTGCATGCATGGGCGTACCGACAAATATTTGAAGTGGGACATCGGGGTTGCGGTTTACAACATGGTTATTAATTACTAATTATTGATTTTTAAGAATTATTTTAGGTTTCAGAAGAATTTGAAATTCATCTTTATTTAAGTTGCAGATTGGGGGATCGCATGTTATTTAAACACACTTTTTGTTACTTTGAGGTGAAGTTTTTTTCTGTTTTCGGCAACCTAGAACAATTTTAAGCCCAGATTCAGATTCAGTAGGTGATAATCCATTATAAGCACTTCTTCCACCTCAGAAAATTAAAATAAAATTTTTGGGAATTTTCATGCCGTTACGGACGTTACACACTTTGTCATTTATATTTAAAAACAAGTAAGAGCGCTATATTCGGCCGTGCCGTATCTTATATACCCTTCACAACGTGTAGTCATGCAATAACAGTAGTTTGTGTCACCTTTCATCCCATATGAAATACGTACATACATATATAAAAACATCAAATTGTAAAATCATAAATTCACGTATGTATGTTAAAAAAACAAAAAAAAAAAAAATTTAAAAAAAAATTTAAAAAAAAAATTTAAAAAAAAAATTTTTAAAAATAAATTTTAAAAAAAATTATTATATATATAATATATATAAAAAAAAAAATTAAAAAAAAAAAATAATAATAATATAAATAATATATTAAATAAAAAATAAAAAAAAAAATAAAAAAATTTTAAAAAAATTAAAAAAAAAATTTTTTTGGCTCAGCTGGGATTCGATGCCACGTTTTCTCTAACCAGTATACACGTTTGTATGTATGTATGTTGTTGTTGTAATGTTGTTTTTGTGAATAAAAAATCGAGGTGGTCGTAGGTTTTTGCTCATATCTCAGTTGTTTATATACCGATGTTTCTGATTTTCAATACCGTTCTACTCCCGAATATTTCTGATATTTTAATACCTCACCCGGGTTCAAGCGATATCGGGGGGCTTCAAAAAGTTGATTTCAACATACACACGGACAGACGGTCAGACGGACAGACTGACAGAGCTTAATCGACTCCCCTATTCATAAGCTTTCAGAAAATATATACTTTATGGGGTCGGAAATGAAAATTGTAGAAATTTCACACGGAATGACAAACCTATATATACCCTTTTTCACTGTGTGAAGGGTATAAAAAGTGTAATAAAGGTATTTCTTTTTTTCCATCAGATTAAAGTGCATAAAAAACTCTGTTTATAAAGCTAGTTTGGAAAACAAAATTATTAAAATTCATTCTGTTAAACTTAAAAAACCCTATTTTCCGTTACGGACGTTACACACAGTGTACCCATTTTTAGTTCAAATTGTTAATATATATTAGATAATTAACAAATATGATTTTTATCTTAAATAAAAGAAAATTAAACAAATTAAAGTTTTGCTAAACGCAGAATACTGAAGCGACTGTTTTGCCTACTTTTTTGACCATTAAAAATACCCTTTTTTACAAAAATAAATGAAAGCAAGAGGTACGTTTAGGTTAGCCTCTGACAAGGCCAAACAAACCACTGTAAAACCGTATTGCTTATATATTTTGAAGCTTGAATATGTATCCTATTATTCCATTAACATTTGGATTTTGGGCAACTTTAAATTTCTGTCTTTGGTTTAAAAATTTTCGGATTAGCCCATATATATTTCTCGAGTAAAACAATATTTTTCCCCGAAAATTGCTTAAATCTATGCATTAGGAAAGGAGTTATAGATCAAAATGCACGAAAATTTATACCGCACAGTGTCCTCGACCACATCGATTTTTTTTTTCACAAAAACAACATTACAACAACAACATACAAACATACAAACGTGTATACTGGTTAGAGAAAACGTAGCATCGAATCCCCGCTGAGCCAAAAAAAATTTTTTTTATTTTTTTTATATTTTTTTTTTATTTTTTTTTATTTTTTATTTAATATATTATTAATATTTTTTTTTGAATTTTTTTCTCTTAATTTTTCTTTGTTTTATATTTATTATATATATTTTAATTATTATTTTTTTATTTTTTTTCTTAAATTTTTTTTTAAATTTTTTTTAATTTTTTTTTAAAGTTTTTTTTTATTATTTTTTTTTTCTTTTAACATACGTAAAGTTTTAAGTTTAAAAAGGGTTGTTGTTATGTATGTATGTATTTCATATGGGATGAATGGTGACACAAACTACTGTTATTGCATGACTACACGTTGTGAAGGGTATATAAGATTCGGCACGGCCGAATATAGCGCTCTTACTTGTTTTTAATTTTTAATGATTTTGAATATAATGTTATTTTTATCAAATTATTTTTTTTTTAAATCATACTATTTTTAAATGATAACCATTTTGAAATTTTTACGAAAAGTAATCATTAAATGATATAATTCAAACAAATGCTTGAATATCGTAACAAAATATATGATGAAATGAAACAAAAATAACTATTACTTGTTTTCGACAACCAACTATTGTTATAGAAACTATAATGTGACAGTTGTGATCATGTCGTAACCATGGTTTTTCTTTGCGTGTGGACTCAATCACACAAAAATTGTTGGTAACAAGCTAGATTATCAAATAGACTCCTTTTTATTTCGTGTTCGCGTCTTGTTGTCTCACCCCGTCATCTGCTCTGATCGTATCGATTTTTCTTCCGAAAAGGTTAAGTAGTAAACTGTAGACAATTACCTATCCTGCAGATATGCCATTAAATATATTTTCTTTTTTATACCCTTCACACAGTGAAAAAGGGTATATATAGGTTTGTCATTTCGTGTGAAATTTCTACAATTTTTATTTCCGACCCATAAAGTGTATATTTTCTGAAAGCTTATGAATAGGGGAGTCGATTAAGCTCTGTCAGTCTGTCAGTCTGTCCGTGTGTATGTTGAAATCAACTTTTTGAAGCCCCCCGATATCGCCTGGACCCGGGTGGGGTATTAAAATATCAGAAATATTCGGTATTAAAAATCAGAAACATCGGTACATAAACAACTGAGATATGAGCAAAAAACCACGAGCACCTCGATTTTTTTTCACAAAAACAACATTACAACAATAACATACATACATACAAACATGTATACTGGTTAGAGTAAACGTGGCATCGAATCCCAGCTGAGCCAAAAAATTTTTTTTTAATTTTTTTTTTTATATTTTTTATACCCTTCACACAGTGAAAAAGGGTATATATAGGTTTGTCATTCCGTGTGAAATTTCTACAATTTTCATTTCTGACCCCATAAAGTATATATTTTCTCAAAGCTTATGAATAGGGGAGTCGATTAAGCTCTGTCAGTCTGTCCGTCTGACCATCTGTCCGTGTGTATGTTGAAATCAACTTTCTGAATTTTTTTTTTCATTTTTTGTTTAAATTTTTTTTTTTAATTTTTTTTTTATTTTTTTTTTCTTTTAACATACATACGTAAAGTTATAATTTTAAAATGGGTTGCTTTTATTATGTAGGTTTTTTTATGTATGTACGTATTTCATATGGGATGAATGGTAATACAAACTACTGTTATTGCATGACAACACGTTGTGAAGGGTATATAAGATTCGGCACGGCCGAATATAGCGCTCTTACTTGTTTTTTTTTCTGTAGGATTTTTTGTTGGAATAAGGCAATGGGATAAAAGTAAAGCACACAAAGTTTTATAGAATAATAGTTTTCTAGATATTTTATAAAATGTATTTTCTTTTTATTGAAGATGCCACGCCCATTGTTCTTTTCCGGCTTATTTAAAGCTCAGCTATGCATGTTATTATTTTAATACCCGACATATATTTTGAGGACTTTAGGTATTACAGTGATCTGTATATTTATTATACCCGCCACCAAAAAAAATGGTGGGGGTATATTCATTTTGTCATTCCGTTTGTAACACATCGAAATATCCATTTAAGACCCAATAAAGTTCTGAATCGGGGTTTGATTTTATGACGATCTAGCTATGTCCGTCCGTCTGTCCGTCTGTTGAAAGCACGATAGAGGTCGCACCGAAAAAGCTAGGCGGCTCAAATTTTGCCAGAATCTTTCTTATAGACAAGGTTTGTTTGGTATTGGAAATGGGCTAAATCGGAATATTAGGAAGAGAGTTATAGCTCGAAAAGCAAGAGTAGGTGGAAAACACCGTGTCCTTCGAACATCGAATAAAATGGAATTGTGTCCAAACGCCTTAAAGTAGACTCATGAAACTTCGAAGATATATTTCCTGGGTAAAGACAACATTCTTCCCCGAAAATTATTTAAATCTATGCATTAGGAGAGGAGTTATCGATCAAAATGTACGAAAATTTATACCGCACAGTGTATTTTTCGGTATATTTAAAAACAAAAACGTCATAAAAGGAACAAAATTGGATGTACGACTCTAAAATTTTGCACACTTTGCTTTTTGGTGACACGCTTTCTTGTAACGGCAAATCAATGTGCCACGCCCACTTTTACGCCCACCTCCCATATAAAGTTTTAACTAAAATTCATATAATTTCTCTATTAATAAAGATTTTGGAATAATAAAAGACTATATTGAAACACCTCAGTTGTACTCATACTCAAAAATAACTTTGACACGCCTACTATAACGCCCACTTTTCACGTTATCTACCGTTAATGAAATTTAAAACTCATAAAACCGCTAAAATTAGAGGTATGATGATAAATTTTGCTACGTCTATCCCCCTAGGCAATTTCATTACTATGCCAAAAAATTAAGGTGCCACGCCCACTTTTACGCCCACCTCCCATATAACGTTTTACCTAAAATTCATATAATTTCTCTAGTAATAAAGATTTTGGAATAATAAAGGACTATATTGAAACACCTAAGTTGTACTCATTAGCAAAAACAACTTTGACACGCCTACTATAACGCCCACTTTTACTTTTGAATTGTGTCCAGACGCATAAACGTAGTCATGAAACTTCGAATATATATTTAACGAGTCAAAAGAATATTTTTCCCTGAAAATGGCTTAAATCTATGAATTAGGAAAAGAGTTATAGATAAAAATGTACGAAAATTTATAAAGCACAGTGTATATTTCAAATTTAAAACGTAATAAAACTGACAAAACTATATGTACGATTCTGAAATTTTGCAAACATGGTTTTTTGGTCAAAGTCTTCGTTATAACGGAAAATAGATGTGCCACGAACACTTTTTTCTTTAGATTTTTATAAAAATATATTAGTCATATATATTAGCATTTATTCATCTTACACTGCGCCATTTATTGTACTGTAGCTAAATATAAGATAAAGATGATAAGATAGATGACTCTACTAGCAACTACTAGATGGCATGCTAACAACTTATGTTTATGTTCTCCTGAAGTTATGCTCTATTAAAAATGGGAATTTAGGAAAATTTTGACCTAAGTAAAAAAAAATTATCTCTTAACATTATAAACAATTTATTGTCATGTACTAATGGCTAACAAATTTTAAAATTATACAAAACTTATTTCGTTTGAAAATCTTTTAAAAGCAAAATGTTATAGAAGTTTAAAAATCAAAATCTTACTAATAAATTTCCCGTTTTAGAAAAATGCAGAGAATGTATATTTTAAATCACCCTGTGGCCCTTAAAATTTAACCTTAAATTCACTTTCTTCCTCTTAAATTCATGTAAATTCTCTATGAATAAAGATTTTGGAATACTAAAGGACTATATTGAAATATCTAAGTTATGTTTATTAGCAGAAACTTTATTGACACGCGTATTTTAACGGCCACTTTCATTGAAAGACTAAATTTACGAAAACATTTTACTAGCATACCGAAGTTATAATGGGTGGTTTAATTTTAAGGGACTATGTTGATTTTGAATAAAATTATTATGAAATTATTATCATTTATTTTTATAATGATAATATTTGTATACTTCAATTATGTATGAAACAAAATATCGGCCAAATGGCCCCCCAACCTAGGCGGCACACCACGATCCGATAGTCCAAATTTTCAATGACACTGTTGATGCTCGATTGTTGGGCACGATGATGAGTCGAGGTTGCTTGCTCTTTTACCACGTTATCGTGAAAAACAGCAATGTTTCCCATTCAACGAACTAAGATGGCATTCACAGATGTTTTCACATTTCATACAGACCTGCTTTGCAGACATTTAAATTTTTTTTACAATTCTAACGATTGTGGACGAATTCGAACGATTATGTTGACCAAAAGAATCACGAAGTGCACAAAATTAATTTTGATTTGAACGCCCATTTTTATAAAAATCTTTAATATTTAAAAGCGTTGCTCGACTGCGTATCTTTTCACGGTTCAAATTGAGTTAGTCTGAGATTGAGAAATGTCAAATGAAATACAAGAAAAAAGTTTAAGTTTTGATGTGGTTCACCTTAAACATGGGCCCTTAAAATTTAACCACCTTCTACAAAGAAAGTGATACATATTTTATTATAAAAAGATTATTCCATAGCGATTAACAAAATAATAAATATTGTGCTTTAAATGTACACAAAATTGGTGGTGGGTATAAAAGATTCGGCACAGCCGAATATAGTGTTCTTACTTGTTTAAATAGATTTAGTGACGTACGTTATTTAGGAAAATATTGCAATGTACATACACACAAATTTAATTTGACTTTCGAACAGTAAAAAGTGAAAATTGTTTCTAAAGTATATTGTTTCATTGAATTCAAATCAGTCTCGGTTTTATTCAATTAGGTGCAGCTTAGTGGTATACTGTTAAATATAAAAATAAATACGTTACAAACATACCTCATCATAATTCTAAAACACTTTGTTCAATTTCGTTAAACAGGAAACCATAAAACTTTTAACGAAATTGCCTTTAATCTGTACTAACATTACTTTTAAATATGTAAAACGTATATTAATGTTTTATATATAACTAGCATTTAACCCGCTACTTCGATAGCGCAGTTCTTACTATTAATTGAATACTCAAGTTCTATTTGTAATTATTAAATATTTTTGGTTCAATTTATGAAAATTTGTATCTCTGATTCAATTTACTTAGAAAAATAAAAAGTAGAGTAAGGATATATCGGGCATATATTTCCTAACTAAAAGCAAGACCAATGCTACTTAATTTCAAAAAATATTCATAACTTCAGAATTTGCAAAAATTACCCTAAAAATAATAAAAGTAACATTTTTTCCTTCACTAAAACTTCCACTTGGTTTATTATTACCTACATTCAGAATTCTATGCATACAAAATAAAAAAAAAATTAGAAAAAGTAACTTTGGACGTCCATAATATTACGAGTTAAACCTCGGATTAAAAAACATAAATATTTAGTATATATGTTTGCCAACGTAAAAATACAAAGAGTACAATAAAAATGCGAAAAGGATTTTTTGTGTCTCCAATATCATTTTAATTCTCAACTTGAATCAACAATCCTTTATTTCACAATTTCAGCTTTATAAATGTAGAAAATACAAAAAGTCCCATTAAAATTCAGAAAAATACCTTCTTGGTCGCCCATAAAGTTTTCAGTCTCACCTTGTATCAATAATCACTAATTTCAAAATTCTAGCTACGCAAACGTTAAAAATACAGAAAGTACCATAAAAATTCAAAAAGTACCTTTTTTGTCGCCAATAACATTTTTAGTCTCACCTGGAATCAATAGTCCTTGATTGTACAATTCTACCATTATAAACGTAGAATATACAAAATGTACCATAGAAATGCGAAAAAGTACATTTTTTGTCCAAGTTCCAAATTCAAAGTTTAAAATGTTCAAATATCTTTGTAACAAAATATTTTGATAGACATGATTTAAAGTCAGTAAATCTTCTCTTTTTTGTATAAAAGTTATTATGTTCTAAAAAGTACCAAATTCTTTTCCTGATTTTTCCCCTTTTACCCTGTTATGAATGTGTTTCATTTTTTACTAAATTATATAATTTTTTATGTCTGGTGAAATCCCAATTAAAAATTTTATGAAAACTGGCCGTCTAATTAGGAATTACATACATTTTCCGGAATTTTCTCCTTTTTTGTACCTTTTTTGTCCCCAAAAAATAATTGTCCATATTCTATTAGGCAAAAACAATGATCAAATTTTGTCCCATAGAATAATATTAGAAAAGTTTCTTTTAAAAAAAGCACCAAAAATAGGAACAATTTTTACCCCTTATGCATGTGAATTTGAAAAAAGTGCCAAATTCTTATTAATATTTTTTCGCGGATTACTTCAAACAGTTTAAACCTTTTTCCTAGCTTCATATGTTTGGAAGTTACGCAGGGTACCAAAAAAGTACCAAATTATAGTTTTTACCCGTTTTTTCCCCTTAGGGCTTGAAAATTCAAAAAAAGTCCAGACACCTGTCAGCTTATTTTTTGTGTAAATTACAATACTTTTTCAATTTAGTTTGTATCATTTTTAGTTTAGCAGATATAAGATTACCGATTTTACCCGTTTTTACCCCCTTAAAGTACGAATTTCCAAAAATCCCTTTTAAGTGGAGCTATACATTGAAAGAGGAACGGATTGTCCAAATTTCATATCCCTAGCTCTTTGCGTTTGGGCTGTGCGATGATAAATCAGTCAGACAGTCACGTTACTCTTTTATATATATAGATGTGAGAAGTAATGCTAGGCGCACAACTGGGACGAAAGACGCATTTTTTGTCACGATATAAAAGTGAAACTCTGTGTGTGTGTGTGTTAGCTATAGACTCTGAAACTGTAAAACCGATCGGGCTCAAACTTTGGTAAGTTGTTGTACACATACCAGGGAGTGTTTATGGATGAAAAAAAGTGGGCGGAGCCACGCCCATAACAAATTAGTTATCAGTTTTAGCTACTTGCATTTGACCGATTTAACTGAAACTTTGCACACATATCGAGCTGTCATGACTAAATAATTTCGTGATAAGAAAAGTGGGCGAGGCCACGCCCCTAAAAAAGTTTTAATTTTGAGGTACTTGCACTGAACCGATTTCTCTGAAACTTTGCACACATATTAAGCTGTCGTGACTTTATAATTTCGTGATTAAAAAAGTGGGCGGGGCCACGCCCATAAAAAATTAGTTATCAGTTTTAGCTACTTGCACTTGACCGATTTTTCTGAAACTTTGCACACATATCGAGCTGTCATGACTAAATAATTTCATGATAAGAAAAGTGGGCGGGGCCACGCCCCTAAAAAAGTTTTAATTTTGAGGTACTTGCACTGGACCGATTTCTCTGAAACTTTGCACACATATTGAGTTTTTATGACTATACAGTTTCTTATTTGGAAAAGTGGGCAGTGCCACGCCCATAAAAAAAGGTATCATTTTGAGTTACTTGCACTGGACCGATTTTTCTGATACTTTGCACACATATTGAGCTGTCATGACTATATAATTTCGTGATTAGAAAAGTGGACAGGGCTAGGCTGTTTAAAAAAGTTTTAATTTTAAGGTAGTTTCACCACTTTTCTGAAACTTTGCTCACTTATTGAGCTGTCATGACTATACAGTTTCGCAATTAGAAAAATGGGCAGTGCCACGCTCATAAAGAAAAAGTTATAGCTTTTAGCCTTGCGCTTAATATTCGATTAAAATTTAGAATGCGATTAAAATTCATGAAGGAGCGTAGCAACGCGCGCCGGGCTTTTCTAGTCAAAAATAAAACACAAATGTGTAAATGCGAATGCATAAAATTATGGAGTCCGTCGAAATTCTCTATACGTGATGGATTCTACAAAAGATTTATTTCTGTTTCTTGCTCTGGCGAACGACGAACAAATTAATACAAGCTGATCATTTTTATTATATTCAGTTACACTATTAGCTATTATGTGAAAAAAAAAAATTTAATTATTGTTTACTGGACGTACCCACCACATTATTTGCAAACGTTTACGTATAAGCAAAAAAAATTTTACTATAACAGAAATTATTTTTATTATTTTGTTTGGTTTTACAAAAATTCAAATTATTTGATTATTTTTATACCCTTCACCAGTGGTGCACAAGGGTATATATAGGTTTGTCATTCCGTTTGTACTTTCTACAATTTTCATTTCCGACCCCATAAATTATATATTTTCTGAAAGTTTATGAATAGAGGAGTCGAATAAGCCCTGACCGTCTGCCCGTGTGTTGTTTGAAATCACCTTTTAGAATCAACCATATGTTCCTAAGATCTGTGTATGGTATCAATCTTTTGGAAATATCCGGGAATGAATCGCTATTGAAACTCAACACAATCGCCCCATAACTTTCTGTTTTTTCCCATATTTTTACCACCAAAATTAAAATTGTTTAACCATAGAAAAATTTATAGGTACCTTTGCTACTATTTGTAGATATAATATCCCTCTAGAGATATTCGTGAAGAATCTATACAGTGACACATATTCCTATAAACCCACTATTTATTTTAACTTTGCTACCATCCCTCGCTTTTATCAATGCATCACTCAAATCACTTATAGTGATTACTGAACTAACGGAAATTTGTGTTGAGTACAAAAACTTATTTTCGTTGTTGTTGTTTTTTATAAATCATTGCAGTTCAAATGTTTGACTAAAAACAGGTACATATTCGTTTAAACGCAAGAACTTTATTTTCAATTGGATCATATTTATTTAATATTTAATAATTAATTGGTCCACCATTAAATATTATTAATGACTTTAAAAATACGATTCGGCATTGAATTTACTAAAATTTTCCAACAACTGGCTATCCAAATCTTTTCAAGCTTCCCTGATGGCTAACTTGAGCTCTAACACAGTTGTGTAAAGGTGTCCTTGGGCTTTTTGTTCATAGATTTTGCGTGTCATGCATCCCCAAAGGTTTTCCATCGGATTCAAATCGGGACTGCATGCAGGCTACTTCATAACTTTGATGTTGTGGTCTTCAAACCATTTTAGTGACTCTTTAGAAACGTGAATTGCAGCGTTATCTTGCTAAAAAATACAGTCTTCATCCATTTTATTATCCAAAAATGAAATGAGAGCATCATCCAACAATTCTGTGTATATTTTTGAATTCATTTTGGGCGGCACGAAGCAAATGTTTGCTTTACCTCTCGATCAAAAAGCGGCCCACACCATAACGCTGCCACCACCAAAGTTTCTTTTTGACATACGTACGTCATTGTTACGTAAATTATGCCAATAACAACTGTAAGAGTCTGGGCCATCTAAGTTAAATTTTTTTTCATCGGAAAACACAACATGGTCCCTCTCAGTCGACCACTGCGTATGATTTTTAGCAAACGCGCTATTTTGTGATGCGGTTTTAACACAGGCTTGCTCACCGGTTTTTTCCATTTAACATTTTCTGAATGCCTTCAAATGTGTGCAATGTGCCTCGTTGTTACCGGAAGATCTAATTTTTCCTTTATTTGAGTTGAGTTCAAAAAAATTGTGGTTGCTTCCTTTGTTATTTGATTTATTTGGCGAACATTCTATTTACGATTGCCTCTCGTGGGTTTTTTTACTCATAATTTACACATTTTTTTAAAAAAGACCGTACGACTGTCTCAGATCTTCCAATTATACGCCCAATTTCACGATTTGAATAACCGTCTTTATGGTACAGATTGATTTGGATTTTTTCGGCTTCAGTGAGGTATTTTTCCTTTGGCATTTTGATAAAATCTTAAGACCGTACATTAAAAAAAAAAATTATATTTAAATTAAACAAAACTTACCATTTATTAATTCAACGATACAAAATACTGCTTTTTTAGAAAACCACTATGTTTTCTACCTGCTTCTTGAGTGCGTTTAAATAAACGAATATGTACCTGTTTTTAGTCAAACATTTGAACTGCAATGATTTATAAAAAACAACAACAACGAAAATAAGTTTTTGTACTCAACACAAAACCAAAAGGTACTTTTTTGAATTTTTATGGTACTTTTTGTATGTTCTAAGATTATAAAGGTAGGATTGTACAATCAAGGACTTTTGATTTCAGGTGAAACTGAAAATGTTATGGCCGACCAAAAAGGTAATTTTTTAAATTTTTAAGGTATTTTTTGCATTTTCTACGTTTATAAAGATGGGATTGTGCAATCAAGGACTATTGATTCCAGGTGAGACTAAAAATGTTATGGGCGACCAAAAAGGTACTTTTTTGAATTTGTATGGTACTTTTTTGAATTTGTATGGAACTTTTTGTATTTTCAACGTTTGCGAAGCTAAAATTTTAAAATTAGTGGCTATTGATACAAGATGAGACTGAAAATATTATGGTCGACCAAAAAGGTACTTTTTTGAATTTTTAAGGTACTTTTTGTATTTGCTACGTTTATGAAGGTAGGATTGTACAATCAAGGACTATTGATTCCAGGTGAGACTAAAAATGTCATGGGCGACCAAAAAGGTACTATTTTGAATTTGTATGGTACTTTTTGTATTTTCAACGTTTGCGAAGCTAGAATTTTGAAATTAGTGACAATTGATACAAGGTGAGACTAAAAATGTTATAGATGGCCAAAAAGGTACTTTTTTGAATTTTTATGGTACTTTTTGTATTTTCAACGTTTGCGAGGCTAGAGTTTTGAAATTAGTGACTATTGATACAAGGTGAGACTAAAAATGTCATGGGCAACCAAAAAAGTACTTTTTTGATTTTTATGATACTTTTGGTATATTCTACGTTTATGAAGGTGGGATTGTACAATCAAGGAATTTTGATTCCAGGTGAAACTGAAAATGTTATGGGCGACCACAAAGGTACTTTTTTGAATTTTTATGGTACTTTTTGTATTTTTAACGTTTGCGAAGCAAGAATTTCGAAATTAGTGACTATTGATACAAGGTAAGACTAAATATGTTATGGGCGACCAAGAAGGCACTTTACTGAATTCTAATATGACTTTGTATTTCCTACGTTTATAAAGTTAAAATAGTGAAATGAAGGATTGTTGATTCAAGTTTAGAATTAAAATGATATTGGAGACACAAAAAAGCCTTTTCGCATTTTTATTGTACTCTTTGTATTTTTACGTTTGTAAACATAGATTCTTAAAATTAGTGTTTTTTGATCCTAGGTCTAAATCCTATTATTATGGACGACCAAAATTACTTTTTCTTATCTTTTATATTTTGAATACATAGAACTCTACTTTTTATTTTTCTAAGTAAATTGAATCAGAGATACAAATTTTCATAAATTGAACCAAAAATATTTAATAATTATAAATAGAACTCGATAATAGTTTTGGAAAGCGAGCCCGGTAAAGTTATGGGCAACATTTTTATACCCGCCACCAAAAAAATGGTGGGGGTATATTCATTTTGTCATTCCGTTTGTAACACATCGAAATATCCATTTTAGACCCAATAAAGTATATATATTCTGAATAAGGGTTTGATTTGATGACGATCTAGCTATGTCCGTCCGTCTGTCCGTCTGTTGAAAGCACGATAGAGGTCGCACCAATAAAGCTAGGCGGCTCAAATTTTGCCAGAATCTTTCTTATAGACAAGGTTTGTTTGGTATTGGAAATGGGCTAAATCGGAATATTAGGAAGAGAGTTATAGCTCGAAAAGCAAGAGTAGGTCGAAAAAACCGTGTCCTTCGAACATCGAATAAAATGGAATTGTGTCCAAACGCATTACCGTAGACTCATGAAACTTCGAATATATATTTCCTGAGTAAAAACAATATTTTTCCCTGAAAATTATCAAAATCTATGTATAATGAGAGGAGTTATCGATCAAAATGTACGAAAATTTATACCGCACAGTGTATTTTTCGGTATATTTAAAAACAAAAACGTCATAAAAGCAACAAAATTGGATGTGCCACGCCCACTTTTACGCCCACCTCCCATATAACGTTTTACCTAAAATTCATATAATTTCTCTATTAATAAAGGTTTTGGAATAACAAAGGGCTATATTGAGACACCTAAGTTGTACTCACTCGCAAAAATAACTTTGACACGCCTACTGTAACGCCCACTTTTCATGTTATCTACCGTTAATGAAATTTAAAAGCTCATAAAACCGCCAAAATTAGAGGTATGATGATCAAATTTTCTACGTATATCCTTCTAATCAATGTAATCGTTGTGCCAAAAAGTTAAGGTAACACGCTTACTTTAACGCCCACCTCCCATAACGGTTTATCTTAAATTCATGTAATTTCTCTATTGACAAAGTTTTTGGGAAAATAAAGGACTATATTGAAATTTATACACACCTGTTTTGCAGAAATTTAAATATTCTTTACAATTCTCCCGATTGTGGACGAATTTGAACGATTATGTTGATTAAAAGAATTACGAAGTGCACAAAATGCGATTCGATTTGAACGCCCATTTTTATAAAAAAAACCTGAATAACTTTAAAGCGTTACTCATTTGCATATCTTTCCACGGATCAAATTGAGTAAGTTTGAGATTGAGAAATGTCAAATGAAATGCAGAAAATAAATTTAAAGACTAGGTGCAGTTCACCTTCAACATGGGCCCTTAAAATTTAACCACCCTCTACAAAGAAAGTGATACATATTTTATTATAAAGAGATTATTCCATAGCGATTAACAAAATAATAAATATTGTGCTTTAAATGTACACAAAATTGGTGGGGGTATAAAAGATTCGGCACAGCCGAATATAGTGCTCTTACTTGTTTTTAATACTACAAACGAAAATTAATTTTTTTTTTAGCTTCTAGACAACCAAGAGAGTCAATATTGGTATCATCTGAAAAGACATGACTAGCGCAATATAATGCACTATAAAAAAATTAAAATTCATGTTGGCCGCCATTATAAAATAACGGACAATAAATTTTTAAATTTAAAATCCAAGATGGCGTCTAAAACAAAATGGCGGATCAAATTATTTTAACCCCATCAGTTTGGGTATCAAATTAAAAGGCTTGACTACTAGTAGAATACAGTTAACTACGAAAATATTCAAAATCAAGGATTATACCTACACCCAGAAAACAGAAAATCACATTCATTGTCAATCGAATGGTTCAGATCTTGCAATAAAATTTCTATTGCAAGAATCATAATTTATAAGTGCTGACATCATATTCTTATTCCAAAAAGATATTCTTTAGTTGTAACCGTAAAATTCTACTATAACAACTAAACTATGCGGTTAGCAACAATTACGGTACTCACAACCGATGCTGTTTTCTGTGTGTATGTACATGATGGTGAAGGGTATTATCAGATATCAAAATATAGCACTCTTACTTGTTCTTCTTTCTTTTTACAAGCAGTATACAACTTCATCAACTATAAAAGATATGTTATGCTTTCGTCGTTATTGTGGTTTATACGACGAGTTTACACCGCGAATTTTTGCCGATGAATTCGTCGTATTGGGCGAAATTTGTCTTTCGTCGCAGTTGTGCGCCTAACATAGAAAAGTACAAATTACATACATATTGTTACAGATTTATCTTTAAATAGCTTAATTTACATTATAATTTATTTTAGTTGTAGAAGTTTAAGTTATTGTAGTTTTATTTGTTTAGTTTATTTCGCTGGTTGTTCGAACATGATGTGAGTTATTATGTGCAGCATACTTTTAGGCACTTCTGTTATTCCTGCTTATTACTTAACAATAACATTACGTCTTAATTTAAATGTAACGGTTTTCGAATGTACTAGTGTGTACATACGAGAACTTTGTCGAATGTTACCGAACACCACTATGTTACTATATATAGCCGAACAACACAGCTAACATGGTCAGTGCTACAGTAGAGCTTGTAAAGCGCTTATCAAAGTGAGTTTGATAATAAAAGTGTATAACAATAAGTGAAATAAGTAAAGTGCTTTAAAACAATATCTGAGTGTATTTAAATAAATAAAGTGCTCTTAATTTTATAACGAACTAGCCAAACCCGGCGCGCGTTGCTACGCCCCTTAATGAATCGAAATGCATTCTGAATCTTAATTGAATATCAAGTGCAAAAACCTAAAAATTATAATTTTTTTATGGGCGTGGCATTGCCCACTTTTCTAGTCACGAAATTGTAAAGTCATAACAGCTCAATATGTGTGCAAAGTTTCAGAAGAATCGGACCAGTGCAAGTACCTCAAAATTAAATTTTTTTTATGGGCGTGGCCCTGCCCACTTTTCTAATCACGAAATTGTAAAGTCATAACAGCTCAATATGTGTGCAAAGTTTCAGAATAATCGGTCAAGTGCAAGTACCTCAAAATGATACCTTTTTTTTATAGGCGTGGCACTGCCCACTTTTCTAATCACAAAATTATTTAGTCATGACAGCTCAATATGTGTGCAAAGTTTCAGAAAAATCGGTCTGGTGCAAGTACCTCAAAATTGTACCCTTTTTTTATGGGCGTGGCCCCGCCCACTTTTTAAATCACAAAATTATAAAGTCACGACAGCTTAATATGTGTGCAAAGTTTCAGAAAAATCGGTCCAGTGCAAGTACCTCAATATTAAAACTTTTTTAGGGGCGTGGCCCCGCCCACTTTTCTTATCACGAAATTATTTAGTCATGACAGCTCGATATGTGTGCAAAGTTTCAGAAAAATCGGTCAAGTGCAAGTAGCTAAAACTGATAACTAATTTTTTATGGGCGTGGCCCCGCCCACTTTTTTTCATCCATAAACACTCCCCGGTATGTGTACAACAACTTACCAAAGTTTGAGCCCGATCGGTTTTGCAGTTTCAGAGTCTATAGCTAGCACACACACAGAGTTTCACTTTTATATATATAGATTTCAACTGTTTTTGATTGCAATAAAAGAACTCTAAGTATATTTAAAGGAAATAAGCAAACATGTATAAAAGGTATAAACGTAACAATATATATATTTTTTTTATTGCAAATACATTGGCGTTTTTTGCCCATGACTGATGTAGTGACAAAGTATTTCACAAGTGTATTTATTAAGTAAACAGAAAATTGCTCATATCCGTAAATTACGGAAGAAGTTATATATTAAAATGTAAGTAAATTTACATCGCACAGTATCCTTTTAAGCCAACTTAAAAATTAAATTTTATTGCTATTCTTATAACGGAAAACTAAGGTTACTCGCATACCTTAACGCTCACTTTCTATATAACGCTTTTTTTATAAATTCATATAAAATCTCTATCGACAAATATTTGGAAGAATAGTGTTTTAATATCTACGAAAAAAACCATTATCAGAGTATCTTTGACACTCTTACCTTAACTTTCACCTCTCGCATATCGCTTAGTATACTATTAATAATATTTAAGACGTCATAAATACGACAGAATTAAATGTACGATTCTGAAATTTTACAATTATAGGATTTGTGTTATGAACAGAATAAGAAGTTAACGATTCATTTGGAGACTAAATATTAGAAAATAAATGAATGGCAAATTGGACTTAAACAAAGAAATTAATACATATTTTTGTAAAAAAGAAGTGTTAGAAAATACAATAATTAATTTGCAGGATCTGGCAAACCTGTGTGGATGGTGCAATAGCAAGAACTATTGCATGTTCAAAAACACACGCATGTATGTGGCTTTGATGGTAAATTTATTTCTATTGTTTTCTTACTTCTTCGAGAACAGTCAGAGTGACAAGTCTTGTTTTAATAAAGGAAATTAAAGATAAATATTAAAGGAAATTTAAGAAATTATTCTTTGCTTGTTTCTTTTTTGGAGACTCTTTTAATACATTTTTATACCCGCCACAAAAAAAAATGGCGTGGGTATATTCATTTTGTCATTCCGTTTGTAACACATCGAAATATTAATTTTAGACCCCATTAAGTATATATTTTCTGAATCGGGGTTTAATTTTACGACGATCTAGCTATGTCCGTCCGTCTGTTAAAAGCAGAATAGAGGTCGGACCGAAAAATCCAGGAGGCTCAATATTTATTATACACAAAGGTTGTTTGGTACTAAAAATTGTCTGAATCGGAATATCGGAAGAGTTAGTTAAAAAACCCTGTTTTTCCAACATCGAATAAAATGCAATTGTGTTCAAACGCTTGCTGCGTAGAGCCATAAAATTGCCTAAATCTATGAATTAGAAAACGAGTTATAGACCACAATATACGAAAATTTATACCGCGCAATGTATTTTTCCGTATATTCAAAACGTAATAAAACTGACAAACATAGCTTTTTGGTCAAAGGTTTTGTGCTAAAGTAAAATAATTGTGACACGTCCACTTTTACGCCCACCACTTGTATAACGTTTTATCTAAAATTCATAAAATGTCTCAATGAATACAGATTTTGAAAGAATAAAGAACTCTATATTGAAATATCTGAGTTAAATTTATTAGTAAAAACTACTTCGACAAGAATTCTACAACGCCCACTTTTCACATAATCTACTGTTAATAAAAATTTAGAAGCTCATAAAACCAACAAAATTAGAGGTGTAATGATGAAACTTTGTACATATAGCTTCCTAGCCAATGCCATTGTTATGTCAGAAAATTAAGGTAACACATCCACTTTAACTCCTACTTCTCATATAACGGTTTATCCTTAATTCATATAATTTCTCTATGGACAAAGTTTTTGGAAAAATACAGGACTATATTGAAATATCTAAGTTAAATTTATTAGGAGAAACTCATACTCATTTTAATACTAAATTTACGAAAATATATTAATAGCAAATCGAAGTTACACAATGAAAGTAAAAATAGATTATTCCATAGCGATTTCTCTTAATAACAAAATAATAAATTTTGTGCTATAAAAGTACATCTTATTGGCACAGCCGAATATAGTGCTCTTACTAGTTACATTTCGTGAATTTCTGGCTTAAACATAATTAACGTGTTAAGGAAACTAAAACTTTATGCCGCGTATGCTGACTTACAAACCTACAAGTTACAAATGTATACGTATGTATGTACATATATGAATGAATATATGTACCTATTTACAAAGCAAGACAAAAAAAAGTAAATTTTAATTACGCTTTACAACTGACAAATATTACATAACACGAACAATATACATAGTTAATTAAAACTGCACAGGAAATGTATATATTTATTACTCTAATTTGTATTGTAAATAATAGGAACATAAATAAATATTTATTTGAAATTTTTATTTTTAAATTTATTGTAAATCTATTTATATTAGGTTAAGTTCAAGGCGAATTCAATCAGGTGATCTCTTCCCTACAAGAACACTAAATTACATGTATTTTTTTTTTGTTGTAATTTTTGACTTAACACAAAAAAACACGTTTGTTTACATTTTTATTTCCAAGCAAATTTTTCAAGTCACACTAAAATTAAAAACTTATATTTATATATTTTGCTCATCATTAGGTACACAAAATAAAGTTCCACTACCCTTAAAATATTTTTTTTACACATCGCGCAGGATGACATTTTTTCAAGAAAACTTTTATAATTTGCTTATCTTTACACTAAAACACAATATTATGTTATTTTTAAAATTTTTGTATAATTGTATATATATATGAAAATGAAAATTATGTTACTTTAATTTAAAATTAATTTAAATTCTCTTTTAAAATTTCATTCGTGTTCCCATAATGAGACTCCGCTTACGAAACTTTTATTTTTATACCCTTCACCTGTGGTGCACAAGGGTATATATACATAGCTTTGTCATTCCGTTTGTAATTTCTACAATTTTCATTTCCGACCCCATAAAGTATATATTTTCTGAAAGCTTATGAATAGAGGAGTCGATTAAGCTCTGTCAGTCTGTCCGTCTGTGTGTTGAAATCAACTTTTTGAAGGCACCCGACATCACCAAGACCTGCGTGAGGTATTAAAATATCAGAAATATTCGGGAGCAAATCAGAATCAAATCTGTACATAAACAACTGAGATATGAGCAAAAAACCACGACCACCTCGTTTTTTTTTACAACAACACACACCGGATGAACGTAGGTTCGAAAAAAAAAAAATTTTTTTTTATTAAATTTTATTTTTTTTTAATACATAAACTCAATTTATAATTATACCCTTCACCTGTGGTGCACAAGGGTATATATAGCTTTGTCATTCCGTTTGTAATTTCTACAATTTTCATTTCCGACCCCATAAAGTATATATTTTCTGAAAGCTTATGAATAGAGGAGTCGATTAAGCCCTGACCGTCTGTCCGTCTATCCGTCTATCCGTCTGTCCGTCTGCCCGTCTGTCCGTGTGTTGGTTGAAATCAACTTTTAGAAGCAACTATATGTTCCTCAGATCTGTATATGGTATCAATCTCTTGGAAATATCCAGGAATGAATCGCTATTGAAATTCAGCACAATCGCCCTATAACTTTCTGAGATATGAGCAAAAAACCACGACCACCTCGTTTTTTTTCACAATTAGGTTAGGTTAGGTTAGGTTGAAAAGGAGGGGTATAAAAGCCCAAACCCATGACAGGTATACACCTATGCCCAGTTGGCATGTTGTGCGCTCCATGTGGAAAACGGAATTCCCAAACAAAAAACCATAAACATAATTTCCCATAAATAACGGACTAGTCCAAGAAACCAGTCCCCTCAATGTAACGCCTTATGGATCTCGAGTTCGAGTTCCCCAGGTATTCCAAGTTCGGCATATTATCTACTGTAAAATTTTCGCGCCTAATATGCCCAAACGCAGGACAATGACAGAGGTAGTGTACCAGGGTCTCATCCTCTTCCTCACAAGCTCTACATGTCGTCTCCTCAGATAATCCCATGCGTGCTAAATGAGTTCTCAACTCCGTATGACCTGTAATTACACCGGTTAATTTCCTAAGTGTAGGTCTACTTAGTCTCAAAATCTCCTTTGACTTCCCAAGATTTGGGTCACCCCAGAGTGTTCTTGTCACCTTACCGATATCAGTGCTTTGCCATTTTCTGACATGTTCTTCCATTGCCCAACGTTTAAGTTCATCCTTAAATCGTTTAAGGGGTTTGGCGTTCTCCAAAGTTATAGTACTCAAAAGAGCTCCCATTTTGGATAATTTGTCGGCTTTCTCGTTTCCGATCAGCCCGTGATGGCTTGGTATCCATATTATCTCCAGATGTTCACAATTTGCATATGAGTTTATCTCACTCTTGCATTGCAAAACGTTCCGGGATTCAACTTTCTCCTTTCTCAATGTCTTAATCACTGATTGGCTATCCGTAAAGATACGAATCGGAGTTTCGCTATTCGTTTCCTTTATCCATTTAATTCCTTCCGTAATCGCCATGATCTCAGCCTGAAAAATAGTGTTGTGATCTGGTAGACGGAAGTATTTGCCTCTATTTCGGCTTATGTCGTATAAGCACATTCCAGTTTGGTCACCAATCTTTGAACCGTCTGTATAAAGATCGATTCCGTGGGTGTTTCCCATCCTGATTATCTCATCCCATTCTCCCTCTTCCGGTATAATGGTGATGCAGTTAATATTCTCATATCTCATCGGGATTTTATCACATGTTAATTCTGTAATATTTCCTATCGGTAAGATATCCGTTATTCTTTGGTATCTGGTCTTATGTTCTCTTATAAGCCACTCATCTATTGCCATTAATCTTGTGGCAGCTAAGGCCGCTTCATATTTAACCTGTATCTCAATAGGCCAAATGGATAATATATTCTCAATGGCCATTGTCGATGTGGTCCTCATGGCGCCGCAAATACTAATGCAGCACTGTCTCTGAATCTTTTGAAGAGGTTTTATATTCACCTTCTTCTCTAAGGATGTCCACCATACTAACGAAGCGTACGTAATTGTAGGCCGCAGTACACTCGTATATAGCCAATGTGTCATCCTTGGGCTTAAGCCCCATTTTGAGCCAATCACTCTTCTGCAGAGGGCCCATATTCTTTGAGCTCTCTCCACTTTACATTGAATGTGGTCCTTCCAGGATAGTCTCCAATCAAGTACTATTCCTAGGTATTTGACCTTTTTATCAATCTTAATTGTCTTATTCCGAAAAATGGGATAGCTATGCACCGGTATCTTCCTCTTTCTCGTAAACAAACAGATTTCAGTCTTTTCCGGGTTGACATTGAGCCCTCGCTCCTTCGCCCAGTTATATGATATATTCAAAGCCTCCATTGCTCTCATACATAAAGAATTTGGATTCGTCCCCCTGATCAGTATCGCAACATCATCTGCGTAACAGATAGGCTTGAATCCCTCGTTCGATAGAATCTTCAGTAGACTATGTATGGTAGTTACCCATATTAATGGAGATAAAATACCTCCCTGCGGGGTTCCTCGACATACTTTGTCCCTTCTTCTTACTCCATTTGCCTCACAATTTATCCATCTGTTCCTTAACATATTGCTAATCCATGCAATTAAGACATGGCTTAACCCTAAGTTTTCCAAGGAACCGATAAGACTCGAGGTCATTACGTTATTGAAAGCTCCTTCTATGTCTATGAATACGCCCATGGTATACACACCCAGGTCGAAGGATCTCTCTATATGATAAACAACCTCCTGAAGAGCAGTCTCAGTAGATCTGCCCTTGATATAGGCGTGTTGTCCAAATCTCATTGAATCGCCTGGTAATCGTCTTCTGACCATTCCATCGACGATACGCTCCATGGTTTTCAATAAGAATGATGTTAAGCTTATAGGTCTATAAGCTTTAGGATTTGCGTAATTTTCCCTCCCTGGTTTAGGTATGAAAACGACTCTCGCCTCCCTCCATTCCACAGGGGTATACGCATATTTCAGGCAAGTAGTAAAAATATTCGCCAGCCTTATGTCGATTAGGTCAATGCTTCTTTGTAGGAGAGCCGGAAAAATACCGTCCGGCCCTGGTGCCTTATATGGCAAGAAACTATTTACCGCCTCTCTTACCATCTTTGTGGTTATAGTTATGTCCGTCGTGGCACTACCGTCATGGGGGTGTGGAATTTCTCCGTCATCCGCCATTTCCGTTTGGAAGTGTGCCTCTATCAGTATTCCTAGCGTCTCCTCCATCGTCTCCGACCTTTTCCCGTTCGAGTCAACGAGGGTTTCCGGTTGGGTGTGGGTCTTCGATAGGAATTTCTTAATTCTAGAAGCGTCATTCACGCTGTCCACCTGATTGCAAAAAAGCCTCCAGGATCTGCGTTTGGCGATTCTTATTGCTTTGTTGTATATTCTGAGCTTCTCACTGTAATCGTCCCAGTATACTGATTGTTTCTTTCGATAGGCTCTGTTAAATAGCCTTCGGGTTTCTTTCCTGAGATTAATCAGTTCACCTGTCATCCAGGGCTTTTCCCTTGGGGTTCGCCTTTGTCGGAGTGGACAATGCTCCTCAAAAGTTTCCCTAAAATCGGCAGTCAGTCTTCCCACCATCGAATCTATCGTGTCCAGATTTTCATCCGGTTCTGGATAATTTTCGAGTTTATGTTGAAGACTTAACCTAAAATTTGGCCAGTCCGTCCTGGCCTTATTCCTAAAAGTCACCGGTTCCGGTGGCGGATGAGTTAAGGTCATAAAAATATAGCGATGGTCCGAATAAGAGTGCATATCAGATACGTGCCAATCGCAAATTTCATCAATTAAATTCTCTGAACATATAGTCACATCAATTACCTCTTCCCTAATTCTGTTAATAAATGTAGGTTTATTACCTGAGTTAAGGGTAAATAAGTTATTAGCATTTAGGAATTCCCATAGGGCGTCTCCTCTCCTGTTACAGTTCGTGCTGCCCCAAGAGAGGTGATGCGAGTTCGCATCACAACCTATTAAAATATTCCTACCTGTTCTCCTTGCCGATGTTATCATACTTCTTAAATCCGACGTTGGTGGTAGTGTCGGAGCATCAGAAGGTTGGTACACCGATGCCAGCATTAAATTGCGTGAGCCATGTATTAAGGTAGTGGCGTCCGCTGTAGATAAATCTGGGGAAAAAAGAAAATTTAATCCCTTATGACAAAGTATACATGTTCTGGGTCGAGACCCAGTTTTAGCATAAAATAATTGGTAATCACACTCATTCAATCCAGTAACTCTGTCTTTAACAGTCCAGGGTTCCTGAATGAGAACTATGTGTACCTTACCTTTAGTTATATTTTCCATCAAAGCTTGTGTAGCCGTTCTGCTTCGATGGAGATTGATCTGCAAGAGCAGTATCATTGTTGTTCGGCTAAAAGAGATTCTTCTTGGGATTGAGTTATCTCCAACTCCTCCCTCTTCATTGGCACGGGGTGGCCTTCATCCTCTTTTGCCTCCTTTGCTTCTTCGTCAGGGTCTTTCTTCTCCGTTGGATTATGTGTCCAACCAATGGGCGTCTTACCAACTTTGAAGAAAATAGTTGTACTCGCGAAGTACACCTTCCCTTTTTGCTCCTCGAGGTAAGACATGGAGGGTTTATCCACTCCTGCAACTACCAGGGTGCCATCGTCAGTTTCCTCACGATGGAAAACCTCCCATTTGTCTACTTCCAGACCTCTATTTTGCTTGCCAATGATCCTAAGCATGGCCTTGCTATCAAGTTTGCTGCCCCAACCTTTAACGAAAAATGAAACCTTGGTTAGGGATGGGATATCGGCTTTCACCATGGCAAGTTTGCCACCCTCCCATGGGGCTGGTATGCCTCCCACTAGGTCTTTCATAACATGTGCGCAGGTGTCTGATTCTAGTTGCAGAAACAGTACTTCCCTGGCGAACCTACAGCTATCTATATAGATCTGTGGAGCATTATCATCTGCTTCCAGGACATACTGCACAATCCTCTCATTTATGGCATTCTCTACTTCCTTCTGATGTGCCATTGGAATTTTGCCCGATGCGCTATTGGAGTCGATAACAGCATAGCATAGCTCCTCTGTCATCTTCCTTCTGGCCACTTTCGCATACGTGGGTTGCTCCTTAGCCGATTTTTCTTCCGGCTTTCTTTTACGTGATGGTGGGGTTTTTTTTCCGGCTGTTTCACCATCACCTATATTTTTAGCTACCGCTTTCGCCTGTTTTGAGGTTGAAGCTATTGGTTCATTACCTTCTCCTTTCAGATTGGCCGGAGGGTCTTCTTTCGGGAGTTGGGAAATGCTAACCGTTTTACTTCCCTGCTGGTAACTTTTCTTCTTTTTAGTATTGCCAACGGTGTTCTGTTCCTCCGGAGATCGAATCCTCTTACCCTTTTCGGTAGAAATGGGTGTAGATGAGTCTTTCTCTTTAGGGACATCCCGCTGACCTTTCTTATTTACTCTCTGTTTCTTTTTGGCAGTCTTCCTTTGCTGCGCTCCGGAGAGAGTTCTTATTTTGTCTGTGGTGAGTTTGGCAATGCTTGCGCTTACTTTCTCAACCATTTTATCTACCTCAGAGGTATCCTTTGTGCATAACACCGTAGTGTCAGCATCTTCTATATTTGAGTCAGAGGTGTCGGAATCCTCGCCTGTCTTGTGTGGCTGGGGATGCTTAAAGCTCACCCTTGGATCCGATCCCTCGTTCTCTATTCTTCTTGATGCTTTATCAATAACGGAAGTTGCCCACCTCCGAAATTGTTTCCTTACAGTCATTTGATGACGACGACTCGGGGCCTGCTTGCTCACCACCATTAGCCGCCGGTACTGAGTTTATTAGGCTCTGCACCGTAACTTTTATTTCTTTAATTTCTTCTTCCATATTTGGTTTATTTTGGGAACCGCCCTATCTTATTTTTATTTGGTTTATTTTCACAATTACAACAACAACATACATACATACATACATACATACATACATGTAAAAAACATACCAAACAAAAAAAGTTACAAAAAAAATTAAAAATAAGAAAAAAATAATAAAAAAAACTAAAAAAAAAAATTTAAAAAAAATTTAAACAAAAATTTAAAAAAAATATAAAAAAAATAATAAAATATAAATAATATATTAAATAATTTAAAATAAATTTTTTTTGGCTCAGCTGGGATTCGATGCCACATTTATTCTAACGTGTACGTATGCACGTATTTTATATGGGATGAATGGTGATACAAACAATTGTTATTGCATGACTACACGTTGTGAAGGGTATATAAGATTCGGCACGGCCGAATATAGCACTGTTACTTGTTTTACAATGGTACGTTTTTGAGCGGATAAAATCATTATAAAGAATATAATAGGTTTGTTCGACGTGAATCCGGGTAAAGTCCGGTAAACTGAGAGTAAACAAAAAATTCTCTCAGAAAAGGATAAATTTACCAAAATTTGCTGAAACGCAAAAAACCACATTTCAAGCCCGAAAAAAGACGTCAAAATTGTACGGCTGTTGTTTAGAGATCCAGGTTGATATGCCCCCAGCCGGCTTACCGCCGTCGCCGAATTATTTTGTTCGGATGAACCGCATCAGGCTATCTCGACTGATGGCGTTAAATGCTTTTTACAAACTAGAAATGAGAGGCATATATTTTTCTCATTCTCTTTTAAAACGTCCTAAAATTTTTACAATTAAGAAATTTATTTTTCTAATTTTTTTCGCTGTCGTATGGTGTTTCGGTTTTATAACGAACTGCTAAAGAGATGATGAGATAAAAAAATAATATGAAATATGAAAAAATATATAAAAAATTAAAGAGAAATAAATGTGTACTATGCACTTCCACCCGTTGCTACCAAATTTCGACTGTCTGCTTTTCAGTTTCTCTATTGTAAAAGGGGACTTAGCACTAAGTTTTAATGAAAAAGATTTAAAATAACTCTGTTATGTCCGCAATCAAACAATAGAGTATATATATTACGGCTGCACTAAAAATTACAAGAAAAACATATTAACATATATCGTTGTTTTTTCAACTCGCTTTCATTCGTGCATATATGGTAATACGAAATCAATTTAATTTTCTATTATAAAAAACAGAAGTTTCTGTATGATAACGTTAAAATAGTTTAATCATTATTAGGTTTAATATAGGAAATTATATTGAGTTTTATGTTTATATTTTATTCGAACTTTTTACTATATATTAAATTTTAATGTGAATCATTTTTATTTTGGCTTGAGTTTATTTATTCTTTTATTTAATTTTATAATCCAAATTGAATTAAATTGTAACCATTTTTAGAAATATTCTTTCTAAAATTAGTTCCAATATTAGCCGAGTGGAATGCATTTTCGAAATCAGCTACGATTTCATCATTACACTCTTTATCGGTATACTACTATATTATTGAAAATTTCTATTTATGTTACAATTCAATGAAATTTGAATTAGTGAATCTTAGTATTATTTCTCAAAATTTTGTTGAACTTTTTATTTCACCTATCAAATGACAATTCTTTATTCAACATGTTCATATTCTTTATATATTCCTAAAAATGGTTACAATTTAATTTAATTTGAATTATAAAATTAAATAAAAGAATAAATGAACTTAAGCCAAAATAAAAATGATTCACATTAAAATTTAATATATTGAGTTTTACTAAAATATATCCTGGATCAATACTCTTGTTATAAAAAATAGTGGAATGCTAAGTTTTTGTAATCGTAAAGATATGTCTGCACAATATGATTAACGCAAAACCTACTTATTTCGTTAAAACACTTATTTTCGGTTTTTTTTTATTTTAATAATTTCTTAAACCAGCTCCAATCTACCGCAAGTACTTTTTGCACTTAGTCGCCACCACGCCGTTTTTCTACCAACAGCTTGGACCTCTGCTTTGGCTAAAAAAATTGTTCAACAAATTTTTAGTTTTTACGTTAAATGTTTGTTAAAGTATGTCCAAACAAACACTAGAGTGTAATGCATATGTTTTATTAGTTATTAACCCTTCTGCACTCCTTGGGTCAATTTGACCCAATTTTGTTTTTCAACCCCAACATTTTTTCCTTTAATTATAAGATATGAACCTGAAACTTTAATTTATCCATTACAGGAACGAAAATTATGCTTTAAAAAGAAAGTAATAAAATTTAAAATTTTCCTCCCCCTCCACATTTCAAAACACGATTTACATACATTAAATATCCTTTGGGTCAATATGACCCAACAAGCGATTTTGCAAGTTTTATTCCACTTTACCATTTTTTCCTATTAAATATAATTGAATAAAGTTCACCTTCATTCAAAATCATCGAATAATCATTTTTGCAGTCAGATAATCAATAAAATCGCTTTTATTAAATATTTTTCAATCAAAATTTTATTATTCTCACATTTTGGGAGGGATTTGGCGAATCCCGTAAAGGTATCTCTTATAATTTGTTTAATGATAATATTAAAGTCTTCATTCGATTTGTTTATATCACCAAATATAAAAAATATTGTGATTAAAATGACAAATCAAAAAGGTGTAGAATTATATGGAAATAATTGGAAAAACATTGATATGATAATGGCAGGTGTTCATAAATCTAATAGAGAAAATCTTACTAGCTTGTAGAATGAAAAAAACGAAAGACCTGGGGCCGAATTACGGCATTCGAACGTGATCGAAATTGTAAAATTCTTATTAGAATCTCTATACCTAAAGCACAGCGAACTCGATCGTTCGAGTAAAATTTCGATCGTGATCGAATGCCGTAATTCGGCCCCTGTTTTTCGAGCAACAATGAGTCTGAAGCGATTTGGGAGCATATCAAAGTGCCTACGGTTTGACAGCTCTGAAGATAGAGAAGAAAGAAGACTTCGTGAAAAACTAGAACCGATAAGAAACGTTTGAGACAAGTGGAGTAATCAGCTTAATTTTTTTTACAATCCACATAAAAATTTTACTGTAGATAAACAATTGGTTCTATTTCGAGGTCAGTGCAGTTTTAGGCAATATATTCCATCAAAGCCCGCCAGATATGGCATAAGAATTTGGGCACTTTGTGATTATACAACTAAATAAGCCTGGAATTTGGAAGTGTACATAGGCAGAGCAGTGAGCAGTGAGTGCCCCTGTGGACCAGTCAGTAAAGGACAAGACAGTTGTTTAGGGGTTGCGGGTTCGATTCCCGCCGGAGACTCTGGAATTGTCTGCTTCTCTTCTATCCTAAATATTTCTATTCTTATTCTATTCTTCTCTCTATTAAGGCGTCACAATGGACCGTAATGGTCTTCGAGTGAAGGTGTGAGGGTAACTTTGCACCAGCCTTACCTACCTACCTACCTAGGCAGAGCAAGAAATACACATCCAATCAATTGTACTTCGTATTACACTTGTTATACATATACTACATACAATATTGCCATTCAACTACTTTGTCAGAATATAACATTAGCTGGCACTGTCCGTAAAAATAAAACTTTTTTGCCATCAAGAAATCTGGATATGAAAAAAAAACCGTATTGCACTCTGATTCTTTGTTTTCATATGATATAACTATACCTACCGTTGCCACATGCAACCCAACATACCAAATAGAAATAAAACTGCAATACCACTTGTGAATAATATTATGACAATAGTGGATTCACAACTGTTTCTGATCAGTTCGTATGTATGCACACAAAAACTATGCTTCTTAAGTACATACATATGTACGGGAAATTTGTCAACAAGTGCAGTTTTATTTGTTGACAAATTTCTTTTGTGTTTTGCATTTAGTGTTCAAATTTCAAAGTGAATAAAAGTTATAATTGTGTTGTGCGAAAAAATAAATGGTTTGTAATATTATTTATAATAAAATAATTAGAAATGCCTTACAAATATAAAAAAAGGGTTAGAACAGAAACAAAAGAAGTAATTGAACTTCTTTTTAATAACAAAAAACCAAAAAATAATTACAAGGATATTCTTAAAACAATATTATTTTCGTAAGCTTATTCTACTATTACAAGCAATAGCTTATAGTAATCGTGTACATTTAAGCTTATGAATAAGGGTTCCGTTTCGATTATTCTATAATTGTTACACAAACATTTTACAATCGATTCACAACTCTTTTACAAGCTTGCGGCTTGTGTTGGTAAGCTTATTATAATATTATTCACAAGTCATTTGGCATGTTGGGAAGTGCAAGTGAAAAAAAACCAATACACTAACACTTTTTTACTAACACAACTACACTTTGGCAAACTCAGCTTGCGAAGAAATTTTTAAGCAAGTAAAATTTTTACAGTTACGGCAAGTAAAGTGACAAGCCGAAAAACAGTGCTGTCTAATACTGAGTTTTTTGTCAACTCACTAATATATCATACAGTTGTGGTAAATAATTCAGCTAGTTTTTTTTAATAAATATGTTTATATGTATATGAAGAATATTAAGAAAAAATATAAATATTCATTTAAAATGTAAGTTTTAATATAAATATACATTTTTAATAAAAAAAAAATTGTATTAAAAAGTTATATGTCTAAGGTAACGTTCAATAGTGGCTATTGACAACACTTAATTACCAATTGAAGCAGCGCCATTTGTTTTAAATTTGTTTGAAGTTTATTTGTTGACGACATTTTAAAAATGAACTTGCACTGTGCTGTGTAGCCACTCAAAAAACTTTTGTATTTTTTTTTGGCATTTCTCCTGATTTTCGTTAGTAATACGTATACACTACTTGCAAGTAAATACTTGCTTGTGGCAACGTAGGGATAGCCTCATATGTTCCAAAAAAAATAAATACGTTGTAAGAGACGATGAAAAAAAGAAATCTAAAACAAGTAAAAGCGCTATATTCGGCCGTGCCGAATCTTATATACCCTTCACAACGTGTAATCATGCAATAACAGTAGTTTGTATCACCATTCCATATGATATAGGTACGTACATACATATAAAAACATCCCATTGTAAAATTATAAATTTACGTATGTATGTTAAAAAAAAAATTAAAGAAAATTTTAAAATAAAAAAAATGTTTTTAAAAAAATTATTAAAATATATATAATAAATATATAAAAAAAAATATTTAAAAAAAAAATTAAAAAAAAAATAATAAAACTATAAATAATATATTAAAAAAAAATAAAAAAAAAATTTAAAAAAATATATAAAAAAAAATAAAAAAATTTTTTTTTGCCTCAGTATACACGTTTGTATGTATGTATGTTGTTGTTGTAATGTTGTTTCTTTGAAAAAAAAATCTAGGTGGTCGTGGGTTTTTGCTCATATCTCAGTTGTTTATGTACCGATGTTTCTGATTTTCAATAAATATCTACTCCCGAATATTTCTAATATTTTAATACCCCACCCGAGTCCAAGCAATGTCGGGGGGCTTCAAAAAGTTGATTTCAACATACACACGGTCAGACTGACAGGGCTTAATCGACTCCCCTGTTCATAAGCTTTCAGAAAATATATACTTTATGGGGTCGGAAATCAAAATTGTAGAAATTTCACACGGAATGACAAACCTATATATACCCTTTTTCACTGTGTGAAGGGTATAATAATACATCATTACAACCAAGCGAAAGCTGGAGTTGATGTGCTTGACCAACTAGATGCTAATTACGCATGACTAAGCGATAGCCTGTTGCATTTTTTTCAAATATGATAGATGTATCAGCATACAACTCCTACATCATATGGCCTGCCTTGAATTTCAATAAAAACTTTACACGCAGGCTTTATATAGTAGAACTTGCAGATCAGCTAATAAATTAGCATATTTTGCGAAGAAAGGTTTTGCCACATGGACCGTCAGCAAGAAATCTTATTCAAGAACAAAATGATCTCACAAGTGCCTCGCAATGTTCTAAACAAAATAGTACAAATACACCATTTTCCAGTAATTTACCCAACAAACGACAGCGGTGTCTCTTTTGTCAATATGGAAAAAATTCAAATAAATATTCAACCAAATGTGATTTTTGTAAAAAATTTATTTGCAAAGAACACATTGTCACACAAATTCTTAAATGTTTATACATTAGTATTAAAAATATAATTTATATATTATTATTTAAAAAAAAAGGCTAAATTTCAAATTTAATTTTATTTTATATATACATATATATATTTTTTAATAAGTGCTCAGGAAGAGCTTATTTATTTTAGTTTTCATTATTTTTTATTATACTAAATAAATAAGCAACAAAACAAAAAAATGTCCTATATTAATTTGAAATTTTGTTAACATTTTTATGTTGGGTCATATTGACCCAAAGGATCATAGGAAGGGCACATATCCAAGGGATGCAGAAGGGTAAAATTATTCAAATTACAAAAACTCTATTTATATTCTCAGATAAAGTATATTTCGTTGTTTACAAAAATAAAAAATCTTTTCAACCTTTTATATTTTTACAATTTAAAAACAGCTGATTTAATGATCTGACAGTTTTCCCATTTTACACGCAAAAAAAGTACGGGTAAAGTCTGGTAAAAAGAGAAACACAAATTACTCTCTCTTGAACGTTCTCATTTACCCAATTTTCAACACAAGAAACGCTTTTCGGTAAAATTGGGAGCCCGCGGGTTCCCGCAGTAACGTACGTCGAACAAACCTAATAATGAAACATATAGTATGTATGCATGTACGCATTTATTTAAAGAAAACAAAATGTCACCGCGGCTTTCGCTGACAACGTAGTGTGTGTGTGTGTAAAATACCTTTGTACGCCAGTGATGGAAAAGTTGTTACGATCGAACTTTTTTTAATACTATTTCATTTTCATACTCCTCTGCAAAATTTGATACTCTCAGTGATACGTCTACAATTTAAAACCATTGATTTTCTTAAATTCATCGGTTTTAGCATTTCCCCTTCATCACTTGTAGATTATGAAAATGGCAACTCTAGTTCTTATTATGTCTTCTTATTTTGTTTTACAAATTCGTTTTGTTTTTTTACAATGTAATTACATAGAGTAGATGAAAAAAAACAGATGTTAGGTTTTTGATGTTTCTTTTGATAGAATTGTCAATCTTAATACAAAAAAGAACTAGTAATTTGAGCTTTTGAGTGTGATCGGTCACTTTCTTTAATCGCGCTTCGTTTTTTATTTTGTAAATTTTTATTGTTAGTTTTATACATAACTTTTGTCATCGCATTCAACAGTTAGTTTTTTCTGGTGTTTCTTGTTTAAATGCAAAAGTACATACATATCTGTGTATTTCTTTAGAAAGACTTATTTTTAAATAAATAATGGAATCAGAAGAAGCCGGGTAAGTTTAAATTTATTGTTTTAATACAATTTAATAATTTAACAATAAATACATATGTACATCTTTAAAATACTTTTAGGACGAGCAAGCAAAACAAGCCATACATAGTGCCTTTCAGAGATGAATGGATGAAACGATTTCCATGGTTAAAAAAGGATGGCAAATCCAAAATTTGCAGCACTTGCCATATTCCTATCTCCGGCGGACTGACACATTTAAGCCGTCATGATTCCAGTGAAAACCCCGAGAAAAAAATGAGTGCAGCTCAAAGTACACCAACAATTCATAATTTTTTGTCATCTACTACCAAATGTTCCATAAATGAGTCCGCAAAAAAATTGGAAATTATGGTGAGTGCGTTTGTAGTGAAACACAACATACCCTTCAATGCCTTAGATCATCTTAATTATATAATAAAAGAAGGAATAAATGATTCCAAAATAGCTAACAATTTTAATATAAACAGAAAAAAAGGACAAACAATTGTAACAAATATTTTGGGCCCACAAAATATTACTGATATTTCTGATTTTTGTAAAATAAATTATTTTTCGATAGTGCTTGATGAGAGCACTGATATAAGCATCAACAAAAACTTGGCGATTGTTATTAGAACTTTTAATGGACAATGTCGTAATAGATTTTTGGTTTAATTAAAATAGATGATAGCTCATCAAGTGGCATATTTGAAAGTACCTTAAAATTTTTAGAACTATGCAATATACCTTTAAATAATATAATCGGTATTACAAAAACCCACACCCCCCCCCCCCCCTTGAATGGTGTGCAAGCCAAGTTTAAAGAAAAAATTCCTCACATTTTTACAAACGGTTGCATTTGCCACATACTAAATTTAACATCATCCGCTGCATCGAAATGTGGAATACCGATTGAAATTGATAAATTTATAAAAGACATAAATTTCCATTTTTGCAATAGCTCCAGTAGAAGGGAGGAGTTCACAACATTCCAAGAGTACTTCGGTACTGGATTGCATGTCATATATAAATATGCAGCAACCAGGTGGCTTTCACGGGAGGAAGTAGTTAATAGAATTTTGGAGCAATGGGAGCTGTTAAGGTACTATTTTACGTTAAACGATTTTGAAAGGGATTCAAGAAATGAAAGAATCGAATTTATAAAATCCGGATTTTTTGATCCAGTATTCAAAATGACCTTTTTATTCCTTCAATATGTTTTAAAGATCATAAATTCTATTACTATAGAAATGCAGTCGGAAGATGTTCGTATGCATATATTTTTGCCAAGATTAAAATATTTGTTTCGACAAATAGCTCGAAACTTTATAAATAAAGACATCTTGGACAAATGTAGCCTCTCACAGATAAATATTAATGAAAATCACATTCCCTTGGATGATATTTTTTGTGGCTCTGAAGTTGATTTATATTTAAATACAAACGATGTGGAAATATGTGTGGTAAATACGTTTAAAGAAAATTGTAAACAATTTTACATTAAATTTTGTGAAGTTCTAAGAAAAAAAGTTGACTTTGACAGTGAAATATTAATTTGGTTTAGTAAATTTTCCCCTGAAAACGTTTTGTCTGGTAGAACTAATAGTATTATACCACTTCTGTTAAAAATGTTTCCAAATGAAAGGCAAAATTTTGAAAATATAAACTCTCAGTACAGGGTTGGCGGATGTTGAAGAGCTTAAGCCTTTGGTAAATGAAAATATTTGTAGTTTTTGGTCTAAAGTGGCTACAACTAAAAACTCTTTGGGCGAATATAAGTTTTCCAACATTTCGAAAATTGCAAATGGAATTTTATCTATTCCTCACTCCTCTGCAAATGTAGAAAGGATTTTTTCGTATCAAAATCTAATAAAAACCAAACAAAGAAATAGGCTTAATATTGAAACCGTATCAAGTCTTATTCAGACCAAAGATTTATTGAAATCTAAAGACTCCTGTTGTTATAACTTTGACATGTCTAATAAAATAATGTCAAACAAATTGTAATTGCTATAAACTTTATTACTTTTGATTTCGTATTATAATTATTTACTTATGTTCCTGTTCAATTGGTGCTATTTATCTAGGGGCTATTTCAGTTTAAAGTGATATACCTTAAAAAGTACAAAATAAATTTAAAAAATATTTTATTTTTAAGTAAAATGAACTTTTTATGTATTGATTTATAGTTTTTGTTAAATTTATGTTTTCATAAAGATTTTTTTACTGTTTAATAAAAATTAAAAAAAAAACGATTTGTTACTCTTGAGGTTAAAAAAGTACTCTCAGAAAAATTTTTTGATACCGAAATGAAAATCTCATTTCCCATCACTGATGTACGAATATTCATTCATACGTATGTTAATATTTCAATGGTGTTGGCTACAGCTATAACTTTTATTCAACTTATGCTCTAAACACATAGACGACAGCAGACAGCAAGCAGCAATATGTCAAAAATAAAATCCATGTGTTTAAATGAAAACGATTATTTTGACGGCAGCACAGCAGCACGACTGCACAACAGCATTTGCTGCTGCTGCCAACTTAGGCTATTTTCTATTTTGACGGGCAGCAAGAACAAATATATGGTTGCCATTACATATATTAAATTGGAAAAAAAATAACAAAAACTTATTTTTGATATTAAACATAAAAGAACATTACAAAAATACAATAAAGAAACAAATGTATGTGTTTTTATAGTTTTTCGTAATATAATTACGTTTTTTTATCAATAACTTTAATTTTATTCATTATAAAATATATATGCGGCATCCCTGAAATTTGTATTGCTAAAATGCACATCAGCTGATTATTATGTTGTTGCTGTCTTCAAAATAATTATGAAGCTGACTTCAGAGCAGCATTTGAAGTTGGCAGCATTTGAAGCCTTGAAGTTGTGAAGTCTGCTGGCGTCTATGTGTTTAGAGCTTTATGCTCGGTGCACAATTAGGACAATTTTGTGTATAACAGCTAATAGTGTGACCATATAAAAAAAAGATCACTTAATGAACTTAAACATTTGCAAAAACACAAATAAAAACAAATTTGTGTACTTAACTTTTTTATACTTATTTTAAATGTTTTAAAATAAAAAATAAAACAATTATTAAAGTAAAAACTAACTTTATTTTCTTAAAAAGTTGCGAAGTAAAACCAACTTTAATAAAAAATTGTCACCTTGTATCAATTTGTTAGTCGTTCGCCGGCGTAAGAAATAGAAATAAATCTAATGCAGAGTTCGCCGCGTATAGCGAACTTCGACTGAAGCTCTAAACACATAGACGACAGCAGACAGCAAGCAGCAATATGTCAAAAATAAAATCCATGTGTTTAAATGAAAACGATTATTTTGACGGCAGCACAGCAGCACGACTGCACAACAGCATTTGCTGCTGCTGCCAACTTAGGCTATTTTCTATTTTGACGGGCAGCAAGAACAAATATAGTGTTGCCATTACATATATTAAATTGGAAAAAAATAACAAAAACTTATTTTTGATATTAAACATAAAAGAACATTACAAAAATACAATAAAGAAACAAATGTATGTGTTTTTATAGTTTTTCGTGATATAATTACATTTTTTTTATCAATAACTTTAATTTTATTCATTATAAAATATATATGCGGCATCCCTGAAATTTGTATTGCTAAAATGCACATCAGCTGATTATTATGTTGTTGCTGTCTTCAAAATAATTATGAAGCTGACTTCAGAGCAGCATTTGAAGTTGGCAGCATTTGAAGCCATGAAGTTGTGAAGTCTGCTGGCGTCTATGTGTTTAGAGCTTGACGCCACAATTGTATGCATTCTCATATACACAAATGTGTTTTATTTTTGATGACGAATATTCGCGACGAAAAATTCGTCGTTCGTCCCAATTGTGCGCCTAGCATAATTTAGTGTACCATTGTACTCTTTGAGATTAAATGTACCAAAAAAGATACAATTGTACCAATTTTGCCATCCCTCATGGAAGTAGTATAAAATAAAGTACGCAATATTAAGAACAGTTTGCTCAGCTCTTTAACACATGCCTCAGGTGTAAATTATAAAAATGCTTATAACTAAGTGAATTAATGTGACGCTAATAATTAACTTTTTTTTTAACGAAAAATAATCTTACCATTTTTTTTGGCGCTCAAATTTTATTGTGATTAAAATATAAAAAAAACCTAAAAAATATTTCTTGAAAATTTTTGTACCAAAAACATAGTTCAACGAAGAAAATCTTAAATTAACAATACAGAATAGAAACCAAATTATAAATAGTTATTATATGTTTTAAAACTATTAAGTGTTAACCAATAGCGATTACTCACTCAGTCTTAAAGTTAAACGGCTTAGAAATTAAGAATAAAATACACAGTTCGTGTTCTGGGAACATCTACTATTCTACAAAAAAAATGTTTACTTTGAGTGCTAAGCACTATTTAAGTTCTTCCATGCAAATATATGCCAGAGACTTACATACAAAAAGGCTTACATTAATTTTTTGTAAATGCCTTTAACCCTCAAAAGTGATAATTCTATTTTGGGTTTGGATTTTCAAGATGTAAATTGTCAATATTTATGCAGATTATGTTCAATTTACATACATACATTCATACATATGAGCATATTAAGATAAGTTTTTCGTTTTTTTAAAGAAATGTACGTACGGTTGATATTTTAATTCTATTAATTTTTTACTATACAAATAATAGATTTTGTAAGAACAACAATTGTTTTTGTAACATGCTTGTAAGCAGTCAAGTTAACAACATTATTTATCACATTACGTACTTCACCTTTAAATTCCGCGAAATACTACTTTTACCAACAAGCGGGGCTGTTTAGCGACTTCTAGCCAAACGTGGCGAGTTTTGAGTGCTATTGACAATTGTGTCGAATTTTTTGGCTAAATTGTTTATTTTATTTATACATTAGGGTATCAGTTTTCGTTCCATGAAACTGTGAAATGAACAAAAATTTCGCGTTTATATCTTAGAGTATATTTCCTTTGACTGTACAAAAACTTTTCATTTCACAGTTTTACAGAACGAGAAATGACACCCTGAAATCATCATTTATAATGTTTATGTATTTTTACTCAACTGTAACGTTTAATGTTAGTAAAAGGTAACGCTTAGTAAGGCAAACATGAGCAATAAAATGATAAATTTTTTTCGTTTTACTACGTCCTCCTCAATTTTTCCACCGTCTACTTTTAACAAATTAATGTACGTAGTGACAAGTTACCACATTTTACTACATATATCCTATAGGTCACCATTGGCGTAACTATACCATTATTTTGCTATTGAAAAATTCGACTATTAATGCAAATTAAGTCAGTTTAAGATTTTTCCCCTCACAGAAAAATTTCATTAAGCTTTTGCCACCTCCAGAAAAAATTAAAAGGTCGAGTTAAAAAGTAATGGAATCGCGTGATTCAGTAAAAAAGTTAGTAAATAAGATTACACAATTTATCAGAGGTTTTAAAATTTCGGTTGGCGAAAATTTTTTTGATGCCCCTTTTCTTAATCACCAATTTTTTTACCAATAAAATACTTGACAAGTAAAACGGTTTTAGTGGAAGTTTACACTCTGCTAGAAGTGAGTTCTTTTTTTTTTAAGTTGGAATTGAAATTAAATATAAATTTAACAAATTAATTAACTATTAAATTGAATGAAGAGTAACGTATTATTCATTGTAAAATTTTTAAATATTATGACAATACGCCACACTTTTACAACACCTAAAATATTTATTTTTTAATTTATACTAGCTGACCCGGTCCGCGTAGCTGGCCGTAAGCAAACATTAGTGTTGTACGATTTAAATTATGTATGTATGTAATTAAGGCAAATTGGAAATTATATTTATTTATTATTATTAAATTATTTATTATTTCTGAATGCAATATTTCGAAAGATTTAAAATTTTTACATTGGATCATCATTAACATACATAGGTTTTTTGTAAATATCTTCGGAAGTACATAACCGATTTAAGAGTTTGATATATCGTTTTGAAAAACATGCCAACAGCTTTCAAAAAAATAAAATAAGCAAACAAAATGAATATCATTGGTGGTGAAATATGAAAATTAAATTTTTTTCCAAGCCCCTCCGCCCGCAGACCGAAAATAAAAAATCAGACTTAACACTGTCACCCGCCTAAATGTTCTGAAGATTCCCTGAGAATTTCATCAAAATCGGCCCAGCTGTTTTGGGGTCCATACGTTACATACATACACACATCCTATTTTATATATATAAATGTAGATATATCTTCATCTATGAACATCTATAGATGTACATAAGTACACATAATTGTTTATATCATAAAAATTTGTTGATTTTCAGCGGTTTTTCCATTGTCTAAAGCTGGGATCCCACTATCGGTACAATGTACCGATTAAAAATGTATCTATGTATATACATATATATTTATACATGTTTCCTTTATTTATAAATATATATTTTTATACCCTTCACACAGTGAAAAAGGGTATATATAGGTTTGTCATTCCGTGTGAAATTTCTACAATTTTCATTTCCGACCCCATAAAGTATATATTTTCTGAAAGCTTATGAATAGAGGAGTCGATTAAGCCCTGACCGTCTGTCCGTCTGTCCGTCTGACCGTCTGTCCGTGTGTATGTTGAAATCAACTTTTTGAAGCCCCCCGACATAGGTTGGACCCGGGTAAGGTATTAAAATATCAGAAATATTCGGGAGTAGAACGGTATTGAAAATCAGAAACATCGGTACATAAACAACTGAGATATGAGCAAAAACCCACGACCACCTCGATTTTCTTTTCATAAAAACTACATTACAACAACAACATACATACATACAAACGTGTATACTGGTTAGAGAAAACGTGGCATCGAATCCCAGCTGAGGCAAAAAAATTTTTTTTTAAATTTTTAAAAAATTTTTTTTTTTAATTTTTTTTTTATTTTTTTTTTTATTTAATATATTATATATATTTTTATTATTATTTTTTTTTTTTAATTTTTTTTTGTTTTATATATATTATATATGTATATAATAATTTTTTTTTTTTTAATTTTTTAAATTTTTTTTTTATTTTTTATTTTTTTTTTGTTTTTTTTTAACATACATACGTGAATTTACTGTTATTGCATGACTACACGTTGTGAAGGGTATATAAGATTCGGCACGGCCGAATATAGCGCTTTTACTTGTTTAATGTAATTTGAGTACCATTTTATATTTAGATTTTTAAATTTACTTTCGAAAAACAGGTTTTAGCCTCTACTTAAAATTTTATAATTTCGAGAAAATATCCTCTTGTTAATCAAGTGCGATATGTGTTTTTTAATTTCTAAAAAGGTTCATAATTACTAGTCAAGTCCTTTAATATATTTTATACCCACATTGATGATATGATATTTATCTGCCAACCTTTCATTTCATTTGATACCAATGTTATGGTCAAGGGGATACATTTGTAATTACTATTTATGGCTCATATTTAATTTCGTACCCCATCTTAAATTCGAATTTTAAATAAATAATAAATCTATCTTAGCTAAAAAATTCGATTTTTGTTTGTAATTTTTGAGAAAATACCTAGGAAGTTACATATTGATGCCTATATTTCAAAAAATTTTTTATATTCCTTATAAACTTGTTTTACTCGAAAAAAATATATAATTCTTATCAACTTAAAAAAATATTGGTAGTTTTGGCGATTTTTAACATACATTTTTAGAGAGATAAAAAAAAATTAACTTGTGGCAACCATTCTGCTGGCAAACATTTGTTCACAAAACAAGAAGAAGAAAAAAAATAGTTTACTCAGTAAGTAATTTTATATACTTACTAGCTAATACCCGGTGTGCTTCGCCACCCCAAATTTTAGTATTTAATTCATATGGCAGGTGCCACGCCCACTATTGTTAATGCACCCATTTTTTCCATAAATGTTTATTTGAATATTAAAGCTGCTCTTGCAAAATTTTACTACTCTAATCGATTTCGTTTTCCAAATATACAAATTTTAGTATATAATTCATATGTTGGTGCCACGCCCATTACTGATAATGCACCCATTTCTTGCCTAAATGTTCATTTGGGTGTCAAATTTGCTCTTGTAGAATTTTAGTACTCTAATCGATTTCGTTTTCCAGATATACAAATTTTAGTATTTAATTCATATGGCAGGTGCCACGCCCACTATTGCTAATGTACCCATTTTTTACAAAAATGTTTATTTGTGTGTCAAAGTTGCCCTAGCACAATTTTAGTACTCTAATCGATATCGTTTTCCAGATATACAAATTTTAGTATTTAATTCATATGTTGGTGCCACGCCCACTATTGGTAATGCACCCATTTTTTCCAAAAATGTTTATTTGGATGTCAAAGTTGCCCTTGCAAAATTTTAGTACTCTAATCGATATCGTTTTCCAGATATACGAATTTTAGTATTTAATTCATATGGTGGGTGCCACGCCCACTACTGATAATGCACCCATTTTTTCCAAAAATGTTTATTTGTATGTCAAAATTGCTTTTGCAAAATTTTAGTACTCTAATCGATATCGTTTTCCAGATATAAAAATTTTAGTATTTAATTCATATGGCAGGTGCCACGCCCACTATATCTAATGTACCCTTTTTTTCCAAAAATGTTCATTTGGGTGTCAAAGTTGCTCTTGTAGAATATTGGTACTCTAATCGATATCGTTTTCCAGATATAAAAATTTTAGTATTTAATTCATATGGCAGGTGCCACGCCCACTATTGCCAATGTACCCATTTTTTCCAGAAATGTTTATTTGGATGTCAAAGTTCCTCTTGCAAAATTTTAGTACTCTAATCGATATCGTTTTCCAGATATACAAATTTTAGTATTTAATTCATATGGCAGGTGCCACGCCCACTATTGCCAATGTACCCATTTTTTCCAGAAATGTTTATTTGGATGTCAAAGTTGCTCTTGCGAAATTTTACTACTCTAATCGATTTCGTTTTCCAAATATACGAATTTTAGTATTCGATTCATGTGGCCACGCCTACTATTCCAAGTCCGCCCATTTTTTACCCAAATGTTCGTGTGGATGTCAAAGCTTACCGTACTTAATTTGAAGACTCTACCTGCATTAACTTTCGTGATATATAATATTTAATACTTATTCTTTAATAGGGCGTGGCACCACGCCCACTTACAATTTCAAACGAAAGTATAGCCTATAGTTCCTTCCAGACATACAGAAAGATTCTGTGAAAATTTCAAGGAAATCGGTCCAGCCGTTTAGCCGTCTATAAAGCACAAACAAACATACAAACATACAAACACACATTGATTTTTATATATATAGATATAAATTGATTTTTAAAAATACATTGATATTTTAATTATCATTTAAATTTGTATTTTTCATTCACCTTCCCCTTCATCACTTGTAGATTATGAAAATGGCAACTCTAGTTCTTATTATGTCTTCTTATTTTGTTTTACAAATTCGTTTTGTTTTTTTACAATGTAATTACATAGAGTAGATGAAAAAAAACAGATGTTAGGTTTTTGATGTTTCTTTTGATAGAATTGTCAATCTTAATACAAAAAAAAAACTAGTAATTTGAGCTTTTGAGTGTGATCGGTCACTTTCTTTAATCGCGCTTCGTTTTTTATTTTGTAAATTTTTATTGTTAGTTTTATACATAACACATTGTCATCGCATTCAACAGTTAGTTTTTTCTGGTGTTTCTTGTTTAAATGCAAAAGTACATACATATCTGTGTATTTCTTTAGAAAGACTTATTTTTAAATAAATAATGGAATCAGAAGAAGCCGGGTAAGTTTAAATTTATTGTTTTAATACAATTTAATAATTTAACAATAAATACATATGTACATCTTTAAAATACTTTTAGGACGAGCAAGCAAAACAAGCCATACATAGTGCCTTTCAGAGATGAATGGATGAAACGATTTCTATGGTTAAAAAAAGATGGCAAATCCAAAATTTGCAGCACTTGCCATATTCCTATCTCCGGCGGACTGACACATTTAAGCCGTCATGATTCCAGTGAAAACCACAAGAAAAAAATGAGTGCAGCTCAAAGTACACCAATAATTCAGAATTTTTTGTCATCTACTACCAAATGTTCCATAAATTAGTCCGCAAAAAAATTGGAAATTATGGTGAGTGCGTTTGTAGTGAAACACAACATACCCTTCAATGCCTTAGATCATCTTAATTATATAATAAAAGAAGGAATAAATGATTCCAAAATAGCTAACACTTTTAATATAAACAGAAAAAAAGGACAAACAATTGTAACAAATATTTTGGGCCCACAAAATATTACTGATATTTCTGATTTTTGTAAAATTAATTATTTTTCGATAGTGCTTGATGAGAGCACTGATATAAGCATCAACAAAAACTTGGCGATTGTTATTAGAACTTTTAATGGACAATGTCGTGATAGATTTTTAGGTTTAATTAAAATAGATGATAGCTCATCAAGTGGCATATTTGAAAGTACCTTAAAATTTTTAGAACTATGCAATATACCTTTAAATAATATAATCGGTATTACAACCCACAATTGTGCGGTCATGATGGGCCCCTTGAATGGTGTGCAAGCCAAGTTTAAAGAAAAAATTCCTCACATTTTTACAAACGGTTGCATTTGCCACATACTAAATTTAACATCATCCGCTGCATCGAAATGTGGAATACCGATTGAAATTGATAAATTTATAAAAGACATAAATTTCCATTTTTGCAATAGCTCCAGTAGAAGGGAGGAGTTCACAACATTCCAAGAGTACTTCGGTACTGGATTGCATGTCATATATAAATATGCAGCAACCAGGTGGCTTTCACGGGAGGAAGTAGTTAATAGAATTTTGGAGCAATGGGAGCTGCTAAGGTACTATTTTACGTTAAACGATTTTGAAAGGGATTCAAGAAATGAAAGAATCGAATTTATAAAATCCGGATTTTTTGATCCAGTATTCAAAATGACCTTTTTATTCCTTCAATATGTTTTAAAGATCATAAATTCTATTAACATAGAAATGCAGTCGGAAGATGTTCGTATGCATATATTTTTGCCAAGATTAAAATATTTGTTTCGACAAATAGCTCGAAACTTTATAAATAAAGACATCTTGGACAAATGTAGCCTCTCACAGATAAATATTAATGAAAATCACATTCCCTTGGATGATATTTTTTGTGGCTCTGAAGTTGATTTATATTTAAATACAAACGATGTGGAAATATGTGTGGTAAATACGTTTAAAGAAAATTGTAAACAATTTTACATTAAATTTTGTGAAGTTCTAAGAAAAAAAGTTGACTTTGACAGTGAAATATTAATTTGGTTTAGTAAATTTTCCCCTGAAAACGTTTTGTCTGGTAGAACTAATAGTATTATACCACTTCTGTTAAAAATGTTTCCAAATGAAAGGCAAAATTTTGAAAATATAAACTCTCAGTACAGGGTTGGCGGATGTTGAAGAGCTTAAGCCTTTGGTAAATGAAAATATTTGTAGTTTTTGGTCTAAAGTGGCTACAACTAAAAACTCTTTGGGCGAATATAAGTTTTCCAACATTTCGAAAATTGCAAATGGAATTTTATCTATTCCTCACTCCTCTGCAAATGTAGAAAGGATTTTTTCGTATCAAAATCTAATAAAAACCAAACAAAGAAATAGGCTTAATATTGAAACCGTATCATGTTTTTTTGTTCATGTATTCAGTAAAGTTATTTTTTTCTACATGTAGTATATGCAATCCGTATTCAGAGTTTTTCTTTTATATCACTTTGCTGTTGGTGTATTAAAAAAAACTCAATATATAAATTTCTAGTTCAATGTTTTTAGTTTTATTTCTAATACAAACAGTCATTTTAAATTTAAACTATGGCTTGTTCTTCTTTTTAGTTGTTTGTTTTTCAATGCAGTTTAAATATTCATTTCTTGCACATTTATGTTTTTACTCTTCTCCATGTTGATTTAAGTTTTTGCTTCACTTTAATTTAATCTAAAATTTAGTTTTTTGTTCTAGCGATCATAGTTTTATTTTAAGCGCAACTTAATTTTAATTCTCTTGCCACCACAGTTTTAAAGTTTTATTTTATATCCTTTTTTCAGCAATTGATTTGCTTACACAAGTAAAAATTTTCTATTAACAATACAATATTTAACCTGTTAAATCTGTTTTTTGTAGCCAAGAAAAATAGAAATTAGCCTAAGTTGGCTACGGGCTACAAAAGTAGCCGTGTAGTCGGTAGTCGTGTAGCGGCTAAAAGAATTATTCTCATAAGCACGCATGTATTCTATTTTTGACATCTTGTAGTCGATGGTCGGTGGACTTGATTGTGTTTATAGCATATTTATTAATATCAACCAAGGCCATAGCTGCCAGATTTGACGATTAATCGTCATTTTACGTGCTAAAATTAGGTGTTGACGATTTATGCTATGTTTTTGACGATTTTCAAGAATTCAAGTTTGCAACGTTTTTCATTACTTTTATATCAACCTTAAACTAAATAAAAATAATTTGTAACGGTTTTTTATGTTATTAATAATAAAACAGAGTAAAAGAGATATATCGATCATTATTTAATGTGTTTGTGTGGGTAATTTTTCCACTTTGTACATAGTATATACAAAGTGGATAGTATATCCCACATATTATCAACTGATACCTACAACACAAACAAATATAAATTTGGAAATGCGTTTTAAACAATTTTAGTTTTTTAAGTAAATTTATTTAAATTATTTAAGTGACAAATTAATATGCTTAAATACTTCAAAAAAATGGTAAGTTCTTTTTAATTATACATTAAAACCTTTAAAATCAAACATTATATTTTCAATAGAAAACCAAGATGATGAAAATTCTAGCAGCTCTTCCTCTGTAAGTAGAAATTTCATCCATTTTTTATACAAAACTTTGTAGTAGCTAAAATGAAATTTAGTGAAGTTTTTCACAGGTAACCAACAAGAAGAAGAAAATTAAGGAAGACTAGTTTGCAGATCCAGAAATAAATTTATGGGCTAAAAAGCGAAACGATGTAGTTTATTTTGGCGTTGTGCTCGTCTAACGCTTGCCTAAAGCTACCTTAATCGGTAGAAGCTTTAGAAAGAAATGATTATAATTATTTGTCAATTAGTCTGAATTAGATGCAGCCAATTCATTATTTATTATTTTTTGTATTTATATACATATTAATATTTATTTTTCGAAATTAATTCTAAATTGTATTATATTTATTGTCATGTTCTTAACTTAAAAGGGTCTAATAAAACCATTGATCTCTCTGGATTTAAAAAGTTTGTTATGTTATGCATTAAATAAAAAATGTTTTTTTTAATGCGTTTCTTTATTTTGACGCTTTTATGACGATTTGAGTAAACTAAAATAAAAAAAAAATTTAAAAAAAAATTTTTGAAATATAAAAAATTTTTTTTTTTGGCTCAGCTGGGATTCGATGCCACGTTTTCTCTAACCAGTATACACGTTTGTATGTATATATGTTGTTGTTATGTTGTTTTTGTGAAAAAAAAAATCGAGGTGGTCGTGGGTTTTTGCTCATATCTCAGTTGTTTATGTACCGATGTTTCTGATTTTCAATACCGATCTACTCCCGAATATTTCTGATATTTTAATACCTCACCCGGGGCCAAGCGATGTCGGGGGACTTCAAAAAGTTGATTTCAACCAACACACGGACAGACGGTCAGGGCTTAATCGACTCCCCTATTCATAAGCTTTCAGAAAATATATACTTTATGGGGTCGGAAATGAAAATTGTAGAAATTTCACACGGAATGACAAACCTATATATACCCTTTTTCACTGTGTGAAGGGTATAAAAAAAACAAAGCACACGCGAGATAGGTAAAGTATAAATTTTGTCATATTTTCCTTATTTTTATACCCTTCACCTGTGGTGCACAAGGGTATATATAGCTTTGTCATTCAGTTTATAATTTCTACAATTTTCATTTCCGACCCCATAAAGTATATATTTTCTGAAAGCTTATGAATAGAGGAGATTAAGCCCTGACCGTCTGTCCGTGTGTTGGTTGAAATCAACTTTTATAAGCAACTCTATGTTCCTCAGATCTGTATATGGTATCAATCTATTGGAAATATCCAGGAATGAATCGCTATTGAAATTCAGCACAATCGCCCCATAACTTTCTGAGATATGAGCAAAAAACCACGACCACCTCGTTTTTTTCACAATTACAACAACATACATACATGTAAAAAACATACCAAACAAAAAAAAATTACAAAAAAAAAATATTAAAAATAAGAAAAAAATAAAAAAAAACTACAAAAAAAAATTTTAAAAAAATTTAAAAAAAATATAAAAAAAATAATAAAATATAAATAATATATTAAATAAAATAAAATTTTTTTGGCTCAACTGGGATTCGATGCCACATTTATTCTAACGTGTACGTATGCACGTATTTTATATGGGATGAATGGTGATACAAACAATTGTTATTACATGACTACACGTTGTGAAGGGTATATAAGATTCGGCACGGCCGAATATAGCACTGTTACTTGTTCCCTAATAATTTAATATTCAACCTTAATTTTCAGAACTTTGCCAGACGATGCCCATTAGACCTTGGTAAAGAGTAAAATATCGTTCCTTTTCCACTATTTTACACAAATTAATCATTTTCCTATTTTTATTTTCAGCCTAACCAAAAAAAAACAAGTAAGAGCACTATATTCGGCTGTGCCGAATCTTTTATACCCACCACCAATTTTGTGTACATTTAAAGCACAATATTTATTATTTTGTTGATCGCTATGGAATAATCTCTTTATAATAAAATATGTATCACTTTCTTTGCATAGGGTGGTTAAATTTTAAGGGCCCATGTTGAAGGTGAACTACACCTAGTCTTTAAATTTGTTTTCTGCATTTCATTTGACATTTCCCAATCTCAAACTTACTCAATTTTATCCGTGGAAAGATATGCAAATGAGCAACGCTTTAAAGGTTTTCAGGTTTTTTATAAAAATGGGCTTTCAAATCAAAATGCATTTTGTGCACTTCGTAATTCTTTTAATCAACATAATTGTTTAAATTCGTCCACAATCGGGAGTATTGTAAAAAATATTTAAGTTTCCGCAAAACAGGTCTGTATAAAATGTTAGAAAATCTGTGAATGCCTTCTTAGTTCGTTGAATGGGAACCATTGCTGTTGCGATAGTGTGGCAAAAGAGCAGTCAACATCGACTAATCATCATACCCAACAATTGAGCATCAACATTGTCATTTAAAATTTGGACCATCAGATAGAGGAGTGGCGCCAAGGATGGGGGGGCCATTTGGCCGATATTTTGTTAAATACATAACTGAACCATACAAATATTATCATTATAAAAAGAAATGATAATAATTTCCTAAATAATTTGTTTTATTTAAAATCAACATCGGCAATTAAAATTTAACCACCCTTTATAACTTCGAAATGATAGTAAAATGTTTTCGTAAATTTACTTTTTCAATGAAAGTGGGAGTTAAAGTAGGCGTGTCAATAAAGTTTCTGCTAATAAATACAACTTAGATATTTCAATATAGTCATTTATTTTCCCAAAAACTTTGTCGATAGAGAAATTACATGAATTTAAGATAAACCGTTATGGGCCGTTAGGTAGGCGTTAAAGTGGGCGTGTCACCTAAACTTTTTGGCACAACAACTGCATTGATTAAAAGAATATATGAAGCAAATTTTATTATTATACCTCTAATTTGGTCGGTTTTATGAGCTTTTAAATTTACATAGGAGGTGGGCGTAAAAGTGGGCGTGGCACCTTAATTTGGCACAGTAATGACATTGCCTAGAAGGATGTACGTAGCAAATTTGATCATCATATCTCTAATTTTGGCTATTTTATGAGCTTTTAAATTTCATTAACGGTAGATAACGTGAAAAGTTGGCGTTATAGTAGGCGTGTCAAAGTTGTTTTTTTTAATGAGTACAACTTAGATGTTTCAATATAGTCCTTTATTATTCCAAAATCTTTATTAATAGAGAAATTGTATGAATTTTTAATAAAACGTTATGTGGGAGATGGGCGTAAAAGTGGGCGTGGCACCTTAATTTTCTGGCACAGTAATGACATTGACTACAGGGATATACATAGCAAATTTTATCATCATACTTCTAATTTTGTCGGTTTTATGAGCTTTCAAATTTCATTAACGGTAGATAACGTGAAAAGTGGGCGTTATAGTAGGCGTGTCAAAGTTGTTTTTTCTAATGAGTACAACTTAGATGTTTCAATATAGTCCTTTATTATTCCAAAATCTTTATTAATAGAGAAATTATATGCATTTTAGGTAAAACGTTACAACAACTACATTGATTAAAAGGATATATGAAGCAAATTTCATTATTATACCTCTAATTTTGTCGTTTTTATTAGCTTGTAAATTTCATTAACGGTAGATAACGTGAAAAGTGGGCGTTATAGTAGTCGTGTCAAAGTTGTTTTTTCTAATGAGTACAACTTAGATGTTTCAATATAGTCCTTTATTATTCCAAAATCTTTATTAATAGAGAAATTATATGCATTTTAGGTAAAACGTTATATGGGAGGTGGGCGTGGCACATTGATTTTCCGTTACAAAAAAGCCTCTCACCAAAAAGCAAAGTGTGCAAAATTTCAGAATCGTACATCTAATTTTGTCCGTTTTATTAGGTTTTAAATTTTATATATACTGAAAAATGCACTGCGCGGTATAAATTTTCGTACATTTTTATCTATAACTCCTTTTCTAATGCATAGATGTAAGCAATTTTTGGGGAGAGATACTGTTTTGACTCGAGAAATATATATTCAAAGTTTCATGACTGTACGTTAATGTGTTTGGACACAATTCCATTATATTCGATGTTCGAAGGACACGGTTTTTTCGACCTACTCTTGCATTACGAGCTATAACTCACTTCTTAATATTCCGATTTAGCCCATTTGCAATACCAAACAAACCTTGTCTATAAGAAAGATTCTGGCAAAATTTGAGCCCCCTAGCCCCTATCGTGCTTTCAACAGACGGACGGACATAGCTAGATCGTCATCAAATCAAACCCTGATTCAGAATATATACACTTTATGGGGTCTAATATGGATATTTCGATGTGTTACAAACGGAATGACAAAATGAATATACCCCCACAATTTTTTTGGTGGCGGGTATAAAAATTAACATTGCAAGCAAGGCGAGTTTATTTATCAGGTGGTGGTAATTCTAAAACAAAAACTACATGGTTTTTGTTTGTGTTTTTTTTTCGCGGGAAGGAGTAATCTATGTAAACATAAATAATATTTGACAATGCAATCATCATTTTTGCAAATAAAAAAGTAGATCTGCTGCGTTGTCAACACCACCTGATAAATAAATTCGCCTTGATTGCAAGTTTGCGGTTTTGCTCATCCGCCTTTTGTTTACACAAAAAAACAAGTAACAGTGCTATATTCGGCCGTGCCGAATCTTATATACCCTTCACAACGTGTAGTCATGCAATAACAATTGTTTGTATTGTATTGGAAGCATATTCAATTGGGTGATTCACAAGGTGTCTTATCATGTCATATTGTCCTAAAATTTTACAATGGTTTAAAAATGTTGTTGTTGCTTTTCAAACAAAAAGTGTCTTATAATAATAGAACTTTGTACGCTATGTTTATTGTGCTTTCGTTTTTAATAAGCAGAGACCTGTGCAAAACGGCTAAGATGCCTAAGCCAAGCCGCAACAGCTTTTGTAAGCTGTCGCCGTTCATTGTATAATTTTATCGGGCCGACATCCAAATTTGAGCGCAGTTGCTAATTTTTGATAACAAATCACCGGCGGCGTCAAATAAGATCGGCTAAGGACTCTGCTGTTTTTGTTTATCAAACAAAATTTAATTTATTTGTGATTTATTTACTTGAATCTGCCATTACAACATCTAAAATGTACTTTTCGCACAAACTGGCTATTATTTTGTTTGTTTTTTTTACTTGTTTTTGGCATTATTAAAGAAAATATTTATTTTTATAATTGTTTTACATCAGCTGATTTAAATTCAAAATAGCACACTTAATTATGAGGGGTTGTTCACAATAGTCTTAATTTTTCATGCTATTATTATAGTACATATGACTTTATGACACTACTGTGAATCCGCCAATTATAATTAGAAAATTACCAATAAGAACTGGGGAATGGGCCGGAGAGTGGTTCCTCCAATTCGCATATGGGCCTCTCCCCAATATTATTTATAATACAAAATTGAGGCAGCGTAATTCTCGCCTCCTGACAGTACATAACAGGGTACCCTCACAAAAAAATTTTCCCTCCCCGGTTTGACTAATCAATGAGTACGCTCCCGCAACACGTGCCGAATCTTATATACCCTTCAGAACCTGTAGTCATGCAATAACAGTAGTTTTTATGACCATTCATCTCATATGAAAAACGTACATACATATGGGTCAATTTCAAAACAAACGCAATTTTTGTGTCCCCGCACTTTACACTACTATTTTAGGTAAAAAAAAAAAACAACAAAAAAAATAAAAAATTTGAGAGTGATCAGCGAGGAATATGTAACAAAAAAACGTAATTCTCAAATTTGTATGTTTGTTTTTTTGTTAATTCAGAATGGTGTTTTGTTTCTCCCTCGGACTCCTTCCATACAAAAACATGTGTCCCCCGTTAGAATTTTTAGTAAAAAAATTAAATAAAATCCAGAAAAAAGTAAATATGCAACATTTAATAACAGTTTTCGAATTATTGAGTTTCTTTCTTGTGTTTTCATTTGTTATAGTCGTCAAAACTGATTTAGTGCGAATTTGGTGTTGCAAAGAAAGGTTGTCCCCACAATTTGCATTGAGCATCACTTTTTTTATAATTCAAGTAATATTACTTGTTTTCAATTTGCATTTAAATAAAGTAAATAACGTAAGGAAAGTACAAACCTTAATTATTACAAAAGTGAAAAAGCGAAAAAAAAATCTTTGTAAAAAAGTGTGCATTTGCGTAGTTTTTGTGAACACCATGGTGAGGGCGCGATAAAATTTCATGAGCGTCACGCTAATTTTTCAAAAGTGAATATATTAAATGTAAAAAATTGAAGTTGACAATCATTGTTTACATGGTTTCAACTCATTTTTTTTATAATTTGTGAGTTTGAGAAATAAATTGCATACGAAAAAAACAAGAATAGGCAAATATTTCATGAGCATCACTTTTGATATATACTGCTTTATAGCTTAAAATGCTTAATTATGATTTTATTTTTTTTATTTTTAAGAGTAAAACAACAAAATTAATGGCGGCTGAAAGAGCACAAAGATATCGAGAGAAAATTAAGCTCGATAAAACGCGTAATGACGAATATAAAAGAAAGAAAGGTATAATCGTGATATATTTAAGTTTAATCGTGCTTTTGCAACTTAAACCTCTGGGGGACCGGAAATTTATGCAACTGCCGCAAGCTTATTTCGAAAGTGGTAAAAATTAATGAGAATAAAAAAAAACAAAGCCGCTTGTCATTTCAAGAAGTTTATACAGATTCAGAATAAGAATTCGAATAAAAATTTATAAATTAAATTAAGTTAAGTTGTTGTTTTGCGTCAAATATTTACATATGTGTCTAAGTTTCTTCAAGAATTATTTCCTTTTTTCTATTTATGTTAAAGACATCAAAGAATATGTATATGTTTAGTTTTGTATGAAAATTTTTGTTTTTTGAAGATTTTTTGTTTTTTTTAACTTACTTTTTGTAAAAGAATAAACTTTTTTTCGTTAAACTTTAAATTTGGCATTATTTCTTGTTTACGTGCAACAAAATCTCTTGATCGTCACAAAATATCTTGAGCGTCACACTTAGTTTTTTTTTTCCTTTAAACGCTTATAATTAATTTTTTTTAAATTAATTGTTACAAGCCTATTACTTTGCAAGTAACCTCTAAGTTCAAGTCTTTTTTTACCAAAAATTTACATATTTTCATCTTACAATTTTAAAATAACTAGTCACTTTTAAAAAAAAATTAAAAATCACGGTGAATCGTGATTTTGTGTTTATAATCGAAAGGGTGATTTTCGCAAAAGTCAATCTTGAGAAACAAAAGAACATCATAGTAAGCTTGAATTTCAAATATTTTTGCATTTTTAGCGATTTTTTATACATATTTGGTGTGTGACGCTCAAGATAGAAATCATAGAAAACCTAAAAAAATTCAAAAAATATATATATATATCTTTTTGAGAGCCTAAAAGTACCACCGGAATCTTCATCAATTTCTACATAAATTGGCCACTCTTACCGGCGAATTGAAAAAACTTTAAAAATAAGCACAAAAAAACTCAATGTGTACGTTTTTTTTTTAAATTGACCATACATACATATATAAAAATATCCCATTGTAAAATTAAAAACTTACGTATGTATGTAAAAAAATTAAAAAAAAATAATAAAAATATAAATAATAAATATAAAACAAACAAAAATTTAAAAATAATAATAATAAAAATATAAATAATATATTAAATAAAAAAAAATAAAAAAATAAAACTAAAAAAAAACAAGTAAGAGCGCTATATTCGGCCGTGCCGAATCTTATATACCCTTCACAACGTGTAGTCATGCAATAACAGTGGTTTGTGTCACCATTCATCCCATATGAAATACGTACATACATATAAAAAAAATACATATATAAAAACGTCCCATTGTAAAATTATAAATTCACGCATGTATGTTAAAAAAACAAAAAAAAAAAAAATTTTAAAAAAAATTTAAAAAAAAATTTTTTTAAAAAATTAAAAAAAAAAAATTTAAAAAATAATTTAAAAAAAAAAATTATTATGTATATAATATATATAAAACAAAATAAAAAAATAAATTAAAAAAAAAAAAATATAAAAAAATAATAAAAATATAAATAATATATTAAATAAAAAAATAAAAAAAAAAATAAAAAAAAATTAAAAAAAAAATTTTTTAAAAATTAAAAAAAAAATTTTTTTGGCTCAGCTGGGATTCGATGCCACGTTTTCTCTAACCAGTATACACGTTTGTATGTATGTATGTTGTTGTTGTAATGTTGTTTTTGTGAAAAAAAAATCGAGGTGGTCGTGGGTTTTTGCTCATATCTCAGTTGTTTATGTACCGATGTTTCTGATTTTCAATACCGATCTACTCCCGAATATTTGTGATATTTTAATACCTTACCCGGGTCCAACCTATGTCGGGGGGCTTCAAAAAGTTGATTTCAACATACACACGGACAGACGGTCAGACGGACAGACTGACAGAGCTTAATCGACTCCCCTATTCATAAGCTTTCAGAAAATATATACTTTATGGGGTCGGAAATGAAAATTGTAGAAATTTCACACGGAATGACAAACCTATATATACCCTTTTTCACTGTGTGAAGGGTATAAAAAGGAATTTTTTTTTGGCTCAGCTGGGATTCGATGCCACGTTTACTCTAACCAGTATACACGTTTGTATGTATGTATGTTGTTGTTGTAATGTTGTTTTTGTGAAAAAAAATCGAGGTGGTCGTGGGTTTTTGCTCACATCTCAGTTGTTTATGTGCCGATGTTTGATTTGTTTTGATTTCAGCATACACACGGACAGACTGACAGAGCTTAATCGACTCCCCTTTTCATAAGCTTTCAGAAAATATATACTTTATGGGGTCGGAAATAAAAATTGTAGAAATTTCACGGAATGACAAACCTATATATACCCTTTTTCACTGTGTGAAGGGTATAATAAGTGATAAATTAATAGCTTAAATACTTAAACAAATGGTAAGTTCTTTCTAATTATATGTACATTAAGGGCCGTATTCATCTATATACCTATATAAAAAAGAGTAACGTGACAGACTGACTGATTCATCATCGCACAGCCCAAACGCAAAGAGCTAGAGACATGAAATTTGGACAATCGGTTCCTCTTTCAATGTATAGCTCCACTAAGAAGGGATTTTTGGAAATTCGTACTTTAAGGGGGTAAAAACGGGTAAAATCGGTAATATTATATATGTATGCTAAACTAAAAATGATACAAATAAAAATGAAAAAGTATTGTAATTTGCACAAAAAATAAGCTGACTGGCCTTTTTTTTGAATTTTTAACCCCTAAGGGGAAAAAACGGGTAAAAACTATAATTTGGTACTTTTTTGGTACCCTATGTAACTTCCAAGCACATAAACCTAGGAAAAAGGTTAAAACTGTTTTAAATAATCCGCGAAAAAATATTAATTAGAATTTCGCACTTTTTTCAAATTCACATGCATAAGGGGTAAAAATTATCCCTATTTTTGGTACTTTTTTTAAAACAAACTTTTCTAATATTACTTATGCAATGGGACAAAATTTAATAATTATTATTGCCTAATAGAATATGAACAATTATTTAGGTTAAATCTTTTGAAACTTTTTTGGTGACAAAAAAGGTACCAAAAGGGGGAAAATACCGGAAAATGTATGTAATACCTAATTAGACGGCCAATTTTCATAAAATTTTTAATTGGGATTTCACCAGACATAAAAAATTATATAATTAAGTAAAAATTGAAACACATTCATAACAGGGTAGAAAGGGGAAAATCGGGAAAAATGCTTGGTACTTTTTAAAACATAATTACTTTTATGCAAAAAATAGTAGATTTACTGACTTTAAATCATGTCTATTACAATATTTTGTTACAAAGATATTTGAACATTTTAAACTTGGAATTTTGAATTTGGACCAAAAATTTACTTCTTCGCATTTCTATTGTACTTTTTGTATTTTCTACGTTTATGAAGGTAGGATTGTACAATTAAGGACTATTGAATCCAGGTGAGACCAAAAATATTTATGAGTGACCAAAAAGGTACTTTTTTGAATTTGTATGGTACTTTTTGTATTTTCTACGTTTATGAATGTAGGATTGTACAACCAAGGACTTTTGATTCCAGGTGAAACTGAAAATGTTATGGGCGACTAAAAAGGTACTTTTTGAAATTATTATGGTACTTTTTGTATTTTCAACGTTTGCGAAGCTAGAATTTCAAAAATATTGACAATTGGTACGAGGTGAGACTGAAAATGTAATGGGCGACCACAAAGGTACTTTTTTTTAATTTTTATGGTACTTTTTGTATTTTCAACATTTGCGAAGCAAGAATTTCGAAATTAGAGACTATTAATACAAGTTGAGACTGAAAATTTTATGGGCGAGCAGAAGGTACTTTTCTGAGCTTTAATGGGACTTTTTGTATTTTCTACATTTATAAAGCTAAATTGTAAAATAAAGGATTATTGATTCAAGTTAATATGATATTGGATACACAAAAAAGCCTTTTCTCATTTTTATTGTACTCTTTGTATTTTTACGTTTGTGAACATAGATTCTTAAAATTAGTGTTTTTTGATCCGAGTTCTAACTCCCAATATTATGGACGACCAAAAAACTACTTTTTCTATTTTTTTTTTTATTTTGTATACATAGAATTCTGAATGTAGGTAATAATAACCAAGTTGAAGTTTTTAGTGAAGGAAAAAATGTTACTTGTATTATTTTTAGGGTAATTTTTGCAAATTATGAATTTGTGAATCCTAATTTTTTAAACTCATTAGCATTGATCTTGGTTTTAGATTGAAAATATATGCCCGATATATCCTTACTCTACTTTTTATTTTTCTAAGTATCAGAGATACAAATTTTTATAAATTGAACCAAAAATAGTGAATAATTATAAATAGAACTTGAGTATTCAATAAATAGTAAGAACTGCGCTATCGAAGTAGCGGGTTAAATGCTAGTAAAAAATATTTTAGGTTTATTGAAGGCTTATTTGACAAATTTCTCTACAACATCTGTCAAATAAGCCTTTAATAAACCTAAAATATGTTTTATAAAACTTTAAAAATCAAACATTATATTTTCAATAGAAAACCAAGATGATGAAAATTGTAGCAGCTCTTCCTCTGTAAGTAGTAATTTCACTCATTTTTTATACAAAACTATGTAGTAGCTTAAATGAAATTTTAATGGTGTTTTGCACAGGTAACCAACAACAAGAAAAAAATTAAGGAAGACTGGTTTGCAGATTCAGAAATAAATTTATGGGCTGAAAAGCGAAACGATGTAGTTTATTTTGGCGTTGTGCTCGTCTTACGCTTGTCTAAAGCTACCTTAATTGGTAGAAACTTTAGCAAGAAATGATTATAATTATTTTTCAAATAGTTCAAAAAGATACAGCCAATTTGTTATTTTTTGTATTTATTTTGTATTATATTTATTGTCCTGGTCTTAACTTAAAAAGTTTATTATGTTATTCATTAAATAAAATATGTATTGTTTTGAAAAATGCGTTAATTTATTTTGACGTTTTTATGACGATTTGAGTAAACCATTTGAAGATTTTGACAATTTTTCCCCCAAATTAGACGATTTTAACCCTATTTTATCTGGCAGCTATGGCTGGCACTTGTAACAAATTTTTAAGCATAAATTTGCTGATTCAACATATCGTCTAGACTATGCTTAACACATAAAAAATACACGCATACATATATATTGGTATTTCTTAGCTGGTGTCCGGAAATACTTATCCAGGGTGAAACCAAAAGGACAGCTGACAATAATTTTCCCCTCTTTTCCCTTTTTCTTTTCCTTTCTGGCAAACTACATATAAAAAGATATAAACCAAATTTTCTCTATATTCGGCTTTGCGAATTTTTGGTACCCACCACCAATTTTGTGTACTTTTATAGCATAAAATGTATTATTTTGTTATTAACAGTAATCGCTATAGAAAAATCTCTTTATACTAAAATATGTATCACTTTCTTCGATATGATTGTAAAATATTTTCGTAAATTTAGTCTTTCAATAAAAGTAGACGTTAAAGTAGGCGTGTCAGTAACGTTTTTGCTAATAAATAAAACTTATGGTGTTTTCTTTTCTGACGTTAATGTTGCATTAATTCTGCCCTATGCCTTCTTTTGTGTTCTTTTCATAAAAATATGCAATATTATAAACGGGTGACAAGTTCTTTTGTAATAATGTTGCCATAAAAATAACAAAAAATGTTACATGCTGTACCCTGAATTAAATCAAAGGGTTAGAATATTGCACTTTTTAACAGTTGATATTAAAAAGGAGAATTAAGTTTTTGTAGTGGTTAAAAATAATTTCTGGTCCCAAATTATTAAAATGGAAGCCAGAAAAGTAGTTTTACATAAAAATACAGCTATCATGTAAAAAAGGTGAACATTTCTGTTCTATTCTACTGATTATAAAGGTAGCATTTTGTTAGGGTGTAGGCGACCTTTGAAAAGTGTTTAACTGTGAAAGGGCAACATTGTTTGTTAGAAAAGAAAACACCATTAGATATTTCATAGTCCCATATTCTTCCAAAACTTTGTCCATAGAGAAATTATATGAATTTAAGATAAAGCGCTATAAGGCAGGTAGGCATAACAATGACATTGACTAGAAAGCTATATGTACGAAATTTTGTCGGTTTTACGAGCTTTAAAATTTCATTAACAGTAGCTTTCATGAAAATTGGGTGTTATAGTAGGCGTGTCGAAGTAGTCTTTGCTAATAAATTTAACTCATATATTCAATATAAAGATTCGACCAAAATCTTTATTCATAGAGGGCATAAAAGTGAGCGTGTCACATTTATTTTCCGTTAGTACAAAAAATAATGTTCGCAAATTTTCAGAGTCATACATCCAATTTTGTCAGTTTTATTACTTTTTAAGTTTTGAATATATATAATATATATATATATATATATATATATATATATATATATATATATATATACATAATTTTCGTACATTCTGATCTATAACTCCTTTCGTAATGCATATATTTAAGCAATTTTCAGGAAAAAATATTTTTTTTACTTAGGAAATATAAATTCGAAATTTCAAGACTCTATGTTAATGCGTTTGGACACAATTCCATTTTATTCGATGTTGGAAGGAAAAAAAAGTTATTGTTGTTGCAGGCCTGGGATTTTCCTCTCTGATATGCATTGGCTTAAGGCCAGTTTAGACTATAATAAAAGTCGTACGACTTCAATTAGATTTTGTAGAAGCAAAATGTGATGAAATACTCTCCGTACTCAAGAAAATAAGAGCAAAAGTATAATGTAAGTTCTTTTGCGTTTACACTATTAGTGTGAAGTACAAACAAAGTAGAACGATTTAGAAAAACAAATAAAGTTAAAATCTAATAAACACAAAAAATTATAATCGCAAGTACAAAAATTAATAAAGAATATCTTCTTTCAAATTAAATAAGGTATTTTTCGTTATTTAAAAAAGTAAAATTTTAGTTTAATTCGTTTTCTTTCGTTTTTGAATGTGTTTAAAAAATAAAACAACTTATGTTGTTTGTAGTTCTACAAAAACTACGGAAACAAGGAAACCGTTTTCTTCTACTCTGTGTAACAAAACTAAAAAAATATAAATGTTGTTTTTGTAATAGTTGTAAAATTACTAGTACCCTCTTAATATGTTTGCTAATGAATACATTAACAACGATTTAAAAAATACGGTACGCTTATCAAATTTTCATCCGTATTTTCTCTCATATTTTCTACTACTGATTACAGTTTGCTTTTACACTATTCTACTTTATTAATTCAACACTAATTTTTGACATGTCGTATGACTTGTCTTATATGGGGGATTCACATTAGTGTCATAAAGTCATATGTCCTATAATAATAGCATGAACAACCCCTCATAATTAAGTGCACTATTTTGAATTTAAATCAGCTGATGTAAAACAAGTATAAAAATAAATATTTTCTTTCATAATGCCAAAAACAAGTAAAAAAAAACTAAATAATAGCCAGTTTGTGCGAAAAGTACATTTTAGATGTTGTAAAGGCAAATTCAAGTAGATAAATTACAAACAAATTTTGTTTGATAAACAAAAACAGCAGAGACCTTAGCCGATCTTATTTGACGTCACCAGTGATTTGTTATCAAAAATTAGCAACTGCGCTCAAAATTTGGATGTCGGCCCGGCAAAAATTATACAATGAACGGCGACAGCTTACAAAACTGTTGCGGCTTGGCTTAGCCGTTTAGCACAGGTCTCTGCTTATTAAATACGACAGCACAATAAACATAGCGTACAAAGTTCTATTATAATAAGACACTTTTTGTTTGAAACCCAATAACAACATTTTTAAACCATTGTAAAATTTTAGGACAATATGACATGATAAGACACCTTGTGAATCACCCAATAGTCTATTAGAAATATGTGTGTAAAATGTGTTTGACACTTCTATCTAGCAGGGTGTCAAACAAAAATGTGATAAAAGTTCATTATGCAAACGAATAATTTACAAATCCCTAACAAACTGAAAATATCATGAACAACAAAAAAGGTACTTTTATGAATTTTTATGGTACTTTTTTTGTGTTGTCTACGTTTATAAAGCCAAAATTTTGCAATTAGTGACTATAAATACGAGGCGAGACTGAAAATGTTATGCGCGACCAAAAAGATACTTTTTATCATTTTCATGGTACTTTTTATATTTTCTACCTCTATAAACCTACTTTAGATATTAGTGACTATTGATGCGAAGTGAGACTAAATATGTTATGGTCGACAAGAAAGGTAATTTTAGAAATTTTATGGTACTAGCTAGAATTGTGAAATAAGGAATTATTGATTCCGGGTGAAACTGAAATTGTAATGGGCGACCAAAAAGGTACTTTTTACCATTTCGATTGTACTTTTTGTATTTTAATGTTTCTGAACATACATATATTCATAATATTAGTGATTATTAATCCGAGGTCTAACTCTAAATGTGATGTCTTTTTATTTATTTATTTTTTATATACATAGAATTCTAAAAAAATTACTAACAATCCAAAATGACTTTGAAAATTATGGAATTTAGAAACTGAGTAGTATTAATCCTGGTTGAGATAAAAAATATATCCCCGATACTTCCTTACCATACTTTGAATTTTTCTAAATAATAGGTATGAATCATAGAAACAAAATTTTCATAAATTTAACAAAAAAAAAATATTTATAAATTAAAAAAAGAACTTTAATAAACAATAAATAGTTAGAACTGCTCTATCGAAGTAGCGGATAATATGCCAGTCCTATATAAAACTTTGTATGTGTTTAAACAAATCACAAAAAAAACGTAAACAAATATACGAATATTTAAAAAAAGTGAATGTGTAAAACATACGATACATCAAGACTCATCCAAATAATTTTCAAACATTAATTCAATTCACAAGGCTAGGTGTATTGTACCATTGGTACTATTTTCGTATGTGTTTGCGAAAGGGTTACCAGACCTACTGTTTTTTTAGTGGTCCATGTGTACAGTTTTTCTTTACACGCAAAACAATTCCCAACATTTAAACACCCTGTAACTGACATTGAATCATTAGATTTAAGTTAATTTTTGAGTTAACGAACGAGCCTAATACATACAGTATACGTGTAGCAGTGCCATACAAATTAGTACAAGATATCATATGGCAATGATGCTAGTGTTTATAAGTTTTTAACGGCGTGAAAATTTGTAAGAAGCTTTGTTTTCTTTTTTAATTATAAACAAATAAAAGTATTCCAGAGTCTAGTTCCAGAGTCTGGAATCCAGACTGTTTTGAAAGTGTTGAAAAAGCTGTGGATAAACCTATATTTTTTTAATAATGGCGGACCGATTAACACAGTTACAAGACACAGTAAATATGGTTTGTATCATGTTTTAAATATCTGAAATTCCATTTGTTTAAGCCAAAAAACTATTCGCTTTCAGCAAGCGGAACATTTTTGTAATGCAATAGGTATAATACAACAGACCTCTTATCCAAGTAAATTTCCAAATTTTGATCGCACCGGATCACAAACGCCTGTACAGAATCAGCAACAAGAAGATTACGCCCAGCTGTTTGCACAGCTTATATCACGTTGTGCAAAAGATATTGATACTCTTATTGAATCATTGCCAAACGAAGATAGCTCAACGGAATTGCAAAACCAAAGTCTCAAACGTTTGGAATTAGAAAATCAAGAAGCCGCCGAACGTTTAGAAGAAATTGCTCTGAAAGGCGAATTGCTTTTAGGTAAAATTCAAGGTGCCCTGGAAGACATTGCCCAATCTCAATTAGATATGCAAATAACAATAAGAAGTAACAACAGCTAAAAATGTAGTTAAGTAAGATTATTATAAGTTAACATGAATAAAAAATATAGCTTTTGAAAAACTACAATAATTTTTTTTATTTTGTAGGAATACAACACATTTTCTGAAGTTATCTTTTTGAACTGACGCTGTAGTAAACTGCTTAAACCCCTTTTAAATACGGGAACCGTTAACTTAAATGCAAAAAGATGTAATTAAGAAAACTATAACTTTAGAGGAAACAACTAACTTTGGAAAATGAAAAATATTTTTATCTATTTTCTAGAATTAGGTACCTATTAACCTTATTTATTTAGAAAAAATCTTTTGGAGTTATGTTTTAGCCTTTTTGACCACTATTTTTCCAAAACAAGGAAATTATTTCAACATACAAATTTTAATATATGTGGTTATGTAGGTACATATATATATATATATATATATTTAATTGGCGTACATTGATCACGCCTAACTAGAGAACGGCCAGACCGATTTGGCATACTTTTTCTTACAATAATCTGTTAAGCTCGAGTGAGGTTCTTACGGACAGTTTTTCTTAAAAATTAAAGTGGGCTTGCCAACTCACATACGAAACCATCAGAATTTGTGGCATATCTAGATATCGGCCAGACGGATTTTGATCCAGATAATGGTAAGACCGGTTTGGCTAATTTTTTCTTAAAATAATCCTTCAAACAAACCTTGTGTACTGTATACTGGCAAAATTTTATCGCCCTAACATATTTCGAAGTGTTAAAAACGGAATGATAAAATAAAAATACCACCAACATTTTTTTGGTTGTGGGTATAAAAAAGACATGTTACTAATCTGAAAATAAACAGAACTAGTATATTTTTAACCAAAAACAAGTTAACTTATCTGCAGGGCTCTCTTTGCTTTAATACCCACTACCAACAAAATGGTGTGGGGTATTATCATTTCGTCAATCTGTTTGTAACATATCGAAACATCCATTTAGACCCCATAAAGTATATATTTTCTGATTGCTGGTCTTATTTTATTACGATCTAGCTATATCCATCCGTCTGTTAAAAGCTCGAACCAAATAATTACGGGTTCAACTTCTGTCACAATACTTCTTCTACACAAGGTTTGTTTAATTTAAAATGGACTAAATCGGTATATTAAAAAGAGAGCTATAACTCGTAGGTGAACAAATGTAATGTCCTTCTATATTGAATAAAATGCGATTGCGTCTTAAAGCATTGACGAAGAGCGATGAAACTTCGCAAGTATATTTCCTGATTAAAAACCTATCTTACCCTGAGAACTGCTCAAATCTATGCCTAACGAAAGGAGTTATAGATCAAAATGTACGAAAATTTTGTACCGCACGATGACTTTAACGATATATTTAAAAATAAAACGTAATAAAACTGACAAAATTAGATGTACGATTCTAAAATTTGCTAAAAATTGCTTTTTGATCAAAGGAATTCTAATGACATAAATTAAGCTGCCACGCTAACTTTAACGCCCACCTCCTATATAACGCTTTATCTAAAATTCATATAATTTCTTTATGGACAAAGATTTTTGAAGTATGAAGGACTATATTGAAATATCGAAGTTGAACTTATCAGTAGAAACTACTTTTACCCGCCGACTTTTACCCGCCGACTTTAACTCCCTCCCTCTTCTCACATAATTATCTGTTAATGAAATTTAAAAGCTCACAAAACATAGCTTTCTGGTAAATTTTATTATGCTAGAACATAAAAATGAGAAGCACACTTTAACGCCCACCCCCAAAATAAAACGCTTTATCTTAAAGTCATATTTCTATATAGACAAAAATTAAAAAAAAAATAAATCTGTAATGGACTATCTGAGTTGAATTCAAACATTAATTATATAATTTTAAAAGTAGGAGGTGCCATGTCCATACAAAGCAAATATTTTTTAACTGCCTCTGGGTACCAAATTATACTCTTTAGTTTCCGTAAAAATACTACATTGTAGTAATCATTTCTAATGTAAGGGGTGGTTAAATTTTAAGGGTCGATGTTGATTTTGATTTGATTTTGAATAAAACACAAATTATTTTCGATATTATTGTAATTTCTTTTTATTATGATAATAGTAATATGGTTCAATTATGTATGGAACAAAATATCAGCCAAATGGCCGCGGCGACCTCGGCAGCATACCTCGATCCGATGGTTGAAATTTTCAATGACAATGTGATATTCAATTGTTGTTCAACGAACTAAAATGTCATTCACAGATGTTTTCACATTTCATACAGACCTGTTTTGCTGAAATTTAAATATTTTTTGCAATAATCCCGACTGTGGACAAGTTTGAATTATGTTGGGCAAAATACTTACAAAGTGCACGAAATGCATTTTATTTGAACGCCCATTTTCATAATAAGCCTGAATAACTTTAACGCATTGCTCTTTTGTGTATCTTTCCATGGTTCAAATTGAGTTAGTCTGAAATTGAGAAATGTCAAATGAAATGCAGAAAGAAACTTGACGTTTAGGTGTTGTTCACATTCAACATCGGCCCTTAATATTTCACCACCCTTTAGAAATAAAGTTTCATTTTAAGACAAAATTCAAGAAAATTAATTAATATCAAATCGAAGTTACGCAAAGAAAGTAATGCATATTTCAGTATAAAAAGAATACTCCATAGCGATTACTGTTAATAAGAAAATATTAAATGTGCTAAAAAGTACACAAAATTGGTGGTGGGTATTGAAAATTCGGCACAGCCGAATATAGTGCTCTTGTTTTTTTCACCATACACAAAGCACGGCTTTTGTAAAACCATTTTGTACCAACATGCATTATTATACCCTTCACACGATAGTGTAAAAGGGTATAATATAAGTTTGTCATTCCGTGTGAAATTTTTTACAATATTCATTTCTAAAAGCTTATGAATAGGGGAGGCGATTAAGCACTATCCGTTTGGCCGTATGTATGTTTAAATCAAATTTTTGAAGCCCTCAGACATCGCCAAGGCACGTGTAAGCTATAAAAATATCAGAAATATTCGGCAGCAAAAAGGTATTTGAAATCAGCGTAATAACTATATGAGGAAATAAACATGACTGCCACTGTTTTTTCGTTTATTTTTACCACAAAAAATAAAATTTTCTAGTCCTAGGATAATTTATAGAACTGATTGTTACTATTTATAAATTTAGTATGCCTCTGGAAATATACACCAATTTTGGACAAATTGGTCACTAATCGACAAAATTATAAAGGAAAATTATTTTAAAAAATATATATTTTTTAAGTATAAACTAATATTTAAATTTTAATCAGGCTTGAGTTCATATTAACATTTTTATTATATAAAAAAAAATTCAATTTTTTAAGTACATATCGTCGTTCGTAAATTATTGTGCTCTATGTGACATATAAAACCTATACATATTGAACACAATAATTTACGAACGACGATATGTACATACATATGTATATAAAAATTGTTTAAACTCCTAAATAATTTTTGAACACGCTAAAGATACCAAATTATAAGCCGTAATCTCAGAAATTATTAAAAAAAAAACTAACAAATCGGTTTAAAACCAAGTGTGTTTTTTTTTGTAAAATTTAAGAACGAAAATAGATACAGTAAACTCGCAGAAACGTGAACTAATTCTTACCAAGTGTGTTCACGTTTTAGATTGCATTTTTTCTATAACATATTTTAGTCTTTTATATCTTTTATTTAATTTAAAATAAAGTATATACGTTATTTTCACCTATGAAACATGTTTTGATTAAACTTTTTGTAAGTTTCTGCCATATTTTAATGTACTACATAGCTACTTTGGTTTGCAAAAGGGTTTTTATACCCTTCACACAGTGAAAAAGGGTATATATAGGTTTGTCATTCCGTGTGAAATTTCTACAATTTTCATTTCCGACCCCATAAAGTATATATTTTCTGAAAGCTTATGAATAGGGGAGTCGATTAAGCTCTGTCAGTCTGACCGTCTGTCCGTGTGTATGTTGAAATCAACTTTTTGAAGATCCCGACATCGCCCGGACCCGGGTGAGGTATTAAAATATCAGAAATATTCGGGAGTAGAACGGTATTGAAAATCAGAAACATTGGTACATAAACAACTGAGATATGAGCAAAAACCCACGACCACCTCGATTTTTTTTTCACAAAAACAACATTACAACAACAACATAGATACAAACGTGTATATTGGTTAGAGTAAACGTGGCATCGAATCCCAGCTGAGCCAAAAAAAAATTTTCTTAATTTTTTTAAAATTTTTTTTAAAATTTTTTTTTTTTATTTTTTATTTAATATATTATTTATATTTTTATTATTATTTTTTTTTAATTTTTTTTTTTAATTTTTTTTTTATTTTTTTTTTTGTTTTATCTATATTATATATATAATAATTTTTTTTTAAATTTTTTTTTTAAATTTTTTTTTAATTTTTTTTTTTTTTGTTTTTTTAACATACATACGAGAATTTATAATTTTACAATGGGATGTTTTTATATATGTATGTACGCATTTCATATGGGATGAATGTTGACACAACCTACTGTTATTGCATGACTACACGTTGTGAAGGGTATATAAGATTCGGCACGGCCGAATATAGCACTTTTACTTGTTAAGATACTTATTTCCCAATTATTTTTTGAAATTATCCAAAATAGAGGTTTAGCATGGTTATTTGCCTTAATTTGATTGTGCAATTCAATAGCTTCCTTTTAATCATAATGCCGCTAACCGGTAGGTTTTTATTTCGAAGTTAGGTAAACCATTTGTACAGAGATTTTTTTGAGATTTTTGCATCTTTATTGTTTCTTATTCAACAAATCGTCGATTTAGCGACATTATACTTTTTCGACAAACCAGTTACAGATGAACCTTTGCGTAAAAGCTCTAAAATATCTGACTTTTCTTAAATATTTAACACTTTTGGTTTTTTATTAGACATATTTTCAATAAAAATATTTTTAGAGATCACTTGTTTATATTATTTATATATCTATACTATGTATAGTCAGCACAGAGAGATGTTTCCAGTAGAACTGCCGCATTAATACTAAAACTACTTATCATACAACAAAAGTTGTAAAAAACAAACAAACTACGAAATTCTTCGGGGAATCTCAAAAATTTTAAATAAACTTACAAAATTGAATTTCAACGTTCGATCAAAGTTTACGTTTTAGAGCCTTCAGCCTTTGTTCACGTTTTAGAGTAGTTAATGTAATAAAAAAATGTTCATGTTTTTAGGTAGTTCATGTTTCTGGATGTTCACGTTTCTGCGAGTTCACTGTATTTTTCAGTTTTAATACAACCAAGAGAGCCAATATGGGGATAAAATGAAAGGGCAAGAGTATTTAAATATTAGTTTAAAAAAGAGCGCTCGACCAGTAGAATGTAATAAATGATAAAAAATACAAGATGGCGTCTGAAACAAAATGGCGGAGCGATTTTTTTTAACCCCAACAATATACGTATCAAATGAAAGGGCTTGAAAATTAACAAGTAAGAGCGCTATATTCGGCCGTGCCGAATCTTATATACCCTTCACAACGTGTAGTCATGCAATAACAGTAGTTTGTATCACCATTCATCCCATATGAAATACGTACATACATAAAAAAAACCTACATAATAAAAACAACCCATTTTAAAATTATAACTATACGTATGTATGTTAAAAAAAAATTAAAAAAAAATTAAAAAAAAAATTAAAAAGAAAAAAATTAAAAAAAAATTATCAAAATATGTAATAAATATAAAACAAAAAAAAATTAAAAAAAATTAAAAAAAATATTAAAAAAAATAATAATAAAAATATAAATAATATATTAAATAAAAAATAAAAAAAAATAAAAAAAAAAATTAAAAAAAAATATAAAAAAAATTTTTTTTTTGGCTCAGCTGGTATTTGATGCCACGTTTTCTCTAACCAGTATGTATACACGTCTGTATGCATGTATGTTGTTGTTGTAATGTTGTTTTTGTGAAAAAAAAATTGAGGAGGTCGTGGGTAAAAACCCAGTTGTTTATGTACCGATGTTTCTGATTTTCAATACCGATCTACTCCCGAATATTTCTGATATTTTAATACCTCACCCGGGGCCAAGCGATGTCGGGGGACTTCAAAAAGTTGATTTCAACCAACACACGGACAGACGGTCAGGGCTTAATCGACTCCCCTATTCATAAGCTTTCAGAAAATATATACTTTATGGGGTCGGAAATGAAAATTGTAGAAATTTCACACGGAATCACAAACCTATATATACCCTTTTTCACTGTGTGAAGGGTATAAAAATCAAATATGGCGTCGGAAATAATAAGAAAATAGCGTATTGTATGAAATCTAAAATCTAGGCTAAGTTACGATGTTGTCATTATACCTATCTTTATGACGGTGAACTTAATAATAGTTCGCCACGACCGAATATAGCACTCTTACTTGTTTTTTTTTATTTTTTTGTTACACATATGTATGCCTTGGTCATGTGTTAATGGTACCTTTAATGGCATATAACTTCTAAAATATTGAACAAAGTTTAATAGGATTTCGATTGTGGACATCAGCAGGAAAACATCTTTCAAATTGTATATTTTTTTTAAATCACTTGTTTAATGTGATTGATAACAAAAAAAAACATGTAAGAGCACTATATTCGGCTGTGCCGAATCTTTTATACCCACCACCAATTTTGTGTACATTTAAAGCACAATATTTATTATTTTGTTAATCGCTATAGAATAATCTCTTTATAATAAAATATGTATCACTTTCTTTGTAGAGGGTGGTTAAATTTGAAGGGCCCATGTTTAAGGTGAACCACATCTAAACTTCAACTTTTTTCTTGTATTTCATTTGACATTTCTCAATCTCAGACTAACTCAATTTGAACCGTGGAAAGATATGCAATCGAGCAACGCTTTTAAATATTAAAGATTTTTATAAAAATGGGCGTTCAAATCAAAATGCATTTCGTGCACTTCGTGATTATTTTGGTCAACATAATCGTTCGAATTCGTCCACAATCGTGAGAATTGTAAAAAATATTTAAATATCTGCAAAGCAGGTCTGTATGAAATGTGAAAACATCTGTGAATGCCATCTTAGTTCGTTTAATGGGAAACATTGCTGTTTTTCACGATAACGTGGCAAAAGAGCAAGCAACCTCGACTCATCATCGTGCCCACCAATTGAGCATCAACAGTGTCATTGAAAATATGGACTATCGGATCGAAGTGTGCCGCCTAGGTTGAGGGGCCATTTGGCCGATATTTTGTTCCATACATAATTGAAGCATACAAATATTATCATTATAAAAATAAATGATAATAATTTCATAATAATTTTATTCAAAATCAACATAGTCCCTTAAAATAAAACCACCCATTATAACTTCGGTATGCTAGTAAAATGTTTTCGTAAATTTAGTCTTTCAATGAAAGTGGCCGTTAAAATACGCGTGTTAATAAAGTTTCTGCTAATAAACATAACTTAGATATTTCAATATAGTCCTTTAGTATTCCAAAATCTTTATTCATAGAGAATTTACATGAATTTAAGAGGAAGAAAGTGAATTTAAGGTTAAATTTTAAGGGCCACAGGGTGATTTAAAATATACATTCTCTGCATTTTTCTAAAACGGGAAATTTATTAGTAAGATTTTGATTTTTTAACTTCTATAAAATTTTGCTTTTAAAAGATTTTCAAACGAAATAAGTTTTGTATAATTTTAAAATTTGTTAGCCATTAGTACATGTTTATAATGTTTGACTTAGGTCAAAATTTTCCTAAATTCCCATTTTTAATAGAGCATAACTTCAGGAGAACATAAGCATAAGTTGTTAGCATGCCATCTAGTAGTTGCTAGTAGAGTCATCTATCTTATCATCTTTATCTTATATTTAGCTACAGTACAATAAATGGCGCAGTGTAAGATGAATAAATGCTAATATATATGACTAATATATTTTTATAAAAATTTAAAGAAAAAAGTGTGCGTGGCACATCTATTTTCCGTTATAACGAAAACTTTGACCAAAAAACCATGTTTGCAAAATTTCAGAATCGTACATATAGTTTTGTCAGTTCTATTACGTTTTAAATTTGAAATATACACTGTGCGGTATAAATTTTCGTACATTTTTATCTATAAATCTTTTCCTAATTCATAGATTTAAGCGATTTTCAGGGAAAAATAGTCTTTTGACTCGATAAATATATATTCGAAGTTTCATGACTCTACGTTTATGCGTCTGGACACAATTCAATTTTATTCGATGTGCGAAGAACACGGTTTTTTCGACCTGGTCTTGCTTTACGAGCTACAACTCTCTTCCTAATATTCCGATTCAGCCCATTTTAATACCAAACAAACCTTGTCTATAAGAAAGATTCTGGCAAAATTTGAGCCGCCTAGCTACTTCGGTGCGACCTCTATCGTGCTTTCAACAGACGGACAGATAATAATATAAAAATATGTATCACTTTCTTTGTAGATGGTGGTTAAATTTTAAGGGCCACAGGGTGATTCAAAATATACATTCTCAGCATTTTTCTAAAACGGGAAATTTAGTAGTAAGATTTTGATTTTTAAACTTCTATAACATTTTGCCTTTAAAAGATTTTCAAACGAAATAAGTTTTGTATAATTTAAAAATTTTTTAGCCATTAGTACATGAAAATAAATTGTTTATAATGTTTAGAGATATTTTTTTTTTTTTGACTTAGGTCAAAATTTTCCTAAATTCCCATTTTTAATAGAGCATAACTTCAGGAGAACATAAGCATCTAGTAGTTGCTAGTAGAGTCAGATGAGTGATAGAGTGTAAGATGAATAAATGCTAATATATATGACTAATATATTTTTATAAAAATTTAAGGAAAAAAGTGTGCGTGGCACATCTATTTTCCGTTATAACGAAGACTTTGACCAAAAAACCATGTTTGCAATATTTCAGAATCGTACATATAGTTTTGTCAGTTTTATTACGTTTTAAATTTGAAATATACACTGTGCGGTATAAATTTTCGTACATTTTTATCTATAACTCCTTTCCTAATTCATAGATTTAAGCGATTTTCAGGGAAAAATATTCTTTTGACTCGATAAATATATATTCGAAGTTTCATGACTACGTTTATGCGTCTGGACACAATTCAAAAGTGAAAGTGGGCGTTATAGTAGGCGTGTCAAAGTTGTTTTTGCTAATGAGTACAACTTAGGTGTTTCAATATAGGCCTTTATTATTCCAAAATCTTTATTAATAGAGAAATTATATGAATTTTAGTTAAAACGTTATATGGGAGGTGGGCGTGGCACATTGGCCGTTACAAGAAAGCGTGTCACCAAAAAGCAAAGTGTGCAAAATTTCAGAGTCGTACATCCAATTTTGTTGCTTTTATGACGTTTTTGTTTTTTAATATACCGAAAAATACACTGTGCGATATAAATTTTCGTACATTTTGATCGATAACTCCTCTCCTAATGCATATATTTAGACAATTTTCGGGGAAAAATATTGTCTTTACCCGGGAAATATATATTCGAAGTTTCATGAGTCTACGTTAAGGCGTTTGGACACAATTCCATTTTATTCGATGTTCGAAGGACACGGTTTTTTCGACCTACTCTTGCTTTTCGAGCTATAACTCTCTTCCTAATATTCCGATTTAGCCCATTTTCAATACCAAACAAACCTTGTCTATAAGAAAGATTCTGGCAAAATTTGAGCCCCCTAGCTTTTTCGGTGCGACCTCTATCGTGCTTTCAACAGACGGACAGACGGAAGGACATAGCTAGATCGTCATAAAATCAAACCCCGATTCAGAATATATATACTTTATGGGGTCTAAAATGGATATTTCGATGTGTTACAAACGGAATGACAAAATGAATATACCCCCACCATTTTTTTGGTGGCGGGTATAAAAACACTAGCTAGCATAGTACACAACTTTTATAACAATTTAGTCGAAGTTGATCAATTTACATTGCTATTCTCATCTAGCATCTCTGCCTCAAATTGCTCCAAATTGTTAAATCAATCTTATTTATTAAACAGTCGATAACAATACTATTTTGTTTGTAAATATTTCTGACAATCTTGTCGTTTTGTGAATATTTTTTTGTTTGTTTGTGAATATTTCTGACAATCTTGTCGCAAAAAAGAAAAAAGCATTTGAATAATTGCCCTAAACTTAAAATGCTTAAAATATCCGAAGTACCTAGCAGAAGTTCAAATAGATTTCATCTACTTGCAAATGAAGAAGAGGAAAAACTATGATAATATTAAGCTCAAGGATTCTGTATTACGAGGCCTTAAATGAACTAACCAAGAAGTACCAGTTTTACACGCATGAAATAAAAGATGCAAAAACGTTTAAATTGGTGTTCAAATGGATATTAAGATAACTTGTGATGAGTTTAACAGATCACACAATATATTATTATTATTTTTTATTATATCTATAATAAATTACATATCTAATACAAATTAGAAGCACTAGCTGCTAGGGCTATCGGCTATAAGTTAACAATATAAAATAAAAAATAAATATTAACGGCCCTTTTCACAATCTGTGATTATATTAATTTAACAGGAACATTAACAAACCGCCGATATCGTTAACCGAAACTATTTAACATACGGTTAGTGTTTTGCGTTTCACCATCTTTCGGTTAGTTAACACTAACGTTATAGAAAAAGTATGGTAATACTGGTTTTTATTATTTACGAAAAATAGTGGAACGAAAGAAAAGAATCAAAAAATATTATACAAAAATTCTTAGCAATTTTTTGATGAAAGACAAATATATATTTAAAATAAATTTTTTACTTAAAATAGATTAAATACAGTTCCTTGGTAAGTATAAATTGTTATATGTTATTTTATTATAATATTCTTATTATAACCGCCACCAAAAAAATGGTGGGGGTATATTCATTTTGTCATTCCGTTTGAAACGTAAATTTTTATCTTTATCTCAACTTCATATAATTTCTCTATTAATAAAGATTTTGGAAGAATAAAGGACTATATAGAAATATCTAAGTTGTATTTATTAGCAGAAACTTTATTGACACGCCTACTTTAACGTCCACTTTGAAAGACTAACTTACGAAAACATTTTACTAGCATATCGAAGTTATAAAAAGAAAGTAATACATATTTAAGTATAAAGATATTATTGCATAGCGATTATTGTGAAAAACAAAATAATAAATTTTGTGCTATAAAAGAACATCAAATTGGTGGTGGGTATAAAAGATTCGTCACAGCCGAATATAGTGCTCTTACTTGTTTATTTTTATTTAAATAAAAGCCTTTAACCGGAAGATTTTGTTCGGTTAAATTTAACTGAGACTTTTTGATTAATCTCTGCCGGTTATATGCTAACCGTACTTTGTGAAATTCAATTTTGCCTAACTTACGGTTAAAGTTCATGTTAAATTATAATCGCACTTTGTGAAAGGGGCCGTAAATCTAGTTTCTTATTTATGAGATTTTTTTTTTCTTTAACTATTAAAATTAAATTTTTGGCCAAAAAACAAAATTAAATAAAACTTAAATAATGAATCCAGTTCGTTTTATAAAATCATAGATTTTTAGAATATTATTGTGAGTAGGATTTTTTAGAAGTTCCCTCGGGTTTGAGGAACCAAAAATAGAAGTTCTAATATCAATAAAATAACTGCAGAGTACTAGAACATGTTCAACAGACATGTTTGATCCGCATTTAGGGCAGACCGAGGTTGATTCCGTATTAATAAGGTGATTGTGTGTTGCATATGTATGTCCTAATCGTAAACGTGAAAAAATTTTAATTTGCTGTTTAGTAATTTTAGTAGGGTAAGCGGGGTGGCTACAGTTAATATTTAGTTCTTTATAATGAGGATGGCGATAACCTGCCCATACTGATATTTTCCTTTGGTGAATATGATTTCTTATTAAACATTTGATGTCCGTCTTTAGAGTTTGGTCTTCTAGTATAAAAGGGGCATTAGTAGCAAATTTTGCGGCTTCGTTCGCTTTAACGTTGCCTAAAATATTGGAATGTCCAGGTATCCACAAGACTTTTACTTGATCAGGATAACAAATCAGAAAGTCACGAATGTGATTGACTATATTCCATTTTTGCGACAGGAAATTACAGATCGCCTTGGAAACTGATAAACTATCAGTGCAGATGATGGTTTTTTGCTTTCTCTTTACAGCAATTAAAATAGCTTTTAGTATAGCATTTGCCTCGGCGGTGAAAATAGAAGTGAATTCTGGGAGAAGCTTTAAACAATTGATTAAACCATTTCTATCAACAATTGCATAGGATGAAGTTCCTGCTGTCTGTTTTGAGCCATCAGTAAAGAAAAAATTCCAACCACCTCTAGTAAGAATATCTTCCTTTTCCAGGTAAAGTTGAGTAAAGATGTCATTGGAAAAGTTGTGTTTATTAAATTTAGATATAGAAATGTCACACATTTCATTTTCAAAAAACCAAGAAGGATAGTAGTGATCGGCAGGTTTGTAAGGTATACTAAGGTTAAGAAAAATTGCAAGACGAACAGCTTCAGTTATGGCAGATGTTATACGATATAACCTTTTAGCGGTAAATTGATTTTTGACGTCAACATCAATAACAGAGTTATTAGGAAATATTATTTTCGGAATAAGTTTTAATTTAGCTTCGTAAATCCGATCTTCCAATGACGGTAAACCAGATTCTGCTAAAAGGTTTCTTATTGGTGTGGTTCGAAAAGCATAAATACTGGATCTAACTGCCTGGTGGTATAGCCTTTTATAAGTTTTATATTTGACTTTGAGGTATTTCCAGTTATAAAAAGAGCGTAGTCAGTTTTATTTAGTATTAATGTCTTAGTGAGGTATGATAAGGTGTTTATATGAATACAGCTTTTTTTTCCTGACAGAAAACCAATTATATTAGTTATCGGAATCAACGATTTCTTCAGGTATAAGTAATGATTTTTCCATAGATAATTTTTTGTAAATATAACACCCAAAATTTTCAATTGTTCCACATTATTAACAATAGTGTTCTCGATGTACAAGTTATGGGAGTTTACATCACAAATTCTTTTCATACAAATATGAAATTTGTTAGACTTGTTGATAGAAATTTTGGCACCAGAAACCGTGGACCAATTATTAATTTCATCTAGTACGTTTTGTAGGAGTGTATTGCATTCAGCATTGTTGTTCTTTTTGCAGAAAATGTCAAGGTCATCAGCATAATACAATGATCTATATACTACTTAAATTTGTTAATTATCTGACTAATTTCATTAAATGCGATAGAAAAAAAGGATTACCGACAAAGGCGAGCCTTGCGGAATACCATTGTGTAATTCATATGCTGAAGAATAAGTACCATTAACCCTTACACGAATTTGATAAGTAGGATTTAACGTAATTGAAAATTTTTTTTCCAACTTTCCATTTGTTTAAAACGTCAAGAATCACGTGTGCAGCGACTCTGTCGAATGCTTTCTCGAAATCAATTGAAAGGATAGAGACGTGGTTACGAGCTGAAAGGGCTTTTGTTACGAACAAATCTATGTGAAGAAGTTCATCAGAGCATCCTCTACCAGATTTAAAGGCAACTTGATTTTTTGCAATTCGGCAACATTTTTCGGTAAACCACGACAAGCGGTTAGAAATAATTTTCTCTAGTACTTTGCTTAGACAGGAAAGTAAAGAGATAGGGCGGTGTGATTTTATGTCAAGCAAGTTGCCTTTTGTTTTCGGTATGGGGATAATAGTTGCTAATTTCCAATCAAACGGTATTATGTTCTTATCCAATATATTATTATAAAGTGCAAGTAGTCTTTTTTTGAGTTTAGGTTAATTTGCTTAATCATTTCGTACGATATTCTATCATAGCCTGGTGTTAATCCTCTTACCTTTTTTAAACAATGAAAAAGTTCATTGAGGGAGATATCCTTTTCCAGCTGAGACTTATTGAAGTTTAATATTTCACTGGGGGTAATGAGAAAGGAATTCTTTTTTAAACGATTGTATTGTTGTGAGAAATTTTCATCGGTTGAGTATTTTGGCCACTCATTAGCGAAGGATTCAGCAATATTATATGGGTCAGTTATGACTTCATCGATGGACTTAATGGCCATTATCTGTTTATTACTGTTGTTGTTTGATAGTCTATTAATCTTGTTCCAAATATCCCCTATTGACGAATCACGGTTAATACTGCTGGTAAAATTCTCGTAACTCCTTAATTTTTGCTTCTTGATTTCTTTACGAAATGTCGCGTTGTTCTTTCTATATTTTATTAGATTTGTTGAGGTGGGTGATTTTTTAAAAATTTTTCAACTATTAATTTTTTCTTTACGTAATAAAGAAAGCTCCTTATTCCACCATGGAACATTAGTTTTACTTTTTAAAGACGATTGTGGTATTGAGACATTGGCTGCAGTTCTCATAGCCTTTGTTATCAATGATGCTTCTTTTTTTATGTTAATCGATTGTGGTCTTTTATTTAATTCATCGACAACATTGTTAGAGTACACTTTCCAATCTGCTAAATTCATAAGGAATTTGCGGTTATAATTATTTCTGACTGTGTTATTCCTTAAACAAATTTGTATAGTTATAGGAAAGTGGTCACTGCTATACATTTCATCTAGTATATTCCATGTTGTTGAACGTAACAATATTTGAGAGCTAAGGAGACATCGATATGAGTGAGTGAACCGTGTGTGGAGAAATGAGTCGGTCGTCCATCGTTTAAAATATATAAATTTGATGATAAGATTGCGCTTTCCATAGTAAAACCTCTGTGGTTATTGTTTTGAGATCCCCAGGCAACGTTCCATGCATTAAAATCTCCAATGACGAGTTTTAGAATTGTTATGAAGTCAAATAGTTGTATAAGTTCCTGACTGGAAAAAGGTTGACTTGGTGGAATGTATAACGAAATTATTGAAAATATTATATTAAGTTGGATCTCTATAACAAGCGACTGCAATGTTGAGTTATTCTGAATTATTTTATGGGGGATATTATTCTTTATCATTATTGCAACACCTTGTTTAGATGTAGTATGAGAGGAGAATTATAAAAGTAGGCAGAGTAGCCTTTAGGAGTAATAGGTTTGAAATTATGTGGGCAATGTGTTTCTTGAATAGATATAAAGGATGGATTGTGCTCTTTTATTAAAAGCTGCAATTCATTTATATTGTTCATGAAACCTTAAATGTTCCATTGTAATATGCGAAAATCAGCCATATTAAATCGTAACAGAAAAGTAAAATTTAATTTACTTTGGTTAGATGATGTAGAGCACAGTGCCATATTGAATACCTGTAATTAGCCTTCAGAGCTATCCATCCTTTCGGACGATGGTATGAAGTATTGTTGTTTGTCAATAAGATCTTGAGTTATTTTTTCGAGTGGGGCAGATGACAGATCAGTAAAACTATCATTTCCCATGTTTAAATTGTGTGTTTTAGAAGTTTCAAATGTTGACTTTGTTTGATTTATAGTATCAGCGATTTGTTCCATTGATTGAGTTGATGGTAGGTTGGTTTGGTTAGATTTTAAGGATTTCGTGGTAGCAGCATAATTTTTTTCTGGTTGAGAAAATATTTTAATGTGATTAGTTTTTGACGATTTAATATTTTTTGATGCTTTATTATTTTTTTTTTTCATAGTTAATAATGAAGTTGTTGGGTTAAGGTCCATGTCATGACGATGAGCCATAAGAATTACGGGGAGGTAATTTTTCAGTTGTTTTGTTTGGCGATGTTGCATTTCGTTTTTGTTGTACCTTGTTCGATTCATTGTCTAAGTTCTTTGGATCCTTTACAATTACAGAGTATGCTTGTCGTTCATTTAATTGACCGTTAATTTTTAGGTTAATTTCATATTTCCTTTTGGCCGCGCCAAAAGAACATTTCTCCAATGTTTTAATTTTAATAATTTCCTTTTGTTCAATATAACGGGGGCAGTTTCTATCTGAGGACGCGTGTTCGTTTTGACAATTGGCACATTGCAATCGAGAGAATTTATCTGGGTCATGAGGTGGTAGGTTACATTTTTCACAAGACGCTTGGAACACTTGTTTTTGGTATGTCCTAAAATTTGGCAGTTGCAACAGCGCATTGGATTAGGGAAATAGGTTTTGACCTTGACCTTATACCAGGCTACATCAATAACTTTCGGTAAATTATATAAGTTAAATGTGAGAACCATATTTCCATTACATTGGTTAACACCATTATCATTCTTAATTGTGTATTTATAAACTGAAACTACACCTTGAGATTTAAGTTCGTTAACAATTTCATCTTCAGGTACATCTATTAAGCATGGAGAATACATGACACCCTTAATATAATTCAAGCTTTCATGACTTGATTACGCACTAAAATCAGAAGATTACCATCTCTTAGTTGACTAATAGAATCAATTAGTGTTGAAATTGCATTTAATCCCGTTGAATAATAAAAGGACTAAGTTTCCTTAATTCATTGTTTTTAGATGATATAGTTAGATATTTTGGATCGCTAAATGATGTAGTAGACTTGGGTGTTAGAAGCTGAGCTTGATCAAAAAAGTCAACTAGAACGGCGAACCTATTTGATGAAATTATCGGCGGCCCGGGGGCCATTTTAATTTTTTTTTTCTATTTACTATAGATAACTGTTTTTTTCCGGCTTGCAATACAACGAAGAAATAAAAAAATCCCGCAAACGAAATAGAGTCAAAGAAAAAATCAAAATAACTATATACCGTTATCCCACAAATAAAAAACCAATGAAAGCGTAGTCAGAAAATTACGTCTGTACTCGACGAGTGATAATCGATGACTGCACACAATATAAATTCGGTAAGTGTTAAGGAAATCCCCACGAAAAGATCAACCGCATATGATAAGCTATATTTAATTGAATCCCATCGGATAGTCACGAATTAGCAGATTATCTACAAATGTTACAACTGTGCTAGGAATATCTGGAGATTCATCAACGTACTGCAGCTAGAAATAAATAACCTTACGACTAATATACTGAACTTCAACTCCGATTAATTTTTCCCAATTGCCCGTGTTATATATGTGAAACTTGATATTGACAACACTTTAATTTGGTGCCTAATGGCAACCCTTTTTTACATGATTCTAGAATTTTATTTCATTCTTTTATTCAGTAGCTTTCTAAAATTGATAAACGTTTTTTAAAGAATAAAGTTACTTTTGTTATAATAATAACTCTGAGTATTTATTAGTGGTGTCAGAAGTGGACACAATGGATGAACAACAACTGAATGCAGTTCTTAACTCATTAGCTGGTGCAATATGTACGGCAGTGACAGAAGCTGTAGAAGCATCGAGGCCGCAATCTGTGGCAGCAGAATATGCGAGTACACCCAAACCACCATCGTTTTCTATGAGCGAGTTTAGGAGCACAGATGGTTCATCAGTAAGGGATTATTTCGCCAGATTTGACTGGGCATTGAGACTTAGCAAAATTTCACAAGAAGAGTACCATAACAATGTACGTGTACACATGGGAGGCGAGCTGAACACAGCCCTTAAGATTCTGGTCAGCCCCAAACAACCAAAAGTAAACTATGAGGGCATTAAGTCAATACTGATAAATCATTATGATGGAAGGAGAAATATATATGCAGAAAGTTTTAAATTTCGGCAAATACGTCAAAACGTCGGTGAATCGTTGGCAACGTTTTCGTTACGATTAAAACAAGCTGCTTCATCATGTGATTACGGACTCTTTCTTGATAGAATGCTCATAGAACAAATGATCTTTGGAATTGAATCGCGTATTATTCGTAATGAGGTGATTGCCAGACAACCTAAGAGCTTCGCTGAGGCATACAAGATTGCTTCCTCCAAAGAATTAACGCAAGTATCAACGAGTGTGGTAAATACAGGCGATAGCATTACGACAGAGCCAACATGCAAATTAGGGTATATACCCGTTAAGACGAAAAATGATACGAAGCAGAAGGCAAATACAACAGGTGAAACAAGTTGCTATGACTGCGGTGGGAAGCATGCACGCAAGAATTGTAAATTTAAGAATGCAAAATGCTTTTTATGTGGCAAGGCAGGACACATTAGTAAAGTGTGTAAATCAAATACAAGGCAGATATCAGACACGGTGGATACTGATGAAGGTGATTTGGTACAAACGTCTCAGGTGGCAGCTGTTAAGACAAGTTGGGTATTTAAACGCAAAATGGTGACAATGAACGTTAATGGAAAAAAGTGGATATGGAATTGGATACGGGTGCTTCATGCAGCATTATTAGCTTGAAAAATCTTCGTAAGGTAAAGACAACATTTTCGTTGAAAAAGTCCGATCGGCGATTCTCGAGTTATACGGGTCACAAGATAACGTGCATAGGACGTACAATCGTGAATGTATCTTTTGGCCGGATTAGTCGCATACTTAACTTATATGTGGTAGAAGAGGATTTCGATACATTATGTGGTCGCGAGTGCATCGCACAATTTGCCCAGGAGATAAACTTTACTGAGTTGTTTCAGCCGTCAACAGATGTCACCATGAGTATGTATCTGTCATCAGCTACGAGATGTAACGTAAGTACCATATCAATAGAAACGCCTAACCTTTCCGATCACCAACAGCACCGGTTACGGCAACTTATATTGAAATATGACGATATATTTGGCAATGGAGCGGGTACTTTCAGAGGACCCCCAGTGAAAGTACATCTAAAATCAGACGCCACACCAAAGTTCGCAAGACCGCGTGAAATTCCATTTGCGTTAAAGGACGCTTACGCCAGGGAGATTGATGGTAAAATCGCAGCTGATTTTTATGAAAGAGTAGCATATTCCGAATGGGCTTCCACAACGCATGTGGTAACAAAAAAAAAATGGTGATATACGTATTACGGGAAATTATAAGCCAACCATAAACCCGCAAATGGTAATTGATGAGCATCCCCTTCCAAGGGCTGAGGATATTTTTAACAAAATGAAAGGCGCAACAGTGTTTGCTCATTTGGACATTACGGACACTTATTCCCACTTGGTTCTCGATGAGAAATTTGCTCATGTGTTGACCCTGAACACTCCAACACACGGACTAATACGTCCAACACGTGCGGTTTATGGGGCCGCTAACATTCCGGCCATATGGCAAAGGACAATGGAAATGGCGCTACAAAGTATGCCCAATATTCTTAATTTTTTTGACGATATACTTATTTTTGCGAAAGATGTAGATTAAATTTTCTGCGTTCTGGAGGTAGCCTTAGAGAAGTTGAAGGAATTTGGATTTAAATTGAACAAGGCAAAGTCCGTATTTGTTGCGTCCTCTATAGAATTTTTGGGTCATAAAATCGACGCCAAGGGGATTCATAAATCCAATAAACATATTGAGGCAATATTACATGCGGCAAAACCAAACACAATAGAGGGCCTACAATTATTTTTGGGCAAGGCGTCCTATTATTCGAATTTTATACCGAACCTGTCAACTCTGGAGAGACCACTTCGAGATACTCTTAAAAACGGAAATTTTTATTGGACCAAGGAAGCAGATATGGCATATGCCAAAATAAAGTAAATTTTGATATCACCGCAAGTTCTTATTCCATACGACCCGGCATTACCTCTTCTTCCATGAACGCGACGGAGCAGCGATACTCACAAATTGATAAGGAAGCGTTGGCTATAGTGTGGGCGGTCCAAAAGTTCTTCAAATATTTATATGCGCGTCATTGGACGTTGATCACCGACAACAAGCCTCTTGTGCAAATATTGCAACCGGGTAAGTCGTTACCTGTTTTATGTATATCACGTATGGCAAATTACGCCGACTTTCTTTCTAATTTTGGGGGGTTACTCTGTATTACGATGCGAAAGAAAATCTGAGCGAAAATGAACAATTGATACTCTTTAATGCGATTGTACGTTTGGCTTTCGCATCTATTATTTTTCTCTTTCGCAAGTCTGGTAGCACCGCACTCTGTAATGCGTTAGCGCATGTCAAAAATTTTTTAATACACACAAATACTTGCGACAACTAAAGAGCAAACGCAAAGGAAGAAAAACATGTAAGTACATACTTAAAATTTTTTACTTTTGATATTTAATTTGTTATTTTTAAGAAGAAAATAAAAATACTATTGACAAAGCAGCGGCAATTTGAAATTCTAGTGGAATTAAATAACTTGTGGACGAAATTGTCCGATGACCTCAACGCGAAAGACCACCTGTAAGAGATATAGCAGGTTGGAAAATGGTAAGGGCAATGGTGTTATTTATATACATACATATGCTCAATATTAAGCTAATAATGTATACATACTTATGTATGTGCACACATATTTATGTACATAGGTTTGGTCCGATTTAAAGAACCACACCAAGCTAAAGATGCGGAAAAATAAATTGAGCATTGGTGGTACGAGTGGTGATCCATCAAAATTTTGCCCACTTTCTTCCATTGAGGAAGAAATTAGTAATCGTCTTCATATGGAAGAAGCTGTAAGCGGCCTACCAACGATGTCTTGCTTTGAGTATATCGCACCTACTTCTTAAAATTCTTCTTGTAATTCGTGCAACAGGTTCGTTTTTGTCTTCCATCCATATCGCTACGGAATCCATCACAGTTTTATTTTGCACTAATAAAATTTATATAATAATATTTGAAAAATGATATAATAATAATATTTATAAAATAACTCACAAAAGCTTTAAGTTTGATTTGAAATTTAATTTATTTTTCTTATTTTGACAGTTCATAATATCAATATTAATCAGTGTTGCATACATTAAAACAAAAATCGCAGAAGTGTTTGCGAAAGAGTTACAGAGTACCAAATTATATTCTTAACGCATTTACCTTTCGCATCGAATTTGCTTTCGCATCGCAATACAGAGTAACCCCCTTGATTTTGACGTGGTCCACAAAACTTCAAAACAAAACATTAATGCTGACAATTTATCTCGGATTACACCCGCAACACCAAAAATTGAAAAGATCAGGGGGGTTACTATGTAACTCGATTCGATAGTTAAATATTACGGACACGGATTTTTTCTACCAACTCGAATTCGTTAATATATTTGCTACTTTCGAGTTGCCGTATCCGATTATCGGATACTCGTACTCTACTTTCGGATGTGCATCACTATGTACTTCGAATGTAGATGTCAAATTCGATCGAAAGTTGGCATTTGTACTCGTTTGATTCTGAGCTAACGGATAAGATATACAAAAACTTAATTAAAAAAAAACTTAAATAAAAAAAATAACATCGACACCAAACTTTGAATATGTAAGTATTTGTTATATTTATGTTTATTAGTAGATAAAAATTAATACAAGTCTTTTTCAATAGGGAAAATGCTACGAAAAATATTAATACGAAGCAAAGGCAATTTGAGATTATGCTCAACTTTATGACTGAGCATCCGCAGTTGGCTAAGGGCTATATAAAAGCTCCGGACGCCAAACAAGCCACCAACAATTTATGGACCCGATTGGCAGAAGATCTTAATACAGCTGGTCCACCAATGCGGGAAGTGGTCGGTTGGAAAAAAGTAGGTAATATATAGTTTACCCATAAATGGAAATACATTTTTTTTTGTGTAGGTTTGGGCAGATCACAAGACCCATCTTAAGGCTAAATTGCGGAAGAACCGCATTAATTTTTCGGGCACAGGCGGTGGCCCGGCAAAAATGTGTTCATTTACCGCACTCGAAGAAGGTGTAATTAATTTACTGGAAATGAAGGAGGCGGTTAATGGCATTAGTGGAGTCCGGAAATTTAGTGCTAACAACAGTACTCCCACAATCGGCAACGACACTAGTACGGCAACAAGCAGTAACGACATCGAACAAGATGTTGCCCATATGCTCAACTGTATAAAAAATAATATGAGGGAGACGGATGAATTGGTGTCTGCTCCTTCCCCACCGCGTTGTTCTTCTGCTGCCCGCACGCCCATCACACGACGATCACCATTCAATCTCGCTGTGCCAAAAAAGCAGACATTGCTGGAAAAGCAAGTGAATGGTCAAATGGAGTACCACAAGCGCTCCATATCACTCTTGGAAGAGGTCAACAACAATTTAAAATCTTTAGTTAGGTACAAAAGAAGACAAGTGGATAAAGAAGAAAAAATATATAAGCTTGCAAAAACAAAATTCGACCATGAAATGAAGTTAAGCGTAGAAAATCAAAAACTTAAACTTGCTTAATTTAAAGAGAGAGATGCTAGAAATTGAAAGAAATCGAAATTAATAAGTTATATCTTTCCTTGTTAGCTAGTATTTAAGTATGTTATATTACTATTTAAGTTTTTTTCTTTCCTAAAACCACTAAATGAATTAGTAAAAACTTCAGTGGAAATAAATTAATGAATATTTTATAAATTGTTTTTTATTTGATCTCTTAAAGCTTGGGCTAAGGCTGAGAACTGATTTCTGTCTTCAGAATCTAAAGCAGTTGTTGAGGCCAATTCCATTTCTTCTTCATTATGCACTATTTCTTGAGGTAGTTCGACATTATGCTCTAAACAAATATTGTGTAATGCACAGCATACATTCAATATTTGTGCGACCTTTTCCGGTATATAATGTAATTCTCATGCTGCGAGCAAACAACGAAATCTTCCTTTTAATTCACCAAACACACGTTCAATTATTGATCTTGCCTTACAAAACCGCTTGTTAAATCTGCTCTCTGCAGAATGCTCATTGGCGCTCCTGTACGGTGTAAGTATCCATGACTCCAATGGGTACCCATAGTCTCCTACGGATAAAATAAATTAAAATGAAGAACTAAATAATAATATAATTAAATTACCTATTATCCACGATGATTTGTCGGCATTAATATATGCATCCTTCAGAAATTGACGTTCGTCCGACAGGCTCTATACGTGGGAGTCGTGCGATGCTCCTCCATAACATCCATTCACTGCTCTTATGCGCAATGTATGATCACATATCTAAAATATCAAAGAAAGTGCTCGTTAAAGATGGGATAAGTAATAATGGCATTATTATATTTAGGGGATATCATGTTGGAATACTTACAACGATTGCATTTATGCTGTGTTTGAATTTCTGGTTGAAAAACAAATGCTCGTTTTTAGGTGGCCGGATTATTTGGATGTGAGTACCATCAACAGCTCATATTATCCCTGGAATTCCAGACGTGGCATAAAAAAATTTTTTGGCAGCTCGTTTTTCATCATCGCTCATGACGAAATTTATGTGCTTGGGACACAACACCTTTTCTATAGCATTGCACACTTCTTTGATGCAGTTTGACACAATTTGTTGTGCCAAGCCAGCAAACCGGTCTTGACCGATTTGGTGTTGGTACCCACCTTGTCCAAGGAACTTAAGTGTAGTACCTAATTTTATTGATGGTGTTACAGCAGTCGATCTCAGTGTTGTTGGCAACTCCGCACTAATGCTCTCCAACACATATTTAAAAGCTTCCTTAAGCCGGAAATTTCGCACAAACCTACAAATAAAAATATTTAATTACATACAACATATTCAATAAATTGTTACTTACATTACATCCGTCAACTGCATAAAATCTACACCATCGCGTAGGATTTTACGTTCCAACCTCTCGTCTTCATTTTCCATCCAAAGGGCAACCGAATCCATTTTTGTAACGTACAAATATTTATTGTTTACTTTTTTTATTTTCATTGTTTTGACATTTTGTGTAATAAGTGCTGCCAATGTTGAACAATACATTCGAAAGTAGTGCCATAATTTTTTCAATTAGTGGCAGCACTTTTCGCTCGATCCGAAACTGTTACATGGTAAGAGTTTAAATTCGGATCGAATACAACTTTCGAGCTTTTCATACTTTCGAATCGAGTTACATAGTAACCCCCCAGTTCTGCTCAGGTCACGGTTAACAACCTGGATGGACGATTTCATAATCCGGCAGATAAACCAACTACCCGTAACGGCAGAACGCATTGCACAGGAAACCAGAAAAGATCCACATCTGGGTAAAATTCTACAGTTGCTGGAGAGCGGTCGTTGCTTAGCAAAGGCTGCGTATAAATCACCGGAAGTAAACTACAAGTGCAAAGTATGCTAACATACCGTCTAAGTGCAAAAATCATCATTGGGAGTACCCGAAGGCTCCATGGGAACGTGTCCATATAGATTATGCGGGGCCGTTTGAGGGAATGATGCTACTCATTATTAGCGATGCGTTTTCTAAATGGTTAGAGGTAAAAATTACTAAGTCTACTACGGCAGCCGCGACGATTATGTTGATGGACGAAGTATTTGCGACATATGGTGTACCATTAATGATTGTCTCCGATAATGGAACGAATTTCTCCTCGGCTAAGTTCAACAATTATTTGAAACGAGTGGGCGTTAAGTATCATAAATACACTGCTCCCTATCACCCGGCAACGAACGGGCAAGCGGAGCGAAATGTGCAGACGGTGAAAAATGCGTTGAAGGCTATGTGTACAACGAGAGTTACGATGAGGGAGAACTTGAATGAATTTCTAAGACAATACAGAAACGCACCGCATTCTACTACAGGACAGTCTCCTGCACAACTATTTCTGGGGCGACAGAACGACCAGAAAAAACTAAGGGTAAAGTTACATCCAGGCAGTACATGAAGAACAACTGTAATTACAGAGAGTTGATCAATAATCAAATTGTTTACTTCCTTTCGGGAAATCCACGTATAAGTAAATGGCTTAAAGGCAAAGTGACCAAGCGGTTGGGAAATATTCACTATGAAATCCTGTTCCAGGGGAAGTATTACAAGAGACACATCGACCAGATTCGTGGAACTGATCAACACGATGAGAATGTAAAGAATGACAACACACCATCTACCAGTTCAGAAATCAGTGCAAACCCATCAAATAACAACAAGAATTATCCTTCCAACTGCAACGTGCAACATGAGGCAGCAATCGAGCAACAGCAAGATGATGTGAATACAAGCGAAAGAGAGTGAGCAGGAACAGTACGAATACTTTGCAACACTACCCGTTTCAATGCATGGAGATGATAACATTCCAATATCTTCCGCATCAACACCATTTGAAGGATTTACCGATCCCTCACCAACATCAACCACCACGGATGTCGAGCAGCGAGGACAGTTTGTGCGACGCTCAGAAAGAGTCCGTAGGCCCAGGGTCCTATTCTCTCCGTAGGGGGGAAGGATGTTATATATGTGAAACTTGATATTGACAACACTTTAATTTGGTGCCTAATGGCAACCCTTTTTGCATGATTCTAGAATTTTATTTCATTCTTTTATTCAGTAGCTTTCTAAAATTGATAAACGTTTTATAAAGAATAAAGTTACTTTTGTTATAATAATAACTCTTGAGTATTTATTAGCCCGGTAAGGAACACTAAAACTATGCACATGACTATGGTGATAAAAATAATGTATTTTACTTTGATGTAACAAAACCCTTGTTAACAGAAATGAAGATAATCGGCCCTATTCCCGTTGGCGTTGTCGTTTTAAATGTAGTTTCTATGTCGTTGTCGTTCTTATCGGCGTTTCGTTGCTAAATTGGTATGCTTGAAATACATTGAAACGAAGGAGAGAAGTTATCGAAAATAAAGCAAAAAAAATTATAAAGTTGGTAGCACTGCAATATTTTACGTTTTTTTTTTTTGACTTGTTGCAAATTTTAAAATAATTTTGTTATTTTAAACGAAAAATAAAAAATGGCGAGCAGTGAATTTTATTTTTCAAGCTCAAGTGATGATGATGATGATGAAATAATAGAGATAAATATGCATCGGAAGATGTTACGACAGAACGTTAATATTTTTGCTTTGCCAGATTCAATGTAAGTAGCGTTATTTTATAAAATCATTTCCAAATATACATGTACATATGTATTTTTTTTAAAAGATTTGTGAACACATTCAGACTAAATAAAGCTTAATTTCAATACGTATTGGAACAAATCCGTCCAAAACTAAAATGCAACACGCGAAAGTCTGCAATTACTCCAACAATAAAACTGGCAACTGCTCTGCGGTTTTTCGCGTAAGGATCATATCAGCTAAGCGTTGGAAATGACTTTCATTTGTCCTTGGCTCAATCCACGGTTAGTAAAATTTTAACCGAAGTTTTGGACGCGATGAATGCCACGATTGTCAATACCTGGATTAAATTTGAAATGTCGGAAGATGATAAAATGGAGTGCAAACGATTTTTTTATGAACAAACTGGTTTTCCTGGAATCATAGGATGTGTAGACGGAACCCACATTAAAATAATTGGTCCCTGCAAAAGTTCTCAACATTTGTACTACAACAGAAAAGGTTTCTTCAGCATAAATTCAATGATTGTAATTAATAGCAACGAGTGTTAATACTAAGAATTGAGTTGCTAACATTTTTCTTGTACTTAGATTTGCGATCATAAGATGCGTATCATATATGTAGATGGTAGGCATCCAGGCTCTAGCCACGATTCCTTAATTTGGAATACAAGCCGAGTAAGAAGGTACCTACGAGAAAAATATGCAGCTGGTGATCGTAATTCATGGATTCTTGGTATGAAATTTCAAATAAGTTAAAAACAGTTTAACATTTACGCTTTTTAGGAGATGCTGGGTATCCATTGGAACCATTTTTAATGACACCATACAGATCAGCAGCTGAACACAGTGCGGAAAGCCGTTACAATTCTGTTCATGCAAAAGCCCGAAATATTATAGAGCGAGTTATTGGTGTATTAAAATCGCGATTTCGATGCCTTCTGGGAGCACGTGAATTGCATTATGATTCCAAAAAAATTGCACTAATGGTTAATGCTTGTGCTGCTCTGCACAATATTTGCATTCATTATAATACTTCTTTTCCCGATAATGATGTAGAAATGTCTTCCGAAGAAACTGAAAATTATAATATAAGCAACGAAAATTATGACGGGGGAGATTGCACAGAAGCTGCCAGAATGAGAGACACAATTAAAAACTCTTTTTCATAATAATTTTATATTTTTATTCAAAATTCATTCATATGCATGTAGCAAAAGTAAAAAAACCTGGGGTATATTAATCAAAGCATATAAGTATTCTATTGCAAGAAAAACATTTTTAAAAATCAACTAAAATTGTTGCATTTTAAAAATATTTTATATCAATAATTGTTTTTAATATTGAGCTGAGATCACTTTTTTTTATAAAAAATAGTTTTACTTTTACTTTCTAATATTTCGCTACCACATTGGGTAGCTTCTTCAGGGAAAGTATTAACAATTAAGAACAATTAACAAAATAAAAATTTGTTTATAAATAATTTTTATTTTGTTAATTTTTCTTAATTGTTAATACTTTCCCTGAAGAAGCTACCCAATGTGGTAGCGAAATATTAGAAAGTAAAACTATTTTTTATAAAAAAAAGTGATCTCAGCTCAATATTAAAAACAATTATTGATATAAAATATTTTTAAAATGCAACAATTTTAGTTGATTTTTAAAAATGTTTTTCTTGCAATAGAATACTTTAAAGCTTTAAGAAATGGGCCGGCCCCAGTTCATTAAAAATACATTAAAAATAAATAAAATAAATAAACAAGTAAAGTAACTTAAAAATACTAATTATGAGAGTTGAGCTGCTTTTCTAATAATTCTAGTTTTTTCTTTTTTATTGCGGCATCAAGATCTAAAAGTTCTTCTTCTTTGCGTATTTTCTTCTTATATATTTTAAGGCGTTCTTCTTCTATTTCTCATCTGGCATCTCTGCCTCAAACCGTGAACATCGTGTTATTTTTTACTCTAAATTGTTAAACCAATTTTATATATTAAAAAGTCAATAAAAAATAAAACTTTAAGTGATTGTGTATTTCTGACAATGTTGTCGCAGAAAAGAAAAAAACTCTGGGGTAATAACCCAAAATTTAAAGTGCCAAAAATATCCGACGTACCTAGCAGCAGTGCAAATAGATTTCAGCTACTTGCAAATGAAGAAGAAGAAAAAGACAGTACTCACAAGGAGAAAATACCACCTATTGTTGTGGACTCAGTTCATAGTTTTTCGTCAGTTTTTGGGCTAATTGGAGAAAGGTATAAGTTTAAAAGAATGTCAATTGGAACAAAAATATTATCTAGTACAAGAACTCTTTATGAAGAGGCCTTAAATCTACTAAGGACCAAAAAGTACCAGTTTTACACGCATGAAATAAAAGATGCGAAAACCTTTAAATTAGTGTTGTTTGGTCTTATTCAAATGGACACTAAGATAATCAGTGATGAATTTAACAAATCACATAACATAAATCCGGTAAGTGTTAAGGAAATCACTACCAAAAGGTCTACCGCCGACGATACACTATATCTAATTGAGTTTGACCGCCAGCAAGTGTCGAAGAGGGATATATTAAAAATTAGGTATTTTAGTAATATTGCCGTTTACTGGAGAAGACCACTCAAGGGCAGTAAAGGTCCTACACAATGCGCCAAATGCTCTATGTATGGTCATGGTGCTAGAAACTGTAACAGAGTAGTACTGTGTGCAGCCTGTGCTGGTAATCATGAATTTGCAGATTGCCCATTGAACAAAGCTGCAAATAGTGATAACATCGTTTATAAATGTCACAACTGCACAAAAAAGAATTTTAGAAATGTGAAGCACAGAGCTGACGACCCTAAATGCCCATGTCGTCAGGAATATCTTGAGATTCGACAACGTACCACAGCCAGAATGAAGGTGCCACAAAGGAATTATATGATGAACTTCAACGTCAAAGAAGTTAATTTTCCACAACTGCCCGGTAAGGAGCATCAAAATTATCCACGTGACTCTGGTGCTAAAAATATACTGTACTCTGATGTAACAAGAAGTAAAAATCTTGTGAACAGAAATGAAGATGATATTTCCAATGAGAAATTAATGGAAATATTTTTTGATGCTGTCGATGCACTTCAAAGATGCCAAAATAAGTACGACAAGCTACGAGTGCTGGGAATGATGCTTCAACATGCCATATAAATCAACAGTAAGTCACAATGTTCATGTTATGCACTGGAATGCTCAAGGCATAACGACTGAGTCAGCAGCTTCACAGCTGGAAAAATTTTTATACGACAAGGAAGTTGATATTCTCCTTGTCAATGAGACTTTTTTGAAACCCCACCATAAATTTAAACTTGGGGGCTACAAAATTTATAGAGAGGATAGACCAACACATGGCGGAGGTGTACTCATCGCGATAAAATATAATGTTGAACACGAAATATTACCAACTATAAATACGCGTGTGGCGGAAAATATTTCGGTACGAGTAATAATAAATAGGCGCCCTGTGATATTTACATCTGCGTACAATCCAGCTCACACTATACATTTTAAAACTGATATGGATGCCTTAACTAATCGTTCAAATGACTTCTTTTTATTCGGTGATTTAAACGCTCAACATACTCACTGAAATTGCTTTTCAAACAATATTGCTGGTAATGAGCTTTATAGCCATTGCCTTCAATCGAACTACTATATTTATTACCCGAATGCATTTACTCGTTTTGGACAAAATATAAATCCAGTACAGCCGTCTACAGTAGACATCCTTTTAACTAACTCTTGTCTTCCTTTTTCAACCTTGGAAACACATCCAAATATTCTGCAGTCGGACCATGTACCAATATCTTGCGTCATTTATGGAGAGGTACATAATAGCATTTTGTTGGTACCCCTATATAATCGAGCCGATTGGTTATCAATAAAAAACTGGGTGGAGAATGAAATAATATTACAAGATATAAATCAAAATATTACAAACACAGGTAATCTAGATGTATCATTAAGTAAACTAATATATATTGTAAAAGAAGCTACTAATAGAATACCAGTTGGTCATAGAAACCCCTGGCAACGGCAAATTTCAGAAATTAGCAAAATGCTAATTGCTCAGAGAAACAGATATAGACGTAAATTCCAAAGATGTAGGGATTTAAATTATAGAATGCATTTATATTGTGTCTTGAAACAGCTAAATAGGCTTATTCACTTTCACCTGAATAAAGACAGGAATGAGTCTTGGTCGAAATTCATTTCAAATCTGCCTACCTGTTCCAAAAAGTTTTGGAAATTAACTAAAACTTTAAAAGGCAAGAATCCTACATATTCTAAACTTCATGTAGATGGATCAATTCTGAATTCTGACGTCGAAAAGTCAAATGCAATAGCTGACGTATTTGCTAGTTCACATACTATAACTATTAACAATCCATCACCCATGGACTCGGTTGTATCAAGATGCATTAATGACCTTAATCAAACTCTTACCGACAATACAAGTATTAAACTTACAAATTTGGCTGAAGTCAAATTATTTGTCCATTTGCTGAAAAATAATAAAGCTCCTGGCTTAGATGGGATTAACAGTATAATACTTAAAAATATGCCCGACTCCTTTTTTGAAATTTTAAGTAAATTATTTAACTTCTGCCTGAGCAATGGGTACTTCCCACACGTTTTTAAAATGGCTAAGGTAATTCCAATCCACAAATCTGGAAAGGATCCTAAATTGCCCTCCAGCTATAGGCCAATAAGTATTCTTAGCCTATTGGATAAGGTGTTCGAGAAAATTATTCACTCCAGAATTTTAGATTTTTCAAATTGCAATAATATCATAAATAAAGAACAATTTGGTTTTCGAAAAGAGCACTCCACTGTACATCAACTTAAGAGAGTTGTTAACTTTCTTGAATGTAATAAAAGTAATCGAAAAAGCACTGGAGTCGTTTTTCTTGATATCGAAAAAGCTTTTGACTCAATCTGGCATGATGGACTAGTGTATAAATTAAATACGTTAAATTTTCCAATTTACCTTCAAAAACTTATCAAAAGCTTTTTAGATAAACGTACGTTTGTTGTATCTGTCAATAACAAATTTTCTAGTGAAAGGCAAATACCTGCTTGCCGCAAGGATCAGTATTATCCCCTACACTATACTCGATATATACATCTGATGTTACTCTAAGAAGAGACCATGATGCAGCTTTTTACGCGGATGACAGCGCCTTTATTTGTTGCGGTAAAGTCTCGAATGCGATTATTAGAAGAATGGAAAATAATCTTAAATTAATTCGTAAATACTATGACAAATGGAAAATAAAAGTCAATGACGATAAAACTCAAGCAATTATATTTCCATTCAACAAATCGCGAAAACGCTTTCCTACTAGATATTTATCGTCTAGGGGAACAATTATCCCATTGAAGGACGAAATTAAATATCTAGGAGTAATCCTTGACAGAAAACTTTTATTCAAACAGCATGTTAATTACATTTGCGAGAAGGCAATTAAGTGTAGTCGTGCCTTATACCCCTTAATTGGCCGAAGATCTAATCTTAATATAAAGAACAAAGTTCTTATTTACAAAATGTGTATTCGACCGATTATGACCTATGGTTGTCAAATCTGGTCCCAAAAGGCTGCTAAAACGCATACAAAAAAATTGCAAATCATTCAAAATAAAAATTTGAAAATAATACACAATCTACCTTTTAGATATCCAACTTATCTTCTACACAGAAACTTTGACTTCAAAATGTTTAATTCATTGACAAGGGAACTGACGCTGTCATTTAATGAAAAATGCAGAAGGTCAAATTTTGAAATAATAAGAAATTTGCTTGACAACCACTGAGGGTCTTTTGTTTAAAAGACACATTTCAGTGATTGTTTTAAAATGTCTTATAACTTCTAAGTTGATGCGAGGTTTTTTATGAACAACTTTTCCTTAAATCTGTGATATTAGTAGTTTCTTTATTTTATTAATAAGATGTTAATTGTTGTAATACTATATGTAAATTCTCATAACTCTGTTAATGATATTGATAAAATGAATAAGTTTTTAATAAAGGATAATAATAATAATTCTTCTATTTCTAATCTCTTTCTCTGATAACGGGAGACGTCTTTTAAATATCCTTTAATGGATTCCAAATGGCTGCATTTATCTTGTTGCACTTCGGTTTGCTTTCTTAATAACATTATCCTTTCCTTTTCAGCGGATTTGTGATTTGTTGAAGACCGGATCCTTGTTGAAACAGTGGGTATATCATCATTTATGTTTGATTCAGCATTTTCTCTTCTTTCCGAAGTAAGGTTGCGTGTTTCCTCTTCCTCGATTGTCAGTGATTCAACTTCTTCGCCGAATCCTCCTACGTTTCCTATTGGGTTTATTTGGTCTCCAAACTGCAATAAATTTGCCACGGCTTCCTCTAATGGTGACAAAGGAACTTGTTTATAAACACCACCACCTGTTGCTCTGGCTTCTGCTTTGTTGTTCATAAGCTTCTTTTTCACCTTAAATTTTAAGTCTTTCCATACCTTAAATTCAAATTATATACATATACATACATGTACACTTGTTGTAAAAACTTTTAAATATTTGCTGCTAATTTTGTTTTTCTTACCTTGTGCCAACCATCTCCGTCACGAATTGGTGGTCCAAACGGATTTACCTTTTCTGCAACGTCCTTCCAAAAACCATCGAAATTTAGGGGTTTTATGCCTTTTCGAAAACCCTTAGCATATGTGGGATTTTTTTCCATTTCAGAAACTAAAATTTCAAATTGCCTTACTGTCGTTATTTTCATTTTTGCTTTAGTCGTTTCGACTTCGATGATAAAAATGGCGACGACAGAGAAACAATGTTTCTTTGTCGTTTTTACCTTCGTTTCAAAGTAGAGAATACCGATATATTTTCGATAAATGTCAATAACGCCAAAGGTAATGCCAAACTGTCGTTTTTATTTCGTTTTCAAACGACAACGCCAACGGGAATAGGGCCGAATATTTCCAATGAGAAATTGATGCAAATATTTGTTGATACTGTCGATGCACTTCAAAGGTGCCAAAATAAGTACGACAAGCTACGAGTGCTGGGAATGATGCTTCAACATGCCATATAAATCAACAGTTAGTCACAATGCTTATGTGGAATGCTCAAGGAATAACGACTGAGTCAGCAGCTTCACAGCTGGAAAAATTTTTACATGACAAGGAAGTTGATATTGTCCTTATCTATGAGACATTTTTGAAACCCCACATACATTTAAACTTGGAGGCTACAAAATTTATAGAGAGGATCGACCAACTCATGGTGGCGGTGTACCAATCGCAGTAAAATATAATATTAACATGAATTATTACCAACAAAAAAAACGCCTTCAATTTAATTACTTCATTTATTACTCAAATGCATATACTTGTCTTGGACAGAATATTAATCCAGTACAGCTGTCTACAGTAGACATCGTTTCAACCAACTCTTGTCTTTCTTTTTTAACTTTGGAAACACATCCAAATATTTTACAGTCGGATCATGTACCAATATCTTGCGTAATTTATAGAAAGGTACAGAATAGCAGTTTGGTGCTACCCTTGTATAATCGAGCCGATTGGTCACCAATAAAAAACTGGGTGGAGAGTGAAATAATATCACAAAAAATTAATCAAAATTTTACAAACACAGGTGATCTAGATTTATCATTAAGAAACTAATATACATTGAAGCTACTAAAAAAATACCAGTTGGTCATAGAAACCCCTAGCAACGAGAAATTTATGAAATAAGTAAAATGCTAATTTCCCAGAGAAACAAACACAGACGTAAGTTTCAAAGATGTAGAGATTTGAATTTTAAAATGCAATTAAACTGTATCTTAAACTTTAATAGAGCCAGAAATGAGTCTTTGTCTTGATATAATCTTTAAAGGCAAACATTATACATTATCAAATCTACATGGTTTAATTTTGAATTCTGGCGTCGAAAAGGCAATTGCAATTGCTGAAATATTTGCTAGTTCACATACCATTACTATTAACAATTCATCACTAATGGACTCTGTTGTTTCAAGATACACAATTAACCTTGATCAAACTCTTACCGATAATACAAGTACTGAACTTACAAATTTTGCTGAAGTCAAATCGTTTGTCCATTTGTTAAAAAAAATTATAAATACCCTAGTTTAGATGGGATAAACAGCATAATACTTAAAAATATGCACAATTACTTTTATGAAATCTTAAGTAAACTATTTAACTTTTAATTTTATTAAGATTTGTCGAAAACTTGTGAGTTAAATAGATGATATTTACATCCAACACTTGGACATTCCGATCAAAGTGCTGATGATGAGACCGTAGCTGGTTTCGACAATGCATTCCACTCGGCTGGTGTCGGGATAAAAACTTACTTTTCCAAGTTTATTCTTTCATTATCACAAATTAAAAATTTAATTTCTTCATATAAAAGTGAAAAATTTAAAAAATTAACTTGAGCCTGTTTAGAAATATAATTTAATCTATTTAACTTTTGTTTGAGCAATGGTTACTTCCCACTTGTTTCTAAAATGGCTAATAGACCAATTAACATTTAAGGCCTATTGGATAAGGTGTTCAAGAAAATTATTCACACTCGAATTTTAGATTTTTCAAATTGCAATATCAAAAATAAAGAACAATTTGGTTTCCGAAAAGAGCACTCCACTGTACATCAACTTAAAAGAGTTGTAAATTTTCTTGAATGTAATAAAAGTAATCGGAAAAAGTACTAGTCGTTTTTCTTAATATCGAAAAAACTTTTGGCTGAATCTTAAATTCATATTTATCTAAGGGCAAAGCTTTTGGAAGAATAAAGGCCTATATTGAAATATCACAATTTTATTCATTACCAGAAACTACATTGACACGCCTGCTTTAACGTCCACTTTCATTGAAAGACTAAAATTACGAAAATATTTTACTAGCATATCGAAGAGGTATTTAATAAAGAGCTGCACAAGCATAAGAAAAATGGTTAACAAGAAATCTATCTTTAAATTTAATAATGTGTATATTTTTTCTCATTAAAGAACATATACATACTTCCAAAAATATGTGTTTTGCTTAACGGTCAAAATATTGAAGAATAGAACAAAACTGAAATAAAGCAATATTGGAAAAATATTAAGCTGAATCGGAACAAACGTTAGGTTGAAAAGATGGGCACTAAAGAGCCCGAACCCACAACAGGTATACACGTATGCCCATTTGTCATGTTGTGCGCTCTAAATAGAAATGAAAATTCCCCTAATAATTAAATTCTGTGCGGAAATTGCATTTCCTGTTTCGTTTACATACATACATACATATACAAAAAACTTATCGGCAAATTTTGACCATAGATTGAGCCAGCTTTGGCTAATATAGTTAAGCCTTAACAATGCTGTAGAGAAAATATCTCAAGTGATGATTAATTTATTTTAGGGTTAAGGTTTATTAAGAGGGTTAAGTTATTTATTTTTAGTGATTAACTGCCACGAGCGAAAACTGTTATTAATAATTTTGTAGTTCTAAACCCATTTTGTTTGTTATTTTTTCTATTTGCATTATGGTGAAAGCAAAACTTTATTGAACTCACTGACATGATTTATTTCGTTTTTTGATCATTTTAACATTATCGAACAACATACAACACTTGAATGTTTTATAGAAGAAAGTTACGATGAAAAAGTATTTAATTATGTATGTGTATTTTATAATCTTAATTAATACAATTCTTATAATAAATTTTTTTTAACTATTTACATTTATGTATATATGTATATTTATCATATTTTTCTTAATTTTTAAAATTATAAGACTATTTTATAGAATATTTTTATATGCATATAAGTAATATGTTAATTTAATTTCAAAGTGTAATTTTTAATTTTTTTTAATGCAACCATAGTTCCTAAAAAAGCCTTAGTTTGTTTTTATTAAGCATTGAAAATCTTCGTATTATATTTAAATAAAAATTTGGTTAGAAACTTACTTAAACTTGAATAATTATATATACATACTATATAAATTAAAACAATTTGAAAAAAATCTTTGCTAGAATGAAAATAAAAAAATAGTGGATTCGATGTATTCATCATTATGACTCAAATGCAGGGCAAATTTAATCGTCAAGTAGTGTTGATTCGTCAGCTGATTATTTTTTTTCTTCAATTATTTTTAACTTCAGATGACATAGTCTATAGTTAATAAAACAATTTTGTTTCTTCTCTCGTTTATTTCAAATGTCGAACTTGATATATGAAAAACATGAACAAAAATAATCTTCCCGAACTGCGATTACTTGATGAATAAATATGCCTTGATCAAATGTATAAAACAATGAAATGTTTACATATTTGTTATTATAATTGTGTTTCCGATTAATTTGTTAAGTGGATCGTTTGAAAAAACGACATATTAGAAAAACATAACATACTAAATTTCAACTTATATCAATGTATTAACCGCATTGTTTTTAAAAATAATAAAAACTTAATGATTAGTTATTAAATGTCAGATGTCGCTGATGTAATCTCTCTCAATAATTGACAATAGATGGACAAACAAGTTTACGCTTATAAAATATAGAACTGAGGTAAAATGTGTGGGTCTGAGTCTACTTGTTTTAAATTTATACAAGTAAAACACATTAAAAAAATACAGATAATTAGCAAAAAGAAAAATGTTGCAGACGGAAACAAATTAATTGAGGGTCCCTCTACAACCTTGAGCACCACATAAACAAGGAATTTTCTCGTCTTCCAATGGAAATTTGTAATCGTACGTAATTTCTTCATTAACTCCAATTGGTTGTTTAGAATATATTACAATCTTTTTTTCCGATTCTATAGTAATGACTTTTGCGTAACAGTTTGGCTATGAAAACAAAAAAGGAAATGGAAATAAAAAATACGTTATTGTTGTAGGTAAGATCGTGCCATTTTAAGTGTAACTTACATTGCAACTGTGATTAATGAAACGAGCCAAGTTGCCACATTTTGTTGCGTCTATTATAGTTTCCATGTCAATTCGAAACAAGTACGAACTTCCTATACCAATCGCCTCATATTTGTTTTCACGCAAATCGGCCACGATTGGACGTATCATTTGACCGACGTATTCAATGACCATTTCGTCGGCAGCAATTGGTTCCATTGCAAAAAGACCCCAGTCGTGGATCGCAGACTTTGCAAACTTTAACTGTTTCTTACGGAATTTCAACTGATTAAATTTCAGCAACTCAGATTCTCCAATCGAACCAAAAGCAGTTAGGAGACGACGCTGGTTAGAGCGTGCTTCCCTCGAAATGCCTTGCATTTTAGATACTAGCTTATTGTGTTGATTTGCCAATGGATCGTCACCACGATCCACACTCTGCGAGTTTTCAACGTTGGCTTTGGCATGGTGGTATTTATGTTTTGCTTTCTCTCGTAAATCTAATTTATAATAGCCCTCTGTGCGGGCGCAACCAGTTTTATGACGTTTAAGCTCGTCGTCTTTTTTACGTTTTTTATTGGGTGGAGGTACAAATGCTCGATCGGTTACACAATGATCTACCCAATGAGTATTATTTAGCCAAAATCTGAAAATAAAAAACAAAACAATTTATATATATAAAAGAGTAACGTAACAGTCTAATTTATTATCGCACAGCCCAAACGCCAAAAAAAAAAACTATTACGAGTTCTATATTCGCCCGTGCCGAATCTTATATAGCCTTCATAACGTGACAATTGTTTATACCACAATTCATCTCATATGAAATACGGACATACATATAAAAAGCATACATGTACAAAAACATCGTATTGTAAAATTATAAATTGAGTTTATGTATGTATGTTCAAAAAATACAAAAAAAATATAAATAAAAACAAGTAAGAGCGCTATATTCGGCCGTGCCGAATCTTATATACCCTTCACAACATGTAGTCATGCAATAACAGTAGTTTGTGTCACCATTCATCCCATATAAAATACGTACATACATATAAAAAACATACATACATATATAAAAACATCCCATTGTAAAATTATAAATTTACGTATGTATGTTAAAAAAAAAAAAAAAAATTAAAAAAATTAAAAAAAAATTAAAATATATATAACAAATATAAAACAAAAAATAAATAAAAAAAAATTTAAAAAAAAAATTGAAAAAAAAAATAATAAAAATATAAATAATATATTAAATAAAAAATAAAAAATAAAAAAAAAAAAAATAAAAAAAAAATTTAAAAAAAAATATAAAAAAAAAATTTTTTTTTGGCTTAGCTGGGATTCGATGCCACGTTTTCTCTAACCAGTATACACGTTTGTATGTATGTATGTTGTTGTTGTAACGTTGTTTTTGTGAATAAAAAATCGAGGTGGTCGTGGGTTTTTGCTCATATCTCAGTTGTTTATGTACCGATGTTTCTGATTTTCAATACCGTTCTACTCCCGAATATTTCTGATATTTTAATACCTCGGGTCCGAGCGATGTCGGGGGGCTTCAAAAAGTTGATTTCAACATACACACGGTCAGACGGACAGACTGACAGGGCTTAATCGACTCCCCTATTCATAAGCTTTCAGAAAATATATACTTTATGGGGTCGGAAATCAAAATTGTAGAAATTTCACACGGAATGACAAACCTATATATACCCTTTTTCACTGTGTGAAGGGTATAATAAATAAATATAAAAAAAAAATTTTTTTTGGCTCAGCTAGGATTCGACGAATCGTTCACTCTGAACAGAATACCACGTTTGTATGTAGTTATCAGAGATCTGCAACGAATACTTATGATGTAAGTAAACTTGAATCATGATTTATTATTTCGTTGATTTATACGCATTCATACTTATTAAAAAGTCTTCACTACTTATACTAATTTTTAAGTTTAAGGTAAGTACTCATATTCAGCAACACGTATGACTCGGTTGATTGCTATCGTCGTTCACGCAAGATAAAAAAAAGTTGTGTGTTTGAACGGTTCTTACCAGATTACAATTTGACGTTCACCATAATAATGGTGGATTATTAAACAAACAAGACAATTTAAATTTATCAAAATAATACAAAAACAACAAGCTTTGGTGTCTGTTTAACATACACAGATTTAAATTTTGTTTTTTGCTTATATCTTTCAAATTTAAGTAAGCACCTTAAAACGCATTTTTTTAATTTGCTGCAAAAAAAGTAAAAATGAACTTAAAAAAACAAAATAACTGTTATTGTTTACCTTTAATTATAAAAGCCAACAGAAACTTTGCCTAAAGGCCATACTCAGTTGCGTTTATTTAAAAATTAAATAGTGATTCTTGCAAAAATTAAAATTGCAAATTTTCTTGCGGCTAAAAAATATCTTGCACTCTCCGACCTGGCAGCATTGTTTATTCTTCATACAAATGAGAGCTGTTAATGTTTTTGTTGTTATGAATCAACGTGGGTATTTTTGCAAATCATATAAAAATGGAACGGTATGAGTATGACCAAAGAATATAAATCATATAGAATGCGCATGAAGGCCCAAATTGAAATATTTTTTAAAAAAATTTTAGGACGCGGTCGGTAAGGCAAAAGGGAAAGAAGCAAAGTAAAGAGCATAACAATGTTTCGCTCTCATACGTAATTGCGTGTGTTTGTAAATACTTCAGCTTGCATGTATGTATGTTTGTTTATGTTTTGATATTTTCATTTCTTGTACAAATTCTTGTCAGTCAGACGTTTAACTACGTATGCGTGTATGTATGTTGTTTACGCATTTATGTATGTATGTATGTATGTATGGATGTGTTAATGTTCTTCAAACAATAATATGAGAAAATATAAATTTACATTTATAAAAGAGGTCAAATAAATTCAAATAAATGTGAGCAAACATTGTTTTGAAAACAAATACGCTCGACTGTGTTACAGTAGCAAAAGTATATATATATTGTTGTTGTACGAATGAGATTGCATCAATTGTGATCGAATTTTATTTGCCCTTCTTAGTGAAAATTTTAGTGTACATGTACATTTTAATTGATTTGAGATAATTTTAATACAATGAAATTTATTATAGGTGAAAATGTTTTTTTCAAGCATTTGAATTTCACTTGAGGTATTTTAAATAAATAAATAAAAAGGCGATGTTTTCTAATGTATTACAGATACTTTTACAAATTGAAGTTTTCGAAAAAACTTTCGCCTATTGTCAAGCACACTCAATGTTTATAAGTACATGTAGCTCAAGTGTGATATTTTTTTTTTAAGTGTAATTTATAATTTATTTTAGCTACTTTATTCTCTAAAATTACAATTTTTATTAAAATTGCTGTCACTGTTTCGCCAATAATATGTTGGCTCGTCAGGAAACAAATAGTTATGTATGTATTTTGTGATAAAAGAAATTTCAATTTTATGTAAGAAAGGCAAAACTCAATAAAAAATACTTATGTACCTGTTCCCTGTACTGGAATTATTTGGCCGTTTCTTAAAAAAACCCACATGCAATAATTGTGCAAAAACCTAGCTAAACCGAAGTCAGGTAAAATTTTTGTATTGTTGTTGTATTTTAAGAGGCACAAATCGTCAAGGACACTTCGCCCGAAATTTTTTTAGTGATTTTTTAAAGGCTCTGCAGCTTTTTATTTTAATTTGAAGCATTTCATAACACATTTCAGTTTGAAAGCTGCAGTGAAGCATTACGTACTGTGTGTCTAGAAATTATAATAAAAGTAAATAAAAAAAAAAAATAAAAAAAACGCATTAAATAAAAACTCTACTAAAGCAATGAATTCGAGTACAAAAAGAAAAATAAATCGCTATCGGGCATAAAATGCTGCGTAAAAAAATACCAAAAGTCGAGAAGACATTTTAAGGGCTTAAAAATGTTTAAATTTCCTTCGCCGGATATGATACTAGGTCAAATTTGGCGAGAGAATTGTCGAATTCCTGAGAAGAATTATAATAAAAATCTTTATATTTGCGAAAATCATTTTTCATGTTCATACGTTGGGGGAAAAAAATTAAAATCTGACGCCATTCCAACTGTAGATATTGATGAAATGGAGGAAGAATTGGAAGATTTTAACGCCGAGCTCAGGTCCTCCCCAAAAAATTTAGATTGTGAAAATATCGAAGCCCCTTTCTGCTCAAATTGCGAAAATCAAACTCTACTTGCAGATCACTACCGGAAAAAATATAGTAATCTCCTCAAAAACTACAAAAAAAAAATTTTAAAATCAAAGCGACCCACACAAAATACTAAAAACGTTAAATCGTAAAAATATAAAAAAGTCTCTTATTGAATCGATTGATTGTTTACAAAATATAAGCGCAGAAAGCAAAATTTTTTGTAAGCTTTTGTTGAGCTCTCGGTCTTTGCAGAATGGCTGGTTAAAGTGTGACATAAAATCACCGGATGGAACGGTAAGTTTTCAAGTAATTAAGGAATTGTATGAAATGGAAGCAAGTGCAAAAACAAAAATGTGCCTAAAATTGACACGGCAACACATTTACCCTAACTGTTTTGAAAAAATGCGTGTAAAATTTGCAACACAAATTTTCATCAGAACTGTTGCGGCTGCTATCAAAACTATTTCCGAAAGCACAAAATTTAAGATAAATTCCACAAAATTGGCCTTATCAACAGCTCAGTTTGTGGAAAAAATTGACAAGATTTTCGATTGTCTTAATAGTGGCTCCCTTTACGGTGATAACTGCTACAGATCTGCAATTCAGCTTAACAGTGAATCATATAAATTTATTAAATTTTTTTGCAATATTTAGAAAATGTGGAGTTTTTGGATAAAAAGAAACGTGTTTTCTTTTTAAATGGAATGAAGCTCACTCTTAAATCAGTTCTTATTTTAACCGATGATATTTTAAAAGAAGGTGGTGATGTAAATATATTTTTTAATGACAAAATCCCTTAATCAGGACAAATTAGAAAACACGTTTTCTGTATTGCGGCAGAAAGGGGGCAACAATAGCAACCCGTCTGTAGCCGAATTGAATAATATTTTGACAAAAATAATGGTGACTAAAATAGTTCAGTCAAGCTCTTCTAGCAACTGCGAACTTGTACAAGACGAAATAGCGAATGTTGATGCTGGCTTTCAAGCAGATTTATGTATTGAACATAAAGAACCAAGTTGCTATGAAATTGACAATGTTGATTTCGAGAGCCACATATATGCAGATTATTTTCTGGAAGATGTTTTTGAAAATTCTGCAGTTATAAATTTTGAAGTAGTTTCTATGAGATACTTTGTTGGATATGTAGCATTTAAAGTCATTCCAAAATTACAATGCCAAAAATGTTGTGACGAATTGAGAAAGATGGATGAAGTTTTAACAGCACCAAGCGAGCTTTTTATACACTTTAAAAATTATCAGTCGCTTACAGATTTTGGAAGCTAAGCTGCTCCATCAGATAAACTAATGGATGCTAGTAAAATACATATTTTAATATTTGATAAAATTTTTAAGTCTGAGCCCCAAAAATTTGGTATAAAATCTTTTATTATTGAGTCCTGTAAACGCTTGACTCCGCAGTGGTTTGTCGACGCTTGTTCTCAACACAGAATAGAAGTTTTGGACTTTCTACTATTAGTACTCCTCCGAAAGCATTGCTCTTGGTCTATAGAAAAAGGAAGTTCCAAGGAAAAAAAATAAAAAAATTAGCAAACGAATGATGTAATTTATTAAAGTATAATAACTTTGTTAATTTTACAAGGGTGGTTTACATTTTTATTGAACACTTTTTGATGGCAGAAATTAATGAAGTGGGAAAAATATATCAAAAATTATTTATTTTTAACAAAAATACATACAGAGTTTGTTTTTATTTTAATTGTTTTATAAAAAAAACAACTTATTCATTTTCCAATATTATTATTTAATTTATTTTGAAATGAATAAACTTTTCAACATTCTGTTTGTTCTAAAAAAATAATTCATAATTCTCAACTCTAGTTTTATTCGCATTTTTTATATAAAGTTTTATTTATTTAAAATACCTGAAGTGAAATTCAAATGCTTGAAAAAAACATTTTCACCTATAAAAAATGTTATTGCATTAAAATTATCTCAAATCAATCAAAATGTACACGTACACTAAAATTTCGCTAAGAAAGGCAAATAAGATTCGATCACAATTGATGCAATCTCATTCGTACAACAACAATATATATATGATTTTGCTACTGTAACACAGTCGAGCGTATTTATTTTGAAAACAATGTTTGTTCACATTTGTTTGAATTTATTTGACCTTTTTATAAATGTAAATTTATATTTTCTCATTTCTTTATTTAAAGAACATTAACCCATCCATACATACATACAAGCATAAACAACAGACAAACACGTGTTCGTATTTTGTTTCTTTGCTTCCTGGTCTAACGCATGAAGTTAAACTAGTGCATGGTAAATAAATATGAATAAAGAAACCAACAACAAATTACATTTACAAAATTTAGTGAGTGCATGGTAAATAAATATGAATAAAGAAACCAACAACAAATTACCTTGACAAAATATTGTGAGCGAAACTATATGAGAGCCATTCGTAATGAAGAGAGCGGGTTCCAATGTTAGAACCCGCCATAAGAAATTTTATTTTGTACGTGATGCGCATTCTATATGATTTATATTCTTTGGTATGACGTAGTACTTATGTTTATTTTGAGTTGTACTTATAACACAACGGTTTAATTTCAATGATCTGTACGCATTTACACTCAAATTTTAAGACTCACTATGAATATCGGAAAAACGACTCAAAGCTGATCACTGGTATGTAACAGAGTACGGTTTGAATGACTAATTTTATGCACTTAAATGCATTCGCAATATATGAACATATTGTTGTCAACTCACATCATTCAGTAAAGCAACACATTATACAATTCAAAAAATGTGAATTTGACAAAATCATTGTTTGCCTTGCTTGCTTCTGGTAAACACAAACAAAAGCATTTGTTAAAACTGTTGCGTTGCTTTAACAGAAAACGAGACGCCGGCACTTTAACCGTGTCTCTACTAAGTTTTTAGTACGTAAAAAATTATGTATCAAATCATTAGCACTTGAACCAGAATATGATAAATGAGGTGCGACCTTTGATTGTCTGATGTGCATTAATTATTTTTGTTGTTATAATTTTTTCTTATATATAAAATAAGTGTAACATAAACAAATATTAATAAACAACAAAAAATACAATTAAAGAAAAACTAAATCAGCAAAACTTGCCGCACTTGAGTTCAACAACTAATTTGATAATGAACCGCGAGCAATTAACAAAATATGCAACTATACAAAATTAATTTTGGCTTACCATGTTATGCAAAATAGGGCAATGTACTTAAGTTAGACGAACTTGGTTTAAATTACACAAAATAAGAAATAATAAATTATGCAAATAAATTTAGGTCAATAACTTATTATTTACAGACAAGAATAAAAGACAAATGAAAATATGTGTTAAGGCCATGACTGACTATCCTACAAAGTCGTGCGATTATGTCAAATAAAAATCTGATAGTTTTCTGTCCTACATGAAGAAATCGCAACAAAATGTGTATTGGATGCCACACTGTCATACTTGCTTAGAAAAAGCAACTCTGATCACACAGAAACTATTATTTTATGAAAATTTCCAAAAGATTATCAAATCGGACACACTTGTCAAAAAATCTGTCACACATGTGCACTTTGTGTCCACACTATCACACTTTCTGAACACACATACAATTTTTGACATATCGAACGACTAAATCTGATAGTCAGTCATGGCCTTTAACAGCATTGAATACATAACGAATGGTGCGAATGGTTTCTTTTCTGACACACCAAACACAACACTCACTGCCTGTTCAACGATGTCGAAAGAAAACCCAAGCGAAATTTCATTCGTACAAATGTATTGAAAACAACAACAAAAACTAAAAATTTGTTTTTGTTTTCAACGTATATCAATAAATGTGCGACAAATAGTATAGATGGCATCAATACCAAATAAATAAAATTTAAAGTTTTTTTAATAAAACGGTTATTTAATCGACTCCTCTATTCATAAGCTTTCAGAAAATATATACTTTATGGGGAAATTACAAACGGAATGACAGAGCTATGTATATATACCCTTGTGCACCACAGGTGAAGGGTATAAAAATATCGCAGACATTTACTTAAGACTTTAATTTTTTTATCTTGTTTATGTTTATGTTTGCCCTTCAAATATTGCTTTTTAAAATGGTTTTTGTAGAAAAACTAAAACTACATTGCCACGCCTGCTTTAACGCCTAATTTTCATGTAATCTACTATTAATGAAATTTAAAGGCTCATAAAACCGTCAGAATTAGGATTATGATGATGAAATTTCGCATATATTAATTGCTTTCTAGACAATGTCAATGCAACGAAAGAAAATAAAGATGACATGCACACTTCAATACCTACCTCCCATATAACGCTTTAACTTAAATTCATATAATTTCTCTATGGACAAAGATTTTGGAAGAATAAAGGACTATATTGAAATATTTAAGTTGAATTTATTAGCAAAAGCTACATTGACATGTCTATTTTAACGCCCACCTCCCATGTAGTCTACTGTTAGTGAAATTTAAAAGATAATAAAACCGACAGAATTAGAGGTAAGATAATTAAATTTTGCGTATATATGTATCCTTCTCACTAATATAATTATAATTCAAAAAAATGAACTCCCAACTCCGATATAAGACTTTTTATATTAAATTCATATCATTTCTCTATAAACAAAGACAAAGATTTTATTTAAGTTCATTATCAGAAATTACTTCGACACGCCTACACGTTATAGGTCGTAAAGCACGAGTAGATCAAAAAAATAATGTCCTTCCAACATCGAATAAAATGCGATTGTGTCTAAACGTATTAACGTAGAGCAATGAAACTTTAAAAGTATATTTCCTGACTAAAAAAAATATATTTTCCTGAAAATTGCTTAAATCTATACATTATGTACGATAAGATGCGATTTAGATCAATATGTCGGTATCAAAATTTTCGGTATATTTAAAATGTAATAAAACTGACAAAGTAAGATGTACGATTACTTTGTACTGCCGGAAAATTAGTCTGATACGCCCAATTTTACGTCCACCTCCATATAATTTCATATAATTTCTGGTGAGCTGGTATGTATTGTAGCAAGATTAGAAAAATTTTGCATCTCAATAATTTTATCAGCTTGTTCAGCCATTTTTGTTGAATTATCATCGTCTATGGAAATTATTGATCTAATAGTTTTAGGAAGCCGTTCCATCCATAAATATTTAAGAGCTTTATCTGAAATTTTATCGCCAGCCAAATCTCTCATACGTTTAAAAAGTGGTGACGGTTTTATATCACCCAGTTCTATTTCTGTTATCAATTTTCTCAATTTCCTTTGATCAGAATCTGTATACTCAATTATTAACGATCGCTTTACTTCCTCGTATTTACCTTCAGGCGGTGGGTTACGAATTATGTCAGCTATTTGCAACAAGTATTGCGGCTCTAGTGAAGAAACAATGTGATGATATTTTGTATCATCGGCCTTTACACCCGCGATTAGGCTGTTCTTTGCATAAAACTGGAGGCTTAACACCAACGCGAAATACTTCACCTGTTGACGCTGCGCCCGCATTTTGTCGCACCTGTGTATTTTTCGTCAGCTCACTATCACAACTTTCCTGCTGCTCTATTTTCCCATCGTTGTCCATTCCAAAATAAGGGATCACCAATATGGGGTTTCCTTACGATATTAAGTAAAACAGCAAGTTTGCTTTTTCAAACTAATAAAATTAATTTACTTTATTGTCAATTATTAGAAGCTTCTTTATTCACGTCGTTACGAGAGTGCTTTTTTTCATTCTCCAGTCTTGTCAATTCATGTTAAGTTTTCGGTGTTAGTGATTGTGATGTAGAATTAATAATGTAGAATTGATACGCTACAAGTCTTACAGAAAATTAATATTGGATGGGAAAAATGTAAAGTTTTCGACGGAACTGAAATAACACAATGTTTCAAATGCAAAGGATACAATCGCAAATTTAGTGTTTGCAAAAATGAATAAATTTGCCTTAAATGTCATGGAACTCATAAAACTAAAGAGTGTGCTAGAGATGTAATTGAAAAATTTATAAACTGTGTACGTATAAATAAAAAACTAAATATTAAGAGAACGCACTGTTTATCAAAATAAGCTTAACATTAAACAGAAATATATAGGTCTAAATAAACCGAGATTTCTTAAGCGTAGTTTTTTAAAATTCTAATGAAACACTTAAATTTGTATCACATATTCAAAATTTTAATTGGAGTCGATAAATTGGTCTTTGCCATTTACTTTTTAAAAATAATTTCATGTAAATATTACTCGAGCATTTCGGCCTGTATTCCATGAATAACACGTGTTATGTTACACTTTAAGGCTTCAATCGTGTTTGGCTTGTCGACATAGACCAACGACTTCACATAACCCCACAAGAAATAGTCAAGAGGCGTCAAATCACATGATCTTGGCGGCCAACTCAAAGGGCCATTTCGAGAGATAAACTGCTCACCAAATTTATCCTTTAATATGTCCATTGTTTTACGAGCTGTGTGGAATGTGGCACCGTCTTGTTGAAACCACATATCAACCAAATCCAACTTCGCCGTTGACGGTAACGTTTCTTCCACGGTCGTCTTTAAAGAAAAATGTTCTGATAATGCCACCAGCCCATAAAGCACACCAACCTATTGTTTTTTCGGGATGCATCGGTAACTCTTGTACGGCATGTGGCTGTTCTTCACCCCAGACAGACAGTTTTGCTTGTTTGCGTATCCATCTACCACGAATAGTTTATTCACTAGGTCGATTATGACGACCATAAAAAGTTCGCAACAAACGATCGACATTTCTCACATTGCACGAATTTTGATAATAAATTTTAAAGATTTGCAGTCGTTGCTCGTTTGTAAGCAGTGCTGCCACAACAAAAAAAATTTTACAACCAAGATTCGCTTTAAAAGTTACCAAATAAGAAAAAAACAAGTAAGAGCGCTATATTCGGCCGTGCCGAATCTTATATACCCTTCACAACGTGTAGTCATGCAATAACAGTAGTTTGTGTCACCATTCATCCCATATGAAATACGTACATACATATAAAAACATACATATGTATATAAAACTTCCCATTGTAAACTTATAAATTCAAGTATGTACATATGTTAAAAAAACAAAAAAAAAAAATTAATAAAAAATTTAAAAAAAAAATAATTATTATACAGTAGACTCGCGGTAATATGAACTATTAAAAACCGAGCGTGTTCACGATTGCGAAGTTGTTCATGTTGACGAAGGTGTAACTCTTTAAAATTTCGAAATAAATTAGACATGTAATTTAACTCAAATTCATATATTTTGTATATTTCGGATTGTTATGTACACATGTTTTGTTAAGAAAAAAAGTACGTTATAATTAATTAACAAGTAAGAGCGCTATATTCGGCCGCGCCGAATCTTATATACCCTTCACAACGTGTAGTCATGTAATAACAGTAGTTTGTATCACCATTCATCCCATATGAAATACGTACATACATATAAAAAAAACATACACATATATAAACAACCCATTTTAAAATTATAACTTTACATATGTATGTTAAAAGGAAAAAAAAAAATTTTTAAAAAAAACTAAAAAAAAAATTTAAAAAAATTTTTTTTTTTTAAATAATTAAAATATATATAATAAATAAAAAACAAAAAAAAATTAAAAAAAAAATAAAAAAAAAATTTAAAAAAAATATATATATTATAGCTTAAACCCAACAACCAAATAAATATTATTAAAAAATATATAAAAAAAATAAAAAAAAAATTTTTTTTGGCTCAGCTGGGATTCGATGCCACGGTTTCTCTAACCAGTATACACGTTTGTATGTATGTATGTTGTTGTTGTAATGTTGTTTTTGTAAAAAAAAAAATAGAGGTGGTCGTGGGTTTTTGCTCATATCTCAGTTGTTTATGTACCGATGTTTCTGATTTTCAATACCGATCTACTCCCGAATATTTCTGATATCATAATACCTCACCCGGGTCCAAGTGATGTCGGGGGGCTTAAAAAAGTTGATTTCAACATACGCACGGACAGACTGACAGAGCTTAATCGACTCCCCTATTCATAAGCTTTCAGAAAATATATACTTTATGGGGTCGGAAATGAAAATTGTAGAAATTTCACACGGAATGACAAACCTATATATACCCTTTTTCACTGTGTGAAGGGTATAAAAAATGTGTTACTTTTTTTTTGATTATCTTTTAATTTTTAAATTTTAATTTCTGAACACATTATATCCTCTTCACAGTCTTTTTCATCTACAAAAAAGCTAAAAATGTTCAGCCAGCATTTTGCTTTTGTTTTCTTTTTAAGACGTTGCCAAGTTGAATTTAAATAGCAAATAGCGTCCATTAATAAATAGTTAAACCAATTTTCAAAAATGGCAGCTGTCATCCATTACGATTTGGAGCAATTGTAGTCCACAGGAGACTTAAAATTTCTAAAAGAGCGAGGATTTTTGCCTTTCCAATCACAAGAAGTTTAACTTTAGGATTTTGTGTAGTTCTTGTGACATTTTTCACGAAAAACTTTATATTGGATCATGCTAAATCAGCAGGCTTTCTCACTGTGTTCACGCTACAGAGTAGACAGTGTAAAAAAATTATGTTCATTTTATCCGGTGTTCACGTAAGACAGTGTTTTTGTTACCGCGAGTCTACTGTATATATAATATATATAAAACAAAAAAAAATTAAAAAAAAATAATAATAAAAATATTAATAATATATTAAATAAAAAATAAAAATAGAAAAAAATTTAAAAAAAAAATTTAAAAAAATTTTTTTTGGCTCAGCTGGGATTCGATGCCACGTTTTCTCTGACCAGTATACACGTTTGTATGTATGTATGTTGTTGTTGTAATGTTGTTTTTGTGAAAAAAAATCGAGGAGGTCGTGGGTTTTTGCTCATATCTCAGTTGTTTATGTACCTATGTTTCTGATTTTCAATACTCCCGAATATTTCTGATATTTTAATACCTTACCCGGATCCAACCTATGTCGGGGGGCTTCAAAAAGTTGATTTCAACATACACACGGACAGACTGACAGAGCTTAATCGACTCCCCTATTCATAAGCTTTCAGAAAATATATACTTTATGGGGTCGGAAATGAAAATTGTAGAAATTTCACACGGAATGACAAACCTATATATACCCTTTTTCACTGTGTGAAGGGTATAATAACCAAATTTCATTATGTAGTATTTTAATTAAAGAACATTTAAAATGCATACATATTTATAATGTAACGCATGTGATCTGAATACAATTAATAATAATAATAACAAAACAAATATAATTATTTTACCTACATATGTAAAGGGTGTTTTTTTAAGCCCGATAGAACTTGAAATTGTAAAAAATAACACAAAAAATTAAATTGTTATCAAAATTTTTTTTTATTCGAAAGATCAATACGTGACATTAACATTTGAAAATGATTTCGGGCATATGGGCACCGCGGCTGTTCTTGACGAAGCGCATTCTGGACGTCCGTTGTTTTATCGCAAAATTGTGTTCAGCGATGAGGCGCATTTTTGGCTTAACGGGTTTGTTAATAAGCAAAATTGCCGCATATGGAGCGAGACCAATCCACAAGAGACCCTACAGACTCCATTACATCCAGAAAAATGCACCGTTTGGTGCGGTTTTCACGCTGGTGGCATCATCGGACCTTATTTCTTCAAAAATGAGGCCGGAGCTCGCGTTACGGTCAATGGAGATCGATACCGCACCATGATCAATGATTTTTTGTTTGAAAATATGGATGACATTGATCCGGAGGAGATGTGATTTCAACAGGATGGCGCTACGTGACATACGGCGAACGCAACCATCGACTTATTGAAATCAAAACTTGGCGACCTGTCAATTGGCCTCCAAGGTCGTGCGATTTGACACCTCTCGATTATTTCCTGTGGGGCTACGTGAAGTCACTGGTTTATGCTGATAAACCAGCAACAATTGACGCCTTGGAGGCCAGCATTGTTCGTGTTATTCGTGACATACGGCCAGCAGTGCTCGAAAAAGTGGCCCAAAATCGGACGTCCAGAATGCGCTTCGTCAAGAACAGCCGCGGCGCCATATGCCCGAAATCATTTTCAAATGTTAATGTCACGTATTGATCTTTCGAATAAAAAAAAAATTTTGATTACAATTTAATTTTTTGTGTTATTTTTTACAATTTCAAGTTCTATCGGGCTTAAAAAAAACACCCTTTATGTAATAAGTTAACGTACATAAATATAATTGTAAATATATTTATTTTATGAACAGGAAAAAACTGAAGAAAAGGCATTATTTGATTTGGTTTACATACATCGTATTTTTACAGCTATCAAATGCTAATGGAGTAAGATAAATTGAGTATGTGTGAACATCTATTTTAATTGCTCAATCAACACTTAATTGAAACAATTAAAAAAATATCTGTCTGAACAGGGTATAATAGTTTGAGACCATAGATTTGCTTATTAAAAATTCTTGACTTGCAAGCAATAGTTTAATGCTCATTTGTAAGGTATATGCCAGTCGGAAGCTGATTAATTTTTTCTCGTTTAGTTTTCCGTTTTATTGTTGGATTTTGTTTTTCTTCACACGTTTAGTTTTTGTATTTGACAGCCGAACAGTATTTGTACACAAATAACAACTTACGTGCATATTGTTTATAAAAATTTACTTTGTAAAATCTTTTAATTGAATGTTGCCAACGTTACAAAAGACATGTCATTTCTATAGTACAGAGTTGCGATCATTTAGTAAATTTAAAGCCTGATGACAGTATTGTAAAAGAAAAGTATTGTAAACAAGTGAGTAGCAATAGAAGGTTGCACTAGCGATTTTAGTCACAGCTGTTTTATTTTCAGTTACCCTGGTAGCAATACTGAAAATTGAAGAACATAAAAGCCTAAAAAGTATAACATAAAAAATATGTACATGTGTATCATTATTTTGGCAAAAAAATAACCAAAATGAGAAAAATATTCACATCTCCACATAAAGGAAAAAAATAACCATTTTTGGTTAGAAATAACCAAAAACGGCAGCCCTGTTTGTAAGTTTCTCCATGATGAAATGACAGAGTATACTGAACACTTTTCACTTTCGCAGATGTAGTTTAGACACAATTACCAACCATTGTTGCCAGCTTGAAAAACTTAATTCATAAAAAATCACCCTTTATTTAACAACCAAAGAGAATATGTGACATACATATATACAAATGAACAAGCCTTAATAAATAACTTCAATCAGGTAGAAATTATTGCGGTAAACGAAAAGCCGGACTTTATGGTATTATCGGAAACTTATATTACAGAAGAAATTGATGAAAAGGAAATATCAATTCCAGGTTATAACCAAACAGTGACTTTGTCAAACTCCAAAAGAAAAGGAGGAGTTATAATATAAAGTGCTGGATAAATGTATGTTCAATGAGGTATACAAAAAAATTGTTTATACTAGCGGCGGTTTATAGGTCACCCAGTTATAGTGAAGTGGAATTTTGTGAGAACTTTGAGCAAATCCTAGAAAAAATATGTGAAAATAACTGTGATATAATATCAGATTTCAACTTTGATTGGTCAACTATTACAAAAAAAGATTGAGAAGCATGTTTAATGATAATGGCTTAAAACAAATAGTTGAAGTATACACAGCAAATACTAAAACAATAATTGATTATGTTGTAACGAACAATAACGATAAAGAATAATTACAATAACAAAATATCGGATCATGAATTACGGAGAATTACGACAGCTAAAAAGAGAAAAAAAGTGTTAAATATCGGTCAGCCAAAAATGCAAACACAGATATAGCATGGACTAATTAAAAAAAAAACAAGTAAGAGCACTATATTTGGCTGTGCCGAATCTTTTATACCCACCAATTTTGTGTACATTTAAAGCACAATATTTATTATTTTGTTAATCATTATGGAATAATCTCTTTATAATAAAATATGTATCATTTTCTTTGTAGAGGGTGGCTAAATTTTAAGGGCCTATTTTGAAGGTGAACTACACCTAGTCTTTAAATTTGTTTTCTACATTTCACTTGACATTTCTCAATCTCAAACTAACTCAAAAAAATACGCAAATGAGCAACGCTTTAAAGTTATTCCGGTTTTTTATGAAAATGGGCGTTCAAATCAAAATGCATTTTGTGCACTTCATAATTCTTGTAGTCAAAATAATCGTTTATTTTTAATCGTATATTTAAATTTCTGCAAGACAGGTCTGTATAAAATGTTAGAAAATGTGTCAAAAGAGCAGTCAACCTCGGCACATCATCATGCCCAACAATTGAGCATCAACATTGTCATTGAAAATTTGGACCATCAGATAGAGGAGTGGCGCCAAGGATGGGGGGGGGGCCATTTGGCCGATATTTTGTTAAATACATAATTGAACCATACAAATATTATAATTACAAAAAGAAATAATAATAATATCCTAAATAATTTGTTTTATTTAAATTCAACATCGGTCCTTAAAATTTAAACACCCTTTATAACTTCGAGATGCTACTAAAATGCTTTTGTAAATGTAGTCTTTCAATTAAATTGGGCGTTAATAAAGCGAGTCAATAAAGTTTCTGATGATAAATACAACTAAGATATTTCAATATAGTCCTTTATTTTCCAAAAACTTTGTCAATAGAGAAATTACATGAATTTAAGATAAACCGTTATATGGGAGGTAGGCGTTAAAGTGGGCGTGTCACCTAAAATTTTTGGCACAACAATTACATTGATTAGGAGGATATACGTGGCAAATTTGATCATCATACGTCTAATTTTGGCGGTTTTATGAGCTTTTAAATTTTATTAACGGTAGATAACGTGAAAAGTGGGCGTTATAGTAGGCGTGTCAAATTTATTTTTGCGAATGAGTACAACTTAGGTGTTTCAATATAGCCCTTTATTATTCCAAAATCTTTATTAATAGAGAAATTATATGAATTTTAGGTAAAACGTTATATGGGAGGTGGGCGTAAAAGTGGGCGTGGCACATTGATTTTCCGTTACAAAAAAGCGTTTCACCAAAAAGCAAAGTGTGCAAAATTTCAGAGTCGTACATCCAATTTTGTTGCTTTTATGACGTTTTTGTTTTTAAATATGCCGAAAAATACTGTGCGGTATAAATTTTCGTACATTTTGATCGATAACTCCTCTCCTAATGCATAGATTTAGATATTTTTCGGGGAAAAATATTGTTTTTACTCAGGAAATATATATTTGAAGTTTCATGAGTCTACGTTAATGCGTTTGAACACAATTCCATTTTATTCGATGTTCGAAGGACACGGTTTTTTCGACCTACTCTTGCTTTTCGAGCTATAACTCTCTTTCTAATATTCCGATTTAGCCCATTTTCAATACCAAACAAACCTTGTCTATAAGAAAGATTCTGGCAAAATTTGAGCCCCCAAGCTTTTTCGGTGCGACCTCTATCGTGCTTTCAACAGACGGACAGACGGACGGACATAGCTAGATCGTCATCAAATCAAACCCTGATTCAGAATATATATACTTTATGGGGTCTAAAATGGATATTTCGATGTGTTACAAACGGAATGACAAAATGAATATACCCCCACCATTTTTTTGGTGGCGGGTATAAAAATTAAGGAATATTTACAAAAATAAAATCGTCAATGCTAAAAATAGTTACGTAAAAAAAGTTAACCAAGTTAGCCGAAAACCAAAAGGAAATGTGGAAGGAAATTAAAGATTTAGTTCTTAGGAAAAACAAAGTTTGATTCGAACTGTGATATTTAACCAAATAGAAAATTAAAAGAAAATTACCAAATAGCTAGTCAATTCAACAACTACTTCGTAAATAGTATAAGGACAAGCAGTTTAAATTCCGTGCAATTTATTTAGAGGAACTTTGAAGCATATAAAGAAAAATAAACCTGATTTTAACAGAGTTTCAATTAAAATAATTTTAGACAACTAGAATATAACGGGAAGGACAATGCGTTATATAAAAAATAAATCACTCGAAACAGGAATTTTTTCAGAAAACTGGAAAGAATCTTTAGTAACACCAGTTCAGAAAGTAGCTAATACACGGAAGTGTGAAAAATATATATAGGAATACAAACCACTGATACTGATAAATGAAAGAAAACACATAGAAAAAATCATTGAATAACGGCAATATTTTTGGACTTGAAAGTAAAATATATAAAATATATCGGTTTTATTATAGATAAAAATCTGAAATTTAGAGAGCATATAGAATTCATATGCAAAAAGATTGGCGAAAAATTAAGAAATTAATTTTTAAGAGATTAAGATAAAACCGCATTTCGAATTCGGTTCCACAAACTTTATCACCCCAATTCTAAATATTCCCAGGGAATTGAATTCCCCGGGAATTCATTTTTCCCGCGAATAAAATTCCCCTATTCTAAACAGTCGGGGAAGGGAATAACAAGGGAGAGAGAATTTTACATTTTCGAAGTCAGCTGTTTGCTGTTGCTGTTTTGTTTTGACAAAATATTTGCTAATAATTTTTAGCGTAAAAAGTGAATATTCGTAAATAATAAAAAAAATTGTTAAAAGTGAACAAAAATATTTATTGTAGCGTTGATAATAATAATAGCTGAAGCAGAAAACTCTGAAGCACAAGAATAAGCAAATGGTAGAAAGGAAAATGCTAAGTGACGCCAGCAACCCACTTGAGTTGCCGCACACTTTGTAAATTTTACTTTTGGAAGGTTAGAAAAATATAACAGAGTAAATAAACCGGCGTTCAAATATCTGTTAGACGTGTTAAGGTATTCAGCCCAAACGTAAGTCCTTTGCAATTTCTCCAATCGTGAAATTAAGTGCGACTTTCCGCTTCTTTTCTGAAGGTTTGTACCAAACGGGTATTGGTAAAGATTACGGTGTGTCTGTGGCTCAGTGTAGTGTTAGCAAAGTTCTGGCAGAAGTTATTAATATATAAGGAACATTTACGCCCAATGTAGATAACTTTCTGCAGAAGTGCAAAAACGGAAAGTTGCGTTAGCTCTTTATGTGAAGTATGGCATTCAAAACGTTATTGGATGTGTTGACGGAACTCAAAAAATTAAAGGTCTGTGATCATGAGCTGAGGATTCAGTACGTTGATGCCTCACATCCCGGAGCGTGTCACGATTCATTTATTTGGAATTCTGACGAATTGCGTGCTCACCTTGAGCAAGAATACCTTAGAGGTGGCAGCAATTATTGGCTTCTTGGTAAAGTTTTGAATGATAACAGACAATTCATAAATTAAACATGCATTTTTTTGCCCACAGGATGAGGATAAGCGATGTAGAAAATTTAGATTATTTGAGCGCTCAGGATAATGATGTGGTATCCTTAGACTCGCCACAATATTTATCCATTGCCCAAAATATAAGAAAATATAATAGAAAAATATTAGAAAAAATATTGCGAATAATCTCTAATAAATTTCTGTAATAAAGCCATTTCTTATATACATATGTATGTAGTATATACATTTTTTTAAATAAATATAACATTTTCTTATTGCTCTTATTTGACCTTTATTTTATAAAATTTTTTAATTGATTTTTCAAGCTCGAGGTCTTTATAAATATTTGTTGACTTATTTATTATTACACAAAGGAGTAGCGAAATATTGAATAATAAATAAATCAACAAATATTTATAAAGACCTCGAGCTTGAAAAATCAATTAAAAAATATAACGTTTTATTAAAAAAATTTAAAAACTTCAAAAGTTAAAAAAAAGATAAATAAAAATTAAAATTATCTTAAAACTAAAAAACAATTCATTATTCTGCTTCCTGTTTGTTGTTTTTATCCCAAAAGTAACAATAAATTATAATATTTATCACAATTTTTATAAAAAAATATTAAATACTTAAATTTTTGTCACAACTCCCTTTGAATTTGTGGGCGGATTTTTTCCCAAAAATTGTTATTACATTCTCCCTTTAATTGTCTTTCGTAATACCTACTTTTTTCCCAGGGAACAATTTCCCAATTTCGAAGTTCATTTAGAATAAGGGAAAAGGGAAAGGGAACAAATTTCCCCGGGAGAAATTATTTAGAATAGGGGAACAGGGAATAGGGAAAAAATTCCCAGGGAATTGTTATTTAGAATTGGGGTGTATATTTAGGCTCAAATAGATACGCTTCAGAAACTACAGAAAAAAGCAGTGCGATCAATTTTAAAATGTAATCGGTATACATCAATACATGTTATGCTTAATACGCTTTAATGGCTAAACATTCAACAACGACTTCAACTTAATACTTTAAACTTTATCCACAAAATGAAGGGAAATGCACCACAATATCTATGTGACTAATTAAGATATGTTGGCGAAATACAAATGCGCATAACTTAAGACCGCAACGAGTAACAAATATGACAGTGCAGCGCTCCCTATTCTACAAAGGTCTTAATTTATATAATAATATGCTGCCAAATGAGGTTAAAAATGAGAGACAATTTAATATAATCCGGAAAAAATGTGTAAAATTTGTTAAACATGTTGAGAATTTATGGCAACTATTTCTATAACAATGTGAACGACATTACTATTGATTTAGTATTCTTTGTAATTTTATTCAATCATTTTTTATATCGACTTCTATAACAACGTTTTTTTAATATCTAGAATATTCATAATAAAACATTTTTCTTTTTAAATCAAACTAAATATTAAGCAGGTTATGGGCCCAGGACAAAGTCCATGTTAATGTGTGCCTCGAGAAAAAAGAGAAAAAAGAGAAAAATATATATAACGTTTTTTTAAGAAAATTTAAATATTTTAATTCTTCAAAAGAGTGAAAGAAAAAAATACGTTAATAGAAAATGTCGTCAATATACCAAATTGAAAAACTCGACGACACAAATTACGATAGCTGGAGTATCCAAATGCGTAGTGTGCTTATTCATAGCGGCCGATGGAAAGTTGTTAATGGCGAAGTCAAAAAGGAAGCTGCAGTCGATAATAATGAAAGAACAAAATGGGATGAAGACGATCAACGTGCACTGGCTTTAATTACTTTAAGTGTTAAGCCATCGCTTGGAAAAAGTTGGAGGAAACTTATAAGCCTAAAGGCCCAATACAGAAGCTTGCTATATATAAACGTCTTTTGAACCTAACAATGGATGAGGGTGCTAGTGTTAGTCGGCATGTGAGTACCTTTGCAGAATTGGCAGACAAGCTTACTGAATCTGGTATACCTCTTAATGAGGAATTTTTGACAATAATGCTGTTGTCTAGTTTACCAAGTGACTTCGAGCATTTCGTCATCGCCATGGAAACGCGAGATACATTACCAAGTTTATCAACAGTAAAGCAAAAGTTGTTAGAAGAAGGCGAAAGACATAACGAAAAGCTCGAACGAGAAGCAGCATCAGTTAATACACAACAGGCCTTTGCGATGAACTCCCAGAAATCTAACAAGTAAGAGTGCTATATTCGGCCATGCCGAATCTTATATACCCTTCACAGCGTGTAGTCACGCAATAACAGTAGTTTGTATCACCATTCATCTCATATGAAATACGTACATTCATATAAAAAACATACATATATAAAAACATCCCATTGTAAAATTAAAAATTAACGTATGTATGTTAAAAAAAATAAAAAAAAAAAATTAAAAAAAAAATTTTAAAAAAAAAGTTTAAAAAAAAATTTAAAAAAAAAATAAAAAAAAAAATTTTTTTTTTTTAAATAACTAAAATATATATAATAAATATAAAACAAAAAAATAAATAAAAAAAAAAAAAAAAATTAAAAAAAAAATAATAAAAATATAAATAATATTTTATATAAAAAATAAAAAAAAAATAAAAAAAAAATTTAAAAAAAAAAATATAAAACAAATTTTTTTTTGGCTCAGCTGGGATTCGATGCCACGTTTTCTCTATCCAGTATACACGTTTGTATGTATGTTGTTGTTGTAATGTTGTTTTTGTGAAAAAAAAATCGAGGTGGTCGTGGGTTTTTGCTCATATCTCAGTTGTTTATGTACCGATGTTTCTGAATTTCAATACCGATCTACTCCCGAATATTTCTGATATTTTAATACCTCACCCGGGTCCGAGCGATGTCGGGGGGCTTCAAAAAGTTGATTTCAACATACACACGGACAGACGGACAGACTGACAGGGCTTAATCGACTCCCCTATTCATAAGCTTTCAGAAAATATATACTTTATGGGGTCGGAAATCAAAATTGTAGAAATTTCACACGGAATGACAAACCTATATATACCCTTTTTCACTGTGTGAAGGGTATAAAAATATAAATAATATTTTATATAAAAAATAAAAAAAAAATAAAAAAAAAATTTAAAAAAAAAAATATAAAAAAAAATATAAAAAAAATTTTTTTTTGGCTCAGCTGGGATTCGATGCCACGTTTTCTCTATCCAGTATACACGTTTGTATGTATGTTGTTGTTGTAATGTTGTTTTTGTGAAAAAAAAATCGAGGTGGTCGTGGGTTTTTGCTCATATCTCAGTTGTTTATGTACCGATGTTTCTGAATTTCAATACCGATCTACTCCCGAATATTTCTGATATTTTAATACCTCACCCGGGTCCGAGCGATGTCGGGGGGCTTCAAAAAGTTGATTTCAACATACACACGGACAGACGGACAGACTGACAGGGCTTAATCGACTCCCCTATTCATAAGCTTTCAGAAAATATATACTTTATGGGGTCGGAAATCAAAATTGTAGAAATTTCACACGGAATGACAAACCTATATATACCCTTTTTCACTGTGTGAAGGGTATAAAAACATAAGAGACAAAAAACAAAGTAAGAACAAATTCAAGGGCAAATGCTACAACTGTGGTCTAACAGGGCATTTTGCAAGCAAATGCACAAAACCAAAAAAAGCACGTACACAACTTTTACACACGTATACACAAACATATAAGAAGAAAGCAGCAGTGGTGTGTTGACAGCGGTGCAACTGCACACATGTGTTGTAATAAAGAAATGTTTGAAAAGTTTCAAGTACATACGGAGAACATTTTGTTGGTGGGCCAACACCAAATATTAGCCCAAGGAAAAGGTGATGTGCAGATTAAGAATTAAAACGGTCTTCAAATTAAATCCCAAGAAGTTCTATATTCCCCAGAATTACAGATGAATTTTTTGTCTGTCAGTCGTGTCGTAGAAAAGGGGTTGAAGGTTATTTTCGATTCATCTGGTGCTACTATTCAGCGTTCTGATGGTACAATAATATTGAAGGCGGTAAAACAAGGCAATCTATTTATAGCAAACGGTAAAGAAAATCAACTCTATGCGGCAACATCGTTAACTCGGGTTTGGCATGATAGATTCGGTCACGTTAATTTCAAGTCTTTGGAGTTTTTGTCAGATAAATCAATGGTAGCTGGTATGCAATTAAAAGATTATGAATAAACACATTGCAGAACATGCATGGTAAGTAGAATCCATGTTAGTACGTTTCCAAAGGAATCTACTACGAGATCGAAGGAACTATTGAAACTTATTCATAGCGACGTGTGTGGTCCCTTTAATGTCAACTCTTTAGGAGGCTCAAGGTATTTTGTCACATTTATTGACGACTATTCCAGGAGAATATTTGTTTATTTTCTAAAAGCCAAAAGTAAAGTTTTTACCAAATTTAAAGTGTTTAAGCAAATGGTTGAGAAGCAGACTGGCCACAAAATTAAGTCGATTAGAAGTGATAATGGCCGAGAATATATAAATAAAGAGTTTGAAAATTTTTTGGAACGTGAAGGCATTACTCGTCAGCTTACAGTACCATATACTCCCCAACAAAATGGCGTTGCCGAACACGCTAATCGTACCTTGATAGAAATGGCACGTTCGATGATTGTCCACACGAATGTTAAGCAAAACTTATGGGCTGAAGCGATTAACACGGCTGCATACCTACGTAATAGATGTACAACTAGAATATTGGGTGATAAAACACCGTATGAAGTTTGGTTCAATCGTAAGCCAGATGTCAAACATTTAAAAATTTTTGGATCTCATGCTGTAGCACTTAATAAGGCTGGTAGTGGTAAATTTGAGGCTAAGGGAGATAATTTCGTCATGGTTGGTTATTCCCAGGTGGCTAAAGCTTACCGCTTATATAATGAAAATACTAAAAAAAATAATAGAACGACGTGATGTCCTTTTTGATGAGAGTAGCTTCTTGAAACCTAAAACCGGTGAAGAAATAACAAAAACAGATAATGATTATTTCATAGTTGATATGTCAATACAAAATGTACGAAAGATGAACAATGAAATTCAGTCTGATGGAGAACCTGTGTCTAACGACGATGATCATGAAGAAATGTGTTCTTTAGATTCTGATTTTGCTGGTTTTGAAACAGCTGATGAAGCTGAATCGAACGAAGAAAGTTCTGTTCAGGAAAATAATGTTGGCACTAATAGAAGGGGTAGGCCAAAGTTGATAAGAACTGGAATACCTGGTAGACCAAGAAACTGTCCAGAATTGTACAACATTGTCGAGGAAAATGTTCCAGCCACAATAGAGGAGGCTTTAAACAGTACAAACAGTACCAATTGGCGAAATGCCATGAAATCCGAAATGATATCATTGCAAAACAATTAGACTTGGACTTTGGTAGATTTGCCGAATCATGCAAGAGTAATTAATTGTAAGTGGGTTTTTTCTTTAAAAAAAAAAGAACAAACTTGGCCAGATTGAGCGATTTAAAGCTCGACTTGTGGCAAAAGGCTGCAACCAGAAATTTGGCATAGACTACAGTAAAACGTCAGGTATTCTACAATTCGTATGCTTTTAGCTTTGGCAGTGGATTGGAGGATGCATTTGCATCAGATTGACGTAAGTTCAGCGTACTTAAACAGTGAGGTGCAACACGAGATATATATGCGTCAACCTGAATTGTTTGTTGACTCAGAACATCCGAATAGAGTTCTTAAACTACGTAAAGCAATATATGGCTTAAAACAATCAGGAAAAGAGTGGTTTGATAAGCTAAGTCATGTACTTAAGGAAATTGGTTTTCACCAAAGTGAAAATGAGCCATGCTTATATATGATGTCATTTAAGGGTGACTGACTTAGTGTTACTAGCTGTTTACGTGGATGACATACTTATTGGCTGTAAGAACGAAGCGATAGTTCCTGAAGTGAAAAAATTGTTAGCCGAAAGGTTCCCAGTTACCGACAAGGGCAAGTTACACTATTATCTTGGCATAGAAGTAGAACGTGAAGGGGACGTTGGTGTAATAACTATTTCACAGTCCCAATACATCCGAGAATTACTTAAGGAATACGGGATGGAGAATTGTAAGCCCGTATCAACACCATTAGAAGCCAACTACCAGGTCACATGTCATGAAGAAGGTTGTAAAACAATTAATCAACAGGATTATCAGTCTGCAATAGGCGCTCTTATGTATCTTACTTTAACCAGTAGACCTGATATCATACATTCTGTTGCCAAGCTGGCACAGAGAAACTCTAATCCGCATGTCGAGCATATGCAAGCAATCAAACGTATTTTGCGATACCTTCGTGGTACTATTGAAAAAAAAAATCGTTTATATAAAACTTAGTGACTGGTTTTGTTGATGCAGATTGGGGTGGCAATGCTTTAGACCGCAAATCATATACTGGATTTATATTCTACGTGAACGGCTGTCCAGTTTCATGGGAGTCTCGGAAACAATCGTGTGTTGCATTGAGTTCAACAGAGGCAGAATATATGGCAATGTCCGACGCGGTCAAAGAGGCGACCTTTTTTAAAAAAATTACTTATGGAAGACGAAGCTGTTATATTAAACATCGGCAATCAAGGTGCTGAAAAATTGGCAACTAACCCAGTGTATCATAAACGTACTAAGCACATCGACATACGGTTCCATCATGTGCGTGAAGTAGTGAAAAAAGGAGATATAGTATTAAATTATTGTCCAACTCAACATATGATAGCGGATATACTGACTAAAAATCTTTCGAAAAACAAGCACTTGGGTTTTGTTGAACTGATGAAAATGGCATAAAAATTTGTATTTATTTTGTTTTTTGGAAAATGTCATTCACATTGAGGAGTGTTGAGAATTTATGGCAACTCTTTCTATAACAATGTGAACGACGTTACTATTGATTTAGTATTCTTTGTAATTTTATTTATTCATTTTTTATATCGACTTGTATAACAACGTATTTTTAATATCTAGAATATTCCTAATAAAACATTTTTCTTTTTAAATCAAACTAAATATTAAACAAAACATAATATATTACAGAGCTTTTAAAGAATTTATATTGATACCATTGTAATATGATTAATTTAAAGTATTTTAAATACTACTAAATAAATTAATAATAATAATAATAATAATAATAATAATAATAATAATAATAACAATAATAATAATAATAAAATCAAGATTTTGGAAGAATAAAAAATGTTGAAGTATCCAAGTTGAATTTATTAGCAGAAACTACTTTAATACGCCTACTTTAACGCCCACTTTTCACGCAAATTACTGTTAATGAAATTTAAATTTTCATAAAACCGACAGAATTAGAGTTATGATGATGAGATTTCTCATATATTGCTTTCTAGACAATTTAGTTATAATGCCAGAAAATGAAAGTGACATGCCCACTTCAATGCTTACCTCCCATATAACCCCTTGTCTTAAATTCATATTATTTCTCTATGGACAAAAATTTTGGAAGAATAAACGACTTCATTTAAATATTCAAGTTGAATTTATAAGCAAAAACTACTTTGACACGCCTACTTTAACGCCCACTTCTCATGTAATTTACTGTTCGTGAAATTTAGAAGATCACAAAACTGACAAAATTTTAGGTATGATAATGAGATTTCGTGTATATACCTTTCTCGCTAATATAATTATAATTGAAACAAGTAACAGTACTATATTCGGCCGTGCCGAATCTTATATACCCTTCACAACGTGTAGTCATGCAATAACAATTGTTTGTATCACCATTCATCTCATATCAAATACGTACATATGTATATACTGGTTAGAATAAATGTGGCATCGAATCCCAGCTGAACCAAAAAAAATTTTATTTTATATAATATATTATTTATATTTTGTTATTATTTTTTTTTTATATATTTTTTTTTTAATTTTTTTAAAAAATTTTTTTGAAAAAATTTTTAAAATTTTTTTTAAATTATTTTAAAATTTTTTTTTTGTAATTTTTTTTATCATTTTTTTTTTATTTTTAATATTTTTTCTATTTGTAATTTTTTTCTTTTTTTGTATGGTTTTTACATATATTTATGTATGTATGTTGTTGTTGTAATTGTGTAAAAAAACGAGGTGGTCGTGGTTTTTTGCTCATATCTCAGAAAGTTATTGGGCGATTGTGCTGAATTTCAATAGCGATTCATTCCTGAATATTTCCAAGAGATTGATACCATATAGAGATCTGAGGAACATATAGTTGCTTCTAAAAGTTGATTTCAACCAACACACGGACAGACGGATAGACGGACAGACGGTCAGGGCTTAATCGACTCCTCTATTCATAAGCTTTCAGAAAATATATACTTTATGGGGTCGGAAATGAAAATTGTAGAAATTACAAACGGAATGACAAAGCTATATATACCCTTGTGCACCACAGGTGAAGGGTATAAAAAATTAGGGTGGCGCACCCACTTTAACCCCCTACTCCGATATAAGACTTTATATTAAATTAATATTATTTTTTTATAGACAACGATTTTGGAAAAATAGAAAACATTATATTGATGTTTTTAAGTTAAGTTAATTAGCAGCAATTACTTCAACACGCCTACTTTAACATCCGCTTCTTACACATTCTATCAATGAACTTTAAAATCGATATAATTATATATATTATAAATTGAAATATACATATATAATATAGGTTTTTGTTAAATTATAAACTTGTTTTGTAAAAATACTTTGTAATTATTTTTATGTTTATGAATATAATTTGTTCATTGGTTTTTATGTTTTTGGAAAATATCGTTGTAAAAAGTTTTAGTTTGAAAAATAACATAAAACCTTGTTAAATAAAAATTAAATTTTTCTCTTAAAAATAAATATAACAAGAGTTTTTTTTTTTTTTTTAAATCTATATTATTTCTAAATGGACACAAATTTTTGAAAAAAAGAAATCTAGAACGGATTATCTTAGTGAAATTTAAACATTAATAATAATTTTTAAAAAGTTTGGAGGTGGCATGCCCACACAAAGCTAATATTATTTTTTTAACTACCTCTGGCTACCAAATTCTGCTTTCAGTTCCCGAAAAAATACAACATACTATCACTCCTAATGTAGAAATTGTTAAGGTTACATTGCAATTCTAAATTTAAGAACATAAATTAGTAGCAAATCGGAGATACAAAAAGAAAGCGATACATATTTTAGTATAAGGATATTATTTCATATTGATTACTGTTAATAACAAAATAATATATTTTGTACTATAAAAGTACATAAAATTGATTGTGGGTATCAAAAATTCGGCATAGCCGAATATAGTGCTCTTATTTGTTACTACTACGTTATAATACCAAAACAAGCGAGAAAACCGCTATTTAAAAAATAACGCATAATTATAAAAGCGAAAGATATAGTTCAGATTACATACCCATATGTGTCCTCCTGCAAATGCATTTCATAGCATTTTCGCACATACTGAATATCCTCAGCATCGATGCCACGAGTTAGGAATTCATAAAGAACCATCATTTCATCGGTACCATCACGAGGTTTAAACATTTCTTTTGGTTCAAAGTTTGCCAAAGCTTTTGTGTAACTATTGTATGCTACAGTTACTGACGGTATATCCGCAGAATGTGTTCGTTTTCCACTCACACTGTGTGGCAAAGAATTTTCCTTCTTCTTCGTACGTGTCGAATCTTTGCGTGGTCTCCCAGGTCCAGGCTTAGCCGAAATAACAGTGCTAGATTGCTGGGATATGCTAGGCGCGACGTTGTCTTCAGATAATGATACATGTGGCGTTGGTAAAGTTACATAACCTCCGTGATCATGAACCAAATATTGCTGTTTTTTCCGCTCGGTTTCTCCATGTTGATGGTGTGATAATAAGTTGCTTGGTTGTTTTGATGTGTCAGCTTCTGGAGGTAAGGAGTAACAATGCTCCAGTGCTACTTGACTGGCCTGACTAGCTTGACTAACTTGACTGGAGCCCCCATCTGAAGTTGTGGGCGACATTTTTACCTCATCGGTTTCCTCTTCCGTTGGGGACAAGTCTTGTGGAGTGGATTTTTCTGTTGATATTTGTACATCAGCGGATAGGGGCTGAATTGTAATGCCTGGCAGAACAGGGTTATTATCAGCGACAAAATTAACGGCAGCTGTAGACTGAATTTTTTCGTCGATAGGTGCTAATCCATTTGAGCTATAATGCGTAGAGAGAACATTTTTTGGCGTATCTGGTATTATATGCAGTGATACACTTGAATATGACAACTCTCTCGTATCGTTTTGCAATGGTGACAATCGATTTTTAATTTGTTGAACAATTTGAATCTTTGACTTTGTGTCATTTTTAGATCTACCTGTTTCAAACTTGACATTTGTAAATACAGTATTTTCTTTTTGATATTTTTCGCTGTTGGTAGTCCTTTGCCCATCTTTTTCCATACTAGCATCACATGAGCTATTAAACAATCTTAGTTCATCCATCAGACGAGCACCTGGAGTAGGAGGAGCTTTCGTAATGTCGGGTGTTACAGGCATATCAATGCTAATAGAGTTTTTGCGTGAACAACACAGTGACGGTCTTTGTCCGACTGTTGTCTTTAACATATTATTTTCAGTTAGTGTTGTAGATGATACCTTTTCTTGTTCTTCTCGTTGTTTACGTTCCTGTTCTTCAAGAAACTCTCGCTCAATTTGAGCCATATACTCAGTGTTTCGTCTTCGCCTTTCTTGATATTCACGTTCTTCCTCAGAGTCACTGTATATTCGATCGTATTCAAATATTTTCCTTTGACTTTGAACTGGAATATTTTCGAGTTTGTTTTCTTTGGGAGTTTTATCTACAAAATGTTCGTTAGTTTTGTCTGTTAATTTTTGTTTAACATCAGTTTTTGTAACATCTGTCTTGTTGCCTTGCTGTGAATCTTCACCAAAACTTAACGAACTATCTTTGCTTATGTCTTCCAAATCAAAAGCATTTGCTGACATGACCGCTGGCCTTATATCATTATTTTTGTATGTCTGTTTTTTAGATGATTTCGTATCTTTTTTCAACTCTTCTGAGCACAAGTAGTTGCCTTTTGTTGTCATGTCTCTTCCTTTTGTATTTGCAAGATTGGTTGTCGTTTTGAGCTCATCTTCATCATCTTCCGAATCCGAGTAAAGATCTCGAGTTATTGTCTGTCGTGATTTTTGTAGATTTTTCTCTTTTCGCCCTTTGTTCTTTATGTCATCCTCAGATATTGAACTTAATTCATCATCACTAGCACTATCATCGCCATCTCCTGAACTTCCAAGCGCATCTGCATCGCCTTCCACTTCATCTTCATCGTCATCATCGTCTTCGCCATCACTAGCCGAAGAGGATGAAAAAAAACTTGAATTGCTACCTTTTCGTTTTAGACGCGTTGCTAGAGTGCTTGGTGAAGGTTTAATCTTTAACGATTGATTGGTGGAATCTTTTGCAGTTTCTTTACTACTCAAAGCAATATTTGCAAATGCGGCAGTAGAGCTTAGATTTGAATCATCCTTTTCAGAATCTGAGCCGTACACCATTTCTTCCTGATCACTAAGGTGCTTTTCAACGTCGGCGGTTTTTTGAGATTTTGGACTAGGCTGTCTGCGTATACGTCGAAAGGACGGTAATTTTGGAATAGATGCACGCAATCCCAAGGCTGGATAGCCTGAATTAAAATCGGATAAATCTCGATGACTGTTAATAAGCTGATTAATATCAGGTGGTTTATCAATGCGATTAGTCGTTGGTGCTGATGTTATATTGAGAGCGCCTAAAATAATACCAGTGGACTTTTCAGAAGCTTTTCCATTTTCACTTTTGTGTCGTCGACTTTTTTGAAATTGTTCATCCCACCACGCTTCAAAGTTTTTAAATGCAGTATTTTCAATCATTTTTTTGTTAAAATCTCGCTTTAATATTTGTTTCAGTTCATCACTTACTCTTTTTACTACTTCTTCTATATGCCGTTTGTACGGATCTTCGTCGTAAACATTTGAAGGATAACCCATATAAGTAGAATAAACATCGCCGCGATAAAATTTGTACGCATCTCCATAAGGATCGCCGTACGTTACTGTGGGATTCGCGCTAAACGTAGGTAAACTTCCACTTATCCCCGGTAAATAAGACGATTGTATATAAGCGGGATGTAGGTACTGAGCTGTCGCACTATCTGTGGCTGACGTATATGAGGGATATCCGCTGGCAGCATAATAATAAGGATTTGAAGATGGATGTGGTGGATACACATAAGCCGATGTAAGGTTTTGCGTTATTTCCACTGGAAGTGGTGGTTTTGAATTTGTTTCATCTGTTTCTGTTCTCTGTTTCATTATGCCTTCGTTAGATGATAAACTAGAAAGCGACATGCGGTCGTCGTCTTTTTCTTTTAAATTACAAGGATAAATTGGACTATAGGAATCTTTTTTGAGTAATATTTCATCGTCACTGGACGAAATATCGCTTGCTCCATGCTCAACAATTCTAAGATTTTCTGAAGATTTACCCTTCTCACTTAAAGATTTCGCCGACGACCTTTCATTGGAGTTTAAATTCACTTCGCCATCTTCTTCACCGACTTGTGCAGCCTTTTCTGCATCTGATTCACTACTATCCATCTGTAGAAATGGAGGGGCGTTGCCAAACGATTTCCCCTTAAACATGAGTGCAATCCGTGTGTCCAAGTCTACACTACCCAAATCGGTATCAGTTCCAAATTCCGTTTTGTCTGCTGATATTAAATTTTCTTCCATAGATAATTTCGTCCCACCACAATGCGGATCCTTTTGCTCTTTCTTCATAAACTTGGATGTCATTACATCCTGACCTGGAGGAGGAGGCTCTGGCTCATCCCAATCGGGTGTTCTATCTGGAGGAGGAGGTGGCGGTGGTGGCTGATTCTGTGGTTGTAATGGTTGTAGATGACCAGGCCAAGTTCTATTTCCTGGATGCCACATGTGCGGATTAGGGGCACTTTCACTTGGATATCCGTAGGCATGGTACGGGTAATTTCCTGGAATAGATGAGCTAACCAGATGTACAGGTGTTTGCGATATACCAGGTTGAAGGGGATAGTATACACTACTGCTAGGTGACGGGTAAGGCTTAAGAGCAGAACTTGTACTGGAAATTGTTTCCACATAATCCCGTGAATAACGTGACGTCGAGTTATATTTTTCACCTCCACGTACCTTAACTGTTCGATCACGATCTCGATCTCGATCTGCATCATTCGATCGTTCTCGCTCTCTTTCCCGATAATCGCGCTCTCTATTTCGTCTATCGCAATCTCGATCGCGTGATTTATCATATTCGCGGAGTCTATCTCGGTCGCGTTCTCTATCGCGTCTAGAATTAATGCTCCCACGATCGTTACTACGTTCTCTAGACCGGTCGCGTTTGTGAAAATTATGATGGTGTTTAGATCGATCCTTATCGTGGCGCATTCCAATTGACGAAGAAACATACTTGTCCCGGCTTTGGACATAATCTTTGCGCTTATCACGATATCTTTCGCTCTCCTCGCCATATCTGTCCGTTCTGCTATGAGAAAACCTTTCATATTCTCGATCTGACCGATAAGTATGTTTATAGGATGCACTAGTCGAATCAAGGCCATCCTGTGATATTTGTAACATATATTCACGTTGATATTCCGGATGTGCAATTTTTGATACGCTAGTGACCTGAATATCAATATCAGCGTTTTGTAAAGATGTAGAATTGATAGATTCAGATGTCGGCTTTGGTTTCGTTGATGTTAAATTGTCTATTGTTTGTTTACATACACTACCAAAGGGATCATAAAAAACGCTCAAATTCTGTGAAAATACAACTAAGGTAATAAAACCGAATGTATAAATATCAAAGAATGTATATTACCTTTCCCATAACCGATTTTTTATTAAATTTTTCAACACACAGCCGAGCAGCTTTAACATTTTCAAATACGATTCTGGCAATTCCAAGATGCTTATTAGTGGTTGGATGGTGATATATATATATTTCATCATACACTCCACATTTATCAAGCATTCGGGCTAAAAATTGCTTATCAATGTTATCATTTAAATTTGTCACTGTTATTTCAATTGCCGGTGGACTGCCAACATAGTTCTGGTCAATTTTTAGCCTATGTAAAATAATTTATTTTTACTAAAACATTAATTTAAAAAACTAAAAATCTAGATTGTAAATTAAGGAATTTACTTGATTTAATATTTTAATTTCGTAGATTATTACAATTCTGTTGCAATAAGAAAATACTGCTTATGTCTGTTCGTATAGTTTTTCAGAAAAGCACTTTTAAATTTTTGAGTAGATTTTTTTTATTCTCTTTAATATAAAGATTATTTTACATAAATTCTGCGCTTAACAAATAAAATAGCGTATTTATTTTCATAAATTTAGCTATATATAAGTTATTATTTTCAATCATATTATTTTCTGAATAAATATAGGCACAAAATTTTAATGATTTCCTTTAAAGTTGTCCAAATAAAGGTAGAAGTTTGCCTAAAGGAAGTTTTGAATTCCGGGATTACAATGATATGATTATCTCAATTTTAGCTTTTGTCGACTTAAGCAGTTTTTCTTTTTTGACACAGAATTAACGTACATATATATTTATGCTTATTTAAGTATTTACTAAATAGTGTATGGTAAAAACAAACTCATATCTATGTATGTATGTATGTACATAGGCATACATATATGATTTCTAATTCGATAAAATAAGATTTTTTAAAAATTAATATCAAAGTTTCAATGTTTAAATTAATTTTTAACATGTCGTAAGCTAAAATGTTAACCACTTAATTAGATTTTTTATATAAGTTACTGTTTTAAAATAGCATATAATTGTAATATATCTAAGTCAACAACAAACAGATAAAACACAAAGTATATTAAGGTAGTACTTACCGTGGAACTGTCAATGCCATGGGTTCAACAGGTCTTGCTCGTAATCGCACCACTGGATTGCGGGGATCTCTTGTCATTACTGCTGGATATGTCGAATCGTTTGGCACAACACCATCAAAACGATACAGCTTGATGGCACCCTTAGTAATTGCAGGATCTGAGAGCAATTTAAAATTTCGCGGAGCCTTTTGCTGAGTTATTTTGTTACCCAGCTGCTCTACCGAATTAACAGCACCATTGCTGTTCGGATGTGTTGGTGGCACGCGGATATAATTGGTGTCCATTAGGTCATGCATGCGTCAACACTTAATGCTTGTACTGCACTTGACACCCCTGAACTACAAGAATGAAAAACTTACGCTTACTTTTGAAAATTTAGGAGAGCAACTTACCCTTTATACAGTTTCTGTATCCTATATGATCTATTAAACACAAAAGTGATAAGAACACACATTAAACCTCAGTGGATTCAACACATTATTGCTTGCTTGGCACATTAGTGTTATCCAAAAAAAATAAGCGACTGTTTAACACGGCCAAGACAAAACAGTACAGCGCGTACCTTGCAAATGATAAGGTGGCTGCTAAAACGACGTCAAGAGCTCTGTTGGCAGAATTTGATTTCTCGTTTCCAATCAACGGAGGTAAAAAGCAAATTTCTATTTATCTTTAATATATTCTGCTTATTACCAACAAAGTTCACAGAATATATAAAAAGTTGTAGTTTATACAATTTTCCAAAGTTTTATTAAATTTCTAACAAAAAATGTTATACAAAAATGAAATCAATGTTCGCCGTCGTCGCAAGAAAAAATGTTAGGCAAAAACAGTATTTGCAATCTAATTTTTCTTAGCTAAACTAGCGATTTTAAAAAAATAATTTTAAGAAAAGTTAATTTTTTGCTCTCAGTGGCCTTGCCAAGTCAAGTTTTTTTTTGCTGGTAAAAATACATTATTTACAAAAACGCAAAATGAGCGACATTAATTTTTGTAAAAATATGTTTGAAGTCAATAGTTTTAAGACCTAGTCACATAGAATCAACATTACCATAAATAACCATTTTGTATAACCTTTTCCGTTATTACGTTCAGTTTATTAGAAAGCGGCGAAGCAAAATATTTTAAAAACAAGCTTGTTACTATAAGCCTTAATGAACAGTAAGGAGAATATTATTGTGAAAGGCTTGATAATAATTATTTATCAAACGATATAGAACCCATGCAGTAAACCTTTTTTTCATAAGCTTGTTCTAAGTTTATAAATGTAATTACATTATTAATGTTTCAGCTTTTTGTTGTTCATCTAATATACTAATATAATACACTAAATATAACAATTAGTAATTTATATATGTACATATGCAAGGCGAATCCATATATATATATATTATATATATGTATATAAATATATAAAAGAGTAACGTGACTGAATATCATCGCACGGCTCAAAAAAAGGTTTTTCATTTTGAATTGTGTTAGAAGGTTGAATATAATTCTTATAAGAGCCTGCATCAATTAGCATTTTTACAATATTTAACCATTCCTCGCCCTACATTAAAATTATGGAAGCGAAGAATGCGCTAACAAATTTATATATAACAAATTTTCTGCATGGGTATTTGACTGTTAGTTCTCTTGTTGACATGCTTGCTGGTAAATATTTTCATGATTATTAGAATTGTCATTTTGGCTGCAAAAAATGTCAGAAAAAATGGTTAAATATCACAGTCTTTATCACAGTATGGTTTTTTTTAATTACTAGATCTTTGATCTCTCTCCACATTTGTTTTTGATCACCCGCATTGTTAATTTTATTATTAATGTATTTACTTTTTTCGTTTTCGATTTTCACTTTATATAAATTCCTTATTGTTTTGTAGTTGGTCCATGCCTGATTTGTATTTTCCAATTTTGCTGGCTGGTATTTAATTATTTTGTCCTTTTTCATTAAACGTAATTCACTATTAAACCACCGATTTATATTGCTTTTTTCCAGTATAATTCTCTTATTAGTAAATTTTTGCATAGTTTCTTTAAAGCAATTTTCAAATAAGGTTACATTCTCATTAATGTTTTCATTTTCATTGTACACCATATTTTTACTTAACTCTGTGTTAAATGCCTCTTTGTTATACTTAAAAATTTCTAATTCTTGGTTGTGTATGTTGGTATAATCATTCTTTTCAGTTTTAATTAAAATATTTATCATTTCATGATCTGCTATTTTACTTGTAGTGCTGTTGTTTACCGATATATTACAATTATTTGTTATAACAAAGTCAATTATTGTTCTAGAATTTTTCGCTACTCTAGTATATTAACTAACTAATCGTCTAAGACCATTATCATTTAGTATACATTCGAGTTGATTCTTATTTGTCGAATTTTTAGACCAATCAATATTAAAATCTTCTGTTATTAAAATATCACAGTTATAATCACTTATTTCATCTAAAACTTCTTCAAACCTTTTACAAAACTCCGACTCTCAATAACAAGGCGATCCACAGAGGAGTATTTGGCCTGAAAAGCTAGTCAAAATTATTAAACGTGTTTTTTGAATTAAAAGTTCTAGTTTTTTTATAGTTTTAGGTGTAGTATGATATAAGAAATATAGTGGCAGACTTTGAAAAAATTACACTGTGCAACAAAAGTACACTGAGCAAAAAAATTTTTTTTTGTCTCTGCTGGAAATAAAAGTATGTGGACTATATTGATTTTGATGCCCTTAATTCAAAGCTGTTTTCCGTTCTTCTCTAGTACGTAAGGATTTTCTGTTAAAGGCGTGGCATATTTCACTCTCTAAATCGTTGGGCTGCCTAATATATTTTGTCATAACTTGAAAACGGATTCTCCGATTTTAATAGCAGGAATATCAGAAGATGCACCGGAAAATTCTGCTTAAACTAACCAAACACATTTCTTTTCTATTTATTACTATTTCGGAGTTATTAAAAATGTAATGGCGAAAAAAAAAATTTTTTCCTGCAAAATTCGTAAAATTTTTTGTTTTCAAAATGCCATAAAAAGATTTAAGAACCAAAAATTTAAATTTTTAAGATTTTTCCAAAAGCTACATTCCTAAGTCGGTATAAATAGTAAAACTCAATTAACAAATGTTGATTTTAAAGGTTTAAACTCATTCTTAACAGACTGTATGTACATTCATACATATTTGGGTGATTCACAAGGTGTCTTATCATGTCATATTGTCCTATTGTCCTAAAATTTTACAATGGTTTAAAAATGTTGTTGTTGCTTTTCAAACAAAAACTGTCTTATAATAATAGAACTTTGTACGCTATGTTTATTGTGTTGTCGTTTTTAAAAAGCAGAGACCTGTGCTAAACGGCTACGCCAAGCCGCAACAGTTTTTATAAGCTGTCGCCGTTCATTGTATAATTTTATCGGGCTGACATCCAAATTTGAGCGCAGTTGCTAATTTTTGATAACAAATCACTGGTGGCGTCAAATAAGATCGTCTAAGGACTCTGCTTCGCATACAAAAGTTTTTCCGCGTTGCGGCCTGCGGCCGTGCTTACGGGTTTTTTTCTCCAGTTGGACGCGGCAGGTGGCTTCGCTGAATAAAGTTTTCCTGCGTGCGTCACAAGAATAAAAAAATGTCTTTTCCCGGAAACAGTAAAGTTAAGTATTGAAATCTGTCCTCGCCTACTAAAGTTTTTCTGCGTGCGTCACAAATATAAACATTAATTAATTATAAAAATAATTATAACAATATTCTGAAAAAATATGGCTTTATCTCTCATTTGCGAAAAAAATATATGGCTTTATCTCTCATTTCGCAAAATTTTAAATATGGCCTTACCTCTCAATGATTGGGCAATAAGGCCATTATGGCTTTATCTCCCATTCAATTGAGCAATAAAGCCATCATGGCCTTATCTCACATGGTATTAAAGCACCCCCCAAATATACATATATATAAGAAAAAGTGCCTGATGAGCAAAAATGGAAGAAATGTTAAAATTTAAAAAAACGTCAAAAATAATGGCGCAAACTTGCGCAAACTTTTTTTTTTTTTTGTTTGTAAAACCAGAGATTCCAAATTTTATTATGGTATTAAACATAATTCGTAGAGATGCTAACCTCACTTTCAAAAACCTCTTCTTTTTTTTTTTTTTGCAAAAAAAGTGTATAATTTTTTTTTTTAGCATTTGAACGAATTGTTTCAACATGAATATTCAACATATTAAATTTTTTTTTTCTTTTTTAAATAACCTTTGATCAAACCTTTCAGCGAAAAAAAAATCATTGTTAAACCTTTATTCGTTTAGCCGTAAAAAAAATATCATAAAAACATCCAGAAACCGAAAAAAACATTTAAATCTCATATAATTTTCTTCACTTTCTTGACTTTAGCAGTGTCTCAGAGCTACAAATCGCAACTAAAAGAACTGTGATATGTTTTTTTACACACCTCATCACATTGAATACCCGTTTCCCTACGAATGGATGACTTGCATTTACTGCACTCAGCCATGAATGAGTGCTTGTATTGTTTATTATTATAAAAAAAACGTTTGTTTTTATAAATACTTTATTTTCCACTAATTATAATTAGTATTTTTTATGGTTTTTAATAGTCCTGTCTATTTTTTCAAAACCAATTATTATTTTTATAGAGCTTTAGGGTCGTATTCATTAAAAATTTTAGAGGTTTATTGGACGAATTTCTCTACAACATCTGTCAAATAAACCTTTAATAAACCTAAAATATTTAGTTTTTACACTTCTTTACATATGGCGTTGGCAGCTGTACATATGTATATATAATTAAAAGAATCTAATGTTTGCTTTCATCCACGTGCAACCAACCTTGCCTTTCTATGTATATTACCATCACTGCCTTTTTTAATGCTGAAAATCCATATCCATTGGTTTTGTTCTAAGACGTTTACATCTTTGTTGATCTTTACTCGTACTCTCTACTACTACATTATCATCCACATCACTCTCTTCTATTTCATTATCTAAATTATCTGTAGCCTCTTAACTTTATAACTTTCCTTACTTTGCTTATCTTCACGGTATCTAATTTTCACTATTTCATATTTCAAAAATCTTACATCTCGACTACTTTCAACTTCCTTATTTTTATCATAATAAAATCTAAAACCATTAGTAGTATAACCAACCAACTTCATTTTTCTTGGTTGAGCTTTGAATTTACCTCTCTGAATCTGTTTTGAAATATTTACATAGGCCTCTCTTCGAAAAGGATGTATTTTATTAAAGTCTGGCTTTTCGCCATACCATAATTCAGCTGGTGTTTTATCCTTTTCGACTGCTGTTATCGGGGAACGATTAATTACATATGTAGCATACTGCACTGCTTCGATCCAAAAATATTTTGGTAAATTTTAATTTAGTAAAGCACATCTGGCATTGTTTACCACCGTTCTATTGAACCTTTCAGAAACTCTGTTAAGTTGCGGCAAGTAACGTATGATTGTTTCTTCAGTTATACCAATTTTTGAACAATAATTTACAAATTCTCTACTTTTATATTCTGATCCACTATCTATTCTCAAAACTTCAATCCTAGGATCAAATTTATTGAATACTTTCTTAGCATAGTCTCTGAATACTTCAAAAACATCAGACTTATTACGTAACATTACCACCGAAAAATGGGAATAATCGTCAATAAATGTGTACCTCTTATCATCATGGCTCAATTGATTTTTGGGTCCAACTAAATCACTGTGAACCTCTTGTCCACAACGAGTTGCTCTTTTTCTGGTACCTCTAAATGGGGATTTTGCCATTTTTTCACTTAAACAAATTTCTCAATCGATAACGTTTGTGTAATAGCAGCAGTGGCCAAATTTTCTATGTAAGGAATTTACACCTGGAGTTGACGCTATTTCAAAAGTGTTGGAGCTTTTAATTTTTAAAAATTGCCCACATTTATCGTTTTCTATCTCGATTGTACATTACTAAGTGTTCACCCTTTTTGGCAATATTTGTTTTCGAACACTGCTTCAACTGAGTTAGGTTATTTATGTAGTTAAACCACTTTTCATTTACCATGTGATTTGATGCTCCCGAATTTAAAATAAATTTGTCCGACAGTTTATATTCTGCTTTGTTGTACTCGTCTTCAGCAACTTCGAAATTAAAAAGGACTGGGTTGAAATTAGCACAATTCGCGTTACCTCCTCCTCCACGTCTGTGATCACCGCCATGATTATTTTGTGGTTTGTTGAACTTGAACTTATTTTTACAATATTTACTTGTATTACCAAATTTGTTGCAATTAAAACATTTGATATTTTTCATCTCTGGACAATATTTATTATTATGGTCACCTTTGCATTTATAGCACTGTAAACTAGTCCGAAAAGCACTATTGCCACACACCGAAACATTGTTTTCGTTAAATTTTAGTTCTTTAAGTATTCGACTTGTCAAATTATTTTAATTTCTTTCAGCTGCAGTTGTACTTTCCCATGCCGTACTAAGATTAGAAGGGTATAAAGTATATACTTTATAATATATACTTTATCACAAAAAAAATCACTTTCTATATTACTTTAACTTTTTTAACACACCAATAAATTAAATTTTTTAATATCACATATTTTGTTGCACTTTATGGCTTAAATAAACGATTTGTAAAACAAACAAAATCAAGATTACAAAATTGGTAAAGGTAAAAAATTCCGTTTTAGTTTGTAAAGAAAAAAAAATCCTAAACAAAAGGAATAAAAACAACTTAGATATTTCTGTACGAAATCAGTCAGATATCTATCAGACATGTCGGTAAACAAAAAAGAATAATATCCCTTCGACATATCGGTACGAAATCAGTCAGAAATCTATCAGACATTAAATTTCCCAGACATGTCTTACAGAAATCTGTACGAAATGTCCGTAAAAAAAGTCAGATATTTGTAAGACTTGTCACAAGGTGTCCTAAATTCAAATTTTCTAAAATAATAACATAAAATATATGAGTGTTGTGAACGACCCTTCATGTTGCAATAAGTATGTATATTTTTATCAGTCTACACACCCCCAAAAAAACGACATGGTTTTATACCCTTCACCTGTGGTGCACAAGGGTATATATAGCTTTGTCATTCCGTTTGTAATTTCTACAATTTTCATTTCCGACCCCATAGAGTATACATATATTTTCTTAAAGCATAGAGGAGTCGATTAAGCCCTTACCGTCTGTCCATCTGTCCGTGTGTTAGTTGAAATAAACTTTTAGAAGAATCTATATGTTCCTCAGATCTGTGTATGGTATCTTTTGGAAATATCCAGGAATGAATCGCTATTGAAATTCAGCAAAATCGCCCCATAACTTTCTGAGATATGAGCAAAAAACCACGACCACCTCATTTTTTCCACAATTACAACAACATACATATATACTGTTTAGAGTAAACGTGGCATCGAATCCCGGCTGAGCCAAAAAAAATTTTGTTTTATTTTATATATTTTTATTATTTTTAATTTTTTTTTTTTTGTTTTTAATACATTTTTTTCTTCCTTTTTAATTATTTATTTTTTTTGGAAACATACATACGTAAACCCAATTTATAATTCTGTAATGGGATGTTTTGTATATGTTTGTACGTATTTCATGTGAGATGAATGGTGATACAAACAATCGTTTTTGAATGACTACACGTTGTGAAGTATATATGTATAAGATTCGGCACGTCCGAATATAGCACTGTTACTTGTTTATTGTTGCTTTTATTTGGCGTTGTATTAAAAACTACATGGTCTTGTTTGTATTTTTAAATAGTTGCGCGAGAAAAAGTAATCTATGTAAACATAAATAATATTTGATAACTCAGTCAGCACTAATCAAAAGAGTAAAGTAGATCAGCTGCGTTGTCAACACCATCTGATGTACACTCCACATCAGCCATTGATTTGTTTGAACAACGAACAATTTTTTGTGAGCACATGAATTTGCCTGCTGTTTTCAATGTTTTGTTCTTATTCAAACATAGTGGTCAGAACATTTGTTCGAACAACGATATCTGATATTAAAAGGCATTTTGAATGTGAAAGAAACAGACGACACATAAAATGATCAACCAAATACACTTTATACGTTTTTCCATATCAAAGAACATAAACAATATTTTAACAATATTGTTACGTTTATACCTTTTATAAACGTTGGCTTATTTCCTTTAAATAAGCTTTGAGTTCTTTTATTGAAAATTAATTAATTTTAAATAAATTACAATACCTAAATCAACGGAAAAATATATCACAATTTTTTTTGGTAAAAAATGCCATGTATGAAATTGAATTTGTGGAGATTTTAAATCAATCCTGAGAGTAAAAAAATTGTGTATCTGTTGTGCAAATTTGTGTGACATTACTTTGCACTGATTTTTAGTTGTGCATATTTGCTCAAGTGATGCAAATTGCAATTTAATAGAATTTGTTTTTGTAGTCGTGCACAAGTTAAATTGTTTGCTAGACTTGCAAGGGTAGTTTGCATCAAAGAGTGAGTTCCGCTATTGTTTTGTAGCACTTTACTTATTTCACTTATGGCTATACACTTTTATTATCAAACTCACTTTGATACGCGCTTTACAAGCTCTACTGATATACTGATCATGTTAGCTGTGTTGTTCGGCTATTTATTTTATTTATATGTAGTGGCGTTCGGCAGGAATAATAAAAGTGCCTAAAAGTATGCTGCACATAATAACTCACATCATGTTCGAACAACCAGCGAAATAAACTAATACAAATAAAGCTACAGTAACTTAAACTACTACAACTAAAATAAATTATAATGTAAATTAAGCTATTTAAAAATAAATCTGTAACAATATTTTCATTCTTGTATGTATTTTTAGAGTAAAACATAAACCCACTCTAATGGTAGCATTATTGTAACATTTTTGTCAGAAAGGAAACACCATAAGTGTGATATATTAAATTTAAATCGTCGATTTTGTTTTTCTCGCATACAATTAGAAAAAATATTTCCGGGGTGCAACGCCACTGTTTGGGGACTGAAAATTTTAATATTGTACTATGACAATAGCAAAGTTGAACCAAATACGTATTAAGTTTATTAATATTTTAAATAAAAATTAATCATGTTAACAACAAAAGTAGCGGAAACGAAACTAATAAGAACTTTACAAAGATTTTTACTGATGTATTGCATGTTAAAAAAATATATTAATATATATAAAGCTTTCATCAAATTTCCAGTGTTTCTCTTTGTTATATTTTTAATACATTAATTAAAATCATGGTGTATATTTATGAATGTTCTGGAGTTTGATTTTAAGAAATATTTAAATTTTAATAAAGATAATATAGTATTAGGGCCGTATTCATAAAAAATATTTTAGGTTTATTAAAGGCTTATTTGACAGATGTGGTAGAGAAATTTGTCAAATAAGCCTTCAATAAGCCTAAAATATTTTTTATGAATACGGCCCTTAAAGTCTACTTTTCAATATACATAGTTTTTTTTAAATCACTTTTTGCACCCCTTAAAAATTTAACAATACCGAAAATACTTTCCTGACTATTACACAAACTCAAACTATATATTTGTGGCTTGGAGCTAAAAGGGCCAATGTCGCTTTTTTGCTCCTTTGAGTTAATCATTGCATTAGATTTGTTTTCTTGCTCTATTTCATTATGGTAAAACAGCTGAAGTCATACTTAACCCAGAACAGCTTCATAAATAAAATGCCAATGGCCAATGTCACTATGGAAGCACCTATAAAAGTTAAAGTTCAATTCCAATTTTCTCAAAAGTAAATATTTTGACATTGGCCCTTTTAGCTCCAAGCCACAAAAAGTGAAACTGTGTCTGTGTGTGTGTAAGCTGTAGACTCTGAAACCGCCAATCAGACTCAACCCTTGACAAGTTTTTGTACACATTCCAGGAAGTGTTTATGGGTGGTAAAAAGTGGGCAGTGCCACGCCCATAAAGAAGAATTATAATTTTTAGCTCTTGCACTTGACCGATTTTTCTGAAACTTTGCACACATTTTGAGCACTATATTATTTCGTCATTAGAAAAGTGGGCAGTGCCACCCCGATTAAAAATAAGTTATTATTTTCAGCTATTTCCACGCATTTCAATGGTTCCCACCGATTTGCCTTTCAACTTCAAGCGACTACAGTTTCCAGTTCGCCTTGCCTTCGCTATCACCATCAACAAAGCACAAGGACAATCTCTGCGTGTTGCAGGATTAAATTTGGAAAATCGATGCTTTTCACATGACCAGCTGTACTTCGCATACTCCAGAATGGGAACACCAAAAAATTTTTTCATTTTCACAGCAAATGGAAAAACCAAAAATATTGTATACTCACTTGCAATACAATTGAAGTCAATAAAATATTATTTTTAATATTATTTTTTTTAGGATATTCAATTAAAATTCAGAATGCATTTTTAATTATAAAGAGCGTATTAACGCGCGCCGGTATAAGCTATATACTAACACATGTATGAAAAGATTTATAATATTTATTTTTCAAATAAACATAAAGAATAATATTGATACAATATTAAAACAATAATTTTATAAAAAATAAACAAAAATTATTTTTTTTTAAATTGTCTTCAAAGTTTGTGTATGAAATATTATTGGTAGCTCTAAAATTATTAAAAACAAGTAAGAGCACTATATTCGGCTGTGCCGAATCTTTTATACCTACCACCAATTTTCCGTACTTTTATAGCTAGTGTTTTTTTCCCCAATTTTTTGTTTACCGGGAATGTGAGATTTATTTTTTAATTTAACGGGATCCCTAAGCAAAACAAATAAAAAGTAAATTAATTTTTAATTAATAAAAAACTTTTTATAAAAAGGCATAAAATAGTTTATAATGTTAAAGAAACACTTCAAAATTATAAAAATTAATAAAGAAACTTGAATTTAAAATATAAATTGAGTAAAAATATTTTTTATTAAAAAAAATTTAATTATCTAGACACGAGATCAAATATGAGCACAAAAACAAAAATACAGGTAATTCAGCTATGAGATTAAAAATAAAATCATTAGTTTCAAAACCATGTATAATTAAAAAAATATAACGTAAAAATTTTTAACGACTTAGAAAATAATCTTTTAATATGCCCAAAGGGTTTATTGACTGGTCGGAAAGTCTATTTCTGATTTTATTAACAAATTGCCCTGTTACAGAAAACATTAGTTCACTTTATATCGATGTTGAAGTTGAAAAAGAAGTTTTTTTTTAGATTACTCCACCAGGGGTTAACCGGGGAAACTCTCGAAGCCAGATAAAAAGGACGGCCTGATTGCCCTTAAGAGATAATAAAAATGACGCGCGAGCTCTTGACCCGACTAGAGCTAAATCACGACTCAAAAAGAAATGTTACAATAAAAACATCTGCTTTCAAATCTTACCCACCTTTTTCATTTCCCGCGATCCTGAAAAATAATCCCGGGAAATCGGGAAGATTATTTATTCTTCCAAAATCTTTATTCATAGAGAAATTATATGAATTTGAGATAAAGTCTTATATGATAGGTGGGCGTAAAAATGGGCGTGTAACATTTATTTTCCGTAAGTACAAAGCCTTTGACCAAAAAGCAATGATATCAAAATTTCAGAATAATACATCTAATTTTGCCAGTTTTATAACGTTTCAAATCTTGAATATACCGAAAAATTAACTGCACGGTAAAAATTTTCGTACGTTTTGATCTATAACTCCTTTCCTTATTCGTAGATTTTGGCACTTTTGAAGAAAAATATTTTTTTTACTCAGGAAATATACGTTCGAAATTTCATGACTCTATGTTAATGCATTTGGACACAATTCCATTTTATTCGGTGTTTGAAGGACACGATTTTTTTTACCTACTCTGGCTTTACGGACTATAATTCTCTTCCTAATATTCCGATTAAGCCCATTTTCAATACCAAACAAACCTTGTGTATAAGAAATATTCTGGAAAAATTTTACATACCTAGCTTTTTTGGTCTGACCTCTATCTTGCTTCCAACAGACGGAAGGACATACCTAGATCATGATAAAATAAAACCCCTATTCAGAGTATATATACTTATTGGGGTCTAAAATGGACATTTCGATGTGTTACAAACGGAATGACAAAATGAATACACCCCCGCCATTTTTTTGTTGGCTGGTATAATAAATATTGATAAGGAATATAAAGGATGGTTTAATTTTAAGGGCCGATATTGAATATGAACTACACCAAGACGTCAAATTTTTTTTCTGCATTTCATTTGACATTTTTCATTTTCAATCTAACTCTATTTGAACCATTGAAAGATACACAATCGAGCAACGCGTTAAAACTATTCAGGCTTATTATAAAAATGAGCGTTCAAATCAAAATGCATTTCGCGTACTTCGTGATTCTTTTTGTCAACATAATCGTTCAAATTCGTCCACAATCGGGAGAATTGTAAAAAATATTTAAATTTCAGCAAAACAGGTCTGTATGAAATGTGAAAACATCTGTGAATGCCATCTTAGTTCGTTGAATGGGAAACATTGCTGTTTTTCGCGATAATATGGCAAAAGAGCAGTCAACCTCGACTCATCATCGTACCCAACAATTAAAGATCAACATCGTCATTGGAAATTTGGACCATCTATGGAGGTGTGTTGCCGAAGTCGCGTTGGCTTTTTAACCGATATTTCATTCAAATACAAATATTATCATTATAAAAAGAAATGATAATAATTTCCTAAATAATTTGTGTTTTATTCAAAATCACCATTGGCCCTTAAAATTTAACCACCCTTTACTAAAGAATATAAGATAGGTAAAAATATAATTTCGGTAAAAAATTTATTTTAAATAGTCAAATACATATTTTAAATCTACTGATGCACTTTTTTTTTTTAAATATTTTTAAATCTTTAACCTCTTAAGACTGAGAGTACACCTAATATAAAGTTGGGCACAAATCATTACTCTAGTTAATTTTTGTAAACAACCTCGGTCATTTTTGTTTTCACAAACCCCTATAAAATTCCCATGGTACAATCATCAGGTAGCCTCAGTTCTGCAACAACAAAATTCTACATGTATTTTATTGTTGGAAAACGACGAATAAAATGTCAGAAAGCAAATGTGTGTGCGTGGTTTTTTTGGCGGTAGAATATATACGTACACAATATATACACACACATAAACAAAATTTGACATTTTAGTTAAACCTTAAGCTACCATGAAAATTCCTTTGTCGTTTGTGCAAAAAATAAAAAAGAATGTTACCCAAAATGTTAGTAGAGTCATCTAGTGTTCTACGTGATATTTAACAAAGACATGTCCTCATTGTTTGCAAAAAAAAGTAGTGGCGCCATCTAGGTTTCAATAGATGGTGCCGTCTGCAATGTGTAAATGCTAATGAGTATGACTAATATATTTTTATAAAAATTTAAAAAAAAAGTGGACGTGGCACATTTATTTTCCGTTATAACAAAGTCTTTGACCAAAAAGCAATGTTTGCAAAATTTCAGAATCGTACATATAGTTTTGTCAGTTTTATTACGTTTTAAATTTAAAATATTCACTGTGCGGTATAAATTTTCGTACATTTTGATCTATAACTCTTTTCCTAATGCATAGATTTAAGCGATTTTAGGGAAAAATATTCTTTTTACTCGAGACTTTACGTTAATGCATTTGGACACAATTGTAGTGTACCTCACAAGTGTCTACTGCACACACATTGCCCACTCTGAAATTCATACATACGACCCAAATTAGAGTAGGGTATGCAATAGATCAAATAACTGTATTTATTAATTACCTCATATTCACTAGAATGTAGGTCAAGTAATATAGGAATGCATGGAAATGAATACAATGAGAATGCATTCAAACCACATTGAGTGTTTTAATATAAATGAGTACATTTACAAATACCAACATTCTGATTGGCTAATACAATTACAGGGAGAGTGAATTTTGATATATTAATGGTACTGATAAAGACAGATAGAAATTTATCAATAAGTATAATAAGTTAGAAAGGCTAAGAATTAATTTTAAACTTAGTATATAAGAACCGATAAAATTAAATAAAGATAGACTTAAAGTTATAATACTAATTCGGCAACAACTTGCCTCGTGTTTTTAATTGAAGTCTCAACAATAATTCGGCAGTTCCTTTGAACGCCTTACAAATCAGCTGAAACCCTGACAGCTAGTAAAAATAACCAAGGGCTATAGGGAACTTACACTACACAACATAAGAAAAACCATTACATGGCGATCCTGCCAAATCTTCCAAATCTGCAAAATTTTCCAAATCCTGCCAAATCTTCCAAATCTGCTAAATTTTCCAAATCCTGCCAAATCTTCTAAATCTGCCAAATTTTATAAATCTGCCAAATCTTCCAAATCTGTCAAATCTGACAATTGGCAAACATTAATATCAAATAATAATATCAAATGTCCATGGAAATAGATGACATATTTGCATGTTGGTTGCACGTTTGCGTACGTAGAAAGCAAACCAAAAGAAGAGTAGAAGCCTGAACCAACAGGTTATGCAGCAACTCCTTACGAACCACAATAGCAGCTTATATATAAATTTTTCAATATGACGTGGTGGAAAAACATTCTAAAGGCTATCCCACTAGTTTTTGCAGGATACGAAGTAGGGAAGAATGAAAATCGGGAAGATGAACGGACCAATCAACAGATGATAGAATATATGAACACTATAAGAACACAAAATGAACATAAAGAAGAGGGTTTAGACATTTTTGAAATAACAATGATAGTCACATTAGCTTTATTAGTAATTGCCTACATCATAAGACTAATGTATGCAATAATTAATAACAGGAAGTAAAAAAAAAATATATATATATTTAAATATATACAAAACATACATATATATATATGTACATATATGAAAATGTAAAATAAAAATAGAAATATATAAAAATAAACATAATTTAAAAGAATAATTGTTCCCAATAAACGTAAAATACAGTAAAGAAAAACTATTACATTATAATAAAAACAAATATTTTCGCTGCACAATTAATTATAATTAATAATTATAATTATATATATATGATAATTATCAATGTTGTCCAAAAATAATAAAAATTATTGTAATTATTACTGTAATCACATTAATATATAAGTTTATTAATAATTGTAAAAACACAAAAGTAATTCATAAATTTTAACAACTATATTAATTAGAATATTTAAAAATAAACATTACAATGGTTAGACCAAAAAACCCGTTGGAAAAGAACATTATAAGGAATAGGGAACAAACAGAGGAAGAGAAACTGCAATTTTGGAAAAAATTTTACGATTGTATAGGGATGAAGAAAATTCCCACATTGGATAGTATTAATAGTGGAATTGACATAGAAGAAGAAACTGTTAGAATGATAAGAAAATTTTCAAAATAATCGGTAGAATAAAATACATGTTAGGAATAATAATAACTAATATTAAATTTATTTTATGTATTTTAAGAAATACGTACTAGAACATAAGATTGATGATGCTATAACAGATGCTTAGCAAATCAGAATTAATGAAAATATTCAGAAAATATCAAGATGTATTTCATTTAGAGAATGAAAAATTGACTGTAAACAATTTTTATAAACAAAACATTACAACTTCAGATGACACTCCGGTGTATATAAAAAACTACAGACTACCACACTCACAAACGGACATAATAAATGAACAGGTACAAAATATGCTAAACGACGATATAATAGAACCATCAGTTAGCCCCTACAATGCTCCACTTCTTTTGGTACCCAAGAAGAATGTGGAAGACAAACGGAAATGGAGACTAGTAGTAGACTTTAGAAAGTTGGAAGGATTGGAGGGAATTTTGACAATTACACTAGGAATAACAATGACTTCCATAACAGTAGAAATGACAAATACGATTCGGACAATGACAGCGACAACACAAATTCGTCTGCAAACGACAATTACGACCATGATTCTGCAAATGCAGACGAAAGCATTTAACACATTGGAAATTACGATACCTCCTCAGACAGAAATTGTACAACCATTGAAACTAAACCTCACTGAAGATTACGTAATACTTAATAATGAATTAAAAAGCGATATTTTTTTTTTGAAGTAACTCTATAGCACGAGAAACGAAATGACACATATTGAAATTTTAAGACACAATAGGTAAGACACAAATTTTACAGGGCATTAGAATACACACTGACCCACTAAGAAATTATAACGTATTAAATTACACAAACATAAACAGTGACGAACGTTGTGAACAAATTATGAATGAATTGCAATTAGATAGAACTGATGAATATGCTAAATCAGAATTAATGAGAATATTTAGGAAATATAAAGAATGGAAATAACCTCAGACGTACTAAAACAAATGATACCGTTCGAAAATGATGAAAATGAAAAGAAAATACTAATAACTACAAGGGCGATGACAAAGAAAAATGAAAATAAGAATAAAGAGGCAAATAAGATTGATGAAGGTAAAGAAATAAATATGAATACAGAGCTCGCGAATAGAAGTAATATGGGAAGATGTATCTCTCAGGAGTCTGATCAACTTCTAATATGGGAATGCACATCCATAAATGACGTAAAGAATATAAGGAAATTACAATTTAATAAGTTTGAAAATATAGAAGAAGTCGACATAAAAATTGAGGATAATATTGTGCACATAGGACGTGATGATAATTCATCGAAACAAGATTCGATTATGAAGAAATCACGTACCAAAAATGATAATTATATGAATGAAGGATGTAATGATAATTAATCGAAACAAGATTCGAATATGAAGAAGTTACATGCCAGAAACGTACAAGATGTTAGTAACATGTATGAAAGATTCAGCAATAACTCAGCGAAACTAGATTCGATTCTGAGGAAACTGATATCTAAAATGCGAAAGGAAAATATAAAGGAATTAGCGCTAGCAAAGAATGATAAAATATTTAAAATGTATACAATGAAAGATTTAAAAGAAGCATATGCAAAAATAAGAATAAACAACAAAAGTCCTCAACTTAAAATATTAATTTACAATGCCCCAACAAGAATAACAAATGATATTCTGAAATATAAACTCATCGATGAATTCCACAATGCCAAACACGCAGGCCACTTAGGAATAAGAAAGACGATAATTAAATTGAAACAACGGTACATATGGAAAAATATGAATAAAATGGTTAAACAATTTGTAAAATATTGTGACAAGTGTAACATGAATAAACAAACCAAGAACATTAGAGAACCACTTACGCTAACGAAAACCCCAAACGACAGTTTTGAAGTAATATCAATTGACACAGTAGGACCACTTCGTATTTCAAATGAATATCGATACATATTGACTATGCAGTGCGAACTAACGAAATTCGTTATTGCTCACCCAATGTCAACGAAAGATGCACTTACAACTGCAAAGACATTAGTAGAACAATTGATTTTAAAATACGGTAAATTTAAGGTACTCAAATCAGACAACGGAACTGAATTTAAAAACGAACTGATGCGTAACATATGTTCATTACTTGATACTAGACAAACATTTTCAACACCTTACCACCATGAGACAATAGGTTCGGTAGAGAGAAATCACAGGGTTCTCAATGAATTTTTGCTAACTACAGCAAATGATTATGAATGGGATAAGTGGATAAATTACTTTACTTTTGCCTACAACACGGCACCCCACATAGACACTGGTTACACGCCATTTGAACTAGTATATGGTAAACTACCATATTTACCATCGGAAATTAGTAATTATGAAAAAACTAAAATATACAATTATGAAAATTACGCGAAAGAATTGAAACAAAGGCTACAGTATTCTTTAAATAGGGCTAAAGAGCTTACAACGAGAATAAAAGAAAAAAGAGTAATAGAAAACAGATATACCAATAAACTAAATTTGAATATAGGAGATTTAGTTTTAATAAAAGTAGAGAATAGAAAGAAGAACCAAAGCCCATACAAAGGCCCATACAAGATAATTAGGAATAACGGTGTAAATACAATAATAGATTACAATGGAATAGAGAAAGAATTTCATAACAATCAATTAAAACCATACATAGCAATAACAAATAATGAATAAGTATACATAAGAACAAATTTTATAATTAAAACTTAAGCATTAATATATAAATCAAACAAAATAATATAAACTTTACATATAAAAATATATAGACATAAATAATCACTCTATAATAGTGTATAAATAAAATTGTAATAACCAATACTATGAATATATCAAGAAAAATTACTCCCCTAATTTTTCTCTTAGCGGTGAGGGTGTAGTGTACCTCACAAGTGTCTACTGCACACACATTGCCCACTCTGAAATTCATACATACGACCCAAATTAGAGTAGGGTATGCAATAGATCAAATAACTGTATTTATTAATTACCTCATATTCACTAGAATGTAGGTCAAGTAATATAGGAATGCATGGAAATGAATACAATGAGAATGCATTCAAACCACATTGAGTGTTTTAATATAAATGAGTACATTTACAAATACCAACATTCTGATTGGCTAATACAATTACAGGGAGAGTGAATTTTGATATATTAATGGTACTGATAAAGACAGATAGAAATTTATCAATAAGTATAATAAGTTAGAAAGGCTAAGAATTAATTTTAAACTTAGTATATAAGAACCGATAAAATTAAATAAAGATAGACTTAAAGTTATAATACTAATTCGGCAACAACTTGCCTCGTGTTTTTAATTGAAGTCTCAACAATAATTCGGCAGTTCCTTTGAACGCCTTACAAATCAGCTGAAACCCTGACAGCTAGTAAAAATAACCAAGGGCTATAGGGAACTTACACTACACAACATAAGAAAAACCATTACACAATTTCATTTTATTCGATGTTTGAAGGACACGGTTTTTTTTACCTACTCTTGCATTACGAGCTATAACTCACTTGCTAATATTCCGATTTAGCCCATTTTCAATACCAAATAAACCTTGTGTATAGGAAAGATTCTGTCAAAATTTGAGCAGCCTAGTTTTTTCTGTGCGACCTCTATCGTGCTTTTAACAGACGGACGGGCATAGCTAGATCGTCATCAAATCAAACTTCGATTCAGAATATATGTACTTTATGGGGTCTAAAATGGATATTTCGATGTGTTACAAACGCAATTACAAAATGAATATACCCCCACCATTTTTTTGGTGGCGAGTATAAAATAACGCTCATCAATGTACAATGTATCGCAATTATTGCGGCTCTACGCTTCGACGAGATTTTTAAAATGAAGTTTCAGTTTCCTGTGTAACGAATAAGAAATTTTTATGGTAGTTCTATACTTCATTAAAATTGTTATTTATAATACGAATACAGAAATTTCATGATAAACTTTCATGCAGGGTAAGGTATAAGTCGGCGACGGCTCTATTGCAGAAAATTATTTGTCGGCGGCGGTAAGCCGGCTGGAATCTAATCAACTTGGACCTCTTGTTCGTGGTTGCATCACTATTGCGTGAAAAATTTCAATCTTAAAATTGGTAACAAGATTTTTATATTAAAATTACGCCCTTCATCAAAAATAATTTATAATTTTTTATAGAAAATGGCTCTGAAATACTTTATGAATGGTTTGATTGCTATGCCAGTTGTTCGTGCGGATGATGAAGAAGAATTAGTTGATCCACAAGCATCATTAAGGGTAATATTTCGTAATGTTAATTTCTGGGAACAATTCTTGCTTTTATGAAACGGTTGAACAAGTTTACAGTCGAAGGTATAAAGACGGAGTGATATAGCTTGTTATTCTTGTTTAAAACAAAAGTTTTTGTACAGAGGTATATACTATAAATCATACGCAGAAACAATTTCCAAGTTCCACGGAACTAAAATTGATCCCCAAGATGAGCAAAAACTTCAGGTAAATGTTTATCCTGTGGAATAACAAGCTTTTGCGTATCATGTATGGTGCATTGCTGTAGAGTGCAAAACTTTGTTTTTATACGAATAAAAATATTTCATAGAGCGAGAATTAACCTTTGGTTTCTATATGTACTCATGTTATATGTTTGTAAATTTAGGAACAATGTCAATCTAAGGGAAACATTGAAGCTCTTTACAACAAATACCAAGCATGCAACGACCGTGTCAACAGCCGCTCTAAGACCACAGAAACTTGCATGGAAGAACTTTTTGACTATGTCACTGAACTGGATCATTGTGTTGCTCACAGTCTTTTCTCTAAATTAAAATAAACTAGTTGTTAGGCTATTAAAGTTAAAAAATAATTAGCTACAGTCAACCTGCTTAAATTCTTTATGCTAATGATTTAATCAAGGCCCAAATTATATCTAAACAGTAAAGTTGTAAAATTTTATAATTCGACAAATATTACTGTTATTGATATCCTAAATTTCTTAAGCAATAAATGTAATGCACATTTACGCGGACGTATTTTAGTGTGATTTTAAAATCTTGCTGCTAAATGCGTATAAGAAACGTAAAAGCTAAAGAAATTTGCTTCTATAAATTTCAACATTCATTCTGTCGGTCTCATGTAGAAAGGTCCTAACTTGATTATAATTTTACAGAAGTTAAAAACGTAACAAACTGTATTATCGTAATATAATTCTTTTTTAAAACTTATTTTTAATATTGCGTTAATTTTTTGTGTATTTGCGTGAAATGTATTGAAATCACTGAAAAACTTGATATCGTAAAATGTAAGAGTTTGGGCCTTTTTACATACGACCATCGATTTGCAGTTTAAAAACTGTTGTTAAAATTAACCAAAATCATACTTTTTAATTAACGATGTATTCTGTTAACAATAATCACAGTATTATTTTGCTTGGCACAGCAACAAAAGTAGAACAGCTGCATTGTCAACACTAAGGCGGATTCATACAGGTGAAATTATTAGCCCAGCTGATGGGGAGACTATGTCAAAATTGGTTGAATTCATGGTGTAATTACATAAGGTGATAGCGTAAAGGAGAGCGATTTTCGGCTCTCTTTTTTTATGTATGAAGTTTGACAATTTCCGGAGTTGAAATAATTTTTTTTAGTATGTAGTTTGACATACTCCAGAACACAAAAAAATAGTCAGCTGGGCTGGCACCGCCACCTGTAGAAGTGTTCCCTGGTTGAATTTGCCTTATTAATGCAGGGAAGGGAAATGTGATTTTGAAATCTGTATTAAACAATTAACTTAAGTGTACTTTTTTGATAATAAATGTGCTAAATTTATGTATATTTGTTGCTTTTGCTTCATTAATAATGCGTTTCAAACAATTATATCCTTTTTTAAATCAAATTTTATTATATTTAATATGTAAAAACAACTTTTCCATCCCTGATATACGAATTGGCCTTGACATAAAACATCACATGAAAAGTTGCTTTGTTGTATCAATTCGCCGTTGCATATACCTTATGGATATGCCTTGGTCAACACCACCTGATAATGAATTCGCCTTGATCAAACTCAAGGTATACTAACTCCAGGTTGACGCACCATGTATTTTATTGGTACAAAAAACTTCCTAAATGTTAAAATAAAACCTAAAACTGTTGATAAAAGTGGTAGCAAAATGTTAGTAAATAAAAATATTTATTATACATACACCAGTGAAACAAGCCAAGGCAAAATTTTCGGCGGCGGAGGCTGAGCAGTTTTTCAGCAGCGGCGGCTATAACAAATTGAAATCGGCGGCTCAAAATTTTAAAGTGACGTCACTAATAAATTTAAAGAAAAACCTAACGGTAATATTTTACTAAATTTTTCATCTCTGTTTCGAAGAAAAATTTCTTTTTGAGTCGACTGAAGCTAATCAAAACGGCGGCTTTCTTGAGCCGTTTTAAGCCGACGAAAATGGCGGCGGCGTGGACATTGAAAAAAATCTCGGCGGCGATGCGCCGTCGGCTCTGAGCCGGTCAACTCTTTTCACTGATATACACATCTACTAAAAAAAAGTTTGTAAACGAACAAAAAAAGGTAAACAAATTTGGTAATAGATATGCAAAAAAAAAAGCTCATTTGTGGACTTAAGTCTACCTGGAGTTAATACACTCTGCATCAACCTAAAGAAGGTTTCACACAGGTGAACATATTACCAGGGATGTCACCCCAAAAATAATTTTCCTACCAAATTTTCTCTAAAATAATTCTCAAATTTCCAAGTAAATATTCAATGATTAAAAACATGAAAAAAATATTTTAAAGTAAAAAAAGGAGATAAAAAATACTGCTAAAACTATACAATTTATCTAAATGAATATCTGTTTGCTACGAAATACTTATTACGATCAATTTGTATTTCAGATTTTAAAAGTGTTTTATAGTTTCCAACTACATATATTAGTTTTTGTATTCAAACAAAAGAGTCACAAAGTCTAACGGCCACATGCATAAAAAATAGTTATTTTATGGTTATAGTGTACAATAGTTATTAAAAGCTTTTTGTATTATAAACGTACAGTAATACTTTTATAGTTATTAATTGTTTGTAGTGATTTAATTACTATGTATGGCAACTCTTTTTATATATATAGTTATCATTTTCTTGTCAGTGGTGCTCATACTATGAGATTTACCCGGTTATCAAGTCAAGGTAAATCTATATTAATAAAAGTGATACTCTGTGTGTGTGTGTGTTAGCTATAGACTCTGAAACTGTAAAACCGATCGGGCTCAAACTTTGGTAAGTTGTTGTACACATACCAGGGAGTATTTATGGGTGAAAAAAAGTGGGCGGCGCCACGCCCATAAAAAATTACTTATCAGTTTTAGCTACTTGCACTTGACCGATTTTTCTGAAACTTTGCACCCATATCGAGCTGTCATGACTAAATAATTTCGTGATAAGAAAAGTGGGCGGGGCCACGCCCCTAAAAAAGTTTTAATGTTGAGGTACTTGCACTGAACCGATTTTTCTGAAACTGTACACACATATTAAGCTGTCGTGACTTTATAATTCCGTGATTAAGAAAGTGGGCGGGGCCACGCCCATAAAAAAGTAGTTATCAGTTTTAGCTACTTGCACTGGACCGAATTTTCTGAAATTTTGCAAACATTCTGAGCTATCATGACTTTACACTTTCGTCATTAGAAAAGTGGGCAGTGCCACGCCCATTAAAAAAAGGTATCATTTTGAGGTACTTGCACTGGACCGATTTTTCTGAAACTTTGCACACATATTGAGTTGTCACAACTATACAGTTTCGTATTTAGAAAAGTGCGCAGTGCCACGCCCATAAAAAAGGTATCATATTAAGTTACTTGCACTGGACCGATTTTTCTGACACTTTGCACACATATTGAGCTGTCATGACTATATAATTTAGTGATTAGAAAAGTGGGCAGGGCTAGGTTTATTAAAAAAGTTTTTAGCCTTGCACTTGATTTTCGATTAAAATTTAGAATGCGATTAAAATTCATGGAGGGGCGTAGCAACGCGCGCCGGGCTTTTCTAGTTTTTTTTTATAAAAATGAAGCACAAAAAGAACGTCGAAAAAATTAATGTATATAACTTTTGTATAAAAAAAAGTTTGAGCGAAAACACATGCATATTAATTTAATTTTTTTAGAAAAAACTGTTGTAAATTTCACCATTTTAAGATTATCCTTTAGTTTACTTCATTAAGTCAATTGAATACTATGAATTCACACCTAAAGTTATTTACAACAGAGCTTTCACACATTCAATTTTAAGAACATTTGTTGATAAAAATGTTTTTACTTTATGCTTTTAACTTAAAAATATCATATTGTACCAAAACTTGAAAAGATTAAATAGACTAACAAACCTACCTAGTTGCACTTAACTTACGGTCCACACCAGCCATCGATTTGTATGAAAAATTAAAATCGCTGCTGTCGATGTTTTGTTCAAACAGCGTTATCAGAACATATGTTTGAACAATGATGTCTGACATTAAAAGGCATTTTGATTATGAAATAAAGAGACTACACATAAAAAAGCAACAAAATACACTCTATACGTTTTCTCCATATCAAAGAACATAAACAATTTTTTGACAGTTGCTCTGCCCACGTTTTGTTCTTGTCTGAACAAATCGATGGCTCGTGTAGACGTGAAGTAAATTAAAACAAATTACAATGTTTGGTCCGATCAGACCAAGCTGGCATCGCTGTTTATCAGCCCAGCCAAGCCGAATTCTTATTCCCCTTTCTGATTAGGCAAGTCTCTTGCGCAAAATAGTTTTTTATTTTCTTCAGACACAGCAATTAACTTGCCCAAGTTTCGTTTTCTTTTACTTATTATACCCTTCACACAGCGAATAAGGGTATATATAGGTTTGTCATTTCGTGTGAAATTTCTACAATTTTCATTTCTGACCCCATAAAGTATATAATTTCTGAGAGCTTATGAATAGAGGAATCGATTTAGCTCTGTAAGACTGTCCGTCTGTCCGTGAGTATATTGAAATCAATTTTTTGAAGCCCTCTGACATAGCCTGGACCTGGTAATAAAATATCAGAAATTTTCGGGAGAACATCGTTATTGAAAATCAGAAACATCGGTACATAAACAACTGAGACGTGATCAAAAAACCACAACCACCTCGTTTTTTTTCACAACGACAACATACAACACATTCATACAAACGTGATATACTAGTTAGAGTGAACGTGGCATCGAATCCCAGCTGAGCCAAAATTTTTTTTTTTTAATTTTTATATTATTTATATTTGTATTGTTTTTTTTTTTATTTTTTTTAATCATCCATACGTAAACTCAATTTATAATGTATGTATGTATGTTTTTTTATGTATGTATGTACGTATTTTATATGAGATAAATGGTGAAATCAACAATTGTTATTGCATGACTACACGTTGTGAAGGGTATATAAGATACGGCACGGCCGAATATAGCACTCTTGTTTTATTTAATTTTTTGACATTTCTTATTTGTTTTTGGTTTCTCAATCAAAAACTTGCTTGTACTTGCCGAGTACAGGCAAGCGTGCACTCAAATATGAGAAATTGTCTTCTTCTTAACCCGACCTTACCCCTTTTTTCTATAAACACAAGATTAGAGCAAGTCTCTTACGCAAAAGACTTGTCTAATCTGAGAGGGGTGATACAGGCTCTTGATTAATTCATACAGGTGAAATTATCAGCCCAGCTGATGGGGAGGCATTATATCAGAATTTGTTAAATTCGCCTTGATTTCATGAATTAGAGCAGAGATGGTAAAGGGTATAAAAAGTTACAATATAAACTCTCTCTCTCTCTCTCTCTCTCTGCGCTATCACATTACGTGATTACACCATGTAGCAAGGCATATCCAGTTTAGGCCACAATCAGCGTTGACGTTTCGGTTACTTTTAGCCGAAATTGGTTACTTTTTTTTCTGTTGTGTAGATGTGTCCTTTTTTTTGATTTTGGTTACTTCTCACTAAAATTTTAATATGTATGTATATACATCATGCATTTGATATGCCGATTTTTCAAATCGCGCTTCAAAATATGTATGTTTTACATTGCAATGAAGTAGCAAGTATGCAAGAAAGTAGCCTATCAAGCTTGCAAAAACATAAAATTAAAAAAGATATACAACAGTTTTACATTGAACTTTTAAAGGAAATTCTTCGATTTTTTAAGAACAGATTTTAAAAATCTTGAGATAATTACACCAAATAAAGTTTTAAGTAGTTCAGAGATAAGTTTAGAACCTTTGTTATTATCATTCCCAAATTTAACAGGTGTATTATTTTAGACAGTGATATAAGTATTGTTGAGTTTTGGGATAAAGTGTCCAAACAGGGTACACTTATACAAGGTGGCAGTGCCAGCCCAGCTGACTATTTTTTTTGTGTTCTGCAGTATGTCAAACTACATATTTAAAAAAATGATTTCAACTCCGGAAATTGTCAAACTGCGTACATAAAAAAGAGAGACACAAATAGCTCTTCTTTACGCTATCACCTTATGTAATTACACCATGTGTCAAACATAAAAATGCAATGAACGAAAAATTTTTCGAAGAACTTATTTATTTTGTTCAAAACCTAATGTTTTGCCACAGAGTTCAGCTGCTGCAGAAAGAATTTTTTCACTGCTTAGTTTGATAAAAAACAAATTTAGCAATAAGCTTGAATTCTAAACAATTAACAATTTTATGCAATCAAAAGAATTGCGCAAGAAATGTCTACCAAAATTTTGTTTTAAAAACTTTTAAAATTTTATTTTTCTCAACATAGTATGAATTTTAAATTTGTCGATCTCTAAAAAATCGCTTTATGCATATATATTTTTAATTCTATTTAGTTTTTTTGCATCAAATATGAAATAAAATAAAAAAAACATATATAATAATATCAAAATAATATTTGATTTTGGTTATTTTTTTCCTCAATTGGTTACATTTTTAAGACCATTTGGTTATAAAATTTTTTTGGTTGTGTCAACACTGACCACAATACAAGTCGTACGACATTTCAAAAATTGGTGCAGAATGAACAAAGTAGAATAGTGTAAAATCAAATTGCAAGCAGTAAAATGAAACATAAGAGAAAATCGTTTTAAAAATAGAACATTTTATAAGATCATACGTGTATATTCATGTATTCGTTGGTAAACACATTAGAGGTATACAGCTAATCGTTGTTTTGTTTATGCATTTTTCTTTCCAAATGTCAAAATTTGTTTACCATTTTTTGTTCTTTTACATACCTTGTTTTTATTTACTAACATTTTGCTACTTGTATATATCAACTGTTTAAGTGTTTGCTTTGACATTTGGGAAGTTTCCTGTAGCAACAAAATACACGGTGCGTCTACCTGGAGTTAAAAAAACAACATGTATTAATTTTTGATTGTGTTACATAGAGTAGAAGACATTGGTTTGTTGCTTCTGTAGTTTTTCTAAAACTACAAACACCATAAATTGTTTTATTTATATAAAAGAAAAGGAATAGGTTAGGTTAGGTTGGTTAGGTTGAAAAGGAGGGGTATAAAAGCCCAAACCCATGACAGGTATGCACTTATGCCCAGTTGGCATGCTGTGCGCTCCATATGGAAATCGGAATTCCCAAACAAAAACCATAAACGGACTAGTTCAAGAACCCAGTCCCTTCAATGTAACGCCTTATGGATCTCCAGTTCAAGTTCCCCAGGTATTCCAAGTTCCAAGTATCCACTGTAAAATTTTCACGCCTAATATGCCCAAACGCAGGACAATGACAGAGGTAGTGTACAAAAGTCTCATCCTCTTCCTCGCATGCTCTACATGTTGTCCCCTCAGATAATCTCATGCGAGCTAGATGAGTTCTCAACTCCGTATGACCTGTAATTACACTGGTTAGTTTTCTAAGTGTAGGTCTACTTAGTCTCAGAATCTCCTTTGATTTCCCAAGATTTAGGTCACCCCATAGTGTTCTTATCACCTTACCGACATCACTGCTTTGCCATTTTCTGACATGTTCCTCCATCGCCCAATGTTTAAGTTCATCTTTAAATCGTTTAAGGGGTTTGGCGTTCTCCAAAGTTATAGTACTCAGAAGAGCTCCTATTTTGGATAATTTGTCGGCTTTTTCGTTTCCGATCAGCCCGTGATGGCTTGGTATCCATATTATCTCCAGATGTTCACAATTTGCATGTGAGTTTATCTCATTCTGCATTGCAAAACGTTCCGGGATTCAACTTTCTCCTTTCTCAATGTCCTTATCACTGATTGGCTATCCGTAAAGATACGAATCGGGGTTTCGCTATTCGTTTCCTTTATCCATTTAATTCCTTCCGTAATCGCCATGATTTCAGCCTGAAAAATAGTGTAGTGATCTGGTAGACGGAAGTATTTGCTTCTATTTCGGCTTATGTCGTATAAGCCCATTCCAATTTGGTCACCAATATTTGAACCGTCTGTATAAAGATCGATTCCATGGGTGTTTCCCATCTTGATTATCTCATCCCATTCTCCCTCTTCCGGTATTATGGTGATGCAGTTAGTATTCTCATATCTCATCGGGATTTTATCACATGTTAATTCCGTAACATTTTCCATCGGTAAGATATCCGTTATTCTTTGGTATCTGGTCTTATGTTCTCTGATAAGCCACTCATCTATTGCCATTAATCTTGTGGCAGCTAAGGCCGCTTCATATTTTACCTGTATCTCAATTGGCCAAATAGATAATATATTCTCAATGGCCATTGTCGATGTGGTCCTTATGGCGCCGCAAATACTAATGCAGCACTGTCTGTGAATCTTTTGAAGAGGTTTTATTTATATTCACCTTCTTCTCTAAGGATGTCCACCACACTAACGAAGCATACGTAATTGTAGGCCGCAGTACACTTGTATATAGCCAATGTGTCAGCCTTGGGCTTAAGCCCCATTTTGAGCCTATCACTCTTCTGCAGAGGGCCCATATTCTTTGAGCTTTTTCCACTTTACATTCAATGTGGTCCTTCCAGGATAGTCTCCAATCAAGTACTATTCCTAGGTATTTGACCTTCTTATCAATCTTAATTGTCTTATTCCGAAAGATGGGATAGCTATTCACCGGTATCTTCCTCTTTCTCGTAAACAAACAGATTTCAGTCTTTTCCGGGTTGACATTGAGCCCTCGCTCCTTTGCCCAGTTATAGGATATATTCAAAGCCTCCATTGCTCTCATACATAAATAATTTGGATTCGTCCCCCTGATCAGTATCGCAACATCATCTGCGTAACAGATAGGCTTGAATCCCTCGTTCGATAGAGTCCTCAGTAGACTATGTATGGTAGTTACCCATAATAATGGAGATAAAATACCTCCCTGCCGGGTTCCTCGACATAATTTGTCCCTTCTTCTTACTCCATTTGCCTCACAATTTATCCATCTGTTCCTTAACATATTGCTAATCCATGCAATTAAGACATGGCTTAACCCTAAGTTTTCCAAGGAACCGATAAGACTCGAGGTAATTACGTAATTGAAAGCTCCTTCTATGTCTATGAATACGCCCATGGTATACACACCCAGGTCAAAGGATCTTTCTATATGATAAACAACTTCCTTAAGAGCAGTCTCAGTAGATCTGCCCTTGATATAGGCGTGTTGTCCGAATTTCATTGAATCGCCTGGTAATCGTCTTCTGAACATTCCATCGACGATACGCTCCATGATTTTCAATAAGAATGATGTTAAGCTTATGGGTCTATAAGCTTTAGGATTTGCGTAATTTTCCTTCCCTGGTTTAGGTATGAAAACGACTCTCGCCTCCCTCCATTCCACAGGGGTATACGCATATTTTAGGCAAGCAGTAAAAATGTTCGCCAGCCTTATATCAATTAGGTCAATGCTTCTTTGTAGGAGAGCCGGAAAAATACCGTCCGGCCCTGGTGCCTTATATGGCAAGAAACTATTTACCGCCTCTCTGACCATCTTTGCGGTTATAATTATGAGCGTCGTGGCACTACGGTCATGGGGGTGTGGTATTTCTCCGTCATCCGCCATTTCCGTTTGGAAGTGTGCCTCTATCAGTATTCCTAGTGTCTCCTCCATCGTCTCTGACCTTTTCCCGTTCGAGTCAAAGAGGGTTTCCGGTTGGGTGTGGGTTTTCGATAGGAATTTCTTAATTCTAGAAACGTCATTCACGCTGTACACCTGATTACAGAAAAGCCTCCAGGATCTGCGTTTGGCGATTCTTATTGCTTTGTTGTATATTCTGAGCTTTTCACTGTATACTGATTGTTTCTTTCGATAGGCTCTTTTAAAATAGCCTTCGGGTTTTTTCCTGAGATTAATCAGTTCACCTGTCATCCAGGGCTTTTCTCTTGGGGTTCGTCTTTGTCGGAGTGGACAATGCTCCTCAAAAGTTTCCTTAAAATCGGCAGTCAGTCTTCCCACCATCGAATCTATCGTGTCCAGATTGACATCCGGTTCCGGATAAGTTTCGAGTTTATGTTGAAGACTTAACCTAAAATTTGGCCAGTATGTTCTGGCCTTATTTCTAAAAGTCACCGGTTCCGGTGGCGGATGAGTTAAGGTCATAAAAATATAGCGATGGTCCGAATAAGAGTTCATATCAGATAAGTGCCAATCGCAAACTTCATCAATCAAATTCTCTGAACATATAGTCACATCAATTATCTCTTCCCTAATTCTGTTAATAAATGAAGGTTTATTACCTAAGTTAAGGGTAAATAAGTTATTTGCATTTAGGAATTCCCATAGGGCGTCTCCTCTCTTGTTGCAGTTCGTGCTGCCCCAAAAGAGGTGATGCGAGTTCGCATCACAGCCTATTAAAATATTTCTACCTGTTCTCTTTGCCGATGTTATTATACTTCTTAAATCCGACGTTGGTGGTATTGTCGGAGCATCAGAAGGTTGGTACACCGATGCCAGCATTAAATTGCGTGAGCCATGTATTAAGGTAATGGCGTCCGCTGTAGATAAATCTGGGGAAAAAAGAAAATTTAATCCCTTATGACAAAGTATACAAGTTCTGGGTCGAGACCCAGTTTTAGCATAAAATAATTGGTAATCACACTCATTCAAGCCAGTGACTCTGTCTTTAACAGTCCAGGGTTCCTGTATGATAACTATGTGTATCTTACCTTTAGTTATATTTTCCATCAAAGCTTGTGTAGCCGTTCTGCTCCGATGGAGATTGATCCGCAAGAGCAGTATCATTGTTGTTCGGCTAAAAGAGATTCTTCTTGGGATTGAGTGATCTCCAACTCCTCCCTCTTCATTGGCACGGGGTCTTCATCTACTTTAGCCTCCTTTGCTTCGTTGTCGGGATCTTTCTTCTCCGTTGGATTATGTGTCCAACCAATGGGCGTCTTACCAACTTTGAAGAAAATAGTTGTACTGGCGAAGTACACTATTCTTCTCGAGGTAAGACATGGAGGGTTTATCCACCCCTGCTACTACCAGGGTGCCATCGTCAGTTTCCTCACGATGGAAAACCTCCCATTTGTCTACTTCCAGACCTCTATTTTTATTGCCAATGATTTTAAGCATGGCTTTGCTATCTAGTTTGCTGCCACAACCTTTAACGAAAAATATAACCTTGGCTAGGGATGGGATATCGGCCTATTTCACCATGGCAAGTTTGCCACCCTCACACGGGGCTGGTATGCCTCCCACTAGGTCTTTCATAATATGTGCGCAGGTGTCTGACTCTAATTGTAGGAACAGTACCTCCCTGGCGAACCTACAGATCTCTATATGGATTTGTGGAGCATTATCATCTGCTTCCAGGACATACTGCACAATCCTCTCATTTATGGCATTTTCTAATTCTTTCTGATGTGCCATTGGAATTTTACCCGATGTGCTATTGGAATCGATAACAGCGTAGCATAGCTCCTCTGTCATCTTCCTTCTGGCCACTTTCGCATACGTGGGTTGCTCCTTAGCCGATTTTTCTTCCGGCTTTTTTTTACGTGAAAGTGGGGTTTTTCCGGCTGTTCCATCATCACCTGTATTTTTAGCTACCACTTTCGCCTGTTTGGAGGTTGAAGCTATTGGTTCATTTCCTTCTCCTTTCAGATTGGCCGGAGGGTCTTCTTTCGGGAGTTGGGAAATGTTAACCGTTTTACTTCCCTGCTGGTAACTTTTTTTCTTTTTAGTATTGCCAACGATGTTCTGTTCCTCTGGAGATCGAACCCTCTTACCCTTTTCGGTATAAATGGGTGTAGATGAGTCTTTCTATTTAAGGACATCCCGCTGACCTTTCTTATTTACTCTCTGTTTCTTTTTGGCAGTCTTCCTTTGCTGCGCTCCGGAGAGAGTTCTTATTTTATCTGTGGTGAGTTTGGCAATGCTTGTACTTACTTCCTCAACCATTTTGTCTACCTCAGAGGTATCCTTTGTGCATAACATCGTAGTGTCAGCATCTTCTATATTTGAGTCAGAGGTTTTGGAGTCCTCGCCTGTCTTGTGTGGCTGGGGATGCTTAAAGCTCACCCTTGGATCCGATCCCTCGTTCTCTATTCTTCTTGATAGTTTATCAATAACGGAAGCCAAGTTACCCACCTCCGAAATTGTTTCCTTACAGGCATTTGATGACGACGACTCGGGGCCTGCTTGCTCACCACCATTAGCCGCCGGTACTGAGTTTATTAGGCTCTGCACCGTAACTATTAATTCTTTTTTATTTTGATTCATATTTGGTTTAATTTGGGAACCACCCTATCTCATTTTTATTTGGTCCGCGAGGAGTTCTAGGAACCTCTAGGGTCTGAGGTAGTGTACGGGATCTGATCACTACATAATGCGACAAAACTCTACTCATTTAGATGGGTAGGTCTTTCCCACTCTATAAAGTGCTCAGGCCCCCCACATTATCATTATATATATTAGTCATTATATATTAGGTTTAAAATTTTAAATATACCAAAAAATACACTGCGGTATAAAATTTTGTACATTTTGATCTATAACTCATTTCTTAACGCATAGATTTAAGCAATTTTCATGGGAAAATATTGTTTTTGCTCGGGAAATACAAATTCGAAGTTTTATGGCTCTGCGTAAATGCGTTGGACACAATTGCATTTTATTCGATGTTGGAAGGACACGGTTTTTTTTACCAACTTTTGCATTACGAGATCTAACTCTCTTCCTAATATTCCAATTTAGCCCATTCTCAATACCAAACAAACCTTGTGTATAAGAAAAATTTTGGCAAATTTGAACCCCTAAGCTTTTTCGGTCCGATCTCAATCATGCTTTCAACAAACGGATGGACATAGCTAGATCATCGTAAAATGAAACTCCGATTCAGAATATATATACTTTATGGGGTCTAATATGGATATTTCGATGTGTTACAAACGGAATAACAAAATGAATATACCACTACCCTACTTTACCCATATTTTCTTTTGAACTTGCTTTTATGATCACACACGACAATTTCTTTGGCAATTTTTCTGTTTTGTTTGGCTTTTATTTTTTTACAATTTGACATTTGTGTTTAAGCCGTAAATTGCAATATAATATAATAATATAATAATATAATAATAATAATAATAATAATAATAATAATAATATTTATTTGGTTGTTGGGTTTAAGCTGGTTTATATGCATTTCCCTGGTGCTTATGCCAGATCATCAGTAAACCTTTACCCAAATTCTTGAAAAAGTTTAAAATTTTTATAAGTTATATTTTTAAATAAAAGGTAAAAAAAGGGTAAAGGTTTACTGATGATCTCGCATAAGCACCAGTAAAATGCATATAAACCTACTTAAACCCAACAACCAAATAAATATAATTGAAAAATTATGGGAGCATATCCCAAAAAAATTTTGTAAATTAATAATAATAATAATAATAATAATAATAATAATATATATTGTTCATGATATCACTTTGTTTTGTTTGCCACTGTATATAAAATTACCGTTCATTTAAATTCCCTTTTTTTTGTACTCAATAATATTTTTTATATGTACATATCGAGCAGTATAGTTTCATTTCAAAATTCGAACATTTAACATCAAATATAGAGAACAAAGTGAACACAACTAACAAAATTAGTGACAAAATTATAAACGTATAAATTATAAATAAAATTAAAAGTAAAACAACCAAAAAGTGAATAAAATAAAACTGAATAAGATTTAATTAAAACTAAAATTAAAATAAATAAAAAGAGTTTTATTTATACAAAAACAAAAGAACCAGACCCACAAACACACAACAACAAACAATTTTGTCACTTCGAACCAGTACCCATGTTCTGTAACTTTAGTGAGAACTTCTCGCATCGAAAAGTCATGAAACAAAATATCCCACCGTTTCTCGATGTGTGAGAAAAAAGTGTATCTGTAAATCATGGCGAAAAATACCATTTATGATTACGTTGTTACGTTAGAGCTATCAAAAATTATACTTAATTATAAGAAGAAGAAGAAGAAAAAAAATAAACTTTAGAAGTGCGGAAATAATAATAAAATAAAATTTAGAAAATAAAAGTGTTTAAAAAAATAAGTGCAGAAGAAAGAAATAAAATGTACAATGCAGCTTTAGTTAGAGCGGTTGGGGATGATGAAAGGAATATGTTGCGGATTCATCGCAAAAGGTTGTGCGATTCAACAGACTCTTTTGAAATGCCGGAGAATTGATTTAAGGAACTATGTATATCGCTTAAGCAGATCATCAGCAATGGTTCTGCTTGAAGGCACCTTTTATGAGAAAAGGTGTAAGGAATACAAATTTGCCTTCACTTTCCAAGGCATTGGTAACATTGTTTCCTTTTGATGATAAACATAATGATGATGGTGGTGTACAAGGTCTATTAAATAAGGTCTGTTTAACTAATCAGCTGATCGTTTTTTGCTCCCCTATGTTTACTACTCGAAGTTGTCAAAATTTGTTTGCCTTTTTAGGGCGACATTTGTTTTTCAATTTTTCAATTTTATGATTGATAATTTTTTAACTTATGATTTATATTCAAAAGTGCAGTGAAAAAGTGCTGGACATGCTGGTAAAAGGCGTTTCTGTACCCAAGGACTGAGCCACACCAACAGCTCTAGCAGCCTTGCCATTACTTGGCTCACAGGCCAAGAAAATACAACGATTAGCTATTTTGCCTTCACGCACCATTTGTACAACACCAGCAGCGAAACGAGCATTTTTCTGGCCCAACATACCTTGTGAAACAGCACGCTTCTTCAAGACATCGTTTAGACTTCTATTTTATCCTTATCAGCCATATTTTTAGCAAATATTTACTATTAACACAATTTATTTTTGTTGTCTTGAAAAAATTGTTAAACAAAATGAAAACACAAAATTTAATAGGCGTTGGGCATATTCATACAGGTATATGCAACGGCGAATTTGCTGTGCTGCTCTGTCAAATACCTCATAAAAAATAATTTTTTATACATAGAGTTTGACAGTAACGTTTCCCATCAGATTGACTGATAATTTCACCTGGATGAATTTTTTGGTATTTTAGTCAGCTGTTTTTGACTACCTTAGAGTAATTTAACACTAACAAAATGCCCGTATATTTTTTTTGCTTTTTGTTTTTGTAGAGTTGCACAGACCTTGTTTAATAGACCTTGGTGGTGTATTTATGATTTTTGTTTAGGACACACGACATACAAATTAAACAATTTGGTTCAACAATAAACACTTTTTGTAAATATTTAAGGTCTAAATAAAAAAGGAATAAAAAAATTATAAAAATTATTTCGAAATTGAAATAAAAAAAAATAAATGAAAAGAATTTAGCAATTTTATTTAGTTAGTTAGTTTTTTTAAACTTTAAATGACTTTGATGATTGTAAAAATATAATCAATATAAAATAAAATCTATCTTTTTTAGAAATATAAAAACTTTTGTAAATTAAACAAAGATAGTTACCATAAATTATTTCCCGTAGTAAGAAAATTTATAACCTCAAATTTAAAGTAATTAATTTTTCATTTCCTAATTTCTTTCTTTTACATACATAAAAGTTTAAAGCACAAAAAAAAACATTATTTCAATTACAAAATATTTTAAAGAAGGTTCGATAGTTTAAACTCGATATCTAATTTTCCTTTTTGTTGCTTTGAAACCCGCATATTTTTCTTAACGATAACAAATTTATAATATTAATACATACATATGTATGCATTAATAAGAAAAAAAACATTTAAACTTTAAATTTTCCATGTTTTTGTCACTGATTTTTGACTTTTTATATTTTTTGGCTCAAAGTTTTTGCAATCTCGCGGTCTTTTTGTTTGTGACTTATTTTGACAGTTCAAAGTGAGAAATTCTCGCCTGAAAACTTTACAGAAACACTTTTTTTTATGGCTTACGAGTATTTTTCTTACGTGACAGGTATTTCTCGCATGAATAGTTACAGAAACAGTACAGTGAGAAAAAACAGCTGTTTGTTTCGATTTGTTGTATTTCTGTACCAATTTACATGTTTCAAGTGAAAAGTTTCTCGTAGCGAGAGTTACAGAACATGGGCACAGATATAGTGAAAATTAAAAAACTTAAAATTACAAAACAATAGTGCTAAAAAACAATACCAACAATTACATACATTTATAAAACAATTTAAACTACATATAATAGTGAAAATAAAAAAGTACAAAAATTTACAAAAACAATTAAAATAGTTTAAATAAATAAGTGTTACAAAATTAACAAAATTATCATCATTATCAACATCATCATCATCCAAATCATTTACGGTAACGGCTTGTAAATTCTTTGGCACAACAACAAAAATCCACAAGGTACAACAAGCAAGACCCAAAAAAGAAAAAAAAGACCCAACAACAACAACAGTAAGTACAAAATTATAATTTAATATACAACAAAAAATACAACCAAAAATTCTGCCGCAAACAACAAGACAGAATTGCAAAAAAAAAAAGGGTTACCATCGAACACATATTTTTAATTCACCGGGGAAAAATAAAAAACCCTCAAAATACAATTAATTAATAAATTAATTATAATTTTCGACACTTATTGTTGTAAAATCGCTAGCAGGGACTTTTTACAAAATGTTGACCCTATTATTTTGATTTTTTGACCCAAAAATGGCATGCGAAAAATTTGTAAATTGTACAAATGATCTTCTAGAGTTTGAAAGCGTTTACATCGAAAACGCGTCTGAAAACAACGTACATGGTCTAGAAGTACTGCGTGTTGAACTCGATTCAATATGGGCACAAGTCAAAAGATCCTATGAAGAGTGTAGGGACAAAAAACAAGATGCCGCTGAAAAACAATAGATAAAATTAAACTTCGTGAACGCTATCACACAGCTCTTAAAGCATACAAACATTGTTTAGGAATAATTAACTCAAATATTCAGATATTATCGACCCTAAATAGTGATCAAAATAAACAGGAGCGAATTTCAACGGTTAATTCTGAGTCGGTAGAAAATAATGATATTTCGTTTGTTAGACTACCACCATGTGACACAGATATATTTTTTGGAGATTTTGTAACATGGCCAACTTTCCGTGACCTTTTTTCAGCGCTATATATAAAAAATACTCGTCTTAGCAAAATTGAGAAATTGTTTCATTTGATACAAAAGACAGGAGGATATGCTAGAAAAATTATTTCAAATGCCCCATTAACCAATGAAGGTTTCGACATAGCCTGGAAAAATCTCGTCGATCAATACGAGAACAATCGGGTTCAAGTTAATGAACACTTAAAGATTTTGTTTGATCTTCCGAACGTTAGCGAAGAATCAGGCCAATCTATTCAACTATTACAACGGACAGTTAATGGATGTATTCAGGCGTTAAATGCCCTAGGTGTAGAAACTGACACTTGGGACCCTATTCTAGTATTTATTTGCTCAAAAAAGCTGCCTCGAACTCTTTTAAAAGAATTTGAAAATTCTCTTCAGGAAATTACAAAAGTTCCAACATGGGAACAATTCAACACATTTCTAACACACAAATCTAAGACTTTAGAGTCAATAGCGGCAATTACACAGTCAAATATCAAGCCTTACTCACAAAAAAAGGAAAATACCAAATCATTGGTTAAACAAAATCGTATAAACACTTTTCATACTCATACGACTCATATAGAAAATGGGTCAAAATATAAAAAACAATTTTCATCAGCTAGGGTACAGAAAAATGACACAAATCAAAAATGCCAACATTACAAAGAGTGTCACCATCTGCGATCATGCCCAAAATTTTTAGAACAAAATGTGAGTGATAGAATTCACATTGTAAGAGTCACTAATTCATGTTATAACTGTCTCTCTATAGACCACAGTGTCAGGGAATGTAAAAGCAGATTTAATTGCAGATTATGTAATCAAAGACACAATACTTTATTACATAAGGGTTCAGAAGCCCAATTTACAAATCAAAATAGTGTTGCAATTCGTCCCAGTACAAGCTCCGCAGCACGAATCAACAATATACAGTCCACACCCACATCAACTTCCAATAATTCTATCCCAAATATTACATCCTTGACCCTGCAAGAGAATAAACAACTTTGTCAATCTCCCACCGAGCGAGAAACATTGTTATTCACTGCTATTGTGCACATAGAAATAAGAGGCGAAAGATTTCAGGCAAGAGCAATCATCGACCCTGGATCTCAGTCAACCTTCATATCGGACAAATTGAAAAACCGATTAAATCTACCCACTAAACGAAATTTAGTTCATGTAACAGGTTTGAATCAAAACATTTCCGAAACTTCAAACAAAGCCTGTTTATTTAACCTTTGCTCAAGGGTAGATAAAAACTTTAAATTAGAAGTATGGGCTCCCGTACTTAAGACCCTACCATCTAATTTACCACCACAAACCTTAGATTTGCAACATTTCAATGAGACTGCTAAATTAGAACTTGCAGATCCTCAATTCAATAAAAGTAGACCCATCGACCTGCTAATAGGCCTCGATTTAGGCCCCTCAATCTATTGCATGGAAACACCGATGCGGTCTATTGGCTCCCTTTTGGCACAAAAAACAGTATTTGGCTGGATTGTGGGGGGACCAATTTCTACACCATCAAATACGAAATCAACGATTTCATTGCTTAACACATCGTCCCTTGACCACATCCTCACACGCTTTTGGGAGGTGGAGGAAACCCCAAAACAAATCTTGAGGTCAGATGAGGACACATTTTGCGAAAACAATTTCAAATCGACAACACGTAGAAACAATTCAGGAAGGTATATAGTTACCCTACCCTTTAAAAATGGCAAAGAGATAGGTATCTCTAGAAATATTGCCATGGCACAGTTTATGAGAATGGAGCGCATACTCACACAGAAACCCGACCTCAAAAAACAGTATGATGAGGTTATCTTAGAATATTTAGAGTTGGGACACATGAAAAAGATCTCCCCCTCGGATATAAATAAGGCACCCAATTATTATCTGCCGCATCACGCAATAATAAAACCAGAAAGGCTGACAACGAAACTTAGAGTAGTTTTCAACGCCTCTTGCCCGACGTCAAATAAGAATACCCTTAATGACATTTTATACCCAGGACCCATCCTTCAGCAAGATCTTGTTCTTCTGATATTAAAGTGGAGATTCTATCGTTTTGTTTACAACGCCGATGTAACAAAAATGTATCGTCAAATACTTATTGACCCAACTCAAACCCCCTACCAACGAATATTGTTTCGTAAATCTCCAAGTGATCCTATTGAGGATTATGAACTCCTAACTGTAACGTTTGGAGTTAATTGCGCACCATTTCTGGCCATAAGGACACTGCTTCAATTAGCCGAAGATGTCAAAACAACACACCCTCTCGCATCAACCATTTTACAACAAAATATGTATGTGGATGATTCTTTAGCTGGAGGACACACTTTGAACGATGCCATAAAATCTAAAAATGAACTAATAACCGTCTTAAAATCTGCAGGATTTGACCTGATGAAATGGACGTCAAATGATCCACAAGTAATTCAGGATTTACCAATTGAAAACCTCTTACCGCTCGATTGGCTAAATTTGTCAGAAAACGCCGGAACAAAGACTCTTGGGATAAAATGGAAAATTTCGTCAGACTCCTTTACATTCACTGCACCAGAAATCGAATTCAAAGAAATCTACACCAAAAGAGAAGTTTTATCTACAATTGCAAAATTCTTTGACCCTTGTGGATGGATAGCACCAGTAATTGTAGACGCGAAATTAATTATGCAAGAGATTTGGTTAGATAAAATCAACTGGGATGATATATTAAAGCCCATAGTTTGTCTCAAATGGAAAAAATTTGTAAAAAATTGTTCTGCCATCAATACCTTAAAAATTCCTCGTTGGATTCAATATACCCCAGATTGTCAAGTAGAAATTCACGGGTTTAGTGACGCGTCAGAAAAAGCATATTCTGCGGCTCTTTACGTCCCAATACAATCTGAAGACTCAACCATATATACATTTCTACTGGCTTCGAAAACACGCGTAGCCCCCATAAAACAGATTTCATTACCCCGTTTAGAGCTTTGTGGATCCGTCTTGCTGGCAAACCTTGCATCAGCAACCTTACCAAATCTTCCATATAGAAAAATCAACACATACTATTGGACTGATTCAACTATTGTGTTGGCCTGGCTAAAGAAACCACCTTGCACTTGGAATACCTTTGTCGGAAACCGTGTCTCTGAAATAGTAGATAAAATTGGAAACCAAAATTGGCAACATATTGACTCCAAAGAAAACCCAGCAGATATCGCCAGCCGAGGTTGCACTCCACAGGAGTTGGAAACTCACAATTTATGGTGGTTTGGACCATCCTGGCTTAAATTACCAAAAAATTTATGGCCGTCTCCGATTAAACCCGAAGAAACAAAAATAGAAGCAAAATCAGTTAAAACGTTTACAACCACGACATATGAAGATCCCTTAAATCGATTCTCAAACCTATCACGCGCTTACAGGGTACTCGCGTATGCGTTGCGATTTTGGAGAAATACAGGCCGTAATAGAACTCATCTTCGAATATCGTCGCCAGAAATAACAAAAGACGAAATGGAATCAGTTAAAAATCGTCTTATTGTCTTAACTCAACGAACTTACTTTCCCGAAGAGCATAGGCTTTTAAAAGCAAAACAAAACATAAACTCTAAAAGCAGTATCTTGTCGTAAAACCCCTTTATAGATCAAAATGGTATTATTCGAGCTAATGGTCGAATAGTTCAATCACCAGCATTGACTTACAACGAACGTCACCCAATATTGCTGCCTCATAGTTCCAAACTGTCACGTTTAATAGTTGAATTTACACATAAAATTACCATACACGGCGGTAATCAACTTATGACTCGAATCATCCGCACAGAATATTGGATATTTAAACTAAAACATTTGATAAAAAGCGTAATTCATCATTGCAAATCTTGTGTCCTATACAAAAAACATGCCCAAACCCAAATTATGGCGTCATTACCACCCGAACGTACAAATTTATCTAGACCATTTGCTACTACTGGCATAGATTACGCAGGACCCTTTGACATAAGAAACTTCACCGGAAGAGCCTGTCTTATCACAAAAGGATACGTCTGCATTTTTGTATGCTTCGCTACCAAAGCCATACATTTGGAAGCAGCAAGCGACCTATCGACCCAATCATTCTTAGCAGCCTTCTCACGCTTCATTGGAAGGCGTGGATGTCCAGCTCTCATTTACTCAGACAATGGGAAAAACTTCGTCGGAGCAGCAGAACTAATCAAAAAAGATCGTCTAGAATTTATTAAAACTCTTTAAAACAGATTAATTCAACAGTATAGTCATCAAAATATTGAGTGGAAATTCATCCCTCCTGGAGCCCCACACATGGGCGGACTTTGGGAAGCCGGTGTGAAGTCTTTCAAAACTCACTTGAAGAAAATAATGCCGAATTTGAAATTCACTTTTGAAGAGCTGTCTACAATTTTAACTCGAATAGAATCATGCCTAAACTCTAGACCCTTAAGTCCTGCTAGCGATGACCCAAACGATCTTAACCCATTGACCACTGGACATTTTCTTATTGGTACACCATTATTGACCCCAGCCGAACCTGATACAAGCAGTGAAAATCTAACTTTCATCAACCGCTGGAAACGTTTAAAGGTCATTCACCATTTATTTTGCCAAAGATGGAAGTCCGAGTACCTAACAGAACTACATCGTAGATATAAATGGAAGACTTCTAGAGATAACATAAAAATCAACGATCTGGTAGTAATAAAGAATGATAATTTACCACCCAATGAATAGCAAATGGGCCGTATTGGAAAAACATATTTAGGGTCTGACCAAAACGTTAGAGTTGTCGACGACCGTACTATTAACGGAAGTTATACCCGACCAATTACAAAAATTGTCTTATTACCACAAAACTGACAATCTCATTTATATCTTAATATATCTTCATATATCTTATACTTATAGAATGGCATCCAAAATTCATCAACAACGTCCAGCTGATTGGCAATGGTCATGTGGTTTATGTAAGAAGGACCATGCGTTGAAAACGTGTGTCAAATTTTTAAACGCCAGTGCTGACGAACGTTATGATGTAGTAAAGCTTCAACGTTACTGCCTCAACTGTCTTGCACGTTCACATCTTGTCGATAATTGTAGAAATGAATACGGCTGCAGAGTTTGCACCAAACGTCACAACACCCTTCTACATGATGCACCACAATTGAATAAACCACATGACCCGAAATCGTACGCAAAGCCAACCAAACAAACAAAATCACAAATGACCCAAACGACCCAAGATCATCAATTTGTATGGCCTAACGTTTTCGTGCCAACTCTAACCGTACGCGTCGCTCCGAATGAAAAAATGGATGAATGGTCATTCATGCGCGCAATTATCACCCAAAATGTCACCACTACTAGAATAGCTTCGTCTTCAGTAAAAAGACTTCGTTTTAGAAAAGCAGAAGTAAAGGGACATACATTTGCCATTATTCATATTCGTGCACGCAACGACCACAACGCCTTTAAGAAACAAATTCTGGCACAAATTACCGATGATTTACCTCGACGTCCTTATAATGCTCCCATCAATGACAACCCGTACGAGGAATTTTCCGAAGACACTTTAGCAGATATTGACCCTCGTTCAAATTCTCAAGTTGAATTGGAATTGGGGGCTGACGTCTATCCTTTTCTACGCCGAGACGGAGCCATCGATTTGGAAATGGGTCATGTAGTTGCTCATAAAACTGGCCTTGGCTATGTGTTCACTGGACCAACAACCAAATTGTATTAAATTACACCGACTCATAGGGGCCGGAATGTTCATGATATCACTTTGTTTTGTTTGCCACTGTATATAAAATTACCGTTTCTTTAAATTCCCTTTTTTTTGTACTCAATAATATTTTTTATATGTACATATCGAGCAGTATAGTTTCATTTCAAAATTCGAACATTTAACATCAAATATAGAGAACAAAGTGAACACAACTAACAAAATTAGTGACAAAATTATAAACGTATAAATTATAAATAAAATTAAAAGTAAAACAACCAAAAAGTGAATAAAATAAAACTGAATAAGCTTTAATTAAAACTAAAATTAAAATAAATAAAAAGAGTTTTATTTATACAAAACAAATGAACCAGACCCACAAACACACAACAACAAACATATATAATGGTTTTCTCTAAAATATTTTTTTGTGTTTTTCATTTTTAAATTTTAAAAATTTAATTTGTGACGTTTTTAATTCAAATTTTAAATTACTTACACACCAAGAAGCGAAACACCGAAGGAAAAGAAATGCCAAATATTCAACAAAAAAAATGTTTCAAATAGCCGAGTACCGGCGATTATTCTCCTCAACTAAAACGGTAAAATCATCTATAAACTCAAGAATTGCACAACTATAATCGTCGTGTGTGACCATAGACTAACCATAGGAAAAATTGTTGTACAAAAAAATAAAGGCATATTCATACCGGTATGGCCCCTTTCGCATTAGGCAACTATAATTGCGCAAGTCTTGTGTTTGTGGGTGTGTGAGGAAAGGTCGGTGTAAAGGGAAAAGAACTGCCGAGATTTGAGTACAGACTTGCTTGTACTTGGCAATTCAGCTTCTGCTGTCATTCTTGTCTTGGAATATTTATTTGTTTTTGACATTGTCTTTTATTTCTTCTTCGGTGTGTTGTGTAATTTTGTGTGTGTGAAAATTTTATTTGTTTATAAGTGAATCAAATATTTAAAAATGATAAATTCGAGCATAAGCAAATTGAACTTGCTCAACCAAGTTGCTCAATGTGAACATAAAAGCAATTTCAAAAGAAAATAAATAAAAATTAAAATTATACTTGCGGAATTAAAGTTGCCTAATGCGAAAGGGGCCTAAGATTGAAATAATCAACAAAGTGTGTACCAAGGCGAATTCATTATCAGGTGGTGTGGACAACGCAGCTGATCTACTTTTTTATTTGCAAAAATGATGATTGGATTGTCAAATATTATTTATGTTTACATAGATTACTCCTTCCCGCGCAAGAAAACACAAACAAAACCCATGTAGTTTTTGACACATCGACAGTCGAAAGCAACAATAAAAAACCATTTTGTTTTTTTAATGTTGTATTTGTTGTAGAATTACCACCACCTGATAAATAAATTCGCCTTGGTGTGTACAACTACTACGACGTACAACTCCTTATAATAATTCTTTATTAAAACAAATTTAAACATGTACAAGGCGAATTCAATAAGGTGAACTCGTCGCTAAAACAACTACAAAGTGAAAAAATACAACGTGCATTTTGTTAGTGTAAACTAACTTAAACTGTCAAAAAGTTGTTTACGAAATCAAAAATAAAAAACACGTTTGTTTACATATACATAATAATTTGTATAAGATAAAATATTAAAAAGGTGCAAATAAATAAAAATTACAAGAACCAGATGATGAACCATGATACTTGGCAACAGGATAAGTACGAGATTGACGGCAAGAAACTAGAGCATCATCTGATGTTCCGTGAGGACACTTGCAGACAGCCAAATGAGCTTTTTGCTCACATTCGGCTCCGGAACAACATTTACCTATACATGGATTAATACATTGGTAATTATTACAAGCCTTGATCTCTGGACACATAGAACAAAGTTCCATTGCCCTTCAAATATTTATTTTTGCACAAAGAGCACACACGTATTATTCACAAATAAAAATACTCTGTTTTATTCAATTTAATTTTTTTTAACGTTTTATTAAATTTTTCACAATTCACAATTTCTTTATCTCTTTTTTTTACAATTTTTAAGAGAATTTGCACAATTTTTCACAATTTTAAAAATTTTTCAACTAATGGCGCCCACAAATGTAAACAATAAAAAAGTAGAAGCACACATAAAAACACAAACAAAATTTGACATTTCAATATTAAAAAGAGTGCTCAGCTGATAAACAGCTGCTTTAACACGTTGACTGCCACCATATAAAAAAAAAATTATTAGAAAAAATTTTTTTTCGAAAAATGGCTTTAAAGTGATCGTTACAATTATTTTAAATGTTCTGATGTTGTCACGTGTGATTTGTGTTACTTTGTGTGTAATTACAGCAAGTGTCCTCCGGTGGATCACATGGCACCGTATAAATGCTTTGTTTATAGTGGTGCCACGTGTACCACCGGTGGTCACATGCGTATTGCCCTTATTTCATTTAGTGCTTGTTCCTTCTTTCATTTATTGACATAAGAGTTAAACGAATAATGGCAAATAACATTTCACGTATTCCACCTAAGCTATTTTACGGCAAAATTAACCAAAACGAAGAATCTGATGACAACGACCTTGATTTTGAAGGTTCGAGTTCGAGTGAATACATGCCTTCTGATACTGAGTCCAGCGATACGGATAATACATTATTGGAAGACGAACCTATTGTTGATGAACATATTCCATCTAACGTATGGACTTCCGTCACTGGAACGACACTAAAGACGTTCTTTTTCTTAGATCACTGTACTCCACGTATATCCGAAGTGGGACCTCAAGCAAAACCAATTGATATCTTTAATTTTATGGTAACGGAAGAAGTGTATGAATTAATAGTACTCCAAACAAATTTGAACGCCCACCAGTTCGTAGCCAAAACCATTATTACTCGTGGATCCCGCATTAAGAGATGGAGTGATACAAATATCGCGGAGATAAAAAAGTTTTTTGGAATTCTAATGTATATGGGATTAGTAAAGTATCCATCTATTTAGCTGTACTGGAGCAATAATCCTTTTTATAGAAACAATTTTGTTCCGCAAGTAATGTCCCGAAATCGATTTCAGCTACTTTTAAAATTTATCCATTTTGCCGACAACTCTGAAATTGGTAGCAATCGCCTTGGTAAGGTTAGCCATTTGCTTCAAATTCTTGAGAATAACTACGTTAATGCTCGAGTTCCTGGCGAAATTTTAGCTGTTGACCATGAAGGAATACGAAACAAGAGATAAAAATAACAGGAAATCTAGAAAACGTTGTGTCAGCTGTTATAGCGATATCAAAAAAAATGAAGGAAGAAGTGCTGCAATAAAAAAAGCTAAAAGGGTGTCTACATTTTGTGACTATTGTGATGGCAAGCCAGCTTTATGCTTGGAATGTTTTTTGCTAAAACCATTAGATTAATGTTATATATAATATATATAAGTTAATATTGTTATTTGTTTTATTGATCTCTATGAATTTATGAATCTTAAAGTTTTTTTATGTTATATTAAAGTAATAAATAAAATATTCCAAAGTTATGAACTTCAAAAATGTATGAAATATTTTTAGAAAAAAAAGAAAGAAAAACCTGTAATACCCAAAAAATTTTTTGCATAGTAAAACTTTATACTTTTATTGAGGAGCCACTGAAGAAAAAAAATAAATATCAATAACAGGCCATAAAATATTTCATAAACAATACAAGAACCACTGTGTACCACCGGTGGTACACGCGGCATCATGTTAAAGAAAATGTGTGTGCCACCGGTGGCGCACATGGCAGTCAACGTGTTAATAACTTCACCTGATAATGAATTCGCCTTGAACATGTATTTAAATTTGTCAGTCCCGTCATATAATGGTATATATCATGGTAGAATTATCAGGTAGCCTTAGTAAAACAGCTGATTATTTTTTTCTCTACCTTAAGGTTTAACTAAGATGTCAAATTTTGTTTATATGTGTACATATTGTGTACGTATATATTCTACCGCCAAAAAAACACGCACACACATTTGCTTTTTGACATTTAAGTCGTCGTTTTCCAGCAACAAAATACATTGTTGGGTTTTGTACCATGGTATATATTTTTTGTAAGGTTGCTCTCAAAGTACATTTATAGCAGGTAACCGCGAGATTACAACAATTGAACAATAAAACAAACAACAGGCCTTTTTATTAATGTAATGTGATAAGAACTGTCAAACAGCAAAGGGGTTGATAAAAGACAAATGTAAAACAAACAAGAAAAAACGCCATTAAATGAAAATAAATTCATTTTGTTTATCATTAAATAAACTTATTTTTAAAGTTCGTAAGAAAAATTTGTGATGTGTGTTAATTTTGTAACAAAATATGTTTTGTATTTAATATTTATATGAACATAAAACACCTTGTGGAACAGAGAAAAAAGTTCTATTTCCATTTTTTTGTTTTTTTTTTTTTTGGCATACACTACACTTTCTAATTTTTTTCTAAATTAGTCTTTTTTCTAATTATATTTTAAGTCTATCCAAAATTGTTATTTATTATAAATCATTTTGATTTCATTTTGAAATTTATCACTTTTTACTTTGATTAAAAAAACTTGTTTACTTTTAAGCTAGAAATTTAACACGTGTTGAAAAAAAACATAAACAACATTTGACAGTTCGTATCGCAAAATAAGCAAATAAAAAATAATCAGCTGGCTTTAGGAGACAACCTGCTATAATTGTACCATGGTTGCTCTCTTTAATATAATTTAGTAGCTGGCTACACGGCAATGTCTTCTATCGTCTATGTGTTTATAGTATTAATCATAAAAGTTTTTGTACATGATATACTGGATCACTTAGTTATAATTAAAGTTTTTGTTATGCCAATATGGCATCTTATCATTTTTAGTGAAATTAAATTTATAAATAAGTAAAAATATGTAAATACATATAAACGAATATTAATAAGAGAAAAGAAAAGTTGTCAAAAATTAGGAATGAACAATATAAATTATTTACTTTTTTGTTTGTACGTTAATGTCTGGTGTTTATTGAGTTATTTTTTTAAATCTAACTTTAAGTGGAAATTTTTATTCTTGCAATTCCAAACTATAAATCTGTGTTTATTCTCGTTATATTATACTGTGAAATAAAAGTTTTTGTATAGCAAAAGTAATAAAGATATCCATCGTAAATTGAAATACGATAGATTTGTGAATTCTCAGGACAAAAACTGAGTCCCAGTATTTATTTATAAATTTAATATGTATGTATGTATACAATCTACGTTTGTTGAAATTTATGACCACCTCATGGCCAGCCTGATAGTTTTTAATTGGGTACTAGTATTTACTTGTACATACATGTTATAGCTTTTTATACAATTCACCTGTGGTGCACAAGGGTATATGTATATAGCTTTGTCATTCAGTTTGTACTTTCTACAATTTTCATTTCCGACCACATAAAGTGTATATTTTCTGAGAGCTTATGAATAGAGAAGTCGATTAAACCCTGGCCGTCTGCCCATCTGTCCGTGTGTTTGTTGAAATCAACTTTTAGAATCAACCATATGTTCCTTAGATCTGTGTATGATATCAATCTTTTGGAAATATCCGGGAATGAATCGCTATTGAAATTCAGCATAATCGCCCCATAACTTTCTGAGATATGAGAAAATAAACACGACTGCCTGTTTTTTCCCATGTTTTTACCACCAAAATTAGAATTTTTCAGCCATAGAATAATTTATATAATATGCTTCTAGAGATATTCGTGAAAAATTTTGGATGAAGCGGACTCTTATCGGAAAAGTTATAGGCACAATTTTTGTTTCAATATATATTCCGAAAATTTACGAACGAAATAATTTTTTTTAAGCTTTTAAACAACCGTGAGAGTCAATATTAGTATTATCTGAAAGGACTTGCGCAATATAAGCACTATTAAAAAAATTAAAATTCATGTTAGCCCCCATTACAAAATGGCGGACAATAAATTTATATATAAGCCAAATCTGGTATTTTAAAATGTGACTCCTTCAACCCCCACAATATTGATAACAAAAGAAACGGCTTGATCAGTAGAATACAGTGAATTTTTAAAAATGTAAAATCCAAAATGGCGTCTAAAACAAAAAGACGGAACGAACTTTTTAAACCCCATCAATATGGGTATCAAATAAAAGTGCTTGACTAGTAGAATACAGTTTACGTAAAAATTCAAAATCAAGGATGGGGTCGGAAATAATAGGGAAAAATGGTGCATGACATGAAATATTGGTTAAGCTTCGATGTGGGATTATACTTATGTACATGATGGTGAAGGGTATTATAAGATACGGCACGGCAGAATATAGCAATCTTACTTGTTTTAACTTAAATATTTGTTGATTGGAAAGGGGGTGGTGTTTTATCACTATAGAATATCGTTTACTTGATGTGATCTATAAGTTTGACAAATATAGCGATAATTTTGCAAATAAATTTGGCTTAAATCTAGTTTACCAACACACCATCAAATAAAAAATTAGTTATGTGTGTAGGTCATAATAAAATTAAAATGTAAGTTATTTTTATCATTCATCAGCGGATCCGCTGTTTGTTATACCATAGAGAAGAAAATCCTTTAGCCCGGCCAAAGTCCGGTTATGCTGAAAAACTTAAGATGGCGAAGCCGGTGACGATATCAGAATCGGAAGGAAATTGTTTTCTTTTGACATCTTTAATTACGAGCTATAACTGTCTTCCTAATATAATGATTTAGCCCATTTTCAATACCAAGGTTTGCTTGTGTATAAGAAATATTCTGGGAAAATTTAATCCCCTAACTTTTTCGGTTCGAAGTCTATCGTGCTTTTGTAAAAAGGACGGACATATCGTCGTTCACAAGTTATTGTGTTCTATGTGACACGTAAAACATATACCTATAGAACACAATAATTTGGGAACGACGATATGTAGCTAGATCGTCATAAAATGAAACCAGGACTCAGAAATACTTTATGGAGTCGAAAATTTATATTTCTATGGGTTACAAACGAAATGACAAAAATATACCCCCACACAATTTTTTTGGTGGTGGGTATAGAAAGCAAATAAAGGACAATGTCAAAACAAACAAGTAAGAGCACTATATTCGAAATTTTGATACTTACCACCAATTTTTGTGTAATTGTATAGCACAAAATTTTTAATTTTGTTAGTAACTGTAATCGCTATGGAATAATCTATAATATAATATGTATCACTTGCTTTGTATAATTTCGATATACTATTAAAATATTTTCGTAAATTAAGTATTTCAATGAAAATGGTCGTACTTTCAAATAACATTCAAATTTAATAAATATGTATACATAATTATGTATTATATATGATTTTTTAATCAATAAAAAAGATCAAGAAATTTAGACGATACATATGTAAGTATGTTTTTTTTCTTCCCATTAAGTCTACTGAATTATGTTGTTTACATTAGTTCTAAAAAATAGTGCAATATTTCTTTTGAAAACATTAATATTTTATTTTATTTTAAGATGATTAGGTAAGGGATTATATAATTTTAAAGGCTTGAATAAAAACGATCTTTGCATTACTGTTGATGTCACCCTTTGTAGCCCAAAGTTTTCCGCATTTATCAAATTATTATGTTGAACTTCTCCTACGTATGTTAATTGATCACTTATTAGTCTGGAGCACTTCTGCTCTTCATCTTCTTAACAAATTTCAATGTATTCAATTCAATTCTTTGTTTTATATTCAGACATTGCATTGTATCAAGATTTACTTTTGTAGGTGTATACCTATCTGCTGCAATTTAATATGGAACGCTTAACTTTGTGTTGAAATTTGTGTAATCTATCTAACTGCGTTTTTGTGCAGCAAGTGTACAAAATTGTAGATCCAAATTCAAAATGTGTCTTAATTATAGTATTGTACATATTTATTGCTGTAATTACAGCACTCTTTTAAAAAAGCCGATATTTTTGCTAATTTTTTTACATACATATACATACATGTATATTTAACATGCTGTTTAAATTTTAAGTCCTTGTCAAGTATAAAACCGAGATATTTTATTTGCCTAACTTTCTCAATTGTTTCATTATTTCTTTTTGAAAATTACGTTACTGTTAATGTTTATTTCCATTAATTTAGTTTTATTATCATTTAATTTTAGTTTATTCATTTTCAGCCATTAGTTTATGTTGTTTATATCATGCGTGATGTTATATTCACATTGCATTTCTGCATCTCCCTCAGTATATATTACGGTGTCTCATCATATAAGTTTATTTTGCATTTTTCTATAATATTTGGCATTTCGTAAATATATACATATTATAAACAGTAGTGCTCCGATTTAAACCACTCTAATTCATTCTGTCTAAAGCCATACATATAAAGATTTTTAATCAATAAATCTATCGATAGTTTCGAATGCTCTTTTATAGTCTAAAAAACTCATCTTCTGTGTATCTCGAGATTTTTTTATTTATTTATAACATAATTAACTGCGGTTTAACATGAGTATTTTTTTTGCAAAATTCAGATTGATATTTGATAGCAAATTATGTTGGTCAAATATTTTTCTAATTGTTCTTTAACAATTTTCTCATAGGTTTTTTAGGTATTTACCGGAAATATGCCTGTTTGAATGTATTTATTTATAACTTGAGCAAAATTTTATCAATAATGTTTCAGTTGTCTAAGATCATTTTAACTAATATTTTATTATAGTCTGGCTTGTTTTTAGTTGTTTACAAATGTTTTTAAGATCATCTTTAATTATTGGTTAAAATTTCAATTTTAAATTTATCATAGGTACTTCATTTGAATATCGCACTTTTCTTTTGTATCTCTTATGGACTTAATACTCGTAACAAAATAGTTATTAAATTGGTTGGCGATTTCATAGTTATCTTTATATTATTTAAATATCACAGTCTTTTATTTCCTTCCACATTTGTTTCTGGTCTTTGGCATTATTTTTTTTTATTAATTTATTATTGTATTCGTTTCGTGCTATTTTATAATTATTCCATGCATTTTCTGTATTTTCAGATTTAGCAATTAGGTATATCGCAATTTTTCCTCTCCTGTGTGTTCTAAGTTTGTCATTAAACCATTTGTTAATATTATTTTTAACATTAATAATTTTCTTGTTTGTTAAATTTTTAATCGTATTTTCAAGACATGTGTCAATTACATATATTTATATTTTCATTCACATAGTAGGCGTGTCGAAATAATTTCTGCAAATAAACTCAACTCAGATATTTCAATATAGAGTCCTTTAGTCTTTCAAATTCTTTATTCATAAAGAAATTATCATGGCATATCTAACCAGGGTATCAATTCTCTTTCTGTGAAACTGTGAAATGAAAAAGTTTTTGTATGGCAAAGGGTATGGTGGCACTATATGATATTACACACAAAAACTTTTCATTTCATAGTTTCATAGAACGAGAATTGATACCCAGGTGGCATCGTTTTGGCAGCTGATTATTTTTTGCTTATCTATGAAAATCATTGGAAATGTCAAAATTTGTTTTTATTTATGTTTATAAATTGTCAATGTTTTTGAAAGTACTTGCATGTTTAGCAAGTTTTCTGTAAACAAGAGTAAGAAATAGTAAAACTAAATCCACTAATTTTATTTTTAACTTGCCTTTTATTTAACGAATTCCTACTTAATGGTATAAAAGCATATGGATTTAGTTTTCCTTTCTTTTTCATATCACCGCTAGCTTTTTTGATAGAATATTCTGTACTAGCATGGATCAGTTTTTCCGTTTTGGCAAAATAACCAGATGTACTCGATTTGGACATTGCATCTGAAGTAGCTCAAACATTTCTATGAATACCTTTACTAACAGTTGCATAACGTGAAGTTAAGCTTTTACTCAAACGAATATTCGCAACACCAGCTGCTTTACGTTTGCGATTTGGAGCCATGCCCTTTACATACTAATAAGAAGGCGGCCATCATCTGCGGGTTTGAAGCCAAAAAATCCACAAAAAAAAAATTCTTTTTAGCAACATACTTAAAACATGTCCTATTGATTAAATATCAGCTAAGTCTACAATGTCTTAAGGATCTTCACGTATAAATGAATTGCGTGACACTTTTCTAAACCCAGCACAAATTCTTTATCTGAACCCACTCCATCACTGTCGTTGATCTTATATTCGGATTGTTTCATACGACTATCACGTCTTAATTACTTTTGTATCTTTTTATGTCTGCGATGTGTAATTTCATCATCGCCAGGCACAAATCTAGTTAATTGGTCAGCGGTAAAACGTTTGCAGAGTTTTTTTTAATAAGTAACCAATTTGAATACGACAATAACGTTTAGTAGCTGAAAGACATTTCATATAAAATAGAGTAAAAAGTTAATATATACAAATAAAAAAGATATAACCAAATACCAAGAATTACTATAATTTCCGAATGATTGATTACTAAAGGTGCCGGCATCAGTTAAATGAACGTTATTGATGCAATTGTAATTACAAAATTTATTTGAAACTTGCTTGTTTTGTTTATTTTATGCCAAATGTTTTTGACAGCCCACAGAGTTTTACACAAACAAAAATCTCTGTTGTTGTTGTAATTGTAGTAGTCGCGCTGCCACCTGTAAATTATTGTGCCATGGAAATTATATGAATTTGAGATAGAGCGTTATATGGGAGGTGGGCTTAAAAGTCGACGTGTCACATTAATTTTCCGTTAGTACAAAGCCTTTAAGCAAAAAACAATGTTTGCAAAGTTTCAAAACCGTACATCTATTTTTGTCAGTTTTATTACGTTTTAAACAAGGCGAATTCAAAAAGGTGAACTCGTCGCTAAAACAACTACAAAGTGAAAAAATACGTGTATTTTGTAAGTGTAAAACAAAACGATATGTCAAAAAGTTGTTGACAAATTCACAAATAGTTTTAAAGAAAAACAACGTTTGTTTACAAATTTTCTTTCATTTATTCAAGCATTTATTGAAGAAAAATACAATAGTTTAAAAAAGCAAGATTAATTGGGCAAAATTATAAAAAACAGTGAACATAGTCACACTGCCCTTTAAATATTTTCTTTTGCATACCGAGCAAAAAGGCATTGTTCTGAAATAATAATAATTTTTAACAATTAAAAAGTTAACAACACAATTTGCTCAACATTTTTTTTAATATTTTTTACAACTATTCACTTTTCTCAATTTTCTGGCACAGTAATCACATTGGCTAGGGTGATATACGTAGCAAATTTGATCATCATACCTCTAATTTTGGCGGTTTTATGAGCTTTTAAATTTCATTAACGGTAGATAACGTGAAAAGTGGGGGTTATAGTAGGCGTGTCAAAGTTGTTTTTGCAAATGAGTGCAACTTAGTTGTTTCAATTATTGGAATAATTTATTATTCCAAAATCTTTATTAGTAGAGAAATTATATGAATTTTAGGTAAAACGTTATATAAGAGGTGGGCGTAAAAGTGGGCGTGGCACATTGATTTTCCGTTACAAAAAAGCGTCTCACCAAAAAACAAAGTGTGCAAAATTTCAGAGTCGTACATCCAATTTTGTTGCTTTTATGACGTTTTTGTTTTTAAATATACCGAAAAATACACTGTGCGGCATAAATTTTCGTACATTTTGATAGATTACTCCTCTCCTAATAAATAGATTAAGATAATTTTTGGTGAAAAATATTGTTTTTACCCAGGAAATATATATTTGCACTTTCATGAGTCAACGTTAATGCGTTTGGACACAATTCCATTTTATTCGATGTTCGAAGGACACGGTTTTTCGACCTACTCTTGCTTTTTGAGCTATAACTCCCTTCCTAATATTCCGATTTAGCCCATTTTCAATACCAAACAAACCTTGTCTATAAGAAAGATTCTGGCAAAATTTGAGTCCCCTAGCTTTTTCGGTGCGACCTCTATCGTGCTTTCAACAGACGGACGGACATAGCTAGATCGTCATCAAATCAAACCCTGATTCAGAATTTATATACTTTATTGGGTCTGAAATGGATATTTCGATGTGTTACAAACGGAATGACAAAATGAATATACCCCCACCATTTTTTTGGTGGCGGGTATAAAAAACACACACATACACAAAAATTTGACAAGTGGCAAGAAGGTGCTTTATTTTACGTATATTTGCACATTAGGTAGCCGTTTTGGTTATTTGGGTTTACAATTTGATTAATTTTCAAGTTGTTTTAACTTCAAGATAACGTTTTTTCTCTTTTGTACAATTTACAATTTAATTTTACGTAAAGTTGATACATTTAAATTTTAAGTTAGTTTAGGTGTTATTTTAATTTTAGTTTCTTCTTTTTTTTTTAAGTAAACGTTTTAAACAATTTGAGGTTATGCACGATTTGCACGTTTGATTTACATATCGATGCCTTACTTCCTCAACCTCGTATCTTAAAAAATAAAATTTTTCAGGAGAGAAAAAAAATGGTTCATCTTTTTATACTTCGGTGTTTGGTTAAAAGTTTTAATGCAATTATTAAGGAATTGATTGTATTTATGTATATTAGTAGTAATAATATACTAATCTTTTTTAGTTAAAGCTTAAAACAATCGTTTGATATGAAAAAGTCAAAACCGTAAATTGCAAAAAACTTTCCCTGAAGAAGCTACCCAATATGGTAGCGAAATATCGGAATAAAATATTTTTTATAAAACAAGTAAGAGCACTATAGTCGGCTGTGCCGAATCTTTTATACCCACCACAAATTTTGTGTACATTTAAAGCACAATATTTATTATTTTGTTAATCATTATGGAATAATCTCTATAATAAAGGGCCCATGTTGAAGGTGAACTACACCTAGTCTTTAAATGTGTTTTCTGCATTTCACTTGACATTTCTCAATCTCAAACTTACTCAATTTGATCCGTGGAAATATACGCAAATGAGCAACGCTTCAAAGTTATTCAGGTTTTTTATAAAAATTAGCGTTTAAATCAAAATGCATTTTGTGCACTTCATAATTCTTTTGATCAACATAATCGTTCAAACTCGTCCAGAATCGGGAGAATTGTAAAAAATATTAAAATTTCTGCAAAACAGGTCTGTATAAAATGTTAGAAAATCTGTGAATGCCTTCTTAGTTCGTTGAATGGGAACCACTGCTGGGTTTTGCGATAGTGTGGCAAAAGAGCAGTCAACCTCGCCTCATCATCATGCCCAACAATTGAGCATTAACATTGTAATTCAAAATTTGGACCATCAGATAGAGGAGTGGCGCCAAGAATGGGGGGCCATCTGGCCGATATTTGTTAAATACATAATTGAACCATACAAATATTATAATTACGAAAAGAAATAATAATATTATCCTAAATAATTTGTGTTTTATTTAAATTCAACATAAAATTTAACCACCCTTTATAACTTTGATATGCTACTAAAATGCTTTTGTAAATGTAGTCTTTCAATGAAAGTGGGCGTTAAAGTAGGCGTGTCAATAAAGTTTCTGCTAATAAATATAACTTAGATATTTCAATATAGTCCTTTATTTTCCCAAAAACTTTGTCAATAGAGAAATTACATGAATTTAAGATAACCCCTTATATTGGAGGAAGGCGTTAAAGTGGGCGTGTCACCTAAACTTTTTTGCACAACAATTACATTGATTAGAAGGATATATGTAGCATATTTTATCATCATACCTCTAATTTTATCGGTTTTATGAGCTTTTAAAATTCATTAATGAGTACAACTTAGGTGTTTCAATATAGCCCTTTATTATTCCAAAATCTTTATTAATAGAGAAATTATATGAATTTAAGGTAAAACGTTATATGGGAGGTGGGCGTAAAAGTGGGCGTGGCACCTCAATTTTCTGGCACAGTAATCACATTGGCTAGGGTGATATACGTAGCAAATTTGATCATCATACCTCTAATTTTGGCGGTTTTATGAGCTTTTAAATTTCATTAACGGTAGATAACGTGAAAAGTGGGGGTTATAGTAGGCGTGTCAAAGTTGTTTTTGCAAATGAGTGCAACTTAGTTGTTTCAATTATTGGAATAATTTATTATTCCAAAATCTTTATTAGTAGAGAAATTATATGAATTTTAGGTAAAACGTTATATAAGAGGTGGACGTAAAAGTGGGCGTAGCACATTAATTTTCCGTTACAAAAAAGCGTCTCACCAAAAAGCAAAGTGTGCAAAATTTCAGAGTCGTACATCCAATTTTGTTCCTTTTATGACGTTTTTGTTTTTAAATAAACCGAAAAATACACTGTGCGGTATAAATTTTCGTACATTTTGATCGATAACTCCTTTCCTAATGCATAGATTTAGATAATTTTCGGGGAGAAATATTGTTTTGACTCGAGAAATATATATTCGAAGTTTCATGAGTCTACGTTAATGCGTTTGGACACAATTCCATTTTATTCGATGCTCTTAGGACACGGTTTTTTCGACCTACTCTTGCTTTTCGATCTATAACTCTCTTCCTAATAATCCGATTTAGCCCATTTTCAATACCTTGTCTATAAGAAAGATTCTGGCAAAATTTGAGCCCCCTAGCTTTTTCGGTCCGACCTCTATCGTGCTTTCAACAGACGGACGGACATAGCTAGATCGTCATCAAATCGAACCGTGATTCAGAATATATATACTTTATGGGGTCTAAAATGGATATTTCGATGTGTTACAAACGGAATGACAAAATGAATATACCCCCACCATTTTTTTGGTGGCGGGTATAAAAAGTGATCTTTAGCTCGAAGAAATAAAAACAATATATCAAAACCGTATTTTTTAAGATACGAGGTTGAGGAAGTAAGGCATCGATATGTATGTGTTAATATAAGTTTTATTTCAAGCCAACTTTTTATTTTATTTGCATCATGTTTTCCTGTACATTTTGAATTTACTACTTAAATCCATGTGGAGTTTGCTCAATTATTTAAGGTTTTCTTTTAAGTGTAGAAAACCTATTTTTTTTTTGTTTTAATTTAGTCTTACGTGAAGTTGCACCATTATTTAGGTTCACTATCAAAATTCACACGCTTACTTCCCTATTCGCACTTGATTTTTCTTTTTAGACCTCTGGTCGTTAACGATCACTCAAAACAACTGACTGCTTTTTCTTTCAACTGTCGACTTTTTTGCCTTCTACAATCTTTTTCCTTTCCCTAATTCCTTTTTCTCCTTTCCTTTAAACCAGCAAAAACGATCTAACGGTATTGTCACGCAATTTTAAGGAGAATGAATGCATAACAACATAACACATAAAATACATGCATATGAATGGGTAGATGTATGTATATCCAAGGTGAACCCAAAAGCGCAGCTGACAAAAATTTATTGTTGTTGCAGACCTGGGATTATCTTGTTTGATATGCCTTGGCTTGTGTATACTTCAACAACTTGTGATGAATGTTTCAAATGGTCATATATTAGAAGTATGTACATACATATGTAAAATGTGTTTGACACTTCTATCTAGTAGGGGTTGCCAAAACAAAAGGTGATACAAGTTCAATTTGCAAACGAATATTTTACAAATCCCTAACAAAACTGAGAATGCTAATTGATTAACGAACAGGACGAGGATTTAATGTGCATATACATACGTCGAAATAAACGTGTGGCACGACCCACGAAAAGCCGGGCAATAACATGCTAAAACAAAAGAAGAATGCTTTATGGTCTTAAATCGGAGGCATGGAACCTTCCGACTTGATTACCCTGCAAATCTTCTATATCATACAAAACATTGCCGGCCTTGGCGCGGATTCGACATTTCACGTATCTAGGAGTAAACTTGGCAATCAAACCCTTTTTGAAATTACTGAGATTACGATTCTTTCGAAATACCTCCTGTCCGATTCTGTAGTTAAAGTTTCTTGTAAGGGTGTTATATATTTTAGTGGCTTTTTTATGCGATCTTTCGAGATTTTGAGCAATTCTATTCTCTCTTAATTACAATGTCATCTTCCATCATATTGAGGTTCGCCAATAAAGGGTAAGATGACCCATGGGTACACATGTTTTGGCCAAACATAGCGTAATAAGGCGAACAGTGAATAGCAGTATGGAAGTCGCTACGTAAAATCGATAGAATACGGGATATGGTTGTGTCCCACTTGAGGTGGTCAGTTTGATCTTTCAAAAAAATCGAATCTTGGTTATTACCTCCCTATTTGCCCTTTCTGAGGCATTAGCCTGTTGGGAATAAAGGCCTGTGCTAATGGGTCAACCCAAAGAGTACAAAAAAATCTTTCATTTCCTTCGAAACGAATTGCTTACCGTTGTCACTATGGACAAACTGAGGTCGCGGATCTTAGGGGTTCTAGAAAAATAAATTTTGTAAAATGGTTTATAACTATTAGCAACTGGGTGTTTTTGGGGTGATTTTGAGCATGGATATGGGCCTAGGAAGTTACAATATAGGCGTTGGAACGGACGGACTGTAACAAAAGCATCACCCATGGGTGGACAAAGATTTTGGATCGGGGCCTTAATGATTTTACAATCATCACATCGGCCAACATACGTTTTCACATCACGAGCCATAGAAGGCCAATAATACTTTTGGCGGACTCGAGAAAGTGTTTTAAAATAGCCACCATGGCAACTGGAGTCGTGGGCAATCTTTGTAGCCACGTCTGTTAAGGATTTAGGGAGCCATAATCTCCACAAACTTTCCTCCTCGTTGTCGATCCCCTGTCGAAAGTGTACTCTTTTGTAAATGCGGCCGTCAGAAAGACGGAGGTCCGGAAGTATCTTATCATTCGCGGAAATGGTCTCTTTCAAATTTTGGTAATCAGAACAATCGAATTCAGGGGACGTCATATCTATTTCGGGAAAACTAGATCCAATTTCAAGGGCATCCACGTCAACGCGCGAAAGCGTGTCTGCGACAACGTTCAAAGGGCCTTTTCTGTGTTCCATTATAAAATCAAATCCCTGTAATTTAAGACTCCAGCGGGCGAGTCTGCCGGTTATGTCTTTTTGCGTCATCAACCATTTTAGACTAGAATGGTCGGTTATTATCCTAAAAGGCAATCCTTCGTCATAAGGTATAAATCTCTTCACACAGACAATTGCAGCTAAGTACTCCAGCTCAGTCACAGTGTAATTCCGTTGATCACTACTAAGTTTTTGAGAAACAAAAGATATATATGGGTCTCTTCCTATTATCATTATCTATTTGGTATAAAACACCACCTACACCCATACGAGAAGCATCACACTGGATGATGAATTCCCTCGAAAAATCGGGTTGGGCTAATACAGGGGCATCAGATAGATAATTTTTCAGTTTCTCAAAACTATAAATAGCTTCTGGAGTCAAAAAAAAACTTTCCATTTCGCTTACGTAAACAGTCGGTCAACGGACCAGCCTGGCTGGCAAAATTTGGGATAAATGACCGGTACAAATTGGTCATGCCTATAAAACAGCGGACTTGGCGAGGAGTTTTTGGCAAGGGGAAATCTACAATTGCTGACACCTTTTCAGGATCTACTTTAAGGCATCCACTACCAATACGATTACCTAAATATTTGATTTCGGCCTGACAAAATTTACTTTTAACTACATCGATCGTAAGTCTTGCATCTTTCAAACATCTTGCGACATGACGTAATAATTCAATATGTTCCCCAAAGGTAGCGCTACAAAATCTAAATAAATAAAAACCTTTTCCTTTTGATTTCTCGATAACGCCAAGTTCTAACAGCCGATCGAGCTCCCTAGGTTAGGTTAGGTTAGATCCGGCAGCCGCCCGAAGGCATAGCTCACTTGGGTTCTCCGAGGGTCCCGTTGTGTACCGTAGGCACCATCGCCCGTTTTTTGTACGTCCTCTGGCCGTCGTTCCTCAGCCATCCTGTCCTGTTTACGAAGGTATGGATCTTCCCCAGTTCAACTGCGGAAAGACAAGTTTTACTTACAAGTATTCGTTGAACCAGAATCTGGCGTCTCAGGTCCCCGAATGCAGGACAATTCCAGAGAAGATGTTCAGTCGTCTCCTCCTCTTCCTCGTTATCGCAACTTCTGCAGAAGTCGTTGTAAGGGATATTCAGCCTTTTCGCATGTGTACCTATAGGCCAGTGTCCGGTAATGACCGCTATGAGGTTCCTGAGGTGGATTCGGGGCATATTCACTGCGTCCTATGCACATCCATGTCAGGCCAGATCTTTCTGGTTTCCAAACAAGTGGGTTCTCTCACCTTCTTTCCTTGGCATCCAAATAGAATTGATGCGAGATTAGCCGCTTACCCTTCGATAAGGGAATACCTAAAGCATAACTGGATTCAACCGAATCTAAGGTGGTACCGGCTTTTGCAAGTGCATCAGCTCTATTATTACCATCAATATCCCCATGTCCTGAAACCCACACAACGGTAACCGTCGAATGTCTCGCTATCTCCTCAAGAGACACCCGGCATTCCTGGGCAATTTTCGATGTGCTGTACACACTCTCAAGGGACCTAATAGCCGCCTTGCTGTCAGTAAATATATAAATATCCCTGCCAGAGCTCCCTATAAACCTCAGCTTGTCTTGGTGGTGAAAGAGGGTAATGTTTGCACTTAATTGGAACACAGTCACCAGTGTCTATATGGTGCTCTAAAAGATTAGTACAGCCGAGCCCTAGTTTCTCAAATGAGGGAAACTCTGAAACCACGGCTTCCAGTTGAAGCTTTTGCTCAGCTAATAGATTATGAAAACAAATGTCTTCGTCGCCTGACAAATTAGAGTTCAAAGATGCGATGGCCGGTATTATGTGTGGTGCAATGGCAAAACTACGCCAAAAATCTAGACCCAAGTCAACTTCCTGTGTCAAGGTAGGTACTACGTAAAAATCTATATTTCTGTTGACACCTTTATATGATACAGGCAGTTGACAATGCCCTAAAACGGTATTCTTGGTACCATCAGCAGTGGATATTCTTGAATGAAAGGGGTTTCAGATGAATTTTATTTCGTTTAATAAATTCTAAACTATCTCTACCCATTACTGATACATTGGCGCCGGAGTCGAGTAGCCCGTTAAAAATCTCGTTTAAAATTTTAATATTCGCAAAAGGCCTTTCATCCGCAGTGTTCGTTAAAATTGAAGATTCCAGTAAGCTTCTAAAATGTTTTCTTCTGTTAAAACGATATTTACAAGATAATGTTTTCTTTGAGAAAGTCTTACGTTCAGTATTAGGAGAGTGAACCATATGTTCCGTATATGTATCTAAGTCCTCTGGATGCGACTTATTTTCTTGTGGAAAATTTGCCGTATGATTAATTAGGAACTCGGGGGTTGAGCGATAGAACGAGAGTCCCCGGTGGCCTTCTCGTTCCGCTTCCAGTTTCCCGGATGTTTATTTTTACATTTCGTGGTCACAACACCTCGTTCACCGCATTTGTAGCAAAAAAGTTGCCTAACATAAGTCTAATATGGGCGTTTACGTTGTTTTTCAAAATATCGATTAGCTTGTTGTCAGTTATCGGTTCCCTCATACTGGAATTTAGAGAGACTACTGAGGAATGAAAGTCGTCATATGATTCCTTAGGTTGATGTTTGCGGATATGGATGCGCTTGATAAATTCCCAATACCATTTTTTCGCCTTGCAACTAAGAAAGACTTGAAAATTATGCAGCAGATGTTCTTCTGAACAACGAGCTCGTTTTAACAAAGTATCTACTTCAAAGAGAAAATCAGCCACATTACCGGTGCCATCAAAATAAACTTTCCATTTCTCTAATTTAATATTATCTACACTGGCAATAGGCTGTGACGTATTTGAAGAACTATTTGGGTAATTTGAATTAAGAGGAATCCCAGATGCTGCACCAGGATTTCCAGTCGGGTTAGTTAAATTCATTTTCAAATCGTTAAGTTCCGATCTAAATTCTTCCTGGCTCGACCTAATTGTCTGCTGAAGAACAATTAACCAATCATTGCTAGTTTCGCCAGTAACTGGTTGGCTTGGCAAAATTTGCGGTTGAATGCTGTCTTTCGAAGCCATAATCGTACCTGAAGTCACGGTTCCCTAGGTATTTGCTAAATTGGCTGGCGGTAAAAGCTCCTCTGAATACTCCTTACTTAAATTGGAGAAATCTAATAAATTTTCGGGTAGTTGAGCTTCAGAGTCTATACTATTAGAGTCCTCGGAAAAAACCTTGTCCCTAGGGGCGCTTGAACTACGCGGAGGAGTACGTTGTATTTTCGGTTTGGACGATAGAGGAAAATTAAGATTTTCTAATGATTTTGCGTGTGTTTCTAGTGACCTACCCCTGCCTCTAGGGGAATTTATACTTAAAGACGAGCCTCGCGTAGCACTACGTGTATTTTTGTGCATCATAAAATTATAAGCGCGAAGAAAATAGATTTACATGGATCATATATGTATATATGTACATATATTTGTAAATGTTTAAATAGGCATGTACTTCTACCTTTAATGAACCTTAAATAATTGTGCATATGAAATATAGGCAGGCTTAGAAAAAACACAACTGACTTACTTATATCCTACTAATAAATGTGAATGTTTGTATCAAGGCGAATTCAATATCAGGTGATATCATCCCTGCAACAAACACAAAAAGGCCAAGAGAATGTCAAAACACAAAAAAAATTTTTTTTTGTTTACTTTTAATTAAAATTTTATTTTTATAAATTTACGCAAAAATTAAAAAAAAAAATAAGTATTTTTAATTTATTACATAAATTTGTGCCAGTTTATATCACATATTAGTGTTTTATATCACATTTTTTACAATTTCCACAACTTTAAATCACAAGGACAAACAACGGAAATTTTCTATTTTCTGAATTAAAAACAGTACAAATGTTGTTTATTCAAATTATAAAATGTGTTTTACTTATTTTCCAATAAGTTATTGCACAAATATTAGTATTTTTTAAATTTTTTCCTACACATTTTACCACTTTTATAAAAATTTTCAATCAACGCACATAAAAATTAATTTAAATGTAAACAAACTTTGACATTGAGCCGTAAAAATAAAACGAGCAAAAAAAAAAAACAATCAGCTGGCTTCTTAACATCACCTAATATTGAATTCGCCTTGGTTTGTATGTTTGTTATTTAATCTCGCAAAAACGACTGAACGGAACTGAATGAAATTCGGCACATAGATAGATAACAACCTAGATTAACACATGGGCTACTTTTTATCGCGATAATAACGCGAAGTCGTTGGCAAATTCATCAGCACATATGTTTGTGTTGTAAATATTTTTATTTTTGTTGTTAATACTAAGTCTACCTTTTATCCCGCAGACGAAGTACATATGTTGTTTATTGTTTCTGTATTTCTTTGGGTATATAGGTATTTTTAAATTTATTGGGGAAAAAAATAAATGTTATTTAAGTTGACATATGTATATGTATGTAATTATATTATATACTTCTATTATATATGGTGATTAGGTAAATTTGTTTTAAAAGAATAATTTAATATATCCGCGGGATAAATCCAGTCATCATTGGAGCAAAGCGAGTAAACAACGGATTGGGTCAAAACACGCTAAGTGAAGCCATTTTCCAGTATAGTTTGCACTGACTTTGTTATGACCAATATTTGATATTTAAACAGGAGCGTTACCTTTAACACATCCTCTTAATTTTCGTTTGGCAGGTTTATGCCATTTTTACTGCTGGGACTTCCCCAGACTTTACCGCAATTAAAAATTTCATTTTTTTTTTCTCAATTATTAAATTTTAAGACTTGTAAAGTATGAGAAAGTCTTAGTTCAAAAGATTAGGTCACATTCTCCTTTACAGAATTGTAAAAGGATTTATTTCTCCCCTAACAATTGTCTTAAGGAGTTATCTGTCCCAAGCAGGTGAACAGGATGCAAATTTATAACATGACTTGCAACTTATGGAATGTTGCGTAAGAAATTTAAACAATTAATTTGTTAACATTTCGAAGACTCGCATTCTATATAGTTACTAACAAAATTACTTTATCCTTTTTGTTTACTTTTGATTGACTCATAACCATTCCAAATCAATGGTTTGTCAGAAAATCATTCTATTGTTTGCAAGCCAGACATGCGTCATATCACGTACAGCAGAATAGTTTTCTGTAGCTAAATCACTTTAAGGTAAACTTTTATTTCGTTGGGCGCCATCTATGTTACGCGCGTCTTGGGTTAAAATAGACCGTGTTATGTAAATAAATTTAAATATACCAGAAATTAGGAGCCACTGGCATACATGGTCGATTCCGGCTAGCGAGAGCAAGTGAGGCGTGCATTTAAGCCCCGATTTCATTGCCACGTAATCATAGCAAGTTGCATTTCATGCCAACATAAAACCGCCACAAAGGGGAATGTACACAATTAAATAAAATAAACAGAAATACCCCAAAAGGAATGGATAGAGTCCAAACAAAGGCAAAACAAATTTAAAATTGAGTGTCGTGGTGTTGGTGTCACTGGGAGTGCAAATTTTCCCTACCCATAGCCTGATTAGCTACACCGATGTTAATCGAGAGCACTCGGTTTTTTATACGATTACCCCTAAATAACACGCTATTTACTTCCTTGCTCTTCTGATGACCTTCATTTCCCTAAAGGATAATACATTTAGGATTCCATTTCTTAGTTATAAACTAATTTTATTTCAATAGTTTTATAAAGCATATAACTTATTGTAATATAAACGGGATTAATAAAATTTAAGTCTGTTTTGTTTTTCATTTACGGGGGGTGTTAGCTAAATATAATTTTTTTTCTTTTATTATTAAATTTGTATTATTACTTTTTATTTTCTACTTCTAAACAATTTTTCTGTTTCAGTTTCAATTTTAGGAAAATTTTACAATTCAAATTTAGGCTTTTACATTTTTTTTTATTTTTTTTTTATTTAAGTTCTTTGTTAGTTTTTCTTTTATTAATGAATAATGAATATTAAAATTTTATGGCTGTCTTACAGTTTTAGTCAAATAGTTACCCCTTCAACATCATCATCGTGTTATGACCAGTTACTTCCATTTTGTATGCCTTCTTTTTTTGTTGAACAAATCTTTTATGGGATGTTATCACGTGGCAATCCTATGGTTGGTTTACGGCAAATATTTCAGACTCACTAGAAGGTGCTTTATTTTATGTATATTTGCACATTAGGTAAGCGTTTTGGTTATTTGGGTTTACAATTTGATTAATTTTCAAGTTGTTTTAACTTCAAGACAACGTTTTTTCTCTTTTGTACAATTTACAATTTAATTATACGTACAGTTGATACATTTAAATTTTAAGTTAGTTTAGGTGTTATTTTAATTTTTGTTTCTTCTTTTTTTTAAGTAAACGTTTTACATATCAATGCCTTACTTCCTCAACCTCGTATCTTAAAAAATAAAATTTTTCAGGAGAGAAAAAAAATGTTTCATCTTTTTATAATTTGTTGTTTGGTTAAAAGTTTTAATGCAATTATTAAGGAATTGATTGTATTTATGTATATTAGTAGTAATAATATACTAATCTTTTTTAGTTAAAGCTTAAAACAATCGTTTGATATGAAAAAGTCAAAACCGTAAATTGTAAAAACTTTCCCTGAAGAAGCTACCCAATGTGGTAGCGAAATATCGGAATAAAATAATAATTTTTATAAAAAAAGTGATCTTTAGCTCGAAGAAATAAAAACAATATATCAAAACCGTATTTTTTAAGATACGAGGTTGAGGAAGTAAGGCATCGATATGTATGTGTTAATATAAGTTTTATTTCAAGCCAACTTTTTATTTTATTTGCATCATGTTTTCCTGTACATTTTGAATTTACTACTTAAATCCATGTGGAGTTTGCTCAATTATTTAAGGTTTTCTTTTAAGTGTAGAAAACCTATTTTTGTTGTTGTTTTAATTTAGTCTTACGTGAAGTTGCCTTTATTTTATTCACTTTATTAGGTTCACTATCAAAATTCACACGCTTACTTCCCTATTCGCACTTGATTTTTCTTTTTAGACCTCTGGTCGTTAACGATCACTCAAAACAACTGACTGCTTTTTCTTTCAACTGTCGACTTTTTTCCTTCTACAATCTTTTTCCTTTCCCTAATTCCTTTTTCTCCTTTCCTTTAAACCAGCAAAAACAATCTAACGGTATTGTCACGCAATGCATAACAACATATCACATAAAATACATGCATATGAATGGGTAGATGTATGTATATGTGTTTCTTAACTGGTGTCAGGGTTTACTTATCCAAGGTGAACCCAAAAGCGCAGCTAAAAAAAATTATTGTTGTTGCAGACCTAGGATTATCTTGTTTGATATGCCTTGGCTTGTGTATACTTCAACAACAACACTATTGATGATTCAAATGGTCATATATTAGAAGTATGTATGTATGTAAAATGTGTTTGACACTTCTATCTAGTAGGGGTTGCCAAAACAAAAGGTGATACAAGTTAAATTTGCAAACGAATATTTTACAAATCCCTAACAAGGTCTAATTCTAGATTTAGCCCTTTCTGCAAAAAACCAAAATATTAAAATTTTTAATTTTACAAGTAATATATCTCCGATCGTATACATTTTTGATTTGTGTGTTCAAAATGTTATTGAACTGTATTCACATGGTGTCCTAAATTCAAATGTTCTAAAATAATAACATAAAAAATATGACTGTTGTGAACGACCCTTCATAACTAAGTGTGATAAATTGAATTTAAATAAGAAATATATATTTTATTGAAAAGAAATAAATGCTTTTTCTCCCTGTAAATACTAAAGTACGGACCATTTGGCCATTTAAGTACGTTTATATGTTTGAAAACGTGTTGATCGATTTTTGACCTTAGTTCAAGTACCTGATGGTTCCGCTCAATTGATTTTCAATGCTATTATGAACGTTTTACAGGATAATGAAACTTCTATAAAAAATTTAATCGGATATTTGTTCGGTTATGATGGGAAAGAATAATGGTGTGCAGGCTCTGCTTAATTTGTACATTAATGGTTGTATCTGCCACAATTTGAATTTAGCGTACGGATTCGGGTAAACACTTTATCATTATTAATTCAATCTAAGGATTTATTCAAATCCAACTCAAAATGTTGTTATGACAAATACAATTTTTGTAAACGAGGTTTTACTAGAATTTTATAACTACTTATATTTAATTTTATTTAACAATATATTTCAATATCCCTATTTTGGAATTATTATTTAACATTATGTATATGGGCAATTCCATGAAAATGTCAACCACGACTGTAAAAACAAAAACTCTCATTAAAAGTTTAATGATAAAAAACACTCAAATTTTACTATGCGCAGGTGTTTAGAGCTTATTACATTATTTTAAGAGCAATAATAAGAGTTTAATCTGATTATCTCTTGGTAAAATGTCAAGCCCATTCCAAAGACAAAAAACTTCATACGTTTTTATATTATGACAAGCACTTTATAAATGTCTCTCAAACTGCATATTCATTAAGAGAAAAAGTTAAAACTTAACTAGTTTGTAGTAGGCTAAGGTGACAGTTAAAACTTAGTACCTAATTTAGAATTTAACTTTTTTTCTTAACATATATACCTAAGAATATTATAAGAGAAAAATCTGTCACATACGATATGTCACGTACGATATTAAATTATATTTATTACAAAATCATTTAAAGATTGTTTTCAATTAAGTATGATGGATTTTAAATGAAAAATATGTGGCTTAGTGTAAGAAATTAAAAAAAAAAAAATAATACCTCCCAAGATTCGCAGATTTTTTCATATTTCCATATATACCTCAAATCACTTCCGTTTTCAGTCACGTACGATAAACTCTAATTTTGCTCGATATTTTAGACAACAATTATTCGAATATAATATATATATATACTTTATTATACCCTTCACCTGTGGTGCACAAGGGTATATATAGCTTTGTCATTCCGTTTGTAATTTCTACAATTTTCATTGCGGACCCCATAAAGTATATATTTTCTGAAAGCTTATGAATAGAGGAGTCGATTAAGCCCTGACCGTCTGTCCGTGTGTTGGTTGAAATCAACTTTTAGAAGCAACTATATGTTCCTCAGATCTGTATATGGTATCAATCTCTTGGAAATATCCAGGAATGAATCGCTATTGAAATTCAGCGCAATCGCCCCATAACTTTCTGAGATATGAGCAAAAAACCACGACCACCTCGTTTTTTTCACAATTACAACAACATACATACATACATACATACATGTAAAAAACATACTAAACAAAAAAAAATACAAAAAAAAAATATTAAAAATAAGAAAAAAATAATAAAAAAAACTACAAAAAAAAAATTTAAAAAAAAATTTTTTTTAAATTTTTCTAAAAAAATTTTTTAAAAAAATTAAAAAAAAAATATAAAAAAAAATAATAAAATATAAATAATATATTAAATAAAATAAAATAAAATTTTTTTGGCTCAGCTGGGATTCGATGCCACATTTATTCTAACGTGTACGTATGCACGTGTTTTATATGGGATGAATGGTGATACAAACAATTGTTATTGCATGACTACACGTTGTGAAGGGTATATAAGATTCGGCACGGCCGAATATAGCACTGTTACTTGTTTTTTAAATAAAGTACCCTCTGAATGAAACATAAAGATCTAATTTTTTTCAGTTACTCTTACATTTGCAAAAATTATTCCACTTTATAAGAGTACAAATGTCACGTACAATGACATGGAATTGCCCATATATTTAATAAATAATAATATTTATATAAGTATAATTTATCTGTATACATTTTTTTAATATTGAAGTCTGAGTTTTTTTTTTCCAAATAATAAAATTGAATAAATGGATTTAATTTCTTTAAATTGTAGACATGTGTATATTTGTTATGGCACTTTTTAAGATATTTTGGCACTTTTTAGCTAAAATTTTGGCACAAGACTGAAATTCTCAAATACCATCACTGCCACACAGTCGTATTATTTTAAAACAGCTCCTACTTAAAAATCAACAACAAATTTGGTTTAACTTTTGTAAAAACCTAAAACATTATAACAATATGACATGTAAAGACACTTTGTGAATAAATTAATTGTTCTGTTAACGGTGAGAGATATGTTAAGTTACCATGTAACTTAGGTAAATTTAAAAATCGGAGCTAACTTCACACACATAATATTCAATTGGTAAATACTAGTTAAAATTAGTTAGTACCTAGGTTTTTATCAGAAAGGGTATAAACTATGCCATCGAAAATTTTGTAACACATTGTGCAGCACAATTTTATGCATTCCATAATTTATATAAATATCTATGTGTATAAAAGATTTACATAACTAACGGACTGACTGATTCATCATCACACAGCCCAAACGCAAAGAGCTAGAGACATGAAATTTAGACAATCGGTTCCTCTTTCAATGTATTGCTCCACTAAGAAATTAGAAATTCGTACTTTAAAGGGGTAAATACGGGTAAAATCGGTAATCTTATATCTGCTAAACTAAAAATGATACAAATTAAATTGAAAAAGTATTGCAATTTGCACAAAAAATATCCTGACAGGTGTCTGGCCTTTTTTATAATTTTCAACCCCTAAGGGGGAAAACGGGTAAAAACTATAATTTGGTACTTTTTTGGTACCCTATGGAACTTCCAAACACATAAAGCTAGGAAACAAATTTAAACTGTATGAATCCGCGAAAAAACTATTAATAGGATTTCGGCACTTTCTTAAATTCGTTTGTATAAAGGATACGAATTTTCCCTACTTTTGGTACTTTTTTTAAAAGAAACTTTTCTTATATTATTCAATGGAACAAATTTTGATAATTATTATTGCCTAATAGAGTGTGAACAATTATTTAGGTAAAATTTTTGGAAACTTTTAGGGGGACAAAAAAGGTACCAAAAAAAGGAAAATACCGGAATATGTGTATTTTTCCTAATTACAGGGCCAATTTTCATAAATTTTCTAATTAAGATTTTACCAGACTTAAAAAATAATGTAATTTAGTAAAAATTGAAACAGGGTAGAAAGGGGAAAATTCGGGAAAACAGTTGGTACATTTTATAACATAATTACTTTTATGCAAAAAACAGTAGATTCACTGACTTAAAATCATGTCTATTGAAATATTTTGTTACATAGATATTTAAACATATTAAACTTGGAATTTGAAACTTGTACTACAAAATGTACTTTTTCGCATTTCTATGGTACTTTTTGTATTTTCTACGTTATAAAGGTAGACTTGTAAAATAAAGGACTATTGATTCCAGGTAAGACTAAAAATGTTATGGGCGACTAAAAAGGTACTTTTTTGAATTTTATGGTACTTTTTGTATTTTCTACGTTTATAATGGTAGAATTGTACAATCAAGGACTATTGATTCCAGGTGAGACTAAAAATGTTATGGGCGACTAAAAAGGTACTTTTTTGAATTTTTATGGTAATTTTTGTATTTTCTACGTTTATAATGGTAGAATTGTACAATCAAGGACTATTGATTCCAGCTGAGACTAAAAATGTTATGGGCGACTAAAAAGGTACTTTTTTGAATTTTTATGGTAATTTTTGTATTTTCTACGTTTATAATGGTAGAATTGTACAATCAAGGACTATTGATTACAGGTGAGCCTAAAAATGTTATGGGCGACTAAAAAGGTACTTTTTTGAATTTTTATGGTACTTTTTGTATTTTCTACGTTTATAATGGTAGAATTGTACAATCAAGGACTATTGATTCCAGGTGAGACTAAAAATGTTATGGGCGACTAAAAAGGTACTTTTTTGAATTTTTATGGTAATTTTTGTATTTTCTACGTTTATAATGGTAGAATTGTACAATCAAGGACTATTGATTCCAGGTAATACCCTGTTCAGACAGATATTTTTAATTGTTTCAATTTAGTGTTGATTGAGCAATTAAAATAAGTGTTCACACATACTTAATTTATCGTACTCCATTAGCATTTGATAGCTGTAAAAATACGATGTATTTATACCAAATCAAATAATGCCTTCTCTTTAGTGTTTTTCCTGTTGATAAAATATATTTACAATTATATTTATACGTATATATACTTATATGTATGTATTTGAATTTATTCAAACATTTTTTTAAAATTTTCTTCAACAATTTTTCATTTTCTTAATTTTTATTTTTTGTATATTTATTTGTTTGACATTAGAAATGCCACCTATAGAATTTTCTTCTCACTGAACATACTTCTCAAGAGTTGTATTTCGAGTTTTGGACAATAAGTGAAACAATTAAGTATATATTGCTCAATTTAAAAATAATTTTTAGTATGGTAAATTGAGCTCAATAAGGCCTTTAATTGCGATAATATTATAAATTGACAATTAAGACAACGTCCAAAACTCGAAATACAACTCTTGAGAAGTATGTTCAGTGAGAAGAAAATTCTATAGGTGGCATTTCTAATGTCAAACAAATAAATATACAAAAAATAAAAATTAAGAAAATGAAAAATTTTTGAAGAAAATTTTAAAAAAATGTTTGAATAAATTCAAATACATACATATAAGTATATATACATACGTATAAATATAATTGTAAATATATTTTATGAACAGGAAAAAACTGAAGAAAAGGCATTATTTGATTTGGTTTACATACATCGTATTTTTACAGCTATCAAATGCTAATGGAGTAAGATAAATTGAGTATGTGTCAACACCTTTTTTAATTGCTCAATCATTAGTGACTATTGATACAAAGGTGAGACGAAAAATATTATGGACGACCAGAATGATACTTTTGATCTTTTTAATGATACTTTTTACATTTTCAACATTTGCGAAGCTAGAATTTCGAAATTACTAACTATTGATACAACACGGTGAGACAGATAATTTTATGGCGACCAGAAATTATCTTTTTTTATGGTACTTTTTGTATTCTTTTAACGTTTGCGAAGCTAGAATTTCGAAATTAGTGACTATTGATACAATGGTGAGACGAAAAATGGTATGGGCGACCAAAAAGGTACTTTTTTGAATTTATATGGTACTTTTTGAATTGTTACGGTAATTTTTGTATTTTTTACATTTGTGAACCTAGAATTTCGATATTAGTGACTATTGATACAAAGATGAGACGGAAAATGTTATGGGCGACCAGGAGGGTACTTTATTGATTTTTTATGCTAATTTTTGTATTTTTAACATTTGTGAACCTAGAATTTCGAAATTAGTAACTATTGATACAAAGGTGAGACTGAAAATTTTATGGACGACTAGAATGGTACTTTTGATCTTTTTAATGGTACTTTTTGCAAATGTTTTCCACATAACTTGACAAATATATTTCACGAAACCTTTTAAAATTAATTTAACCCTTAAGTGCATGACTTTTTAGTTATTGATTCACAAAGACACAAAAAAATAATAAAAAAAAATATTTATTTCACAATGGTCCTTTCTTTATAAGGACAAGGGTTCATGTGCGTAACAAGACCATTCTGGAGGTGAATTATCACATTTTTTGCATAACGACATATGGTATCCGACATATAATTTTCGCGTCCACATGTTTTGTTAAAAGTTGTGTTATTTTTTTTCCCGCGTTTCGACGCAATGTTGATTTTACCTTAACAATTGACTGCCTCTTGTAGTGTACCTCACAAGTGTCTACTGCACACACATTGCCCACTCTGAAATTCATACATACGACCCAAATTAGAGTAGGGTATGCAATAGATCAAATAACTGTATTTATTAATTACCTCATATTCACTAGAATGTAGGTCAAGTAATATAGGAATGCATGGAAATGAATACAATGAGAATGCATTCAAACCACATTGAGTGTTTTAATATAAATGAGTACATTTACAAATACCAACATTCTGATTGGCTAATACAATTACAGGGAGAGTGAATTTTGATATATTAATGGTACTGATAAAGACAGATAGAAATTTATCAATAAGTATAATAAGTTAGAAAGGCTAAGAATTAATTTTAAACTTAGTATATAAGAACCGATAAAATTAAATAAAGATAGACTTAAAGTTATAATACTAATTCGGCAACAACTTGCCTTGTGTTTTTAATTGAAGTCTCAACAATAATTCGGCAGTTCCTTTGAACGCCTTACAAATCAGCTGAAACCCTGACAGCTAGTAAAAATAACCAAGGGCTATAGGGAACTTACACTACACAACATAAGAAAAACCATTACACTCTACACGAAAATGAATTTGGTCTAAAATTTCTGAATGCATTTTGATTTGTTGCTTTATCACTCATCACAAAACCACGCTTCGACCATTGTCAGATCAAGCAGGCGGTAAAAAAAATCGCATGCACCATTTTCTATTTTTCGTAAAACTTTATACATCGACCCATCAGTCTATCTATCTATCTATCTATCTATCTATCTATCTATCTATCTATCTATCTATCTATCTATCTACCTATCTATCTATCTATCTATCTATCTATCTATCTATTTATTTATCTATCTATCTATCTATTTATCTATGGTGTCTTCACTTATTCGTGAATAAAATCAACATTTGAACACCGATTTTTAAACCGATTCTAAAGGAAGACGTAAAGAAGTCAGCTATGATGAAACCAACAAGTACATAAGGCATTTGGAGAGTTGTAAAAAAAATATTGAATTTCATTCCAATCGAAGATGTCAAACCGTAAAAAGTTGTGCGGCTGTAATTGCAAGCAAAAGACATGCAACAAAGTACTACAAAGTGACTTTAATAATGTTGAAAAATAACCGACAATTTTTTTTTTGAAAACTTAGATGAAGTGCTATTATTTTGACCGATTACTTTTTTAAGTTTTTTTTTTTCAAATGATTTTCAAGATGTTAATAGATTTTCTAAAACTTTTAAGTTGGTGCTATTATTTTGACTGCAGATATATAAAAAATTTTTGTTATGCATTCTATGTATGTATGTATATCAAATTGATATATCAATCCATTGGCTGGCAGTAAAAAATGCTGATGATAAAATCGTAGCTGGTTTCGAAAATGCAATCAACTCTGCTAATATTGAAGTAATTTTTCATTATTTTCAAATGTTTACAATTTAATTTAATTAAAAAATGTTTTTAGAAAGTTTAATAATTAAGGAAATTTATTTTAGTTTATCACTTTTTATAATATAAAAAATTGGTTATATGGCCGAAAATGTTTAATACTCTACTACATCTTTATTTTAAATTGTATAACTTTTTAGATTCTAAAGAAATTGTTGGCAGTAGTACATACAAATCAAAATACATACATTCATATGACTAAATGTATATGTATGTACATATAAATGTAAAAGTTCATAATGATGAAAACGATGACATCAAACCATGTATTTGGAAACAACGTTACAAAATTAGCTGTTGTGCTGTTAATTGTAAAAATCATCTTTATAGGTAAGTTTACAAGTTCATGTTCACAATGTTTGATTATTTTATGACGGTTTTATTTTTTGAAGAAATATAGTGTTTAAAAAAAACTAGTTTATGAATTAGCAGTGACTACTTTTGCTCTACAATTTTATCAGTCAGCATTAGAAAAATATCTGGGATTAAATCGCTATTGAAATTCAGCAAAATCGCCCCATAAATTTCTGAGATATGAGGAAATAATCATGACTGCCTCTGTTTTTCCCCCATATTTTTACCAAAAAAATTAAAATTTTTTATCCATAGAATAATTTATAGGTACCTTTGTTACTATTTGTAGAAATAATATGCCTCAAGAGATATTCGTGAACAATTTTGGATAAATCGGGCTCTTATCGGTAAAGTTATAGGCGAATTTTTTTTTAGATATATAAAAAATTTCAAAAATTTACAAACGAAAACAGGTTGTAGACAACCAAGAGAGCCAGTATTGGTATCATCTGAAAGGACTTGACTAGCGCAATATAAGGCACTATAAAAAAATTAAAATTCATGATGACCGCCACTACAAAATGGCGGGCAATAAATTTGTGTATGGGCTAAATCTGGTATTTCAAAATGTAACTCCATCTACATCTACGCAAAGGATTAATTATAAATCTGTAACATTTCTAATAATATATTAACGTCTGTAATACGTCTGTAATTATTCTCTATATTTAAAATTGTGGTAGTTTTAAAGTCGGAAAATTATTAGAATTAGTGCAGAGTAATGATAACGCAGTTATTTGTGCAGTTGTAGTATTTCTGTTTTTTTGATCAGACTCATGTCCAGCGTTTTTTTTTAATTTGTTTATAAATAATTTTCATATTGTTAATTGTTCTTAATTGTTTATACTTTCCCTGAAGATGCGGTAGCGAAATATGGGAAAATAAAATTATTTTTATAAAAAATGTGGTCCAAGCTTAATATAAAAAACAACTTTTGATATAAATAAAAACGATCGAAAACATTTATTTAATGTTTATTATTTTGTTATTAAGAGTAATTGCTATGAAATAATCTCTGTGTACTAAAATATGTATTACTTTCTTTCTGCAACTTCGATTTATTTATAAATTTTCGTTAGTTTATTCTTACAATAAATCCTTTAGTTTTTTACCTTTTTTTCAATATTTATTAGTCGTTTAAATAAAGCTTTAAAATTATTTATTGGTTAAACTAAATGGGTTAATGAAATTATAAAAAGTAAAACTGTTTACATTTACTTGATGTTAACGCTATTAAAAAAACGTTCAAGTATACACAATATGTATGGTTGCAAGATACGGCTAAAGTAAAAACGGTTCTAAAAGTCGCCAAAAAAAATTAGGTTTTGCAAAAATATGTTATAAAAGAAAAAGAAGATGAACTGAAACTTATTGTAGACTGCAAAACAAGATGGAACACACTTTCTGATATGTGCCAACGACTTTTTGAGTTGGAAATACCAATTAATAAAGCGTTAATAGATTTAAAATTATACTTGAAGCCCTTTGCTATGTGATATGAATCTATATAAAGCCGATGCTGCCCTCTCATTTATGCTCAAAGAAATTTCTTAAAGGAATTGCAAAAAAGAATAACTTACTCAACACAAAAACTTTCAAACAGATTCCGAAATTAAAAAAAAAAAAAATTTGACAAAAATTTTGAAATGTGTCGTATTAGATAGAAATGGATTCAAAAAGTTTATATTCCAATTTCAAAGTAGTGAAACTTTCATCAGTTTCTCGCTATTTAAAGATATTACTGTCGATTCAAATTTGTCTATAGTAAAAATCCTATTAATATAATAAATGTGAATGTTTGTATGTTTGGATATTTGTTACTCAATCACGCAAAAACGGCTGAACGAAACTAAATGAAATTCAGAACATAGATAGAAACAACCTAGATTAACACATGGGCTACTTTTTATCGCGATAATAACGCGAAGTCGTTGGCAAACTCATCATAACACATCCTAAACGGGTTGTTTTTTGTTGTAAATATTTTTATTTTTGTTAATACTAAGTCTACCTTTTATCCCGATAACTACGCAGACGAAGTCTTGGGCACAAGCTAGTATTAAATAAAGCGATCGAGATGTGCAAAAGTCCTACAAAAGCTAAAAATATGAAAATATGATATTTATACTTATACTATAAAAGCCCGGCGCGCGTTGCTACGCCCCTTAATGAATAAAAATGCATTCTGAATTTTAATTGAATATCAAGTGCAAAAAGCTAAAAATTATAACTTTTTTTAATGGGCGTTGCCCTGCCCACTTTTCTAATCACGAAATTTTATAGTCATAACAGCTCAATATGTGTGCAAAGTTTCAGAAAAATCGGTGAAGTTGAAGTAGCTAAAAATGATAACTTTTTTTATTTGCATGACACTGCCCACTTTTCTAATCAAGAAATTGTATAGTCATGACAATTCAATATGTGTGCAATTGGGCACTGCCCAATTTTGAAATCACGAAATTTTATAATCATGAGAGCTCAATATGTGTGTGCAAAGTTTCAGAAATCACGAAATTCTAAAGTCATGACAGCTCAATATGTGTGCAAAGTTTAAAAAAAAACTGTCCAGTGCAACTACCTCAAAATTATAATTTTTTTATGGACGTGGTCCCGCCCACTTTTCTAATCACGAAATTATATAGTTACGACAGCTCAATATGTGTGCAAAGTTTCAGAAAAATCGGTCAAGTGGAAGTAGCTAAAAATGATAACAAAATTTTTATGGGCGTGGCCCCGCCCACTTTTTGTTACCCATAAACACTCCCTGAAATGTGTACAACAACTTCCCAAAGTTTAAGTCCGATCGGTTTTATAGTTTCGGAGTCTATAGCTAACACACACACAGAGTTTCACTTTTATACATATACTAGAAAAGCCCGGCGCGCGTTGCTACGCCCCTTAATGGTTAAAAATGCATTCTGAACTTAAATTGAACATCAAGTGCAAAAAACTAAAAATTATAACTTTTTTTAATGGGCGTTGCCCTGCCCACTTTTCTAATCACGAAACTGTATAGTCATCACAGCTCAATATGTTTGCAAAGTATCAGAAAAATCGGTAAAGTTTAAGTACCTGAAAATGATAATTTATTTCTAATGGGCGTGGCACTGCCCACTTTTCTAATCACGAAATTGTTTAGTCATGACCACTCAATATGTGTGCAAAATTTCACAAAAATCGGTCGAGAGCAGGTACCTCAAAATTATAGCTTTTTTTATGGGCGTGGCCCCGCCCACTTTTCTAATCACAAAATTATATATCATGACAGCTCAATATCTGTGTAAAAAGTTTCAGGAAAATCGGTGAAGTTCAAGTAGCTGAAAATGATAACTTTTTTTATAGGCGTGGCACTGCCCACTTTTCTAATCACGAATTTATTTAGTCATGACAGCTCGATATGTGTGCAAGGTTTCAGAAAAATCGCTCCAGTGCAAGAACCTCAAAATTATACCTTTCTTTTATAGGCGTGGCCCTGCCCATTTTTTTAATCACGAAAATATAAAGTCATGACAGCTCAATATGTGTGCAAAGTTTCAGAAAAATCGGTCCAGTGCGAGTACCTCAAAACTAAAACTTTTTTAGGGGCGTGGCCATGCCCACTTTTTTTATCAGAAAAATCGGTCAAGTGCAAGAAGCTAAAACTGATAACTAATTTTTTATGGGCGTGACCCCGCCCACTTTTTTCCACCCATAAACACTCCCTGGAATGTGTACAACAACTTGCCGAAGTTTGAGTCCGATCGGTTGTACAGTTTCGGAGTCTATAGCTAACACACACACACACACAGAGTTTCACTTTTATATATATAGACTAGAGAAGCCCGGCGCGCATTGCTACGCCCCTTAATGAATAAAAATGCATTCTGAATTTTAATTGAATATCAGGTGTAAAAAGCTAAAAATTATAACTTTTTTAAATGGGCGTGCCCCTCCCCACTTTTATAATCACGAAATTATATAGTCATGAAAGCTCAATATGTGTGTGCAAAGTTTCAGAAAAATCGATCTAGTGCAAGTAGCTAAAAATTATAACTTATTTCTTATGGGCGTGGCACTGCTTACTTTCCTTATCAGGAAATAGATCTTTATATTTCTGGGACAAGAGAGGAGTGTATATGCAGGCTGCATATAACAACTTATTAACTTTATTATCTACAAGCGTTGAGTACGAATGCTGTTTTTCAACAGCTGCATGATGAAATTTTAAATTTTTATCTAAAACACTTTTTAAGAAATGTTAGTTAAGTTTCAAATAAATTATTTTGCTTTTTATCTTTTATAGTAATTGTTTTCCATTTTATTATATACCGGGTGTCCCAACTAGAACGCAATTTTTATATTTTAAATATTTAAAAAAAAATCTTGAAACTTTATTATATCGTAAAGTAGACAGAATGAGGTTATGTATGGAACAATATATCGTGCAGATGGCCGCCGCGGCTTTGCTGGCATACACGCGATCTTTTAATGAAATTTTCAATGACCTTTTTGCATAAATGCTACGGTGTTTCATTAATGCAGCGTCCAATTTCCTCTTTTAAGGCTTGAGTCGTCGTCGGCTTATTCGCGTAAACCATCGACTTCAAAAAACCCCAAAGAAAAAAATCTAAAGGTGTTAAATCACACGATCTAGGCGGCCAATTCTGGTCTCCAAAACGCGAAATAACACGACCGGGAAATGACTGATGCAGCAATTGAATTGTTTCTCTGGCTGTATGACATGTGGCGCCATCTTGTTGAAACCACATGCCCTCCACATTCATTTGTATGCATGAAGATGCAAATCTTTCGTCAAAATTCGCTGCATAGTGGATTTGGAGACACCAATTTGCTGAGCTCGGTGTCGAATTGAGGTGGATGGAGTTTGATCGACATCATCACGTACAGCTGCGACATTTTCGGTCGATCGACCTGGTCGAAGGCGCGTTGTTGTCTTTATATCACTAACAGACCCAGTTTCGGCAAATTTATCCATTAATCTCTTTAAAGTTGACTCTTTTGGAGATTTATTGTGACGCCAAATTGATCGCAATTTGCGAACTGTAGCCGCAAAACTCTCACCATTTTGGTAAAACAATTTCACAATGAGAATGCGTTGTTCATTCATGTAGCGCTCCATTTTTACTAACCTCGTACCTTCTACTAGCAAACAATAACAATTGTTCAAATGTCAAACAATTACATGGCGCCAAATTTAAAAATTGCGTTCTAGTTGGGACACCCGGTATTGTAACTAGCGAATCCCCTGCACACTTCGTAATGCAACTAAATCGTATTTCTGATTTTGTTGAAAAAATAAACTTTAAATTATTTCAATAAATTGTAAATTTAATGCAATCCCAAAATTCCTGCATTTAAAATTTTACAATCCCCAATCCCGGGATTCGGAAAATCAGTCCCGTTTAGCATTCCTACTTAGAAGCGATACTATTCACTTTTTTTTTAACTAAGAGTATAATTTAGTACCTAGAGGTAGTAAAAAAAAATAATATAGGTTTTCTGCGGGCATGGCACCTCCTACTTTTAAAACTATATAAAAAATGCTTGAATTCAACTTAGATCTTTTACAGATTTTTTTTTTATTTTTTGTCGATAGAGAAATTATATGAACTTGAGATTAAGCGTTATTTTTTTTTTAATTATACGTTTATTGACGCGAAATGAATAAATGAAAGATTTCATCATCATACATATAATTCTGTCTATTTTATGATTTTTTAAAGAGAGTATATTATGTGAGAAGTGGGCGTTCAGATAGACGTGTCAAAGTAGTTTCTGCTGATAAATTTAACTAAGATACTTCAATATGAAGTCCTTTATTCTTCCAAAATCTTTGGCCATAGAGATATTATATGAATTTGAGATAAAGCGTTATATTTTACTCAGGAAATACACTTATAAAATTTTATCGCTCTACGTTTAGACGCAATCGCATTTTATTCGATATAGGAAGGACATTGTTTTTAGACCTACTCTTGCATTGCGAGATATAACACTTTTCCTAACATATCGATTTAGCCCATTTTCAATTCCAAACAAAACTTGTGTATAAGAAATATTCTGGCAAAATTTGATCCCCATAGCTTTATCGGTTCGAGCTCTATCATGCTAACAACAGACGGGCAGACGGATAGACATGGCTTTATCATCTTTATATGAAAACAGAAAAATATATATATGGGGGATATTTCGATGCGGTTCAAACGGAATGACTAAATGATTATACCCCAACTCCATTTTTTTGGTCGTGGGTATAAAAAAACAGACACAAAGAGGTCGACCGCAGAACATGATATTTTTATTAAAGTAAAAGCTTTTTTGCTTATATTTACGTACTACTAGCTTGTGCCCGCGACTTCGTCTGCGTAGTTATCGGGATAAAAGGTAGACTTAGTATTAACAACAAAAATAAAAATATTTACAACACAAACAACCCGTTTAGGATGTGTTATGATGAGTTTGCCAACGACTTCGCGTTATTATCGCGATAAAAAGTAGCCCAGGTGTAATCTAGGTTGTTATCTATCTATGTTCTTAATTTCATTTAGTTTCGTTCAGCCGTTTTTGCGTGACTGAGTAACAAATATCCAAACATTCATATTTATTATATTTGTAGGAAGATACGTATAATATTTTTTCATATGAGAGGCCATGTTAAAAAAATAAAATAAATATTTAAACATCAACAAGAACACAACTTTTAATCAATTTTTATATAATTTGTTTTTATATAGTGTATTTAAAATGGTATAAAATGGATGGTGTGAATTTTCATATACACAAATGTGGTTTATTTTTTTGGATGAATACACTGCTCTACAAAAAATCATTTTTTGTCTTCCCATTTAATAAAACTATGTGGACTATATGGATTTTGATGCGCTGAACTCAAATCCATTGTCGGTTTTTTTCCATCAGATCGGGATTTTTTTTATGGGCGTGGCAAATTTCCCCCCCTAAATTAGTCAGGTACGGAGACATATTTAATCCTAACTCGAGAACCAGTCATTCCATTTTTAAAAATAAAACAACAAAAAATGTGTAACAAAATTGTATTTATTTTAATGGAATAAAATTTTTCTCTATCTCTTATCGTTTTGGAGTTATTTAGAAATTAATGGAGAAAAAAAATTTTTTCCTGCAAATTCGTAATATTTTTCAATTTGAAAATGGAATTAAAAAAAATTTAAGGCAAATATTCAACATTTTAAAATGTTTTTTCAAGAACTACTTATCTTTATAATAAAAAAAGCCATAAACCATAAAAATCGGTTAAAAAATTTAGATTTTATTGTCAATTTACCGCAGGTACCCAATATTGACCAAATATGTGTAATGCAGCAAACAAAGTCAGAGTGGGCATACTAAAGCGCCTTGTACCAGCAATGAATGACAACTTTTTACTTCTATCTATTTGCGTACAGCAAAAACAAATACAAGCAAAAAAATTTGCCAGATTGTAATTTTGTAGCAACGCCTCGCTTAAAGCACCCACCCTGTCGTCACCCGTAGGTAACTTCAAATTACAATAAAAAATTAAAATATTTACAGCCTCTAAATTTTTTTATTTTAAATAACACAAATTTTTTGTTAATAATTATTAATTTTTATTTAGGAAACATTGTTTAAATAAAAAAGTAGCTTAAGCTGTTCATGCTCTTTCTTCCACATCATTCGATTACGTTCTAAAGACCTCGTCCTTCGTAAGCTATCGTATTTGTGGGCCTACAAATATGCCTTCTTTTACTTTATCCTCAATGATTCTAGGAAATTTGCTCTTAATGTATAGAAAAGCTTCACCATCCTTGTTCATTGCTTTGACAAAATTTTTTATTAGTCCTAGCTTTATATGAATAGGAGGCAGAAGAGTTTGTTCTTTTTGATTAAAAGGGTCTTCTGCTAGATTTTTTTCTCCTGGAATAAAATTTACTCTTTTCGGCCAAATTTTAACATTGTAGTGTTTTTCTTTTGCGCGGCTATCCCATTCACATAAGAAGCAATAAAACTTAGTATTTCCACTTTTCAATTTATTTAACATTGCTACGACTTTCAAATCTGCAGATTCCATGAGTAATGGGAATATAAAAATTATTTGTAGTATCATCTTCATGCTACAATAGTTTTCTTTCATATTTCTTGCATACGCGAGTGGGACCGATGGAAATTTGTTGCCATTGCGAAGTAAAACGACTTTCAAACTTGTCTTGGATGAATTAATAACAAGCCGCAAATCTTTAGATTTATGACTGAATCACAGTTGTCGCAAAAGTCTATCAGCATTATCACAAAATACCAAACCTTCCTCTCTGCTGAAATAACTCAAAAAAGGGTTGTTCTCTATTTCGAAAGTACGAGACGTTAACGTCCTTTTGCACCAAATTCCATTCTTTTAATTGGGATGCAAAAAGCTCAGACTTATTTTTTGAGAGCCCTAATTTACGAACTAAGTTATTTATATCAGTTTAATTCGGAAAATAAGGGTTACTCGTTGGACTTCCAAATGAATGCGAAGAAATGCTGGCGTAACTGGATTCAGTTGCTGCAGAAACACCATCTTCTTCATCGTCTGTAGGAGGTAATGGAGGTAACAATTTACTTGTAAACTGGTAAACTGGTCGTTTGACGCATAAAGTATTTGGATATGTAACTTTATTTTTTGTTTTTTTGGTAAGCCCACGTGTTTTAGTATGGCAAAAGTAGCAATCATTTTAATGATTTTGTGGTTCACTCCAAATCGCTGGCTTCATAAACGGCAAAGACTTATCACTTCCTTTTAACCAACCTCTTAAAGACTTACCACAGCTACTACAACATATTTTCGGCAGCCAATTTTTATCTCTATCATCGATAGGAAACCCAAAATAACGGCGATAAGCATCTTTAACCTTGAAAGATATTGTCTCCCGTTGAGAACTTAAAGTTAGATTGCCACAAACGAAACAAAATAAATTTGGAGATTTGTTACAAGTCCTTGACATTTTGTAATATGAAAGCGGTTGTGGATTCTTTAATTGCTTTATTTCTTTACAGAATACACTATAAGATCTATTTACTGTTGCCGATTTTAACCGCACGATATTCAAATTAAGTGACTCACTTATTGTACATCAACTTCTATATATAAAGGGTGTTTTTTTAAGCCCGATAGAACTTGAAATTGTAAAAAATAACACAAAAAATTAAATTGTAATCAAAATTTTTTTTTTATTCGAAAGATCAATACGTGACATTAACATTTGAAAATGATTTCGGGCATATTGGCACCGCGGCTGTTCTTGACGAAGCGCATTCTGGACGTCCAATTTTGGGCCACTTTTTCGAGCACTGCTGGCCGTATGTCACGAATAACACGAACAATGCTGGCCTCCAAGGCGTCAACTGTTGCTGGTTTATCAGCATAAACCAGTGACTTCACGTAGCCCCACAGGAAATAATCGAGAGGTGTCAAATCGCACGACCTTGGAGGCCAATTGACAGGTCCATTTCTCGAAAGCAACTTATCGCCAAATTTTGATTTCAATAAGTCGATGGTTGCGTTCGCCGTATGGCACGTAGCGCCATCCTGTTGAAACCACATCTCCTCCGGATCAATGTCATCCATATTTTCAAACAAAAAATCATTGATCATGGTGCGGTAACGATCTCCATTGACCGTAACGCGAGCTCCGGCCTCATTTTTGAAGAAATAAGGTCCGATGATGCCACCAGCGTGAAAACCGCACCAAACGGTGCATTTTTCTGGATGTAATGGAGTCTGTAGGGTCTCTTGTGGATTGGTCTCGCTCCATATGCGGCAATTTTGCTTATTAACAAACCCGTTAAGCCAAAAATGCGCCTCATCGCTGAACACAATTTTGCGATAAAATTGGACGTCCAGAATGCGCTTCGTCAAGAACAGCCGCGGTGCCCATATGCCCGAAATCATTTTCAAATGTTAATGTCACGTATTGATCTTTCGAATAAAAAAAAAATTTTGATTACAATTAAATTTTTTGTGTTATTTTTTACAATTTCAAGTTCTATCGGGCTTAAAAAAACACCCTTTACAATAAATACCAGAATCTACCATAATGTTCTTAATTTGAAATCACAGGTAATTGAAAAATACTGTTATAATTTTGAATTCCAAGAACCATGCAAAATACCGTTGTACTTCAGTTCCATTATCTGCTCACCTAACGAAATGCTATATCATATGTACGGCTGGTTGCATTACAATATTGAGTACCTGCGGTAAATTGACAATAAAATCTAAATTTTTTAACCGATTTTTCTGGTTTTTGGCTTTTTTATTTCTTAGACAAGTAGCTCTCAGAAAAAAGTTTAAAATGTGGAATATTTGCCTTAAATTTTTTTTAATTCCATTTTTAAATTGAAAAATATTACGAATTTTGCACGAAAAAAATTTTTTTTCTCCATTAATTTCTAAATTTCTAACGATAAGAGATAGAGAAAAATTTCCACTAAAATAAATACAATTTTATTACACATTTTTTGGTGTTTTTTTTTTTTGAAACTCGGATGACTGGTTCTCGAGTTAGGTTTAAATATGTCTCCGTACCTGACTAATTTAGGGAAAAAAATTTGCCACGCCCATAAAAAAAATCCCGATCTGATGGAAAAAAACCGACAACGGATTTGAGTTCAGCGCATCAAAATCCATATAGTCCACATAGTTTTATTTAATGGAGGATTTTGCTGCTGAGCAGTAATATTTACGGCAAAAAATTCGTCGTTCGTCGCAATTGTGTTCCGACCATTATTCGTGTCGTTTTTTTTAATATTCTTTTTTTGCACGTCTCATATGTAATGGGTGATTCATTGTGACGTTTGACTCATACTCAAATCAAACGGCTTTGTCAGCTTTGTTGAGTATAGTTTTGCACGTCATCATGGAAAGACTCACATCATCGTATAGAGTCTATTCAAAAACAATTTCTTATTTTCTGTTTAAGAAATACCTATAGAGGCTATGTGGACCTTCCATCATACTCAATAAGATTAGCTGAGGTTAACCTACCAACTTTAAAAAGCCGGAGAATCATGCTAAATATTTCTTTTATGGTTAATCTTATTAATGGTGACGTCAGCTCTGATTTTCTGCTAAGTAACTTAACTTTTAATGTTCCTCAACGTTCATTGCGATCTTTTATCCCACTTTATGTCAAAACATTTCGTACTAACTTTGCTATGTCGGACCCGTTTAGAAGATTATGCTGTTGTTTTAATGAAATGTATAATTTTATAGAAATTTCTTTAAGTATTAATATTATTAAACAAAATGTTATTTTTTATTTAAATAATTAATTTTTTATAATTGATTTTAAAATTTTTAATGTATTTTTTTCTTGATTAACTTATTTTATAATATAGTCTGTAAGGAAATATTCCATAGACTTAAATTTAAATAAATAAATAAATAAATCACAACAGCGTCTCTAAACTGTTTAGCAGTATTACGGCGTTCGGTGCGAATTTTTTTTCGTGCAATTTGAGAAATTTACGGTGCGCATAATCGATCTACGGGTTAGACCACATCAAGCACGCAATGAAGAAAAAATGGCAGCTGTAGCTATGAACAGAAGACAGCTTAGCAGATTGGCTTGTCGTATTCGACTAAATTCACCTTGTGGCAGAATTGAAGCCAGGCGCCTTAATTTTCCGTCTTATCTCAGTAAATGGGCTCTGCAAAAACTTAATGAAAATCCGGCTGGCTCAATGAATACGTTAATAAACAAAATGGCCGTAGTTTATGGGCTGGCGGAATCATTGGTGAATATTTCTTTAAAAATGTTTATGGACTATGTTCTTCCTGAAATCCAAGCACATGGTCTCGGTGAGCTCAGGTTTCAAGAACACGGTGCTATAAAGCATACAGCGCGTAAAACAATAGACTTATTATTAATAAATCATTTTGGTAAGAATTTAATTTTACGTTTCGCTACGGTAAATTGGCAACGTTGATGTGTAATATCACACCTTGGGACTAAATTATCTGAAATTATCGAATAGGCCATCTCAGACGTAGTCGTACGAATTTTTGTTTTATATTTTACATTATAAATCAACCTTCGAAATATACATACTGTGAATGTCAAAAGAAACTGTACACCTTTTATTTTCATGTTTTAAGATTAATTTATTTTTTTTTTATTATTTAATTAAACATTTTATATTTTTTATTAAATATATTTCTTTCTTTTTCATTTTATTAAAAAATAAAAACAAAACTCCAACAAAAACAAGAACTATAGAACAAAAATAAAAAAAACCTCATATTTATAGCGTCAAAAGAAATTGTACATTACTCGTTTTTATAATAATAATGTTATTTAAAAAAAATTTAACATTTAGTTTGATGACCATTTTGTTGTATCACAGATTGTAGTCTTCTTGGCATCGATTCTACCAGCTTTTTAGTAACCTCGGGGGGGAATTTTTTGCCATTCCTCCATTATCACCGATTTGAGAGAATCCTTGCTGGAAATTTCTCTTTTTCTTATTTGCCGGTCCAAGTGCTCCCACAAATGTTCAGTAGGGTTCAGATCGGGTGACTGGGGGGATGATCCAACTGTTTGGGAGTATGATATAGCAGCCATTCCTTTACTATTTTGGCAGTGTGCTTGGGATTGTTGTCTTGCTGAAAGACCCAAGTTCGATCCAAGCCCAATTTTTCGACGCTCTGTGCCAAATTATCTTTTAAAATGTTGAGATAATCTATTTTATTCATAGTGTTTTCTATGAAGACCAAATTTCCTACACCATTGGCTGCCATACATCCCCACACCATAACTTAACCACCAGCATGCTTCACTGTGGATATTACATTTTGCTGGTCAATTTCACAATTTTTCTTCCTCCAAATTTTAACCGGTTTTTTCTTGCCGAGAATTTCAAATTTGCTCTTGTCTCTAAATAGCACATTTTTCCAGAACATATTAGTACAATTTTCGTACTTTTTAGCAAACTCTCGACGTCGACGTTGATTAATTACCGATATGTACCATTTTTTTCTTGGAACTCGTCCATACAGTCCGTTTGCATGTAGGGCTTTACGTATTGTGCTAGCACTAACATTTGTACCTGAGCATTCTGAAATATTTTCGGATATTTTAACAACACTTTCTGTTGGATTCTGTTTAACTTTACGCACAATGGACCATATTTGAGTACTGTTTAGTTTGGTTCGCCTTCCAGATTTAGGGCGATTTTCTAAACTTGAAAACTTTTTGTGCTTGTCTATTATATATTTTACAGTATTGTGACTTCTTTCAATCATGGAACCAATCTCACGCAAGGATTTGCCATCTTTGTAATATTTTAGCACAAGCTTACGAATATCCAAAGAAGTTTGTTTAGCCATTTTCAAAAAAACCGAAAAAAATTGTCGTTTGATCTGCTCGTGACAAAGTCAAGTCTATTAATAATTTTTATACCTAGCTAATATTACATAAAGTATCGTAGTAAATAAAATCACAAAAAATAACGGTACTTTTATATGTAAAATTCTTTATTACATGCTATGCACAAGAGCTGTACAATTTCTTTTGACGCTAGAAATATGAAGCATTTTTTGTTTTTGTTGTATATTTTTTGTTTTTGTTAGAGTTTCGTTATTGTTTTTTAATAAAATAATAAAAGGGTAAATATATTAAAGGAAAACCAAAAAAGTTTAATTAAATCATAAATTTGAATAAGAAAATAAAGTTGTAAATATAATACTTTGAGGTGTACAGTTTCTTTTGACATTCACAGTAAGTATGCATATACATATGTAAAACTGATTACATTTTTGAATCTGGCATTCTTGTAATTGTTTATTTCTTTTAGGCACAGATATTACTGTGTAGCGTGTAGGTTTTTATACTCCGTAATTCGAACCGAAAAATCAGTAATATTATTCTCATAAATTGTATTTTCTGTATTCAAAGGTTCCTCAAGTGCTATTAAATGCTTTAAATGTGCTGTGACTGTTGAAAAAATCTACTCGTATTCTAAAAATGCATCAATAATTACTCCAATGTGCTCAAAATTTGACAAATCCGAGGAATATATAGTTGATTGTCCCTATTCTACAATGTGCCTTAAAACAATATCAACACTACAGCTTCAAAATGGTCAGCAGCAAGAGACTTTCACACGTGGGTGCGCTCCGCAAAAGGATACGAAACAAGTAAGTTAAATCACAAACATAAAATATTACTCATACTCAATACATAGGTGGTGTCAAAGACAATAGACTATTGTCTTTGGTGGTATGTTCACAAGAAGTCCTACTTAAGTGTCGTATTGCTAAAATTTTTCGATATTTTTTAAATTAATAAAAAGTATTGAAATTTTTTATTGTTAAATTTGTGAACCTTTTTAAAATTTTACAAAAGTTATGACAATACGCCACCAAAGAACACCTTGTGAATTCACCTTATATACTTATGTTCAGTTAGACACTTGTTATATCGTCGGCTTAATATGCAATCCTGCTAGCTCTCTTTCAGTACATTTTATACTTCTTATATTTCATATTTGCAGCTTAAGAGTAAAACCGAAAATATTTTTAGTTTATTTTATGGTATTCTTCGTGTGTTTTAAATTTACTCATGGGTTAAATTATTATAAAAGGAACGATAATCTTCTAGACGTAATCTTTTTATACACTTCACACGACAGTGTTAAAGGGCATATATCGGTTTGTCATTCTGTGTGCAATTTCTACAATATTAATTTCCGACCCCACAAAGTAAATATTTTCTGAAAAATTATGAATAGGAAAGTCGACTAAGCATTATCCGTGTAAGGTATAAAAATATCAAAAATATTCGGGAGTAGATTGGTATTTGAAATCGTAACTGATAACTATCTGAGATATGAGCAAATAAACACGACTGTCTGTTTTTTTCGCTTATTTTTACCACAAAAATTAAAATTTTCCAAACAAATTGGTCACTAATCGGCAAAGTTGCAGGCAAAAATTATTTTAAAAAAATATATATTCTTTTAAATACATACTTATATCAATCAATTTTTGAACACGCTTAAGATACCAAATTATAACACACCTAACTAATCGGTTTGAAACATACAGTAACTATGTAAAAACTCAAAGATGGCGTTGGAAATAATAAAGAAAATAGTTGTGGTCATTATACCTATGTATATGACGGTGAAGGGCATTTTCAGATTCGGAGCGCTCTTACTTGTTTAAATATTGCAAAAATAAAATATTTTTGGCTCAGCTGGGATTCGATGCCACATTTAGTCTAACCAGTATATACATATGTACGTATTTCATATGGGATGAATGGTGACACAAACTACTGTTATTGCATGACTACACGTTGTGAAGGGTATATAAGATTCGGCACGGCCGAATATAGGGCTCTTACTTGTTTAGAACTGAACAGTGTCAAAACGTATAGCTGATGTAATTTATCTCGTATAGTTTTGGCTTTTTTTTTAGCTGATAAACAGACTTCGACATAATCTGCGGGCATATATGCATGTATATGTTTTTTTCTTAAGTGCGCGTTCAATAGTGGAATGAATGCTGTCAGTTTTCATTTGAGTGTGGGCCACTTCAGTAAACTTTTGTTCAATAATAATGTGATTTATTTATAATTATATCAAAGAATTGGACATAACACAATTTTTATTCTTATAATTGACATCTTTGTTGGCCACTTTGGTTGCAAATACATTTTTCGTATCTATCTTTTTTACCACACAGCATTTAATCTCAATTTAATTAAATAGTAGTAATAGATTTTGCAGGTTTGCATATTAAGCCGACGATATATCTATCATACACATTTTAAACAAGTCATACATAAGTATGTACATAAGTATTTAATGAAAATGAAATTAAATTAACTTCACTTTTTTAGGTTAGAGATAAAAAATATTTTAAAATACATACATACATACATACATACATACATATGTATAATTTTTATTTAACCAACAAAAAATTCAATTTTATTTACGTTAAAATTCAAGACAAATTTAATTAATTTCAGTTCATTTAAACCAAGGCGATATCATACAGGGAAATGATCAGCCCAACTGATGGGGAAACTATTTGTCAACATTGGTTGAATTTGCCTTGATTTTATTTTTAATGGAGGGTAGGAAAATATGATTTTGGCTTCGGTATTAAACAATTAACTTAAGTGTACCTATTTGATGAAAATTTTATTAAATTTATGTATATTTGTTGCTTTTGCATCAAATAATGTGTTTAAAAAATTTATATCCTTTTTTTAATCAAATTTTTTTATATATAATATATCATAATATCTTTTCCATCCCTGATATACGAATTGGCCTTAATATAAAACATCCCTTCAAAAGTTGCTTTGTTGTATCAATTCGCCGTTGCATATACCTTATGGATATGCCTTGGTTGTGACAATTCGCCGTTGCATATACCTGTATGAATATGCCTTGATTTAAACCTTTTTTAAACTTCAAACAAATAAAAACGATAACACACACTCTTTGAAAATTCGATTCTGTATCGAAAACGTTAAAGCATTTCACTTTTTAACTAATAAACATTTTTTATTGCGTGTTTCATTAGGTTATACAACACGGTAAACATAATTTTTCAACCAAAATACAGAACAAGCAAACATTTAACCAAAAATTGTTCAAGCCGTTTTATTTGATATTAAGTTTGGTATCAGGGTTGAAGGAGGTACATTTTTAAATACTAGATCTTAATCAGAAAGATTAATTACGCCATTTTGTTTATTAGACTTACATTAGGAAAGAAATTCAAGTGAAATTAAATAATAAATTGTAATATACATAATTATATATATTTTGAGCTTAAAACACCATTTACTACAAGATTACGGTAAAATGGGACGACCGCATTACATACACTAAATAATATTAATAACTAGCTTGTGCCCGCGACTTCGTCTGCGTAGTTATAGGAATAAAAGGTAGACTTAGTATTAACATAGATTGTTATTTAAAACTGGGAAGTAAGTGCTGTGTATAGTCAAAGGTATGTATGTACTTATGTATGTTAATTTTAATAATGCAAAGGATTTTTGTATAGAACTACAGTTTACGCCCTAAATAATAAACGTTTTTATACCCGAAACCAAAAAAAATGTTGGGGGTATATTCATTTTGTCATTCCGTTTGTAGCACATCGAAATATCTATTTTAGACCGCATAAAGTATATATATTCTGAATCGGGGTTTCATTTTAAGACGATCTAGCTATGTCCGTCCGTCTGTTGATTGCACGATAGAGGTCGGACCGAAAAAGCTAGGGGGCTCAAATTTTGCCACAATATTTCTTATACACAAGGTTTGTTTGGTATTGAAAATGGATTAAATCGGAATATTAGGAAGAGAGTTATAGCTCGTAAAATGCAATTGTGTCCAAACGCAATAACGTAGAGCCATTAAACTGCGAATTTATATTTCCCGAGTAAAAACAAAATTTTTCCCTAAAAATTGCTTAAATTTATGCATTAGAAAAGAGTTATAGATCAAAATGTACGAAAATTTATACCGCCAGTGTATTATAAAATTGAAAACCTAATTAAACTCACAAAATTTGATATACGATTCTGAAATTTTGCAAAATATTGCTTTTTGGTCAAAGGTTTTGTTCTAACGGAAAATAGATGTGATACGCCCACTTTCTGATTTAAATTTTTTTTATTTAATTAAAAATTTAATTATAAAAACATACATATATGAAAACGTCCCATTGTAAAATTATATATTCACGTATGTATGTTAAAAAAACAAAAAAAAAAAAAAAAAATTTTAAAAAAAATTTAAAAAGAAGATTTAAAAAAAAATTATTATGTATATAATATATATAAAACAAAAAAAAATTAAAAAAAAATAATAATAAAAATTTAAATAATATATTAAATAAAAAATAAAAAAAAAATATTTAAAAAAAATTAAAAAAATTTTTTTTGGCTCAGCTGGGATTCGATGCCACGTTTTCTCTAACCAGTATACACGTTTGTATGTATATATGTTGTTGTTGTAATGTTGTTTTTGTGAAAAAAAATCGAGGTGGTCGTGGGTTTTTGCTCATATCTCAGTTGTTTATGTACCGATGTTTCTGATTTTCAATACCGATCTACTCCCGAATATTTCTGATATTCTAATACCTTACCCGGGTCCAACCTATGTCGGAGGGCTTCAAAAAGTTGATTTCAACATACACACGGACAGACTGACAGAGCTTAATCGACTCCCCTATTCATAAGCTTTCAGAATATATATACTTTATGGGGTCGGAAATGAAAATTGTAGAAATTTCACACGGAATGACAAACCTATATATACCCTTTTTCACTGTGTGAAGGGTATAAAAAATCATTTTTGTTGTTTTATATAGATGCATAGTAACGGGCTATTCATTACATAATTAGTTATATTTATTTTAATAGTTTGTGGTTCAAAAATAACTTTGTTTTATTATACCCTTATACATAAGTATATAGGTTTGACAATCCATGTAAAATGTCTACAATTTTTATTTCCGACTCCATAAAGTATATATTTTCTGAAAACTTATAAATAGGGAAGTCGATTAACCATTATCCTTTTGTCCGTGCGTATGTTAAAATTAATTTTTTGAAGACCCCATACATTTCCAAGACCCGTGTAAGGTATCAAAATATTAGAAATATCGGGAGCAGATCGGTATTGAAAACAAATGAAATGTGATGAAAAAATCTAGACCACCTCGTCTTTTTTTTATTTATATAACCCTGCTGATATTGTATCTTGTATTGTATAGCTTGGTTTTTTGGTCCTGAATTTATATGTGATGATCCTGCAAATTGGTCCACAAATATCATTGAGGAACCTTTAGAAAAGATTGATCGAAGAAAAACAGTCACCTTCAAGTGCAGCTCAAATGTCATCGATAAATTTATTATTGAAACAATTATTGATAAGCTTTCCTCATATTATAAAATAATTCGAATACTTATTTACTTATATTTTTCGTATTTCCAATAGATTTAATGTAGCGATATTATTCATCTCAAATGGAGAATACGTTTGGGTACAAAATACAGAGTTTGCTGCAGATATAATAAGACAACAATAAGGTCCCACCCTATCTGCAAAAATTGGCTCTATTTTTACAGCGAATGGAAATTGATAACAAACCGTTTTATATACTTCGAGTTGACTTGCGTTAAAAGATTTTGCTTATTAATGCAAGAGAAATAGTTCGAAAAGTGGTTCGCAATTGCATTCGTTGCTTTCATTACAAACCAAAATTGATTGAACAAATAATGGGCAACTTACCAGTTGATCGTCTAAGTGCTCAACGATCATTTTTAGTTACTGGTCTAGATTTTTGTGGCCCATTCTTAACATCATGCCGAATTCGAGGTAAAGTACCCTATAAAACATACATTGCAGTATTTGTGTGTTTTAGTACAAAGGCTGTTCATATAAAAATCGCGTCAGATCTGTCAACCAACAACTTTACACTTTCCTTGAAGCGATTTGTAAGTCGACGTAGGTTGCCGCAACGCATTTTCTGTGATAATGCAACAAATTTTACTTTAAGTTATAGATAAGTTGTTCTCAAATCAAATGGTAGCAGATATCAAAACCCATCGTCTACAAAGTGGCTTCGAATTTTGTTTCATTCCACCCAGAGCTCCACATTTTGGTTGATTATGGGAAGCTGCAGTGATGTCTGCAAAAACGCTTCTGATATAAAAAGTCTAGCAACAAAAAAATTTTTGTCTACCCTAAAAATAAAAGTATGTGCCCTATATGGATTTAGATGCCCTTAATTCAAATCTGTTTTCGTTTTTCTCTAGTACGTAAGGATTTTCTTAAAAGGCGTGGCATATCTCACCCCCTAAATCGTTGGACTGCCTAATATAATTTGTCATAACTTGAAAACGGGTTCTCCGATTTTAATAGCAGGAAGATCAGAAGATGGACCGAAAAATTATGCTAAACCAAACCCAACACATTTCTTTTCTATTTATTATTATTTCGGAGTTATTAAAAATTTAATGGCGAAAAAAAATTTTCTTGCAAAATTCGTCAAATTTTTTGTTTTCAAAATGCAATAAAAAAATTAAAAAACCAAAAAGTTTACATTTTCAAGATTTTTTCAAAAGTCACATTCCTAAGGAATAAACGGCGGTATAAATAGTAAAACTCAATTAATACTACATTTACACCTGAGCGAAATCTAGTAGATTTGATTTAAAATCTTTATTAAAATCCAAACCGTTTACACCACTATTTTTTGAAATTTTGCAAGATTTCGTTTTCAAAACAATATATTTATTTACAAGGTGGTCTGAGAGGCTCTCTATGTTCTACTTCTCCAAAATTCAAACTCCATATGAAAAAAATGTAAGCAATAAAGTACTTGTGCGATTGCAACCACCTTAAATATTATGATTGAATTTTTTTGTGTGCAGCGTAGTATATTTTGTTAAAATTTAATAAAAACCACAGTTGCATCACGAAGTAGTACTAGATTTTGAGTGGATTTTGCCAAAATCTAGTTGTGAAGTAGATTTCGTTTTGTATGGGAAATCTGGTAGAAATTAACAAGATTTCGTTCAAAATCCCGTAAGTACTAGATTTGGTGTAGGTGTAAATGTAGTATAAGAAATGTTGATTTTAAAGATTTAAACTCATTCTTGACAGATTGTAAATTTGAAAATTGCAAGGCTCTTATAAAACAATATTTTTTTATGACAAAGGCTTTATTATATTTATTTTATATTATTTAATACTTAATATACGGAAAAGTTAAACTAATAAAAATTCTTTAATGATTATCATGTCGTATGTATATCCTTATTAACTGCATCATCGGTGTCAGGAAGAAATGTGATGAGTTCTGATGAAAAAGCTTTTTTACTTATCCGTTCTCTTTGGGTACTGCAGCTTATAAAACGGTCACTGCCCATAAATAACCTATTCAAGACATATTGGTTTGTATTGCTTCTACTGAATTTCCTCGAATAATTCGTACGATATAATCGTAAGGGCTTATTTCTGGCCTTCTTCTTACAATTGGATGGTAGCCTTATACCGGGTGCCCATGTATTTTTTATGTACCTGTATTTATTTTTTGTAAACTTATTTTTGTGATAAATGCTTTTAATAATTATTCTTATTAGGTATGGTATATATTTTTTTTTGTAGAGCAGGTATGTATATAAAAATATCGCACTGATGGGCTCTGTTTAGAGCATTTTCCATAACATCTTTCAGAACTTGTGGCTGTAGCGTTCGAATTTCTGCAACAATGTTTGCCTTGAGTTCAAGGATTTTCTCTGGCTTGTTCACATACACTCGCTCCTTCAAATAACCCCAAAGAAAATAGTCGGGTGCTGTAAAATCTGGCGATCGCGCCCTCCAAAAATTTTACTTAAAAGTGCGATTGTGTCTCGGGCAGTATGGGCAGTGGCTCCGTCCTGCTGAAACCACATACCAGGTCTGTTTTCAAGAGCAGGGCGTAAACAATTTTCTATCATAAACCGATACCGCTCTCCATTTACGGTTACAGCACTTCCAGCTTCATTCTCGAAGAAGTAAGGCCCAATGACATTTTCAGATGTCATACTGTACACCTGATGGGGTGCAATTGGCGTTGATGAATGGCTCTTGGATTTTGAGAACCCCAGAACCTACAGTTCTGCTTATTAACAAAGCCATTCAAATGAAATTGAGCTTCATCACTCATAATCAAATTTTTAATAAAGTTGATTTCATTTCTGGCCAGCTCTTTAAATTTAACTGCAAAATTTAGACGTTGCCGATGATCTGCGGGTTTAAATTCTTGCACCAATTGCACCTTATATGGGTATAACTGTAAATCTTTTTTTAAAATGCGCCGTAGTGACGTACGAGGCATTCCTAGCGGAGCAGAATGCCTTCTGGCAGATGTTTCTGGTGCTTCGTTAACACTTTGCTGTACTCGTTCAATATTTTCCGTAGTGCGACTTAAACGTGATCTACCGGTTCGAGGCAAATCTGTTACGCTGCCATGTTGGTGATGACGATCAACTAAGCAACGAATCATTGCTTCAGAGGGCGAAATTCTGACGTTAAAATGTCGACGATATGCTCTTTGCGTTAAAATAATTGATCTCTGGTTGAAATAATAAAATTCTATTGTTCTGGTTCTCTGTTCAGTTGTGAACCTCTCCATTATAAATTCTCCAAGTGTTGTCTATATAATCTGAAAGAAAAAATAAAAATTAATAAACGAAAAACTTATTTTATTCTTTATAAATCTATTCTTTGATAAATCTTTGGAATTTGAATTTTCTTGGGCCAACCCTTAACCGTATGTAAATACAAATTTATAATAATCACTAAATTTAAATTAAATAAATAATCTCTTATTTATTTCTCTTCCTCAAACCCAAATTATAATTACTCTTTTGGAGAAATTATAATTTATAATCTGTTGTAAATAACCACCCAATTACCCGATAGTTTTGGCTATTTACATCAGATTATTTAATATTTTGTGTGTGCCCCAAACATACAGAATTACATACATAATGTAAAATATTGTCTATCGAGCTGCGTACTTAGTTCTTAAGATTTCTTAAAATTCAGTTTTGCCCTTTTGGCCTGAAAACCAAATACTCCTATGTGCGTCAATGAGTTTAGAAACAATTGCATTTTATTTGATATTGGAAGGACATTGTTTTTTTTACCTTTTCTTGCATTACGACCTATAACTCTCTTCCTTATATATGTATGTATAAATAAATATATAATAGTATTATATATAATAAATCCGATTTAGCCCATTTTCAATACTAAACAAACCTTGTGTATAAGAAATATTCTGGTAAAATTTGAGCCCCTTAGCTTTTCGATCCGACCTCTATCGTGCTTTCAACAACCGGACAGACGGACGGACGGACATAAGAATGTTTTAAAATTAATTAAAAAAATAAAGATAAATAAAATTAGAACAGAAAAGATTAAGAAAAACTTATTAATCAACAAGAAAATTTTATGAAATTCATTTGCAAGATATACATACATAACTGACAATATTGACACTTTTTATTAACAAAGAAAACAATATAATCAAACGCTGAAAATAAATTTAATTCCTAATCTTGAAGTGAACATTTCTGTACATAGTTTTAAGAGCATGAAAATTGCTTGAGTGATTTAACCATAATATTTTTAATTTTTTAAGGTTTTTAACAACGGCCAATGGCATCAGGAGCATTCGGTGCAAGAAGTCTATGAAGAAGGATGTGGCAAAATTGAAGAAAACACATTTTCGGCATCCCTAAGAACTCTCTGTTACTGTCGAGGAAACCTCTGCAACTCATCAATACGGTTACAGCTCAGTACGAATACAATAACTGTGATAGCGTTAATAAGTGTTTTATTATTTTTATAAAATATAATGAAACAGAAACCCGAAAACGGTTGCTTTTTCGATTACGTTAAAAATTGTTAAATAAAAACGCAATACAACTAAGTTGGTAATCAGTAAAGGATTAAACAAGAGTACTTTATTTAAATTATAACAAAAATGCAGCATTAGGTAGCCAGATTTTGCTGCTAAAGTAGCTAGTTTTAAAATTCGAAAAAAACGGTTTACCCCGTTAAAAAAAAAATACGAAAACAGTAAATTTTTTTTAACGTTCATATTTATTATTGTTTTTAAAAAGTCTAACCCAAAGCATTGTTGACCATAAAGGACAATATACATATGTAATTATTACATAATTTACTAAATTATTCGGGATATGCTCCCTTAATTTTTCAATAATATATAAATATTATTGGAAAGGGATTAGAAAAATAAAATAAATTTGAAAAATTGTTGGTTGCGTTTTTGAAAAGTTTTTATACCTTTTTGTTTTATTTTTGAATTCTCATTTTGTTAATGAGAATTTAAAAATATAGCTTATAACATTTTAAACTTTTTCAAGAATTTGGGTAAAGGTTTACTGATGATCTGGCATAAGCACCAGTGAAATGCATATAAACCAGCTTAAACCCAACAACCAAATAAATATCATATGTAATTATTATATAAATTATAATTTCCAAGCAACCCAGCAAAAAGTAACAAAATCTATGTATAACAATGTTGAATATTTCCTCATATTTTTCTACTTCTGAGTCAAACAAAAATTCATTATCAGTTGTAAAAATATCCTTATCGGATTTTTTTAAGAGATATTCTTAGTTATTGCAAAACTTTGGCAACATTTAAATTTCCTAAGAGTTTTAATTTATTGCGCTTTTGTAGTTTCTGTAGCTGTATTTTGGTTTGCCTAATTATAGGAGTAATTTAATTTTTGCCATTGTATGTCAAAAGAGTTATATCATTTACGCTAAAATTTTACATTTATTCTTATAAATTCTAATACAATTTTCTTTTGTATTGTTTTTGTAAAGTCAATAAACTATTTAGCAAAGGCCCCTTTCGCATTAGGCAACTTTAGTTGCGCAATTATAATTTTAATTTTTATTTATTTTCTTTTGAACTTGCTTTTATGTTCACATTGAGCAACTTGGTTGCTCAATTTCTTCCAATTTCTCATCATTTTTAAATATTTGATTCACTTATAAACAAATAAAATTTTCACACACACAAAATTACACAACACACCGAAGAAGAAATAAAAGACAGTGTCAAAAACAAATAAATATTCCAAGACAAGAATGCCAGCAGAAGCAGAATTGCCAAGTACAAGCAAGGCTGTACTAAATTCTCGGCAATTCTTTCCCCTTCACACCGACCATTCCTCTCACACTCACAAACACAAGACTTGCGCAATTATAGTTGCTTAATGCGAAAGGGGCCTTTCAAATCGTCGGATATGATTGCCATACTTTTGTGTTCTGGTTTTTCGTCTGTTTGTAGTAAACAACTACTGTGAATATAGTTGCTTGGTCGTTGTTGAAGTGAAACGCTTGTATGGCATCCTGAACAACATATTTATAGTTTTCTGCAAAATCAAAAAAATAATTAATTCACCAGACTTTAAATGCATCTTTAAATCCTTGAAGAATGACCGTTGCTCTTTAACTAAAAAGTCATGAGTTCTTAAATTTAGCAATCCTCTACACATTTTTTCTACAAAATCATCCATATTTAAAATTATTGTTTTTAATGTGCATCTTTCAGTCTGAAGCCAAGATTAAAATTTGATCTCCTCAATACATTCTCGATCGAAGGAGTTAATTCAATTTTCTTTGATGAAAGTGGTTCCCGGGCACTTTATACATTCACCTAAGTGGCAAGAGGTTGCTGTATTAGGACACATAGTCAATTTAAGGCAATCACGGTAATTGTGCAAATCATATGGCGAATTATCAGTTAAGTACTTTAAGTTGATTTTCTTCAGCATCCTGCCAAAACACAATGTTTTGGGCTCAGTTAAGTAAATTTTGTGAATCCAATTTTAACATCCTCGTGTTCAGATTGAAATGCTGCAAATAACTCATTCAGGTTGCAAAGAACCATCCTCTTCTGCATTTGAACTTTCTTGCCATCGATTCGTACTGATACCCAATTTTTCATCCCTGGCATTAGGCGACTCATATCATCTCGCTGATAAAACTGAGTTACTAGAGTTACAGTTTCGCTGTCTAAAGTTGTTCCCTTATTTTTGCTTGGGAGTGTGAGAATCCCATGCTTAGCAACCAACTTTTTAGCAATTGTTGCTTCTCGTTTAGATGTTCCAAACTCAGTCATTATTTTTTCACAACTTCATGTCAATGGAGCAAGCGTAAGAAGTTGAATTTTTTCAGCTTTACTTTGTGACGTTTTATACTTTTCTTTTATTTGTTCAAGAACTTCTAGTGCATCCTTATGATATTGGTTTTGACACTCATTCTTTGAACTTATACGTTCTACTGAAAAGTTAGAATAATCATCACCAGCAACAGTACTCTCATTATTCCCAGAATTACTTCTGTCTTCATGTGCAATAACTTTAACGCAAGGTTCATTACTATTCAAATCCGGCGATTCTTTCAATTTTCCGAGTTGTGTCCTGCATGATCCACAAATTTGCATCCGTTTTGACAGCGTAGGGAATTTTTTTAGTAAGCCGTCGGAAATATTTCGCATATCTGATGAACTGTGCTTCTTTTTGTTGAAGGGATTAAACTAAAAAGGAGCATACATTTTATTTTAAAAATTAGCTTTTTAGGAGCCGTAGACATTGTGAAGATTATTTATGTAAGTAAATTTGTAAATAGCACACGTCTGAACTTTAACGCTGTTTCGAGAAAACTGACTTCCGAATGCCTTCACAATGACAATAAATAGTGTTTTTAAGATCATATATTACAACAGATACAATACCTAGAAAAAGTATTTTACCTGATTATGTTAAAAAAAATTTTTGGACAATTGGGCAATTAGAAAAGAATTTCTTTATTTTTTGGGTTTTTTTAATGAATACTATTACATACAAAAGAGTTAAATACGTTTACAGATAAAAAGGTTTTACCTTATGTAATAAGTGACCAAATATTTAATTTTAAAAATTCCTGGAAAGCGAGTTTGCAAAAAAATTATTCAATTAATGTATTTTAATTACACTGCTCTGCAGCAAAATCCTCCATTTAATAAAACTATGTGGACTATATGGATTTTGACGCGCTAAACTCAAATCCGTTGTCGGTTTTTTTCCATCAGATCGGAATTTTTTTTTATGGGCGTGGCAAATTTTTCCCCCTAAATAAGTCAGGTACGGAGACTTATTTCCCTCTAACTCGAGAACCACTCATCCGATTTTCAAAAATAAAACACCAAAAAATGTGTGACAAAATTGTATTTATATAAGTGGAATAAAATGTTTCTCTATCTCTTATCGTTTTGGAGTTATTTAGAAATTAATGGAGGAAAAATTTTTTTTTCGTGCAAAATTCGTAATATTTTTCAAATTAAAAATGGAATTAAAAAAAATTTAAGGCAAATATTCAACATTTTAAGCTTTTTTCTGAGAGCTACTTATCTTGGAAAGAAAAAAAGCCATAAACCATAAAAATCGGTTAAAAAATGTAGATTTTATTGTCAATTTACCGCAGGTACCTACTCAATATTGTAATGCAACCAGCCTTACATATGATATATGTAACATTTCGTTAGGTGAGCAGATAATGGAACTGAAGTACAACGGTATTTTGCATGGTTCTTGGAATTCAAAACTATAACAGTATTTTTCAATTACCTGTGATTTCAAATTAAGAACATTAGGGTAGATTCTGGTATTTATTGTATATATAGAAGTTGATGGGCAATAAGTGAGTCACTTTAATTTGAATATCGTGCGGTTAAAATCGGCAACAGTCAATAGATCTTATAGTGTACTTTGTTATTGTGTAAAGAAATAAAGCAATTAAAGAATCCACAAACGCTTTCATATTACAAGTTTATTAAGTTCTCAACGGGAGACAATATCTTTCAAGGTTAAAGATGCTTATTGCCGTTATTTTGGGTTTCCTATCGATGATAGAGATAAAAATTGGCTGCCGAAAATATCTTGTAGTAGCTGTGGTAAGTCTTTAAGAGGTTGGTTAAAAGGAAGTCATAAGTCTTTATGAAGCAGTTTATGAAGCCAGCGATTTGGAGTGAATCAAAAAATCATCAAAATGATTGCTACTTTTGCCATACTAAAACACGTGGGTTTACGAAAAAAAAACCAAAAATAAAGTTGCATATCCAAATACTTTATGCGTCAAACGACCAGTTTTCCAATTTACAAGTAAATTTTTACCTCCATTGCCATATTTGGTCAATATTGGGTACCTGCGGTAAATTGACAATAAAATCTACATTTTTTAACCGATTTTTATGGTTTATGGCTTTTTTTATTTCCAAGACAAGTAGCTCTAAGAAAAAAGTTTAAAATGTTAAATATTTGCTTTATATTTTTTTAATTCCATTTTTAAATTAAAAAATATTACGAATTTTGCTCGAAAAAATTTTACTTATTTAGGGGGAAAAATTTGCCACGCCCATAAAAAAAATCCCGATCTGATGGAAAAAAACCGACAACGGATTTGAGTTCAGCGCGTCAAAATCCATATAGTCCACATAGTTTTATTAAATGAGAAGACAAAAAATTATTTTTTACAGAGCAGTGTTATTATAGAGGGACATCAGCCAAGGGCATTTCTTAACTGTTTTCTTTAAAAATAAGGACAGTTTAAAATATCATATCTCGTACTGAAAAATAAGATAGGATCGAACTGAAATGTTTACCAGGTAGACAAAAGAAAAATAACTGGCTATTTGAAAATTTACAAAACTTAAAAACAGATTAAAATCGCTTAAGTTATTTATATTTTTATTATATTTACATATATTATTTAATTATCATAACAAATAAATAAAAAAAAAAATAAATTTTAAAAATTTCTATAGCCAAAAAATGATTTTATTCATGAGGCTAACATATTGTTGGTAATAGAGTATCGAAGGTATGGAAGCTTAATTGGGTATGTTATATACCGTTGAAAAGGCAAATTTATGTAGTTTCTTAGTATATGTTTCATTTTTAAGGTTTTAGAAACGCTTGCACACAAATAGGAAATAATTAAAAATAGTGCATATAAAAATCTTTGTACTGAGTGACAAAATATTTTTATAGATATCCCACTCGCATCCCACTAAGCGACCTTAAAGCTCTTAAAGAAAAAGTCCTAATCTTTCTTTTGAGCAAAAAAAAATTTTTTTTTCTTGAAAGATTAAAGAAATAGCTATCTAAGTTACAGGGATGAGAAGAAGACCTACTTGGCCAAAAAGTCCAATTTTGACCCCCTATATCTCAGAGAGTTCTTGCCCGATCTTATTAAAAATTTGTATCTGAGATACTATTCAATAGGACTAGCGTTGGTGCAAAATCCCGATCGGAAGACATCGATTTCAAAAGTTGGTACACTTGAGGCGAAATGACCCATATACATAAATAATGGGTGATTTTTTAGCTATTATCTTTTTTGTGTTTTGTTTCAGCGTCAAACATCTTCAGTTTGGTCTATAATTTAACCATGAATCGTCTTACAAACGAACAACGCTTGCAAATTATTGAATTTTATTATCAAAATGCGTGCTCTGTTAAGAAAGTTCATCGCGCGCTTCTTGTGTTCAGCGACGAAGCTCATTTTTGGCTCAATGGGTACGTTAATAAGCAGAATTGTCGATTTTGGAGTGAAGATCAGCCAGAAGCATTGCAAGAGCTACCAATTCATCCAGAAAAAGTCACAGTTTGGTGCGGTTTATGGGCTGGTGGCATCATTGGACCGTACTTCCGTAAGATGATGCGAATCGTAACGTAACTGTGAATGGTGGGCGCTACTGTGAGATGATATCCAACTTTTTTTTGCTTAAAACGCAAAGCTTGACTTGCATGACACGTGGTTTCAACAAGATGGTGCGACATGCCACACAGCACGCTTAACAATGGACTTTTTGAGAGGCGAGTTCGGTAAACATTTTATTTCACGTTCGGGACCGGTCAATTGCCTTTAGACTATTTTTTGTGGGGCTATGTTAAAGCTCATGTCTATACACACCAGAGTCTGACTTCGGTTATCCGAAAAAAAAAACAAGTAAGAGCGGTATATTCGGCCGTGCCGAATCTTATATACCCTTCACAACGTGTAGTCATGCAATAACAGTGGTTTGTGTCACCATTCATCCCATATGAAATACGTACATACATATAAAAAAATACATATGTATATAAAAACGTCCCATTGTACAATTATAAATTCACGCATGTATGTTAAAAAAACAAAAAAAAAATTTTTTTTAAAAAATTAAAAAAAAAAAATTAAAAAAATAAATTAAAAACAAGTAAGAGCACTAAATTCGGCGGTGCCGAATCTTTTATACCCACCACCAATTTTGTGTACATTTAAAGCACATTATTTATTATATTGTTAATCATCATGGAATAATCTCTTTATAATAAAATATGTATCACTTTCTTTGTAGAGGGTGGTTAAATTTTAAGGGCCCATGTTGAAGGTGAGCCACACAAACAACAAGTTTTTTTGCATTTCATTTGACCTTTCTCAATCTCAGACTGACTTAATTTGAACAGTGAAAAAATACGCAAATTAGCAACGCGTTAAAGTTATTCAGGTTTTTTATAAAAATGGGCTTTCAAATCAAAATGCATTTTGTGCACTTCGTAATTCTTTTGATCAACATAATTGTTCAAATTCGTCCACAATCGGGAGAATTGTAAAAAATATTTAATATAAATAAAAATCTGTGAATGCCTTCTTAGTTCGTTGAATGGGAACCATTGCTGTTTTTTGCGATAGTGTGGCAAAACAATTGAGCATCAACATTGTCATTGAAAATTTGGACAATCAGATAGAGGAAATGCGCCAAGGATGGGGGGGGGCATTTGGCCGATATTTTGTTAAATACATAATTGAATAATACAAATATTATCATTACAAAAAGAAATAATAATAATTTCCTCAATAATTTGTGTTTTATTTAAATTCAACATCGGCCCTTAAAATTTAACCACCCTTTATAACTTCGATATGCTACTAAAATGCTTTTCTAAATGTAGTCTTTCAATGAAAGTGGGCGTTAAAGTAGGCGTGTCAATAAAGTTTCTGCTAATAAATACAACTTAGATATTTCAATATAGTCCTTTATTTTCCCAAAAACTTTGTCAATAGAGAAATTAGATGAATTTAAGATAAACCGTTATATGGGAGGTAGGCGTTAAAATAGGCGTGTCACCTTAACTTTTTGGCACAACAATAACATTAGAAGGATATATGTAGCAAATAGAAGGATATATGTAGCAAATTTCATCATCATACCTCTAATTTTGGCGGTTTTATGAGCTTTTAAATTTCATTAACGGTAGATAACGTGAAAAGTGGGCGTTATAGTAGGCGTGTCAAAGTTGTTTTTGCTAATGAGTACAACTTAGGTGTTTCAATATAGTCCTTTATTATTCCAAAATCTTTATTAATAGAGAAATGATATGAATTTAAAGTAAAACGTTATATGGGAGGTGGGCGTAAAAGTGGGCGTGGCACCTTAATTTTCTGGCACAGTAATGACATTGCCCAGAAGGATATACGTAGCAAATTTGATCATCATACCTCTAATTTTAGCGGTTTTATGAGCATTTAAATTTCATTAACGGTAGATAACGTAAAAAGTGGGCGTTATAATAGGCGTGTCAAAGTTGTTTTTGCGAATGAGTACAACTTAGATGTTTCAATATAGCCCTTTATTATTCCAAAATCTATATTAATGGAGAAGTTATATGAATTTTGGGTAAAACGTTATATGGGAGGTGGGCGTAAAAGTGGGCGTGGCACATTGATTTTCCGTAAGAACAAAGCATTTGACCAAAAAGCCATGTGTGCAAAATTTCAGAGTCGTACATCCAATTTTGTTGCTTTTATGACGTTTTTGTTTTTAAATATACCGAAAAATACACTGTGCGGTATAAATTTTCGTACATTTTGATCGATAACTCCTTTCCTAATGCATAGATTTAGATAATTTTCGGGGGCAAATTTTGTTTTTACTAAGGAAATATATATTCGAAGTTTCATGAGTCTACGTTAATGCGTTTGGACACAATTCCATTTTATTCGATGTTCGAAGGACAGGGTTTTTTGACCTACTCTTGCTTTTCGAGCTATAACTCTCTTCCTAATATTCCGATTTAGCCCATTTTCAATACCAAACAAACCTTGTCTATAAGAAAGATTCTGGCAAAATTTGAGCCCCCAAGCTTTTTCGGTGCGACCTCTATCGTGCTTTCAACAGACGGACAGACGGACGGACATAGCTAGATCGTCATCAAATCAAACCCTGATTCAGAATATATATACTTTATGGGGTCTAAAATGGATATTTCGATGTGTTACAAACGGAATGACAAAATGAATATACCCCCACCATTTTTTTGGTGGCGGGTATAAAAACTTATTATGTATATAATATATATAAAACAAAAAAAAAAATTTAAAAAAATAATAAAAATATAAATAATATATTAAATAAAAATTAAAAAAAAAATAAAAAAAAATTAAAAAAAAAATTTAAAAAAAATTAAAAAAAAAATTTTTTTGGCTCAGCTAGGATTCGATGCCACGTTTTCTCTAACCAGTATACACGTTTGTATGTATGTTGTTGTTGTAATGTTGTTTTTGTGAAAAAAAAATCGAGGTGGTCGTGGGTTTTTGCTCATATCTCAGTTGTTTATGTACCTATGTTTCTGATTTTCAATACTCCCGAATATTTCTGATATTTTAATACCTTACCCGGGTCCAACCTATGTCGGGGGGCTTCAAAAAGTTGATTTCAACATACACACGGACAGACAGACAGAGCTTAATCGACTCCCCTATTCATAAGCTTTCAGAAAATATATACTTTATGGGGTCGGAAATGAAAATTGTAGAAATTTCACACGGAATGACAAACCTATATATACCCTTTTTCACTGTGTGAAGGGTATAATAACCAAATTTCATTATGTAGTATTTTAATTAAAGAACATTTAAAATGCATACATATTTATAATGTAACGCATGTGATCTGAATACAATTAATAATAATAATAATAATAACAAAACAAATATAATTCTTTTACCTACATATGTAAAGGGTGTTTTTTTAAGCCCGATAGAACTTGAAATTGTAAAAAATAACACAAAAAATTAAATTGTTATCAACATTTTTTTTTTATTCGAAAGATCAATACGTGACATTAACATTTGAAAATGATTTCGGGCATATGGGCACCGCGGCTATTCTTACATACAGACATCAGAACCGAAATTGTTTTCATGTAACGACAATTGATTGGTTTTTTTTCGTATTTTATTTGTTTCAATTATTTTTCTTTTTCCCTTCCCATTAAAAACCTTAAATTCTTGTCAGAACATTATGATCCGATATTTTTTTTTAGCCATTTTTGGCTAATGGTCAACTTTACATGACCACCATATCATGACCATGTCAATAAAATAAGTTTGAGTGAAAAATAAGCTTCCTTACACTCAAGTACTTTATTTTTTTATTTTATTTTTTATTTGTCTCGTTGTTAGTTTGTTTTCATCTTTCTAGGCAAAAATGTTTATGAAATCCTTCATCAAGCAACACAGTACAAGAGTAACTAAGTAAAACAATAATTTGTACATGTCTTTTAGGTGAATTTCTGTTAATAAGCAAAATTGCCGCATATGGAGCGAGACCAATCCACAAGAGACCCTACAGACTCCATTACATCCAGAAAAATGCACCGTTTGGTGCGGTTTTCACGCTGGTGGCATCATCGGACCTTATTTCTTCAAAAATGAGGCCGGAGCTCGCGTTACGGTCAATGGAGATCGATACCGCACCATGATCAATGATTTTTTGTTTGAAAATATGGATGACATTGATCCGGAGGAGATGTGATTTCAACAGGATGGCGCTACGTGCCATACGGCGAACGCAACCATCGACTTATTGAAATCAAAACTTGGCGACCTGTCAATTGGCCTCCAAGGTCGTGCGATTTGACACCTCTCGATTATTTCCTGTGGGGCTACGTGAAGTCACTGGTTTATGCTGATAAACCAGCAACAATTGACGCCTTGGAGGCCAGCATTGTTCGTGTTATTCGTGACATACGGCCAGCAGTGCTCGAAAAAGTGGCCCAAAATCGGACGTCCAGAATGCGCTTCGTCAAGAACAGCCGCGGCGCCATATGCCCGAAATCATTTTCAAATGTTAATGTCACGTATTGATCTTTCGAATAAAAAAAAATTTTGATTACAATTTAATTTTTTGTGTTATTTTTTACAATTTCAAGTTCTATCGGGCTTAAAAAAACACCCTTTATGTAATAAGTTAACGTACATAAATATAATTGTAAATATATTTATTTTATGAACAGGAAAAAACTGAAGAAAAGGCATTATTTGATTTGGTTTACATACATCGTATTTTTACAGCTATCAAATGCTAATGGAGTAAGATAAATTGAGTATGTGTGAACATCTATTTTAATTGCTCAATCAACACTTAATTGAAACAATTAAAAATATCTGTCTGAACAGGGTATAATAGTTTGAGACCATAGATTTGCTTATTAAAAATTCTTGACTTGCAAGCAATAGTTTAATGCTCATTTGTAAGGTATATGCCAGTCGGAAGCTGATTAATTTTTTCTCGTTTAGTTTTCCGTTTTATTGTTGGATTTTGTTTTTCTTCACACGTTTAGTTTTTGTATTTGACAGCCGAACAGTATTTGTACACAAATAACAACTTACGTGCATATTGTTTATAAAAATTTACTTTGTAAAATCTTTTAATTGAATGTTGCCAACATAACAAAAGACATGTCATTTCTGTAGTACAGAGTTGCGATCATTTAGTAAATTTAAAGCCTGATGACAGTATTGTAAAAGAAAAGTATTGTAAACAAGTGAGTAGCAATAGAAGGTTGCACTAGCGATTTTAGTCACAGCTGTTTTATTTTCAGTTACCCTGGTAGCAATACTGAAAATTGAAGAACATAAAAGCCTAAAAAGTATAACATAAAAAATATGTACATGTGTATCATTATTTTGGCAAAAAAATAACCAAAATGAGAAAAATATTCACATCTCCACATAAAGGAAAAAAATAACCATTTTTGGTTAGAAATAACCAAAAACGGCAGCCCTGTTTGTAAGTTTCTCCATGATGAAATGACAGAGTATACTGAACACTTTTCACTTTCGCAGATGTAGTTTAGACACAATTACCAACCATTGTTGCCAGCTTGAAAAACTTAATTCATAAAAAATCACCCTTTATTTAACAACCAAAGAGAATATGTGACATACATATATACAAATGAACAAGCCTTAATAAATAACTTCAATCAGGTAGAAATTATTGCGGTAAACGAAAAGCCGGACTTTATGGTATTATCGGAAACTTATATTACAGAAGAAATTGATGAAAAGGAAATATCAATTCCAGGTTATAACCAAACAGTGACTTTGTCAAACTCCAAAAGAAAAGGAGGAGTTATAATATAAAGTGCTGGATAAATGTATGTTCAATGAGGTATAAAAAAAAATTGTTTATACTAGCGGCGGTTTATAGGTCACCCAGTTATAGTGAAGTGGAATTTTGTGAGAACTTTGAGCAAATCCTAGAAAATATATGTGAAAATAACTGTGATATAATATCAGATTTCAACTTTGATTGGTCAACTATTACAAAAAAAGATTGAGAAGCATGTTTAATGATAATGGCTTAAAACAAATAGTTGAAGTATACACAGCAAATACTAAAACAATAATTGATTATGTTGTAACGAACAATAACGATAAAGAATAATTACAATAACAAAATATCGGATCATGAATTACGGAGAATTACGACAGCTAAAAAGAGAAAAAAAGTGTTAAATATCGGTCAGCCAAAAATGCAAACACAGATATAGCATGGACTAATTAAAAAAAAAACAAGTAAGAGCACTATATTTGGCTGTGCCGAATCTTTTATACCCACCACCAATTTTGTGTACATTTAAAGCACAATATTTATTATTTTGTTAATCGCTATGGAATAATCTCTTTATAATAAAATATGTATCATTTTCTTTGTAGAGGGTGGCTAAATTTTAAGGGCCTATTTTGAAGGTGAACTACACCTAGTCTTTAAATTTGTTTTCTACATTTCACTTGACATTTCTCAATCTCAAACTAACTCAATTTGATACGTGGAAAAATACGCAAATGAGCAACGCTTTAAAGTTATTCCGGTTTTTTGTGAAAATGGGCGTTCAAATCAAAATGCATTTTGTGCACTTCATAATTCTTGTAGTCAAAATAATCGTTTATTTTTAATCGTATATTTAAATTTCTGCAAGACAGGTCTGTATAAAATGTTAGAAAATGTGTCAAAAGAGCAGTCAACCTCGGCACATCATCATGCCCAACAATTGAGCATCAACATTGTCATTGAAAATTTGGACCATCAGATAGAGGAGTGGCGCCAAGGATGGGGGGGGGGCCATTTGGCCGATATTTTGTTAAATACATAATTGAACCATACAAATATTATAATTACAAAAAGAAATAATAATAATATCCTAAATAATTTGTGTTTTATTTAAATTCAACATCGGTCCTTAAAATTTAAACACCCTTTATAACTTCGAGATGCTACTAAAATGCTTTTGTAAATGTAGTCTTTCAATGAAATTGGGCGTTAATAAAGCGAGTCAATAAAGTTTCTGATGATAAATACAACTAAGATATTTCAATATAGTCCTTTATTTTCCAAAAACTTTGTCAATAGAGAAATTACATGAATTTAAGACAAACCGTTATATGGGAGGTAGGCGTTAAAGTGGGCGTGTCACCTAAAATTTTTGGCACAACAATTACATTGATTAGGAGGATATACGTGGCAAATTTGATCATCATACGTCTAATTTTGGCGGTTTTATGAGCTTTTAAATTTTATTAACGGTAGATAACGTGAAAAGTGGGCGTTATAGTAGGCGTGTCAAATTTATTTTTGCGAATGAGTACAACTTAGGTGTTTCAATATAGCCCTTTATTATTCCAAAATCTTTATTAATAGAGAAATTATATGAATTTTAGGTAAAACGTTATATGGGAGGTGGGCGTAAAAGTGGGCGTGGCACATTGATTTTCCGTAAGAACAAAGCATTTGACCAAAAAGCCATGTGTGCAAAATTTCAGAGTCGTACATCCAATTTTGTTGCTTTTATGACGTTTTTGTTTTTAAATATACCGAAAAATACACTGTGCGGTATAAATTTTCGTACATTTTGATCGATAACTCCTTTCCTAATGCATAGATTTAGATAATTTTCGGGGGCAAATTTTGTTTTTACTAAGGAAATATATATTCGAAGTTTCATGAGTCTACGTTAATGCGTTTGGACACAATTCCATTTTATTCGATGTTCGAAGGACAGGGTTTTTTCGACCTACTCTTGCTTTTCGAGCTATAACTCTCTTCCTAATATTCCGATTTAGCCCATTTTCAATACAAACAAACCTTGTCTATAAGAAAGATTCTGGCAAAATTTGAGCCCCCTAGCTTTTTCGGCGCGACCTCTATCGTGCTTTCAACAGACGGACGGACATAGCTAGATCGTCATCAAATCAAACCCTGATTCAGAATATATATACTTTATGGGGTCTAAAATGGATATTTCGATGTGTTACAAACGGAATGACAAAATGAATATACCCCCACCATTTTTTTGGTGGCGGGTATAAAAACTTATTATGTATGTAATATATATAAAACAAAAAAAAAATTTAAAAAAATAATAAAAATATAAATAATATATTAAATAAAAATTAAAAAAAAAATAAAAAAAAATTTTAAAAAAAATTTTAAAAAAATTGAAAAAAAAAATTTTTTTGGCTCAGCTAGGATTCGATGACACGTTTTCTCTAACCAGTATACACGTTTGTATGTATGTTGTTGTTGTAATGTTGTTTTTGTGAAAAAAAAATCGAGGTGGTCGTGGGTTTTTGCTCATATCTCAGTTGTTTATGTACCGATGTTTCTGATTTTCAATACCGATCTACTCCCGAATATTTCTGATATTTTAATACCTTACCCGGGTCCAACCTATGTCGGGGGGCTTCAAAAAGTTGGTTTCAACATACACACGGACAGACTGACAGAGCTTAATCGACTCCCCTATTCATAAGCTTTCAGAAAATATATACTGTATGGGGTCGGAAATGAAAATTGTAGAAATTTCACACGGTATGACAAATAACTCGAATATTTACTATTTTACAAGTACAAAACAAGTAAAAGTGCTTTATTCTGCTCTTTCATTATACCCTTCACCTGTGGTGCACAAGGGTATATATAGCTTTGTCATTCCGTTTGTAATTTCTACAATTTTCATTTCCGACCCCATAAAGTATATATTTTCTGAAAGCTTATGAATAGAGGAGTCGATTAAGCCCTGACCGTCTGTCCGTCTGCCCGTCTGTCCGTGTGTTGGTTGAAATCAACTTTTAGAAGCAACTATATGTTCCTCAGATCTGTATATGGTATCAATCTCTTGGAAATATCCAGGAATGAATCGCTATTGAAATTCAGCACAATCGCCCAATAACTTTCTGAGATATGAGCAAAAAACCACGACCACCTCGTTTTTTTTCACAATTACAACAACAACATACATACATACATGTAAAAAACATACCAAACAAAAAAAATTACAAAAAAAAAAAATATTAAAAATAAGAAAAAAATAATAAAAAAAACTAAAAAAAAAAAATTAAAAAAAAAATTAAAAAAAATTTTTTAAAAATTTTTCTAAAAAAATTAATATAAATAATATATTAAATAAAATAAAATAAAATTTTTTTGGCTCAGCTGGGATTCGATGCCACATTTATTCTAACGTGTACGTATGCACGTATTTTATATGAGATGAATGGTGATACAAACAATTGTTATTGCATGACTACACGTTGTGAAGGGTATATAAGATTCGGCACGGCCGAATATAGCACTGTTACTTGTTTTTTATCAAACAAAAAGAAAATTGGTCAGGGTTGGAACTATTTTTATAGTAAATATATATAACAATATAATTTATATTGTTTATTAATTTAAACAAGCAATGAGCTAACACATAATAATAAAATGTTTTCTTTAAATAAAAATAAATCTACTTATATTTATTTTTAGTATTAAGAAACGCAACTGTTATAGCTGAAATTTGTATAGCTTATCAACTTAAAAGAAATTATTTTGATATAAGAGCAAAAAAGATAAGTAAAACTTAAAGAAAATAAAAGTAACAAGTAAGAGCATTATATTCGGCTGTGCCGAATCTTTTATACCCACCACCAATTTTCCATTCTTTTATATCTAGGGTTTTTATCCCGAAAATTTTTGTTTTCCGAGAATGCGAGATTTATTTTTAAATTTCCCAGGATCCCGCAGCAAAACAAATAAAAAGTAAATTTGTTTTTAAATAATAATCGCTATGCAATAATCTCTTTATACTAAAATATGTATCACTTTCTTTGTATAAGTTCGATATGCTAGTAAAATGTTTTCGTAAATATAGCCGCTCAATTAAAGTGGGCGTTAAAGTAGGCGTGTTGAAGTTGTTTCTACTAATGAATGCAACTTAGATGTTTCAATATAGTCCTTTATTATTCCAAAATCTGTATTCATAGAGAAATTATACGAGTTTGAGATAAAACGTTATATGACAGGTGGGCCTTAGAGTGGGCATGTCACCTTAATTTTCCGGCATAAAAATGACATTGTCTAGAAGGATATACGTAGCAAATTTCATCATCATACCTCTAATTTTGTTGGTTTTATGAGCTTTTAAATTTCATTAACGGTAGATAACGTGAAAAGTGGGCGTTATAGTAGGCGTGTCAAAGTTGTTTTTGCTAATGAGTACAACTTAGGTGTTTCAATATAGTCCTTTATTATTCCAAAATCTTTATTAATAGAGAAATGATATGAATTTAAAGTAAAACGTTATATGGGAGGTGGGCGTAAAAGTGGGCGTGTCATCTTAATTTTCTGGCACAGTAATGAAATTGCGTAGCGGGATATACGTAGCAAATTTGATCATCATACCTCTAATATTGGCGGTTTTATTAGGTTTAAAATTTTGAAAATACTGAAAAATACACTGCGCGGTATGAATTTTCGTACATTTTGATCTACAACTCCCTTCCTAATGCATACATTTAAACAATTTTTGGGGAGAAATATTTTTTTTGCTCAGGAAGTATATATTTAAAGTTTCATGACTCTACGTTGATGCTGGTGAACACAACTCCATTTTATTCGATGTTGGAAGGACACGGTTTTCTTCGACCTAAACTTGCATTACGAGCTATAACTTTCTTTTTAATATTCCGAGTTAGTCCATTTTCAATTCCAAACAAGCCTTATATATAAGACATATTTTGGCAAAATTTGAGCCCTCTAGCTTTTTCGGTGGGACCTCTATCGTGCTTTCAACAGACGTACGGACATAGCTAGATCGTCATCAAATAAAATCCCGATTCATAATATATATATACATACCATTTTTTTGGTGGGGGGTATAAAAACTAAAACACTTAAAGAAAACACATTACAAAAAATGTTTTGTTTAGCTCTTATGTTCTCTAGAAGTTATGCTCTATTAAAAATGGGAATTTAGGAAAATTTTGACTTTGAAATTTATTTCTAAACATTATAAACAATTTATTTTCATGTACTAATGGCTAACAAATTTTAAAATTATACAAAACCTATCTCGTTTGAAAATCTTTTAAAAGCAAAATGTTATAGAAGTTTAAAAATCAAAATCTTACTAATAAATTTCCCATTTTAGCAAAATGCTGAGAATGTCTATTTTGAATCACCCTGTGGCACATTTATTTTTAAATATTTTTAAATCATAAACCCCTTAAGACTGTAGGTACACCTATATGTAAAGTTGGGCACAAATCATTAGTCTAGTTAATTTTTGGAAACAACCTCGGTCATTTTCGTTTTCACAAACCCCTTTAAAATTTCTTTGTTCTGTGTCCAAAATATAAAAGAGTTTGTTAGCAAAAATGTTATTAGAGTCATCTAGTGTTCAACGTGATATTTAGCAAAGACATCAATCATCCTCATTGTTTGCAAAATGTAGTGGCGCCTTCAACAGATGATGCCGTCTGCAATGAATAAATGCTAATATATATGACTAATATATTTTTATAAAAATTTAAAGAAAAAAGTGGGCGTGGCACATTTATTTTCCGGTATAACGAAGACTTTGACCAAAAAGCCATGTTTGCAAAATTTCAGAATCGTACATATAGTTTTGTCAGTTTTATTACGTTTTAAATTTCAAATATACACTGAGCGGTATAAATTTTCGTACATTTTGATCTATAACTCCTTTTCTAATGCATAGATTAAAGAAATTTTTGGGGAGAAATATTCCTTTGACTTGAGAAATATATATTCGAAGTTTCATGACGATACGTTAATGCGTTTGGACACAATTCCATTTTATTCGATGTTAGCAGGACACGGTTTTTTCGACCTACTCTTGCTTTACGAGCTTTAACTCTCTTCCTAATATTCCGATTTAGCCCATTTTCAATACCAAACAAACCTTGTCTATAAGAAAGATTTTGGCAAAATTTGAGCCCCCTAGCTTTTTCGGTGCGACCTCTATCGTGCTTTCAACAGACGGACGGACATAGCTAGATCGTCATCAAATCAAACCCTGATTCAGAATATATATACTTTATGGGGTCTAAAATGGATATTTCGATGTGTTACAAACGGAATGACAAAATGAATATACCCCCACCATTTTTTTGGTGGTGGGTATAAAAATTTAGTTGAATTGATACTGGCAATAGATATTTAACAATGTATTTTTTATTTTGATTACTATTTATATAATTACATATGTATTTACATTGCTTTTTGTTAGGAAAAAATCTATAAGAATCTTGACCTTATTTATTGAAAAAAAAACACAAATTTCCAAGGAAAATCCATCATTAAGAAGAGTGCTCTTATACAGGTAGTGATGACAGCCTAGCTGACCCAAATAAATTAATGACAAAAAAAACCTGTAAATGTTTTTATGTTCTGGACCACATAATGGAACATTCATTGAAAAAATTTTTCAAACTTTATTTTGAAATCGAATTTGTGTTCACACAGTGAGATTTAAGAGTATGAATAATTATTACCATAAATTGTATTCAAAGTTAGATATTAACCTTTCCATCACTGCTTTTTATGTATAAAAATCTACTTCTCATCGTGAAGTGAGAGGCTTTATTACATCACAAGTGTTGTCAACTTTAAGATTCAAAAAACATCAACACAGGAAAAGACGTTTGATTTTTAAGAAAATGCGTAAAGTTTAAAATTTTTAATTTTCGATTTTATTTATTTTATAAAATTATAAATTTCGTTATTAGAACCTTTCCATATAATATCAATAATAATAATACATTTTAAGTTAAAGTAGTAACTTTAACTTCACAGTTGGTCATATAATCGCTACTTTAAAAAAAATTGCAGCTTTTGGTTTTATGCATATAAATATTATTTTCTTTACTTTTATAAAAAGTTATGTTTGTTTAACCATAGAAGATATCAGAAACATATATATTTTAATTATAACTAATAATAATATAAAATATATAATCTATTTATACAGTTTTTTAAATGTAAGCTAAGGATCTTTATAACAAAAGCATTGTCTATTACACTATGCAAGTTGAAAAAACAGACAAGCCGGGCACCTGGCGTTTAAACATAATTCGGGTACGCTGAATCCAGTGGTGCCCGCGGTTTTTTAAGATTGGCTCTGGTTTTCGAGATATACCGTTATTTCGAAAATGGAGGAGGTTGCACAACATATGTTCGCGTAACTCAAAGAAAAGTAAAACTTCTTTCTAATATCCGCATTCGTTTTAGAAACATATTTTTTTTTTGAAAAAAAATTAATTTTTTTTATCAAAATTTTTGTTTTTTTAAAAATTCATAAAAAATCAAAAAATGCAGTTAGGCTTCTAATTTTTTGCAGACATATAAAGAACGAAGCTGATAACAAAACAAGCCATAAATCTTTAAAATCTGTTAGGAACTTTTTGTCCTATTCACAAAAGTCGACAAATTTTAGTTAATTTAAGAATTTCATAAAAGAAAATGTTAAGAAGAAAAAACATTGGAGGTCGGTATTACATTTTATCCCCCTAGGAGTGAATCCTAGGCCTTAAAAACAAATGATGGGAATGAAAAATTAAGTTGCGCTGGTCATTTGGCCCGTCTATGGGTATCTCAGGCGCTACAGGTGCAAAATTTAAGGCTAGAGTTCTACGCGTATAAAAAACAGTTCCAAACAAAATAAGCTATTAGTGATTAAAGTCTGTCTACAACTTTTGATTTTTTCATGAATTTACGGCGACTTGGCATATTTTTATATTTCCCACACACATAACAAAAGTAATTAAATTTTTACATGCCTCCATCTTAGATATTTCAATATAACTGATTGTATTCAAGACTGTCAAAGGCTTTTAACTTCACTAATCACTTTCGCAAGCACTTTCCATATGACAGTGAAGGGGTTGAGGAACTCTTATTTATACTGTAATTGTTTTAATCAAAGTACCTGTCGAGACCTTCATGACCATGTTTTGTAAAAAAAACCAGGTGTTACTCTGTATTGCGATGCGAAAGGTAAATGCGTTAAGAATATAATTTTGTACTCTGTAACTCTTTCGCAAACACTTTTGCGATTTTTGTTTTAATGTATGCAACACTGATTAATATTGTTATTATGAACTGTCAAAATAAGAAAAATAAATTACGTTTCAAAACAAACTTAAAGCTTTTGTGAGTTATTTTATAAATATTATTATTATATCATTTTTCAAATATTATTTTATAAATATTATTAGTGCAAAATAAAACTGTGATGGATTCCGTAGCGATATGGATGGAAGACAAAAACGAACCTGTTGCACGAATTACAAAAAGAATCTTAAGAAGTAGGTGCGTTATACCAAAGAATATAAATCATATAGAATGCGCATGAAGGCCCAAATTGAAATATTTTTTTAAAAAATTGTATAACGCGGTCGGTAAGGCAAAAGGGAAAGAAGCAAAGTAAAGAGCATAACAATGTTTCGCTCTCATACGTAATTGCGTGTGTTTGTAAATACTTCAGTTTGTATGTATGTATGTTTGTTTATGTTTTGATATTTTCATTTCTTGCACAAATTCAACTTCTATTCATCATCTCAACAAATTGTTGTCAGTCAGACGATTAACTACGTACGCGTGTATGTATGTTGTTTACGCATGTGTGTATGGATGTGTTAATGTTCTTCAAACAATGATATGAGCAAAGACAATAGACTATAAAGATGTTGCACTCAGTGTATTTGAAAAAATCAAAAATGTTGAGCTGTAACAGATGCGGGCGGTAGAGGAAGTATCAGAAGAAGAAAATACTTCATTCTCACATGTTGAAAGAGCAAATTACAACATACATACATACATATGTATGTAAATATGTAGATGAAACCAGTTCTGTGAATTGTTATTGGCAAATTTGTTTATTTTTTTACTAGCTTAAGTGTTTGTGTGTTTTCCCGTTGAAAACAATTGCCATTAAAAACAAGTAACAGTGCTATATTCGGCCGTGCCGAATCTTATATACCCTTCACAACGTGTAGTCATGCAATAACAATTGTTTGTATCACCATTCATCCCATATAAAATACGTGCATACGTACACGTTAGAATAAATGTGGCATCGAATCCCAGCTGAGCCAAAAAAATTTTATTTTATTTTATTTAATATATTATTTATATCTTATTATTTTTTTTATATTTTTTTTAAATTTTTTGAAAAAATTTTTTTAGAAAAATTTAAAAAAAATTTTTTTAAATTTTTTTTTAAATTTTTAAAAAAAATTTTTTTTTTAGTTTTTCTTATTATTTTTTTCTTATTTTTAATATTTTTTTTTTTTTTGTAATTTTTTTTGTTTGGTATGTTTTTACATGTATGTATGTATGTATGTTGTTGTTGTAATTGTGAAAAAAACGAGGTGGTCGTGGTTTTTTGCTCATATCTCAGAAAGTTATGGGGCGATTGTGCTGAATTTCAATAGCGATTCATTCCTGGATATTTCCAAGAGATTGATACCATATACAGATCTGAGGAACGTATAGTTGCTTCTAAAAGTTGATTTCAACCAACACACGGACAGACGGGCAGACGGTCAGGGCTTAATCGACTCCTCTATTCATAAGCTTTCAGAAAATATATACTTTATGGGGTCGGAAATGAAAATTGTAGAAATTACAAACGGAATGACAAAGCTATATATACCCTTGTGCACCACAGGTGAAGGGTATAATTATATTAAAGGACAGAAATAATGTTTTCATGCGGTCTATGCGTAAATAGCAAACGTAAAACCAAATGTTACCTATTGAGTAATTGTAGGGTATGGATATGTGTTTTATTGTTGTAAAAGTAAAACTACATTGATTTGCACCGAATTTTAAATTCATTTTTAAAATAGGTATTTCATTACTACTTACAATATTTGGCAAGAAATCCAATAAAATGAAAGACATAAAACTTTGTGTATGGTATTTATGTTGTTCTTTTAATACGATGGTACATACCTACTTGTGCTTTAAAATTTTTAACTTTTCAGCATTCGATTGTTTGTACTTATAAGTCTCCCAACAGAAATGCTTTCTAAGTAAAATAAGTACAAGCAGATTAAGTATTTCCATTCTATGTTTGTGACACGCATTTTTCTCGTCGAACCAAAACGAATATTTTGTATCATTAGTACACCCTACGCATTGCTCCATAACTTCCCTTTTTATATTTTTAATTGCTTTGTTCTTTAAAAATAGTTTTTCGAATACTTTAATATGAATTTTACATATTTCGAAGAACAAGTCAGAGGGTGAACATAAACTTCCAAAATCTTTTTTTTTTCATAGTTTTTCGTATGGATAAACATTTCTGATGGATATGTTAAAATTTGGGAAGGTTTGATTATATCCATTCGGCATTTAATGCAAGATATCCGTTGAGCTACATATGTAGCCTATGAAATTTCGACTTGAGATAAAACTGTCGGCGCTTTCATCAAAATATTCTTTATTTTTCTGGTATATGTCAGTGATATCTGTCACGATGGTAAAATTGTTAAGTGCTACACTGTCATTATCTTCTAAACTGCTTTGAAAGTCCAGTAGCAAAAATATTGCGTCGTTGAGGTACTAAACTGGTTTATTTTTAAAGATAACAGCTTAGCCATTGCGATATTGAATTCATAAACAGAAGGGTTCTTACAATGTCCACCTTTAGCACGTACATACGAAAAAACGTTTTCTAATGGGTCTATGTTAAATCAGCTGGTTAGCACGATATGTAAATTAGAGCTCTCCCTAAGCATTTCCTCACATAACATAACAATATACCCCTAGTGGTTTGGATAAATCCGCTGATGAAAAATATTTGATTACCGTTATATTCAATTCGTTGTATGTATGTAATAAGCTCTTGCAGTATTTGCCAAGTCTTATTATTAATCTTCAAGCCACGTTTCAGAGGGTTGGGATCATTTAAATTTTTACTATTTAAACAGTCATAATAACCATCGATTCGTGCATAAAGGTGGTGGTGATTCTGACCTCCTACGCTTACTTGAAGGAGTTTTTATAACATAAATATCCTCATTTCCAGAACATTTTTGCTGTTCAATGCTTCTGGACTCATCACTCTCAGTTAAATGTAAGCTTGGCACGGCTCCACTTTTTAAAATTTTTTTTCCAATACAGTCTGGCAAAAAGTGCCTATCACACAAAAATAATACAGGAGTTCTTTCCACAAACTCCTTTTCAAAGCCACACTTTTTTATCCATTTCTCAAATAATGGCGTATTTGACTTTGGAAAACGAAATAGCTTCATAGTAGGTAAGCTTCTTTTAGATTTGCCACAATGACTCAAAGAGCATTTGTTGCCTGATTTACGACCGTCTTTTTTCTTGACACCACTGTTTAATTTATCTTTTTTTTTAATTCGGATAACTCATTTTTAATATACTTAAGAAAACACTGTATTACTTATCACTTTAACACAAAAATGTTTAATGAAAAGCTTCCCAGGTAAGAAAAATATAAAAAACAAGTTCTTATATAAAATAACGGTAATTCAAACGTATTGCCAATTACTTTTTTCTAAATTATACCCTTAATCTACAAAAATCCCAAAAAATAGGAATATATAACATAAAATGTTTTTATGGACATAGGTAGGTATGTACCTATTACAGTGATCGACTCGGTTTTACAATCTGTGGAAAACCCGGTTTTTTACTCTTTCAGCTGGCAGTTTTTTCCAAAGGTTAATTTTTCGAATGTCGAATACACCGGTTTTTTTACTCACAGAAGCCGGTTTATTTCATTTTTAGTTTTATGTTCATTTATGTTTGTAACAAAACGTACCATATATTTATTACTTAAAAATTTCAAAATATCAGAAAATTTATTAAATATTCTTCCATAATATTGTAAGAAATTAATTTGTTGTTTCAAAAACAAATTAAAATAAGAAAAATAATTAGGCTTAAATATTATTTGTTTTAAATGGAGAGCAGGTATTTTATACGTTAATATTAAAATTTTATATTAATATGTTCATATTTTAATATATTAAATTTTATTGTAATTAAAATATACATATGGTTAATATATATACAAAAAATCGTCTTATTAGGGCATTTAAAATTCAACCATATTTCATGCAATTTTTGTTTTTACAATAACAAAATATGTATGCGTTCGCTACGGCATCACATGCGATCATTTCAGTTCTGTATAAAACATTTTTTCATATCAATATATTGAATTGCATAACCCAGCAAACATGTCGTTATGTCTTTAAATTCAGGTGGTTATAGTTTACTTAATATAAAACATATTTTTTGCTAACTTGGACTAAAGTTTAAATAAAATGTGACTTTTTTACTGATAAAGCAGTTACATTAAAATATTTTCCAAATGTTAATCGTCCAGGAGAGAGCTTAATTGCATAATATACTTAATTGGTATTAATATGAAATCAAACCTACGTGTTTGCTGGGATGCACGTTTGGTAATATTTACACACATACATAAACAGTACATCACATATAATTTGTTTTTGTTGAGAACTTGTTCTGTTTTTGTTTTCTTACTCTCACATATTGGAATTCTGTGTGTGTATAACACAAATTGGGATTTATTGAAAAATCCCACATAGATAATAACACCGGCACAACTTTGTATGGCAGTGCAACATCTTTATAGTCTATTGTCTTTGACATGAGGGAATATAAATTTACATTTATAAAAAAGGTCAAATAAATTCAAACAAATGTATACAAAAATTATTTTGAAAACAAATATGCTCGACTGTGTTACAGTAGCAAAAGCATGTATATATTGTTGTTGTACGAATGAGATTGCATCAATTGTGATCGAATTTATTATTATTATCCTTTATTAAAAACTTATTCATTTTATCAATATCATTAACAGAGTTATGAGAATTTACATATAGTATTACAACAATTAACATATTATTAATAAAATAAAGAAACTACTAATATCACAGATTTAAGGAAAAGTTGTTCATAAAAAACCTCGCATCAACTTAGAAGTTATAAGAGATTTTAAAACAATCACTGAAATGTGTCTTTTAAACAAAAGACCCTCAGTGGTTGTTCAGCAAATTTCTTATTATTTCAAAATTTGACCTTCTGCATTTTTCATTAAATGACAGCGTCAGTTCCCTTGTCAATAAATTAAACATTTTGAAGTCAAAGTTTCTGTGTAGAAGATAAGTTGGATATCTAAAAGGTAGGTTGTGTATTATTTTCAAGTTTTTATTTTGAATGATTTGCAATTTTTTTGTATGCGTTTTAGCAGCCTTTTGGGACCAGATTTGACAACCATAGGTCATAATCGGTCGAATACACATTTTGTAAATAAGAACTTTGTTCTTTATATTAAGATTAGATCTTCGGCCAATTAAGGGGTATAAGGCACGACTACACTTAATTGCCTTCTCGCAAATGTAATTAACATGCTGTTTGAATAAAAGTTTTCTGTCAAGGATTACTCCTAGATATTTAATTTCGTCCTTCAATGGGATAATTGTTCCCCTAGACGATAAATATCTAGTAGGAAAGCGTTTTCGCGATTTGTTGAATGGAAATATAATTGCTTGAGTTTTATCGTCATTGACTTTTATTTTCCATTTGTCATAGTATTTACGAATTAATTTAAGATTATTTTCCATTCTTCTAATAATCGCATTCGAGACTTTACCGCAACAAATAAAGGCGCTGTCATCCGCGTAAAAAGCTGCATCATGGTCTCTTCTTAGAGTAACATCAGATGTATATATCGAGTATAGTGTAGGGGATAATACTGATCCTTGCGGCAAGCCCGCAGGTATTTGCCTTTCACTAGAAAATTTGTTATTGACAGATACAACAAACGTACGTTTATCTAAAAAGCTTTTGATAAGTTTTTGAAGGTAAATTGGAAAATTTAACGTATTTAATTTATACACTAGTCCATCATGCCAGATTGAGTCAAAAGCTTTTTCGATATCAAGAAAAACGACTCCAGTGCTTTTTCGATTACTTTTATTACATTCAAGAAAGTTAACAACTCTCTTAAGTTGATGTACAGTGGAGTGCTCTTTTCGAAAACCAAATTGTTCTTTATTTATGATATTATTGCAATTTAAAAAATCTAAAATTCTGGAGTGAATAATTTTCTCGAACACCTTATCCAATAGGCTAAGAATACTTATTGGCCTATAGCTGGAGGGCAATTTAGGATCCTTTCCAGATTTGTGGATTGGAATTACCTTAGCCATTTTAAAAACGTGTGGGAAGTACCCATTGCTCAGGCAGAAGTTAAATAATTTACTTAAAATTTCAAAAAAGGAGTCGGGCATATTTTTAAGTATTATACTGTTAATCCCATCTAAGCCAGGAGCTTTATTATTTTTCAGCAAATGGACAAATGATTTGACTTCAGTCAAATTTGTTAGTTTAATACTTGTATTGTCGATAAGAGTTTGATTAAGGTCATTAATGCATCTTGATACAACCGAGTCCATGGGTGATGGATTGTTAATAGTAATAGTATGTGAACTAGCAAATACGTCAGCTATTGCATTTGACTTTTCGACGTCAGAATTCAGAATTGATCCATCTACATGAAGTTTAGAATATGTAGGATTCTTGCCTTTTAAAGTTTTAGTTAATTTCCAAAACTTTTTGGAACCGGTAGGCAGATTTGAAATGAATTTCGACCAAGACTCATTCCTGTCTTTATTCAGGTGAAAGTGAATAAGCCTATTTAGCTGTTTCAAGACACAATATAAATGCATTTTATAATTTAAATCCCTACATCTTTGGAATTTACGTCTATATTTGTTTCTCTGAGCAATTAGCATTTTGCTAATTTCTGAAATTTGCCGTTGCCAGGGGTTTCTATGACCAACTGGTATTCTATTAGTAGCTTCTTTTACAATATATATTAGTTTACTTAATGATACATCTAGATTACATGTGTTTGTAATATTTTGATTTATATCTTGTAATAGTATTTCATTCTCCACCCAGTTTTTTATTGATAACCAATCGGCTCGATTATATAGGGGTACCAACAAAATGCTATTATGTACCTCTCCATAAATGACGCAAGATATTGGTACATGGTCCGACTGCAGAATATTTGGATGTGTTTCCAAGGTTGAAAAAGGAAGACAAGAGTTAGTTAAAAGGATGTCTACTGTAGACGGCTGTACTGGATTTATATTTTGTCCAAAACGAGTAAATGCATTCGGGTAATAAATATAGTAGTTCGATTGAAGGCAATGGCTATAAAGCTCATTACCAGCAATATTGTTTGAAAAGCAATTCCAGTGAGTATGTTGAGCGTTTAAATCACCGAATAAAAAGAAGTCATTTGAACGATTAGTTAAGGCATCCATATCAGTTTTAAAATGTATAGTGTGAGCCGGATTGTACGCAGATGTAAATATCACAGGGCGCCTATTTATTATTACTCGTACCGAAATATTTTCCGCCACACGCGTATTTATAGTTGGTAATATTTCGTGTTCAACATTATATTTTATCGCGATGAGTACACCTCCGCCATGTGTTGGTCTATCCTCTCTATAAATTTTGTAGCCCCCAAGTTTAAATTTATGGTAGGGTTTCAAAAAAGTCTCATTGACAAGGAGAATATCAACTTCCTTGTCGTATAAAAATTTTTCCAGCTGTGAAGCTGCTGACTCAGTCGTTATGCCTTGAGCATTCCAGTGCATAACATGAACATTGTGACTTACTGTTGATTTATATGGCATGTTGAAGCATCATTCCCAGCACTCGTAGCTTGTCGTACTTATTTTGGCATCTTTGAAGTGCATCGACAGCATCAAAAAATATTTCCATTAATTTCTCATTGGAAATATCATCTTCATTTCTGTTCACAAGATTTTTACTTCTTGTTACATCAGAGTACAGTATATTTTTAGCACCAGAGTCACGTGGATAATTTTGATGCTCCTTACCGGGCAGTTGTGGAAAATTAACTTCATTGACGTTGAAGTTCATCATATAATTCCTTTGTGGCACCTTCATTCTGGCTGTGGTACGTTGTCGAATCTCAAGATATTCCTGACGACATGGGCATTTAGGGTCGTCAGCTCTGTGCTTCACATTTCTAAAATTCTTTTTTGTGCAGTTGTGACATTTATAAACGACGTTATCACTATTTGCAGCTTTGTTCAATGGGCAATCTGCAAATTCATGATTACCAGCACAGGCTGCACACACTACTACTCTGTTACAGTTTCTAGCACCATGACCATACATAGAGCATTTGGTGCATTGTATAGGACCTTTACTGCCCTTGAGTGGTCTTCTCCAGTAAACGGCAATATTACTAAAATACCTAATTTTTAATATATCCCTCTTCGACACTTGCTGGCGGTCAAACTCAATTAGATATAGTGTATCGTCGGCGGTAGACCTTTTGGTAGTGATTTCCTTAACACTTACCGGATTTATGTTGTGTGATTTGTTAAATTCATCACTGATTATCTTAGTGTCCATTTGAATAAGACCAAACAACACTAATTTAAAGGTTTTCGCATCTTTTATTTCATGCGTGTAAAACTGGTACTTTTTGGTTCTTAGTAGATTTAAGGCCTCTTCATAAAGAGTTCTTGAACTAGATAATATTTTTGTTCCAATTGACATTCTTTTAAACTTATACCTTTCTCCAATTAGCCCAAAAACTGACGAAAAACTATGAACTGAGTCCACTACAATAGGTGGTATTTTCTCCTTGTGAGTACTGTCTTCTTCTTCTTCTTCATTTGCAAGTAGCTGAAATCTATTTGCACTGCTGCTAGGTACGTCGGATATTTTTGGCACTTTAAATTTTGGGTTATTACCCCAGAGTTTTTTTCTTTTCTGCGACAACATTGTCAGAAATACACAATCACTTAAAGTTTTATTTTTATTGACTTTTTAATATATAAAATTGGTTTAACAATTTAGAGTAAAAAATAACACGATGTTCACGGTTTGAGGCAGAGATGCCAGATCTTGTGATCGAATTTTATTTGTCCTTCTTAGCGAAATTTTTGTGTACGTGTACATATTGATTGATTTGAGATAATTTTAATAGAATGAAATTTTTTATAGGTGAAAATATTTTTTTTTTAAGCATTTGAATTTCACTTGAGGTATTTTAAATAAATAAATAAAAAAGGCGATGTTTTCTAATGTATTACAGATACTTTTACAAATTGGAGTTTTCGAAAAAACTTTCGCTTATTGTCAAGTGCACTAAATGTTTATACATGCAGCTCTAGTGTGATATTTTTTATTTTAAAGTGTAATTTATAATTTATTTTAGCTACTTTATTCTTTGTCTTGTTAAAATTTTAACATTAATATTCTCTTTTCTTTTGTATATTTAAAAAATAAAATTATTTTGGTTTAAATTTTTTTGAATCTTAAATATTTTCTTTCAAAAACTTTGAATATTTATACCTACATACATACTAAAGTTTGACAACATAAGGAAAAATGCATATTATTTCGTTTTAATAAGCGAAACAATTTTGTTGTCAATATTTTTTTAAGAAATTTAAAAAAAAATTTATTTAATTTTTTTCAGTTTAGTGTTTTTATTCATATAATCCAAGGCATATTTATTCATCAGGTAATTGCAGTTCGGAGAGAATTTTTTTATATATTTTTATATTTTTTATATATGAAGTTTGACATTTGAAATAAATTAGAAAAGAGAGAAAATTGTTTTTTATTTATGCATTTTGACAGCTGAAATTAAAAATAAGTGTTAAAAAAAATAATCAGCTGGCGAATGATGAATAAATATGCCTTGAAATAATCATGAAAGGGATTTTATATTAAAATATTTTTGTTTTTTTTTTAATACAAACATATCAGATATATCAGGTACATAGAAAAAACTTTATATAAAAAACTAGAGCTAAGAATTATGTATTATTTTTTTTAGAACAAACAGAATGTTGAAAAGTTTATTCATTTCAAAATAAATTAAATAATAATATTTGAAAAATAATAAGTTGTTTTTTTTATAAAACAATTGAAATAAAAACAAACTATGTATGTATTTTTAAGAATAAATAATTTTTTATGTTTTTCCCACTTCATTAATTTCTGCCATCAAAAAGTGTTCAATAAGGATGTGAACCACCCTTGTATAATTAACAAAGTTGTTTTACTTTAATAAATTACATCATTCGTTTGCTAAATTTTGTATTTTTTTTCTTGGAACTTCATTTTTCTATAGACCAAGAGCAATGCTTTAGGAGGAGTAGTAATAGTAGAAAGTCCAAAACTTCTATTCTGTGTTGTAAACAAGCGTCGGCAAACCACTGCGGAGTCAAGCGTTTACATGACTCAATAATAAAAGATTTTATACCAATTTTTTGGGGCTCAGATTTAAAAATTTTATGAAATATTAAAATATGTCTTTTACTAGCATCCCTTAGTTTATCTGATGGAGCAGCTAAGCTTCCAAAATCTGTAAGCGACTGATAATTGTTAAAGTGTATGAAAAGCTCGCTTGGTGCTGTTAGAACTTCATCCGTCTTTCTCAATTCGTCACAACATTTTTTGCATTGTAATTTTGGAATGACTTTAAATGCTACATATCCAACAAAGTATCTCATAGAAACTACTTCGAAATTTATAACTGCAGAATTTTCAAAAACATCTTCCAGAAAATAATCTGCATATATGTGGCTCTCGAAATCAACATTGTCAATTTCATAGCAACTTGGTTCTTTATGTTCAATACATAAATCTGCTTGAAAGCCAGCATCAACATTCGCTATTTCGTCTTGTACAAGTTCGAAGTTGCTAGAAGAGCTTGACTGAACTATTTTAGTCACCATTATTTTTGTCAAAATATTATTCAATTCGGCTACAGACGGATTGTTATTGTTGCCCCCTTTCTGCCGCAATACAGAAAACGTGTTTTCTAATTTGTCCTGATTAAGGGATTTTGTCATTAAAAAATATATTTACATCACCACCTTCTTTTAAAATATCATCGGTTAAAATAAGAACTGATTTAAGAGTGAGCTTCATTCCATTTAAAAAGAAAACACGTTTCTTTTTATCCAAAAACTCCACATTTTCTAAATATTGCAAAAAAATTTAATAAATTTATATGATTCACTGTTAAGCTGAATTGCAGATCTGTAGCAGTTATCACCGTAAAGGGAGCCACTATTAAGACAATCGAAAATCTTGTAAATTTTTTCCACAAACTGAGCTGTTGATAAGGCCGATTTTGTGGAATTTATCTTAAATTTTTTGGTTTCGGAAATAGTTTTGATAGCAGCCGCAACAGTTCTGCTGAAAATTTGTGTTGCAAATTTTACACACATTTTTTCAAAACAGTTAGGGTAAATGAGTTGCCGTGTCAATTTTGGGCACATTTTTGTTTTTGCACTTGCATACAATTCCTTAATTACTTGAAAACTTACCGTTCCATCCGGTGATTTTATGTCACACTTTAACCAGCCATTCCGCAAAGACTTAATTAAATGGGGAAATCGTACATGCAAAAAACTTTCTGATCATTAGTTTCAAAAAACGGCTTTTCCACAGATACTTTAAGGTTGGAAATACATTTTCGGTTGGTCGAGCCTTGATCACATACAAGGGCACGAACGTTTATACCCATGCTTTTCAAAATATAATTTCCTTTAACTATTTCACTTAAAGTATCCGCAAATAAGACGTTGTAGGAAATAAAGTAATTAAGAATGATTGAAAAATAGATTTAATCATAAATACACATACATGAGTGGCAATTCTATTAGTACTTTCAAATCCAGTTGTTTCAAATCCATCAACTAAATCAAGACTTCTATTATACCTCCACTCTTTTCTTATGCTCATTTCATCCATAACTAAAACCATATGCTTAGCACATCTGTCATCCAACTGGGAGCATTTTTCCCCCACGAATTCGAAACATTATTTTTTAAGCCGGGCTGAAGAAATTTAATCGGCATTTAATCGGTGGAAATGTGAGGAAGACTCAAATTTAATGTGACCCTTAGAAATAAGTACTTATGTGGATTGAGATTTGTAAAATATGTTCTGAGCTAAATATTTTACATTTTCAGAATATTCCTTTGGCCGATAGCTCAACAAAAGCTTACAAAAAATTTTGCTTTCTGCGCTTATATTTTGTAAACAAAGAATCGATTTAATAAGAGACTTTTTTATATTACGATTTAACTTTTTAATATTTTGTGTGGGTCGCTTTGATTTTAAAATTTTTTGTGATCTGCACGTAGAGTTTGATTTTCGCAATTTTAGCAGAAGGGGGCTTCAATATTTTCCCAATCTAAATTTTTTGGGGAGGACCTGAACTCTGCGTTAAAATCTTCCAATTCTTCCTCCATTTCATCAATATCTACAGTTCGAATGCCGTCAGCTTTTAATTTTTTTCCCCAACATATGAACTTGAAAATTGATTTTCGCAAATATAAAGATTTTTATTAAAATTCTTCCCAGGAATTCGACAATTCTCTTGCCAAATTTGACCTAGTATCATATCCGGCGAAAGAAATTTAAACATTTTTAAGCCCTTAAAATGTCTTCTCGACTTTTGGCATTTTTTACGCAGCATTTTATGCCCGATTGCGATCTATTTTTCTTTATTGTACTCGAATTCATTGCTTTAGTAGAGTTTTTATTTATTGCGTTATTTTTATTTTTTTTTTATTTACTTTTATTATAATTTATAGACACACAGTACGTAATGTTTCACTGCAGCTTTGAAACTGAAATGTGTTATGAAATGCTTCAAAATAAAATAAAAAGCTGCAGAGCCTTTAAAAAATCACTAAAAAAATTTCGGGCGAAGTGTCCTTGACGATTTGTGGCTCTTAAAATACAACAACAATACAAAAATTCTACCTGACTTCGGTTTAGCTAGTTTTTGCACATTTATTGCATGTGGTTTTTTTTTAGGAAACGGTCAAATAATTGCAGTGCAGGGAACAAGTACATAAGTATTTTTTATTGAGTTTTGCCTTTCTTACATAAAATTGAAATTTCTTTTATCACAAAATACATACATAACTATTTGTTTCCTGACGAGCCAACATATTATTGGCGAAACAGTGACAGCAATTTTAATAAAAATTGTAATTTTAGAGAATAAAGTAGCTAAAATAAATTATAAATTACACTTTAAAATAAAAAATATCACACTAGAGCTGCATGTATAAACATTTAGTGTACTTGACAATAAGCGAAAGTTTTTTCGAAAACTTCAATTTGTAAAAGTGTCTGTAATACATTAGAAAACATCGCCTTTTTTATTTATTTAAAATACCTAAGTGAAATTCAAATGCTTGAAAAAAAATTTTCCTCTAAGTATAATAAATTTCTTTGTATTAAAATTATCTCAAATCAATAAAATTGTACACGTACAATAAAATTTGCGCTAAGAAGGACAAATAAAATTCGATCACAATTGATGCAATCTCATTCGTACAACAACAATATATACATGCTTTTGCTACTGTAACACAGTCGAGCGTATTTGTTTTCAAAACAATGTTTGTTCACATTTGTTTGAATTTATTTGACCTTTTTATAAATGTAAATTTATATTTTCTCATTTCTTTATTTAAAGAACATTAACCCATCCATACATACATACATACATGCATAAACAACAGACAGACACGTGTTCGTATTTTGTTTCTTTGCTTCCTGGTCTAACACATGAAGTTAAACGAGTGCATGGTAAATAAATATGAATAAAGAAACCAACAACAAATTACCTTGACAAAATATTGTGAGCGAAACTATATGAGAGCCATTCGTAATGAAGAGAGCGGGTTCCAATGTTAGAACCCGCCATAAGAAATTTTTATTTGTACGTGATGCGCATTCTATATGATTTATATTCTTTGGTTATACTCAAAGCAAGACATCGTTGGTAGGCCGCTTACAGCTTCTTCCATATGAAGAAGATTACTAATTTCTTCCTCAATGGAAGAAAGTGGGCAAAATTTTGATGGACCACCACCCGTACCACCAATGCTCAATTTATTTTTCCGCATCTTTAGCTTGGTGTGGTTCTTTAAATCGGACCAAACCTATGTACATAAATATGTGTGCACATACATAAGTATGTATACATTATTAGCTTAATATTGAGCATATGTATGTATATAAATAACACCATTGCCCTTACCTTTTTCCAACCTGCTATATCTCTTACAGGTGGTCTTTCGCGTTGAGGTCATCGGAAAATTTCGTCCACAAGTTATTTGAGGCTTGTTTTGCATTTGCTGCCTGCAAGTGCCCCTTCGCCAAATCACTGTGTTGCACCATGAATTCCACTAGAATTTCAAATTGCCGCTGCTTTGTCAATAGTTTTTTTATTTTCTCCCTAAAAATAACAAATTAAATATCAAAAGTAAAAAATTTTAAGTATGTACTTACATGTTTTTCTTCCTTTGCGTTTGCTCTTTAGTTGTCGCAAGTATTTGTGTGTATTAAAAAATTTTTGACATGCGCTAACGCATTACAGAGTGCGGTGCTACCAGACTTGCGAAAGAGAAAAATAATAGATGCGAAAGCCAAACGTACAATCGCATTAAAGAGTATCAATTGTTCATTTTCGCTCAGATTTTCTTTCGCATCGTAATACAGAGTAACCCCCCAGGACGAATAATATTTCTACCTGTTCCAGGTATAACAATAAAATATGTTATTTAAGTTTTTTACAAGACCGATTAGTGCGATTTTGACTGCACAATAAAAGACCGATTTGTGTGGTTTTGTAAGCACAATAAAATACAAAGATGTAAGCATTTATGACTTTATTTCTTAATTCTAGAATTTTTTAATCGGTAACTTCACTTCTTAGGGGGGCTCCCATACAAATATTGCGTTTTATGAAATTCTTAAATTAACTAAAATTTGTCGACTTTTGTGAATAGAATCAAAAGTTGCTAACAGATTTTAAAGATTTATGGCTTGTTTTGTTATGAGCTTCGATTTTTATATGTCTGCAAAAAATTAGAAGCCTAGCTGCATTTTAAAATTACAATACCAAAAGTCTAAGTCAACGTATAGCGCCATCTATCGGATTTTGGCTAAGAACTTTATATTTTTTATTTGAAAACCCATTAAGGAATAATTTCAAACAAAATTTCAGGATTTTCCAAAATTTTCTTCCGTTTAAACCTTCTCTTCGAAAATACGAACAACTGACAAAATTTTACAGAAATCGGCCCAGCCGTTCTCATTTTATGAATTACTATACATTTTTTTACACCATTTTTATAAATATAGATTTTACTTATTATAGGTATAATCCAAATAAATGCGATATAAAACAAAGTCAAAGAAACACAAATACATTTGGCGACCTAAATAGTTTCTTTAAATATTCATATATCTGTACTAATTGACGTAAGAAGATAAACGATTTGGTAATTTCATTTAATTTTTTTTGTTCAACACCAAAAATTTATATTAAATTTTATTGTTGTATCATGCTACAAGTTACATTTACAGAAATTTTTTCGATGAGCATTAAAACCATTCATACCATTCATCAGTATTCGTTGCTTATGCGACTGTTAGTTTACTTTTGTAGAAGACCAGCAATGCATGATTCGTTACACTCCTATTGTTAACCATGTCATGCATTGCTTTACTAAATTGATGTTTATTGTCAACAAATAGATCTTATTTTGAGATTGTATTCAAAGACATAAAAAAGACCAATCAAACCGTTCTCTGGTTTCATGGTGAAATTGCAAACCTTTCTAAGCATTTTTGGTATTACCACATGTCACTAGTCTTTTTTTTTTAACCAAAACATCAAACATAAAAAAATTATGCTGCATTATTGTTTTTTGTTATGAATAATGCAGTAATTTTCGCTTGTAATATCATTAAAGGAAGTTCCTGTTAGGAACGACATGTGAGCATGTGATTTGCATTGTATTGCATAGTTTTCACAAAAACCCAATTAAAGTCGTGGTCAAGTAGGAAAGTGGAATAACTGACACATTGAAGTTTTTATTATGTTTATTAATAAAAACTATGATAACATACATATGCTACATACATCTATGAATGTGTGAGAATATATAAAACATTATGGATATCAATAAAAATATTTGTTCATTTTACATGTTATTATATACATACAAAAACAGTGATTAACAATTGAACTAAAAAAAAAATTCAAAAAATATGAAACACAATGCATATACAGGGTTGCCCATATTCGACGGACCCATGTTTTTTTTAAAAAAATCAAAGAAAAAAATAAAAATTTGGCGGTTGGCAATCTTAATCATTTAATTTTTTCCAAGTAGATTTGTTTACATCAATTTTTGAATATGATATCTCTCAAATGGCCGCCTCTGGCGTTGATGGCGTATTGTGCCCTTTTTGCAGCATTTTCCATCGTTTTCGCCAACATTTCGGCCGGAGTAGCGGCTATTTGTTCACGAATGTTGTCCTTGAGCTCTTCTAAGGTCCTTGGCTTGTTAACGTAAACCTTTGACTTCAAATATCCCCACAAGAAGAAGTCAGGCGGCGTCAAATCGGGCGAACGCGGTGGCCAGTCCAAATCACCACTTTTCGACATCAAACGGCCCGGAAACAAATTCTTCAGAAAATCGATTGTTATGCGACTTGTGTGCGGTGGAGCGCCGTCTTGTTGAAACCAGAACTGCCTCATACACTTTCGACGAATAATTGGCATCACAAAATTGGTCATCATGTCGCGATAACGCTCCTGGTTGATGGTAACAGCATGGCCATTTTCATTTTGGAAGAAAAACGGCCCAATGACCGTTTTCGCACTAACGCCGCACCAAACTGTGACTTTTTCGTCATGAAGAGGCACTTCTTGAATCTCCTGAGGATTTTCAGTGGCGTAAATACGGCAATTTTGCTTATTTACGGTCCCATTCAATGTGAAATGGGCTTCATCGGACATGATAATTTTGTTCCAAAATTGCTCGTCATCTTCGGCCATTTCGATGACTCTTTGGGCCCATTCCAATCGACGAGGCTTGTCCACAGGCAACAATCTTTGCGTCAATTGAATTTTGTACGGGAACAAATGCAAATCAACGCGAATAATCCGTTGTAAAGTGGACCGAGCCATGCCCAACTGCTGAGAACGGCGTTTTTGGGATGTTCTTGGGGACCTCTCAACACTGGCTCGTACGGCAGCGATATTCTCGGCCGATCGCCTTGGTCGACTTTTATTTGGCCTCTTCGGATTAGAAAGAGCCTCACCAGTCGAAAATTTTTCGTATAAACGCTTAATGGTGTTCTTAGAAGGCGCACTTCTCACATTTTTTAATATTTTAAAAGCACGTTGAGTTTTCACAATTGACTTGTTCTGTTGAATGTAAATTTCAACTATTTCAGAGCGCTCGCGTCTCGTGTATTGTTGCATGGTAAAAATCTGCTTGGACTGACGCTTCAAACGCGGTATGTCATTAAGCGATCTGACATCTCTGTCAAAAGTTATGGCGTTGCCAGATGGGTCCGTCGAATATGGGCAACCCTGTACATACACATAAAGGGGGTATTCGTTTAATCTGCTTAATGTCTCTTTAAATTTACTTAAAAATTTTTGATTTTACACTTATTTTTGGTATCATTTATAAAACTTGATTATAAACTCACCTGATTCACGAGATGCGTTCGTTTTATGTAGTTGTTAAAGTATGAACAATTAAAGGGCTGCTAAAAATAGTATGTAGTTTTAACGAATACCCCTATAACCCTGCATTTACACATGAAAGTGATTTCATGAAATTTCTGTACACGTATTATAAATAAAAATTTCTATGAAATAGACCACATGTAAATTTCTTGTGCGTTTACACAGAAAAGTGAAATTTCATTTTAAAAATGCCGTCGAAGCGTAGAGTCGCAATAATTGCTATACATTGTACATTGATGCGCGTAATTTGCCCCCATTTATTTTACTACCTTTCGAGTTACCAAGAATATTTCATACACAAATTTAAAAGGCAATAGTTGAAAAAAATAATTTTTGTTAATTTTTAATAAAATTATTGTTTAAAAATTACATCCATATTATTCTTTATGTAGGTATATTTGAAGAATAAATTTTATAAATCTTTTTCATATTTAAATACAAAAATAAGTTATATTTGCAATTAATATTTTACCACAATCCTGTACATTTGTATAAGTTTTATTAGTAGGCAACAGTGTTTATATTTGTCACTTTACTTTCTTGAAAACGTCAAAATTTACTTTCTTGAAAAAATCTTTGAAATCTGAGTGGAAAGTAAAATTATTATGAGTGTGTTAGTGAAGAAGTGTGAGTGTATTGCGAATTTCATGAAATTACTTTCATGTGTAAGTGCTGGGTAAGTTATTTTGAATATGTAAAAAAATTGTTTTTCTCTTAAAATTAATCAACATTTTTAAAGTTGGATATTATTGTTTCATACATGAAATATAAATTAAATGTTTTTTAAATAACTTTTTTCTTTCTTTAATAACACTTACAAAGGATATTTAAGGAATGCACTGAACACCCAAATGAATATTTTGTCGTGTTTTTGAGCGTAGAAATCGATAAAATAAATAAAAAAAACAAATATGTATATTTTTTCCTTTTACATCGGTCCTATTGTAAATTTCCATTTACACCTTGTAGAACATCAAAGCATACGCCACAAACACGTACTGGCTTATTAATACCAAACTTCAAAATAGGTACATCGTTGTTTGAACATTTCGAACATACTACACGTCCACAGTGGCGGCTGCAAATATAAAAAGATATCATTAAAACAATCGTACTCTTATATTTTTCGAACGAAGTTTATTTGTTAAATCATTTTTAAATTATTATTTGATGCTTCAAAAACACGTTCTATTTGTTGATAATAAAAAATATTGCAAATACATTCAACATACTGTGCAAATATATTAGTTTTCTTTCCTATGAATACATGTTTCTGTGCTTCTTATTTTCTGATTTTATGTGATATCTAGTTATTCAGTTATGTGATGGAAAACGATCGTTTTCAAAACGATCTTTTTGAAAAGGTGTGATGAAGTCCGATAGATTTGAGATGAATTCTTACACTAATCTCAAAATATTTATTGACTTCTTAAAACATACTAGAAGAAATGTGAAACGAAATTTATCAAAAACGATGGAAAACCAAATTTAAAAGTAAGTATTAACAACAAGTAAAAGTGCTATATTCGGCCGGGCCGAATATACACCATCATGTACACAAGTGGTATAATCCCACATCGTAGCTTAACTTACATATATTTCATGTTATACGCCATGTTTCCTTATTATTTCCGACGCCATCCTTGATTTTGAATTTTTACGTAGTTAACTGTATTCTACTAGTCAAGCCCTTTAATTTGATACCCATATTGAGGGGTTAAAAAAATTTCATCCACCATTTTGTTTTATACGCCATCTTGGATTTTAAATTTTTTAATAATTAACCAATATTGAGGATGTTTAAGAAGTTACATTTTAAAATATGTACCAGATTTGGCCCACATATAAATTTATTGTCCGCCATTTTGTAGCGGAAAAAATTGATTTTAGTGTCTAAATTTTTGGAATACATATACATACATATATTTAAAAAGAAAATTTTTTTGCCTATAGCTTTACCGATTAGAGCCCGATTTATCCAAAATTTTTCACGAATATCTTTAGAGTACCTATAAATTATTTTATGGCTGAAAAATTTTCATTTTTATAGGAAAAACAAGTAAGAGCGCTATATTCGGCCGTGCCGAATCTTATATACCCTTCACAACGTGTAGTCATGCAATAACAGTAGTTTGTATCACCATTCATCCCATATGAAATACGTACATACATATAAAAAACATACATATATAAAAACATCCCATTGTAAAATTATAAATTTACGTATGTATGTTAAAAAAAAATAAAATAAAAAAAATTAAGAAAAAAATAAAAAAAAATTAAATTTTAAATAATAAATATAAAAGAAATAAAAATTATAAAAATTTAAAAAAAACATAATAAAAATATAAATAATTTATAAAATAAAAAAAAAAATACAAAAAAATATAAAATAATTAAAAAAAAAAAATTTTTTTTTGGCTCAGCTGGGATTCGATGCCACGTTTACTCTAACCAGTCAGTATACACGTTTGTATGTATGTATGTATGTTGTTGTTGTTGTAATGTTGTTTTTGTGAAAAAAAAATCGAGGTGGTCGTGGTTTTTTGCTCATATCTCAGTTGTTTATGTACCGATGTTTCTGATTTTCAATACCGATCTACTCCCGAATATTTCTGATATTTTAATACCTTACCCGGGTCCAACCTGTATCGGGGGGCTTCAAAAAGCTGATTTCAACATACACACGGACAGACTGACAGGGCTTAATCGACTCCCCTATTCATAAGCTTTCAGAAAATATATACTTTATGGGGTCGGAAATGAAAATTGTAGAAATTTCACACGGAATGACAAACCTATAAATACCCTTTTTCACTGTGTGAAGGGTATAAAAACAAAGCAGTCGTGTTTATTTGATCATATCTCAGAAAGTTATGGGGCGGTTGTGCTGAATTTCAATAGCGATTCATTCCCGGATATTTCCAAAAGATTGATACCCTGCACAGATCTGAGGAACATATGGTTGCTTCTAAAAGTTGATTTCAATCAACACACGGGCAGACGGACTGACGGTCAGGGCTTAGTCGACTCCTCTATTCATAAGTTTTCAGAAAATTTATACTTTATGGGGTCGAAAATGAAAATTGTAGAGAGTCGGATTGATGAAAACGGTTGCGGCTAGCAGGGACACAGTATCCGCACTCGGAGGTTTAGGTGCATCGGTATCAGCAGGGCGTTGCACTGGAAGTGTGGCAGTAAATGCAGCAGTGTATACTTTTGTTTTCAATTGTTGTCTGTTTAATCCAGGACGAAAATTTATGCATGCATAGCACCTGGATTCATCATGTCCAGTTGTGTCTTCCACCCAAATTACTGGCTTCAAAAAAGATAACTTTATACTTTTTCCGTGAATCCATTTTAGAAGGGTAGTATAACAACTGTTGCACACTGTGTTCGGCGTAAAATTTGCACCACTTAAATCTGCTTCATCGAAATAATTACAATACGCGGTTTTGAATTGCTCAGTAAACAAATTTTTTCGATCTTTTTTCTGTATTTTTCGGACGATATGACCACAAACGTAACAATATTCATCCAAATATGGGCACTTGTTGTTTTCCATATTGATATATTTTATGTTTTGTTGTTATTCACTTTTAAAAAACTGGAGAAAAATCACTTTTACTGTTCGCGTTCGTCGGCACTGGCTGAATGCCAAAAATCGATCAATGCACACCTATAAATACTACGTATTTTTGAATATTTTACTGCCAGGTACTTATAAATGGGCGCATATTTTAAGGGCGGCTGGCTATATACCTGATTCAGCACTTGTACGTTTCAAACTGTGCAAAACTTTCAAAATAATGACCACCCTTAAATGTGGGTGCAATTTCTGTAAAAAAATCATATAGGTAGCCACCGGAAAAACCAAAATAATAAAAAGGTCCACTTTCCGTTTAATTGTCCACGTACATTTATTACCGCAATCAATTATTCCTTTTTTTTTAATTCTCAGAATCATGAAAAAGGTGTCAATGTTTTCTCCAAATAATGTTGTGCATATCTCGAGCAAATTTTTGAAATTCATACATTTACTCAATTGCGAATAAAAGCGAAACGCGTGCATCGATTTTTATGATCTTTGTCTCATTTTGCTCATAGGTTATGTGACTTTGCGAAAAAATAACTAGACTTGAAACTTTTTTCCATTTTGGATTTTTTATGTATTTAAAAAAAAAAAATTTAAATTTTTAGGCAAAAAATAATTTTTTCCCTTCATACATTCATTTTTAACTTCAAAAGTGTTACTTGTATAGGAAAACAATATATGAACAGATTAAAGGAATTGTAATTCTTAATTTTTTAAAATTTATTTCAACTAAATTGGGCTAGTGGTTGTCGAGCTATGTCAAACAACAGGGCCTAAAACGTGATAAATTCCCTTATACGATAGTACTAACTTCAAATCGATACTAACTTCAAATCGCAGGTAAGAAGACAAAACGAATGATGCAGAAATTCTTCTTTTTGGGTCTAATTTCACATACAGTTCACAGAATTGAGTTGGCAATCAATTAACTGAAAAATGTTGTACTGTGTAATAATTTAATTTTTAATTAAAATTATTAATGTCTTTTATTTATTTATGTACATTAAACATATTTATTAAAAATTAGAATTTATAAGCAAAAATAAAAATTGCTATTATCAAGAGTCTAGTTGTTGAAGAAATTAAGAGTTCGTCTTAAACAATGGTATATCACGCCTTGCTTTTGTTCTAGAACAAATAAAACCATTTCATGCTTCTGATCCACAGACAGATATTAAAAATTTAGTGACGAGTTTAATACTTCTTTCCACTGCTTGAGTATGACAAGGAAACTTCTCAAATGCAAGGAAATAATTTATCTAATAAATTAAATTTGATATTTCTTTATTAGAATATAGTTAATTGGAGGTTTTGTTTTTTTCACATTAACTAAATCTATTAAATCATAGTAATTTCTAGTATTTACTTGAAGCTATCGCGAACTTTCTTGGTGGCAGTTTTCTTGCTTGCTTCTAATAATCTTTGAAGAGCCAGTTCTTTTATTTTTAACGCACCATCTTGCAACATAGCCAGCAACATATTTTTTTAGTGTGCGAAAATGCATTTCTACATGTAGTTTTAAAAACCATATTTTTAAGATCATCTCTTAAATATAAACTTCTCTTAAGCATGTTGAAAACATGAACTAGCCCATGTTTCGGGATGGCCTTGTTTCATTCTTAATGAAAATTGTTAATTGCTTTAAGCTATCTGACAGTTCAGCTGTACCAATATAATAAACAAAAAATCCTACTAGTGCAAGTTAACCATCGAGGGTGTGCTAATTTTTCTGACTCTCCACCAGCTAAACTTAGCGAAACTAAGGCAGACGAAACGGATGAACATATTTCGTATAGGTATTTTTGGTCCGTGCTTAACAATTTAATACGAACTTTCGGCAATTCGGTAGATATCGCCTTAAAAGTCTGTGATTTAAAATCAATGCACTTGTAAAGTTTTTTTCCTACAGCTCCAGAAAAGCTATTAGTACCTGCAGTAGTACCATCGAGACTTCAAAACAAATAATGCAATGACAACTCATTGGCGTGTAATATACGCACAAACCATTGTAAAGGTCGTTTTAAATGTTTTCCTAATAAAGTCTTAACTCCATTTGTATATTGATAGCTGGTCCATTACATCCAAGTGCCACTAAAAATTAATCATATTGATACTTTTCTTTTAAGAACACAACCATATTGTTCACAATATTTGCTGGTTCTCCTAAATATATCGAAAAATGGCCAATATATTTAGAATCTGGCACAGATACCATTGAGATATGTTCTTTGGTGATAGTATTTCGGCGCTACTTATTTCCATTAGTAGTCATGTCAAAGTTTTATCTTTACGAGGTCAAAATAATAGAGTTGAACTCTTTGCGTACTTTTTTCCTTCTGCGACGTATTTAACTACAATCTATTACCCTTGAAAGGTTTTCTTTGTTTTCTAATTACATTTCGTCGTATAGATTTTGTTGACGGCCTAACCACACAACCAATACGAATCATTATGATCCTTGTCTTTTAAAAAATTTTTCTCTGAAGCAGGTATTTTAGTTCAATAATATGTACATACATACATACATTTAAATAATATTTTGACAGCAAATAACTTTTTTTGAGAATTTATCGTTGTTGGTCATTGCGCAATTTTTTTATTCATGTTGTGATCTGAGTCAGATTTACACAGATGTCAACTACAGAGGACGACTTTTCATCTCTTCCATCAAACAGTCATCAAATGGAAATTTCAAGAGTCGATATTAAAGCATCACCATTTTTTTGTTCGGATTTATTGCTTTGGTTTATCAAATGGAATCGCAGTTTACAATGGCTGGTGTAACTCAGGACGTTACGAAGTTTCATACAATTGTGGCATCCATAGAAAGCAACATACTCGAAAAAGTTCTTCAAATCCTTATTAATCTACCAGAAACGAACTTGTACGAAACTTTTAACGAAAAACTTATTTGTGCATTTTCTGACTCGGAAGAAACACGCCTTAGGAAACTTTTGACAGAAGTCGAATTATCGGAAAGAAAACTTTGGATGCAGCTATTACCATCTGAAATGAGAGCTTGCTACCATGGCAAATAGAATTTGTGATTGTTCTGATACAGAGGTCAACGGAGTCTCTTCTGAAGAAAGCCGTATGAGTAGATTTGATAATATTGAGCATCAATTGGAGAGCCTTTGCAGAAAAATTAATTATTTTGGGCATGTTACGCCATGTAATTTCAACGATTCTAATCAGGAAAACTAATTGGTGCTCCATATTCGGTGACGGTTGTGAGCAGCTCGGAGTTGTCGCCTGTTTATTCGAGAAAAAAAAAATCGAAATCCGGGGTTTTAGTCGACTCTTTAGCATTTTTTATTCACAGGTAATATTTAATAACAACAAAATATGTCGTTAATGCATTAACACTTAACATAATTGGTAACATTGGTTACGAGTTTTAGGCATTTTTAGACTTTACTCAGCATTCACCTTTAACTTTTATTAGTTAAAAGCATTTCTTTAACACGTCACCCTTATACTTTCTTATGAAGAAACTGCAGAATAATAGCATTAAGACAAGAAGAAAGAAACCCCAACTTCGTTTTACGAACATATAATACTAAGTGCTGCCAACTGCTTCACATTGAGGTGGAGGATAAATATTGTAACTAAAAAATTAAAAGGAATTTTATGTTTTGAAATGATTTGAAATTAAAACTTTTATTATTTTTAAAATTTCAAGCTTTAGATAAAGTCGTGGAGCTTTGAAATTTTGAAAGAATTAAGATTTTTTAAATGGTCACCGATTAATAATGCAGGAGAAAAATTTGAAAATGTTCACTCCACCCTAATGCACAGACAACACTGCTGTCTTTGCTATTTGCCTTTGTTTGTACTTACAAAAAAACTGTGTAAGATCAAACAATTGTTTGCAAAAAAAAAAAAACGCATCAAATATTTCCCATTGAGTAGTCACACTACGGTCACATTATTATTACCAGACAAATAATCAAAAATCGACTGTTTTGTAGTTTGTCGCTAAAAATTGTTTTGTGGTCACACTACGGCAAGGAAATAATTGACACGTTTTGTCTAATATTTGCCAAGTGTGACCGTACCTTTTTCTTCAGTATACTTTGGCAAATCATCATGTAAAGACTTACACCAGAAAAACGTTGATAAAACGTATAAAAGTAACTTTATAAATATAAATATTTTTTCAAAAATTCGCACTTGCTCTCCAAACGTATAAATTAATTTTTCAAGTTTACGGAGCGCCTAATTGTCCACCTGAGCTGGTAATATCAGCAACAATTGATTTACGTTTTAAATAGTTTTGTCATTGATTTCAATTTCTTTTTCGTTGTAAAGGTTTATTTCTAAAAATGTTGTTTAATTTTGATCAAGTTTAAGTTTGTTAATTCAGAAATTTATTACCATTTTTTTATATCCGTAAATGTATCCTTTATCATATTGTTCTAGCATTCCTTATCAGCTTCTCCTTCTGTGTATATGAGCGTATTGTCTGTATACAGCAAAATTCCACATTTATCAAGTATTTCTGGCATATCGTTTGTATATGCAGACATATAATAAAAAGTTACACACATTAATAAAACCATGTGGCGCACCAAAGCCATCATAAATTCCATTTGACTTTACGGTGCAAATTGTTTCCTGTTCGTTATACATATATGGTATTTTCGATGCCGTACATAAGTAAATAACTTTTGAAATACTAATTGTCTATTATTAGTTTCAAATTTTATATAAATTTTTGTATGTTTTGATCTATTACTCTTCTCCTAATTCAGATTTTGTCAATTTTCGGGTAAAAATATTTTTTTTTTGCTCACGAAATATACATTCGAAACTTCATGACTCTACGTTAATGCGTTTGGACACAACTGCATTTTATTCAATGTTGGAATGACACGATTTTTTTAACTTCTCTTGTATTACGAGCTAACTCTCTTCCTAATATTTCGATTTATCCTATTTTAAATACCAAACAAACCTTGTGTATAAGAAATATTCTGGCAAAATTTGAGCCCCCTAGCTTTTTCCGTCCGACCTCTATCGTGCTTTCAACAGATGGACGGACATAGCTGCATCGTCATAAAATGATACCGGGACTCAGAAAATATATACATTGTTGGGCCTAAAATGGATATTTCGATGTGTTACAAACGAAATGACAAAATGAATATACCCCCACCATTTTTTTGGTGGCGGGTAAAAAAAACAGGAGTCGTTTTTCTTGATATCGAAAAAGCTTTTGATTTTGATAAAAATTAAATACAATCAATTTCCCAATTTGCCTTTAAAAACTTATCAAAAGTTTTTTAGATAAAGATTGTATCTGTCAATAAAGGCTTGTATCAAGAATCGGTATTATCCCCTACACTATAGTCTATATATACATCTGATATTGCTCTAAGTAGATACCATGATGCAGCTTTTTACGCGGATTATAGCACCTTTTTTTGTTGCGACAATTAGGAGAATGGAAAATAATCTTAAATTAATTCGTAAATACTATGACAAATGGAAAAGAAAAGTAAATGACGATAAAACTCAAGCGATTATTTTTCCATTCACTAAATCGCAAAACCACATTCCTACTAGATATTTACGGCCTAAGAGAACAATTATCCCATTGAAGGCTAAAATTAAATATTTAGGAATAATCCTTGACAAAACGCAAAAAAAAAAAATTTTTTAATTATTCAAAATAATTAATTAATTCATTTAATTTATTGACAAGGGAACAACTGACTCTGACATTCAACAAATAATTTAAGAGTTTAAGACATTTGCTGAACAACCACTGAGAGTCTTTTTAAGGACACATTTTGTAAGTGATTGTTATATAACTTCTTATTCTTCTTCTTCTTAACTTATAACTTCTTAATTGATACAAGTTTTTTTTATTAACAACTTTTCCTTAAAACTGTGATAGTAGTTTCTTTATTTAATTAATCTATGTTTATTGTTGTAATACTAGATGTATATTCTCATAAAGGACGGTTGACGAATGGATACGTGTGATCTGTTTTTACTACAAACGGAATTCTCTACTGCTTATTGCTTAATTTTGCAATGTTCTTAAATTCAATTCGCCGCATTTTAGCTATAATTGTTATCTCTAAAACTCCCTAATTTGGTATTAAATCAAATTTTTAGCAACGGTTATTTTTATTTGATGTTTTTCTTTTTCTTTTTTAATTTTATATATATTAGCAATAAATTAATTTGATCAAAGATTTTTATAAAAATTTTCTTTTCCTTACTTAAAATTGCTATTTTTGTATTCTTATTTTTTTTGGCAAAAGTAACTATTATTATTATTTATTTAGTTTTTCGGGAGACTAATAAAGTAAGTAACAACAAAAATCTTTTAAATCACTACTGAATCTAATGTGTTGCTATCAACTCTTAAAAAAAAAAAAAAAAAAATGAAGAAATTACCATTATAAGGGCCAGGAGAATTTTATCGGACCAAAAACTGGCTTTGCATTATAAAGTATTTATTTATTTATTATCCTTTATTATCATCATTATTAGTAATAATAAATATAAGTAATTTAAGTTAATATAATACAAACCTATTTATCGGGCACAAAAAATCCTACCTTTTACTAACGGTTTTAAACGGATTTTAAATTGAAAATAAATCATCGTGTTTGCCAAGTTATGATTTCTGTTGACATTTCTTATTTGCTTTTGAATTCGATTGTGAGAAAATATCAGGGTAAAGTTTTATTAAAACAAACAAATTAAACAATGGAAGTTAAGGAAAAAAAAAAACAATATAATTAAACATTTGCTTGAGTGCATTGGAGAAACTATGGATTTAGATTCTGATGACAGTGAAAAAGAGGATATTATAATTGGTTTGTAACACATACCTTTGTATTTCACTCTAAAATTAAAATTTTATAGGTTTAACAAATTTGTGCAAAAAAGCAAAATTTCTCCCTACAAAAAAGAAAGGCAGGCAGTGGATAAAACCTTAAAGGATGGAAAGAAAAGCTCGAGGCTTCTTTTTATTTTTTACATCAGAGTTGTTGTTGATATATTAAGCGTCTTATAGGAATTACTTACGAATGTCAAAGGAGCAGTTTAAATTCTTGCTTAACTTAATAGAGGAAGACTTAACGCGTTCTGATACACGATTAAGGGATACCATTTTTCTAGCCGAATAGTTGCCCTTAATATTAAGATTATTTGCCACTGGCAATTTATAAAAAGTTTCTACGTATCACATTCTCTGTTTTTACATTGCAATTTCTTAATGGAATTGGTACTTCAACTATTTCGGCTATTGTCGAAGAAGTTTGCCAGTTTATTACGATGAAAATGCAAGGAGAATATTTGAAGGTATTTTGCATAAATATACAAAAATGTATACTTTTATTAAAAAGAAACCATTAATTCAGTGGAAAGCAATTTCAGAAGAATTCGCTGTAAAGTGGCTATTCCCTAATTGTCTGGGCGCCTTATATGGAATACACATAAGTTTTCGATCACCTCGTAATATTTCATTTCTCGTTTGGGCGTTATTTCATTGGGGGCTTTTCGTGGAGCCTAAAAAATTTGTATTTTCGCAAAACTTAAATATATAACTTCACTAATACTTACCAGTGATGTTTGCGCATTGTGAGGGAAAATTTTGTATTGCATTCTTGACAAAGATCCGATTCCGACCATGGCGATTCTTGCGGTAATAGATCAAGAAGTTTGTGCAGCAATTGATCAGTGGCCAACTTAAAATTGAATATACTTAACCCTTCGCGATTTTCACTTCCTAGACAAGCTCCATTTTTTACAAGAACTTTACAAAGTGGCGCCTGACCACGCATAAATGCTAACAATAATGGTGTATTGCCATCCATGTCCGGGGCGTTGATGGGATATTTTGGCATGCATTCAATAAAAAGATCGCAAATTGCAGCAGCATTGTTATCCTCGCCGGTACGACAAAGTTCGTGTAACGGATTACGTCCCTTATTATTAACCGTTTCTGCATTAATGCTAGATTCGGTGAGTAGTTCCCTAACGATAGCCAAATGACCGCAACGAACAGCAATATGCAGGGCGTTGTTGCCCTCACCATCGACAGCATCGTAATCGGAGCCGTTTTGAAGTAGGGCAGAAACGGCCGGCAAATTACCACGCTCTGCAGCAATGTGTAATGACGTCCTCTGCACTGCGTCACGCTCATTAATTCGTGCCTCAGCAAGTATGAGATTTCGCGTGATCATCTCGTTACGGGAAGTTGCCGCCAAATGCAATGGTGTCGACTGATTGGCGTCGTGTACACGTGAGTTGACATCCACTTGAATGGCCAAAAGAAAGAGCACACTCTCAAGATCATCTTTCATTATGGCTAAATGCAAAAAGTTTCTGCCCCTTGAATCCATCTGCTCGGCTGCATTTGGCAAACGATCGAGAATTCGTTGCGCGGCTCGATGGTTTCGAATGGTTAGAGCAGCTGCAAAAGGAGTATTTCCATTCTTATCACGGATTTTTAGATCTATTGCCGGATGGCAAAGCAAAATTGTTATAATTTCTTCGTGTTGATTTTCGATTGCAATATGCAAAGGAGTCTTATTCTCGACATCTAAAGCATTAACATTGGCTCCATGATCTATTAGGGTTTGGAGAACTTTTGTAAGGCCCCATTGTGCACATAAGTGCAACGGTGATGATTTATCTTTGGCTTCGTCGCCACCTTCGCCATTTGGCCCTGGTTGACGCGGAGAATCAAGATCACATTGACTGCGTATAAGAAATATGGCAGCAGACTCTTTATTTTCATCTATGGCTCGGTGTAATAATGTTTGCTGACAACCATCAGGTCCAAGACCCCAACAATCCGTGTCGACTCCATGCCGTACCAATACTTGTGCTACATCATCATATTCTAACTCCAATGCTGTCCAAAGTGGTGCATCACCTTTGTTATTAGGTGCACTTAAAGCTACGCCCTTTGTGCATAAAGCATCTACCACTTGAGGCATATGGCAGTGGATTGCCAACTGAAGTGGTGACTCTTGTTCCCCTGTAAGAGCATTCATATCTGCACCTTGAAGCAATAGAAACACTGCGGTGTCTGAATCATGATTTAAAATTGCCTGGTGCAGTAGTGTCATATCCTGACCATTTCGAGCATTCACATCGGCTCCTCCCCTTATCAATGTGGGCACAAGCTCTGTACGGTTTAGAAGTAGGCTGAGACTTAATGGTGAGTCACCGTTACTGTTTTTACAATTAAAATTTGGAGCTTCTTGATAACCATCGTTTTCAGGCAAATTACCATTGTCTCCCAGTATGAAATTTGCAAATACCTCGATAACGCTGGCGGCATTCGACTCTACAGCGACATGTAATGGAGACTTCAAATCAGACAAACTCGACTGAATGTTAGGGGAGGCTCCAGCTCTTAGCAACTTGTCCGCTAATTTCGAAAGTTTTTTCTCTGCGGCGATGTGCAAAGCAGTTAATCCTCGACTGTTAATATGATTTAAATTTGCATAGTCAACCATAAAGAGGGCGGAGTCCTCGAGACCACGACCAGCCAATATTTGCAAAAGGTTATCGTGAGTTTCTGATTTTAAGGGATTCGGCCTGGCCCCTAATTTAATTAGTTTGTCTGCTAATTCCAAATTGTTGTCAGTCATTTTTGTAAGACTCAGCTCTAGAGGGCATTTTTCATCATTGGTACGTATGTTTATGTCAACATTAGGTACACCCAATAAAAGATCGACCATTTCTCGATTGTTTGACTCTATGGCTAAATGTAATGGTGTTTGACCTTGACGATTCTGCAAGTTTATATTTGGTTTCATAGAAATAACTGTTTTACCAATTTCTATTATATTTGAAAATATTTCCGCATCTGTTTCTCTTGGGTTGTAGGCACACAAAATGTGTAAAACAGTATCAGCAGATGATCTTAAAAATTATAAGATTATTAAAAATTATGATAAATATTAAAAAAAAAAGCTGTGAATGTAAACGATAGATGTGCTTGTTACTTTCGCTTGTTTTCTATTTATCTAGGTAAATATTAGAGAAATTACCTTGAGGATAAATCTAATTGACAATTACGTTCCAACAAAAAATCAGCTGTAAATTTGTCACCTCTTTTAACGGCATCTATGAGTATTGTTGAACCCTTAAATAAATTAATGAAATGAACAGGTTGATGCTTTTCATTCAGTTTTAATACGCTAAAAACAGACAAACAAACAAACCTCTGAGTCGTATGCATCAATGCTGGCTGATCCATTTTTTACAAGAGTTTGAGCTATTGGCAAATTTTTTTCCATGAGAGCCATTTGTAGAGGCAAAAGTCCTTGTTCCGAAAGACTGTTTACTAATTCGGAGAGCTAAAATCAATAAAAAGAAAACAAATTAAAAAGAGTTTATTTTATCATGTTGCTTGCTGTAAAACAACGTGTCATTTGAAATTGAGTTTTTTTATTGATGCATATTCACTGTATCATATTTCTGGAAGCCCACATATAGACACATCATCTCTAAAAAATTTAGTAAGCTATGATTGAAAATAGGGAATTTATAGCGACAAAAGTTCAACTCATTTAATTCTTTTAAATTTTATTCAGCTTTTTTCTTTTCCCTGTAAACTAGTAAAAAATCGAGATATGCCTTTTTTATATTAAGCCATCGTATGTACATGTATTACTTTTAAAAATCTTTTAATACGCTACTCTACTATTCGACCTGATAATGATTTTTTATATTTTTTAATAACATAAATACATATATACAATCTACTGAAATCCAGGCGAATTCAAAAAATTACCATATAAGAACAGCTGATATTTTTTTCCACACATAATTGTCAAACGATTTAACATTGGTGTCATATATTGTTTGTTTTTATATTTTTTATAAATGTGTAAAATTTTCTTAATTTATTTAACAAATTTTGCACTTAACCTTTTTTTGCCTGTAATTATACAGCCTAATATTTTCACAAAAACACTATATAACTTTAATCGCATTTTTAATAATTAGCTTTTCAGTTTTATTTTCCTTACTAGGCTCTTTATCAGGAATAGTTTCTGTCTCTTTGCCACTGACATCATATATTTTCATTATTTTCACTTCTAGTTTTGAATTTTTTTCTATGTTTCTTTTTAGCTAGTCCTTTTTTTAATTCTATTTAAATAGTGGACTATAGAGATTTTAATGCACAAAATAATTTTTTTTTTCTATTGGACTTAGATTTTTTTTATGGTCATGCCTAACATTTCTCCTGAAACAAGACGGGAATGCTAATACATTTCATTTCGATTTTGACCTAGATACCTGAAAATGGTTAACAATAAAACTCCCTTTAAGTCAGCTCAATAACATTTTTTTATATTTTTCAAAGTGTTTAGGAGTTATTCAGAAATGAGTAGCGATATTTTTTTAATTTTTATTAGGGTAAAAATTTTACATTTTTATTGATGTATTTTATTTTAGAAAGGTAGAAATATTGGGCCAATTCAAAGTGGTTGCATATCAGTCATATTTGTACTATTTCATATTATTTTATGCATGCATAAAATTTTTGTTAGTAATTTCCATACAAAAAAAATAATATGACTTTACACATTTGTTTCCTATGTATAAGAAATTGTTTATGTTATACTTTTAACCATACTGTCTCTCAGAGAGAATTTCTTCGCTTCTCACCTCTCAGAGAGAATATTTTCTATTTTCTTCTTTCTTGTATACATACAATTTTTAACAGCGTCATCTCTTTGTCTTCTTTCTTGTATTAAATACATAATTTGTTAACAAAAGGTGTTCAAAGTCACTAGTCATATTAATATGAATTATATGACATAGTACAATATGAGAGTCTACTTTGAATTGGCCCATTGTGAAAAAAATAAGCTATAATCATAAAAATTGGTTAATAAATGTTTTTTTTTTATTCACGTTTAAGTGAAGACACCTATACCATTAACATAGTACTTTAAAGCTAAAAAAAAAATAGATACGTATGTTTGTATAGCCTATAGTACACGAGTGTTGACAAAAAATGTTGGGGGTATATTCATTTTGTCATTCCTTTTGTAACACATCGAAATATCCATTTTAGACCCCATAAAGTATATATATTCTGAATCGGTGTTACATTTAATGAAGATCTAGCTGTGTCCGTCCGTCTATAAGTCTGTTGAAAGCACGATAGAGGTTGGACCGAAAAAGCTAGGGGATCAAATTTTGCCAGAATATTTCCTATACACAAGGTTTGCTTGGTATTGAAAATGGGCTAAATCGGAACATAAGAGAGAGAGAGAAAGTTATAGCTGGTAATGCAAGAGTAGGTAAAAAAAAACGTGTCCTTCCAACATCGAATAAAATGCAATTGTGTCCAAACGCATTAACGTAGAGTCATAAAACTACGAATTTGTATTTACCGAATAAACACAATATTTTCCCTAAAAATTGCTTAAATCTATGTATTAGGAAAGTAGTTATAGATCAAAATGTACGAAAATTTATACCGCAGTGTATTTTTTGGTATATTTAAAATTTAAAACCTTATAAAACTGACAAAATAGACGTACGATTCTTAAATATTGCAAACATTGCTTTTTGGCCAAAGGCTTCGTAATAACGGAAAATAAATGTAACACGCCCACCGCCCATATAACGCTTTTTCACAAAGTCATATAATTTCTCTATGATTAAAGATATTAGAAGAATAAAGGACTTTATTGAAATATCTAGTTTGTATTTATAAGCAGAAACTTTATTGACACGCCTACTTTAACGTCCACTCTCATTGAAAGACTAAAATCGGTAATCTTGTATCTGCTAAACTAAAAATAATTCAAATAAAATTTAAAAAGTATTGTAATTTACACAAAAAATAAGCTGACAGGTGTCTGGAATTTTCGTAAATTTTTAACCCCTAAGAAAAACAAGTAAGAGTGCTATATTCGGCCGTGCCGAATCTTATATACCCTTTACAAACATCCCATTGTAAAATTAAAAATGAACGTATGTATGTTAAAAAAATAAATAAAAATAAATAAAAAAAAGTTTAAAAAAAAATAATTAAAATATAAATAATAAATATAAAACAAAAAAATAAAAAAAATATTAAAAAAATAAAATAAAAATATAAATAATATATTAAAAAAAATTAAAAAAAACATATAAATTATATATTTAAAAAAAAAATTAAAAAAATATGAAAAAAATAAAAAATTTTTTTTTTTGGCTCAGCTGGGATTCGATGCCACGTTTTCTCTAACCAGTATACACGTTTGTATGAATTTATGTTGTTGTTATGTTGTTTTTGTGGAAAAAAATCGAGGTGGTCGTGGGTTTTTGCTCATATCTCAGTTGTTTATGTACCGATGTTTCTGATTTTCAATACCGATCTACTCCCAAATATTTCTGATATTTTATTACCTCACCCGGGTCCAAGCGATTTCGAGGGGCTTCAAAAACTTGATTTCAACATGCACACAGACATACGGACAGACTGACAGAGCTTAATCGACTCCCCTATTCATAAGCTTTTTTGGAAATGAAAATATTCATTTTGTCATTCCGTTTGTAACATATCGAAATATCCATTTTAGACCCCATAAAGTATATATATTGTGAATCAGGGTTTAATTTGATGACGATCTAGCTATATCCGTCCGTCTGTTGAAAGCACGATAAAGGTCGCACCGAATAAGCTAGGGGCTGAAATTTTGCCAGAATCTTTCTTATAGGTTTGTTTGGTTTTGAAAATGGGCTAAATCGGAATATTAGGAAGAGAGTTTTAGCTCGTAAAGCAAGAGTGGGTCGAAAAAACCATGTCCTTCTAACATCGAATAAAATGGAATTGTGTCCAAACGCATTAACGTAGACTCATGAAACTTCGAATATATGTATATTTCCTCAGTAAAAACAATATTTTCCCCGAAAATTACCTAAATTTATGCATTAGGAAAGGAGTTATAGATCAAATTGTACGAAAATTTATACCGCACAGTGTATTTTTCGGTATATTTAAAAACAAAAAAGGCATAAAAGCAACAAAATTGGATGTACGGCTCTGAAATTTTGCACACTTTGCATTTTGGTGAGAGCCTTTTTTGTAACGGAAAATCAATGCGCCACGCCCACTTTTACGCCCACCTCCCATATAACGTTTTACCTAAAATTCATATAATTTCTCTATTAATAAAGATTTTGGAATAATAAAGTGCTATATTGAAACATCTAAGTTGTACTCATTCGCAAAAATAACTTTGACACGCCTACTATAACGCCCACTTTTCACGTTATCTACCGTTAATGAAATTTAAAAGCTCATAAAACCACCAAAATTGGCGGTATGATGATGAAATTTGCTACAGACATCCTTCTAGTCAATGTCATTGTTATGCCGGAAAATTTAGGTGACACGCCCACTTTAACGCCTACCTCCCATATAAAGGTTTATTTAAAATTCATATATTTTCTCTATGAATAAAATCTTGGAATAATAAAGGACTATATTGAAACATCTAAGTTGCATTTATTAGTAGAAACAACTTCAACACGCCTACTTTAACACCCACTTTAATTGACTAAATTTACGAAATCATTTTACTAGCATATCGAAGTTATACAAAGAAAGTGATACATATTTTAGTATAAAGAGATTATTGCATAGCGATTACTGTTAAAAACAAACAAACAAACAAATACATTTTGTGCTATAAATTGGGTTATTTCCCGGGAATTTGAGTTATTTAATCTTCCCGATTTACCGGAGTTATTTTTTGGGATTCCGGGAAATGAATAAGGTGGCTATAATTCGAAAGCAGATGTTTATATTGTAACATTTCTTTTTCATAGAAATTTTTTTTAAGGTTTTTAAAAAAACTCAGGCCACAATTCCAATTCTCCAAAATTTCTATAAAGAAAGAGTTAAAATTTTTTGAGGGAAGTGGGCAAAAAACTCAAAATATTGTATATTTGGTATATGCACTTTCAACTATTCGTCCAACAACAATATAAAGTGACGAGTGTTTTCTGTAACAATTTCTTAAAAAATCAGAAATAGACTTTGAGCATATAAAAAGATTATTTTCTAAGTCGTTAAGAAATTTTACGTTATATTTGTTTTAATTATATATTGTATTTACATGTTTTTGAAATTGAACTCTAATGATTTCATTTCTGATCTCATAGCTGAATTACCTTTTTTTTATTTTTATACCCTTCACACAGTGAAAAAGGGTATATATAGGTTTGTCATTCCGTGTGAAATTTCTACAATTTTCATTTCCGACCCCATAAAGTATATATTTTCTGAAAGCTTATGAATAGGGAAGTCGATTAAGCTCTGTCAGTCTGTCCGTCTGACCGTCTGTCCGTGTGTATGTTGAAATCAACTTTTTGAAGCCCCCCGACATCGCTTGGACCCGAGTGAGGTATTAAAATATCAGAAATATTCGGGAGTAGATCGCTATTGAAAATCAGAAACATCGGTACATAAACAACTGAGATATGAGCAAAAACCCACGACCACCACGATTTTTTTTCACAAAAACAACATTACAACAACAACATACATACATACAAACGTGTATACTGGTTAGAGAAAACGTGGCATCGAATCCCAGCTGAGCCAAAAAAAAATTTTTTTTATATATTAAAAATTTTTTTTTAAATTTTTTTTTTAATTTTTTTTTTATTTTTTATTTAATATATTATTTATATTTTTATTATTTTTTTTTTTATTTTTTTTTTTTTAATTTTTTTTTTATTTTTTTTTGTTTTACATTAATTATATATATTTTAATTATTTTTTTAAAAAATTTTTTTTTTTAATTTTTTTTTTAAATTTTTTTTTTTTTTAATTTTTTTTTTTTATTTTTTTTTAACATACATACGTAAATTTATAATTTTACAATGGGATGTTTTTTATATATGTATATTTTTTATATGTATGTACGTATTTCATATGAGATGAATGGTGATACAAACTACTGTTATTGCATGACTACACGTTGTGAAGGGTATATAAGATTCGGCACGGCCGAATATAGCACTGTTACTTGTTTTTTTTTGGCATGTTTTTTGCATGTATGTATATAAGTATGTTGTTGTTGTAATTGTGTAAAAAAACGAGGTGGTCGTGGTTTTTTGCTCATATCTCAGAAAGTTATGGGGCGATTGTGCTGAATTTCAATAGCGATTCATTCCTGGATATTTCCAAGAGTTTGATACCATATACAGATCTGAGGAACATATAGTTGCTTCTAAAAGTTGATTTCAACTAACACACGGACAGACGGTCAGGGCTTAATCGACTCTTCTATTCATAAGCTTTCAGAAAATATATACTTTATGGGGTCGGAAATGAAAATTGTAGAAATTACAAACGGAATGACAAAGCTATATATACCCTTGTGCACCACAGGTGAAGGGTATAAAAATAAACTCTTGCTTTCGCTTCTGCTTTTAAATTAAATAGCAACTGTTGAAAAGTCTTTTGTGTTTTTTGCATTCGTACAATTTTGTTTTGATGTTACTTCGTACTATATACGAGTCAAATCAAAGCAACAGTTCGTAAACACTTTTGTGAGTGCATACTGTAAGATATAACCATTGCCGTTAAGATAGTTAAATCAAGTTTTATTAAAACATACTTTTAGCGAAAATAAATATCTAAAACGATAACTAAAACGATAAAGGTATTCATGCAAAGCTTTTTTTTCAAACATAACAATAACTGACTTTGTATAAAATAATTTCGCACTAACTTTTACTTTTTGCAATACCTCTAACCTAATGCTTAAATTGTGAGCTACATAGCAGCCTTTTTTTTGGGAAAAGTAGCAGCTTAGCCCATTCGTAACTTAAGTACATCAAAAAGTGGGTAGCCACGGTTTTCAGCTGGTCGGATTTATTGTATGAGTGTTAGGGCACGTTGTCGTTTAAAAGTTTTGCGCACGATAACTACATTTAATTTACAAAGTTTTGCAAAACTAAAGTCAGTAATTTAAATACCTTCAGTTTTAAAATAATATTCTAAAGATCGCTTAATGAAAACAAAGAAACGTTTTATTGTAGTGATTATTTGTGCTGTTTTAAAGGCGTCAATTGTGGAAATGAAATGATATTTAACTCAAAATAAATGAAACAACATCGACAAGCCGGATAAGAATATCGCAGAATATGCGTCACCGTCATACTCGAACAAAAAGACGTACACATGATATCCCAGCAAAAAAATTAATTTTTGAAACATATTTTTATCACTTCCAAAGCAGCTAAATAATAGTTACTTCTTTTTTTTATTTATAGTCGCATATCACTTATTATCACTTAACTTAATAATAAGAAAAAAAAACATTTAATAATAACATTATTAATATGTACAATCTAAACTAAAACTAATTCTGCAAAAGATATGCCAACATAAAATTCATTTGGTTATCCTCATAGTGTTAATACATATTAAGGGTAAGCCAGTTGTTGTTTTCTCTACTTAATTGTTCTTACTTTGTTTAACTGGGACATGCACTATACGATTTTTAAATCACTTCTGCCACGACTGACATTCTCTGATTAAGTATTCATTGGAAGCTTAAGTTAGCATGTAAAAAGATAACAATGCTTCCAGCTGGCAATCATTTTACATTTAATTTCACTATACGGATGGAAAGTTTTTAGTCATAATCATTTAAATCATAAAAGTTTGTGTTAGGCACTTCATAAAGTATGGATTCAACTAAAGTTTTTGCTGCATGTATTATCTTTACTTCAGTTAGTAAGTACATATGCATATGTATGAATATATGAGTTTTGTATTTGCAGAGAAATCAAACCATTGCTTACTAATGCTACTTAAAATTAATTTTATTTAGTTGTAAAATAACGATTAACACATTTTTTTGTTTGAATTCGGTATAATAGATCTGGTTACAAGTATTAAGTGTTTCAACTGTGCGGTTGCAGCTGAATATTCAACTATTGGATATGATCGAATATTTACACCATCATGTTCTAATTTCGACAGCTCATCAACATACATTATCGACTGTCCGTATTCTACAATGTGTTCACGAATTATTTCAACAATGTACCTGCAGAATGGTTATGAACAAAACACTATGACACTTGGATGTGCTCAGCAAAAACTCTTGAACCACGTAAACATATTTAAGAGGCAATTTTTAAAACGATAAAAGAAATTAAATCTTTTTTAGGTATTGTACAAGGGTAAATGGAAAGAAGAGAATTCTGTAAAAGAAATTTATACGGAAGACTGTATGACAATAAATAATAACAACTTATTTGGTGCAACAAAAACGTATTGCTATTGTCGCGGAGATTTGTGTAATTCTGCATATCAGCGAAATGCATTTATAAATGTTTATACCATTTTAATGCTTTTTATTATAATAAAATGTATTTTATAATTATGAATAAACGTTTGTAAACTACATTAAAGAGGTTTATCAATACAGAAGAACTCAACACAATAATATATTACACTCAATTTAAGTTACAAAAAGGTAATAAAAACCACATTGATTTGAAAAATAACAACTTAAAACAATATTTGTTAAAAGACAATAAATTATTTTACCGAAGTGTATTTATTTTTCAAGGTAGCTAATTATTTTAGCTCTATTTATATTTTTAGCTTTAGTTTATTGTAAAACTTATTTTAAGGGAAACCGCAGTTAATATCTTAAATATAACACATAAAATATAAAGGTAAATTGCAATATGAAATGATTTAAATAAATTTACATTAGACCACATACAATAAAAATAGCTGAGACAAAATATTGTTTAAATTAAAAAAAAGCAGTATACGTATAATTAGTATTGTCATAATTTTTCAATATTTTAAAAAGGTTTAAAAAATTTGCAATAAGCAATAGAACAATTTATTAATTTTTAATTTTTTCGGCAATCATGAATCAATATTGTAAAGGCACCGTAAAACATGGTGTAGGCTCAATAATGGTGTGGGGCTGCTTTTTATACGCTGGAGTTGGACCGATTCATCACATATCAGAAAAACTGGATCGATTTGTTTATAAAAATGTATTAAAAAACGTAATGTTGCCTTATGCGGAAGAAAATATGCCTTTGATTTGGGGTTTTCAACATGATAATGATCCCAAACGTGCTTCAAAATTTGTCAGAGAATGGTTGGGTGAATCAAAAGTGAGAGTTCTCGGGTGGCGAGCTCAATCGCCTGACCTAAACCCTATAGAAAACCCATGGATCATCGTAGATCGCAAGATAAAAAGGGATTCTAACACAAACAAACACTCCATTTTAGACCGCGTTCAGGAGGCATGGTTCAGCATTCCTAAAGGTCAAATTGAACGGCTTATTAATTCAATGCCCCGCAGATGTGCCGCCATCATCAAAAACAAAGGTTACGCCATCGATTACTGATACAGCAGTTGCTTTAGTTTTGACCAGTCATATTTTATAGTTTTTTTGTTATTTTGAAAAAAAAAAAAATATTTTAAAACAATGAATTATAATTTCTTTATACCTACATATGTTTTAAGGAATAAATTATCAATAATTTAAAAGAAAAACTTTTCGTCTAAGTTTTTTTAATAGCACTTATTTCCAATTATTTTGAAGTGTAATATGAGTTGCTTTAGTTTTGGCCACCAGCGTCAATTTTAACAAGCAAATTTGCGTGCGAATGTAACGTCCGTAACGCAGGATTAGCCCATATGTATATACAGTATTGTTCGAAACCTAAGCAACTTTTTCCCACTAAGTGATAATACCCTCATATCTTCTCTTTAAATAAATTTATAGAAAATATTTTTTTTATTTACTACTACACAATGTGTCTATAACCTAAAAATAATAACAAAAATTAAATTCCATTCTTTTCGAAGTTATAATAAAATAAAAACAAAATTAACTTAAAAATTCGCTGTTCAAAACCTAAGCAACTTTTAATATTTGGTATGATATCCTTTGTTTCTTACGACCTCAGCGCATCTTTTGGGCATAGATTTAATAAGATTTGATAGAATAGATGTTGGTATATCTTCTCACTCTGATTTTAGACAGTTCATCAACTCCTGTTAATTTTTAAAGCGTCGAGTTCCAACTCTCCGTTTTAAAATTCCAAAGAGGTTCTCTATGGGATTCAAGTCTGGTGATTGAGGTGGACAATCCAAAACTTGAACCCCATTTGCTGATAACCAATCCTTGACCAACTTCGATGAGTGTTTTGGGTCATTGTCATGTTGAAACACCCATCGAAGTGGCATTTCCCACTCAGCATAGTTAAGCATGTGAGTTGCTTAAATGTCTCTGTAAACAAAACGGTCCATTTTTGTTTGAATTTCTACAAAGGGACCAACACCACTGACCGAAAAACAAGTCCAAACCATCACATTGCCACCCCCATGCTTTATTGTGGCTTTTGAGTACCGGGGATGTAGCCGCTTTCCTTTTGGTCTTTTCACGTGGCAAACTCCATCTGAATTTAGTAAGTTAAATTGAGACTCATCACTAAACAAAACAGTTCTCATATGGATTGGACTATGTCCAAATGGATTTTGCTAAATTTCAATAGCGATTCATTCCCGGATATTTTCAAAAGATTGATACCATACACAGGTCTGAAAAACATGTGGTTGCTGACAGTCAGGGCTTAGTCGACTCCTCTATTCATAAGCTGTCATAAAATAAAGGGTGTTTTTTTTTGCTAGATAGAACTTTAAATTGTAAAAAGTAACACAAAAAATTAAATTTTGATGAAATATTTTTTTTTATCGTTTCAGTATACTCTGACAAATCATCATGAATAGACTCACGCTTGAACAACGCTACGAAATTATCCAAATTTACTTTGAAAATCAGTCGTCGATTCGCGCTTGTTTTATCGCAAAATTGTGTTCAGCGATGAGGCGCATTTTTGGCTTAACGGGTTTGTTAATAAGCAAAATTGCCGCATATGGAGCGAGACCAATCCACAAGAGACCCTACAGACTCCATTACATCCAGAAAAATGCACCGTTTGGTGCGGTTTTCACGCTGGTGGCATCATCGGACCTTATTTCTTCAAAAATGAGGCCGGAGCTCGCGTTACGGTCAATGGAGATCGTTACCGCACCATGATCAATGATTTTTTGTTTGAAAATATGGATGACATTGATCCGGAGGAGATGTGGTTTCAACAGGATGGCGCTACGTGCCATACGGCGAACGCAACCATCGACTTATTGAAATCAAAATTTGGCGATAAGTTGATTTCGAGAAATGGACCTGTCAATTGGCCTCTAAGGTCGTGCGATTTGACACCTCTCGATTATTTCCTGTGGGGCTACGTGAAGTCACTGGTTTATGCTGATAAACCAGTAACAATTGACGCCTTGGAGGCCAGCATTGTTCGTGTTATTCGTGACATACGGCCAGCAGTGCTCGAAAAAGTGGCCCAAAATTGGACGTCCATAATGCGCTTCGTCAAGAACAGCCGCGGTGCCCATATGCCCGAAATCATTTTCAAATGTTAATGTCACGTATTGATCTTTCGAATAAAAAAAAAAATTTGATTACAATTTAATTTTTTGTGTTATTTTTTACAATTTCAAGTTCTATCGGGCTTAAAAAAACACCCTTTATATACTTTATGGGGTCGGAAATAAAAACTGTAGAAATTACAAACGGAATGACAAAGCTATATATACCCTTGTGCACCACAGATGAATGGTATAATTAACTACTAAATATAAACAAACTAGCAAAGCCCGGCGGACGTTGCTACGCCCCTTAAGGAATAAAAAAGAATTCTGAATTTTAATTGAATATCAAGTGCAAGAAGCATAAAATTATAACTTTTTTTAAAGGGCGTATCACTGCCCACTTTTCTAATCACGAAACTGTATAGTCATGACAGCTTAATATGTGTGCAAAGTTTCAGAAAAATCGGTCCAGTGCAAGTACTTCAAAATTATAACCTTTTTTTTATGGGCTTGGTCCTGCCCACTTTTCTAATCACGAAACAATGTGTGTGCAAAGTTTCAGTAAAATCGGTCAAGTGAAAGTAGCTAAAAATTATAACTAATTTCTTATGGGCGTGTACAACAACTTGCCAAAGTTTGAGTCCGATCGGTTTTACAGTTTCGGAGTCTATAGCTAACACACACACATACACAGAGTTTCACATTTATATAGATTTATTTCTTTGTTTATTTCTTTTTGAATCTACACACAGTTCGATTGATTGATTAGTACCTAGAAATTTGCAATATTTTTTAGGCCACATTTTATGACAAAGAGAACTTTTTTTTTTTTTTTGTCAACGGATATAATATTTCATTAATCTAATGTACATACCAACAAATATATTGATAATCAGAACCAGCGGTTTATTTAGCTAAATTTTTAAGAAAAGTAAAAATGTATATTAAAATTTTTTTTTAAACGCTCACTCTGCAGTTTGAAAAGTTTTGGCAATTATTTAATGTATGTTAATTTTTACCTTAAACTTTCACCTCATAGTGATATTAGTGTTTCTCAAACATTTAGAGTAAATGGCTAAAAATAAAAAATCGATATATTTTCCGTTAAACAAAATGTTTTCTAATACTTGTTTTTAAAATACACTTTGTAAAATAATTTTTTATAAATTGATATATCTAACATTTTATGGGCCTTTAGTGCGTTTGTGATTGGTAATTGTATAAAAACGTAAAGCAGAATGGAAGACGTAAAGTACTGTGTGAAGAAAATAAACGGAGAGAACTACCAAATATGGAAATACAAGTTGGAACTTACTGATTAAAGAGGACTTGTGGGAAATAGTGTCAGAATAAAAACCTGCTACTCCAAATTCATTTTGGGCACATAGAGATGGTAAGGCTCGGGCAACTATTGGGCTTTTAGTTTAAGATTCGCAGTTGGTGCATCTACGTTATCTACAGACTGCACATGAACACTGGAATACTTTGCAAAAAGTGCATGAAAATTCAACGTTATCAAAAAAAGTTATGCTTTTGAAGAAATTGTGTCGTATGCAATTAAGAAATGGCCAGGATATGGAAGCATATATTTCTGAAATTCTTGAAACTGTGAACAGGTTAAGTGGTTTGAGAGAAAATTTAGCAAATCATTTTCTGGTGGCATTTTTATTACGAAGTTTACTAGATGAGTACAAAGCAATAATTACTGCTTTAGAAGTGCGATCTGATAAAAAATTAACATTAGATCTTGTTAAGAAGAAACAGGAAAAGAAGAAGAAGAAAACAATCTTGTGATCAAGAATCAATTTCATCAAACATGGCTTTAAAAAGGCAGAATTCAAAATACGTCAAAAAATGTTTTAGATGTGGTAAGGTTGGTCATTTAAAACGTGACTGTCGGTGAAAAAGAATTTTGAAATAAAAAATTCAAAAACAAGTAAGAGTGCTATATTCGGCCGTGCCGAATCTTATATACATTTCACAACGTGTAGTCATGCAATAACAGTAGTTTGTATCACCATTCATCCCATATGAAATACGTACATACATATAAAAAACATACATATATAAAAACATCCCATTGTAAAATTATAAATTTACGTATGTATGTTAAAAAAAAATAAAATAAAAAAAATTAAGAAAAAAATAAAAAAAAATTAAATTTTAAATAATAAATATAAAAGAAATAAAAATTATAAAAATTTAAAAAAAACATAATAAAAATATAAATAATTTATAAAATAAAAAAAAAAATACAAAAAAATATAAAATAATTAAAAAAAAAAAATTTTTTTTTGGCTCAGCTGGGATTCGATGCCACGTTTACTCTAACCAGTCAGTATACACGTTTGTATGTATGTATGTATGTTGTTGTTGTTGTAATGTTGTTTTTGTGAAAAAAAAATCGAGGTGGTCGTGGTTTTTTGCTCATATCTCAGTTGTTTATGTACCGATGTTTCTGATTTTCAATACCGATCTACTCCCGAATATTTCTGATATTTTATTACCTCACCCGGGTCCAGGCGATATCGGGGGGCTTCAAAAAGTTGATTTCAACATACACACTGACAGACTGACAGAGCTTAATCGACTCCCCTATTCATAAGCTTTCAGAAAATATATACTTTATGGGGTCGGAAATGACAAAAATTGTAGAAATTTCACACGGGCATGACAAACCTATATATATCCTTTTTCACTGTGTGAAGGGTATAATTAAGGCTAATAAAATTGTTGAAAAACCTAATGTTAAAAAATATGAAGAATTTTGCCTTAATTCTGGTGAGAAATTAAAACAAAATGAATGGTATGTAGATTCTGGTGTTGGCTGTCATATGAATAGCAATTGAGAATTCTTTACTACATTTAATGCTGAAATTGGTGGAGATATTTATTTGGCAAATGGTAAAATTATAACTGCTCAGGGTTATGGTGATGTTTTTATTCTCTGTCGTGGTAAGCAACTCAAGATTAAGAATGTGTTATATGTACCAGATTTGTATGGAAATCTGTTATCAGTTGCAAGAATGGTTCAAAATGATCTGACAGTTTAATTCAAAGATACGAAATGTGAAATATCAAAAAATGATAATATTTTAGTTACAGCAAATCTTGTGAATAACTTATACATTCTTGAACAAACCCAACAAGTCAGTATTGTTAAAATTTGTGAAACTGAATGTATTCACATGTTTCATCGACGTTTTGCTCATCGCAATAGCAAAATTATAAAATGTGCTATTGAAAATAATTTGGTAATAATAAAAATAATTTGTTAAGTCTGTTTGAAAGGCAAAATGACAAGACAAGAATTTCCGAAAGCTAATCAAAGTCGTGCAGGAAATGTTTTAGAATTGGTACATGCTGATCTATGTGGGCCGATGCAAGAAATAACTCCTAGTGGTAATAGATACTTTCTAACGATGATTGATGATTATACCAGGTATTGTGTTGTTTATTTTTTAAAAATAAAAGCCAAGCTTTTGAAAAAACAACTAAGAGCGCTATATTCGGCCGTGCCGAATCTTATATACCCTTCACAACGTGTAGTCATGCAATAACAATTGTTTGTATCACCATTCATCCCATATAAAACACGTGCATACGTACACGTTAGAATAAATGTGGCATCGAATCCCAGCTGAGCCAAAAAAATTTTATTTTATTTTATTTAATATATTATTTATATTTTATTATTTTTTTTTTATATTTTTTTTTAATTTTTTTAAAAATTTTTTTAAATTTTTTTTTAAATTTTTTTAAATTTTTTTTTTGTAGTTTTTTTTTTCTTATTTTTAATATTTTTTTTTTTTTGTAATTTTTTCTGTTTGGTATGTTTTTTACGTGTATGTATGTATGTTGTTGTTGTAATTGTGAAAAAAAACGAGGTGGTCGTGGTTTTTTGCTCATATCTCAGAAAGTTATGGGGCGATTGTGCTGAATTTCAATAGCGATTCATTCCTAGATATTTCCAAGAGATTGATACCATATACAGATCTGAGGAACATATAGTTGCTTCTAAAAGTTGATTTCAACCAACACACGGACAGACGGGCAGACGGTCAGGGCTTAATCGACTCCTCTATTCATAAGCTTTCAGAAAATATATACTTTATGGGGTCGGAAATGAAAATTGTAGAAATTACAAACGGAATGACAAAGCTATATATACCCTTGTGCACCACAGGTGAAGGGTATAATAAAGGAATATATAGCCTATGTTGAAATTTTTTTCAAAAACAAATAAGAGTTTTAAGGACAGAAAGAGGAGGTGAATTTAAAAATAACATTTTAAACAATTTTATGAAAAGTTAAGGAATAAGTCAGAAATGACTCGCTGTTTACTTATACAATCAGTTTTAGAATTGATATATTGGGCTGAGGCAGATTACCCTCTAATTTAACAAATAAAACTCCTTATGAGTTTTGGTTCTCACGACAGCCATCTATGAAAATGTTAAAATGTTTGGTTGTGAAGTATATTTTCATATAAATAAAAAATTCCGTAAAAACTTGACAATGCAGCTAAGAAAGGATATCTGGTTGGATTAAGCGATGAATCAACAGCATTTAAAATACTTGATAGAGAAAATTATAAGATTACTATCTCAGGGGATGTTAAATTTATTGAAAATTTTAATAGCTGCAGTAATAATAAGGATCTAAGTCATAGTATAGTTTCTATAAATCTTTTAAAATCTTCTGAAAACGATTTTGTATATAACTCCCTGTCTGATGACATTCGAGATGAGGATGACTATGATATAGCTGATAGTAGTGTTGAGTCTTCTGTAGTGAATTTAAGTCATGATTTGATTAACGATAATAATAAGCATGTTGATAATGAAATGAGAGGATAATTAGAAGATCTTTTAGAGCTAACAAGGGGAAACCACCTACAAGATATGATTGCAAAGCAGCTATGTTTGAGCCAACTACGTATAAAGAAGCAATAGAAAGTCCGGATAAAGAAAATTGGATTATCGCCATGCAAGAAGAAATACAGGCGATTTATGAAAATAATACTTGGGATTTGGTGGAATTGCCAAAAGGAAGAAAAGCTGTTGGATGTAAGTGGCTGTATAAAATTAGGACGTTGACAGATAACTCTATTAAATATAAAGCACGCCTTGTTGCGAATTTAACAATCTACATTTATAACTCTTCTTGCCGTTGCATCGTACAAAAATATGTTGGTACATCACATTGATTTTAAAACTGCATTTTTAAATGGTGACATAGGTAATGAAATTTAATAATTATCGGTTCCCTTGACCTTTTATAATAATATATGTTTAATAGTTTTTTAAGCTTAAGGTCCTTTTAATAATAAAAAATCTTTTTGTTTTGTTTTATATTATTTGATCAATATTTTGCTACTTCTTTGTGTAGCATCATCAGGATAAACGTTTTTTTATTATATATTAGTTTTTTGTTGGATTTGTGTCTTGATATTTGTTATTTTTTTTTTTTTTTTTTTAATAAAAACACGTTTATCCTGATGATGCTACACAAAGAAGTAGCGAAATATTGATCAAATAATATAAAACAAAACAAAAAGATTTTTTATTATTAAAAGGACCTTAAGCTTAAAAAACTATTAAACATGTAATGAAATTTATTTAAAACAAGCAAAAGGATTTGAAATTTTGAACAAAGAGAATTTAGTTTGCAAATTAAATAAGAGTATTTATGGTCTAAAACAGTCAGCGAGATGTTGGAATCAAAAACTTAATGAATTTTTAATAAGTTTAGGATTCAGAAGGGGAAATACTGACAGTTGTTTAAATATAAGAGGATGTAATAACAATATAGTGTATTTAATGGTTTATGTTGATGATATTTTAATTATAACGAAAAAATTAATTATTTTTAGAAGATTTTTTTATTAAAGATTTTTTAAAATTATTTATGATAACTAATCTTGGAACTCTGAAAGTATTTCTACATAAAATGAAATATATTAAAACAATTTTCGAAAAAATATGGACTATTAAATTCAAAACCATCTAAAATACCATTATTTGTTTCATTAGCAGAAGCCGTTCAAGAACTTTTGTGGTTGAAAATGTTGTTTAAGGATCTAAACTTAAATATTACTGATATTACACTAAAGGAAGACAATCAAAGCTGTTTGAAATTACTTGACAGTGAGAAAATCAATTCCTGCACAAAACATATTGATGTAAAATACTATTTTGTTAGTGAAATCAAGCAGGAAAAGAAAATAAAATTTGAGTATTGTCCTTCTGAAGATATGTGTTAGCAGATTTTTTAACAAAACCATTACAGAATGTAAAATAGCGAAATTCCGATAAATAATTGGTCTTGTTTAAATGTTTTACAAATTGTAAAGGGGTTTTCTAATATGTACTTGTTTTTAACATACACTTTGTAAAATAATTTTTTATAAATTGATATTTTTCTTTTCTAACATTTTCTAATATTAATTTATTAGTTTAGTTATTTTGTTTCATTGAAATAAATCTGTAATTAATTTTAGCCACATCCAATGTACGAAAATTTATACCGCACAGTGTATTTTTCGGTATATTCAAAATTTAAAACATCATAAAACTGGCAAAATTAGATGTATGATTCTGAAAATTTGATATCATTGCTTTTTGGTCAAAGGCTTTGTACTAACGGAAAATAAATGTTACGCGCCACTTTTACGCCCACTTAACATATAACGCTTTATCTCTATGAATAAAGATTTTAGAAGAATAAAGGACTATATTGAGATATCTAAGTTGTATTTATTAACAGAAACTTCATAGACACGCCTACTTTGACGCCCACTTTCCTTGAAAGACAAAATTTACTAAAATATTTTACTAGCATATCGAAGTTATACAAAGAAAGTGATACATATTTTAGTATAAAGAGATTATTGCATAGCGATTACTGTTAAAAACAAACAAACAAACAAACATATACATATTGTGCTATAAATTGGGTTATTTCCCGGGAATTTGAGTTATTTAATCTTCCCGATTTACCGGAATTATTTTTCGGGACTCCGGGAAATGAAAAAGGTGTCTATAATTCGAAAGCAGATGTTTATATTGTAACATTTCTTTTTCATAAAAAATTTTCCTTCAAGTTTTTTTTTAACAATTAACAATGTACAAATAATTTGTTATACTTTTTGAGGTAATGTGTTCCACATTAAAAAAAAAAAACAGCCCACGTTACCAATACTTCAAAATTTTTATAAAGAAACCCAGGAAAAAAATCTATGACAAAAAAGTGATTTTGCAGGGGTTCAACTGCTGACGAAGTGATTAAATTTAGGTGAAAACACTAATGATTTCAACATTAGCGTGTCATTGAAGAGATCATGTGTTTACATGAATATTTTAATGAACTGCACTCTATTCTACTAAGTGCATGGAACTCATGCATATTTGGTGACAAGTATCGGATATTTCATGTGTTAAAATTGTTTGTTAACATGAATTCTTTAAAATATTTTGCATGATGTTGCATTCATTTTTAAGCACATCATTTATAACAAATTATTTTGCAGTTAAGAAGTCATTTAGAATTATTGCTTTTACACAATTGATTTAGAAGTCTTGTAAATGTAATTTGCTTTGCACTACTTCCAATTTTTTTTGCTGTGAAGAGTTTAAATTTTTTGAGGGAAGTGGTCAAAAAACTCAAAATATTGTATATTTGTTAATGTGTGTGAAGATAAATTTGAAATTTGAAACCCAAGACACAAACCTAATAAGTTAACAGAGCTATGTTAACTACTTAACAGAACTAATGTTATTACTTTTTTATATAGGAATAGTTAAAAAAAAAAAAAATTGAATTTATAGCACACACCTCTGAAGCCAGCAATAATTAAAAATATTTAATATAATATTTTTTAGGTGAAAATAATAACACATTTATAAATAGTGTTTTTGTATAAAATATTTATGTTTTTTCGGATATACAAAGTTGGCACACAATACCACTATGAGGAAAGTGAGGATGTGGAATTCCTGAATTGATTTTGTGAAGTTTTTAAAAAATTATTGAAAATTTATTTTTTCTCATATGAAATTTCTGTGAGGGATTTTGGTCATTGTGGACAAATATGGAGACGGCACGCAATACCACTATATGGAAAGTATAGCCAGGGGCCATTGCTACCACAGGAAGTGGAATTCCTGAATTGATTTTGTGAAGTTTTTAAAAAATGTTTGAAAAAGTTTTTTATATTTTTTTGTTTTATTTTTGAATTCTCATTTTGTTAATTTTGCTGTAATGTTAATTTTTTTGTAATGTTTGCAAAAAAAAGCAATGGTTCCCATTCAACGAACTAAGAAGGCATTCACAGATTTTCTAACATTTTATACAGACTTGTTTTGCAGAAATTTAAATATTTTTTACAATTCTCCCGATTGTGGACGAATTTGAACGATTATGTTGATCAAAAGAATTACAAAGTGCACAAAATGCATTTTTATTTGAACGTCCATTTTCATAAAAAACCTGAATAACTTTAAAGCGTTGTTCATTTGCGTATCTTTCCACAGATCAAGTTGAGTAAGTTTGAGATTGAGAAATGTCAAGCGAAGTGCAGAAAACAAGTTTAAACACTAAATGTAGTTCACCTTCAACATGGGCCCTTAAAATTTAACCACCCTCTACAAAGAAAGTGATACATATTTTATTATAAAGAGATTATTCCATAGCGATTAACAAAATAATAAATATTGTGCTTTAAATGTACACAAAATTGGTGGTGGGTATAGAAGCTTCGGCACAGCCGAATATAGTGCTCTTGCTTGTTTCAATTCAATTCAATTTATTTAAAGAAATATTAATTCTATTTACATTTGACTTAAGTATAAGAGTAAAGAGTTTAGGAACTTTGTTCCTTTTCTACTTAAATATAATATTTTAACTTTAAAAGCTATGTACTACAATATATAAATGGAAGGGAAACATTTTATTAAAACCTTTATGAAGCGGGGGTATAAGATAAAAATAGATAGATCAAAATAAAATTATGCTGAGATCAGTTCATTAATGTGTGGGTGTTGTGAGAATTGGCATCTTCTATAAAAATCGTGAGTCAATCTTTCGATTTTATCTTGTATTAATTCGAACCAAGCAAGTTAATGTAGGCGACGAGTGGAATAGTGCCAGGGAAGTTTAAATATCATTTTAAGTAAATTGTTTTGTGCTACTTGGAGTTAACATAAGTGGCATTTTGCAGATGTGGGCCAGACTGGAGCACAATAAAACATTATAGGGTGGAATATTGATTTGATTATAAGTTTTTTGTTTTCTACATTTAGTTCAGACTTTCTGTTGATTATTTGGTACACCATCCGAATAACCTTGTTTATTGTTTCCACTACATATGGTATGTGATTATTAAAATTTAGTTTTGTATCGAGCATAATACCAAGATATATGACGTTAATTTTCCATGGGATATTGTGGTCCATGAAACGAAGCGAGGTTTGTGGAGTGTAACAAGAGTTACGCCTTCTCGTAAAATATATAGCCTACGTTTTTCAGGATTTTTTTAAAGTTTCCATTTATTAAAATAATTTCTTAGGCCAGTAAGAGCAAGCTGTAAGTTTGTAATAATATTTGCTGAGTATGTATGAGTATTTTGGACAATTTTTATAAGTTCGATTGGGAAATTAAACCTTTTCAATTTAAAAACTAGTCCGTTATGCCATACGGAATCAAAAGCTGCTTTGACGTCTAGCAAAACCATTCCAGTAGACTTGCCATTTTGAAATTAATTTTTACTAATTTTCTAATTGTTATTAAGGGATGAGAAGTATGGTGTTCACTTCTGAAACCAAATTGTTGCGATGGAAGTATATTATTTTCGTCGATAAAATTTGATATCTTTTCTTTAATGATTTTTTCAAGAATTTTACTTATTGAGGATAGTAGACTTATTTGTCTATAGGAAAGTGGAGAGTCTGTCGGCTGTCTTGGCTTAAGAATTGGAATAGTCTTTGCAACTTTCCATGCACTGGGAAAATAACATAATTTTAGACATGCATTAAAAATGCTGGTAAGATAATTAATACCTTTGTTCGGCAGATTTTTTAGGCATTTGTTATTGATTCCATCCAAACCTGGAGTTTTGCTGTGTTTCAATCTCTTAATAATAGTAGCTATTTAGTGGAAATACGTTAATACGAAGTACTTGGTTTGCAACATTGTCGACTTCAGAAATCGTAGTGGCGTCGCTAAGAGTTGATAAAATGCTGTGGTTCAAATTCAAGTTTTGAGCCAAGAATTCAGCTTTCTCTTACTGGGTGTAACATACCACATTGTTATGTTTTAGAATTGGAATATTATTAGATTTCTACCCCAAAGAATGCCTTCTTCAAATCAAAAATAGTTATCATTTAATGATGTGCTTCAAAACACATGCAAATGCATGCAAAAAATCCTAAACAATTTATGTAAAAAAAGATTATTAACTCATGAAACATAGGTTTATTTTCATCTACTTGGAATGTGTTCTATGCACTCATAAGAATGAAGTGAATTTTATTAATATATTCATACAAACACATGCTCTCCAATGACACGTTGATGCTAAAATCATGCATGTTTTACCTAAATTCAATTCTTTTGCATGTCTTTTTTCGGGAATATAAAGGTTGGTTAAGTTGTTAGGGCCGATATTGACTTTGAATAAAATACAAATTATTTAGGATATTATTGTCATTTCTTTTTAATATGAAAATATTGGTATGGTTGAAATATATATGGAACAAAATATCGTCCAAATGGCCTCCTCGACTTCGGCAGCACACCTCCAGCCGATAGTCCAAATTTTCAATAACGCTGAGGCATAATTGAGGTTCTATGTCGTTAATGTGCCGAATTATCTCATTCATTAGTTCTTGAATTGTTGCTCTTGTCACTAGCGTGGACATTAAAGTTAGATAAAATAAAAAAAAAAAACACTTAACGTTTTAGTGTAATAATGTCAGGATATATTTATTTTATAAGTTCGTATATGATTCAAGGCAAGTAAAAAACTCAACTGCTTCAATTCACGGTCGTCGATATACTCTCCATCTTTTTCATTTTACCTTCGTAGCACGTTAATTCAAAAATTAATATCGCATGTAAAGAAGAATGTCAAACACACTCATAGTTGTATTTTTCACAGGGTGACACTCTCTTATCGACGTACACCTTTCTTTCAAATAATCCAAAAGAAAGAAGTCCAACGGTGTCAAATCACATGATATTGGCGGCCAATTGACATTGCCACCACGTGAGATAACACGGCCATTAAATTTGTCGCTCATTGTTTCGTTAGCTGTGTGGCAAGTGGCACCGTCCTATTGAAACCACATATCGCCCACAACCATATCTTCCAATTCGGGCCATAAAACGTGTATTATCATCTCACGATATCGAACACCATTCACACTAACTGCCTGACCTGCCTCAATTTAGGTGTGGTTCACATTCAACATCGGCCCTTAAAATTTAACCACCCTTTACGTAAGTATGTGCATTAAACATTGCAGCTTTAAAGCAAAGTTTTTACCATATGTTCGTTTCAATCAAAGAGAAAACATTGGGGTCAATGATTACAAAAAGAAACATTTTGTATGAAATAAACAGTGCAGTTTTGGTTCCTTCATCTATATATATAAAAATAAGTAACATTGGGTTAGTAATTAATGTTCTCTGGAATGCGTGAACCGTCAATACGAAGGTTTTTATGTATAAACGGTCTCCGTATGTGTATTGGTTAATGAATTATAGCCATTTTAGTGAACACTGCATTCATTTCGAATATTTGTTGACCACAGAGCATTACAACAAAGGCAATTTATCACTGATTTAAATGAATTCGAATTGGTTTATTTTTTGCACTACGAAGTGTGCATGGGGTGCCCTAGTTATTCATAAAAAAAATTTTTATTTTCAATACGAGGTTTTTTATGAACAACTTTTTTTTTAAACTTTTATATTTTTAATTTATTTAAATAATTAGATGTTCATTGTTGTATTCTAAAGAAATAAGTGTTAAATTTAAAAATTAAATAAATAAAAAAAATTTTTAAATCTAGTGTTTTTTACATTATGAATTTTTATCGCTTATAATTTGGCACGCACATAGATAGATAACACCCCAAATGAAAACATTGGCTGCCTTTCATCCCTTAACGCTAACGAAGTTGCGGGCTCACACAAATTATAAATAAAGATTATTTACATATAACTTATTTTAAATATTATATAAGGATTTTGATATTGGATCATAAGATAATCCTTTTAAAATTTTATATCTCGCATTCATTGAAAAATAGGTGTAACTATAAGGTACTATCATTTAAACCGCTACTTCGATAGCGCAGTTCTTACTATTTACTGAATACTCAAGTTCTATTTATAATTATTAAATATTTTTGGTTCAATTTATGAAAATTTTTATCTCTGATTCAATTTACTTAGAAAAATAAGAAGTAGAGTAAGGATATATCGGGCATATATTTCCCAATTAAAAGCAAGATCAATGCTACTGAGTTTCAAACATTAAGATACATAATTTGCAAAAATTACCCTTAAAATAATTAAAGTAACATTTCTAAACCACTTGGTTTATTATTACCTACATTCAGAATTCTATGTATACAAAATATTAAAAAAGATGAGAAACAGAAATTTTGGTCGACCATAATATTAGAAGTTAAACCTCGGATCAAAAAACACTAATTTTAAGAATCTATGTTCACAAACGTAAAAATACAGAGTTAAATAATAATTTCAAAAGGCATCTTTTGTGTCGCCAATATCATTTTCATTCTCAACTTGAATCAATAATCCTTTATTTCATAATTTTAGCTTCATAAACGTAGAAAATACAAAAAGTACCATAAAAATTCAAAAAAGTACATTTTTGGTGGAACATAAATTTTTTTCTCTCACATAGAATCAATAGTCCTTGGTTGTACAATCCTATCTTCATAAACGTAGAAAATACAAAAAGTCCCATTAAAATTCAGAAAAGTACCATAACATTTTCAGTCTCACCTTGTATCAATAGTCACTAATTTCGAAATTCTTGTTTCGTAAACGTTGAAAATACAAAAACTACAATAAAAATTCAAAAAAGTGCCCCTTTGGTGGACCATAACCTTGATTGTACAATCCTACCTTCATAAACGTAGAAAATAAAAAAAGTACCATAGAAATGCGAAAAAGTACATTTTTGGTTCAAGTTCCAAATTCCATGTTTAAAATGTTCAAATATCTATGTAACAAAATATTTTAATAGACATGATTTAAAGTCAGTAATTATACTTTTTTTGATGTGTGTGAAGATAAATTTGAAACCCTAGACACAAACCTAATAAGTTAACAGAGCTATGTTAACTACTTAACAGAACTAATGTTATTACTCTAAATTTAGTTGTTTTTTATAATTAAAGATATTTTTTTATAGGAATATTAAAAAAAAAAAAAAAAAATTGAATTTATAGAACACACCTCTGAAGCAAGCAATGATTAAAAATTTTTAATATAACATTTTTTAGGTGAAAATAATAACACATTTATAAAGAGTGTTTTTTGAATAAAATATTTATCTTTTTTCGAATATACAAAGTTGGCACACAATACCACTATGTGGAAAGTATAGCCAGAGGCCATTGCTACCACATTATGGGAGTGGACTTCCTGAATTGATTTTGTGAAGTTTTTAAAAAATGTTTAAAAATTTATATTTTTTCATATGAAATTTCTGTGAGGGATTTTGGTCATTGTGGGCAAATATGGAGACGGCAAGCAATACCACTATATGGAAAGTATAGCCAGGGGCCATTGCTTCCACACTATGGAAGTGGAATTCCTGAATTGATTTTGTGAAGTTTTAAAAAAATTATTGAAAATTGATATTTTTTCATATGAAATTTCTGTGAGGGATTTTGGTCATTGTGGGCAAATATGGAGACGGCACGCAATACCACTATATGGAAAGTATAGCCAGGGGCCATTGCTACCACACTATGGAAGTGGAATTCCGGAATTAATTTTGTGAAGTTTTTAAAAAATTATTGAAAATTTATTTTTTCTCAAATGAAATTTCTGTGAGGGATTTTGGCCATTGTGGGCAAATATGGAGACGGCACGCAATACCACTATATGGAAAGTATAGCCAGGGGCCCTTGCTACCACACTATGGAAGTGGAATTCCTGAATTGATTTTGTGAAGTTTTTAAAAAATTTTTGAAAATTTATTTTTTCTCAAATGAAATTTCTGTGAGGGATTTTGGCCATTGTAGGCAAATATGGAGACCGCACGCAATACCACTATATGGAAAGTATAGCCAGGGGCCGTTGCTACCACACTATGGAAATGGAATTCCTGAATTGATTTTGTGAAGTTTTTAAAAAATTATTGAAAATTTATTTTTTCTCAAATGAAATTTCTGTGAGGGATTTTGGTCATTGTGGGCAAATATGGAGACGGCACGCAATACCACTATATGGAGAGTATAGCCAGGGGCCATTGCTACCACACTATGGAAGTGGAATTCCTGAATTGATTTTGTGAAGTTTTTAAAAAATTATTGAAAATTTATTTTTTCTCAAATGAAATTTCTGTGAGGGATTTTGGTCATTGTGGGCAAATATGGAGACGGCACGCAATACCACTATATGGAAAGTATAGCCAGGGGCCATTGCTACCACACTATGGAAGTGGAATTCCTGAATTGATTTTGTGAAGTTTTTAAAAAATTATTGAAAATTTATTTTTTCTCAAATGAAATTTCTGTGAGGGATTTTGGTCATTGTGGGAAAATATGGAGACGGCACGCAATACCACTATATGAAAAGTATAGCCATGGGCCATTGCTACCACACTATGGAAGTGGAATTCCTGAATTGATTTTGTGAAGTTTTTAAAAAATTATTGAAAATTTATTTTTTCTCAAATGAAATTTCTGTGAGGGATTTTGGTCATTGTGGGAAAATATGGAGACGGCACACAATACCACTATATGGAAAGTATAGCCAGGGGCCATTGCTACCACACTATGGAAGTGGAATTCCTGAACTGATTTTGTGAAGTTTAAAAAAATGTGAGGGATTTTGGTCATTGTGGGCAAATATGGAGACGACACGCAATACCAATATATGGAGAGTATAGCCAGGGGCCATTACTACCACACTATGGAAGTGGAATTCCTGAATTGATTTTGTGAAGTTGACCAAAATTCCTCACAGAAATTTCATATGAAAAAATATCAATTTTCAATAATTTTTTAAAAACTTCACAAAATCAATTCAGGAATTCCACTTCCATAATGTGGTAGCAATGGCCCCTGGCTATACTTTCCATATAGTGGTGTTGCGTGCCGTCTCCATATTTGCCCACAATGACCAAAATCCCTCACAGAAATTTCATATGAAATATCAATTTTCAATAATTTTTTAAAAACTTCACAAAATCAATTCAGGAATTCCACATCCATAATGTGGTAGCAATGGCCTCTGGCTATACTTTCCATATAGTGGTATTGCGTGCCGTCTCCATATTTGCCCACAATGACCAAAATCCCTCACAGAAATTTCATATGAAAAAATATCAATTTTCAATAATTTTTTAAAAACTTCACAAAATCAATTCAGGAATTCCACATCCATAATGTGGTAGCAATGGCCTCTGGCTATACTTTCCATATAGTGGTATTGCGTGCCGTCTCCATATTTGCCCACAATGACCAAAATCCCTCACAGAAATTTCATATGAAAAAATATCAATTTTCAATAATTTTTTAAAAACTTCACAAAATCAATTCAGGAATTCCACATCCATAGTGTGGTAGCAATGGCCTCTGGCTATACTTTCCATATAGTGGTATTGCGTGCCGTCTCCATATTTGCCCACAATGACCAAAATCCCTCACAGAAATTTCATATGAAAAAATATCAATTTTCAATAATTTTTTAAAAACTTCACAAAATCAATTCAGGAATTCCACATCCATAGTGTGGTAGCAATGGCCTCTGGCTATACTTTCCATATAGTGGTATTGCGTGCCGTCTCCATATTTGCCCACAATGACCAAAATCCCTCACAGAAATTTCATATGAAAAAATATCAATTTTCAATAATTTTTTAAAAACTTCACAATATCAATTCAGGAATTCCACATCCATAATGTGGTAGCAATGGCCTCTGGCTATACTTTCCATATAGTGGTATTGCGTGCCGTCTCCATATTTGCCCACAATGACCAAAATCCCTCACAGAAATTTCATATGAAAAAATATCAATTTTCAATAATTTTTTAAAAACTTCACAAAATCAATTCAGGAATTCCACATCCATAATGTGGTAGCAATGGCCTCTGGCTATACTTTCCATATAGTGGTGTTGCGTGCCGTCTCCATATTTGCCCACAATGACCAAAATCCCTCACAGAAATTTCATATGAAAAAATATCAATTTTCAATAATTTTTTAAAAACTTCACAAAATCAATTCAGGAATTCCACATCCATAATGTGGTAGCAATGGCCTCTGGCTATACTTTCCATATAGTGGTATTGCGTGCCGTCTCCATATTTGCCCACAATGACCAAAATCCCTCACAGAAATTTCATATGAAAAAATATCAATTTTCAATAATTTTTTAAAAACTTCACAAAATCAAGTCAGGAATTCCACATCCATAGTGTGGTAGCAATGGCCTCTGGCTATACTTTCCATATAGTGGTATTGCGTGCCGTCTCCATATTTGCCCACAATGACCAAAATCCCTCACAGAAATTTCATATGAAAAAATATCAATTTTCAATAATTTTTTAAAAACTTCACAAAATCAATTTAGGAATTCCACTTCCATAGTGTGGTAGTAATGGCCTCTGGCTATACTTTCCACATAGTGGTATTGTGTGCCAACTTTTTATATTCGAAAAAACATAAAAATTTTATTCAAAAATCACTCTTTATAAAGGTGTTATTATTTTCACCTAAAAAATGTTATATTAAATATTTTTAATAATTGCTTGCTTCAGAGGTGTGTTCTATAAATTCAGTTTTTTTTTTTTAATATTCCTATATAAAAATATCTTTAATTATAAAAAACAACTAAATTTAGAGTAATAACATTAGTTCTGTTAAGTAGTTAACATAGCTCTGTTAACTTATTAGGTTTGTGTCTAAGGTTTCAAATTTCAAATTTATCTTCACACACATCTTTTTGTGCATAAAAGTTATTATGTTCTAAAAGTACCCAACTGTTTTCCCAATTTTTCCCTTTCTACCCTGTTATGAATGTGTTTCCATTTTTACTGAATTACATAATTTTTTTTTGTCTGATGAAATCCCAATTAAAAATTTTGTGAAAAGTGGCCGTTGAATTAGAAATATTATTAGAAAATTTTCTTTTAAAAAGAGTATTAAAAAAAGGGAACATTTTTATTCATTATAAATACATGTGAAATTGAAAAAAGTGCCGAATTCCAATTAATTTTTTTTTGCGGATTACTTAAAACAGTTTAAACTTTTTTCCTAGCTTTATGAGTTTGAAAGTTACACAGGGTGTCAAAAAAGTATCAAACTATAGTTTTTACCCGTTTTTCCCCCTTAGGTGTTGAAAATTCAAAAAATGACCAGACACCTGTCAGTTTATTTTTTGTGCACATTACAATACTTTTTCAATTTAATTTCTATCATTTTTAGTTTAGCAGATATAAGATTACTGATTTTACCCCCTTAAAGTACGAATTTCCAAAAATCCCTTCTTAGTGGAGCTATACCTTGAAAGAGGAACCGATTGTCAAAATTTCATGTCTCTAGTTTTTTGCGTTTGGGCTGTGCGATGATGAATCAGTCAGTCAGTCACGTTACTCTTTTATATATGTATATATAGATTAGTAATTTAAATAACAGCATCGAATCATCTTTAAAGTTTAACCTGTGGAATTTTTTCTAGAACTAGTTAATATGCAAACATAACTAATATACATACATTTTAATATAATTTTACTATTATTTCTCCATAAATTGGTGACTTACCTTTCCATCATTTTCAACAAGGCATAAAAATACTACATCTTCTCGCAATAAACGTACAGCTGCATGTAAAGGGTGTTTTGTTTTGCTTTTTAGCATTTTAAATAGAAGTGGTCCAGACATATGTTCAAAATCTTGCGGTGTTAAATCATCCCAATGTGTCGATATCAAGCCAGAGCAGTAGTCAAGGAGACTGGCGGCACCCACTTCTTCAGCGACGCAATAGAAACGTACACAAGAACGTACACCAACTGAAGCGACTAATGCCCTTTCGCAGAGACCCAGTAATCCCGGTAAATTAAAACGATGTGAAGCACGTAATAATCCCAATGCAAGGCGATCGTGTTGCAGATCCACTACATCCATATATATCCATCGCAATAGAGAAACTGATATATCCTCTTCCATATCACTCCAGTCCAACTCGCTGATATCTGCCAGAACTTCTTCACGCCATTCATCAGAACGAGCGTGCAAAACAAATTTATGAGCAGGCATTGATTTTGAAATCATTTTTATTGTTATATCAGAGTACATTGTTCGCCCGTACAAAGAAGCCACCGTTAAAACTAATCGCGAAACGAAGCTACTAAAGTCACCTCCTGTATCATTATCACCAGAGGCTATCGCTTTGCCATATTTACGTTCTAAATCAGCGTAACTCTTTTGCAACTTTGTATATTCCTCCTTTAGCAACATTAGGTGCTTCTCTAGTTTTTGCATGGTAGCTGCATCTGTAGAACCTATATTTATAAACGATAAAATGGAAACTTCAATAAAAAAAAATCGAAAGCAACGCCCATAAGCGGCGTTTCCATTTATATTGAAGTCTATTTATTTAAATATTTGTTATATACCCATTGCTATACAGTGGACTCAATTTAGTTATGAAAATAATTGAAATCCTTATTCGGTTCCTAACTAATAAGCTATTTTTTGGTTTTTGTAATTGTATAAATAACACTCACTCAATCATAAGACTAGCGTTGCCAGAATTATGATTTTATTGTAGTTATCATGCATTAGGATCTGTGATGGGAATTTAGCTGTTTCCCTCAAATCTAGCGATTTTAAAACCAGGGGCTGAAATACGGCATTCGATATCGATTGAATTTTCAATCGAACTTGGATTTTCCTTGCATTTTGTATAGGATTCTAATGAAAATTCTATTATATTCGATCGATATCGAATGCCGTATTTCAGCCTGAGTTTAGAAGGCAAAAATACGTTTTAGCTATCAGAGGGAAGTCTAACCTATTCTGATCAACCTTCCTTTTGTACCACTAAAGCTATATTTCTTATAACAGCAACTAAAACTTCATATACAGTCGTAGTTCAACTCTGGTCGGGTTTTAATAATACTAATAATAAAATACGAAATCAAAAATTAAACTAAATAGGTCACAGAAATGAAAATTTTGTTACCAAACCTGGAGCGGAGCAGTGAAAAAAGATCAATCAGCTCATAAATAAATACAATTAAATATATTTAGATAAGGAGGTATTAATTGAAAGTCTATATTTAACATAAATCCTTGCATAAGCGAGGGACATAAGTACCAAAAAATGCCCCTTATCATGTAAGCTACAAGGAAAACATTTTGATGCAATATAAATGAGGCAAATATACTGTAAAGCTTCTATTTCTAAATATTATTTGTTTTTTTAGAAATAATGTCAGTCAAACCTTGAATAGTGAGAAACAATTATTTTGAATACTCTTCTAAAAATTGAGAAAATTTGGTCAAAATTTCGAAAGGTACAAAAAGGGGTAGTGAACAGAATGATGTCGAAAATTTAATCACCAATGAATGGTTGCAATAAAATCTTTACTAATTTTAAATATTCAAAAATTAACTCGTAGCACCACAATGAAAATAAAACTTCTTCTTGATTATTATTTTTTTGGTCGGTCTATAAATTCTCACTGAAATGATAGCCCCCAACATTACCAACATTTAGAATCTAGAATAAAACCGCAGTTGTAAAAACTCAGTAGTATTTGCTTTGTGGTGTCTTTACTAACTGTATCCTGTGAAAAAGATCTTTTTGGGTTATGTGTTGAGGCCTGTGGTATAATAAATTGAGGATTTCCCTGGTATGAGCGGAATTATCAGCTGGTAGGGCAACTATTGTCAGTTATGTTTTTTTTTTGTATAATTTTTGTTAGTAATTAATCCAGTTAGGACATTGTCAAGTTTGAAATAAAATGCTTTGATTGTCGGCGGCGCTGGCATGCTCCGGCTAGAGCTCGCCGTCTTTGGGTGGTTCTTGCCGGCGTTCTGGCTTTTGGCACGCAGCATACAAAAAAGTCATACCAGCTATATTTCACTAACAAAAGTAGAGAAAACGGACCCGGATATGGACTTAACGCGAAATACAACAACTACAATACCTGATGACACCATACACTTGATATGGTGTCCTTTTCTACACATCTTTTGGGGGGTTGGCGGATGTTATGCCAACAGCTTTTACCCACCCACTGAAATCCATGGGATTTCAACATGATCCCCTGTAGCTAAAATGTTGAGGACCTCTGACTTCACTTCCGTCGACACACCATCATCATCCCATTATTCTTACCCTTTCTTATTTATTCCGCCATTACAAATGCTTGAAAATTCCTATTTTAAATTCATTATAAAATTGTTTATTTATAAATTATATTTGAAGAAAAACAAATGTACTTTTGTATATAAGTATAAAAAAAAAAACAAATGTATGTATAAATCACTAAACAAAATACAAAAATTTCTCTCATTAAATTTAATGAAATAAATGAAAATTACAACAAGTTTAATTTATAATAGAATTTGGATAATATATTTCCTTTATACAATCAAAACCAAAATTACTGCAAATAAATGATTTATAACAACATAAACTTAAATTTTTCCCTCCTTTTTTAAACTGCCTATCGTTTTGTCCTAGTCTAATTAGTTTTCATAAACAAAAAAAAATTATATATAAGTAGTTTCCTTACAGTTTTATTTTAAGGAAAACTAGACTTAAGTTTGAGGCAAATACCCTATATCAAAGTAACCCTAGTTGTGAGCTCACCCTTTAGGCTTAACGCGCACCCTACTAAATCCTCAAAAAGGGATTGGAGTAAGTACGTAAGTTTTCCCTAACAGTCTAAAAACGTTTAAAAGAAAACTATAAATATTATTAATTTATACACATTTATATGTCCACAGGTCGATTATTTGTACTGTCTATGGTTAGAATACCTGTACCGGTCAAGGCAGTTACGGAAACCCTGGTGGCTGATGAAACAAATTAAGTGTGGCTGGTGACACACTCGGCTCCCTTTACAGCTTATTATAAGTGGCTTTACGGCTGGTGACGGCTTCACAAGACAATGGCTTAAAGTATGATGACAGCTTCAGAAGATGGCGGCTTTATATACATATATGTTCTTCTAAATGTTATGTGTGTTGTTTTAATTTTATTTTAGTATGTTTTGTTTCTTTTAATATATAGTTTTTATTTTAATTCAATGTCTTTTAATTTTATGTTTCAGATATTGCTTTATTTAGTGTTTTCTTTTAATTTGATTTTTCTTTAAATTAAATTTACAAAAAAAACTTTCGCACACAACACATCTTTTTACTTCTCCATCCAGAAACAGAATTAGAATCACCATGGCTCCTTTTTCTTTATACTCAAAGGCCATCTTTTTCGCGCCACAAAATTCCACTGTCACCATTTTACCTATCAATTTTGTCTATTTTTATTATATTTTCCAAAGGTAAACATATACAAATGAAATCAATGAACATATGTTTGTTTCTTTTCTTAATTCCACTTTTTCAATTGACAATCTATAAAACTGCCTTACCATACGGTGCACACCACATAAGATTGAGAATTTTAAAGTCATTTTGTGTTTGGTGAACGGAAATTAAATGCCGGTTTCGTGTCCAAATTTGAATAAGAAAAATAAATAAAAAATACTTTAAAATTAAAAAAGGTAACCACATATGATCTGGCGAAGAGTTTGGTTCGAATTATACGGATAAGAATTATATATCGGAAGAATAAGTGCTACGGTTGAGCTCGTAAATTGGTTAGGAATTTGAATCTAATAAGGGATATTTGGAGAAAAATTTAAGTTTTTATGTTATGGTAAAGTTTATCGATGATAATTTGAGTAATTAATAAATTTTACCAATAGAGTGGTCAAAGTCCAGGAAAGACAAAGGAGCCTATAGTGATTGTTTGTCAAAAAAAGGGTTCCTTGTACCACGGCAAGTGTTCCTTAGTCCCCGTTTATACAGGGAAAAATTTAGAAGGGAAACATCTGGAATTCTCTTTTGTATTTTCCTTCGCGGTCTTAGAGGGAAACATTGTTGTCGGAAACATTCCAGTTTATATTTTTGTTTTTAATTTTATTTAGTACATTATTTATTTTCTTATTTTTATTCAAACAAAATCAAATATAAAACATAGAGAACAAAGGACGCCGAAGAGAAATAAAGCAAATGTAAAAAAGCATAGCAAATGTAAACAATAAGAATGAAAGCACTAAGCGTGCCTCCGAGAACGGGAAACAAATTTCATATTCTTTTCCTTACCCATCCCTTTCTTCCAAACAAAATGTTTCCTTTCCAAATGTTTCCCTGTCTAAACGGGGACTTAGGGGAAGAGGATATTAAAGGTAAAGAAAACAACTTTTGAAACCGGGTGTCGAGTGAGGATACGTTTTAACGTTGTGTGCCTAGAAGTGGTGTGGCAATACCCTATCAATTAAAGGCAGGATTTGTGCGTGGATATCTTCCACAAACTGGTAGAATTAATTTTAGTCAACCTGACAACCATTTGATTGTTTGTCGAGGTTATTATTATTGATCAGATGATGTTAGTTTGTGTTTAGGTTAAGGTATACATATGTATAATTGTAAAACAGTCTTACGTCAGTAACTATTGTTTATTGGTCATTCAATTTTAAAAGAAACAAAAAGAAAAAGTGAGAAATTATGAGATAGACAATCTTTAAAGTATTAGAGCCGTATTCATAAAAAATATCTTAGGTTTATTGAAGGCTTATTTGACAAATTTCTCTACAACATCTGCCAAATAAGCCTTTAATAATCCTAAAATATTATTGATGAATACAGCGCTTAAAGAATTACCTTCAGAGATCTATTTAAGGGTAGATAAAAGTAGTAGGGATCGGGCTAGTTATATTCCTGAAAAAAGGGATATTTACAAGCAGAAAATATAATATAATAATAATTGATATTTGATAGCGTGATCCTTATTTGTGAGTGTTGGTAATACAGTGTAAGTAGGAAGACGAACTTTGAAGGATAAGTAGAAGTGAGTTTTGTTTTGTTGAGTAAAGGCAATTTTTTATTAAAATTTAGAAGCAGACAATAATATAATTTTATGAAATAGAAAAAATATAGTTATTGTTACTTATATGACATCACGAAAAGGTGAACATAAACAAGTAAGAGCACTATATTCGGCTGTGCCGAATCTTTTATACTCACCACTAATTTTGTGTGCATTTAAAGCACAATATTTATTATTTTCTTAATCGCTATGGAATAATCTCTTTATAATAAACTTTGTATCACTTTCTTTGTACAGGGTGGTTAAATTCACCTTCAACATGGGCCCTTAACCATGTTGAAGGTGAACTACACCTAGACGTCAAATTTGATTTCTGCATTTCATTTGACATTTCTCAATCTCAGACAAACTCAATTTTAACAGTGGAAAGATATGCAAATGAGCAAAGCGTTAAAGTTATTCAGGTTTAAAGAATTATTTTCTTGTCATAAACAGGCTCTAGGTCCAAAAACTATTTAATTCTAAAAAACAGACTCTGAAAATTGTGCACATACATACAGACACCTTATAGCTAAATTTAGAACATTTAGCAAGCTTTATATTCTATCTGTGGACAGACGACAGCTTTACTAAAATGTAAGACGATATTATGTAGAAATTAGTAGACATAAGTAATTTTAATAATACAATGTTAATGTACATATATTTTTATATATATGAAAATAAGTTGCATTGTGTTAGTAATTGATGTTCTCTGGAATGCGTGAACCGATTTCGATTCTGCAAGATCAAGCAAGAATAAAAGTTATTTTTTGTGTTTTATTTTTTTTGATCAAAAATAAAAGTTATTTTTTGCTTTTTATTTTTTCGATCAAAAATAAAAGTTATTTTTTTATTTTTATTTTTTTGAGCAAAAATAAGTTATTTTTTGATTTTTATTCTTTCGATTAAATATTAAAAGTTATTTTTTGATTATTATTTTTTTGAGCAAAAATGCAATGACTTATGTGCGTCATTATGGTCGACCAGATTTATTTATAACATTTACGTGTAATCCGCAATGGAGTGACATTAAAGATAATTTATTCGCTGCCCCTGTTTTTAAGCAAAAATTGAAAGCGCTTATGGATTTTATTATGAAATCAAAGTGTTTGGTGAAGTCAAGTGCTGGATGTACTCTGTGGAGTGGCAAAAGCGTGGCTTGCCACACGCTCACATTTTAATATGGTTGGTAAATAAAATCACAACGAATGAAGTTGACAATGTGATATGTGCTGAAATTCCAGACCAAATAAGTGATCCTGAATTATATGATGTTGTTGTGCAAAATATGATACACGGTACATGTGTAGCATTCAATATCAACTTCCCATGTATAATTGATGGCAAATGTAGTAAACGTTATCCAAGAGCTTTGGTTTCGGATACAATCACTGGAAATGATGGTTACCCACTATATCGTCGTCGATCAACTCAAGATAATGGTAGATCAGTTACCATAAGAGTAAAAATCAAAACGTTGAGGTCGATAATTGTTGGATTGTGCCGCATTCACCTTTATTGTCGAAAGTATTCAAAGCTCACATTAATGTCGAATACTGCAATTCTGTCAAGTCCATTAAATACATTTGCAAGTATGTAAATAAAGGTAGTGATATGGCCGTATATGAAGCTACTGATCCAAATAGAAACGACGAAATACATCAGTTTCAAATGGGACGTTACATTATCAGTAATGAAGCGGTTTGGCGTATTTTTTTATTTCAAATTCACGAGAGATATCCAGCTGTTGTTCATTTAGCTGTTCATCTCGAAAATGGCCAACGTGTATATTTCACTACCGAAAATGCTTCACAGAGAGCTCTATTACCACCTCATAAAACTCTAACTGCATTTTTTAAATTGTGTGAAGTTGATGCTTTTGCCAGAACATTATTGTATGCAGAAGTGCCAAAATATTTAAAAAAGGAGTTCCAACGGCGCAAGCAAGGAAATCGTATTGATGGACATCAAAATTTATATTCAAGTGATGCTCTAGAACGTATTTACACTGTTCACTTAAATAATGCTGAGTGCTTTTATTTACGTTTGTTATTAATAAACGTTAGTGGGCCAACATCATTTCGACAGTTAAGCACAGTCAATTTAGTTTTGTGTACGACAAGCGTTGGCACGCTCAATTTGTTGGAAAATTATATTCATTGGGAACAAACTCTTGCAGCAGTTGTCGCTCATCCTTATCAAATTCGAGCTTTGCTTGCAATTATTTTGTCTACCTGTTTTCCATCGAATCCATCTGAATTGTGGACAAAATTTCAATACTGCCTATCGGAAGATATTCTATTTCGAGTGCGTCATGAAAATCGTAATCCAACAATGGATTTCACGCCGGAAATTTACAATGAAGCATTGATTTGTATTGAAGATTTCTGTTTGTCGACTACTAACGAGGCATTAACACAATTGGGAATGCCATCACCTAATCGTACAATGTATGACATTTTTGAGTTAGAACTGCAACGTGAACAACAATACGATCGCAACCAAATAAATTCTTTTGTTCACGCAAATCTTTCGACATTGAAGCAAAAAAAAAAGCGTACGATACTATTATGCCAGCTGTCAATAGTGAAGCCGGTGGATTTTATTTTCTGGATGCACCAGGAGGCACCGGAAGAACGTTTTTAATTTCATTGTTGTTGTCAACGATACGTTGCATTGCAGCAACTTTGTTAGATGGTGGTCGGACAGCACATTCTGCTTTGAAATTGCCATTGAACTACCAAGTTAATGAAACTTCCACATGTAACGTTACAAAAACATCTGGAACGGAAAAATTATTGAAACGTTGTGGTATCATTATTTGGGATGAATGCACTATGGCGAATAAGAAATCTGTTGAAACTTTGAAAAGAACAATAAAAGATCTTCGAGATAATTCAGGCGATTTTAGGCAAACATTGCCCGTCATTCCTAGATCGACAGCTGCCGATGAAATTAACGCTTGCTTAAAATCTTCATATTTATGGAGATTTGTTAAAACATTGAAACTCACTACCAACGTTCGTGTTCAGTTGCAGAATGACCCATCTGCTGATAAGTTCTCTAAGCAGTTGCTGAACATTGGAAATGGTGCAATGCCTATTGATGACACTGGATTGATAACATTGCCAAATGATTTTTGACGTTTCGTGCAGTCAAAAGAGGAATTGATTGCAATTTTAGCGGCAATAGACAAAGATGTTACTGAATTAAACATGGCTATACAATCAAAGATTTCTGGCGAATTTATGGAGTGAATTTAGAGTATCCAGTTTTCTCACACGGACAGTTGTATGTAGCCTATTCGCGCGTTGGCAAGCCATCGGTTTTGTATATTTACATCGAAAATGGAAAAACAACAAATGTTGTTTACCACAGAGCATTACAATAAAAGCAAATTATCCCTGATTTTAATGAATTCGAATTGGTTTTTTTTATTTTCTTTTTTGCACTACGAAGTGTGCAGGTGGTTCGCTAGTATTTTTACCGAAGCGGCTCGAAATATTGAACAAAATTAATAAAAATATAAGGAGAAAAACATTTTTTTAAAAACAATATTTAATAAAAAAGAAAAGATTTTTATTTAAATATTAGAATTAAATAGTTTTTTGGACCTAGAGTCTGTTTATGACAATAAAATAATTCTTTAAACATTATAAGGTCGTAAGGAATATAATTAGTTATTCAGGTTTTTTATTAAAATGGGCGTTCTAATCAAAATGCATTTTGTGCACTTCGTGATTCTTTTGGTCAACATAATCGTTCAAATTCGTGAACTTCGTCACTTGGCCGATATTTTGTTCCATACATAATTGAACCATACAAATATTATCATAATAAAAAGAAATGATAATAATTTCCTAAATAATTTGTGTTTTATTTGAATTCAACATCGGCCCTTAAAATTTAACCACCCTTAATAACTTCGATATGCTAGTAAAATGTTTTCGTAGATTTAGTCTTTCAATGAAAGTGGGCGTTAAAGTAGGCGTGTCAATAAAGTTTCTGCTAATAAATACATCTTAGATATTTCAATATAGTCCTTTATTTTTCCAAAAACTTTGTCAATAGAGAAATTACATAAAATAAGATAAACCGTTATATGGGAGGTAGGCGTTAAAGTACATTTTTTTGCATAACAATAACATTGATTATTATTGAGGATATATGTAGCAAATTTCATCATCATACCTCTAATTTTTTCGGTTTTATGGGCCTTTAAACTTCATTAACGGTAGATAACGTGAAAAGTGGGCGTTATAATAGGCGTGTCAAAGTTTTTTATGTAAATGAATACAACTAAGATATTTCAATTTAGTCCTTTATTATTCCAAAATCTGCGCGTGTCACCTTAAGTTTCTGGCATATTAATGACATTGACTAGGAGGATATACGTACATGGGCGTAGCCAGATATGGGCCTAGAGGGCCGTGGCACCCACCTAATTCTTTTATAATTTTTTTTTACATGCATACAAAATAAGATTATTAAAAATCCTCTGAAGGTACTATTCAATTGAAGGAAATATACATACAAAGTTATTATCAAAGAGTACGAAGACATTGTTTCGGTTCTAGTGTGTGACCAGAGATTATACCACAAAAACCAAAAATATTCTAATTTGAGAGAACATGTAGTTCTGTCTGTTGTTCTGTCTGTACGTGTTGTCTTTGTACGTCGTCATACTCATTGGTTTTTAATAAAATATATGTCAGTGGTGGGCACCAGAGAATGACAACGATTACAACTTCGGATATACATTGAGTATTATTAGCAAAACATGTATAAGTGTGTACGGTTACAGCTAAAAAAATGCTCTATCCGTACATACTCGTTTGATGTTCGGCATAAGTATAAACAAGTAACCGAAATCTAAGTATGGCCGACTTCCTAAGCGCAAGTTGCAATTCATAATTTAAAAAAAATGCGTATGCAATGCTAAACATGTCTAAAGTGCAACCTTGCGTTGCAGAGATTTTTTTTGCATTGTATCGGCAATTCCTAAATGGATCATGGATCTACTTTTTAATTGTTTAATTATTTAAATTATTAGTCTGTGATTTAAATAAACTCTATCAATTATAAATAATTTATTAAAAATAAACAAATAAATAATAATAACTCAGCCATTGCAGCTCAAATGTTTGCATACAAAATAAAAATGATGCGCGATTTTGACAGCTGATACTTAGTAAAATGAGTTGCCAAACGATTAGGAACATTGGACATTGCTAGAAAGTTTACATATGCGTTTACGAAGTGTATGCATTGCAACTTGCGTTTAGGAAGTCGGCCTATTTTTCGCATAAATACTCTATATTGTACACAGTACAACAAATTGGACTTAAGTACTTAAGTGTTATCGATTATCCGTAAAAAAAAGCGAGTAAAATGAGTAACCGTTTTTACAATTCAAGCGAGAGCATCAAGTAGAAATTATGCATGCGTTTTGATTTAATATAAATGCACTTGCTTGGGTTATGAAAACAGCACAACCATTATGGTACAAACGCACACATGCATTAACATTATTGTTATACATTTATTTGTTGTTTTTTATGATCGTTTGTGTGTATACGGCTTAAGCAGCCGTAATTGCGAGCAGGGATGCCACAAAAATATTATTCCTAACAAATTTGTCAAAAAATGCACCATAATCTACCAAAAACTTCCATTTTTGCACATAATTTTTCTAAATACTAACATTTAAATTTAAAAAATAAAAAGAATAATTAAATGGTAGTAAATGAATATAATTTATCAATTAATATATTAAATAAATTTTTTTATATATTAATTGATATCTATTATTTAATTAGTATTTGAAAATATCCAAAGTACAGTTTTGTTTACATCAATATTTAAAGAAAAGTGTTACTAAGTCAAAGTATATACCACTACTTTGGTAATTTATTTGAATCATAATTAATTTCCTATATAAGTATTGATATAATTGGAATATATGTCCTGACTTAACTTTTATTTAGACTGTATGGCTTTAGATATTGAAATTGAAGGCATTTCTACATATTTCGTTACATTGTTTTTTTTTTATTATGTAAAATATGTTCATTGTCATTAAAAGTTATCTAATATATATTCATGTTTCAAGTTTAAATGATAAACTATTTAACATGTAACTTTTATAAAAAAATAAGACGCTTCAATGGAAATATGATTTTTAAATTAAATGTTTATTGGCGAATTATTTTAACTTTGTGTTTTACTACTAAAAATATTGTTCTACAAAAACTTAAACATAACAAAACAAACAAATGCACAAAATATCCAGTTGAATTAAACTGGCATCCCTGGTTGCCAGATGAATTATGGAGAGACATTTTTTTTTATAATTTTTAATTTTGGGGTTGATGAAACAATGACGAGCGTTATTATTGTTTTTTTTCAGCAATACCCAGCGAGCATGTGGTATTTATTTTAAATTTATAAAAGAGAAAAAAATCTTATTTTAAGATATATTTATTAGTTTTAGCAGAGATATTTGTTGTTTATTGTTTTTCTTATTACTTTTTTTTTAGATATTTTAAGTCCCTCAAGAAAAAATTATATGTTTTTTTTTTTATTAATTATCCAAAAAACCAAAACAGAATATCGTTTTTTTCTGCGGGAAAATAAAAATCAGATAATAACTATGTGGACTATATGGATTTTGATGAGCTGAACTTAAATCCGTTGTCGGGTTTTTTCCATCAGATCGGGATTTTTTTTATGGGCGTGGCAAATTTTTTTCCCTAAATAAGTCAGGTACACAGACATATTTAATCCTAACTCGAGAACCAGTCATCCGAGTTTCAAACATAAAACACCAAAAAATGTGTAATAAAATTGTATTTATTTTAGTGGAATAAAATTTTTCTCTATCTCTTATCGTTTTGGAGTTAATTAGAAATTAATGGAGAAAAAAAAATTTTCGTGCAAAATTCGTAATATTTTTCAATTTAAAAATGGAATTAAAAAAAATTTAAGGCAAATATTCAACATTTTAAACTTTTTTCTGAGAGCTACTTGTCTTAGAAATAAAAAAAGCCAAAAACCAGAAAAATCGGTTAAAAAATGTAGATTTTATTGTCAATTTACCGCAGGTAGGGTAAGTGTACCAGTAGTCGGCAGTTTAAGACGTTTGTTTCTTTTGAAGCTACCACCTCTCCTTGTATTAAATTGCTATTGGATTGATGACTAATTATAACAATTCAGTAATTTGTATTGTTTTAGGCAAACAAAAAAGAATTTGAAATTTTTTTTATTAAAATTGAGAAATTTGCAGATTTTGTAAAAAGGTGCACATTTGCCTATGGTCGGCACCAATTTTCCACTTTTCGGCATGTTATGATCCTATTGTCGGCATATCATATTTTAGTGTAAAAAATATTAAATCGAGAGGAATTTAAAGTGTTATTTATTTAAAATTAAGGGTTTTACATTTCCATATGTTTAAAGAGATCATGTATGTAGGTAAAAAATATTAATTTATATTTAAAGTCGTAAAATAAAAAATAATGTTCAATAATATTTTTGTACAAGACTTGTTTTTTAAATTTATTTTTTGTACATTGGTTCCATCTTAAATGAAAAAACTTAAAAAATAACTTGGTGAACTCTTATACCTGTAGCTTCCATAAGAGTAACAAATTATTTGAAAAATTTTATATAGTTAGGAACTTAAACATTTTGATTTTTGCATGCTTCGCATACGAAATCTAATCCAAAAATATCGTTGTATTTTAGATTTCTCAATTCAGTGCATTTAAGGTGATACCAGTTTGGGCAAGTATCACAACCCATGTTTTTTAGGTCGTCATCTTCAGCGTCGGTATCTAGCCCTTCATTACATACTCTACATACTTGCTTCCACTTTTCTTTTTTATGTTTTGCTGGTTTGTTTTCTTTTTCCTTTTTTGACGCTATAGCTTTCGTTCTTTAATAGCTTCATCTCTAGCATTATTTTCGTTTTCTTTCGCCTGAATATGCTCTCTCCAGGCAAGAGCCGAAATAGCACTTGGGATCTTTGGTTTTGTTCTGGGCTGTGCGGACGATGATAGCTTTGAAAAATGAAGATGGTTTTCGAAAGATGGTGACACCGACGCTTCAGAGTTTTTCATTAGTGTTGTTAAGATAGATTTGTTTAAGTTACCTGTTGGGGAATAGCTAATAGGATTATGTAAAATGTTTTTTATAATGGCGCTACAAATTGAAGAAGTTGGGGAGCTTCTTTAAGGGATAAGCTAGGATGACGTTTTAAAAAATTGTAGAACTACTTTCTTCCTTGACGATCGATTGCAAATGGAGAGGCTCTTTTATCTTGTCTTATAATTGCTTGAACTGTGTTCAGTAAGTCATCAATTTTAAGTGGAAACCCATATTTTGCCAAGTCGTGGCACCTCTTTTCCAAACGTTCCTCTTCTGCTTTTGTTAAAATTGTTGGTGGTCCCATTTTTCTAGGACCTTCTAGAACACGACCGTGGATTCTATCCTGTAACGTAGAACGTGGAACACCATATCTTACACTGGCACCTAATGTGGATATTCCTCCTTCCCTTATTTCACTTAATGCGTTTTGTAGTGAATGGACAGAGTATTTATGAAAGCTCCTTTTTCCTTCAGTGGCCATACTTTGATAAAAAAATATCTGAGATTCCAAAAAGTTGTTGTTTCTAGAAATCTTATCCTATTTTATAAACTTTAGTTAAACAAAACTAGCAATAAAAACTACTGCCGACTTTAGGACAACAATTGTCCTGTTCTCGGCAGGTCGTAGAGAACTCATTATAAACTATGCCGACTACTGGGTCAACTTGTTTTAAACTCATTTTTTACATCCAATGGCATGTAAAGTGATTAATGAGTAATTTTCTCAAATTTGAGCTAAATTGCGCAAAAATTATAATTATAAACTTAATTTTTTTCGTTCCTAATGTCGGCATCAATTAAAATGATAGATAAAAAGTTATTTTAATTTTTTTTTCACATTTATGACGTTCTTTAAACAGTTTTTAACCTTTAAAAATCTATTTCAATTAAAAATTTCTTCTGTATTTTAATTTTTATGAACTTTTTTCAATTTGTATTATATTTTAAATTTTTAAATTATAGGCTATAAGTTCAATGTGATAACGACAAGAATATTTAAGGAAAAATTAGTCATCCGATACTAGCTGAGTGGAATGCATTTTCGAAACCAGCTACGGTTTCATCATCAGCACTCTTTTGATCAGAACTACAGGTGTTGTATGTAAATATCAACTATTTAACTCAGTAATGTATTGACAATTGAAATAAAGAATTATTTGTTCTTATTGATTTCATGTTATATCAAATACATATCATTGAGTTAGTACGAAATTTACCAACATCTGTTTTTCCTGTATTCTTTTTTGCACGTCATTACCACAGTTTTAATGTTTGCCTTTAGCTTAAGATGTCGCTAAAGCAATTTTAAACATAATTACTTACATTACAACGTTGACTTTGCCACTAATTTTTCACTAAAAAAGTAACACTATCGCACGTGTTGGAAGACAGTCACTGAATAAAGGCAAATTACTGCCAAAATTACCCATCTAAACTCAATTTTTTCTTTACATATAGAAAGTTAAGAACACTTATTAGGCTTATTCGTTTTTATATTAATAAATAAATACCATCATTCTTATTTATTTGAGATTAAATAAAAAAAATGCCGACTACTGGTACATGCCGAACTTAGGAGCACTTACCCTACTCAATATTGTAATGCAACCAGCCTTACATATGATATATATAACATTTCGTTAGGTGAGCAGATAATGGAACTGAAGTACAACGGTATTTTGCATGGTTCTTGGAATTCAAAATTATAACAGTATTTTTCAATTACCTGTGATTTCAAATTAAGAACATTAGGGTAGATTCAAGAATTTATTGTATGTATAGAAGTTGATGGACAATAAGTGAGTCACTTAATTTGAATATCGTGCGGTTAAAATCGGCAACAGTAAATAGATCTTATAGTGTATTCTGTAAAGAAATAAAGCAATTAAAGAATCCACAAACGCTTTCATATTACAAAATGTCAAGGACTTGTAACAAATCTCCAAATTTATTTTGTCTTCCAAGATTAAATGCTGAAACAATAATAATAAAAAAAATAATATAGGTTTTCTGCGGGCATGGCACCTCCTACTTTTAAAACTATATAAAAAATGCTTGAATTCAACTTAGATCTTTTACAGATTTTTTTTTTAGTTTTTGTCGATAGAGAAATTATATGAACTTGAGATTAAGCGTTATTTTTTTTTTAATTATACGTTTATTGACGCGAAATGAATAAATGAAAGATTTCATCATCATACATATAATTCTGTCAATTTTATGATTTTTTAAAGAGAGTATATTATGTGACAAGTGAGCATTCAGATAGACGTGTCAAAGTAGTTTCTGCTGATAAATTTAACTAAGATACTTCAATATGAAGTCCTTTATTCTTCCAAAATCTTTGCCCATAGAGATATTATATTTTTTTCAATTCCTTTATTTATAAAATTTTTTATTACAATAGTAAAAAAAAGTTAAATAAGACGTTCAGTTTGAACTTAGGGCGCCAACGAACTCTTTCCATCTTTTACGATCATTAGCTAATGATTTAACTTGGTTCCATGTCATTCCGATATCTTCATAATCATTTTTTATCTTTCTTATCCACGTTAAGCGTGGTCGACCAGGACCTCGTTGACCATGCGGGTTCCACTCCATCACTGCGCGTGATATTTCATGTGGAAAGTGTATGCCCAATCCACTTCCATTTACTTTTTTTAGTTCATTCTCGATCGAGTTGAGGTTTGCCAATTCAAGAAGCTGTTCGTTTGTGACCCAGTATGGCCAGAAAATTTGTAGGATTTGGCGCAGACAGCGGTTTGTAAATGATTGTAGCTTTCTCAAGCTTTCCTGAGTTAATCTCCAGGTAGTACAGCCATAGAGAAGTACACTTGTAGCACTACTGTTGAAAATACGAAGTTTTGTTTTTCTAGTGATATTGCTTGATCTCCAAATTTTGTAAAGCGATTGGAAGGCTGATCGAGCTTTATTGATCCGGTCATTTATATCTTTATCCGACCCACCGTCTACAGTTAATGTACTACCAAGGTAGCAAAATGAATCTACTTCGTTTATTACGACTCCATTAAGATGAATGGGAAGATTGTTTGCTGCTACAACACGCATGAGCTTTGTTTTCCTTATGTTTATCTTCAGACCTACTTTTTCGGCGTTATTAGCCAAATGAAATAATTTAGCCTGCATGTCGCTGTGTCGATGTGCAAGTAGGCAGATGTCATCAGCATAATCAATGTCGTTCAGACGTTCTAATAAGTTCCATTGGATACCAAATGGAGAATCCGTGCTTGAAATAAAGCGTTATATTTTACTCAGGAAATACACTTATAAAATTTTATCGCTCTACGTTTAGACGCAATCGCATTTTATTCGATATAGGAAGGACATTGTTTTTAGACCTACTCTTGAATTGCGAGATATAACACTTTTCCTAACATAGCGATTTAGCCCATTTTCAATTCCAAACAAAACTTGTGTATAAGAAATATTCTGGCAAAATTTGATCCCCCTAGCTTTATTGGTCCGAGCTCTATCATGCTAACAACAGACGGGCAGACGGATAGACATGGCTTTATCATCTTTATATGAAAACAGAAAAATATATATATGGGGGATATTTCGATGCGGTTCAAACGGAATGACTAAATGAATATACCCCAACTCCATTTTTTTGGTCGTGGGTATAAAAAAACAGACACAAAGAGAGTATAGTCACAATTATAACTAGATTACGGTCGAATAGGTCGACCGCAGAACATGATATTTTTATTAAAGTAAAAGCTTTTTTGCTTATATTTACGTACTAGCTTGTTCCCGCGACTTCGTCTGCGTAGTTATCGGGATAAAAGGTAGACTTAGTATTAACAAAAATAAAAATATTTACAACACAAACAACCCGTTTAGGATGTGTTATGATGAGTTTGCCAACGACTTCGCGTTATTATCGCGATAAAAAGTAGCCCATGTGTTAATCTAGGTTGTTATCTATTTATGTTCTGAATTTCATTTAGTTTCGTTCAGCCGTTTTTGCGTGATTGAGTAACAAATATTCAAACATACAAACATTCACATTTATTATATTAGTAGGATTTTTACTATAGACAAATTTGAATCGACAGTAATATCTTTAAATAGCGAGAAACTGCTGAAAGTTTCACTACTTTGAAGTTGGAATATAAACTTTTTGAATCCATTTCTATCTAATAAGACACATTTCAAAATTTTTTTATTTATTTTTATTTATTTATATTTATTTATTTATTTAGTAGATGAATACAATATAACAAGAACAAGTCTTATATTACAGTATTGGGTAGATATTTGGTATACATTGTTTGTAAGAAAAAAAGAATAAAAGAATATAATAATGACACATAGCACAAAAAATAATTTAATCAATATTAATATTAAAAAACATAATAAAAATAAACAAGTAAGAGTGCTATATTCGGCCGTGCCGAATCTTATATACCCTTCACAACGTGTAGCCATGCAATAACAGTAGTTTTTATCACCATTCATCCCATATGAAATACGTACATCCATACATATATAAAAAAAAACATACATATATAAAAACATCCCAATAAAATAAAAAAAATTTAAAAAAAATGAAAAAAAAATTTAAAAAAAGAATTTAAAAAAAAAATAATTAAAATATAAATAAAATATATAAAAAAACAAGTAAGAGTGCTATATTCGGCCGTGCCGAATCTTATATACCCTTCACAACATGTAGTCAGTCATACAATAACAATTGATTGCATCACCATCTCATATAAAATACGTACATATGTACATTCATATAAAAAACATATATCAAAACATCTCATTGCAAAATTATAAATTGAGATTACGTATGTAAGTTTCCAAAAAAAGAATAAAAAAAAAAATAAAAAAATATAAAAAAAGTAATTAAAAAAAAAGATAATAAAAATATAAAAAAAATATATTAAATAAAAAAAGAAAAAAAAAATTTTTTGGCTCAGCTGGGATTCGATGCCACGTTTACTCTAACTAGTATATATGTATGTTGTTGTTGTGAAAAAAAAGTGGTGGTCGTGGTTTTTTGCTCATATCTCAGAAAGTTCTAGGGCGATTGTGCTGAATTTTAATAGCGATTCATTTCCGGATATTTCCAAGAGATACACAGATCTGAGGAACATATAGTTGCTTCTAAAAGTTGATCTCAACCAACACGCGGGCAGACGGACAGACGGTCAGGGCTAAATCGACTCCTCTATTCATAAGCTTTTAGAAAATATATACTTTATGGGGTCGGAAATGAAAATTGTAGAAATTACAAACGGAATGACAAAGCTATATATACCCTTGTGCTCCGCAGGTGAAGGGTATAAAAATGGCGTATAACATGTAATATATAGGTACATGATGGCGAAGGGTATTATCAGATTCGGCACGGGCGAATATAGCACTCTTACTTGTTTTCCATTAATATGTCGACCATGTTAATTTATTATTTTATAAATACGATTAGGTATAGAGTTAATTAAATTTCCAATCATATTTGCCACCTTTTACCGAATTATATTGACGGCTTTCCGCATTAACTTGGCGCGGTAGTAATACCCACATGTTCTCATAACATTAAGTTCTGATAAACGTGCTACACATTCCATACATGTACTTCATGTGCTTTAAACCACGTTTTAGTTAATCTGCTTACATGTGCAATATATCTCGCTGAAAATTAAATCGTTTTCCCCGTTATAAGTATGTCTTAATATGGCAACAAATAATTTGAGAACACTTACCGGTACTCTAGCTTATTCATTCTTATTAAAAATAAAGCTAAAGCCAGGGTTTCACTTAAATATGTACCACAAAATGTTTTTCTTTGAGAACTGCATTCATTTTTTTTGTCAAGTCTCGCAATGGTCTCTAAAATCATATAAAATTTTTATCATTTGAAAAAATAATCTTTAAAAGTTAAAATTTTTTTATTAATAAAATTTTTTTTTAAAATTTGATTAATAGGAAAATTTTACAAAATGTATCTTATACGAATTTTTTTAACAATTATTATTATTTTCAGACCCTAAGAGTTTTACCTTATGACTCTTATTCAAACATGGAGATTTCTTTAATTTAGTCGACACCGTTTTTTAACAGCTGTAAAAACTGTGCTTTTACAGACATTTAAACCCATTATCCCATTAGCGCTACGTACAGTATTTGACGCCATTCTGGAGACTTGACTTGGCAAACTACCAAAATTTTGTAAGATCTCTCGCTGGCCCAGCTTTTTTTGGAAAAAAATTATCTATCTGACACTTTTCAAGTTCAGACAAAACTTTTCTCGTCCCATTTTCTCTCACATTATAATATTAAAAAAAAAAATAACAAAAGCAATCCTTTAAAGTCTATAAGTTTATTAGTACTGACGTTATAATTTTAATTCAATATAAAATTCATATTTCTGGTATTTTCACAAGGTATGCTTATTCATCAGGAAGTCGCAGTTCGGAGAGATTTATTTTATATTTATGAAGTTTAACATTTAATATAAATCAGGGAAAAGACAGAATTATTTTTTGTATTTAAATTTTGATAGCTGAAGTGTAAAATAAGTGAGGAAACAAATAATCAGCTGATGAATCAAGACTTCCTGATGAATAAATATGCCTTGTTGTTTCGTTAATAAATAGATCTACTGGAATAACATTTGAATAACAAGTATTTTAGGTAATGGTACCAATCAGTTCTCTTTGTTATTTTAAAATAAGATACTAACAATTAAGTGACCTTATCATTTTGATGTGCACCTTCTTTGTTTTTGAATATATAGTATTCTTCTTGTGTATGTCTGACTGCCTCTTTATTATTTTTAATTTCTTGGGAGAATCTCAATTCTATACAAATATTTTATAAAATTATATTTATATCCAGTCAGTAGCTTTTAATCACGAATTCAATTGACATTCGTATTGTTTATAAGGTAATATCGTGTCAATGGTATATCGTTGGTCACACGTAAAAAGGCCTTAACTCAAATAATTATAACTTTACAAGAGAAGGCAAACACATAATAAAAACTCTATTATTGTAATGTAATTTCTTTAAGTGCGCACTTCGACAAATTGAATGATCATAGACTACATCTACTCTATCACCTACAGCCACAATATTGTCATTATTGCGGTCTGGACGTAGTCTATTAGTCATATGTCATCTAATAAAGTACAACGATATTAAAATTTGGGGATGTTATTGGGTGAATGATGCCCACTATATGTAGCTCAAAGAGTGTTTTTTTTTTCACAAAACGCTGGATTTCATACCACTGCTGAATAATTTAGACAAATTGTTAAGGAATTATTTAGCTATTGCCAATTTGTTAGCTTACGAAATGGACATCAAAAGAAACTGTTAAAACGAAATATCGTTTAAAATAAAGATTTAATAGATACATATTTTTATAGCTCCTTGTATTGAATACTTCTGCTAGAAGTCAAACCTAAAATAGAGCCTAAATTAGATCTATAGTATATAGTAATACAATAACACAGCTTCGAATCGTATATACTTTCAGTCTGAAATTCTGTATTATAGTTTATAATCTGTGCTATAATCTATATCATAAACTGTACTACAGATATTGTAGATACTGTAGTCGATAATTTATAATTATAATTTTATCTATATTGTGGATTGAAGCCTGATAAATGATGTGGAATACTCTGGAAGAAGGTTCGAAATTAAAATTAATTTTTAAAAATATTAGAATTCAAATATTTCCCTCCTCATTAACAAATTTTATTCTCCACACTAAAGACCATATGTTGTTTGTATTGACATACGTAACGGGTCTTCCAATAGAGATGTTCGTATTTTGACAGATGATTTTAGTTAGATGCGATATTTTCAATCATGAGGCTTGCCTCTGGATGAATAGATATGTACATCAACAAACAATATTGTCTGATTTGGGACGATAATAATCCACATTAGATGTAAGAGCGTCCAGTTCATTCCTAAAACCAATTAAATCATTTTTCGATTTTGATCTGGCGATTATTGAATTTTGTTTACATCTGTGAAATTTACTGCAATATTTTAATGATAAGGTCCAATTCTGTATGAATGGATACATTAATAAGCCACATTGTTTGATTTGGACGATACTAATCAAAATGAGATGTAATTCATCCGAAAAATGAATTTCATCATTATTAGATTTTTGTCAACCAAATTTTTTTGGCCTGATAAGGAAGATAAAGAAGTCAGCGACATATCTGGCATGATCATCTCACAAATCACAGCGCCCTCAAGGTAAACCTAACTCATGCCTGTTAGCCAGTCGTAAAAAATTTTACATTTTGAATAAAGGCTTGCGATGTTATATTCCCTACACAATGGCATCAATAAGCCTTTTAAACAAATAACAAGTTTTAATTATATCTCACATCTTACCCAAAAAAACTTCATTACCAAAAGCACTTCTTGAAGCGCTTACTTAGTACTTACCTGTTATCTGGAGCGCTTCTAGGAGGCATGATTTTTATATGCAATGTCCCACTTGACAGCTGTTTTTTTTAGCAGTTAATAAGCGCTTATTTCATTCGTATCAAAAACAGCTTAACCATGTCTTTCCCCTATGCAATTCTAAAAAAGGTAGCGGCAAGGGAGAAATATAAAAAAAAAATACTATTGAAATAAATTAATTTCATTTTTTTTAATTGCTGAATAACCAGTGCAGAAGACATACTCGTACATTGTTGTGCTTTCGTATGCAAACAATTTAAGTATTTCCCTGGATGCAATACAGTTAGAGAATGATGTCTGTCTGCACTACTTAAAAATATCAAAAAATTTTTTGGTGGAATACACATTGTTTTATTTAAATTTAAAAATAGGAAGCGATTAATGAAGGACCCGTTATGTACTTTTGACTCTGTCATTCAACCCCATGTTTAAAAAAAAGCAAATGATGCTTGCAGCACGCGTCTTACTCTCATCGTCATCATCAACAACCATTTAATGCAGTTCGATTTTTGTCTGCTCTTTCCCTAAACGGTGGGATTTCTGAACTCGGCGTACAAGAATACTTGTATGTAAGTTTGTCTGTCTGTCTGCTCGTTTGCTCAGTCGTTTTCGTTCGCCTGTCACAGTTCTGTTTGCCTAAGTGCCCAGACACACACAAAAAAAACTACTTCAAATCTAAAAATTTTTCAAGTTCGCTTGGGTTTTGTTGTGGATATTTTTTTGTTGGTTTTCTCGCTGGCTGATTTTTTTTTTTTGTAATTGCTTTATTTATTTATTATTTTTGTATGTACTTTCTGCTGGTTATTTTGTTTTAGATTGTTTTATTTTGGTTTATATAAATTTTTTTGTTCTTTTTTTTTAAGCGAAGTAAAACAAAAGGTACTAAATGCTGTTGTGCATTTTTTGTTTGATTGAAAACGAAACCAGCTATTTTTTTCAATTTGTCTGAAGTAGACTTTTTGTTTGGCAGTTATTGTTTTTGTTCTTTTAAAAATATTGTACCAGTTTGGGTGCTTAGACTATGCAATTGGATTTAAAAATTATGTTTTTTTTGGTATAAAAAGTTTGAAAGTTGCATTAAATATGTGAAATGAAGGAGTTTTTCTTAAAGGTTATTTAAGAAAAGAGTTTTAAATAATTAAATTATAACTAAAATAATAACTTATCCTACAGAGTAGATTATAACTAAGCAAAAGTCCACACTAATAATGTAACGAGGACTCGCATTCCTATTTGGCGAATTTTTGCGTACTTATTGACTTTAATATTCCCGAATACTTAAAAGGTGATATTCGTTACATCACTAGTACATACGCTACAAACTATAGGAAAAACAAGTACGAGTGTTATATTTGGCCGTGCCGAATCTTACATACCCTTCACAACGTGTAGTCATGCAATAACAGTAGTTTGTATCACCATTCATCCCATATAAAATACGTACTTACATACATATAAAAAACATACATATATAAAAGCATGCCATTGTAAAATTATAAATTTACGTATGTATGTTAAAAAACAAAATAAAAAAAATTATAAAAAAAAATGTAAAAAAAATTTAAAAAAAAAATAATTGAAATATATATAAAAAATATAAAAAAAAAAAATTAAAAAAAAAATAAAAAAATTATAAAAAAATTATATAAATATAAATAATATATTGAATAAAAAATAAAAAAAAAATTAAAAAAAAAATTATAAAAAAATAAAAAAATTTTTTTTTGGCTCAGCTGGGGTTCCATCCCACGTTTTCTCTAACCAGTATACACGTTTGTATGTATGTATGTTGTTGTTGTAATGTTGTTTTTGTGAAAAAAAATCGAGGTGGTCGTGGGTTTTTGCTCATATCTCAGTTGTTTATATACCGTTTCTGATTTTCAATACCGATCTACTCCCAAATATTTCTGATATTTTAATACCTCACCTGGGTCTAACCGATGTCGGGGGGCTTCAAAAGGTTGATTTCAACATACACATGGACAGACGGTCAGACGGTCGGACGGACAGACGGCCAGGGCTTAATCGACTTCCCTATTCATAGGCTTTCAGAAAATATATACTTTATGGGATCGGAAATGAAAATTGTAGAAATTTCACACGGAATGACAAACCTATATATACCCTTTTTCACTGTGTGAAGGGTATAAAAAGATAAATTAAAAAAAAAAAATAAAATAAAAAATTTAAGAAAAAATTAAAAAAAAAAAAAAAATAGTATATGAAATAAAAAATAAAAAAAATTTTTTTGGATCAGTCGAATCGAATCCCAGATGCCACGTTTGCTCTAACCAGTATACTACGTTTGTATGTATTTATGTTATTGTTGTACTTATGTTGTTGTTGTGAAAAAAAACGAGGTGGTCCTGTTTTTTTGCTCATATCTCAGTTGTTTATGTACCGATGTTTCTAATTTTCAATACCGATCTACTCCCGAATATTTCGGATACTTTAATACCTCAACCGTGTCCAGGCGATAGCGGGGGGCTTTGAAAAGTTGATTTCAACATACACACGGACAGACTGCCAGAGCTTAATCGACTCCTCTATTCATAAGCTTTAAGAAAATATACACTTTATGGGGTCGAAAATGAAAATTGTAGAAATTTCACACGGAATGACAAACTTATATAACAGAAGTAAAAAATGCTCATAAAAAGTTTGATTAAAACTCTGTAGATTAATGCATTATCTCAAAAACAATTTTAAAAATCCTGCCTTACTTTAATGCTTCCATGAAAGGGAATAAAATAAGAACATTTTAAACATACCAAAGATCATAACAGTTTTATTATTTAATAGCATCTTTGCATCTTTGAAAGTGCAATAGAGTAGCACTTTAGGAAGCTTAATACTAAAGAAACAGTGTATTGCTTCCACCAGCTTTATTGCTTCTAAAAACCAATTTTTTTTGCTGGGTTGTTTGATTAAGTAGATTACTTCACACAATCACGCGTAATTATGTCAGCCAATTTACTAAACCCTTTCGAGGAATAACTAAGTTGCAAAACCGTTGGTTTAGGAAGATTAACGTGCTTTATGTAATTTTTGCAGTCCTGTTTAAAAAACATATCTTCAGTAAACTTTTAGGCCACTTTGAAGAAGTAACAACCAAGGATTTCACAACTTTATAGAGCTCACCAACAATGATTTTTTGTCATGGTAGCTATGTGTGGATATTATTTTTTTATCATTGCTTATGACTATTGATCCTCATCGTGGAATTGAATATTTTGATAAGCACATTGATAAAAGTTATGGCGCAAAAAAAGTCATAAGCTTAGATTTTTATACAAAAACTTACATAATTTTAATCATAATCATCAAGTTGCGGTGTATAATAGCGAAACAACTCTTTTATATGCTTTTCAATACTACGCTGTACAAGAGCAATTGCTTTTTTACTGAAAACTTTACGATGTCTTTCCGAATGCATATTATTAGACCTAAAATATAATAAGCGCATGATAACTATTTGAAAGTACGATTTTCAAAATAAATTTACACAATTAACTTACACATGATAAAATAGTTAGAGCCAAGCCTAAACAAAAGTGGTAAGCGAGTTTTAGCAGTTCAAAATTCTCGTGTCGAAGCGATTTTGTGTAAAAAAATTTAAATACTGCGGCAGCAACGCTTTTTAATTTTAAAATACGTTTTTGGCAGCGACATTAGGTATTGTAGTTTTTTGCATTAAAATGTTATTAACACTGCAACACTGCTTGCTTTCTCTTTGATGTCCATCTTAAATCTGCTTGCTTTGACTATCTGACATTCAATTGACTAATTATCTTAATCCCTTCATTCCACTATGGGGCCAATGACGGGTTTTTAAGGCAAAAAGTAAATTTTTCAAGTCAACCATTTAAAAAAACTAATAACGGAATTTTATATTTAACGCTCTGAAATACTCAAATACTAAAAACAAAAGTCAGGTGGCAACTCGTAAGGACATGCCCAGCTATCAAAGTTATCATATTTTGTTTTGCTACATTTTGTGACATTCTATCATAAACAAATAAGAAACGAATTTCGGCCGTCAAACAAAAACTTTAAAGGTCATAAAATTTTTGTAAAATGGAAAACACTTGTAAAGGTATGTAAATTAAAATCATATTAAAATTGTTTTAAAAAAGTCAGGGGCCAAATTATGGCATTCGATCACGATCGAAATTTTACTCGAACAATCGACCCGGGTGAGGTATTAAAATATCAGAAATATTCGGGAGTAGATCGGTCAGATCGGATCAGAAACATCGGTACATAAACAACTGAGATATGAGCAAAAACCCACGACCACCTCGATTTTTTTTCACAAAAACAACATTACAACAACAACATATATACATACAAACGTGTATACTGGGGCCGAATTACGGCATTCGAACGTGATCGAAATTGTAAAATTCTTATTAGAATCTCTATACCTAAAGCACAGCGAACTCGATCGTTCGAGTAAAATTTCGATCGTGATCGAATGCCGTAATTCGGCCTCTGGTTAGAGAAAACGTGGCATCGAATCCCAGCTGAGCCAAAAAAAAATGTTTTATTTTTTTTTTAATTTTTTTCTTTTTTTATTTTTTATTTAATATATTATTTATATTTTTATTATTACTTTTTTATTTTTTTTTTAATTTTTTTTTAAATTTTTTTTGTCTTATATTTATTATACATACATATGTATTATAATTATTTTCTTTTTTTATTTTTTTAACATAGTACATACGTAAATTTATAATTTGGCAATGGGATGTTTTTATATATGTATGTACGTATTTCATATGGGATGAATGGTGATACAAACTACCGTTGTGAAAGGTATATAAGATTCAGCACGGCCGAATATAGCGCTCTTACTTGTTTGTGAAGTTTTTGTTGTCGTTCATATGTTCTCTGGAGTAGAACTTTGTTTATCTAAGTGTATCCGTGAAAAAATGTATGTGTGTGGAAAGGTAATGATGTGTACTATATTTTTTTAGAAAAACGATCTGCTTCAATCCGCCGTATTTTATAAAAAAAATACATTTTCAGATAGCATAAAGCTTAAAAATTCGGATATTTTCAACTTTTAGTTAGAAAATTATAAAAAAACCCATTAATGTTATCAACTGGACTAACCCGAAATTTAACATACAATCAGTGAAAAAGCAATATTTTGTAATTATTACAATAATACAATTTTCTTTTTTAGACTGTTTAAATGTTGATGATACAATCCAAACACCCTGTATGTTGTGAACACTCACACAGTTGTTCACAGCAAGAAATTTATTAGTTTTTTGAAGAAATTTTCTGAAATGTATTAATTTGAATTATTTGTGATTTAAATAATGTTACTAAATTTCATGATCCAGTTATTACCGCGTATACATTTCCTGCCACACGAGGTGGGTGTGGCAGTAGGCGGATTGACTTCAAAAATTTACTAACGTCTTTGGTGAGCATTTGTAGTAATCCAATTGAAAGTCAAGAACTTATTATTTTCCAGTGATCTTCAACCGCAGTAGCACTTTAATCTATCTTCCGAAAATGGGCGTGGCACTGCAGAATTGACTTAAATTTTTTACTTAAGACTTATAAATTCATTATTATTGTACGTACGAAATTTGAAAGGTCTATCTGTTTTCTGTGATTTATTGCCTCAAAAACCTGTCCCTGGCCCCAAAGTGGCATACGTAAATAGGGTTGCCATATGTTAACTAATTAATTTTTGTTAAACGTATAAAGGGCAATATACTACAACTAGTTTTTAAAAGCAACTTTAAACAAATTCTTTCTAAACAACACAAAAATTAATTTGCTCTTGACACCTTAATTGTTTTTAATTTCTAAATCTACTATTATTTATTTTATGCAGAGTTGATATGAATGATTTCCTAATTTTCAAATTCCATAAAATATAAATATGGCAACAACGGTCATACATAACATGACAAGAATACAAGAGAACGAAAGACAAAAAAAGATAAATGTCAAATTTGTCTCTTCAATTTGCATACTCAGTACCACACACTCTTTACCAATAAACTCATGACGCAGGGGACATGGTCCTTCATATAAACTGGCTCTTAGCACAATACTCTAAGCTTTAGCTGTTGCGAAACTAAACAGAATGATAAAAGAGTTACCAGATCTGAACACTATATGACACTAAAGTGTCTGCCGGAAAATATAAGCCTTAAACTACTCCCGCTATTAAAGACTAAAATTTTATTTAAATTTCTTGAAAATTATCAACTAAGGACAAATAGTCGTCCGTATATTATTGTGTTCTATGTGACATATAAAACCTATACATATAGAACACAATAGTTTACGAACGATGAAATGTTAATATAGTTGCCAGATGTAAAAACCATGTGGCAGTACATTCATGTCGGCTAATATCAACCTTCAAAATAGTCCTGTTACTATAGACTAAAATATTAATACAATTTTTTGAAACTTTTCTTTGACGTGAAAATTTAAAGAAAAAATACAATATAAAATATTTATTACTGACTGTAGTTTATTTATTTTTAATTCTTCTTCACGAAGAATTTTATTTCAACACCAGCCGAGTAAACTGCAGCGACGGTTTCATCATCAGCACTCTTTGATCAAAATGTTTAGTGTTGGATATAAATATCATCTATTAAACTCACAAGTTTTAGTGAAATATAAAACTTAAATCAAACATCGCGTTTCTATTAGTTTTTACTGTTATAGTGAGTGAGAACGAAATTAACCACAAATCAAGCCTTTTAATTTTTTTTGTTATTCTTCACCTTTTTATTATTACAGTGCAACCTCGCTTAACGCAACTAATAGAAATTTTGGCCGTTGCGAAAACTGAGGTTGTTGCGATAACCGAGTCTAAATTTTTTAGAGCGCAAATTCTCTTTTATGGTTTAATATGGCTTCAAATCCTTTTTAATTTTTGGATATTCACAAGCTCTTATTGCCTGGTCCAAATTCAGCATTCCCAACGAATTTTTTTAATGCAGTTTAATTTTTTTTTAAATTTTATTTTATATTAATTAATTTTATTTTTAATTTTATTGTTGATTTGTGCTCTTTATATTCATCGCAAATCACTTTTACAGATATGCCCCTTTCAAGCTTATTACGAATATCACTTTTTTGTTTAATTGAAAGTTTTAAAATTTTGTAATCACCGGCATTTTATTCAACGTAAATAGAACAATCTTTCACGAAAAGAAATTCTTTCAACTGAGTACATATCTACAAAAAAAAAGTGCAACGCGCATATTTCAGTATTCTTGGAATAGCGGTAAATCTAAATAAAAAATATGTAAATAAAAATGACAATTGATCATTTTGGGAGAAAAGTTGCGATAACTGAGGTTTTTTTTAAGTTGCGTCAACTGAGTCAACAATGCAAACAATTTACGAGTTGCAATAATCGAGGAGTTGCACTTGTCGAGGGTTGCGATAGGCGAGGTGGCACTGTATTTTTAATTATATATTTATAATTTTTTATTGTTTATTTTTTGTTATAATTTGTTTTTGCTTTTAACCATAAATCTGATGGTAATAAAAGCGTTGTTGTTGTCACAACACAAAATTAATCTAATTAATTTTTTAACAATAAAACAATATTATGATATTTATCTCTTTGAAATCAGTATTAAAATCTTAGATTTCAGATTTCTGTGTTAAGTTTCATTGGAATTTTGTTTTTAATGAAATTTCTAAAAAAAAGATTTAACAAACAACAACAAGATTCTGTTTGAAGTCAATTGTAAATTGCAAGTTACATCCTTGAAACAGATCATCAATCTTTTATCAAATTTTTTTTTTCTTAATTTAATTTATTGCTTTCGTCTTTACAACAACACATAACATCAGTAGCAACATTTACTTCAAATGATGACGTTTTTAGTTTCTTATGTTTTTGTTCTTCTTTATTTTTCGTTACTGGTGTAGAGTCTTGTGCTTTGCCTTTTTTGTGCTTATTTTTCTGTCATGCGAATTTTTTGGTTTTATTGCTCTTTCAGCTCCCACAACACCCACTCTCTTAATGAAACAGGAATAAAAGTTAAAAAAAAAAGAATGGTGAAAAAGAATAAAGTGAGATAAAGAAGCAAAGCGGGAATTCTTAATGTAATAAATTTTTTATTTTCAAAACACCGCCGATAAATTTTCTTCTTATGAGAAAAAAAAAGAATTTTTAATAAAGTAGGTAATTGTTTAGAGAAAATATTTATGCTTTTTTTTAAAGAAAATAACTTAATACATATGGTGTGTAAAAAGGTTGGGAAGGTCTGAAACTGAAGGTTTCACGGGCAAAAAAAAAAAAATAAAAAATAAAAAGAAACAAGGAAAAACATGAAATTTCTAAAATGCAGTCAGTAAGTCAAACACTGCAAGAGCCAAACACTTTAGAACAAAAAGAAGTACAAACAACTGTAGAATAAAGTAAAGAGAAACAACGAAGTACCTACTAAAAGGTTCTTTTCAGCGTTGTCAACTTTAAAATTTCAAAAAGCACCTAAACCCCTAAAAAAGCGCGTAATTTTCATAAAAAATCCCTGAGTTTAAAATGTGTACAAATTTAACTTTACATTTGCTAATATAATCATTACTTAAAAAAATTAAAGCTTTTAGATGCCAGTTGCCCCCTAAAATAAATTATTTTACAAATGGCAACAAGACTGGAGTTTTGATTGATATCGATAATCGAAATACAAGTCTGAAGATATTCTGTTCTTTATATTATTAGGCCAAAATATCCAAATGTACTATCAACGCAAATATTAACCTCATCAGGGTGTCAATTTGTGCTCTAAAAAATTTTAAAATGAAAATTATTTGCATATTAATTTCTCTTTTTTTATTTTCACCAAGGTTTGATCAACTTGAAACTTAACTTACAAAATAAATTCTCGTAACAATTTCATTTTATAAGAGGTAGGTGGTTTATGTCTCATAAACAATACAGGATATCAACAAACCAGTATCGGAAATAAGTTTCAATTAATAATAAACAAGCAAAACACTCAAATAACAGAAACATTGTATACTATCAATCCTTATAATCTTCTTAATTATTAGTTTTAGTATCATAAGCTGAAAGTATTATCAACATAATATCATTTTACAATGAGTAAATATTTTTTAGCTTTGTTGAGACACAAAATACGTAAGGGTAATTAAAGATATTTACCCTTACAAAAATTGTTTTCATTTAAAAAAATTATTTTCAAATTTAGTATTTGGTGTCACCGAAATAAAAATAAAAGCACTAAAAACTTAAAAAAAAATCACCAAGCACTAACTCGCAATTTTTTCGCTTCCAAAATGTTAAAAATCACCAAAAACGGTGATAAAATCACCGAGTTGACAACGCTGGTTCTTTTATCTCGCCTCTACAATTAATTGACCAAGTCTTTAAGCGTTGTTTTTGTTGCTTCACTTAACAACAACTTACATGGTATAGTCTGTTTAGTTGTTGTAGTTTTCACTTTATTTTAAGCTTTTTTTTCGCTTATTTTAGTACTGTTTCTACCAAATCATTTAGCTTTTTATTTGTGGATTTTTTCTCCCAATTTATTTTGTTTTATTTTTTGGCTGTTTTTTTTTTCATTTTAGTGATTTTGTTATAGTACAACTGTTTTTAGTTGTTGCTGTTGCTTGCAGCCAAACCACAACAACATACGTATGTACCTATACAAATATTGATAGCCAGCAGCAGCAGCAAACAGATTATTGCATCCAATGACCTCGAACTTGTGCCGGTTATTCATTTTTAGTTCGTGCTGCACACAAAAATCTACTAAAACTTATAAAAAGACGAAGAGAGGAAAAACAACCAGCCACATCACATCAACAACAAAAACAAGTAACAGTGCTATATTCGGCCGTGCCGAATCTTATATACCCTTCACAACGTGTAGTCATGCTATAACAATTGTTTGTATTACCATGTATGTTATGTTATGTTATATGTATATACTGGTTAGAATATATGTGGCATCGAATCCCAGCTGAGCCAAAAAAAAATTTATTTTATTTTATTGAATATATTATTTATATTTTATTATTTTTTTTTATATTTTTTTTAAATTTTTTTAAAAAATTTTTTTTAGAAAAATTGTTAAAAAATTTTTTTAAATTTTTTTTAAAATTTTTTAAAAATTTTTTTTTGTAGTTTTTTTTATTATTTTTTTCTTATTTTTAATATTTTTTTTTTTTGTAATTTTTTTTGTTTGGTATGTTTTTTACATGTATGTATGTATGTATGTATGTTGTTGTTGTAATTGAGAAAAAAAACGAGGTGGTCGTGGTTTTTTGCTCATATCTCAGAAAGTTATGGGGCGATTGTGCTGAATTTCAATAGCGATTCATTCCTGGATATTTCCAAGAGATTGATACCATGTACAGATCTGAGGAACATATAGTTGCTTCTAAAAGTTGATTTCAACCAACACACGGGCAGACGGACAGACGGTCAGGGCTTAATCGACTCCTCTATTCATAAGCTTTCAGAAAATATATACTTTATGGGGTCGGAAATGAAAATTGTAGAAATTACAAACGGAATGACAAAGCTATATATACCCTTGTGCACCACAGGTGAAGGGTATAAAAAATAAATAAAAAAAAATGAAAAAAAATAATAATAATAAAATATAAATATGTAATATATAAAATAAAAAAACAATAAAAAAATTTAAAAAAAATATAAGAAAAATAAAAAAAAAACTTAACTTAACTTAAAAACTTAGTATACAAACGTGTATACTGGTTAGGGAAAACGTGGCATCGAATCCCAGCTGAGCCAAAAAAAATTTTTTTTTTATTTTTATTTTATTTTTTATTTAATATATTATTTATATTTTTATTATTATTTTTTTAATTTTTTTTTTGTTTTATATATATTATATATATTTTAATTATTTTTTTTAAATATTTTTTTTATTTTTTTTTTAACGTACATACGTAAATTTATAATTTTACAAAGGGATGTTTTTATATGTATGTACGTATTTCATATAGGATGAATGGTGATACAAACTACTGTTATTGCATGACTACACGTTGTGAAGGGTATATAAGATTCGGCATGGCTGAATATAGCTTTCTTACTTGTTCTTTTATAACATATTTTTGCAAAACCTCATTTTTTTGCGACTTTGGGAACCGTTTTTACTTTAGCCGTATCTTGCAACCATACATGTTTGGGTGATTCACAAGGTTTCTTATCATGTCATATTGTCCTAAAATTTTACAATGGTTTAAAAATGTTGTTGTTGCTATTCAAACAAAAAGTGTCTTATAAAAATAGAACCAAGTCGAATTTATTTATCAGGTGGTGTTGACAACGCAGCTGATCTACTTTTTTATTTGCAAAAATGATGACTGCATTGTCAAATATTTTTTATGTTTACATAGATTACTCCTTCCCGCGCAAAAAAACACAAACAAAAACCATGTAGTTTTTGAAACATTGATGTCGAAAGCAACAATAAAAAACCATGTTGTTTCTTTAATGTTGTATTTGTTGTGGAATTACCACCACCTGATAAATAAATTCGCCTTGAATAGAACTTAGTACGCTATGTTTATTGTGCTGTCGTTTTTAATAAGCAGAGACCTGTGCTAAACGGTTAAGTTGGCTAAGCCAAGCCGCAACAGTTTTTGTAAGCTGTCGCCGTTCATTGTATAATTTTATCGGGCCGACATCCAAATTTGAGCGCAGTTGCTAATTTTTGATAACAAATCACTGGTGGCGTCAAACAAGATCGGCTAAGGACTCTGCTGTTTTTGTTTATCAAAAAAAATTTAATTTATTTGTAATTTATTTACTTTACTTCGCACAAATTGGCTATTATTTTGTTTTTTTTACTTGTTTTTGGCATTATGAAAAAAATATTTATTTTTATAATTGTTTTACATCAGCTGATTTAAATTCAAAATATCACACTTAATTATGAGGGGTTGTTCACAATAGTCTTAATTTTTCATGCTATTATTATAGGACATATGACTTTATGACACTACTGTGAATCCCCCAATTGTGTCTACATGAATGTTTTTTTAATAGTGTGAACATCAAGTAAATATAAACAGTTTTACTTTTTATAATTTCATTAACCCATTTAGTTTAACCAATAAATAATTTTAAAACTTTATTTAAACGACTAATAAATATTGAGAAAAATGTTAAAAAACTTAAGGATTTATTGTAAGAATAAACTAACGAAAATTTATAAATAAATCGAAGTTGCAGAAAGAAAGTAATACATATTTTAGTACAAAGAGATTATTTCGTAGCAATTACTCTTAATAACAAAATAATAAACATTAAATAAATGTTTTCGATCGTTTTTATTTATATCAAAAGTTGTTTTTTATATTAAGCTTGGACCACATTTTTTATAAAAATAATTTTATTTTCCCATATTTCGCTACCGCATTGGGTACATAGCTGCCAGATAAAATAGGGGCAAAATCGTCTAATTTTGGGAAAAAATCGTCAAATAGTTTACTCAAATCGTCATAAAAACGTCAAAATAAAAAAACGCATTTTTCAAAACAAAACAGTTTTTATTTAATGCACAACATAACAAACTTTTTAAATCCAGAGAGATCAATGGTTTCATTAGACCCTTTTAAGTTAAGAACATAACAATAAATATAATACAATTTAGAATTTATTTCGAAAAATAAATATTAATATGTAAATAAATACAAAAAATAATAAATAATGAATTGGCTGCATCTAATTCAGACTAATTGACAAATAATTATAATCATTTCTTTCTAAAGTTTCTACCGATTAAGGTAGCTTTAGGCAAGCGTAATACGAGCACAACGCCAAAATAAACTACATCGTTCCGCTTTTTAGCCCATAAATTTATTTCTGGATTTGCAAACCAGTCTTCCTTAATTTTCTTCTTCTTGTTGGTTACCTGTGAAAAACACCATTAAAATTTCATTTTAGCTACTACAAAGTTTTGTATAAAAAATGGATAAAATTTCTACTTACAGAGGAAGAGCTGCTAGAATTTTCATCATCTTGGTTTTCTATTGAAAATATAATGTTTGATTTTTAAGGTTTTAATGTATAATTAAAAAGAACTTACCATTTTTTTTGAAGTATTTAAGCACATTAATTTGTCACTTGAATAATTTAAATAAACTTACTTAAAAAACTAAAATTGTTTTAAACGCATTTCCAAATTTATATTTGTTATGTGTGGCATATACTATGTTAATGTATGGAGTTTTACATGTATTTTGTTTTTGTTACAATAACAAAATACATGCAAAATTGCAACGCTTGACGCTCAACGCTCTTGTTTAGGTATGGGCCTAACTGGTGGCTAGAGCAGGACAAAAATAGAGATAAAATGAAAGATAATAACAAACAAAAGTAAAAGGATTGCTGTTTGGTTAAAATTTCAATCTAACTCGTTGTAGTAAAAATATATATGAAAAAAGGAAAAACTCAAGTAGTTACCGAATTCAATTAACTTAAGTCCCGGGAGTTAAATAGATGATATTTACAACCAACATGTAACCACCGATCAGAGAGTGCTGATGATGAAATCGTAGCTGGTTTCGAAAATGCATTCCACTCGGCTAGTGTCGGTAAAAATATAATTTTTCAGATTTATTCTTTCATTTATCACAATTAAAAAAATTCTTTGTAAAAATAAAGAATATTAAAATATGAACTCGAGCCTGATTAAAAATTAAACAAGTAACAGTGCTATATTCGGCCGTGCCGAATCTTATATACCCTTCACAACGTGTAGTCATGCAATAACAATTGTTTGTATCACCATTCATCCCATATAAAATACGTGCATACGTACACGTTAGAATAAATGTGGCATCGAATCCCAGCTGAGCCAAAAAAAATTTTGTTTTATTTTATTTAATATATTATTTATATTTTATTATTTTTTTTATATTTTTTTTAAATTTTTAAAAAAAAATTTTTTTAGAAAAATTTTTAAAAAATTTTTTTAAAATTTTTTTTTTAATTTTTTTTTTGTAGTTTTTTTTTATTATTTTTTTCTTATTTTTAATATTTTTTTTTTGTAATTTTTTTTGTTTGGTATGTTTTTTGCATGTATGTATGTATGTATGTTGTTGTTGTAATTGTGAAAAAAAACGAGGTGGTCGTGGTTTTTCGCTCATATCTCAGAAAGTTATGGGGCGATTGTGCTGAATTTCAATAGCGATTCATTCCTGGATATTTCCAAGAGATTGATACCATATACAGATCTGAGGAACATATAGTTGCTTCTAAAAGTTGATTTCAACCAACACACGGACAGACGGGCAGACGGACAGACGGTCAGGGCTTAATCGACTCCTCTATTCATAAGCTTTCAGAAAATATATACTTTATGGGGTCGGAAATGAAAATTGTAGAAATTACAAACGGAATGACAAAGCTATATATACCCTTGTGCACCACAGGTGAAGGGTATAAAAAAAAAAATTTAAATATTAGTTGTAAATGATGTTTATGTTGGTGATAGTTGTTTCGTGAAGAAGGTAAGTATATGTGGCTGGTGTGTGCTTCTTAGATTGGATAATACTGGACATTCATTAAGAACATGTTTTATAGTTAAGGCCCTATTGCTTGTTGGTTTTTCTTTTCGTTAGGTGTTCTGTGTGAAAAATGTGTGGCCAAGTCTTAGTCTGGAGAAAACTCTTATTTTTTGTCCTTTTTATATTATTGTTGGATAGGAGGGGTTGGTGTTGTTCGGATTAATGATGAAATAGCGATAATGCTTCTTCTTGAATTTGTCTCTTCTGTATTTTGTTATATGCCGATGGAGATTTAGTTTTCAAAAATTGGATCATAGGAGGCATGTTTTTTTGCGGTTTAATTTTTCGTTTCCGAAAACGCCTATGTGACTATGGACCCAGTGTATTATAGTTTTATATTTGTTTTCAATGAGAGAATCTCCAATCTCTCCAATCTAAATAAGAGTACTACAATTGTTATTGAAAGGACTGGAAGTAGCTTTCAGCTCTGATAGACTATCAGAAATGATGATCGTTTTCTTTTTCGAGGAGATTGCTGACTTGACGGCTCTGTATAATGCACAAAATTCTGTTCTGAAGACAAAGCTGTAATTGTGGGGTGTACGTAAAATCAGACTTGCCGTTATTATCTACCTCTGCGTATGCTGTTGTGTTGTACCAAAGAATATAAATTATATAGAATGCGCATTACGTACAAACAAAATTTCTTATGGCGGGTTCTAATATTGGAACCCGCTCTCTTCATTACGAATGGCTCTCATATAGTTTCACTCACAAAATTTTGTAAATGTAATTTGTTGTTGGTTTCTTTATTCATATTTATTTACAAGGAAGCAAAGAAACAAAATAAATACGAACACGTGTTTGTCTGTTGCTTATGCGTGTATGTATGTATGTATGTATGTATGTATGGATGTGTTAATGTTCTTTAAATAAAGATATACATTTATAAAAAAGGTCAAATAAATTCAAACAAATGTATACAAAAATTATTTTGAAAACAAATATGCTCGACTGTGTTACAGTAGCAAAAGCATATATACCTATATTGTTGTTGCATCAATTGTGATCGAATTTTATTTGCCCTTCTTAACGAAAATTTTAGTGTACGTGTACATTAGTGTACGTGTACATTAGTGTACGTGTATATTAGTGTACGTGTACATTAGTGTACGTGTACATAGCATAAGTCGTCAATTTGTCAACACTTAATTTTAGCACGTAAAATCGTCAAAATGACGATAAATCGTCAAATCTGGCAGCTATGATTGGGTAGCATCTTCAGGGAAAGTATAAACAATTAAGAACAATTAACAATATGAAAATTATTTATAAACAAATTAAAAAAAAAAAAACGCTGGACATGAGTCTGATCAAAAAAACAGAAATACTACAACTGCACAAATAACTGCGTTATCATTACACTGCACTAATTCTAATCATTTTCCGACTTTAAAACTACCACAATTTTAAATATAGAGAATAATTACAGACGTTAATATATTATTAGAAATGTTACAGATTTATAATTAATCCTTTGCGTAGATGTAGATCGAGTTACATTTTGAAATACCAGATTTTTTATAGTGCCTTATATTGCGCTAGTCAAGTCCTTTCAGATGATACCAATACTGACTCTCTTGGTTGTTTGTAAATTTTTGAAATTTTTTATATATCTAAAAAAAAATTCGCCTATAACTTTACCGATAAGAGCCTGATTTATCCAAAATTGTTCACGAATATCTCTTGAGGCATATTATTTCTACAAATAGTAACAAAGGTACCTATAAATTATTCTATGGCTAAAAAATTTTAATTTTTTTGGTAAAAATATGGGGGAAAAACAGAGGCAGTCATGATTATTTCCTCATATCTCAGAAATTTATTGGGCGATTTTGCTGAATTTCAATAGCGATTTAATCCCAGATATTTTTCTAATGCTGACTGATAAAATTGTAGAGCAAAAGTAGTCACTGCTAATTTATAAACTAGTTTTTTTTAAACACTATATTTCTTCAAAAAATAAAACCGTCATAAAATAATCAAACATTGTGATCATGAACTTGTAAACTTACCTACAAAGATGATTTTTACAATTAACAGCACAACAGCTAATTTTGTAACGTTGTTTCCAAATACATGGTTTGATGTCATCGTTTTCATCATTATGAACTTTTACATTTATATGTACATACATACAGAGTACGAAAACAAACAAAAGGAAACAAAACCCTGGATAACGGTACATGCATTTTGTTTTGTATTGTTTTGTACTATGAGTGCAAACAAAACCAGAATCGAAAAGTACTCAGCTTCAATATGTAACATGCAAAACAATACAGTACAATACTTTCTGCAAACGTTTCAAAACGATATGAAGTCACTTACTATAGTTTGCGAATTGGTAATGGTGCATTGTTATTATGATTGTTATAATCTTTTTGTTCTGCAAACGTTTGCAAACGTTTTATTCTTGTTTCGTACTCAAATGAAACATACCGTTAAAGCAAAGCCTAAGTACAAAACCCGAATTGTTTTGTTTATGCTCTTTTGCACTGAAAAGTTTGTGGTTTTGTTTTGCTCGCAAACAAAACGATTCATGAAAATTGAAAAGTTTCTGACTTAGATAATTTGTACTGTGTTTCGTTTCTTTTCGTTCACTGCATACATATATGTACATTTAGTCATATGAATGTATGTATTTTGATTTGTATGTACTACTGCCAACAATTTCTTTAGAATCTAAAAAGTTATACAATTTAAAATAGAGATGTAGTAGAGTATTAAACATTTTCGGCCATATAACCAATTTTTTAAATTATAAAAAGTGATAAACTAAAATAAATTTCCTTAATTATTAAACTTTCTAAAAACATTTTTTAATTAAATTAAATTGTAAACATTTGAAAATAATGAAAAATTACTTCAATATTAGCAGAGTTGATTGCATTTTCGAAACCAGCTACGATTTCATTATCAGCATTTTTTACTGCCAGCCAATGGATTGATATATCAATTTGATATACATACATAGAATGCATAACAAGAATTTTTTATATATCTGCAGTCAAAATAATAGCACCAACTTAAAAGTTTTAGAAAATCTATTAACATCTTGAAAATCATTTGAAAAAAACTTAAAAAACTAATCGGTCAAAATAATAGCACTTCATCTAAGTTTTCAAAAAAAATCAAAGAATTAGAAAACTTTTAATTATATTATTAATATTAAAGATCAATATATTCTGGATTTATTCCTAAATTTGTTCAAAACAATTTATATGTTATGTGAGACTTGGTAACCCTGCAACAAAAATCACTTTGACAATTCTCCAAAAATTAATTTATCATATTTCGTTATAAATCAAGAATATTGTGTTTTAATCTATTAAATATTGTGTTAAAAAATAATTATTATTATAATAACCGTGTGTGGAGGCCGTTTAAAAGCTTTAAGTGTAAAAAATTCCTGTTTAAAAATTTGAAGCAATTTGTAAACATGAAGTGAGCAGTGGGCAAATGCATACGAAACGATAGAAAGAAATCAAGTGAGAAATTGTGTTCAAAACCAATTTTGTGCGTGTTTTTAATATACATATCTTATCTTAGATGTGTCCTTTTACATTTTTCAAAAAAACAATGAGCAACAAAGAAAGCTTTGGATAACATTTTGCAAACGGAAGGACACCATAAAGATACTTAGGAAGAGACTTTACTCATTGCATTTTAAGCCGGACGATTTTGAAAGAAATTTCAAATTTGAAATGGGTAAGTTAGAAGTATATTGGTTTGCACAGTTCTTTATTTAATAATTGTGTACAGGATGTAGTAATAAAGCAATTTTAAAATTGAAACCGGGAGCAGTTCCGACTATAGATGCCACTGATATAGCTACTGAAACGGAAATAATACCATGTGAAGAGGAAGCGAAAAAAGTCAATTGTGACACAAATGAAGACAATTCGTAATTTTACATGAACAATTTAGAAGTTGAAATGTATGTACATATCGCACTAGATCCACAAAAGGGTATTATATTTTAAATTTTCATTTGAGGTCAAAAACTGTTTGAACGTACATTTGAAAGTCCGAATACATAACGGTAATCAAAAAAAAATAACAATAATATAAAAAAAATTTTTTTAACATAAAATTAGTTATGGGAAAAATTAAGAAATTGTCCCACTGTCATGTTTAAATGTCAGACTGTTTCGTGACGTCATTTAACCCACCTGCGCAGAACATTCAATTTTTGAGTTCGAATTGTCGTAATATTCGAGTTATTTTTTTTCGGATAACCGAAGTCAGACTCTGGTGGGCACAACTAAAACTGTGCTTGTATTGATGCTTATTAGTATTAGTGAGATGGCAGAAGTACCCACCAAACACAAAGGCAAGCGTTTGAAATATAATGGTGCATTATATTTCCTTATTTAATATTTTACGCATTTGAAGTAAAAATATTTTGCAAATTGTGTATTACTTAACTAAGGGAATAAGAAGAATATGCTACTAGCGAAGTATTCGTTCCTGTTTATATATTTTTTTAGCATAACATCATTTATTTGAAATGAAACACGTTTGTTTGCTGGGTAAATTCTTTTGAAATTCTCTGTCTCATCGACAACTAAATTAAAGAGGCTAAGAATACGTGTGAAATCTCTCGCGTTTTTTCTTTTTTTACGAGTTGTCGATATGTCTTAGGTGATTTTTTGCTACAATAATTTTTTTGCAAGAAATACCGTTATACATTTGTTTTCGCGTTTTGCTTCATTTGGAAGTTGCATCTGTTGTTTAGTTTTAAGTAAACTTTTAATTGTGTCACAAGTGTTTTAGGTGTGAAATAGAGCGTTTAATATTAAAAAAAAAATCAAATGGTTATACTCAGCTTTTTCATTATTAATCATTTTAATTATTATATGTATATGAAACAAAAACAATGTATTTCATTATCATAATTTAAACTAAAAATTATTATTTTTAGGAATTAATGTTAGTAAAAAACGCAAGCTTCAACCAAATGAAGAGGCTATACAAGAAAAAAAATGTATGCGATTCCTTGCCACAACAACCAGAAGCAATGGGGGAAGATTTAGCGGAAAATTGGCCTATAAATGATATTGGACAATGGGTTGGTCGCGTATTTGTAAGGGATGACAGTGCTAAAAGAGAAATGCTAAATAACTGCTGGATACCACCACCGAATTATAATTTTGCCGAAGATTCCGCTGACCCAAAGAGAAATTTTGTCACTATTGGATACAATTGTATACTCCTTGGCTTGCGTACTCCAAAAAATTGAAGGGATCAGTTTGTTTGTATTGCGTTCTTTTTCCTCCAAAAAACGTACAAGGGTATACAGGATCATTTATTATAAAAGCTTTTGTATTGCAAAAAACATGCTAGTAATCAATGGCATAAGCAAGCGGTAGAATCAGCCAAATCATTTTTGACAAATATTCCAGTAGACGCAATGATGGTTTCAGGTCATAAGAAACTGATTGAGGAGAACCGTAAAATTGTTACCTCCATCACAACATGTATTTTATTTTGCGAAACACATGACATGGCTTTGCGAGGAAAAAATCAATATAGCACTACTCCAGGTAGTAAGTTTCTTAATGAAGAAAATCTTATACTATAAATTTTTGTATTTATGTAGGTATTTTCCAAGATCTAATAAGTCTGAGAATCGATTGTGGCGACCAGATTTTGCAAAGGCATTTAAATAATTCGAACAAAAATGCAAAATACTTGTCATCACAAATCCATAATCAATTAATTACTATATGTGATTTAATAATAAAAGAAGACATCGTGCGTACAGCATATTAGCTGACGAAACAGCGGATATTTATATCGGGGAAAGAGCAACTATCTGTTGGAATACGCTTCTTTGACGAGGAAAAATGTTTAATTCGAGTAGAATTTCTTGGGTTTGTGGAATTAAATGCAATGAATGCAAAATGTATTGTCGAAGAAATTCAAAATTTTATATCGACATTGCAACTGGATGAATCTAAATGTGTTGAGCAGGGGTATGTTGGTTGTTGTATTATGGCTGGAAAAGAAGGAGGTGTACAAAATATTTTGAGGCAAAAATTTAAAAAAGCCCTTTTTTTCATTGCGCTAGCCACAAACTGAACCTCGTTGTAAACGATCTAAACCTTCTCCCAGAAATTAGAAACGCGATAGATATGTATTTAACTGTTTACGGGTTTACAATGAATTCATCTTCAATCTTTTCATTTACAGATACAATAAAAGATATTATCAATTTTTTTCGGGAATCACCTTTGAGAAGAAAGTGCATTCCAAGTTGGTCACACAAATATAAAAGTATCGCGCGTTTCAAAAAAAATTTTGTTGATATTGTGGAAACATTGGAAAGGTTAACAGGTGAAGGAAATCAGAACACGCAGAAACATGCCTTTCAGCTCCATTGCGCAGCTACTCAACCCGTTTTCGTTTTCAGTGTTTTTGTAATTGCACAGTATTCCCTTCTGTTGTAACCAACCGCAAATATTTTGCAGTCTAAAACTATGGATTTATTGCAATGTACCAAGCAAATAAAATTAATAATGGCCGTTCTACAGGAAAACCGAACTAATGCACAGGACATTGTGGACGGATTGCTTTTTTCTATTCAAGAAAACACAGCCAATTTAGGAATAGAGATGTCTGTTCCAAGGATAGTCTCTCGTCAAACGCACCGTTCAAATCCCCTATTTTCATCACCTGCTGAATACTGGAAGCGATCTATATACATTCCTAATATAGATTCTTTAATTTCATCACTGGACAGAAGATTTAATGAAGAGAATAGGCCAGCGTTTGCAATTCATTGTTTGCACCCGTCAAACATGCTTTCTTTGAAGCTGGAAGAGCTTAAAGATGCCACAAAAACGTTTGAGCATTTTTATGAATTGGATGATTTGGAAGGAGAAATTGAGCTTTGGTATAATTCTTGGCAACAAAAAAAAAATGGGTAAAGACGAATTAGCCGACTTAGAGCTGGCGAGTATTTTGAAAGACGCTGGATTATTTTATCCAAATATAAGGAAGGCGTTATTAATTTCATTGTCACAGCCGTGTACTACTGCAACTGTTGAGCGGTCATTTAGCACTTTAAGGCGAGTAAAAACATGGTTGTGCTCCACAATGACTGAAGCTCGTTTAAACGGTAAAATAATATGCAATTTATTTTTTATTAAAAAATAGGTATATATATATTGCAGGACTATGTATGCTAAGCGTCCACCAAAAATTTCTTAACCGAGAAGAAGGACGAATTTTTGGAAAAAATTGTAGAACAATTTTTAGAAGGTGAAAAGTGGGCGTTATAGTAGGTGGTCAAAGTTATTTCTGCTAATGAATACAACTTAGATATTTCAATATAGTCCTCTATTACATTTTGATCTATAACCTTTCCTAATGCATAGATTTAAACAGTTTTTGAAGAGAAATATTGTTTTGACTCGAGAAATATATATTCGAAGTTTCATGGCTCTACGTTAATGCGTTTGGACACAATTTCATTTTATTCGATGTTCGAAGGACACGGTTTTTTCGACCAACTCTTGTATTACGCGCTATAACTCTCTTCCGAATATTTGTATATACTTTATGGGGTCTAAAATAGATATTTCGATGTGTTACAAACGGAATGACAAAATGAATATACCCCCACCATTTTTTTGGTGGCGGGTATAAAAACGGATAGGAAATTTTTGAATGAATTTTTTAATTATTGGTTTGAAACCATTCGGTTTAGAGAATTAAAACGTATACGTAACGAGAAAATTTAGTTTTTTTAGATTTTTATTTCGTTAATTATATATATATATATATATATATATATATATATATACATATATGTATGTATATACAAAGCATTATAAAACGTAAATAATTTAGTGCCTGTAAGTTTGCTTATTTCCCATAAACTTTTTAATTTTTTGTTTTCCTTACGAATTATAATTTTATTATAAATAAATTTATTATTAAGTTCTTTTATATATGTATGTTAATAAATCAAGGGGCTGTATTTAGACTTTTTCTTTCTCTTTTTTCACAATACATTGACTTTTAAAGTTATTTACAAATACTATTCAGGGCTTAAGTGTAAATACAGAGCTGTTAAATAAGTAATTAAAAAAAAAAGAATTTTAGGCATAAACACCCTTATGTTTAGCTTTTTACTCTAAAAAAAAAATTAAAATTAATTAAAATTAAAATGTAGATTATTATACACATACAAAACGGTCATTACCGTACAGTTAAAATAACTGCATTAAAAATTATGTTACATTTTGTCAACAGAAAAACGTTCCTCTTTTTCTGTTACTTAAAAAGACAGCAAGGTGATGTCAATAGCAATGTTATGTAAATCACTAAAATCTATAATTAAGATTCACAGGTTGTATTAAGCAAATTTTTTTTAACAAACAAAGAAATTGGTAAGAAACTTATTTAAAATGTAAAAACGCTAACGCTGTAAACAAATAAAATGTGGCAAACACAGGTTATTTATTCTTCATAAACTAACCCCCACTAATAACTTACTTTGTTTGGTTAGATGGGGATGTTAAATAAAAGCAACGAAAAGTTCTCTTAACGTTTCAGTTTACTTTGGAGCGAAGCTGAGTGTAGTTCGCAAGTGGGTAAATTACTTAGTATCTGGTAACCAAAAAATAAAATAAAAAATTTGCATGAATACCAAATGTGAGCAAGTTAACCAAAAATTTTATGAAATTTTTTAATATAAAAAAAACATACATAAAACAAATACCTATACGGAAATTAATATAAAATGTTTGTGCAAACGTGTTATTTATATTTATTTTTGTTTCAAGCAATAACATGTAGTAATCTATAATGTTAATGAAAATACGTATTAGTTATTATTGAGTAATATTATTTTTGGAGTGAGAGTGAGCACAAAATAGTCTCAAAAATACCTCCAATATAACGACGACATGGTGTATGACCGTTATATTTTTAATTATTTATTTTTTTTAGAGAGAAAATATTGAGGTGTCAATGTCGGGAGCAACTTAGAAATATGGTTGATGTTTTTGTTGTATAATAATAAAATCTGTTAACAACACCACAAGCATGAAAAAGTTAACCTATAAACAAAGTAAATAAAATACCTATCTATCTATTTTTGTTGCGTATTAAAACGGTTTGTAACAAAATCTGTGAAACAAAGATATAAAAGCAAAAAAAAAATCTGCAAAAGAGTATACCTACCCAACAAATTATACATTTTAATTATTTTTTTTTCTTTTAATAATAGCACATACCAACCTAGGTTTGTATTAAGTGATGTGCAACCATATGAAGTGCATTAAATTAATGACAAAAAAAATAAATAAAAACAATATGAAATCAATAATTCTCTCAAAATAATTTATGTACCTAAAACAATGATTTGGTTTTTTTTTAATTGTGTGTGTTCTTATGTACATTTATACTTACATACATACATAAATACAATATTTGTGATTGTTATTAAAAAGGTCGGATGCTGTATTAATTTAAATAATAAAAAAAGTAAAATAAGCATTAAACCAGTAATGAAATAACAATTAGCTGTGGTGGTTTCTTTAAAATAAAAAATGGTAATAGATATGTAACTATTAAACTACTTATCCGAATTGCATGAAACAAGCTGGGACTCGAATCAGAGCGCCAAATCTTCTTAATTGTTGCATTTTGAGACACCCTACGGCAGCACAGAGTAGCTTCACAGGTCTTCAAAGTTTAAGTGAAATAAGTTTAATTTTTTTTTAACCATATTACTTTAGACTTGTGGAAAACCGCATCATCTTTTAAAAATAGTAAAAACAAACAAAATCCAATTAGTTTTCTTTAAAATTGCTAAGTAGATTGAAATCTTGCTGCGGAAATAAGTGTAAAGTTCTGTAAAAGGTAAAGTTTTTCTTATACTCTCTGCCCAAATATTGCAGACTATCGATAGCAACCTATACTAGTATGCGTTAGTATTAGTATTATTTTTGTTGTGTTAATGGGGACAATTTCACCATTTTAGGAATTAAAGAAAATATGTTAAAAACTTAAATTTTTAGTTTTTCCAACTTTTTGTTTCTTCCCAAATTTTTGTTACACATATTAAATACATACGTTAAAGGCAATTTCATTTAGTACTGAACACCAGGCAATATGAAATTTTAAAGAATTATTGTATGTATGTCTGATTAGTGATAAAAAACATAAGTATAAACGGGTTTCAAACAAGCAATTCGGATTAAATATAATTATATCTGTGGTTTTCATGGGCATGGTATGTCTTAAAATCAAATTTTTCAGGAGAGCCATAAAACCATTTTATATAAAACAACGGGTTAGGTGTTGAACTTTTTAAACTTTTATTTTACCATTCATACCAATAAAGATCTTAAAATTTTCTTATAAAAATTTCAGACAAATATCCTTTTAAAATTATATCATAGCGAATACGAATATAAACAAAGTGGTACGAAAACTAAAAGTGTGTGTTTTTCTAAAAATTAAATAATTTGCCATTAAGCACACGTAAGTCAACTTACTGCGTTAGTGCTGAACGCTTTTTGAATATATATAGAAGTTACGTTGTTATGCAATTAAAAAAATCGGAATGGGTCCGTCTTATTTCAGACATTTTTAGAACCAAGTAAAGGGCGTTTAAAACCAAAGAATATGGCATTATTAACTCAAAATCATAAAAAATGAACATACACGGTTGCTCGTGAAAACCACAGATATTACCTTTTCGAATTTTATTATAATAATCCTATTTGGATTTATTATAGAAAATTTTATAACAGATTTTTTTTTCCATTTGGAGGTTTTTTCTGAAAAATTTAGTTAAATACCTACTTGTGGCAACTTGTTTTATAATTTTTTGGGACATACCTAAATGCATACACAATTTTATTACGAATATTTGGTGAAGGCAGAAACAATGTTTCATATGTAGGTGTTGTTTTTGTATTTCTTGCATTCATAAACGGAATACTTTTTATACCCTTCACACAGTGAAAAAGGTTTGTCATTCCGTGTGAAATTTCTACAATTTTCATTTCCGACCCCATAAAGTATATATTTTCTGAAAGCTTATGAATAGGGGACCGTCTGTCCGTGTGTATGTTGAAATCAACTTTTTGAAGCCCCCCGACATCGCTTGGACTTGGGTGAGGTATTAAAATATCAGAAATATTCGGGAGTAGATCGGTATTGAAAATCAGAAACATCGGTACATAAACAACTGAGATATGAGCAAAAACCCACGACCACCTCGATACATACAAACGTGTATACTGGTTAGAGAAAACGTGGCATCAAATCCCAGCTGAGCCAAAAAAAAATTTTTTTTATTTTATATATTTTTTTTTTATTTTTTTTTTATTTTTTATTTAATATATTATTTATATTTTTATTTTTTTTTTTTAAATTTTTTTTTTAATTTTTTTTTCTTTCTTTTATCATACGTAAAGTTATAATTTTAAAATGGGTTGTTTTTATATATGTATGTTTTTTAGATGTTGTACGTATTTCATATGGGATGAATGGTGATACAAACTACTGTTATTGCATGACTACACGTTGTGAAGGGTATATAAGATTCGGCATGGCCGAATATAGCGCTCTTACTTGTTTTATGTAGGTTTTGTTTTTGTATTTATTGCATTCATAAACGGAATCCTTTTTTATTGTGAGTTGGTTTTTTTAAACTGCTAAGCGGTGCATAGACATCATACTTACAAACATTACACGTATACAGTCGGATTCGGGTAAGGGAAATTGATAATTGATGGGTTTATTTTTTTGGCTTATGCAAGATTTTAATTAATAAAAAACTTTGGATAAATTGAAACCATTTTGGTTAAATAGATTGTCTACTTTTTATATTGTTTTAAAACAAAATAAAAAAAAAGTGTTGCACTACAGTGCAACAAATTAGCTGTAGCATTGTATTTCGTCGTATATTAATGATACATTTTTTCTTCTAAGCATTGTTTGCTTTATTGAAGTTTGTAGCTTTAAAAACAAAAAAGCTGTAAAACTGATTTTCCCTTAAGCGATCTCATTTTCTTAAAAAAATAGTAAAAATATTTAATTTTAGTTAAGTAATTCCTTTAATTTAACGGCGGCAGCTTAACCGAATCCGACTGTATTACATACTTTTTTATACAGAGACTTTTTTTAAGTGGCGCCAAACAATTTTTGTGTTGTATTACTTGCAAGGGATGATTTTTTTATTGATGCTATTTGTTTTTTAGGTATTGTTGTTGTTAAAAGAGGCATTGGTACAGTGTGACACACAACTTTTTACCTAGAGCATATGTCAAGCTTATATATAAAGTAGCTTTTATACCGAGTTTCAATTTAAGACAAACACGGATTTTTACTTTACTGATTAAAAAAAAATTAGGAATATAATGAATTTTCTGTTTACATTTTCAGGTATATATGTATGATTATATTTTGCTAATACGCATTTCCTTTTAAGACTTTACCTCTTTACATAAATGCCTAATTATTTTATTAGACCTATAAAGTTGTTTTTCTTGCCCGCATCTTTAAATCAATTATAATTAAATTTGTGATCATAAAAATATTATATATGTACATACACATATGCATATAAAATATAATATTTATATACGATACAGCTACTTATATACATATAAGCAAAATCCAGTCTGCTAAGAACGCATTGTGTGTTGTTTAAGTTATTATGGCTGCTACTGTGCTTTATGTAATGTTACGATTTTTTTTCATACCACAAACAACAACAAATAAAAAGACGTAATATTTGAAACAAATTATTCGTTTTTGATTCTATTTTGCTTAGAATGAAATTTATTTAATTTGTGAGAGGAATGAAAAACGGCAAATTTTAAAAATAAAATTTGTATTGCAAACGAATTAAATAAAAAAAATATTTATTTAATTTGCGGAAAGAATGAAAAAACATAAAAATCCTAAATAGAATTTGTCTCGCAACTTTTATCTTGTTTAATTCAGAGCATAATTAAAAAAACGAGAGAAAAAAATGAAATTGCATTCGCAAACATAATTTTTTGCGTATTATGATATTAACACTTGATTTTTTAATATAGTCAATGAGCAAACTTACCTTCCAGGTATAAAAAAATAATAGTCAATATAGACCCTTTCAACCATATTGTAGGCTTGTTGAACGCATATTTGAAAAAATTTCTGTACAACATCTGTCAGATAAGCTATTAATAAATCTAACATATTGTTACGTTTATACCTTTTATAAACGTTGGCTTATTTCCTTTAAATAAACTTTGAGCTCTTTTATTGCAATTAAAAACAGTTAAAATTAGTTCTAAAATTAAAAGGACTTTATTTATTTAACTACACTCAGATTTTATATAATGTAAATAATTATAATTATATTTATAATTATTTATAAACTAATTATTATAATGTAAATAAAGCCATTTAAAAATAAATCTGTAACAATATTTTTTATGAATACGGCAGTAAATCTTATTATTTAATTTTTATTAGATTTTAAAACAATTTCAGAAAAAGCTTCTTTAAAATACTTACTACTTCCAAGCTTGAGAGAACCATATTATCCGAAATCCAAGAAATACAAGTCGAAATAAATACTACATAAATAGATAAAAAAAAATAAAATAATGTTATATTTTTAGCTTAAAAAATTAAACTTTGTTTTTTACTTTTGCTCTTCTTTCATATCATTTTTCTCATCTAAGCGTCTGTTAAGTATTTTGTTATATGAGTTAAACACCACGCGACAGCAAAAATAAGAAAAGTTAAAAAACTAAATTCCTGACTGCCTTCTGATTTTTCAATTGTAAAAGGTTTAGGCAAGCTCAAAAAATAATGATAAAAACTTCTGTCTTTTAATTTTTCGTTTGCGAAAGGGGACTACGCTTAGCATTAACGCCATATGTCAAGATAGCTGGTTGCAGCTCTTCTAGGGTTTTTACTAGACTTAACCCGGATTTACGTCATACAAACCATATATTTGAAAATTTTTTTTGTAAATTCCTTACAGCCAATAAACAACAACAGTTATACTGAAGATTTTTACCTTAATTTAAAAGATTTTTGAATGAAAATGAGATATAAAGATCTTTTTCCAAAAATTAGGATTTGTGAGATTTAATTGCTTAAAACCAGCCACACTCACAGGTAAATATATTTACCTTCATACATATGTATGTCAACTTGACGTTATCTCAATAAAAGAACACCGGTTTTTAGTAAAAATACCATTTACTTACGATGAATTCACAAACTTCGTTAGAAACAATTTTCTCCAGAGAAACTTTTTTTACTGAGATTTTTCTGCAGCACGATTTATTTTCGAAAATTTGTGCGGCAAATCAAAGCTACCATCTATATATATAAGTGAAACTCTGTCTGTGTGTGTGTGTGTTAGCTATAGCCTCCGGCAAGTTGTTGTACACATTCCAGAAAGTGTTTATGGGTGGTAAAAAGTGGGCGGTGCTACGCCCATAAAAAGAGGTTATCAGTTTTAGCTACTTGCACTTGACCGATTTTTCTGAAACTTTGAACACATACTGAACTCTCATAATTATATAATCTCGTGATTATAAAAGTGGGTATTGCCACGCCCATAAAGAATAAGTTATAATTTTAAGCTACTTGCACTAGATAGATTTTTCTAAAACTTTGCACACAAATTGAGCTGTCATGATTATATAATTTCGTGATTAGAAAAATGGGCAGTGTCACGCCTTCACAAATTTTTCTGAAACTTTGCACACATATTGAACTGTCATGACTATACAGTTTCGTGATTAGAAAAAATAGCAGTGCCACGCCCATAAAAAAAGTTATAATTTTTAGCTTCTTGCACTTGATATTCAATTAAAATTCAGAATGCATTTTTATTCATTAAGGGGCGTAGCACCGCGCCGGGCTTTGCAAATATGAAATACGTATAAAAATAAATCTACTTACCTCCAAACTTAACAACTATTTGCTTAAATTAGCGTGACCACTATTTTTGCTAAATAATTATTTAATGTTATGTGATTTTTGTTACCCAAATTATCGTCAAAACATATAACAATATACTGATATTGCAATTAGTATAAATTAAACAAATTTATATTAAGAGTTTTCCAAACAACCTTATTTCTCTTATTCAAAAAGAAAGACGTCGAATTTTGTCCCAACAATCAATATGTTCGAAACACATGGATGAATTTAGTTTTATTTATATTCATCTTAAGATGACTAATTTAGACATTATAAAACATTTTCCGAATTTGCAAATTGTTATTGTGGAAGCCTTTTGCACACAATTCAAACAATTACTAGAGCAGATTTAGAGCTAGTTTTTCTGACGTAATGCTAAAAATTTTAAATTGGTACTAATATTTAAAAAATCTAAAAACTTCACTTATTTATAGAATAAAGTACAGTTATAGAGTAAGTACAGACATAATTTTTTGCCTGATAGTTAAATCCATAAATATTAAATTTTTTTTTTTAATTTTTAACGACGTTTTTAAAACCGAATTTTTTATACCCACCACCAATTTTGTGTACATACATATAAAGCACAAAATTTATTATATTGTTATTAGCTGTAATCGCTATGGAATAATATCTTTATACTAAAATATGTATCATTTTCTTTGTATAAGTTCGATATGCTAGTAAAATGTTTTTGTAAATTTAGTCTTTCAATGGAAGTGGGCGTAAAAGTAGACGTGTCAATATAGTTTCTGCTAATAAATACAATTTAGATATTTCAATATAGTCCTTTATTATACTCTTCACACAATAGTGTAAAAGGGTATGTAAACATATATAGGTTTGTCATTTCGTGTGAAATTTCTACAATTTTCATTTTCGACCCCATAAAGTATAAACTTTCTGAAAGTTTATAAATAGGGAAGTCGTTTAAGCTCTGTCTGTCTGTCCTTCAGTTCGTAAGTATGTATGTTGAATCGCCTGAACCCGGATGAGGTATTGAAATATCAGAAATATTCGGGAGCAGATCAGTATTGAAAATCAGAAAAATCGGTATATAAACAATTGAGATATGAGGAAAAAACCACGAACACCTCGTTTTTATCACAACAACAATATACAACACATACATACAAATGTGGTGTACTGGTCAGAGTTAACGTGGCATCGAATCCCAGCTGAGGCAAAATTTTATTTTTTTTTATTACAATCATGGTGTAATTACATAAGGTGATAGCGTAAAGGAGAGCAATTTTTGTCTCTCTTTTTTTATGTATGGAGTTTGACAATTTCCGAAGTTGAAATAATTTTTTTTAAGTATGTATTTTGACATTCTCCAGAACACAAAAAAATAGTCAGCTGGGCTTGCTCCGCCACCTTGTATAAGTGTACCCTGATTACAATAATTATTTATTTTTATTTGACATATTTTCTTTATTTTTATGATATTTAATTATTCGAGCCTAAGGTCATTCAACAGTTTTATTTTTCTTAAAAATTTTTACAAAATAAAACAATATTTTTATTTTTCTTGTTAATATTTCACTGCCTTCATGTAGCATCTTGAGGAAATATAAATTATCAAAAAAATATATACATATGTATGTATATACATTCAAAATTTTATCGCTCTAAGTCAATGCGTTGAGACACAATTGCACTTTATTCGATGTTAGAAAGAAACTGTTTTTTTTTACCTGTTCTTGCTCTCTTCTTAATACACCGATATATATGTATATATATATATATATATATATATATATATATATGTATATATATATATACATATATGTATGTATAAGAAATATTCTAAAAAAATTTTAGAACCTTAACTTATTCGGTTCGAAATCTCTATCATGCCTTCAACAGATGGTCGGGCATATCTACATCGTCATCAAATAATACCAGGACCCAGAAAATATATACTTTATGGGGTCTGAAATGGATATTTCGATGTGTTACAAACGGAACGACAAAATGAATATACCCCCACCGTTTTTTTGGTGGTGGATATAAAAATAAAAAAAAAAAAACGATATTAAGTTGACTTGAAGCTAAGTTTATTGTGAACATTTTGCTGATATTTTCGTCAAAATAAGACTAAACATTCTCAAGTTGTTTTGAAATGTCTTGTCTTGGGTAAAATAGGTATTAGTCATGCCCATAAAAAAATGTGCGCTCTATAGAAAAAAACTGAAAACGGACTTTAATTTAGCGCGTAAAAATGTCTATAGTCTACATATTTTTGTTTAAAGGCGGGCAATTATTTTCTTTTCTTTGCAGGTCAGTGTTATCAAAGGTTTACTAGAGCGTTTATTAAATTTATTTTTTATGAAAATTTTCTGAATAAGGCAGTAAAACTGTAAAACTGTAAAAAACTGTAAGGCTAGGTCTTTTATCCTCCTGTACATTTTTTTTATTAAATGTTAGATACCTACGCCTTTATTAAATTAACTCTTACAGTATACGAAATGTAAAAATCAAAATGCACATGTGGTTCTGACGTCACTTAAATGTTTAGCACTTTGGTTACATATTTTAAAATAGTCGTAGTGGCTACATGCGTTAAGATTTTGATACTAAATGAAATGTATTTTAGTCCAAAAATACAAATAAAACACATATGACTGAAGCGGATACATGTATGCTTTATAATGACGTCAAAATTACTTCACATGAGTATGTTGTTTTTTACATTTCATGTACTACAGGCTTAGGTTACGACATGTAGATTTAAAATGGTTAAACCTACATACGTATTATGTTTAAAATTATCTCTTAAATATACAAAATTTTTTTTTCTTTCTAAATTTTTATTTTATTTTATTGACATACATACATACATATGTATATTACATAAAATAAACATTAAAAGCAAATTATGAATTAGCAGTAGAATATACGTTAATAAATCAATTTAAACGCAAACTCTTTGGCTCGCAAAGATGTTTTGCTTGTTTGTTGTTAGACTAATGTTTGAATATATTTAATTCCGATGTAACGGAAATTTCCATAAAAATTAGCATTTTAAATTCTGTCAGAGAAATTTCTCGCGTAGTAGAATCTATTATAATATACATACATATATTACAATATATTTTATTTACATATATTTAAGACATTTACTCTCTTAGAAAATGTTGCGATATTATTATTAAAACTTCAGACATTTTACAAACAAACTAATAGCGTTAAATTTTCAATTAGCACCAAAACCAAGAAAAACAAGCAAGAACGCTATATTCGAATATATCTGAATCTGATAATATCCTGCATCTCGCAGCACTTTAACGCCCATTTCTCACATAATTTACTATTAATGAAATTAAAAAGGCCATAAAAACGACAGAATGAGATGTATGGTGATGAATATTTGCATATATACATTTCTCGTCAATATAAGTAGAATTTTAAAATAGTAAGGTGATACGCCCCCATTAATGTCCATCTGCATTTAACGCTTTATCTTAAATTTAATTAATTTTATATAAACAAAAATTTGTCGAAAAAAAGAAGTATGTGATGGATTATCTGAGTTAATTTCAAACATTAATTATATAGTTTTAAAAGTAGGAGGTGACATGCCCACACAAAGATTTCGTAAAAATACAACATTGTTGAAAAAAAGAGTCATTAGTATCATTTCTAATGTAGAAATTCTTAACGTTTCAATGTAAGACTAAATTTACGAAAACATTTTACTGTATATCGCAGTTATACATATTTTAGTATAAAGATATTATTCCATGGTAGTTACTGTTAATATCAAAATAAAAAATTCTGTGCTATAATAGTACATCAAATACCGAATAAAGCGCTCTTACTCGTTATTAAAATTATAAGGGTGCTTCACATTTGCACAGCCTTAATTTATCTTTCATATTATAAGTAGGCTAAAAGCATTTTTTTTATTTCTGCTTTGTTAACTACTAAAAGCAGTAACAAAAATCATCTTTACCCATGCTAAGTTCATAAAATTGCCTCTAAAAAAAACTAAGGAAATCACAGCAAACATTTTTTTAGCTCTTTCTAGAGCGTGTTGGGTTAATGACTAGAGCCTTTTGGTTATAAATAGTTGACATCGCTGTTTTTTTTTCCAATGTTGATTAACTTCTAGCAAACCAACTTTACTGTAGTTAAATCAGCATATGATATGAGAAATCAAACATTCTTTAGTAATAACCTTAGGTAATAACATTGGTGCCCCGGTGGACTAAGTCAGTAGTCTGCTGGTCTGCTAGTTTGGAGGTTGCGGGTTCGATTCTCACCAGAGAATCTGGACTGGTCTGCTTTTCTTTCTCTTCTAACTATTATATTCATTTAGAGCGCACAACATGCCAATTGGGAATAAGTGTATACCTGTCGTGGGTTTGGGGTTTTAGTGCCCTTCCTTTTCAACCTAACCTAACCTAGGTAACAAGTAAGAGTGCTATATTCGGCCGTGCCCAATCTGATAATGCCCTTCACCATCGTGTACATAGGTATAATCCCACATCGTAGCTTTATCTATATTTCATGTTTTACGCCATGTTTCTTTATTATTTCCGACGCCATCCTCGATTTTGAATTTTTACGTAGTTAACTGTATTCTACTAGTCAAGCCCTTTCATTTAATACTCATATTTCTTTTTTGTACGTCATTACCACAAGTTTTTTTTTAAATTTTTGCCTTTAGCTTAAAATGTCGGTAAAGCTGTTTTTGCAATTATGCAGTTGCATAATACATTGTTACAGATTTATTTTTAAGAAGCTTAATTTACATTATAATTTATTTTAGTTGTAGTAGTTTAAGTTGCTGTAGTTTTATTTGTATTAGTTTATTTTGCTGGTTGTTCGAAAATGTTGTTTGTTATTATGTGTAGCATACTTTTAGGCACTTCTATTATTCGTGCATATTACTTAACGTCTTAATTTAAATGTAACGGTTTTCGAATGTACTAAAATGTACATACGAAAACTTTGTCGAATGTTACCGAACACCACTATGCTACTATAAATAGCCGAACAACACAGCTAACGTGATCAGTATTACAGTAGAGCTTGTAAGGTGCGTATCAAAGTGTGTTTGATAATAAAAGTGTATAATCATAAGTGTAATAAGTAAAGTGATATTAAAGCAATCTTTGAGTGTGTTTAAGTAAATAAAGTGCTCTTAATTTTATAACAAATTTCAACTGTTTTTGATTGCAATAAAATAACTCAAGAGGTTTATTTAAAGGAAATAATCCATCGTTTATAAAAGGTATAAACGTAACAATATGTCACATGTTTTTTAAACAAGTTGGTATTAGCTAAGAATGTTTTTTTTGCCTATAAATTTACCGTGTAGATCCCGCTTTATCCAAAAATTTTCACGAATATCTCTGGAGGCATATTATATCTACAAATAGTAGCAAAGGTATCAATAAATTATTCTATGGCTGAAAAATTTTGAATTTGGTGGTAAAAATATGAGAAAAAAAGAAGATAGTCGTGTTTATTTGCTCATATCTCATAAATTTATAGGGCGATTGTGCTGAATTTCATAAGCGATTGATTCCCGAATATTTCCAAAAAATTGATACCATACACAGATCTGAGGAACATATGGTTGCTTGTAAAAGTTGATTTCAACCAACACGCGGGCAGACGGTCAGTGCTTAATCGACTCCTCTATTCATAAAATATATACTCTATGGAGTCGGAAATGAAAATTGTAAAAATTACAAACGGAATGACAAAGCTATTATACCCTTGTGCGCCACATGTGAAGGGTATAATAACATTCTAAATTATTTGGATGCACTGTATATACAAGCAACTTAAGGAATTACTTGCACTACTATCAAATCTAGGCACGTTAGCTCCTTTCTTTCTTTTTGAAAAGTAGTCTCTAGCAAATTTAAGCCCAATATTGAAAAAATTGGGCGTGGTTAATAAAAAGTATTGGGAAATATTGTCAGGAGTACAAGCATTATGTGTACAAAATTTGTACAGAAAAATTTATTAGTAATGCGAATAAAATTTATCAGTAAAAACTTATACTATGTTCACACACGCGCCTTAATTGTCAATTTATAATATTATCGCAATTAAGGCCTTTATTGAGCTCAATTTACCATACTAAAAATTATTTATAAATTGAGCAATATATACTTAATTGTTTCACTTATTGTCCAAAACTCGAAATACAACTCTTGAGAAGTACATATGTTCAGTGAAAAGAAACTTCTAAAGGTGGCATTTCTAATGTCAAACAAATAAATACACAAAAAACAAAAATTAAGAAAATGGAAAATGTTTGATGAAAATTTAAAAAAAAATTTTAAATAAATTCAAATACATGCATATACATAAGTATATAAATATAATTGTAGATATATTTTATAAACAGGAAAAAACTGAAGAGAAGGCATTATTTGATGTGGTATTAATACAGGGTGGACCAAAAGTCGCGCCTGCGTGTAAAAATTGAATAACTTTTTTGTTTATTATTATTTTTTATTAAAATTTTTTTTAATTATAATATTATCTTTGTATGACCTAAATTTTAATTATGAAAAATAATGTCAAAGAGATGACCACCATTTTCATCGATGCACAATTGGGCTCTTAAACAGGCGTTTTGCATAACTGCACTCAAGGTTTCAGGCTCTATTGCCCTGATCTCAGCTTCAATGTTGTTCTTTAGCTGCTCTATAGTTTGAGGCTTGTTTACATACACTCGTTCTTTTAGATAACCCCATAGAAAATAATCCGGTGAACGTGCTGGCCAATTAAATTCTGAATTTTTCAAGATAATTCGGTATTCAAAAATTTCATTTAAAAGCGTTATGTGGCACGGGCCGTGTGTGCTGTTGCTCCATCCTGCTGAAACCACTTGTTAGCTGCCTCAGGGCGTACAAAATTGTTAAGCATAGCGCGATATCTGTCCCCATTCACCGTTACTGTATTACCAACTTCATCCTCGAAGAAGTAGGGCCCTATTGGAAAAGTAAAATTCTACCACTTTCGTTCGTTGCTCATTCGTTAAATTTTGCATGGTGGTGTAACACGAATCGATGAATAAAATCTGAAAAAAAAATAAAAAATATAAATAAACAAAAAAGTTATTCAATAAACAAAAAAGTTATTCAATTTTTACACGCAGGCGTGACTTTTGGTCCACCCTGTACATAGTATTTTTACAGCTATCAAATGCTAATGGAGTACGAAAAATTGATTATGTGTGAACACTTATTTTAATTGCTCAATTAATATTCAATTGAAACAATTAAAAATATCTGTCTGAACAGGGTTTACTTAATACTTAAAATTTTTCAGTTTAAACAAATTTTTCACTACAGAAAATTTTGTTTAAGTCAATCAAGAAATCTAGTGCATGGCTTGAAGTTTTACTTTTCTTTAACTATTTTGTTCAGAACTGGAAATATTTTGTTTGAAAATAAAATCTAGATCATTAAACAAGTAATCACTATCAAAATCGCTCAATTTAAATTTGAATTATTCACACTTAAATTTAAAATTTATTAAAATACATATGTATTATATTATTTATGATTACTTAAGACATTCTTTCGGTGAACTGACGTGATCGGTTATAGGAATATTTTTGAAATTTTTTTTATTGCTATATTTTAAACTATTATTGGTTATATACAACCTACAAAATTGTTTAAGGATATCTTGATAAACAAGTTATGCGCAAGTTTAATACTGTAAAGTAACAAAATAAGAAATTTTTTTTCTCTTATGAAAACTTATTAAGGACTCATAACTAAATTTGTTAGAGCAGCCACGATATTTTATTATAGGCAAAACAGATTTGATTTTTATGAAGGAGCTTTGAAGTTGTATGAAATTCATCAATTATTTATTTACTAGATTTTACTGGTAATGCAATTTAAAATTTACTATCAGTAAAAATTTACTGCTTACTGCATTTTTAACCCCTGAATAAAAAATTATATCAGTTTAAGATTGTACTTCCCAAGGCCCATTAATTAGGTCATTGCAATTGATCAGTTGATTTTTATTGTATGGTTGTATTGCTATTGTGAAGATGTCAAAAGTTATTTACTTTTTTCGCGCCATGTCTTTTTATACCCTTCACACAGTGAAAAAGGGTATATATAGGTTTGTCATTCCGTGTGAAATTTCTACAATTTTCATTTCCGACCCCATAAAGTATATATTTTCTGAAAGCTTATGAATAGGGAAGTCGATTAAGCCCTGTCAGTCTGTCCGTCTGACCGTCTGTCCGTGTGTATGTTGAAATCAACTTTTTGAAGCCCCCCGACATAGGTTGGACCCGGGTAAGGTATTAAAATATCAGAAATATTCGGGAGTAGATCGGTATTGAAAATCAGAAACATCGGTACATAAACAACTGAGATATGAGCAAAAACCCACGACCACCTCGATTTTCTTTTCACAAAAACAACATTACAACAACAACATACATACAAACGTGTATACTGGTTAGGGAAAACGTGGCATCGAATCCCAGCTGAGCCAAAAAAAATTTTTTTTTAATTTTTTTAACATTTTTTTTTTAATTTTTTTTTTATTTTTTTTTTTATTTTTTATTTAATATATTATATATATTTTTATTATTATTTTTTTTTAATTTTTTTTTTTTTTAATTTTTTTTTTAATTTTTTTTTTTTAAATTTTTTTTTTATTTTTTTTTTTGTTTTTTTTAACATACATACGTGAATTTACTGTTATTGCATGACTACACGTTGTGAAGGGTATATAAGATTCGGCACGGCCGAATATAGCGCTTTTACTTGTTAATGTATATATTTGTTTACGTAGTCAGCTGTTTTTGACATTTTTACGATAGCACACACTAACAAAATAGTAGTAGTTTTTTATATAATTTTGTTGCAGAGTTGCAATGACCTAATTAATGAGCCTTGGTGCTTCCCAACATTTGTTTGTCATTTAGTGGCATGCAATTGCCAACTTTCTGCCATTGCAAAATTTGTGGATATAAAAAAAAAACGTTGTTGCTTGTTCGCAGTGGAAATTATAAATAATAAATTTTAAATAAATATTGAAGAAAGTTAGAATTATTTTCTTTTAAATTATAAAGTACTATTTTCATAAAGTACATTTTGGATTTAAAATAAAAATAGTGAGTAGTTTGATTTTTTCGAACTTTTAGTAGCAAGTCGTCGTCCGTAAATTATTGTGTTCTATATGTATAGGTTTTATATGTCACATAGAACACAATAATTTACGAACGACGATGTGTAAACGCTAGGTATGTCACACACACCCACACAGACAGAAAAGCTGGCCAAAATTATTAAACGTGTTTTTTGAATTAAAAGTTCTAGTTTTTTGATAGTTTTAGGTGTAGTATGATATAAGAAATCTAGTGGCAGATTTTGAAAAAATTACACTGCGCAACAAAAGTACACTGCGCAAAAAAAATTTTTTTGTCTCTGCTAGAAATAAAAGTATGTGGACTATATTGATTTTGATGCCCTTAATTCAAATCTGTTTTCCGTTTTTCTCTAGTACGTAAGGATTTTCTGTTAAAGGCGTGGCATATTTCACTCTCTAAATCGTTGGGTTGCCTAATATATTTTGTCATAACTTGAAAACGGATTCTCCGATTTTAATAGCAGGAGTATCAGAAGATGTACCGGAAAATTCTGCTTAAACTAACTAAACACATTTCTTTTCTATCTATTACTATTTCGGAGTTATTAAAAATGTAATGGCGAAAAAAAAATTTTTTCCTGCAAAATTCGTCAATTTTTTTGTTTTCAAAATGCAATAAAAAAATTAAAGAACCAAAAAGTTTAAATTTTTAAGATTTTTCCAAAAGCCACATTCCTAAGGAATAAAAGTCGGTATAAATAGTAAAACTCAATTAACAAATGTTGATTTTAAAGGTTTAAACTCATTCTTAACAGACTGTATGTACATGCATACATATTATGATTTACGGTCTAATTAAAAAAAATTTTAAAAATTGTAAGGCTCTTATAGAACAGTATTTTTTTTATGAAAAAAGACTTCATTATATATATCTTATATTATGTAATACTTAATAAATGGACAAGTTAAACTAATAAATATTCCTTAATAATTATCATGTCGTATGTATATCATCGGTGTCAGGAAGAAGAAGTGTGATGGTTTCTGATGAAAAAGATTTTTTTAATTACCCGTTCTCTTTACGTACTGCTGTTTATAAAAGGGTCACTGCTCAGAAATAACCTATTCAAGACATCTCGATTTGTATCGCTTCTGCTAAATTTCCTAGAATAATTTGTACGATATAATCGTAAGGGCTTATTTCTGGCCTCGGCAGCTTCTGCTGACAATTGGATGGTAGCCTGATACCTGGGTGCCCATGTATTTTTTATGTACCTGTATTTATTTTTTGTAAACTTATTTTTGTGATTAATGCTTTTAATAATTATTGTTATTAGGTACGTATATTTATTTTTTTAACATATAATGTTTTGTAGAGCAGGTATATAAAAATATCTTTTATGGGGATTTGTGGGACATTCCCTTATAACTATTATCGATAATAAACAATTTTTAAAATTTATAATTAGAGGCAGGTATTAACATTGTGAAGTGTTAAAAGTGATGTGAATAACAGTTAAAATCAATAATTCAAAATACATAAAAGTTTATGACGATATAAATGTATAAGAAAAAGTGCCTGATGAGCAAAAATTGAAGAAATGTGACAATTTAAAAAAACTTGCGCAAACTTTTTTTTGTTTCTAATATTAGAGATTCCAAATTTTATTGTGATATCAAACATAATTCGTAGAGATGCTAACCTCATTTTCAAAAACCTCTTCTTTTTCTTTTTTTTGCAAAAAAAGTGAGAAATGAAATTCTTAATCGATTTGCATCCCATTCTTTAGTCTGATTAGAAAAATGGTTGTGTTGTTGGTTTCCGTTGCCTGGACGACGAGTGAGTGTTAGGGTATAGGTTTGTTTTCAACAATATATATGTACATTTCCGATATCATATACTTATGTATGTATGTAGTATATATTTTGAATAGGGGAGTCGATTAAGCATTATCAGTTTGTACGTGTGTATGCATGTAAAAACAACTTTTTGAAGCCTCCCGACATCGGCAAGACCTGTGTAAAGTACCAAAATATCAGAAACATTTCGGAGCATATCGGTATTGGAAATCAGCATAACTTATTTCGCTTATTTTTACCATAAAAATTTAAATTTTCCAGCCCTAGGATAATTAATAGACACGGTCGTTACTATATAAACATTTGGTATGCCTCTGAAGATATTCATGAAAAATTTTGGACATATTGGTCACTAATAGGCAAAGTTATAGGCAACAAGTAAAACACTTTATTCAGCTGTGCCTAATTTTTGATACCCACCATCAATTTTATGTACTTTTATAGCACAGAATTTATTATTTATACTAAAATATGCATAACTTCGATATGATAGAAAAATATTTTCGTAAATTAAGTCTTTAAATGAAAGTGGGCGTTAAAGTATACATGTCAATATAGTCTCTGCTAATAAATAAAACTGAGATATTTCAATATAGTCCTTTATTCTTCCGCAACATTGTTTATAGAAAAATTATATGAATTTAAGATAAAGCGTTATATGAGAGGTAGGCGTTACACCTTCATTTTCTAGCATAACAGTGACATTGACTAACAAGTTATGTGGTCGAAATTTCATCATACCTCTAATTTTGGCGGTTTTATGAGCTTTTAAATTTCATTAACAGTAGATAACGTGAAAAGTGGGCGTTATAGTAGGCGTGTCCAAGTTCTTTTTGCTAATGAATTTCAATATAGTCGTATTTTATTTCAAAATCTTTATTAATAGAGAAATTAACTGAATTTGAGATAAAACGTTATATGGGAGGTGGGCGTAAAAGTGGGCGTGTCACATTTATTTTCCGTTAGAACAAAGCCTTTGACCAAAAAACAATGTTAGCAAAATTTCAGAATTGTACGTCTAATTTTATCAGTTTTATTAGGATTTAAATTTTAACTATATATCGCAAAATACACTGTGCGGTATAAATTTTCGTACATTTTCATATACAACTTCTCTCCTAATGCATAGATTTAAGCAAATTTCAGGATCTACTCAGGAAATATACATTCGAAATTTCATGACTACGTCAATGCGTTTGGACACAATTACATTTTATTCGTTTTTGGAAGGCCACGGTTTTTGTGACCTACTCTTGCATTAAGAGCTATAACTCTTTTCGTAATATTAGTCCATATTCAATACCAAACAAACCTTGTGTATAATAAATATTCTGGCAAAATTTGAGCCCCCTAGCTTTTTCGGTCCGTCCTCTATCGTGGTTTTAACAGACAGAAGGACATAGCTAGAACGTCATAAAATGAAACCCCAATTCAGAATATATATACTTTACAGGGTCTTAAATAGATATTTCGATGTGTTACAAACGGAAAACCAAAATAAATATACCTCCACCATTTTTTTTTTGGTGGCGGGTAAATATTAGAAAAAGTAATTTTTTAAACACTTATTTCAAGAATCTATGTTCACAAACGTAAAAATACTAAAGGCTATAATACACGGCATGTTTTTTACATCTGACTTTAAAATTTGTGAGACATATGTAAATCTACATGTCTGTCAAAACTGTACCTTTACGCTGACTGCTTTGCAGCAGCAGAGATTTCTGCCAACGACTGATGTCACATGTTTTTACAGAAGAAAATAGAGCGCACTCTAATTAAAATTTTGTCAGATGTCTCAACACATGTTTTTTTACAGAAGTAATGTTTTAAAGGTAACAGACGACATGTTTGTATTAGCAGTGGATAATTTGACAAGTCAGACGTAAAAAACATGCCGTGTATTAGCTTCTTAAGAGTTCAATAAAAATGTGAAAAGGCTTTTTTGTGTAGCCAATATCATTTTAATTTTCAACTTAAATCGATAATCCTTTATTTCGCAATTTTAGCTTCATAAAATACAAAAATTCCTATAAAAATTCAAAAAAGTAAAGTCTTACCTTGTCACTAATTTCGAAATTCTAGCACCGCAAACTTTGAAAATACAGAAAGTACCATAAGAATTCAAAAAAAGTTCCTTTTTTGGTTGCACATAACATTTTCAGTCTCACCTGGAATCAATAGTCTTTAATTGTACAAGCCTACCTTCATAAACGTAGAAAATACAAAATGTACCATAAAAATTCAAAGAAGTACCTTTTTGATCGCCCATAACATTATCAATCTCACTTATTTCGAAATCCTACCTTCGCAAACGTTGCAAATGCAAAAAGTACCATAAAAACACCTTTTCGGTAACCCATAACATTATCAATCTAACCTTGTATCAAAAGTCACTAATTTCAAAATTCTGGCTTTGCAAACGTTGAAAATACAAAATGTACCATAAAAATTCAATGAAGTACCTTTTTGGTCGCCCATAACAATTTCCGTCTTACCTGGAATCAATAGCCGTTTACTTAACAATTCTACCTTTATAAACGTAGAAAATACAAAATGTACAATAGAAAGCCGAAAAAGTACACTTTCCAAAAGTACACAAGTTCCAAATTTAAAATGTTCAAGTATCTATGTAACAAAATATTTTAATATACATGATTTAAAGTCAGTACATCTACTCTTTTTTGCATAAAAATAATTATGTTCTAAAAAGTACCAAACAGTTTTCCCAAATTTGACCCTTTCAACCCTGTTATGAATGTGTTTTAATTTTAACTAAATTAAATAACTTTTTATGTAATCAGCCTCCACCTGTATAAGTGTACCCTGATTCTTACTTGATCAAAATTTGGTACATGCAGGGTACACTTATACACGTGGCGGTGCCAGCCCAGCTGACTATTTTTTTGTGTGCCAAAGTTTGTCGAACTTCATATATAAAAAAGAGATTTCAGTGCTAAGAGTTGTCAAACTCCATATAAAAAAAGAGAGAAAAAATTGCTTTCCTTTACGCTATCACCTAAATAAGTACACCATGGGTACTCATGTCCTTTTTCAATACAATGTTGTGCTAGTGCAGTTGATTGTTTTTCTCTTCCTATATCTGCTTTATGCTCGTCTAACCGGGTGCCTAAGTTTCTTTTTGTTGTAGGTTTATACATAAATATTTTTTGTTATAATGTGTGCTATTTACAAAAACTTTACTCATTCCTTAGACAAATCATATAAAATGATAACATAAATTAAGTTCTATTTTGACTGAACATTGATAATTATTATTCTAAAGGTCAGTAGTTTGATAATCCCGATTCGAATGTTTCATTATCATCTTTAATTCATATAGTAAGTATCTACATTAGGGATGGGTGAATAAAAAAAAAATATATTGATAAACATTGTTCTGATACATTTTTCGTATTTTCGAATTACTGCATTCGTTATCGATCTTTACAACTCTTTACATATTGGCAGCACTGGAGCTGTTTGTTGTCGCCCAAAGAATATTGACAGATAAATGCATCGCGGAAATTCCCGCGATAAACATATAAATTAAAAAACAAACTTCATTTTGATTTCGTATATAAGTACATATGTATATGCCTGCATAACTATGATATTTTTTAAAAACTTTATATTTTTAATTTTTTTTTGAACGTTTTAAACCAACTGCAAATTATTTATTGTGGACTAAAAATAATATTAAATATATAATCTTTATTAATACAAAATAGCTACTAGTACCTTAAAAATTTACCTTCATTGTCGCATAAAAAATAGAAATTACCCTGCAGCACTTTGTATTTGTATTTGCACCATATATTTTATAATAGCGGAAATCACCCTTCGTTGCAAACATGATGCAAATGTTGCAGATCTTGCAAGTCTTTTATATAAGCGGAATTCAATCTTGGTAGCATTTTTGCAATTAGTGCAAATATGCACTAATTTTTTGCTACCAAGCGTGAGTGCATTTTTCATGTGTGTTGCAAACTTATGGCAACGAGCTGATTTTTTAGATATTTAAGAAACAACAAATCTTTTTTTAAATTAATATGTAAGATTCTGTATTTTAATATTTCCCGAAAAGAAAATTAATTAATTTTAAATCAACGGAAAAATATAATATCACAATTTTGGTAAAAGATGCCATGAATGAAATTGAATTTGTGGAGATTTTAAATTTTTAAGAGTAAAAAAATTGTGTATCTGTTGTGCAAATTTGTGTGACATTACTTTGCACTGATTTTTAGTTGTGCACATTTGCTCAAGTGATGCAAATTGCAATTTAATAGAATTTGTTTTTGTAGTCGTGCACAAGTTAAATTGTTTGCTAGACTTTCACGGTCTGCACGACTTGCATGGGTAGTTTGCATCAAAGAGTGAGTTCCGCTATAGTGTTTGTGACATTGCAAATATGCATTAACAGGGGTCGAATTACGGCATTCGATATCGAACGAAATTTTACTCGAACGATCGAGCTTGCTGTGCTTTAGGTATAGAGTTCTAATAAGAATTTTCATATTTCTATCACGTTCGAATGCCGTAATTCGGCCCCAGGTATTTATGTATGAGTGTGTGTGTATGTATGTACTTCCGCAAAAAAAAAATTTCTTGTGTGAACTATCATGAAACTAAAAACGTTAGTGTGAAAGCAAAAGTTATAAACCATCTGTTAATTTTAAATTTTAACAGAAATGCACAATTACAGATGAAACGTACAACTAACAAAGCCACTGTAAAATAAATACATAGTGTGCAATAAAATGTATTGTTTTTTTTCCTAATAAAAAAAATTGTCTTTGGCGTAAGAAAATCACATAAAATAAATTAATTTATATTAATCAAAAATATTGGTTACACTTCGTTGGGGAAGTATTTGCCTAAAGTGAACATAGCTTTATTAATTGGACCATCAAAAACATAAAATCAATCCATAATACATATGTATATCAATCAGGTGAGCTTATTACTTTAATTTGAGAATTATTTTTCATTTATTTTAAATCTCATAAATTCACTTAGCAATCAGCTAAACAGTTGAGAAAACCATATTAGATGCACCTTTAATTTAATAAATAAAAGTCGTTATTCAAGAATTGCGTACTTTTATTGAAAAGATAAAAAATTCCTGTGATTTTATCTCCCGAATGAAAAATGTTCGTTTTAAGGCTTGACATGACATAAGCAATTCCAAAATGTATTTTTTATAATGGCATTGATTGATCATCTATTAACTAACTTTTGCAAAATGATTTTAATATTAGAGACAGTTACATACATACATACATACATACATACTTACATATATCAATATTTTTTTATGAAAATCAATAATGGGTTAAATATTGACTATTTTTAGTATTTATACATCGGTAAAAAAATATTTATTGCATTTAATTGATAACAGATTCATAGGAACCAATAAAAATAATTATTGTTCAATAATCAGTCAATGCCCATTATTTGTCGCAAACGGATCGTATTGAATTACTTTATCATGTTAAACGGAAATTTGTATTCATTCTACTTATACGTATTTTTAGTGGTGCTACTGCCAGTTTTTGTAATTCTTCAGAGTAATAATGAAAGGAATGCAATGCAAACAAATCCACCAGTTAATTTAAGAAGTGACAAAAACAATCAAAAAGATATTAGGATCTTGACAGAATCTGATGACAGACGGTATACTTTGGTGGAAACACTGCGAATAACATTCAATGAATTCGAACAACTGTTTGAAAATATTGTAGATATTGTATCTAAAAATATACCGAAAATAGCTCGAGATACCGAAGGTTTTCTAGCGAAATTATCAAACCGCACTATAGATGCACTAAATATTGTGAGCAATAAAATCCAACATGAGAGCGATGGTATCTTTACCCAAATGTTATATAATATAAAACGACAGTTGGGGTCCGTAAGGATTGAATTTCAAAATTTAGCAATTAGTGTCGATGAACATTTTAACTGGGCTGTAGCACAACTAAATCAGACTCTTATAAACAATACTGAAGAATATGATTGGTGGACAGCACATATTAAAAAGAAGTTACGAACCATTAACGATACAAAACTCTACCAGGATGGATGTAAGGCCTTAGATGAGTTTATAGTTAGCAGTACCAAAGAGCTACACAACTGCTGCAAAATCACCATGAAACCGATGAGATCATTGTGTAAATCTGCCAGTTCCCTGATCACCGATGCTCTACATACTATAGTAGATGCCATCGATAGAATGCAAGCCTGTCTGGAAGACAAGAACTCATATTTGGAATATATGGTTCCCTGTATACATTTGGCATATGATGAAATAAGTAGTTTAGTTTCACGAGCGACACAAATAACACATCAAATCAATAACATGCTGCCGATGAAAATTATTTTTACTCGAAGCTGTTTCGCTATCGTTATGGTGGATATGAATGTGCGACGAAATTCCATAGAATATGATTTATTTTCGAATTAATAAAGTGAAAAGCATAATTTAGTGTCAAAACCAAAATATTTTTATTTTAAACTCCAAAACATACAAAAAAGACTTAAAATTTATTAAATGTCTGGGTTAAGTAGAGATGGACATTTCATTTCGATATATGTACATACATACATATTTTAACAATAACATATACCTCGATATTTACATATATAAATTCCGATATATTTCAAAATATCAATATATCATTTAAATAAATATGCTATTATTTTTAGTACCTGATTTTATGAAAAAGTCAACTGAATTTACAGACGTTTGGTCTTATCCATTAAATTTAAAACAACTTTTAGGTTTATTTTTCGATTTTTTTAAATACAAAGTTTGACATTTTCATTAAATGGGAGAAAAGAGGAATTTTTTTTTATCTTTGGAGTTTGACAGCTGAAGATCACAAAAAATGTATGAAAAAAAAAAACAAGTAAGAGTGATATATTCGCCCGTGCCGAATCTTAAAATAACCTTCACCATCATATTCTTTTCTTTTCTTAATTATTTTGCAATGAACACGGTGATGTAAAATAATGTCGGAATATACCTTAGGTAAACGACTAAAAAATTGTGAGAATGGAGTGACTAGCGTGAGCTTTTAATTGGGATAGCAATCAGTCTGGTGGGGAAGAAGCCATCGAAATGTCACACATAAATAATTATTGAAGACTCCATTAAAAGTAAAACTACAATATTGAATCGGGCAGTTGATTTTTATTTAAAGTGATGAAAAGAAACCTCATTGATTATCAACTGATAAAACGGAAACAAATTTATAACCAGTATAACACTCAAAACTATTAATCTTATTTTTCCTTCAATATGTTCCTAGGAATAACGACTACCTATGATCTTAGAGCGTATAAAAAGTTAAACTAAGATCTCACAGTAACAGCTACTTTAGTTTATTGGATCACATCATGTAAAAGATTTTGTAACTTACAAATCCATTATTTATAATTCAGTATTTATTTATGCATAGTTCATTCAATATTAAATGTATAATAAACAAAGGTATAGTAAATATTACTAAATTATACTGTGGTGCACAGAGGTATATATAGCTTTGTCATTCCGTTTGTAATTTCTACAATTTTAATTTCCGACCCCAGGAGTCGATAAGCCTAGTCCGTCTGTCCGTTCAACTTTTAGAAGCAACCATATATTCCTTAGATCTGTGTTTTGGAAATATCCGGGAATAAATCGCTATTGAAATTCAGCACAATCGTCCCATAACTTTCTGAAATATGAGCAAATTAACGCGACTGCCTCTGTTTTTCACACATTTTTCCCATTAAAATTTTTCAGCCATAGAATAATTTATATGTAAATTTGCTACTATTTGCAGATATACGGCCATGTCATGGAAATCGAAATCACGTGAAATTGAAATCGATCAAATTTTGAAAACTCTTCCGTATTTAAAGTTCATAAAAATATTTCTTTTTATATACCTCATACTTTGAAGACCACATTCCTATACTTAAACTACTTTTGAAACCAGAAACCAGAAAGCTGCGTCCATTTTTACAAAAATTCAATTGAAAATATTTGTCGATTTCAATTTCACATGATTTCGATTTTCATGACATGGCCGATAATATGCCTCTAGAGATATTCGTGACAAATTTTGGATAAAGCGTGCTCTAATCGGTAAAGTTATAGGCAAACTTTTTTTTTAAATAAATATTCCAAAAATTTTCAAACTAAAATCAATTTTTTCAGCTTTTAGACAACCGAGAGTATCAAAATATCAATATAAGCACTATAAAAAATTTAAATTCTACACAATGGTGGACAATAAGTTTATATATGATACAAATCTTGTATATTAAAATGTAACTTCTTGAACCACCTCAATATTGGTATCAAATAAAAGGGCTTGACCAGTAAAATACAGATAACTACATATGAATTCAAAATCGAGGATGGCGGCGAAAATAATAAAGAAAAATGAAATATAGATTAAGCCTCCATAATGGTGAAGGGTATTATTACGAATATAGTACTCTTGTTTTATTTTATATTTTTCTCTTTAACAATAAGAAGAAAATAAAAAAAACATGTAACGACTATACTTACTATACTCATGTACGTATGTATGTACATATTAAGACAAATTAATGTAAAAAAACTGTTTTCAAAAAAAAATCACTCTGAAAAACAATAACCTTATATAATTGCACAATGACAATAATTAGTAATTTTTTTCTGGGTAATTTTCAGCATTGTGACGTTTAGGCGAATTCATACATGTGAAATTATTATATTGGGAAGCAAAATGTCAAAATTTGATTAATTCACATTGATTTCATTCAATAATGCAAGGACGGAAAATGAGATTTTGGTTCAGTATTAAACAATTAACTTAAGTGTACGTTTGTGATAATAAATGTACCAAATTTATGTATATTTATTGCTGTTAAACCTTTTCCAATGTGTTTCACAACTGTACATATATTTTTGTTACGCGATTTTATTAAATTACAACATATCAAACCACTTTATCATCGCTGATATAAAAATTGGTCTTGACGAAAAACCTCCCATAAAAAGTTGCTTTGTCGCAATGCAATTCGCCGTTGCATATACCTGTATGAATATACCTTGTGCGACATTCTACTAAATAAATCGAAATTTAAGTTTGTTGATTTCACTTTTTTGTAACTTCTTTTCTGTACTTACCCATTTGACTTCAAGTTTCTACTTTAACTTAGTCACCATTTAGACAGGGAAACATTTGAAAGGGAAACATTTTGTTTGCCAGAGAGGGACGGGTGGGGAAGAGAATATTAAATTTCGTTTTCCGAGGCACGCTTAGTACTTTCATTCTTATTCTTTACATTTGCTATGCTTTTTGACATTTGTTTTATTTCTTTTCGGCGTGCTTTGTTCTCTATGTTTTATATTTGACTTTGTTTGAATAAAAATAAAAAAATAAATAATGTACAAAAGTAAAAATGTCAAAAAAACAAATATAAACAGGAATGTTTCCCTGTATGACCGCGAAGGAAAATACAAAAGAGAATTCCAGATGTTTTCCTTCCAAATGTTTCCCTGTGTAAACGGGGACTTACACTGGTAAATTAAAAAAAAAAAAAAAAAAAAACAAAAATGTTAATATAAATAAACACATTTGGACAGCCATTTTGTATAAAACATCAAATCGAATTCACAATCAGCTGTGTTTTTACGTTCAACTGTATTAATTCGCCTTGTTACATATGTTTATTATATATTTATGTACTTATGTAGTGTTTATTTACACTTGATTAAAACTTGGAAAGTTAAAACATATTTTTAGGTTGTTCATCATTTGAACTTCGGGAAATCCATACGGTATGCATTTGTCATATACTGTACTGTAGCCGTTAATATTTTGCTGGCGACGACGTCGTCCTAAACGATTATTTGTTACGCGGCCTCGTTTAATTTTTATATCGATATATTGTTGTAGTTCGTCAAGTTTTGCAAATAATTTTTCAAAATCTTGTTCAGGTTTGTGCAGAAATCGACATCTCATTTCATAGTTGCCAAATATAAAACAATTGTGTAGACGTTGAATTCGAAATTCTAGTTGACGCATAATATATTTTGTAGATGTTTCAGTAGTCGCATATACATCGTAAGCAATTTTAAGATTTTCACTAGTAGCACATTTGAAAATCTGAGCCGACCATTGTTGTAAAAAATCCATATAGGAATTGCAGCACCATTTGTTTGATTTAAAGTTTAATGAGCGCAGCATGTCTCTCTGAATGTCGGCATACGATAGGAAAGTTCTTTGAATTGTTTGCAAAGTATCAATAATATATTCAAGAGCCTCGTCGATTATTTCTGAAAACATGACGTGAAAAAATTCCATTTCGGCAAAGTAATCCGTTAAACTGATTTTAACAGCGCTGGGCGAGAATCGTTGAGCTGAGGGAAGTTTGCGTAGTTTAAGCAACAATAAGTAACTTTCATTCTTTGCCATCTCGAAAAATTGTTCAGCAATTTTAGCGAATCGTCCTGTTGTTTCCGATGAATGTTGAAAGTAATCTGCCAAATCATTTAGTTTCCCCAGTCGATACTGATTTGTCTTAAATTCTATTGGTTCGATCACCACCGTACTGAGTATTGATGACGTAGAGAGATTTCTTTGTAAATGTTCCAAAAAATTCTGAAGTAAATACTGCAATTCACTTTTAGCACCATCAGCCAATTCTAAAGACGCATAAAAATCCAAAGAAATGTGTTCACCACTTAATATATTTGATGGTGCCCCTAAACTCATTTCTGACTGTATAGAGTTGGAAGATATAAGTTGTCCATTATTTTGTATAATAAAAATATTAAACATTAATAGATAAAAATGGCAATATTTTTGAAACATTAATTTAATTTTGTTTAATTTTCACAGCCTTACTTTTTAGCAACAAAATACAAAATGAGATAATTTCATTTTTCTATTCAAACCATGAGAACATCGAAACGATCTTTATCATACTCTGTGTTCGAATTGTGTGTGTGTGTTTTTTTATACCCTTCACACAGTGAAAAAGGGTATATATAGGTTTGTCATTCCGTGTGAAATTTCTACAATTTTCATTTCCGACCCCATAAAGTATATATTTTCTGAAAGCTTATGAATAGGGGAGTCGATTAAGCTCTGTCAGTCTGTCCGTCTGACCGTGTGTATGTTGAAATCAACTTTTTAAAGCCCCCGACATAGGTTGGACCCGGGTAAGGTATTAAAATATCAGAAATATTCGGGAGTAGATCGGTATTGAAAATCAGAAACATCGGTACATAAACAACTGAGATATGAGCAAAAACCCACGACCACCTCAATTTTTTTTTCACAAAAACAACATTACAACAACAACATACATACATACAAACGTGTATACTGGTTAGAGAAAACATGGCATCGAATCCCAGCTGAGTCAAAAAAAAAAATTTTTTTAATATTTTTTTTTAATTTATTTTTTATTTAATATATTTTTTATATTTTTATTATTATTTTTTTTTAAATTTTTTTTTGTTTTTTATTTATTATTTTTTTTTTTTTATTTTTTGTTTTTGTTTTATATATATTATATATATTAAAATTTTTTTTTTTTTAATTTTTTTTTAAATTTTTTTTTATTGTTTTGTTTTTTTAACATACATACGTGAATTTATAATTTTACAATGGTATGTTTTTATATATGTATGTTATTGCATGACTACACGTTCTGAAGGGTATATAAGATTCGGCACGGCCGAATTAGCGCTCTTACTTGTTTTTGTTTAAAATTCTAAAATTAAATTTCTATTTTCTTTTAGTATATTATATGTATGTACATATATGTACTTAATTATGTATGAATGTATATATGTTGTATGTACATCCATATATTCGGTGGTGTCTTTATCTTGTCTTCATTTAAAAAAAAAATTAAAAAAATACGATTTTTTTTAGTTTATTTCTTGTAAAAGTAAACAAATATTCTACATCAGTATATACAACATAGCATACAAATAAGGTAGTTGTAAATAAAAATCTATTTTTCTTACCATGAATAACATTGGTGTAGATAGGCATGTCTCTAAGATCCCCAATCATACACAAAAACCAATTAGCGTTCTCACTAAGTTTTTTATTGCTGTTCGGTCTCAGTTTTTGGGTTATCACAATTATACGAATAGTATACCCAAATCTTATTACAGGTTCACTCTAGCGATGTAAAATGCTGGGGATCGAAGTTTTGTAGGTCTTTATCGACACTGGCCGCTAAGGTGACTATGCGTTCTTCACTTCGTAAAAATGTCTGACAATAATTTCTAAAAAATAACATAAGGCGAATTCACATCAGGTAACATCATCGCTACAGCAAACACAAAAAACCCGGAAAATGTCAAAACACAAAAAAAAAACAAATTGTTATTTAATTTTAATAATTTTTTTTTGATAAATTCACAAAAAAATCTGAAAACTAAATAAGTACTTTGAATTAATTACTTCTATTATATACATATACTTTTATATGTGTATATAGATATCAAATTTATTCTTTCTATTGAAGTTTTGGGAATTTTCACAATTAAAAACCGTTAGGACAAGCACAACAGGCATTTTGCATTTTCTGAATTAAAAACATTAAGGGTCGTATTCATAAAAAATATTTTAGGTTTATTGAAGGCTTATTTGACAAATTTCTCTACAACATCTGTCAAATAAGCCTTTAATAAACCTAAAATATTTTTTATGAATACGGCCCTAAATATTTTGTTTATTTTAATTATAACTTGTATTATTCTTATTTACCAATAAGTTATTACACACATATTATTGCCTTTCAAATTTCAATATTTTATAAAAATTTTCATCCAACGCATATACAAATTAGTTTAAACTTAAACAAACTTTAACAATATCGAACGAGATCGCTTAGTTCGGACGCAGGAAACTATCGCTGTTGCCATACAAGCTGATCCTAAAGTCTCGACAAGGAGCTTATCTGCTCAAATGGGTCAAATGGGACAGTCACTGCAGACAATTTTGCATCAATATTTAAACTTAATTCCATAAAAGCTTCAATTAATAAGCAAACTAAACACAAAATATTTCCCGATTCACTTTGAATTTTGCGAGAAGATCATTTAAGTGGCGGCAAAGGATGAAAACATCTTGAACTGCATTCTTATGTCTGACAAGGCACATTTTGATTTAAACGGTAATGTTAACAAATAAAATTGTCGAATATGGAGTGATTCTAACTCACAGACACTCTATGAGATGCAATTGCATCCACTTCGCGTCAGTTTCATCAAAGTTCATTGTCGGGCTTTACTTTTTCAAAGAAAATGGTCTTAATGTTACGGTCAACGGAGATCGTTACCGAAAGAGTAACCCTTTCAACTCTGTGTGGTTTCAACAAGATAGGGCTACTTGTCACATAGCCACGCCTGCTATGACAGAATTGCGACGAAAATTCCCCAATAAGCTGATTTCAAGAAACTCCAAATGCCGTTGCACCTGATTTATTTGGGAGGTAATTGCAAACAGGAATTTTACAAAAGAAACCAACAAATTTGGATGATTTAAAGCAATCCAGACGCAAAACTCCAGACAGTAATGAACAACTGTTTTGAGTGTGTATTTAATTATTTTTAAAACATACTTTAAAAAAAATGTATTATTTTTCAAAAGAATTAGTAAAAAATAAATTATATAAACTTTATAAAACGTTATTTGAGTTTCATAATGTAGTAAAATTCTTCAGCTACCCTGTCACATTTGTCAAGTGCATTAAAAATTTCAGTAATTTCGTACTGATAATGTAATTAAATTTTGCACTATCATTAAATTTTTGCTGAATCTGCAATTTTTTCAGTAATTTACCGGTAATGCAAATTTATTTTCATTATCAGTAGAAATTTATTGTATTTCATTAATATTGTCATTCAAAAATGGAATTACGAGACACACAATCTCTTATTATTTCTTCCAATCGAAGAAGAACAAGTTCGGGTAAAATTCCTAAAACGGGAATAAACTATATTGTAGTTATTTTTGGTATCCTTTTTCGTCCCTATTTTTGGTATGTTTTTAAATTATATATTTTATTTATTTATTTATTTAATTGCAAATTTATTATAATTAAAATTATATTAAACTAATGTTAAGAGCACTAGAAGCTAAAGCTATCGTCTCGAATAATTTATATGAGTTGTTGGAGTTTGTTAGTCATATTTAAATATTTCAGGAGATTAAATACGTTTTTTATATTGTCTACTGTTGGATTCTTCAATAAATTAATGATATTTGATGTATTGCAGAATCTTTAGCGAATTGCTTTTAGTGGTTCGCAAAATTTGAGGGTGTGCTACACGAAACAAAATATGACAACTAAATTGTGACTTATATTTTTTTTCTACTTCGACCTTTTTTTATTTTAAGTTTTAATTTTCTAATATTAGTGACACAAAACAAATCATCAACAATTTTATTTCGTTTTGAAAATAAAATGTAAAAAATTTACATTGTTGCCACTAATGCCAGAAAAAACCTGTAAATGTTTTTATGTTCTGGACCACATAATGGAACATTCATTGAAACATTTTTAAAACTTTATTTTGAAATCGAATTTGTGTTCACACAGTGAGATTTGAGAGTATGAATAATTATTACCATAAATTGTATTCAAAGTCAGATATTAACCTTTCCATCCATGTTTTTTATGTAAAAAAATCTACTTCTAATCGTGAAGTGAGAGGTTCTATTACATCACAAGTGTTGTCAACTTTAAGATTCAAAAAACATCAAAACAGGAAAAAACGTTTGATTTTTAAGAATATGCGTAAAGTTTAAAATTTTTAATTTTCGATTTTATTTATTTTATAAAATTATAAATTTTGTTATTAGAACCTTTAGGCCTAAAATAAGTTTCCATATAATATCATTAATAATAATAATAAATTTTAAGTTAAAGTTGTAACTTTAACTTCACAGTTGGTCATATAATCGCTACTTTAAAAATAATTACAGCTTTTGGTTTTATGCATATCATTATTCTTTTCTTTACTTTTATAAAAAGTTATGTTTGTTTAACCATAGAAGATATCAGAAACATATATATTTAAATTATAACTAATAATAATATAAAATATATAATCTACTAGCATTTAACCCGCTACTTCGTTAGCGCAGTTCTTACTATTTATTGAATACTATTTCAGAATTCTATGTATACAAAATATATAAAAAGAGAAAAAGTAATTTTGTTCGTCCATAATATTAGGAGTTAGACCTCGGATCAAAAAACACTACTTTTAAGAATCTATGTTTACAAACGTAAAAATTCAAAGAGACCAATAAAAATGCGAAAAGGCTTTTTTGTGTCTCCAATATAATTTTAATTTTCAAATTGAATCAACAATCCTTTATTCCACTATTTTAGCTTTATAAACGTAGGAAATACAAAAATTCCCATTAAAATTCAGAAAAGTACCATTTTGATCGCCCATAACATATTTAGCCTTACCTTGTATCACTAATTTCGAAATTCTTGCTTCGCAAACGTTAAAAATACAAAAAGTACCATAAAAATTCAAAAAAGTACCTTTGTGGTCGCCCATAACATTTTCAATTTCACCTGGAATCAAAAATCCTTGATTGTAAGATCCTACCTTCATAAACGTAGAAAATACAAAAAGTACCTTAAAAATTTAAAAAAGTACCATCTTGGTCGCCCATAACACTTTCAGTTTCACCTGGAATCAAAAGTCCTTTATTGTACAATCCTACCTTCATAAACGTAGAAAATACCAAAATTACCACAAAAATTCAAAAAAGTACCTTTTTGGTCGACCATAACATTTTCGGTCTCACCTTGTATCAATAGCCACTAATTTTAAAATTCTAGCTTCGCAAACGTAGAATATATAAAAAGTACCATAAAAATTCAAAAAAGTATTGGTCACCCATAACATTTTTAGTCTAACCTGGAATCAATAGTCCTTTATTTTACAATTCTACCTTTATAAACGTAGAAAATACTAAAAGTACCATAGAAAAGCGAAAAAGTACCTTTTTGGTCGCCCATAACATTTTTAGTCTCACCTGGAATCAATAGTCCTTTATTGTACAATCCTACCTTCATAAACGTAGAAAATACCAAAATTACCACAAAAATTCAAAAAAGTACCTTTTTGGTCGACCATAACATTTTCGGTCTCACCTTGTATCAATAGCCACTAATTTTAAAATTCTAGCTTCGCAAACGTTGAAAATACAAAAAGTACCATAAAAATTAAAAAAAGTACCTTTTTCGTCGCCCATAACATTTTTAGTCTCACCTGGAATCAATAGTCCTTGATTGTACAATCCTACCTTTATAAACGTAGAAAATACCAAAAGTACCACAAAAATTCAAAAAAGTACCTTTTTGGTCGACCATAACGTTTTCGGTCTCACCTTGTATCAATAGCCACTAATTTTAAAATTCTAGCTTCGCAAACGTTGGAAATACAAAAAGTACCATAAAAATTCAAGAAAGTACCTTTTTGGTCGCCCATAACATTTTTAGTCTCACCTGGAATCAATAGTCCTTGATTGTACAATCCTACCTTCATAAACGTTGAAAATGCCAAAAGTACCACAAAAATTCAAAAAAGTACCTTTTTGGTCGACCATAACATTTTCGGTCTCAGCTTGTATCAATAGCAACAAATTTTAAAATTCTAGCTTCGCAAACGTTGAAAATACAAAAAGTACCATACAAATTCAAAAAAGTACCTTTTTGGTCGCCCATAACATTTTTAGTCTCACCTGGAGTCAATAGTCCTTGATTGTACAATCCCACCTTTATAAACGTAGAAAATACAAACAGTACCATAAAAATTCAAAAAAGTACCTTTTTGGTCGCCCATAACATTTTTAGTCTCACCTAGAATCAATAGTCCTTGATTGTACAATCCTACCTTCATAAATGTAGAAAATACCCAAAGTACCACCAAAATTCAAAAAAGTACCTTTTTGGTCGACCATAACATTTCGGTCTCACCTTGTATCAATAGCCAATAATTTTAAAATTCTAGCTTCGCAAACGTAGAATATACAAAAAGTACAATAAAAATTCAAAAAAGTACCTTTTTCGTCTCCCATAACTTTTTTTGTCTCACCTAGAATCAATAGTCCTTGATTGTATAATCCTTTCTTTATAAACGTAGAAAATACAAAAAGTACCATAAAAATTCAAAAAAGTACCATAAAAATTGAAAAAAGTACCTTTTTGGTCACCCATAACATTTTTAGTCTCACCTGGAATCAATAGTCCTTGATTGTACAATCCTACCTTTATAAACGTTGAAAATACAAAAAGTACCATAAAAATTCAAAAAAGTACCTTTTTGTTCGCCCATAACATTTTTAGTCTCACCTGAAATCAATAGTCCTTGATTGTACAATCCTACCTTCATAAACGTAGAAAATACCAAAAGTACCACAAAAATTCAAAAAAGTACCTTTTTGGTCGCCCATAACATTTTTAGTCTCACCTGGAATCAATAGTCCTTGATTGTACAATCCTACCTTCATAAACGTAGAAAAAACCCAAAAGTACCACAAAAATTCAAAAAAGTACCTTTTTGGTCGACCATAACATTTTCGGTCTCACCTTGTATCAATAGCCACTAATTTTAAAATTCTAGCTTCGCAAACGTAGAATATATAAAAAGTACCATAAAAATTAAAAAAAGTACCTTTTTGGTCACCCATAACATTTTTAGTCTTACCTGGAATCAATAGTCCTTTATTTTACAATTCTACCTTTATAAACGTAGAAAATACTAAAAGTACCATAGAAAAGCGAAAAAGTACATTTTTGGTCCAAGTTCCAAATTCCAAGTTTAAAATGTTCAAATATCTATGTAACAAAATATTTTAATAGACATGATTTAAAGTCAGTAAATCTACTCTTCTTTGCATAAAAGTAATTATGTTCGAAAAAGTACCAAATTCTTCCCGATTTTTCCCTTTTCTACCCTGTTATGAATGTGTTTCAATTTTTACTAAATTACATATTTTTTTATGTCTAGTGAAATCCCAATTAAACATTTTGTGAAAATTTACCGTCTAATTAGGAATTACATACATTTTCCGGAATTTTCCCCTTTTTGGTACTTTTTTTGTCCCCCGAAAAGTTTCCAAAAATGTCACCTAAATAGTTGTCCATATTCTATTAGGAAATAATAATTGTCAAATTTTGTCCCATTGAATAACATAAGAAAAGTTTATTTTAAAAAAAGTACCAAAAAAAGGGACAATTTTTACCCCTTATACATATGAATTTGAAAAAAGTGACGAATTTTTATTAATATTTTTTTGCGGATTACTGAATACAGTTTAAATTTTTTTCCTAGCTTTATGCGTTTGGAAGTTACATAGGGTACCAAAAAAGTACCAAATTATAGTTTTTACCCGTTTTTTCCCCTTAGGGGTTGAAAATTCCAAAAAAGGCCAGACACCTGTCAGCTCATTTTTTGTGCAAATGACAATACTTTTTCAATTTAATTTATATCATTTTTAGTTTAGCAGATATAAGATTACCGATTTTACCCGTTTTTACCCTTTTTTACCCCCTTAAAGTACGAATTTCCAAAAATCCCTTCTTAGTGGAGCTATACATCTAAAGAGGAACCGATTGTCCAAATTTCATGTCTCTAGCTCTTAGCGTTTGGGCTGTGCGATGATGAATCAGTCAGTCAGTCAGTCACGTTACTCTTTTATATATATAGATTTATACAGTTTTTTAAATATAAGCTAAGGATCTTTATAACAAAAGCATTGTCTATTACTAATTCTTATCATTTTTGTTGCGTTGTTTCGTAAGAAATTTACCTTGCAAAAATTGTTCTTTATTTGAATTTAGTATTTTTACTTCGATAAGAAAAAGAATGCACTAAAGAATTTGAGAAATCACATCGAGCACTGACTCAAATTTTTTGCGCGACAAAAATTTTAAAAAGCACAAATAATATTGCATAAAGCCAAAGTTGACAACGCTGGATAGGAACACAACAAAGAGAGTGTAATTATTTCTGTAAAATACCTGATACCCAGCAAACAAAAACACAAATATTAAAGTATTATGCCGTGTTATACATTCTAAGCTAATATTTTAAGCTGTATAACGAGACAAATCAATTTTAAAAGGTTTTAATCAACCACTAAATAGTTATTTATAAGTAAATAAACATAATGCTATTATCTGATTACTATTTTCCCGCAGAAAAAAACGATATTCTGTTTTTGTTTTTTGGAAAATTAATAAAGAAAAACAAACAAAAACCATATAATTTTTTCTTGACGGACTTAAAATATCTAAAAAAAGTTAATAAGAAAAACAATAAACAACAAATATATCTGTTAAAACTAATAAATATATATTAATATAAGATTTTTTTCTTTTTTATAAATTTAAAATAAATCCCACATGCTCGCTGGGCATTGCTAAAAAAATAACGCATGTCGTTGTTTCATCAACCCCTAAATTAAATCACATAAAAAAATGTCTCTGTCCATAATTCATCTAGCAACCAGGGATAGCAGTTTAATTAAACTGGATATTTTTATGGTATAAATTTTTTTAATTTTGTGAATTTGTTTGCTTTGTTATGTTTAAGTTTTTGTAGAACAATATTTTTAGTGGTAAAACACAAAGTTCAAATAATTCGCCAATAAACATTTTAATTAAAAATCATATTTCCATTTAAGCGTCTTATTTTTTTATAAAAGTTACATGTTAAATATAAACTTGAAACATGAATTTATAGTAGATAACTTTTAATGTCAATGAAAATATTTTACAAAATAAAGAAAACAAACGCTGTAAGGAAATATGTAGAAATGCCTTCAATTTTGATATCTATTTATATTTTAAATAAAAGTTAAGTCAGGACATATATTCCAATTATATCAATACTTATATAGGAAATTAATTATGATTCGAATAAATTACCAAAGTAGTGGCATATACTTTTGCTTAGTAACACCTTTCTTTAAATATTGATGTAAACAAAACTGTATTTTGGATATTTTCAAATACTAATTAAATAATATATATAAATTATTAATATATTAATTGGTAAATTATATTCATTTACTACCATTTGATTATTGTTTTTATTTTTCAAATATAAATGTTAGTATTTAGAAAAATTATGTGCAAGAATTGAAGTTTTTGGTAGATTTTAGTGCATTTTTTGACAAATTTGTTAGGAATAATATTTTTTGTGGCATCCCTGCTAGCAACTACGGCTGCTAAGCCGTATACACACAAACGATCATAAAAAAACAACAAATAAATGTATAACAATAATGTTAATGCATGTGTGCGTTTGTACCATAATGGTTGTGCTGTTTTCATAACCCAAGCAAGTGCATTTTTACTAAATCAAAACGCATGCAAAATTTCTACTTGATGCTCTCGCTTGAATTGTAAAAACGGTTACTCATTTTACTCGCTTTTTTTTACGGATAATCGATAACACTTAAGTACTTAAGTCCAATTTGTTGTACTGTGTACAATATAGAGTATTTATGCGAAAAATACTTAGATTTCGGTTACTTGTATATACTTATGCCGAACATCAAACGAGTATGTACGGATAGAGTAATTTTTTTAGCTGTAACCGTACGCACTTATACATGTTTTGCTAATAATACTCAATGTATATCCGAAGTTGTAATCGTTGTCATTCCCTGGTACCCACATTAACTTTACTTTATGTTGCATCAATAGCTGCCGAATGCACGGTATAGTTTCGTTTTTGTTGTTTTGATTACTCACAGCGTTGAAAACAGCACTTTGCTTTTTGATTTTAATAATCTAAATACTTAAATGGCTTCGGCCTCTGATTAAAAAACTGAAGCATTTAGAGGTAAAATGCCATTAAGCATTAGCTTCCCGTGTTCTCCAACGGCGGTAAAACCTACGTTATTTTCGAACTTTGATCCGTCAGTAAATATAAAGCTCCAATCCCTTTCCTTGTGACTGGAATAGATTTCATTAAAAAAGTGTTTAAATATTTCAGGAGGAGTATTAGTTTTATTATAAAGCAATAGATTTTTAATAAACGCTTCTGGTTTAAGTTTCCAAGGTGGATGATTTTCTTTGGATTAGGTTATTGTTTGCAGTTTAAGGTTTTGAGAAATTTTAAATATTTGGCGTAGCGTGGATGGGTACTTTAGTTCTGTTCCTATTTTGCAAAGAAGGTACAATGGCTTTTTTAACAGGGGGGAAGTATTTGAGGTTTTGTGAACAAGATAGTGCATGAGTTTATTAGAGTGAAGGTTAAGTGGCTCGAACCCATTTTCAGCATGAATAATTTTAGTGGGTGTGGTTCGGAATACTCGTAAACTGGATCTGATGGCTGCATTGAGAATCTTTAGTAAAATATGTATTTATTCCAGATTTTACTCCTTTTCTATAAATAGTGAGTCCATAGTCAATTTTTGATAGTACAATAGATTTTGTAAATCTTAGTAGACTATTAGTGTGCATGTGACTGTTTATATTATACAATAGTACATTAATTAAGAATTACTATCACCTAATAGTATATCTGACGCGGAAAATAAAAAGGGAATAAGGGTAAAAGCAGGTTTTGTTCTTCTGTTCTTCTGCTGTTCTTCTTCTGTTGTATCTTTGGTGTGCCATCACTGAGCGTGTTGGTATTGGTCTAATTTGAAAGCGACACATCTCATGACGTCAGGAACGTGTTGGTCAACCTTGAAAACACGCGAAGGTCGTCCCTTCCTCTTCTTTTGTGCAGATGGTTTTTACTGTTTTATACTTAGCGCGCTGTTTCCATGAGTTTTATATCAATTTTGCTCGCGTTTTTTCGAATCCAGCTTTATTTTCTGAAATTATTAATTGTGAGCGCACAACATGCCAACTGGGCATAAGTTCATACCTGTCATGAGTTTGGGCTTTTATATCCCTCCTTTTCAACCTAACCTAATCTATTAATTGTGAATATCACTTTGTTAGTACGAAAATTTTTTCACATAACCTTATTATGTTATCCGCGAAAATAATTTTAAACTTATAACATTCTTACAGCTTGTTTTAGGATGAAATGGGGGACGAATTCGAAGAAGTAGATTTCCTTTATCGCTTCCCTGATAACGAGGATGATGACGATCACTTCTCAGAATTATCGAATAGTGACTCTGAAAATGTACCGATAATATGTAAGTACCTTGATAAATCTAATCTTGATTTACGCGAAGAAAAGGTAGTTGCTAGACTTTATGGTTCAAAAATACCTCCGTGTTGTTGAAATCAATGCAATGAATAATCTTTAAGAAGATGGCTGTTGATTTTCGTATGGCTTTCATGAATTTAGATAAGGAATTCCAAGATTTAACTATTCTCGCACATCTGGCAGCTCACCGTGACGATGCAATGCTTAGGTCCAAAGTTGGTGATCGATCGCAAGCTATGAAGAAACGGTATAATCAGATATATTATTTTCGAAGTTTGCCGATATGCCGTGATATGTACTTCTTCCTGTATACAATGGGAACTAAACGCTACAAAAATCTAATCGAACATTACGACAAAAATGGTGTTTAACCACGCGAACATGGCATGACGAATAAAATTAATCGTACTGATGCTTTAACTACTTTGGAAAAAAAAAGAAATTGTTTCATTTATCTTCCGTTTTGCTGAAACTGTTGCTATCACTTTACCTGGACGTCAACCGAATCATCGTGATTATCGTTTATTGAAACTTCCAACTACTGAAAGTAAGACTTCTGTTTACACTAGATACACCAACAGCGTCGAACCGGGTGGTAAAATCGTAAAACTTCGCGCGTTGTGGAAGAAATATTGTCCCCACATGTGTCGAAATCTTGCAAAAGATGTTGCTAATACAGTAAACGTTACTGAAGTTGAAAAAGAAGCAGCATTGAAGGTGTATTCTGATCATTTGCAATCTGCCAGCACTCAGCGAGAGTACTATAACGACTTGAGAACATTAGTCAAGCCTGATCCAAATGCCATGTATCCAGGTAATCCAGAGGATAATTATCTAGTAATACCTATGGATTATGCTTAAAATGTTAGCTTTCCGTCGGGTCGACAGCAAATAGGAACTGCATACTTTAAATCAGCTCGCAAAACAGCAATTTTCGGAATTACAAACGAACGTCAAAATGTTCAACACATCTTCTGTATTGACGAAAGCGATTCCATTGGAAAAGTTCTGAATTCAGTAATATTAATGCTTGATTACTACCTACGAGAAGTGCATTCAACTATTTTTTTAAATTGTTCATAAGGAAATAATACATTTTTTGTAGTTTCTTAAAATCAAGTAATTTTGTTAATTTAGTAGGGGAAAAAATTAAAATAAATAAATTTTACCGTTAGGTCCCTTTCTATTTGCGCTTAGAATCGTAGACTTCACTTTTATAAAACGCGCATATCACTGGGAGGGACCACTTTTGGGGCATGGGATCGGTCTCATTCGATGCTTAGATGTTGTCCACATCAAAAAAAAAATAAAAAAGTCAAAATTGTTTTTTTTATCCTTAGGTCCCTTTCTCTATGTGCTGTCACATATACACACTTATTAAGGTAAAGTTTTTGGATTTTTTAAAAGATACAAAAAATGTATTCAAATGGGAAAATATTGGACAATATATTTAATTCCTAATTGCTAGGCGAATTCGGATAAAATTTTCAATAGGGTTTTTTTGCAGTCATAAAAAGTATGTATTTTAATAAAACTTAAAGACATAACAAGATACAAAGGGAACATTCTGAAAAACAGTTTAATACACTTTATAACATATTTGTTTTAATAAAAATAAAAGTAGATTTATTAACTTTAAATCATGCCTAGTAGGGCATTTAAAACTTTAAACTGGCCACTTTTTCTATTTTTCAATTTTCTATGTTTATGAATCTAAAATTTTGAAGTTAATAACTTCTTATTAAGTTGAGATTGTATATTTTGGATTTTCAAAGTTAATGTAATTCTGTATGTCATTGTGCGGTGTCTATTGCTTTGATAAAACTTGAAAGTGAAAAATAAAAACAACTATTTATGTTTTTAATACTTCCAGCCAAACGATGGATATAAAAAGTACAACAAAGTTGTATTAAGAATATAAACTTAAAGAACAATTTTATATGAATAAAAATATGAAAATTTAATGCTTCCCATTTTCTAATTGCATTAACTTGTAACACAAATAGTAATTTTGATTATAATATTAAAAAAAAAGATAGAAGAGAGATGATGATGATGAAATCGTATTTTCAAAATGCTTTCCACTTAATTTAAAATATAATATCTGTTGCCGCCAGTAACAAAAACTGCTAAACTTATTCTGTTACATTTAAAATATTATAATTTATATGTATATATACTTTCGGAGTAAAAGCTACCCGCGCTAGTCTAAGTGCCATTTTTATTTAATGCAACAAATTTTGTATTTAGCTGGCTGGCGTGGTGATTAGTTTTTAGTCCGGAAGAAACTTCAATTTGTTATACTTAAACTCTAGTGGTTTCTTTTCCAAAAAGTGAGTTTCTCTTAAGTTATTATAATTAAATTTCTCCATAAAATTGTATGTTTTTGCAGGAATTTTAATATAAGAAAAACTGGTGGAATAAATTTGAATTTATTCAAAATCCAGTGGAAATCATAAGCGAAGCGAATTCCTTACCAACAATATCAGCATTTCCATAATAATGCTTTTAAACGTTTTTATTAATTGTTTTTATTTAATTTTTTTTTTTAACTGTAAAAAAGTGTTTTTTACAAAGTTTATTAACGTTTCATTTTTGTTAAAAGGTGATGTAAGGGTGTGAACTGTGGGCTATCATCGAAATTTATATATATGTATATCAGCTTTGTTGTTGCAGACCTGCGGTAAATAAATTAAAAGTAATTTTTTTGTAAGTTAAATTCAATAAATATCCCAGCAAAAATTAAGTAATGACGTGCTCTTACTAAACAATATACTCTTCAATGACTTATACTTATCATCTGTGTTACTAAGATGTGTTTTAGTAATGACTTGATTTATAATGTGATACATTTGCATTTCAGACACAATAGAATTTCTTATTGCGGAATTTGTTAGCATCCATTCAAATACATAACATTTTATAATTCAATTATTTTTAAATTTCAAATTAACGTATAGCAGAATAATTAATATTAATATTAATTGCTGTATCCGTATTGTAATGTAAGCATATGATGGGAATTAAAAATTTTACCAATGGTGATTGTTGTGAAGAAAAAGTACTAAATAGTATCAGAACAACATTTTGTGTATGATATGTGTAAAGGGTGGTTAAATTTTAAGGGCCGATGTTGAGTGTGAACCACACCTAAACGTCAAGTTATCTTTCTGAATTTTATTTGACATTTCTCAATTTCAGACTAACTCAATTTGAACCATGGAAAGATACACAATCGAGCAACGCGTTAAATTTATTTAGGCTTCGTGCACTTTGTGTTTTTGTCAGTCAATTTAATCGTCCAAATGTGCATACAATCGGAAAAATCCTGCAATAATTTTAGCAAACCGGGTCTGTATGAGATGTGAAAACATCAGTGCATGCTCATACTGCGGAAAATATTTCTGCTGTTCGCGATAGTGTGGCTGAAGAGCTGTCCACCTCAACACGTCGTCGTGCCCAACATTTGCACCTCTCACGCTCGTCGTTGATGAACAATATGCATAAAAACACGCTCACAAGGTGCAATTGACTCAAAAACTAAAGCTTCTTGACCATTTCAAACGTCGTCAATGGTCAGAATGGTGGCAAGAAATGGCACATTTTCACCTCAGTGGATTCATCTATCAACAGTATTGCCGCATTTGGGCGAATGATAATCCAAAAGTGATTCTCGAAAAACCGCGACAAATTCAATGGCCGTGTTATCTCACGTGGTGGCGATGTCAATTGCCGCCAAGATTATGTAATTTGACACTGTTAAACTTCTTTCTTTGGGGTTATTTGAAAGAACAGGGGTACGTCGATAAGCCAGCAACAATACAAGAGCTAATGGATGAGATAATTCGGCACATTAACGGTATAGAACCTCAATTATGCCTCAGCGTCATCGAAAATTTGAAACCCAAAAATGTATTTGAGATCTTTTTTAAGAAAATTTTGTATTAGAAATTTGTGCACACACAATAATAGAACTTTATACTTTTTAAATTCTTTTATTATTCACATTTATATAATACTAGCCTGTGCCCGCGTCTGCGTAGTTATCGGCACAAAAGGTAGTCTGTTTACAATGTAATAAATCAGGTTGTTATCCATCTGTGGTGTAAATTTAACTTTGTTTAGTTAGTTATTGCGTGATTTAGTAAAAATATCAAAAACTTTCATATATAAACATTCATATTTATAATATTAGCGGGATAAGATTAAATGCAAATATTTAAGACAAAATACTTCTGTAGTCGACGTTAGATGATTTAATTTTTTTTTGTCAGAACGTGAAAATTTTGTACACTCTTAACCTTTGAACAACCGACCGACAAAATACAAAAACATATACATCTGTATGTATATATTACACATTTCAGCAAATTCACTTGATTATCGTGCTAAAAAATAGACTACGTGTTAATATACATAGGTTTTTCTTCTTAGTTCTGTTGAGCCGTTTTTACGTGATTGAGTAACAAACATATACAAACTCACTTTTATTATATTAGTATGATACAATGTATTAGTTTATTATATAAATATGTACATCTAAACGTGTGTATGTATGTATGTATGTATGTATGTATTATTTAAAGTTGATTTGACAAAATGGCGCAAATATTATAATAAAAAAGTACCAAAAAAGAGCGAAAATACCCTCAAATCATATAACAAACAAGCAGTCTATCACTAGCTTACAAATGTCAGGCAACAACGCAAGGAAATTATATTTTTTACAGAATAATACGTTACAACTACGGTACGTTAAAATTTAGTAAGCTTTTGTACTGCTTCTCATACGCCAAAAACAAACAGCTGATACATTGCATTTCAGACAAACTATAATTTCGTTTACATAAAGCTAGGAAAAAAATTAAATTGTATTAGTTAATTGGCGAAAAATTTTGTACAGTAATTCGATACTATTTCACATTCGCATAAGGGGTAAAAATTGTCCCTCCTTTTAATACTTTTTTTTTGAATTTTCATAGATTATTCCATAGGACATAATTTTATAATTATTATCGCCTAATTGAATATGTACAATCATTTTAGTGAAATTTTTTGAAACTTTTAGTGGGACAAAAAAGGTACCAAAAGTTCCTTATTACGTGGCCAATTCGGAAAAAAATTGTAGTAGAGATTTCAACAGACATACATAAAAAATTATGTAATGTAATAGACATTGAAACACATCCATAACAGTCTAGAAAGGGGGGCAAATTCGGGAAACAGTTTGGTATTTTTTAGAACATAATTATTTTTATGCAAAAAATAAATGATTTACTCACTGTAAATTATCTATACTAAAAAGGTTTTTTGTTAAATAGACATCTAAAAATTTTAAACTTGAAATGTGTACATTGTTCTGGAAAAACCAAAAAGGTACTTTTTATGGTCCTTTTCCGAATTTTTATTGTGCTTTTTGTATTTTCTACGTTTATAAAGCTATAATTGTGAAATAAGAGACTTTTAATTTCAGGTGAGACTAAAAATGTTATTGGCAGTCAATTTGTATTTTTTGTAGTTTTTACGTTTGTCAACATAGATTCTTAATCCTTTCGGACCTAAAGTCTTTCTGCATTAAAAAAATATTATTGGGTTTTGACTTCTTCTGAAAGTAAGGGATATAAAAAAAAATATTTTTGTTCAGATTGTGTTCTATACCGCCTAAAACTTAAACCTCCTCTAGAATATGTTTCATAAAAAAACAGTTTGCAACATAAGTTAATAAACAAGAATTTCAGATTTAATTTTTTTAAGTTAATACAAAACAAAAAGAGAAAAAATAGGATTGTTTAAGTAATTCGTAGTGAAAATCGTAGAAGAAGTCCTTGTGCTTAGAAAAACACAGGTTTAAATTACATTTTCGACATAAAATTTGATTTTCAGAATTGTTCCCCGTACACTTTTTTTCAAAAACGAGGCGTGGGCGACCTGGAGTTTTTAGCAATTAAGGACGAATGCTATCTCTGCTCTAAAGCTTTGCAGCTGGTATCGCCTATTATAAGCATTAAGCTTGTTTATTTTATTATCCGTCGACACCGCCCATGTAGCTGTTGTATTCATGAATGATATTGGGGCATTAGATCAAAAAAAAAAAAAATTAAAACGATCAAAACGTTATATTTGCATTTTTGGGTTTATTTCAATCTGAAAAAGTTTCGTGCCTGTGTAGGTCGATGAGAATCGAACAGCCTTATTATATTTCGGTAGCGATAAAAAAATTTTGACTCCAGACACAGGTCCATCAAAACTCAGTAGAATATCCACGTGTCTGTTTCTTGAGATCGTTGTCGGTTGGTAGCTTACACTGCAGAATGCGATTAGTCCCAAATAACAACTACATAGTATTTTGAACTGTTTGGAAACTTCCAATAATAAATTAAGGGTTGACAATGCACCAAATCCTGCCTTTAGCTAGAGGCAAGTTGTAATAATGGCCCTTATAGTATTTTTCTAAATAAAATTAATCAGAGAAACAAGTTACCATGGTTTTAACGAAAAATTGTTTAGTACTAGAAAAAGAAATAGTTAGAACTGCGCTATCGAAGTAGAGGATATTTTCTAGTTAAATATAAAAAAGTAAGAATGCTATATTCGGCCGTGCCGAATCTGATAATACCCTTCACCGCCATGTACATAAGTAGGTATAAGCCCATATTGTAGCTTAACCTATATTTCATGTTATACTCCGTTTTTTACTTATTAGTTTCGACGGCATTATTGATTTTGAATTTTTACGTAGTTAACTGTATTCTATTAGTCAAGCCCTTTAATTTGATACCCATATTGATGGGTTAAAATACTTTGATCCGCCATTTTGTTTTAGATGCCATCTTGTATTTTATGTTTTTTAATAATTTACTGTATTCTACTGATCAAGACATTTCATTTGATACCAATATTGAAGGTGCACAAGAAGTTACATTTTAAAATAAAAGATTTTACCCATATATAAATTTATTGTCCGCAATTTTGTAGTGGCGGCCAACATGAATTTTAATTTATTATAGTGCTTGTAATGTGCTAGTCAAGTCCTTTCAGATGAATCCAATATTGACCCTCCCGGTTGTCTAGAAGCTGAAAAATATTGGTTTTCGTTTGTAAATTTTTGGAATATACATTTTTCAAAAACAATTTTGCCTATAACTTTACCGATTAGAGCCCGCTTTTTCCAAAATTTTTCACGAATATCTCTAGAGGCATATTATATCTACAAATAGTATCAAAGGTACCTATTCCATAGCTGAAAAACTTTAATTTTAAACAGAGGCAGTCGTCTTTATTTGCTCATATCTCAGAAAGTTATGGGGCGATTGTGCTGAACTTCAATAGCGATTCTTTCCTGAATATTTCCAACAAATTGATACCGTGCACAGATCTGAGGAACATATGGGTGCTTTTGATTTCAACCAACACATGGACAGACGGTCAGAGCTTAATCGACTCCTCTATTTATAAGCTTTCAGAAAATATTTACTTTATGGGGTCGGAAATAAAAATTGTAGAAATTACAAACGGAATGACAAAGCTATATATAACCTTGTGCACCACAGGTGAAGGGTATAAAAATAAATATATAATAAAAGCTAATAATTCTGAGAGGATAATTTAGGTTTAATAATTGATAAATATCTATTGGGTAAATGCTTATATTAAGCAAATTTTTAACTTGTTATAAAAAACTGTTGAAGTAATAGTTTTATTTTTTTTTATTTTTTTTAGTATATGTTCAACAATCATGCTAAAAATATTTGAATTATTTTATCTCTAAAATACAATGGATGACAATGTGCATGACCAACATGGGCAAATAGGCGATTTGCACCATCAGGAAGAAGACGACATGATTATCTCAACAAAACAATGCCTATCGAAATTGAGTGTCAAAGAATCATCTCAATATCAACAAGACTTGCACATGAGAACTAATGATTCTAAAGTTGAAGCAAAATCATCTGACTTATCAAATCATACAAGACTTGTGTGTGATGCTCCAGACACATCACCTAACGTTAAACATGGCGATAACGATAGGGATGTTGTATTTGGACAGCTTCGAAATGGTTGTGATAATAGCTTTTTAGACAAAAAACAAGACGTTAAATTAAAACATTTATCTGCGGAAGAGATACTAAAAGAAAATGTACCTGAGATGTCTAAATCTAAATTGAATAATTCATCAACATCTACCTACGGTGCAATCGGTACAAAAACAACTTCTTCGTTATCTTTCAGTACCGCCAATTTTGAATCTGAAGAAGACAACAAACATCTATGTGTTAAGGAAATGCTAAATGAAAGTAGTATGTCTAAGAGCAAAACAAGTGAATTAAGAGGTAAAAATACAGCACAATGTTGTTTGACTAATATTAGAATGGATGCCGTGTGTCATGTCCCTAGCTCAAGCACGAATTCTTGTGCGGTAGCAAACAATAATAAATTGACTTTAAATGCATGTGATTCCTCATATATAACCGTACTACCACTGCATGCTTGCAATACATTAAATCATTCTCATCACAACCACTTCCACATCCAAAACCACCACCACAATCACAGCCATAATAACGAATATAATAATCAATATGAAAGTGAAAATTTTGCTTACGAATTAACCAATGCTTTATCCTCTCGATTGCTTTTTCAAAAAACAAATAACTTCACCTTATATTGCACTAAATCAGCTTTAAACAGCCAAAACAAAAGGCAGTCCTCATTTTTAAAATCCCAATCACTTGAAATTGTACAAGATCCATCATTATCTAATATTTATCATGTAACAGGCGATGGTGATGAGCATATATTTTTTCAACTACCAGAAACTGATGAGAATGATCAACAACTTGAACAAAATCTTAAAGGCAGTCATTGTTCCAAAATGCAACGACACCAAAGCCAACAAATATCAAATGCCGAAGGTGATGACCTTCGTATTTATACAAGGGCAACAAAATCCATCGATATTGATCAATCACTCAACAAATTGGAAGAAGGGAACGAAAATGAATGTGTAGCGATTGCCAGATCATTGTCATTATCATCATCACAAAAGACTGGAGTAGTATCTTTAAAAACACAATCCCTAGAATCTCGACCTATATACCCGAATGTTCCATACAGTCCATACGCTAGCCCTTACAGTAGTCCTAGATCAAATAGGCGAAGACCACCATTACGTGAATCAAGACGTATTTCAATTGAACAAAGCGGTAGTTTTCTTCAATTGAATCAATACAAATTAATGGACCAAATTGGGCAGGTAAGAAATATGTTTGGTTACATTGTACGCATTTCCATGTAAACAATTATATTAAAAATATATAAAAGAGTAACGTGTCTGACTGACTTAGACATGAAATTTGAGCAGTAGGTTCTTCTTCTCTTGTATAGACCAACTAAGAGTAGATTTGAGAAAAGTCGAAAAATAAATAAAAAAATTTACAGATTAACTTTAAATCGAATATATGTAAGTATATATGGAAGCTTATAGGTGTCTAGTCTTTTTTATATATTTTAAGCCTTAAGGTATCAAAACTATATTTCAGTACTTTTTTATTACTCTATGTAACTTTCAAAGATAAAAGATAAGTGGCATTTGAATAAACCGTGTGCTTAATAACAAGCTGCAAATTTTGTTTCATAACACCACTAACAGTCTTAAAAACCATAACTGACAATAATTTGGTACAACTGAAACAAAACTTATTTAGGAAATCGATAATCTGAAGTTTTAATTCTTTTGCCGATACCTTTGTCGGGAATTGATCCATTGGACCAAAATTTTTCGTAAATGTTGACAGGGGTAGATATTTTATATATACTTAACAAATTTCTCAAGAAGAGGTCCAAAATTTGACTTTGTGTAAAAAACAAGAGGCAATCACGATGATTCGCTCACATCTCAGCTCGTAATGTGCCTACAAATCTGATTTTTATTGCGTAATTCTTGAGAGCATATCTAATAAACTGATACCATATGCGAGTCTGAAGTATACGTGGGGGCTTCAAAAAGTTGATGGAAAAAACCGACAACGGATTTGAGTTCATCGCATCAAAATCCATATAGTTCACATAGTTTTAATTAACGGGAAGACAAAAAATGATTTTTTGTAGAGCAGTGTTATTGGGCACGATGATGAGTCGAGGGCGACTGCTCTTTACCACACTATCGAGAAAAACAGCAATGTTTTCCGTTCAACGAACTAAAAAGGTATTCACAGATGTTTTCACATTTCGTACAGACCTGTTTTTCTAAAATTTAAATATTTTTTCAAATTCTCCCGATTGTGGACGAATTTGAACGATTATGTCGACCAAAAGAATCACGAAGTGCACAAAATGCATTTTGATTTGAACGTCCATTTTCATAATAAGCCTGAATAAGTTTAAGGCGTTGCTCGATTGTGTATCTTTCCATGGTTCAAAATGAGTTAGTCTAAAATTGAGAAATGTCAAATAAAAAGCAGAAAAAAAACTTGACGTTTAGGTGTGGTTCACATTCAACATCGCTTTATATATTCGGAATCTTGATAATATTATTTCCGTCTAAAGATGAATGTTATAATGACGCAGTTAATATTAACCCTTTCGATGCCGCATAAAACGAATAAAATTTTAAAATAAAAGCAAAATAAATTGTATACAATGCAAAACACAAGTACTGGAGGCTTATTCTGAATTGTGATGCGAAAATCAATGCGAAACGCAAATGAAATTGCGTATTCTGTTAGACTTTAGCAATCGCATTCGCAATTTATTTCAAATTGTGGCAACGCTGTTCAAATAAACGTCAGTGTCAACTAACATCAAATTAAAAATAAATTGTTTGTGTTTGGCTGTGAAAATTGTTTTTAAAATTTATTTATGAAATTCTGTAAGAAAAAAATAATTAAAATGGATTCTGTGACACTGTGGTTCGACGACGAATAAGGGCATAAGCAAAATGAAAGGATACAGAGAGATTGCTTAGAAGCAAATCCGATGTTCTAAGCTTGAATAAAAAATGGTAATTTATTTTTATGCTTGCGGAACTTGAATCCTTGATAAGTAATTTTTTCTTTTTATTGTAATACTTTTACAATTTGACAACTTTTTAGGCGACTCAGGCTATCAGGCCATTAGAACCATGGATCTTAACTTTTCAATGAAAAATTCAGCAAAGCCAGATTATTAATTGAAAGAGTGTTTGGTGTAATGAGAGAAAGATTTCGGTGTTTACTAGCGGCCCGAGAGCTACATTACGAAATTGTGGACTCCGATGATCTGCCGCAATCGAATAATAGTACACCGAATTCAAGCAATTATAATAGTACATAATAACAACAAAATATAAATATTAGAGATGTAATAAAAAACAATGTGATTTAAATTTATATAAATGTTTTATTTAAAAACCCCTTTTCATTATTCTTAACTACTAGATAAAATAGTCTTTAATATTACAGAACACAAAATCACTTCATTTACAAAAAAAAAACTAACAGGCTAATATTAAAAATTCAGGCTTCACTTGGCAGTTCGTTGCATATTAATATTAACTAATTGTATAACTAATTATTTTTTCCCATCCTGCAGCTTCTCTAATATTTAGTTCTTCGGTTAACGTTTGCCACAACGTATTTGCCGACTGACGTGCATTTGGTGTTTTCAAATGGCCTCTTGCCAATTGGCTTTGATTATTCATAAATTTTATTATTATTTCAAATTGACGCGGTTTGGTGGTCTTATTGCTTGCTTCCCTGAATAAATATATGATGAATAAATAAATAAAATATTATCTTTCACTTACATGTTTGTATTTTGCGAATGCTGTTTTGTTGTCGAATAAATTTTGCGAATTTCATATGTGTTTGACATTTGTTTTCGCAATGTAGAATACCGACTTGCCACCTTTTCTCATTTGAAATGCGATTAAAAAAGAACTTTGTGAATATCGTAATACAGAATTGCAATTGTTCGCATTTATGTATTTTCGCATCGCATTGACTTTCGAATCGCAATTCAGAATAAGCCTCCTGGAAAGTGATGAGGCGATGCTTGTGAAAAAACTCTCCACTCAATGTGCAGTAGATTAAAGTAGTGTAAATGTAATTTTTGTGCGCCAATAGATGATGTTTCAGTATATGCGAACGACTTAAAAGAAATTAAAATAAAACTAAATTATTTGGTTGATATAATGAATTTTATGTCATCTCAGTTCGATTCATTATAAAAATGATGTTTTCAAAAACACAAAAGAAATAAAAACATTAAAGAAAGAGAATCTAACACTGCGTGAAGAGGTTAATAATTTAATGTGTCAATAATAAAATTTTTTAATGATAATAGAGTTAAAAATGACTGTATTATTAATGGTGTAAAGATGAAGGAAGAAATCAAACCTGTGGATGTAGTGTAGCAAATAGTAAGCAAAGCTGGAGTAAATATTAGTGTAAGCGAAATAGAAGAAGCATATTTTATTGATCGGAGGAATAAACAAACCAAACTTAATCAGAATGATACCAAAACTACTGTTATATTCATAAACAAAAAAAGTAAGGTGGCGTTAATGATGGCAAAATCTGAATTAAAACAAGTAAGATAACTATATTCGGCTGTGCCGATTCTTTTATACCCATCACCAATTTGGTGTACTTTTATAGCGCAGATAATAATTAATAAATATTTTGTTATTAACAGTAATCGCTGTGAAATAATCTCTTTATACTAAAATATGTATCACCTTCTTTGTATCGGGTGTCCCAACTAGAACGCAATTTTTAAATTTGGCGCCATTCGAAGTGTCATTGTTTGACATTTGAACAGTTGTTATTGTTTGCTAGTAGAAGGTACTAGGTTAGTAAAAATCGAGCGCTACACGAATGAACAACGCATTCTCATTGTGAAATTGTTTTACCAAAACGGTGAAAGTTTTGCGGCCACAGTTCGCAAATTGCGATCAATTTGGGGTCACAATAATGCTCCAAAAGAGTGAACTGTAAAGAGATTAATGGATAAATTTGCCGAAACTGGGTCGGTTAGTGATGTAAAGACAACAACGCGCCTTCGATCAGGTCGATCGACCAAAAATATCGCAGCTGTACGTGATGATGTCGCTCAAACTCCATCCACCTCAAATCGACACCGAGCTCAGAAAATTGGTGTCTCCAAATCCACTATGCAGAGAATTTTGACGAAAGATTTGCATCTTCATGCATACAAACTTCAATTGACTCAGGAACTGAAGCCAGCATGTCATACAGCCAGAGAAACAATTCAATTGCTGCATCAGTCATTTCCCGGTCGTGTTATTTCGCGTTTTGGAGACCAGAATTGGCCGCCTAGATTGTGTGATTTAACACCTTTAGATTTTTTTCTTTGGGGTTTTTTGAAGTCGATGGTTTGCGCGAATAAGCCGACGACGACTCAAGCCTTAAAAGAGGAAATTGGACGCTGCATTAATGAAATACCGTAGCATTTATGCAAAAAGGTCATTGAAAATTTCATTAAAAGATCGCGTGTGTGTCAGCAAAGCAGCGGCGGCCATCTGCACGATATATTGTTCCATACATAATCTCATTCTGTCTACTTTACGATATAATAAAGTTTCACCATTTTTTTTAAATATCTGTGTTTTATTTAAAATTTGCATTCTAGTTGGGACAAAATTTAGTCTTATAATGAAAGTGGGCGTTATAGTAGGCGTGTCGAAGTCCTTTCTACTAATGAATACAACTTAGATATTTCAATATAGTTCTTTATTATTTTAAAATCTTTATTCATGGTGAAATTATATTAATTTGAGATAATGTGTTAAATGGAAGGTGGGCGTAAAAGTGGGCGTGTCACCGTTACTTTCCTTTAGTACAAAGCCTTTGAACAAAAAGCAATGGTTGCAAAATTTTAAAATCATACATCTAATTTTGTCAGTTTTATTACGTTTTAAATTTTGAATTTCCGAAAATCACACAGTGTGTGTATAGATTTAAGCAATTTTCAGGGAAAACTATTTTTTACTCGGGAAATATATATTCGCAATTTCATGACACTACGTTAATGCGTTTAGACACAACTCCATTTTATTCGATATTGGATGGACACGGTTTTTTTACTTACTCTTGCATTACGAGCTACAACTCTCTTCTTAATATTTCGATTTAGCCTATTTTCAATACCTAACAAACCTTGTGTAAAAGAAATTTTCTGGCAAATTTTGAGCCCTCTAGCTTTTTCCGTCTGACCTCTATCGTGCTTTCAACAGACGGGCGGACATATGTAAATACATAGCTAGATCATCATAAAATGAAACCCCGATTAAAAATCTTTTTTTTTTAGCTTCTGGACAACTGAGAAAGTCAATATTGGTATCATATGAAAGGATTCGACTAGCGTAATATAAGCACTATAAAAAATTAAAATTCATGTTGGCCGCCACTACAAAATGGCGGAAAATAAATTTGTATATGGGTCAAATCTGGTATATTAAAATGTAACTTCTTGAACCCCCTCAATATTAGTATCAAAGTACTTAAAGGGCTTGATCAGTAGAATACAGTAAAAATTCAAAATCGAGGATGGCGTCGGAAATAATAAAAAAAAATGGCGTATAATGTACATGATGGAGAAGGGTTTTATCAGATTCGGCACTGCCGAATATAGCACTCTTACTCGTTTTTGGCTTAAGTTAATTTTTCTATTATACGACTTCCTAAAACATTTTTTTAAATTAAATTTTATTGCAATCATTCAATAATATTGAAAAACTTTTCGATATTACCATTTTCAAACCAGCTACGTTTTCATTATCAGAATATACTCAAATGTAATTTGAAACAATTTAATGAAATTATAATAAGGGAAGCATAGCATTAATTTCTAATTTTTTATTTTTCTTATCAAATGGCATTTTCTTCGTGTTCATATTCTCTGATATTCTTAAAACATTTTTGCTATGATATCTATATTCATCCTTTGGCTGGCAGTTCCTGATTATACTTCGGAAATTATGTAAGTTAAGTAATTACATACATATGTAAGTAAATAAATTATGTTAGCCAACGTTATGCTCGGTGCACAATTGGGACGAACGACGAATTTTGGCCAAAACGACTTTTATAGTTGATACAATTTTTTAAGCATTGATATTCAATTGAACTTTTACCATGAGCCAAAATCTTATGAACCGTAGGAGTTAGTTTCTTCTCAGGTTACATTTGAGCTAAAAGTTGGGCAGTTTATGATTCATAATCATCAAACTTTGGGCCATTTACCATTTCATTAGAGGTTAAAATATTTAGGATAACTGCCAACCTTTTTATAATATTATTGTCGATCCCAGTAATTCGGGCTGTTACCTCATCATTTTTAAAAATGCTCTGGTTATATTACCATCGCTAGTATTTTCATACCCCAGCTTTGAGCACTGTACTGTCAGCCTAAGCTTCTTAAAAAAATTTATTTTGTATAATTTTTTTCGAGCAGATAGTTTTTCTTTTTATTTTGCGTTAATATCAAAATATTCACCTTCACGCGAAATTGTTTACGCTAGTTTTAAAATAAACTCCATGCACCTAATTCTAGCATGTAATGGAGAAATTTTAATATTCATAATTTTGCTCATCACTTGAGTCATAAAAATTTTAAAAGTATTTTTGTGACTTTTTGCAAATTGCACACTTTAAAGTTGACGAGTTATCTGTTTATACATTTAAGACTTTGCGATGGCAATGAAAATATGAAATGTTGTAAGAAAAACTTTATAATCAATCAAAACACTTTTTCCATTCTCTATTTCAATAACAGAAGGCTTTAGTTCCGAAATTTGCTTTTTTATATCGTTCACTGTAGATTTAATTATTTCTGAAGACTCCTTTTCATATTGAAAAAATATCGGACAGCAAAAATGAACTAATGATGGGCGAGGATTTTTCCAATACTCAGCGATTTCACTTCTCAGTCGTAAAGGAACTACAGAAGCCATAAACATATTTGCATCGGTAATATTTAGCTGTGTCATTTGTCGACATTGTTTGTTTGTAAGCACTTTGACCGCATGATCCATCACATCCCCACTTATTTATCAATGTAAGCCTATTTAAAAGTGCTTCCTCTTCAGGCGAACTTTGAATAAGGCGTTTGGCTGTATGATCCATTTGTATGCAGTTTTACCTCTACCGATACTTCAGTAAGAATATTCACATTGTGATTCTTTAAAGAACTTTGTAAAATATAATATTTTTCCTTTGACAATTACAATTCCATAAACAACACTGTTACCGACAAATTTTAAATACATATAAAGGTGCATTTAAACCTGCTGGTCTAAAGATAACCCTAATTGCAACTATGAAAATAAATTAATTGTCTTACTAACACTTAAAATTAGAATATGTACAACGATTTGTAGCTTGATACTTGCAAGGCATAGTTAAATAATATTTGAAATTAAAACTACTAATAAGAAACTAAGGTAAATTTAAAATGAATTAACAAAAAACCTTAATTAAAACACTTTCGCTTTCAGAATTTTAAAGCGACTTATCAAAGCTCTTAAAACTTGGTTTTTTTGTTTTTTATTTCACAAATCTTTAAAATTCTTATTGTACATAAGTATGATGCAATATAGAAATTCGAATTCGAGCTGCATAATATGCACACATCCTGATGAAGGAAATATGGTAACATGCTCCAAATGCATTGGTAGTTTTCATTATACTTGTGCGGGCATACATGAAAACACTGATATATTCACTTGGGTTTGCCAAAAATGTATAGAGCAACAAGAAATTTCTCAACCTAACCTCATTCAGCTGGATTTGCGACAAGAGATGACGACTACAACGCAGCAGACTGATACAGTTACTTCACGACAAGAGGGCACTGCCATCAGTAATACAGCACAACCATCTCCTTTGCATCTGAATTTAAGCACAGAAAAACAACTCCAATTGCAACAGCTTGAGGAGGAGATAGAATTGAGAAAAGAATATCTTCAGCGCAAATACGATTTACTGCGATCTAATAATTCTGGTAGGCGCTCGATTCCTAACAATGGACAATTAACAAATATATGGCCAGCGGCAGAAAATAATAATCATTCTTGCCGACCGAGTATACAAAATTGTCAAAGAATTGTGGATATGAATAGAGTGTATACTACACGTCAGAATGCAAGCACAAATCAAACAACTGGTATTAATCCATCTAATAATTGTCAATCAGCTAATATGAACAAAAATAATTCACATCCTTATTGTGAATACATATCACAGACACAAACCATTCCAAATTTTTTTACATCTCAAAGTTATATGACATTTGAGAAAGATCGCCCACTGAACGCACCTCAAGTCAACTATCAAAACCACATTTCAGCTGGCTGTCAAAACACAAATTTGTTCGCAAATGTAAATACAAACAATTGTTTCGATAATATAACTACAACCCAACTAGTGGCCCGACAGTCCGTTTCTAAGGATTTGCCGGCATTTAATGGTGATCCAAAGGAGTGGGCAATATTCATTAGTGCCTTTGAGCAGAGCACCAATGTTGCTGGTTACAGTCATGAGGAAAATCTTATTAGATTACAGAAATGTTTGCACGGTAGAGCACGGGAAGCTGTCCGAAACTGTTTAATGTTACCTGATATGGTTCCGGACATTATCAGAACGTTGAAAATGTATTTTGGCAGGCCGGAGTGTGTGTTAAAAAATTTAATCGATGAGGTGCGCAAAATTACGCTTCAAAGGGGCAAACTAGAATCTTTAGTTGAATTCGCCTTTGCTATAAAAAATATATGTGCTACTATACGTGCATCAAAATTAGATGATTATTTAATTAATCCCACTCTCTTACAGGAGTTAGTGGACAAGCTGCCTACCGATACTTTACTACAGTGGGCTATGTTTTCTAAAGATATTGATCGCCCAAACTTGCTGCACTTTTCAAACTGGTTGTACACCCTAGCGGAAGCTACATGCCGTGTCACAGTACCAGTTTTTGGAAATGATAATAAGTCATTGAAACAAGGTCGTCTTAATGCGCATACCAGCTCTGAAGTACAAAGAAAACAACACCCATGCTTATTATGTAACGAAGATCATAAAATTCCTCATTGTTCTAAATTTCTAGGCATGATAGTAGCAGAAAGATGGGACTTTGTAAAAGCCAAAAATTTATGTCAAATTTGTTTGGGTAAGCATAGACGTAGGTGTTGGTTTAAAAAGGCATGTGGTATAGGTGAGTGTTCTATACAACACAATCCTCTATTACATAACAATGAACCATTCCCTGGTGGTACTGAAAGTACACTTAAATGCCATAAAACTTCTACTGAATCAATTTTCCGTATTGTACCAGTAACTTTATACAATGACAAAAAATCTGTCAATATTTATGCTCTAATGGATGATGGCTCATCTCTCACTCTTTTAGAAGAAAAAGTTGCTGATCTTTTAGAAGTTAGCGGTATTAGAGATCCACTCTGTATTCGATGGACTGGAGATATTTCGAGATATGAGAACAATTCTCAAAGAATAAATTTAAAGATTTCTTCAACAAAGCCAAATTCAAAAATATATCCAATCAACAATATATATACCGTCAAAAATCTAAATTTATCTGTAGAGAATATGGTCGTTAAAGAAATCAAAGAAAAGTATTCCTATCTTAAAAATATTCCATTTGAAGGATACCACAACATCGTTCCTTCAATGATTATTGGAGTAAATAACCCAAATTTAATTGCACCAAATAAGATAGTTGAAGGTGGCTGGCAACAACCGGTAGCCTCTAAAACTAGATTGGGTTGGACATTATGTGGTGGCGATTCTATGGTAGATGGCAAACTTAATTATCATAGGTGCATTTGCAGAAAAGACGACGAAATTCATAATATAATCAAACAATTCTTTTCTGATGAAAGTGTTGGCATTTCGCCACCAGAAAAACTGCCTTTGTCAAAAGATGACCAACTTGCAATTGATATTTTAAACAAAACCTGCAAGCTCGATAACGGCCGATATGAAGTTGGCTTACTATGGATTTGTGATCAGCCAGATTTACCAAATAGTCTTCAAACAGCTATGAATCGATTACAATGCATTAAAAGAAAAGCCAAAATAAATCCCATGTTAGCAAAAAATCTTAAAGAGCAAATTTTAAATCTAGAAGAGAAAGATTACGCTGTGAAACTTCCCAAAAGTGCTTTAAATGAAAATGGAGGTAAAATCTGGTATTTGCCAACCTTTATTGTTCAAAATCCCCAGAAACCTAATAAAATAAGACTAGTATGGGATGCCGCCGCCAAGTCTGGTAATTATTCGCTAAATGATTTTTTGCTAAAAGTCCCCGATCTACTTATTCCACTAATGAACATTTTATTTAAATTTCGAATGGGCGCTATTGCTATATGCGGAGACATCGCCGAGATGTTCCATAGAATAAAGGTTCGAAAAGAAGATGCTTGTTCGCAACGTTTTTTATGGTGGGATGAAAATGGATCTATTCTTGTTTACCAACTAAATGTTCTCACTTTTGGTGCCTCTTGTTCGCCGTGTATATCACATTATGTCCGCAATATAAATGCAGAGAAATTTGGTACAAATAAAAAGGTGATCGATGCAATAACGAAGCAACATTATGTTGATGACTTTATTGATTCGACGAACACGGTTGACGAAGCTATTGAACTGGCTCTTAATGTTCGTGAAGTTCACGCGAAAGGTGGATTTCTCATGCGTAATTGGTCCTCAAATTCTGAAGAAGTGTTAACAGCGTTAGGAGAATATAAAAAAATTCGCAAATAGAACATTTGAGTACAATGAAAATTCCACACAGTGGGAAAAGATTCTTGGTTTGTACTGGGACCCAAAAAACGACGAATTTAAAATGAATTTAAAATTTGTCAGGCTTAAGCGACCCATACTAAATTCTGAAATAGTACCTACTAAAAGAGAAGTACTACAAGTATTAATGTCTGTGTTTGATCCACTGGGCTTTGTAGCATGTTTTATGGCATATCTCAAGGTTATTCTTCAAGAAATATGGCGATCAGGAATTGCATGGGATCAAGCTCTTAGTGATCAACTTTACTTTAAGTGGAGAAACTGGCTTACATATTTACCCATCATTACCGCTGTATCTATACCTCGTTGCTATTCCCTAGCATTAAGGGAAAACTTTATAGCGGAGTTGCATACTTTCGTTGACGCGAGTGAAGACGCCTACGCAGCTGTATGTTATTTTCGAATTGAGTATGCTGGTAAGGTTGAAATTAAATTTATTGCTGCAAAAGCTAAAGTAGCTCCACTTAGACCACTCTCAGTTCCTAGGCTTGAATTGCAAGCTGCGGTCATTGGTACAAGGCTTATGAAAACAGTTAGCTGCCACAACATAAAGTTAAAGAGAAAAGTAATGTGGACTGACTCAAGAACTGTTTTACACTGGCTTAAAGGTGATCCAAGAAAATATAAACAATTTGTTATGTTCCGTATAGCCGAGATTTTGAAATTTACAAATACTGTCGATTGGCGGTGGGTCCCCAGTAATATGAATGTTGCAGATTATGCTACTAAGTTTAGATCACCTAATGATACTTACAACGAGTGGTTTAATGGCCCTTCATGGTTACAAAAAAGTGATAATGAGTGGCCCAGAAATTCTAATTCAGCTGAAGAAGACGAGTTAAAAACATACGTTGCGGAAATTCGTCCGCGCCACCTAAATATTCATTTTTGTAAATCGGGTATTATTCCGATTAATGCACAATATTTTTCTAGTTGGTTTAGACTGTATCGTGGTGTTGCTAATTGGTTACTATATTTTCAGCGCTGTTTACAAAAAGCAAAAAAACAATCACTTGGAAAACTGAGTGTATTGCACCTTAGTCGCGCTAAAAATATTATTTATAAAATGGTACAAATGTCAACTTTTCCAGACGAGTATTTTGCTATTAAGTTTGGTAAAGAAATTCCAAAAGCCAGCGCTTGCGGTAAACTTAATCTTTATATCGATAACGATGGTATCATCAAAGTGAAAAACCGTACCCAATATGCAGCCGCTGTGTGTGGTCCCCAACGAGACTTAATAATACTACCAGGAAATCATCACATTACGAAATTAATTATTATGAATTATCATCTTGCTTTGCATCACTTAAACCACGAAACAGTTTTAAATGAAATTCGTCAAGTTTATTTTATCTTTAAACTGAGAGTGGCCTTCAAAGTTGTACGGAGAAGTTGTCAGCAATGCAAAAATGAGTTCGCGAAACCAGTTTCACCGCAGATGGCACCAGTACCTCCAGCACGTCTTGGAGCCTTTCAAAGGCCCTTTACATACGTCGGAACAGACTATTTCGGCCCTATACTAGTTACATTTGGTAGGAAGTCTTTAAAGCGTTGGGGTGTTATATTTACCTGCCTCACTATCAGAGCAATACATATTGAGATAGCACACAGTCTTTCAACAGATTCTTTTCTTATGTGCTTAAGAAATTTTATAGCAAGACGTGGATTGCCAGCTGAGATATTCAGCGATAATGGAACTAATTTTCGTGGTGCTGATCGTTTTTTTAAAGATGAATTAAAAAATATTAACTTTAACGCAGTACAAACTGACTTGGCTTATAAAGGAATATCTTGGAAGTTCAACCCACCAGCAGCTCCTCACATGGGCGGAGCGTGGGAGAGGCTTATAAGGTCAGTAAAAACTATTTTACATAAAATTTGTCCCTCTCAGAAGTTTACCGATGAGAGTTTGAGAAGCTCACTGATGGAAATTGAAATGATCGTCAATACAAGACCACTCACTTACGTATCGCTTGAGAGTGCTGACCAAGAAGCTATTACCCCAAATCATTTTCTTTTAGGAAGTTCAAATGGAGCTAAGCCGTTCTGTGAACTTGAAAATATTGATTACAGAATGTGTATGCGTCAAAGCGAACAATTCGTTAATACCTTTTGGCGTCGTTGGGTTAAGGAAATGCTGCCAACCCTTACCAGACGTAATAAATGGTCACAAAGTATTAAGCCGATTAAGGTGGATGATATAGTGCTTATTGTAGATGAAAACTCAAAAGAAATACCTGGATAAAAGGCAAGGTAGTTGAAGTGACAACAGCAAAAGATGGCCAAGTGCGAAGAGCGAAGGTAAAAACAGAAAATGGAATTGTCGAACGACCCTCAGTGAAACTAGCAGTATTAGACGTCGGTAATGGAATAAAGTAAATCGCATATAAAGCGTTTTACTGGGGGGAGAATTGTTACCGACAAATTTTAAATACATATAAAGGTGCATTTAAACCTGCTGGTCTAAAGATAACCCTAATTGCAACTATGAAAATAAATTAATTGTCTTACTAACACTTAAAATTAGAATATGTATATGCAAATGTAGCTTTAATGTACTAAAAATTTAAACAACGATTTGTAGCTTGATACTTGCAAGGCATAGTTAAATAATATTTGAAATTAAAACTACTAATAAGAAACTAAGGTAAATTTAAAATGAATTAACAAAAAACCTTCTTCTATATTATACTTTGTGGGTAAAGCATTTGGTGGAGTGGGAATATTCCCTTTGATTCTCTGCAGTCGAACTGGGCTTGCAAGCACCATAGCTTTTGTAATGTCGGACCTTGATTTATCTTTTACAAACTTAAGACATAACTCTTCTGAAAGATGCGATTTAGATATACCTTTTGCGGCATTTTAAAATTTTCGTTTTCTTGTGTACTCAGATCATCAGAATATTCGTTTATAGTTTTTGAAGGTTTACCGCTTTTGCTGTCAGAGGATGTTTGCCGTTCTTCGATGTTTTCAAAAGTTGTAACTCCATTTTGCCAGTCTGGGTTGTTTTTTTTTTAAATGCTTTTTTCTTACGGTGTGAGGCAAGCCATTTTTTTTAAATGTTAGCAAAACTAGATGAATTTTGCTATGAACATCCATTTCGTGGTATCCTGATAAATCGTGTAGTTTTTCCACAATAGCCAATTTAAATGCATTTTCATTATCTGAGTTTCTGAATAATTCCAACAATTCTAAATTGGTAAATGACATTATCGCACTTTAAAATAAAATTGTATAAGATCTGTTACTGATCACTAGTTTTAGAAAGTAAAAACTTAACTGGCTGCATTGTACAATTGCGGTTTAATTTATACCCAAAAATTAAAAAAAGGGTTCCAACTGCATAATTTAAGCAAAAAAAAAAAAAAATTAACTGGAATATATCCTGCAATTTATATTTTATTCAGAATAAAAAAATTTTAAAACTAACTGAGTACTTTTATAACAGGATGTCTTAAATTTAAATTAATAAAGAAATTGCAATAGTTAAGCCTACCTGATTGGCAGAGAAAAATATTGTTTATTATTTAACGAGAAGTAATATAAATATGCAACAAGTAAATTTATTTTACACTAAAATTGCTGCAGTGAAAAAAGATTTGGAAACCCTTTTTTATTTCTTTTCACATTTTGCACACAACTTTGTTACACAATTTAAAAATGAGAAAAAAAATGTTCTCGTTTTTGGTATGAGGTTGTAACAGTTTTCTTCTTATTTCACCTACAGCGGCAACTTGAGGCTGCCAAACTAAGTTAAATTATTTAAAGTATCATGTAGCAAATATGCTAAGAAAATATTTGGCGAGACCATTTTTGACCATTTTTAGATATGCTCTATTTTATTTGTAAAAATTACCTAAATATAGGGTGTCTAAAAAGCGGCTACTGCCGAAAAAGTAGGGCATCTGCTAAACATTTTACTACTTCTTTTAATAAAAAACAAACATACCTTAAAAAGAATACCAAAAAAATAGTCATCAAACGGCAAAGTTTCTGACACTTTAATTCTAAAGTGCATTTATTTTTTCCAGATCATCCTTTTTTTTTTTTTGCTTTCTAAAAAATAGTCGACTTTGAGCAGCTCCACAAACTATAATTTTTATGCAATTAAGGAAAACGTTTTTGAATTGTGATCAGTAAGTTGTTATTTATACGATGCTTTCATTCATTTCCCAAAATTTTTTCATGAAATTTTGTATTCTTGCCACGGGCTTTAAGAAAAGGCGCCACTGTGCGCCGTTAAAAATACGATGGTGAAAACAATATCGAGTCAAATTTACAACAATGTGAGATTTACTATTGTATTAGACGAGTGGACTAGTGTTGCCCAAAAAAGACATTTAAATATCTGCTTAGATGACAATAATTCGTTTTATAATTTGGGTTTAGTTTATATATCCGGAGGATATAATGGTGACACAATAAGGACTCTAATGGAAAATAAACTACAAGAGTTTAATCCGTCATTAACTAAGCTAACTAAGTTGTTGCTATCAGATGGACCTCATGTCATTCAAGAACTTGTATCACGTAGTCCAATTGAAGTTTCTTTTTGCTGAAACCATTCTATCCACCTAGCCGTGCTTGATGTCATTTATTTAAAAACAAACTCAACAAAAGCTATTACAGAAAGTGAAACTGATTAATTCTTGACGTTAAAACAAGATGGAACAGTATGGTTGATATGACTCAATCGTTTCTTAAGGCAAAGAATGCGATTAAAAAATTTTAAACGATTTTAACTCCTCAGAATTGTGAGTTGATGACTATGTTTCGCTTTTGCTCAATTTAGTTGATGCTTTGAAACCAGTGGAATATGCTTATAAATGCTTGATTGAAAATTAAACCGACATCGGTATTAAGTGAACGGGTTTTTTTAGTTGCTGGAAACTTCGCAACAAAAGCCAGAAAACGAATGTCAAATGAATTGCGAAAAGCTTTAACGGCTTTAAAAACTCATATTTTGTATTTTAAACACATAACGTCGTTCTCAAATTATTGTGTTCTATAGGTATACGTTTTATGGGTAACATAGAACACAATAACTTGTGAACGACGATAAGTATTTCAAATTTAGTATATAGAGCTGCGTATTTTTTATTATACCCTTTACCTGTAATGCACAAGGGTATATTTAGCTTTGTTATTCCGTTTGTAATTTCTACAATTTTTATTTCCGACCCCATAAAGTAAATATTTTCTGAAAGCTTATGAATAGAGGAGTCGTTTAAGCCCTTACCGTCTGTCCGTGTGTTGGTTGAAATCGACGTTTAGAAGCAACCATATGCTCCTCACATCTGTGTATGGTATCAATCTTTCGGAAATATCCAGGAATAAGTCGCTATTGAAATTCAGTACAATCGCCCCATAACTTTCCGAGATATGAGCAAATAAACACGACTGCCTCTGTTTTCTCCCAAATTTTTACTATTACCAACTTGTTTAAAACAAGTAAGAGTGCTATATTCGGCCATGCTGAATCTGATATTATCCTTCACCATCATGTACATAGGTATAATCCCACATCGTAGCTTAACCTATATTTCATGTTATACGCCATTTTTCCTTATTACTTCCGACGTCATCCTTGATTTTGAATTTTTACGTAGTTATCTGTATTCTACTAGTCAAGCCCTTTAATTTGATACCCATATTGATGGGGTTTAAAAAAAATTTGATCCACCATTTTGTTTTATACGCCATCTTGGATTTTTATTTCTTTACCAATTTACTGTATTCTACTGGTCAAGCCCTTTTATTTGATACCATTATTAAGGGTGTTCAAGAAGCTACATTTTAAAATACCAGATTTGACCCACACATAAATTTATTATCCGCCATTTTGTAGTGGCGGCTACAATGATATTTTTTTTGCGCTAGTTAAGTTTTTTCAGACGATACAAAAATTGACTCTCTCGGTTGTCTAGAACTTGAAAAAAAAATGATTTTTGTTTGTAAATTTTTGGAATATGTATTAAAAAAATTTTTGCCTATAACTTTACCAATTAGAGCCCGCTTTATCTACAATTTTGCACGAATATCTCTAGAGGCATATTATATCTACTAATAGTAGCAAAGGTGCATATAAATTATTCTATGGATGAAAAATTTTAGTTTTGGTGGTAAAAATATGGGAAAAAACAGAGGCAGTCGTGTTGAAAAAACATTGAAAAAAACTAGTGGTAATGACGTGCAAAAAGAATACAGGAAAAACAGATGTTGGTAAATTTCGTACTAACTCAATGATATACATATGTATATATAAAACAAGGTTGGCAACCGAAACGAATAACGGTATCGGTTTGAAGTTTTTTTTAATTTCCGTAACGGTATCGGTATTTTAATTATAACGGTATCGGTATACCGGTATCAGTGCTACAAACCGGTATTGGCTAAAAATAAAAGATTTTGAACATATACATATTTAATTTTTATTTATTTATTTAATTAACAAAAATATTAACTAAACATTAACTTCTTTTCGAAATATTATATTTAGTAAGTAATATTAGGAACACACACATGTTCTTTTTCCTTGACAATGCAGATGTTAATTTTTTTTTCAAAATCAAACTCAAAAAATTTTCTGCAAATATTTTCCTTTGGTCGAGGCATTTTGTTCTTGTTATCATATATTGTTCAAATATTTTTTAAATGCTGTTAAATTTAGTTTGATCACTTAAGTTGTGCGCTTCAAAGAATAGCTTTTTTCAGTTGTAACAATACAAATTTATACAGGTGACCTTAGTTATACAACAAATCTTATATGTTTCATTTTTTCGGTGCAAATTTGCTTGCAAGAAACAAAGAACAGCTGACACACTGCAACCATCTATGCAAATTCTCCTTGGTCGGTAGCAAAACAATGGCAGTGTTGTCATCGTAGAGTGTGAAGGTAAAAAAGCTATTTCAACTAACACAATAGTGTTGAACATATAAAAATTTGATGCTATTTGCTTAATTGGTATGCATTTTAAATACCGAAACACTGAAATGATGATACCGGTATAATACCGGTATTAAGGGAAACGGTATTTGAATACCGGTATTTTACGCAAACAATTATTTCGGTATCGGTATCGATACCGGTAATCAATTTTAAACGGTATTTAATCGGTATCGGTATCAATAACGGTTTCGGTTGCCAACCTTGATATAAAATAACATTAAAATTCATGTTGGCCGCCACTACAAAATGGCGGACAATAAATTTATATATGGGTCAAATGTGGTATTTTAAAATGTAACTTATTGAACACCCTCAATATTGGTATCAAATGAAAGGGCTTGACCAGTAGAATACAGTTAATTATTAAAAAATGTAAGGTCCAATATGGCGTCTAAAACAAAATGGCGATTAAATACAGTTAACTACCTAAATATTCGAAATCAAGGATGGCGTCGGAAATAATAAGGAAAAATGGCGTATAACATATATAGTATATATATAATACATAATATATTTATATATATATATTTATTTATTTACTTAAGTCTATGGATTCTAAATCTTTGCGGACTATAAAGCAATACATGCAAATTGTTCAATATTAGTTATTCAAAAACAAAATAATTTTACATTTTACAATATAAACATTTAAGGATAAATATATATGTTGATAAAGTTTATTGAACTCGGTACAAATCCTCAAAAACGGATCGAAGTTAACATAATTCGTTCTGAATTCCACTGTAAGTCACGAAGACAAAATAGGAGGAACTGTTTTTGCACAGATTCAATGCTATTAATGTAAACATTATAAGATGGATCCCAAATTATTAAACCATACTCAAGAATAACCTGACAAGAGAAATATACAATTGTATTGTTATACATATATGGATCAGTAAACTCTTTCGCCCAACGTTTTATGAATCCAAGGACAGCACGTGCTTTATTAACAGTTAAAGAGATATGCTGAATAAAATTTAGTTTAGCATCTAATAAGATTCCAAGATCGGAGACGGATTCCAGTCTTTTTAACGTATAACCATTTAAAACATAATTAACTTTAATATATGTAACATCTAAGAAAGAAACACATATATTTGCATTTTTCAGGGTTCAGCTCCATTAAATTAAATCTACACCATACATTAAAAGCATCTATGTATATCATTTTGTAAGAGGGAGTGATCGGCGTAATTATTATAACTTAGAAATATTTTTACGTCGTCAGCATACATAATAACGCTTGAGAATTAAAAAGTATTTGGTAGATCATTAATAAATAAGGAAAACAGCAATGGACCGAGATGACTTCCCTGAGCAACACCAGAAACAACGGCTTTTGGTTAAGAGATAGTGTTTTTAAAACCAACATTTTATTTTCTATTTGTCAAGTACGAATAAATCCACTTAAGCGAGTTCTGTGTAAATCCCACTACATCAAGTTTTTTTATAAGAAGTTTATGGTTTACTTTATCAAAGTCGGTGTAAATAACATCAGTTTGCTTTTGTTCAATAAAACCACGATTTACAAGCGTAGTCAACTGCAACAGATTTGTAATTTTTTCAAAAAGTTTAGGTATTGTGCTAAGGTTACCAATACCTCTATAATAAGCGATATTATTTCTGCAGCCAGACTTGAGTATTGGTATTATGAAAGAGTCCTTCCACATAGTAGGAAAATAACCGGATTTAATCGACATATTGAAAAGTATTGTAAGAGGAGGAACGAAATCCTCAGCACATTTAATAAGAAGGCTACTAGGAATTCCATCAGGGCCATATTTATAGGAAAGTTTGAGATTTTTCAAACTGCTGAAAACCGTTGATTCATCAAGAAATGGATTTGATATAGCTGGATTTGATAATTCCATTAGTGGATAAGATTTTAAATCGTCGAATTTAGCGTCAGAATAAGTGGTAGTAAGGAAGTCAGCAAACAGATTACTTATTATTAAGTCATCATCGGATTATACCTATGTACATGATGGTGAAGGGTATTATCAGATTCGGTACGGCCGAATATAGCACTCTTACTTGTTAATGTACCATCTCGTTTAACACGTCATTTTTGTCCGCTATCAGTTGAAGTTTTCAGAACAAATTATGCCAACTTCGATCCGTTCATAAGGATTTGTATAGATTTTTTATTAAGTATTAATATTGTAGAATAATTTAATTTTTGGTACTTTTTGTACTTTCTAAGTTTGAGAAACAGGAATATTAAAATTAGAGACTATTGCTCAAAATTTGTACAAGAAATGAAAACAAATATTTTTTGACGATGCTACGCAACGGAGTAACGAAATATTGGAAGAATTAAGAAAAATTAAAGATATTTAAATTATTAAGAGACCTTAAGCTAAAATAATTTCAGTTAATAAATAAATAATATAAATAAAAAAAAATTTTTTTGGCTCATCTGAGATTCTATGCCACGTTCACTCTGACCAGTGTTGTATGTTGTTGTGAAAAAAACGAGATATTCATGGTTTTTTTTTTCTTATACCTCAGTTGTTTATGTACCGATTTAAATACCTCACGCGGGTCCAGGCGATGTCGGGAGACTTCAAAAAAATGATTACAACATACAAACGGACATACGGAGAGACGGACAATGCTTAATAAATTCCCCTATTCATAAGCTTTCAGAAAATATATACTTTATATACGCGGAATGACAGAATGTGTGTGTGAGTATTCATTGCTGTTTTGAGTTATTGTTGTAATGATTCACTTTACAAAGAACACATGACTGAATGCAAGGATTAATGAAGGAGAAGTGTTCGTTACAGGGAAGGAAAATGGCTTTTTGATTTTGTACCAAGTATGAAAACAAAATGTACTTTTTAGGGCATGACGGTACCATTTCTTTTAATATTTATTAATAATAACATAAACTTAGCAAAAATGTTTACAAAAATTCAGAAATATACAATAAAAAATATTAAATTTTACATTCATAGGTACATACGTAGAAATCGGTTGTTTAACAAATTTTATTTATTAAATACTTTTAGATAATAAATTTTCTGTTATTTTAAAATTAAAGCAACAAGAATTTGTTGGCTTCAATAAATCTTTTGTTTGTATCAAATTTGAAACTGTTGTTGAGATGAGTATTTATTGAAAAGTAAAAAAGAACAAAATGAAGTACATACATACAAAAGGCAGTATTTACAAAAGTGCAATATTAAGTATTAAACAAAATAATATTACTACCAAATACATTTACAGAAATCTGTTATTTCATAGTATGATATAAATATAATACTAACACCCCTTTTGAATATTATAAATATTGCATACATATAACAAATTTAGATTATCATTAAATAACAATTTTAAATAAAGAGATCAAATCAAATTATATAATATAAGCCAATTAAATTCATAAATTTCGATATTTCAATCCATTGTAATGGTTTGGTTAAAATGTTCGCTAACATTGAATCCGTAGGACAATAAGTGTATAAAATCTTCTTCGATTTATATAAGTCACGGATAAAATAATATTTCACATCTATGTGCTTGCTTCTAGGGGAAATCTCTTCTTGTAGAATCTTTAGACAGCTTTGGTTGTCTTTATAAATAATAGGATACACCACTTCGATTCTAAATTCTTTCATTTGCTGAATAAACCACAATAGCTCTTGAGATGCCTCCGCAAGTGCCACAAATTCGGCTTCGGTAGATGATAACGTAACATTTGACTGCTTTCTACTAGCAAAACTAATAACAGCATCACCAAGCTTGAAGATGTAACCACTTGTAGATTTTCGGTCATTTGTATCACCTGCCCAGTCAGCATCTGCAAACCCTTTTAGCTCCAATTTCGATTTAGACCCCACACACAATTTTAAATTTTTAGTGCCCTTAAGGTATTTGAAAATTCTGTTGATTTCAGTCCAGTCATTTTCATTTGGGTTGCTTATCTTACGAGACAATATTGACACAGCGACAGCAGTATCGGGATGGGTATTGTTCGAATCGTATAACAGTGATCCGATAGCCTTTCGGTACAAATTATTGTCTTGTAATAAATTATTGTTGTTTATCTTCAAATATCCGAGGTCCATAGGTACTGAAGAAATCTTCGCATCTTGAAGATTAAATTCCTTCAATAATTTGGTTATATAGTGCTCCTGGGATAAATAAAATCTACCATCATTGAGTGTAACTTCAATTCCTAAATCAAGTCTCAATTCGCCAAATTCGGTTATCTTGAAATTCGATTTTAAAGTTTGTACGACGTCTTCGATTCGCTGGTCTGATTTTGAAGCCACTATAATGTCGTCCACGTAAATTAAAATATATGTTGTTAAGTCACCTTCACCCTTAACATACAGACAAGGTTCGGCCTTTCCCCTTCTGAATCCCGAATCAATTAAAACTTGATTGATTCTGAGATTCCAACATCGAGCCGACTGTTTCAGACCATATAAGCTGTGATTTAGTTTACAGACAAGACCTTCTTGACCTGGCTTAATAAAACCCTCGGTTTTGATACAGCCTCACCATAACTTACTGGATCATCACTAGTACAGGTTTTATATCCAATATTCTTGGGAGGTATGCCTTTGTTAATTCCTGAAGAAGTTCTAGGACTAACATTTGAGTCACTCTGTGTTTCAGAATCAGACGACGATAAAAATTCCTCCGCTGATTCAGATCCATAAAAGTCATCTGTGCTAATCACTTCCTCATCATTCAGCTCTAGCATTTGCGATGGGGCGATTTCAGATTTAGGGCTGGAAAACGAAACATTTACCACTTCCGGATTTGAATTACCGTCATCCTTAAAAACATCAACGGGAAGAAAATGTTCGGATTCTAAAACCGCACATCACGACTAATAATAACTTTATTAGTATTACTATTTAACAAGCGAAAAGCTTTAGATTCATCGGCATAACCAACAACTTACAGCAACTTCATCTAATTTTCTACGTTTTTGTTTGTTTATATGTGCATATGCAACAGCGCCAAAAATACGAACATGGCTCAAGTTTTGAGCTTTACCAAACCATAACTCAAATGTAGTCACATTGACTGCAGTTGACAATAAACGATTCTGGATATAGTTTGCACTGTTAACAACCTCGGCCCAAAATATTATATTTATATCTGCATCATATAACATACATCTGGCCATCTCCATCAAGCTTCGATTTCTTCTTTCGGCAACACCATTTTGCTCAGGTGTATAAGGGCAAGTTAGTTGATGAATAATACATTTATCTTTGAAATATTTTTGCATTTTGTTGTTCACAAACTCTCCACCACGATCAGTTCTAAGAATTTTTAATCGTTTTCCGAATTGATTTTCTGTTTGTTCAACAAATTCTTTTATTTTCTCGAATGCCAAGTCTTTCGATGGAATAAAGAATACCGTACAAAATCGACTATAGTCGTCAATAAGTGTCAGAAAATAACGATTACCACCGGGGGTTTAATTTTGCATAGGGCCGCACAAGTCACAATGTATTAGCTCCAGTATGCCATTTGTTTTGGATTCTGATGCCTTAGGGAATGGTTTTCTTGTCAGCTTCGCTTTTAAACACACTTCACAATTAAATGTGCAACTACAATTGTTTATGTTAACACCGCTTATCAATTCCTTTGATATTGTACATTTAATTGCATTGATATTTCTGTGACCAAAACGACGATGCCAAACGTAAATGCAATCGCTCTTGCAATTTGATAATTTATATGCTTTATTACTATGTGTCAGTACAAACATATTATTGGTCAACGATGCCCTTGCATAAATATGACCATTCTTAAATATTGAACAACCATCCAGTTTAAAATTAACATCAAAACCTTCACTCGTTAAGTTTCGAACTGATAGTAAACTCCCATCTAATTCGGGTACATATAGCACATTTTGTACAAAAATTTCATTACCTTCACAAAATAGTTTACAGTCACCTATTCCGCTAGCTTTCAGTTCTCTACCATCCGCCAAATAAACTGTTTCAATTTGTTGTTACAAAATATTTCCCTTCACAGGATATATGATATGTAGCAGCTGAATCGAAGTAACTTTTCGGATACTAAATCAAGCGTAAGGTCAGCTTCAGAACGCATTTCCAATGACGAAATTAAAGAATTATAATTTTCCGGCAGGGTGCCCAATAAAAATGCAACAGCTTTGTGCTCTTTTATTACTTCGCCTAAGTCTCTCAAGCGATCAACAATTGTCAAAAAATCATTGATGTGATCCTCCATGGTTTTACCATTAATTAAACGCATCGACGACATTTTTCTCATAAGACTTACTTTGTTGGTCATGTTTGACTTCTCATGGTGTTTATTCAACGTATCCCAAAACTGTTTTGCAGTTTTCAGTTGCTTAAGAAGCACTTTCTGTGATTCCTCCACAGCCAAACCAATAACAGCTCTTGCCTTGCCATCACGTGTCAACCACTTAGCATCTGGTGCCACTGGGACAACACCAATAACATCCCACAACTCCCTCTCCAGCAGCAGCAACTCCATGTTAAATTTCCAAACATGGTAATTGTTGTTTAACAATTTAGGAAATTGTGTACCAACTGCATTCATCTCTTATTTTAACAAATTTTTGACTTATTTTAAAACAATTAAAAAAAAAAAAAACGCGCGAGTCTGGGCCCATAACCTGTTGTTGAGATGAGTATTTATTGAAAAGTAAAAAAGAACAAAATGAAGTACATACAAAAGGCGGTATTTACAAAGAATGTGGAATAGACAGAATTCCTTTTACAGTTCTTTAAATATCTGCGATCATGATCTTATTTAATTCATTTTTTATCTGTATATATATATTTGAATCTTTTTGTGATCTAAGTTCAACGACATCGGCTAGTTCTCTGTACTGATTATTTATTGCTTCAATATTTGTTTGTGTGGAAAATTTACACCAGAAGAGGTACTATCGAATTTGTTTTTCCCATAAAAACTTTTTCTGGAGTAAACTTATCGAACCATTTTAGTACTTCATTATTATAAAGTTCACCTTACATGCTTACGAATCATAAGTTGTGTTGTTATATGTATTTTATTGTATACATATAACAACAGCCAAGGCGAATTCAATTTGTTGTTGCAGACTTGACACCACCTGATACATGAATTCGCTTTGACAACAGCATTGCAACAAAATCAGAGAAGCTGACAGTATAAAATAAAACACACACAAACAAAATTAAAGAGAACATGGACTAAATTATTGTTGCCATATAGTGAGACATTGGAATTTTTAAATTGTACCAAGTAGCTCGCGGTAGTACCATGGTACCAACAAGGTCGAAAATGTACCATAAAAAGTACAATTGTACCATGATTTCCATCCCTAGTTCGTTATGTTTCAAAGAAAGCAACAAACAGTACGCACATTCAATCGTATGTGTGACTTAGCAAGCATGATTCATTTTGAGAATAAATGCACACTTTTGCGATTTATTGGCATTCATACAGGACTCTATTTAATACCCATAATGAATCTGTCGGCTATATTTAAGCTGAAAAAATCTATTTTCGTTCGTAGATTTTAGGATTTTTGCAGTTTATTTTTCATAACAATTTTAGGCACCACGGCTGAAATATAATAATTAAAACAAGTAACAGTGCTATATTCGGCCGTGCCGAATCTTATATACCCTTCACAACGTGCAGTCATGCAATAACAATTGTTTGTATCACCATTCATCCCATATAAAATACGTGCATACGTACACGTTAGAATAAATGTGGCATCGAATCCCAGCTGAGCTAAAAAAATTTTATTTTATTTAATATATTATTTATATTTTTTTTTAATTTTTTTAAAAAATTTTTTTAGAAAAATTTTTAAAAATTTTGTTTAAATTTTTTTTCAAATTTTTTTAAAATTTTTTTTTTGTAGTTTTTTTTTATTATTTTTTTCTTATTTTTAATATTTTTTTTTTTTGTAATTTTTTTTTTTTGGTATGTTTTTTACATGTATGTATGTATGTATGTATGTATGTATGTATGTTGTTGTTGTAATTGTGAAAAAAAACGAGGTGGTCGTGGTTTTTTGCTCATATCTCAGAAAGTTATGGGGCGATTCTGCTGAATTTCAATAGCGATTCATTCCTGGATATTTCCAAGAGATTGATACCATATACAGATCTGAGCAACATATAGTTGCTTCTAAAAGTTGATTTCAACCAACACACGGACAGACGGGCAGACGGACAGACGGTCAGGGCTTAATCGACTCCTCTATTCATAAGCTTTCAGAAAATATATACTTTATGGGGTCGGAAATGAAAATTGTAGAAATTACAAACGGAATGACAAAGCTATATATACCCTTGTGCACCACAGGTGAAGGGTATAAAAACTCATCTATGCGCTATTATTTTTCGGATAACACAATCTCGTATGTTACCCTTTTTCAGTGCAGAAAACACGTATGTATGTATGTATGTTAAAAAGCTACGAAATGGTAATGATTTGCTACTTAGATTTAAAAGCTAAATAGATCTATTAAAAAGTTCCAATAGGTTGTTTAAAAACGTTATTTATCTTTCGTACAAAGTTGTAGTTTTTATGATAGAAAATTGCGTTAGAAACCCACGATATTTACTTCTGCATTTATATTGAACTAATCTTCTTGCATAAAATATGCTTTTCTTTCTAATTGTGTGCAAGTGAAAGGAAAAGAAATCAGTTCATACTTGAATGTTCTTAAAATTCATTTTGTTTTATCTTTCGTAATTTCAAATCTGATGTTAGCTGCGTATATAAATAATAAAATTGTATGCAATAAACGTAAACGTAAAATCAAGTTTAAAGAAGAAAAATAAATTTTTCTGAAAGAAAACTCTTTTAATATAAACGCAGTCGTATTTAGCAATTAATTGTATGTATGTAAATTTTATAACAAATTTAGTATAGAGCTGTAAAATTTAAACAAACAAATTTATTACAGGGTTCCTATGGACTTGTGAAGTTAGCATACTCAGAAGAGGATTCAACTCACTATGCCATGAAAATACTTTCCAAACGTCGTTTACTTCGACAAGCTGGTCTTATGAAACGAGGTCCAAAAAAAAGTACATCGCCATTAGATCGAGTGTATCGCGAGATTGCCGTTTTAAAGAAATTAGATCATCCAAATGTGGTTAAACTAGTGGAAGTGCTCGATGACCCTGTGGAGGATTCTCTTTACATGGTGTTTGAATTAGTCAAACAAGGCGAGGTCTTGAGTGTGCCCACTAAAAACCCCTTAAAGGAAGAAAGGGCCTGGAGTGTATTTCGTGATACCCTGTTGGGTTTAGAGTATCGTAAGTACATTTTATTTATTTTTTTTTTATGTAGCAATTGTGTAAATGAATAGTGGAAATATATATTTTGAAAAAGAGAATTTCTTAAAATTAATTTATAAGTTGCATTTGCATTGTGAATGCATTTAATTATAATATTAATCTAAAATAATCCCTTTAAAAACGCTTGAAATAAATCGAACTTCAATCTAAAGCAAGATTTATTATTATAGGTATGTATATGCAAGAAACATTTATGTGATAATCCTTTTTTAAGTTCGTAATAGGTGGGTCATCTATCTACAGATTTAAATTTTACCCAGCGGTTACTTTGAATCTGGAAATACTTATGTCACTCTATTCTGTCACAAAATTCAATATATTTTCTACGCTGAATGATATTTATTTCCAAAACAAAGACAATTATCCCGGTAACTCTAATTCGAGTTAGGGCCTTTCTATTTGTGACTTCTACTGCAAACTAGATACATGTGGATTGTAGTAATATAATGAGTATTTGCATGCGAATAAAAGCATTTAACTAACGCAATATAAGTACTATAAAAAATTCATGTTGGCCGCCACTACAAAATGGCGGACAATAAATTTGAACCCTTTTAATATTGGTATCATGAATGATTAAATAAAGATTACGGCTTGCGCATGATTTACCGTTAGATGGCGTAGTAATACCCTCGCAAAGGTTACCAAGTCTGTATCATATGTAAAATTTATAATTTCTTACAAAAAATTTATGTATTTTGTAATAGCTGGAAGCCCTTATTATTAATTTACTCAAAAAAAAAAAAGTATTACAACAACGAATTTCGTGTCATATTTTATAATAAATACATATCGTCGTTCGCAAATTATTGTGTTCTATATGACAAAAATATTTAATTGGTAAATCCCTGTTAAAGTTTAGTTGTTAATTACAAAAACTAAACCGAAAAAAATGTTGTGACCTTCCTACCAAGGAAAGTTCTATAGTTTGTGGTTTTTTCTGTTAAAAAAGTTTCCTTCTTTGAAAACGCTTCTGAGAATAGGAAGCGTTTTTTAAAAAAATGCTTTGTTTTATATGCACTTATTTGCGGAACTCTTCTTGTTTTTTAGCATATAGAACAAAATGTAAAAAATTATTATGAGAAATGAAAAGCAAAGGATTTTCACGCAACAAAAACTTTATTTCATATAATATCGACTTCTTTTTAAACTCAATCATATCACTATGTTTTTATAAGTGAACTTAAGACAATACTTGTTAATTCCATAAAACAAAGTAAGTTCCGACTATAAAATAAAGAGAAAAAGTAAATCGAATTCAAACCGAAACCGTTTGGAAAATTTTTTTACTTAAGTAAGCTTGTTAAAAAAAAAAAAGAAACAAAGATAAAAAGTTGTACCTGTATTTTAACTTGTATTAAACAAGTTATTATAGTACACCACTGCATCTAGAGATAAAAAGTTATATAAACTTTTCACGTCATTTATTTTCTCCGATATCTTTTTAGGAGCAGAATTTTTTAGATGTTCTTCAAATAAATTGTTTGGAGTTTAAAAAACCTCTTTCGGCCTTTTTTTAATATTAATTTTCATATATTCTTCTTGACATAAGGAAGTTTCATATGATATTGTGAATAGCTTATTTTTATCATTTGCAACGATTTAATACGTGCAAAATGGATATTTTGAAAATCAAGTTTTTTAGATTTACTGAATACACATGAAAGTCTTCATTTGTCATTTGGATTACAATAAGCTTAACGTTCGGTGATTTATAAGTTTTTAATAATTCCACTAAATTTAAGGGGGCGTGAATTTCTCGAAATTTTAAATATTGTTCAATGGCACTATGTACGGCAACCATTTCTTGAATTTGGGAATGACCCGGATTAGAAAATTTTTGGGTGATTGTTTGAATGTTTTTATTGTTGAACATAAATTGCAAAAGAGCAGTTAAAAAAATCTGATTTTTATTTTGAGGCACACAAGAGTCGCTCCATAAGATGAAATGCTTTACATTCTTAAAATCCTTAAATATTTGCTGTAAAATTTTTCCGACAGCACTGGCTATGTCATTGCCTGAACGACCACTGTGTACCTCGTTCCAAATAGAGCAGTCAGTTATGTTGGGTTCTTTTTGTTTTGCGAACACACTGTTGCCGTAATATTAACAACAGAAAGTTTTCTTTTATAATAATAAATAGACGAAAACCCCTTTGGTAATGTAAAAACACTGTTTTGGTTTTAGTAGCTCTGTCCTTTTTCACGCTCGAATATGCAATAAATTTTTTAATGAAAATGTTCTTCATAAATTTAAAATGTTTGATTTCACTCAAAGTATCGGTTTGTTTGAAACAATGCACAACGACCGCACTGATCTTTTTTTGGCACAAGAAATCCAAAATTAAATTCTTTTTTAAAAATACTTGTAAATGTCGATAATGATGTGGAATGTTCAGAATGCTTTTTTTTTTGAAGAAACGAAACATTTTACTAATCGTTTAACCTTCCTCCAAATACTGACATGATGTACTTTTTATATGATCCCTTATTCCTTCCTTCGTTTCGTTTGAAATAATATGCTTGCCCTTTCGCAAATCTTTAACAACACCAGTGAATGGATCGCAAAGGTGCTTGAAATGATAATATATTCCATTTTTAGATATAGTCAAAGTATTTAAAAAAAATTTTTTGACACACCCGTTGCATTAAATTTTCTTTGATGTTTTTAAAGTAGTACCCAGGGTACACTTATACAAGGTGGAGGTGCCAGCCCAGCTGACAATTTTTTTGTGTTCTGGAGTATTTCAAACTACATATTAAAAAAATGATTTCAACTCCGGAAATAGTCAAACTTCATACATAAAAAAAGAGAGCCGAAAATCGCTCTCTTTTACGCTATCGTCTTATGTAATTACACCATGGTAGTACCTAAAGCTTTTTTGCTTTTTTTTAGAATGTTTTGCAACTCTTCTTTTGACGTTTTGAACTGACACAAATTTGCTATAAAAATTATTCTTTTGAATGTATGTGAGCTACCAAAATTTTTCAAAAATTTTTGACGGTCATTTGCAGAAAATAATATACTACATGACATTTTAATTAAACCTTAAGGTAGAGAAAAAAAATCAGTTGTTTTAGTGACGCTATCTGATGATCGTACCATGCTACAAACTTTATTTAGACTTGCATATAGAACAAAATAAAAATTTTTTTTATTACGTGTTTTTGCTCTATATTCACAATTTTTTTCATATAGAACACAATAGGTTACGAAACTTGTCACTTAAGTGTTGTATAGCACAAAGTTGATGTCTCATATTTGGAAAACTATAAATGATAACAGCAAACCGATTACACAGATGGACAGATCTCGAAAAGTTTTCATAAAATTCAGTCTTTTCTAAATTTTTTCTATTTTGCGGTATAGAACACAATAATTTGCGAACGACGATACATATGTATAAATAATATTAAAATTATTCAAATTATATAAAAAGTGTTTAAATTTGGTTATTTAAAAGCTGCAAAACTAATAAAAACAGAAAACAAAATAAAGTGAAAAGATAAGAAAGAGAGCAAATATTAAATGTGCAGTGGGAAAATGCACGCAAAGTAACAGCAAAAAAACAAGTGAGAAATTATATTAAAAACTAAAAATTTGCGTATATTTAATAAAACGTTTGCGTTTTCAAAAAGCTGTATCATTTTACAATTTTTCAAAAGATGAAGCTCGAAGGAAGTTATGGGTTTGCAAACGAGTGAAGCCTGTAAATATGGATAAAGAAAAAATTTGTGCTTTACATTTCAAGCAAGAAGATTTTGAAAGAAACTTGAAATGGGTAAGTTAAAACAAAATTAATTCTTGCAGTACATTACTAAGGCATTATGACTATAATTGAGCAAACGGCGTGCAAAAATTTAAAAATCCCATGCAGTTCCGTCTTTAGAAACTAGTTCTATTGAAAGTGAAACGAAAACTGCTAATGAAACTGAAGTTGCAAATGTATATGAAGGATTATATGAAACTGAAAAGCAAAATGATAAAAAAAAAAAAAATTTACATGATATTCTAAATAGTTTTGAAGAAAACTTGGTCGCGGAAAATGCTCCAAGGCCGGCTTATCTTGAAGAAGATCGCCTCCAAACTTACACCATATTTTTCAAATTAAATGGTAACAAAGTATTACTTTCAAGCGGATATTTACAATAGCATTTGTTGGAAGCAAAAGAAATTCAAGCCAGTGAAGACGTTGAAAAACTCTTTTTTAGGTGTCGAATGTATTTTAGAATTAGGAAACTAAATGCCGAAATCGTTGAAAATACTTATAAGCGAAAAAGAAAATTTGATAAAATAACATAATGAAGTGAATTCTACACCTAATATAATAGTGAAATATTGTAATAAAAATAATGAATATATGTATATATAAAGAATTTGTTTGCTTTTAAAACATTTAGTTAGAAAAATTAATTAGTTATACAGCTGAATTTTACTAGCCAATGAAAATACAGCTTGAGTGACGTCAGAATTCCTACATGCGCAGAAATGTTTTTTTATGTTATTTATTTAATCATTCTTGTGTATGTAAAAAGGTTACATTTATTTGTTACCGTGTACAATACTGGTAAATTCAATATCTAAGTATCAAGTTCTTTAAAGAAAAAGTTGCCAATACATATTAATAACTTAATCCTATAACAAGGTATTACCAGTACCAGCTACAATATCTTTAAGAAATTAAATATTTTTGTTTCAATTTATCAAAATTTAAAGGATTTAAGATTTCCTTCTTTTCTTTATCATCTTTGGATTATATTTCCTTTGTTACTTTTCTGAACAACCGATTTTTGTGCCCATCTCATTCAGACGCTTAATCTGTAGATATGATGACATTATTATTATCATTATTTGACATATTTTTTACTGTTAGAATCTTCTATCTGTATTTTATATAACAATTGATGATTAGGATAAACCATTACCTATTTTGTTAGAGTCTTCTTACTAAATTGTGGGTTAAATAATAGATTAATATGTACAAGAATCTTTAACATTTGGATGTTTTATTTGAAAAACCTTGAAAAAAAGTAATCAATTACATACATTTTTATCTTAAGAAATATATACATACATAATAGCACAATATCCCCTACTTCGCTAGCGCAGTACTTATTATGTATTGAATACTCCAGTTCTTTTTTACTTATTAAATAATTTTTCGTTAAGTTGGTTGTGGATATGTTTCGAGTTTTAGGTAAAGACTCAACCTAAAGTCTTGCCAATCTGTTGTGCCTTTATTTCTAAACGTTATAGGCTCCGGTAACAGTGTCAATCGCAAATTTCATCATTCAATCTCTCTGAAGATATAATAAAAGCAATAACTTCTTCCCTAACTCTGGTAAAAAATCTATTTTTATTAACAGAATTAGGGAAGAAGTTATTGTTAGTGAAAAAATCATTAGCATTTAGGAATTCCCATTGAGCATCACCTTACTTGTTACAGTTGGAGCTGCCCCAAGAGAGTTCGGGTGAGTTTGCATCACAATCTATTAAAATATTCCTACCTGCTTTTCTAGCTGACATTTTATACCTGTCGAATCCGACTTTGGTGTAAGTGTTGGGACATCAGAAGGTAGAGACACCGCTGACAGCAGTAAATTGTGTAGAAAAATCTAGAGAAAAAATTTTACCCCACAGTATGCATGTTCTGGGTGGAGATCTAGTTTTAGTATAAAACAATCACACTAATTTCAGCGAGTAACTCTGTCGTTGACAATCCAGGGTTCCTGTATTAGAAATATGTGTATCATACCTTTTGTTTTATTTTCCATCAAAGCTTGAGTAGACGTCTTGCTTAGATGGAGATTGATCTGCAGGAGCAGTATCATAGTTGTTCTGCTAATAGAGATTCTTCTTTAGACTGAGTGATCTCTAACTTTTCCTTCTTCATTAGCATTGACTGACTTTCGCTTTCGTTCTTCTCCTTTGCTTCGTGTTCGGGGTTCTTCTTCTCCGTTGGGTTAGTTGTCCATCCAATGGGCGTCTTCGCAATGAAAAATATAGCCGTACTTGTTAAGTAGACCTGCCCCTTTTGTTCATCTAGGTAGGAAATTCAGGTTCTATCCAAACCTACCTACCAGTCGGTTTCCTCCCGATAAAAAACTTTCCACTTATCTACTACTAGTCCTCTATTCTGTTAGCCAATAATTTTCATCATAGCTTTACTATTCAGTTTGCTATTCTAACCTTTTATAAAAAATAAAAACTTGGTTAGAGATGGGATCTCTTTTTTTTCACAATGTCAAGTTTGCCACCCTCTCACTAGTTCTTCAGGATATGCACAAAGTTATCCGATTCTAGCTGCAGAAACAGTAAGTCCCTGGCGAACCTACAGCTTTTTATGTGGATTTGTAAAGCATTATTCAGAACATACTGCACAATCCCTTCATTTCGATGTCGATGACAGTATTCCTTTTCGCCACTTTTGCATACAAGGGCTGCTCCTTAGGCGTTTTTTTATTCGGCTTTCTTTTGCGCGACAGTGGAGTTTTATTTTTGGTCTTTCCGCCATCACCTGAAATTTAACCTAGCCCCTTCGCTTGTTCGGAGGTTGAAGTTTTTGGTTTTTCCCCTCTTTCTCTCTTCTTTCCTTCAAAAAGTCAAAGTCTACGTCCATCTAGCATTTGAAAAACAAACTCAAATACTTTATTTTTAAAACATATAATTAATTGTACTTCAAAAATTTTAATCCTTATTTATTAATGATCAATTAAATATGAAAAGCTCCGATTAAGAGAAATATGTTAATTAAATGTAATATTACTAAAATAAAAGGAGTACTTAAACTTAATTTACTATATACATATGTATGTATTTTTATGTATGTGTTCCGAAGCTCCTAAAAAGTTCTCGACGACAACAAATTGTCCTTTCTATGTTTAAAGTAAACATTGTATGTATTTAAAAAATAATACTATTAATACACTGCGGTGCAATATTATAGCCGAATGTCAATTTTAAGTATTTCTTATATTAACACATACATATTAGAAAATATGTATTAACTTATAACATCTAAAAAACCAGCAGAAATCTATAAATGTGATCCCGATCTCTCAGCGCAACTTTTACACCCTCTGATCACCGAAACCTGGGAAACCGAATCCTTTCCGGAGGAATGGAAAGATGGTATCATTGTCAAAATCGCGAAAAAAGGAGACCTCAAAAATTGCGCAAACTGGCGGGGTATTTGTATATTGCCAACTGTAGCCAAAATAGTTGCAAAAATAATATTAAATCGCATCAAAGAGCATTTGGAGCAAACCATCAGCTCATGCCAAGCCGGATTTCGCAGTGGTTTCTCGTGCGCAGACCATGTTAACTCACTACGCATTATTATAGAACAAAGCGTTGAGTTCAATTCCAAATTACATCTTCTATTTATAGATTTTGAGAAAGCGTTCTATTCAATTAATCGAGAATGTACTTGGTCCGACCTGCGAAAGAGAAATATACCCGAAAAAATAATAGCTCTTATAAAGGAAAGCTATAACCGTGCAAAATGCTTTGTTCTCCATTAGGGAAAACTTTCTGACCCGTTCATGGTAGAAAGCGGAGTCCGTCAGGGCTGCATATTATCACCTCTTTTGTTTCTTGTCGTTATGGAAGATGTTCTCAATAGTATTGAGAATAAAAGGCAAGGAATACAATGGAAAATCAATAACCAATATCTTAATTACCTGGCCTATGCTGACGATATCTGCTTACTTTTGCATAATCTTAATGACCTTAGACACACAATGACCATCAATAACCAAACTTTTGATGCATGTGAACAATTTTGTTATCTTGGATGTGAAATCTCACCTAATGGAGGGTCCGAACTTGATGTTGATGCTAGAATTAACAAGGCAAGAGCGTCTTTTGGCATACTAGCCCCAGTATGGCAAAGTAATAAAATTTGTCAATCCACTAAACTTCGAATTTTTGAGGCAAATGTCAAGTCTGTCCTATTATATGGGTGTACAACCTGGAAAGGCAAACATTTGTCAACCGCTGACTAAGATGGATATTACGTATCTTTTGGCCTCAAACAATAACGAATGCCGAGCTGTTACTATAGGCAAGGCAAATGGAAGTAGCAACTGAGATACGTAAACGGAAATGGCAGTGGATTGGACACACTCTCCGTCGAAATGATGATAATGTATCCAAGCAAGATGGAACCCATTTCATCAAGATGGTAGAGAAAGCGGTAAGCCACGTATAACATGGAGACGTTCAACAGAATCCGAAATGAATCAACTGGGTGTATCTTGGAACGAATTAAGGTCTATTTCTCAAAACCGAGTCAGATGGAGATCTGCAATTATTGGCGCCCTATGCTCCAGTGGGAGTTAGAGGAACATATATATATCTAAAAAAAAAAATTAAAAATATTAATAAATTAGGCAACAAAAATCTTTATATTTCACCTTTTAACTTTTAATTTGATTTCAGAGTGATTAGCTATTATGACCGCGCTCTAAAAAGCATATTAAAACTATAAATTATATATAAATCAGTAGTGAGTTAGGATTTCATTGTTGGCAATAAGGTCGAAGATTTTATTTGAAACAGTTTCTATAATTTTTAATCATATATCTTAATTGTCTTCAAAACATAAATAAAAGCGACTTGAGCTACATAATCACGCCATATTATGTATTTCTGGCATAGATTTTGTGTACCATGATTCCTCAGATATTACCAAAGATGTTGGTCTGGAGAATAGGTTAACCATTTCAATTGTGGTATGTTATTTGATTTAAGCCACATTCGGATTTGGTTACTTTTGTGAACCACGGCATTATCCTGCTGGAAAATCGTAGTTTTTCTACGATTTCTTTCAAAAAAGCTTTCGATATGGCACCTTACAAAGTTCAATTGGTGTAATGGTTGAGAGTTAAAGTCGCATGACCAACTGCTTCGTTTTCGCTTCGCTAGATATGGGTCTAGGGTTGCCATTCGTACTGTTTTAAACAGTACATGTACTGTTTTTTGTAATAAATATGTACTGTTATATTCACAATACCTAAAACAGTACGAAAAAGTACTGTTTTTTTGTTTTTGTACTGTTTTTGGATATACATGTATTGAATTTTGTAATTTTTTGAAGAATGAAACAGGAAAAAATTGTATTGATAAATGTGTACAAAAAAGGGATAAATATTTGTAATTTATTTTTCAATTAACTTTTTTTGTAAGCATAAATTATTTTCTTTTATATAACTATACCACCTCTATTTGTGTTGTATAATTATTTATTGAATTTAAAAATTATCAAATGTATTCATTTTAAAAATTCAATTGATTTTTTTTAAAAAAATTTTTTTTAAAAATATTTAATTAATACTTTTGGATTACTATATATAACTTAAAAAATATCAATTGTAATTGACAAATTATCAATTTTTATCTGCCAAACAAAATCCTGCCTTTAGCTAACGACAAGTTGTAATAACGGCCCTAAGTCTACTTAAAAATTGATAATTTGTCAATTACAATTGATATTTTTAAAGTTATAAATAAATAGTATTCCAAAAGTATTAATGGAATATTATTGTAATTTCAAGAAACAAATCAATTGAATTTACATATTATAGATAATTTCAAAATTCAACTCGTAGTTTTTGAAATTCAATTACCAATTTCGAAATTCTATTTACTATTTTTGAAATTTAATTAATAACTTTTGAAAAACATTAGATCATTTTCAAAATTAAGTTTGAAAATATAGTGCATAGTTCTGAAATACAGTCAAAAATGTTAAAGCATTGTTAATTCGTTTATTCAAACTAATATCAATATTTATATCGAAAAACGACGTTAAATTTGTGTTTTTGACCACGTTAGTAACTTAAGATACTATTTGTAGTTCGACTCGATCTATATATGTATTGCATTTTGAAGCAAATGCAATATTTTTTGTTACGTTCTCATAGTTTTGTATATGCGTTTTATGTTATTTTTTTTACTTATTTTTAAAACATATGTGATGTATTGAATTAAAAGTTAAGTCAACGTTATGTTCTCATGGTTTTTATATGTTTTTATGTTTCTTATTAACTTTTTTCAAATAACAATGTGATGTATTGAAGTAAAAGTTATGTTATCAATAAATAAAAAAATTTACTGTTTTTTTTTAAAGTACTGTTTTTCCCCCTCAATGTACTGTTTTTTCACTTTTCAAATATGGCAACCCTATATGGGTCTCAGAAAACCAAACGTGGCCTTACAGAAGCCAATGCACCTATTACGAGAGACTGTTTGGTGCGGCTTGAGCAGCGGAGGCATCATTCGCCCATATTTTTTTTGAAAATGAGTACGGCGCAACCATTACGGCCAATGGCACAATGATAACCGATTTCTTTGTGCCTACTCTTTATTGTATTGATGTAAACGATATTTGGTTTCCCAGGATGGTGCAACTTGCGACACATCTCATACCACAATCGATTTATTGCGTACAATGTTTTATGGGCTTTTAATTAGCCGAACTAGTGATGGCCACCACCAATTGGCTGCCAAGAAGCTGTGATTTAACACCGTTGGGCTATTTTCTATGGGACACCGTTAAAAACAGGTATTTCTTATGCAGGCAAATCAGTGGCAATTAAGCATATGAAATCCAACATTCGTGATACCATTGCCGAAATACAACCCCAAACACTCGAAAAAGTGGAACAATTGTAATTTAGCGAAATTTTGCTTTATGTTGTTCATGGAAAATTTTCAAACAAAATTATTGAACACTTTGCTTTTATCAATCCTTTAATTATTTCAGCAAACTGAATCATAAATGTGATCCAAATTCAAGTGCGTATTTTCTTTATGTATAATATTTCTTTAAATGTGAAGAATTAAGAAGTCAGTGTTGCGAAATTCTTCATTATTACTCAAGTTAGTTTTTTCTCTTTGGCTTCAGATGTATATATAAAATTTCATCATTATTTATACCCGTCACACAGTGAAAAAGGGTATATATAAGTTTGTCGTTCCGTGTGAAATTTCTACAATTTTCATTTCCGACCCCATAAGGTATATATTTTCTGATATGTATGAATAGGCGAGTCGACTAAGCTCCGTCAGTCTGTCCGTGTTTTGAGCCCACCGATATCGCCTGAACCGGGTGAGGCATTAAAATATCATAAATATTCGGGAGTAGATCGGTATTGAAAATCAGAAACATCGGTACATAAACAATTGAGATATGAGCAAAAAACCACGGACACCTCGTTTTTTTTAACACAACAACAACATACATACTTACAAACGTGGTATACTGGTTAGTAAACGTGGCTGAGCTAAAAATTTTTTATTTTAAATATTATTTATATTTTTTTTTATTTATTAAATTTTAATGTGAACCATTTTTTATTTTGGCTTAAGTTCATTTGTTTCTTTATTTAATTTTATAATTCAAATTAAATTAAATTGTAACCATTTTAGGAATATTTTTTCCAAAAATTATTTCCGATATTAGCCGAGTGGAATGCATTTTCGAAATTAGCTACGATTTCATCATCAGCACTCTTTATCGGTATACTACTATGTAACATTAAAATTTAATATATAGAAAAAAGTTCGAATAAAATATAAATATATAATTTTTTTTTATTTTTTTTTCTTTGTATTTTTTAATTTTTTTTTTTAATTTTGCTTAATTTTTTTTTTTAAATTTTTTTTTATTTATTATTAATATTTTTATATTTTTAAAACTTTTTTAATTTTTTTTTTAATTTTTTTTTATTTTTATTTTTTTTTTAAATTTTTTTTTAACATACATACGTAAATTTATAATTTTACAATGGGATGTTTTTATATATATTTATGTTTTTTATATGTATGTACGTATTTCATATGAGATGAATGGTGATACAAACTATTGTTATTGCATGACTACACGTTGTGAAGAGTATATAAGATTTGGCATGGCCAAATATAGCTCTCTTGTTTGTTTTTATTTTAAATAATTATTATACTAGCCTTGTTATTAATATATTTCAAAATGTGGCCTTTATACAATTATCATTATTATACCCTACTCACAACAATGTAAAAGGGTATATATAAGTTTGTCATTCCGTGTACAATGTCTACAACAGACATACATTTTTGACTCCATAAAGAATATATTTTCTGAGAGCTTATGAATAGGGAAGTCGATTAAGCATTATCCGTCTGTTCGTGTGTATGTTAAAAACAAATTTTTGAAGCGTCCCGACACACAGTGTGGTGAATAGTGTATAAAATGGCGACTAATTATTTTATTAGTTATTTTTTATTGTTGGATATTAATAAATACATAAAAATTTAACATTTAAAACATGAGAAACAATAAATAAGTAAATTAAATTGTAAATTAGAGCATATTTCATGTGCTTTAAAAAAAAATTTTTTTTGGTTTAAATACAAAGAATAAATATTTATTATGTATTTATATTAGTATAATTTTAACATAAATACAGTGCTGTCTGGGTAGACTGAAACTCCGATGCTATGAATGCCTCGTTAGAGTAAACACCAGAATGTTTACATTGACTACTCTGTAGAGTGAACACTCATGAACCTCTATAGAGTGAACATACTTTATAGTGAGTTTTTAGGTTTGGCGAAGGAGAAAAACAAAAAAAGAGTATAAAAATTAAAGAGAACATAAAATAACGGTAAAGTAACGATACTTTTAGAGTAAGTTGAGAAGTTACTCTCACAAATACGCGTTCTATGAAGTGTTAATTTATTTAAGTAGTCTGCGAGCCTGTTCCATTAAGGTCGTATCTCAAAGTTAATTTTCAATTTTTTCCAGTCATAAATTTGAACTTTAGTATAACGTGGAAATAAATAAAATATTATGCGGCATATGCGGCAATTTTGCTTATTAACAAACCCGTTAAGCCAAAAATGCGCCTCATCGCTGAACACAATTTTGCGATAAAATTGGACGTCCAGAATGCGCTTCGTCAAGAACAGCAGCGGTGCCCATATGCCCGAAATCATTTTCAAATGTTAATGTCACGTATTGATCTTTCGAATAAAAAACAAGTAAAAGCGCTATATTCGGCCGTGCCGAATCTTATATACCCTTCACAACGTGTAGTCATGCAATAACAGTAAATTCACGTATGTATGTTAAAAAAAGCAAAAAAAAAAAATAAAAAAAAAAAATTTAAAAAAAAAAATTTTAAAAAAAAATAATAATAAAAATATATATAATATATTAAATAAAAAATAAAAAAAAAATAAAAAAAAAATTAAAAAAAAAATTTTTAAAAAATTAAAAAAAAAATTTTTTTGGCTCAGTTGGGATTCAATGCCATGTTTTCCCTAACCAGTATACACGTTTGTATGTATGTATGTTGTTGTTGTAATGTTGTTTTTGTGAAAAGAAAATCGAGGTGGTCGTGGGTTTTTGCTCATATCTCAGTTGTTTATGAACCGATGTTTCTGATTTTCAATACCGATCTACTCCCGAATATTTCTGATATTTTAATACCTTACCCGGGTCCAACCTATGTCGGGGGGCTTCAAAAAGTTGATTTCAACATACACACGGACAGACGGTCAGACGGACAGACAGACGGACAGACTGACAGGGCTTAATCGACTCCCCTATTCATAAGCTTTCAGAAAATATATACTTTATGGGGTCGGAAATGAAAATTGTAGAAATTTCACACGGAATGACAAACCTATATATACCCTTTTTCACTGTGTGAAGGGTATAAAAAATTTTGATTACAATTTAATTTTTTGTGTTATTTTTTACAATTTCAAGTTCTATCGGGCTTAAAAAAACACCCTTTGCCCTTGTGCACTACCAAGGCGAATTCATACAGGTGAAATTATCAGCCCAGCTGATTGTGAAACATTTTGTCAAAATTGGTTGAATTCGCTTTGATTTCCTTTATTAATGCAGGGATAGGAAATGTGATTTTGGTTTCGGTATTAAACAATTAACTTGAGTGTACTTTTTTGACAATAAATGTGCTTAATTTATGTATATTTTTTGCTTTTGCGTCATTAATAATGTGTTTAAAAAATTTATATTCTGTTTTTAATCAAATTGTATTATATTTAATATGTAAAAACAACTTTTCCATCCCTGATATACGAATTGGCCTTGACAGAAAGCATCTCATAAAAAGTTGCTTTGTTGTATCAATTCGCCGTTGCATATACCTTATGGATATGCCTTGTGCACTACAGATGTTGGTAAATTTCGTACTAACTCAATGATATGTATGTATATGAAATAACATGAAATCAATTAGGACAAATAATTCTGTTTTAATTTTCAATACCATAATGAGTTAAATAGTTGATATTTACACACAACACCTGTAGTTCTGATCAAAAGAGTGCTGATGAAAAATAAATTCTACTCAGCTAGTATTGGATGACTAACTTTTCCTTGATATTCTGAAATTATCGCATTGAACTTAGAGTCTAAAATTTATACTCAGTTTTTTTTAAATATATATTTCAAAAATTTACAAACGAAAATAGATTTTTTTCAGCTTCTAGACACTTGAGAGCAGTATTGGTATCATCTGAAAGGACTTGACTAGCGCAATATAAGCACTATAAAAAAAACTAAAATTAATGTTGGCCACCACTACAAAATGGCAGGCAATAAATTTATATATGGGCCAATTCTGGTATTTTAAAATGTAACTTCTTGAACCCCCTCAATATTGGTATCAAATGAAACGGCTTGACTAGTAGAATACAGTAAATTATTGAAAAATGTAAAATCCAAGATGGCGTCTAAAACAAAATGTCGGATCAAATTTTTTTAACCCCATCAATATGGGTATTAAATTAAAGGTCTTGACTAGTAGAATACAGTTAAATACGTAGAAATTCAAAATCAAGGATAAAATATATTGTTACGTTTATACCTTTTATAAACGTTGGCTTATTTCCTTTAAATAAACTTTGAGTTCTTTTCGTATTGCAAATAAAAACAGTTGAAATTAGTTATAAAGTTGAGAGCACTTTGTTTATTTTAACACACTCAGATATCGTTTTTATGTCGCTTTACTTATTTCACTTATGGTTATACACTTTTTTTTATCAAACACACTTTGATACGCACCTTACAAGCTGTACTGTAATACTGATCATGTTAGCTGTGTTGTGCGGCTATTTATTGTAACACAGTGGTGTTCTGTAACATTCGACAAAGTTCTCGTATGCACACACTAGTTCATTCTGTAAATAACTCGAAAGGCGTTACATTTAAATTAAGACGTAATGTTAATGTTAAGTAATATGCAGGAATAATAAAAGTGCCTAAGAGTATGCTGCACATAATAACTCACCTCGGCTGCATAGTACTTAACATCATGTTCGAACAACCAGCGAACCAAACGAAATGGTTAGTGTACATAAACTAATACAAACAAAACTACTGTAACTTGAACTACTGTAAATATAACTAAAATAAAATTATAATGTAAATTAAGCTATTTAAAATAAATCTGTAACAATATATAATATAGCACTCTCACTGGTTTTGTTTGCTGCTCAAAATTATTTTGTGGTCACATTACGGCAGTCAAATATTTGAAACTTTGTGACTAGTATTAGCCGAGTGTGACCGTACCTTAAGAGACTACTACATGAATACCTTCTAAAGGCCATGACTGACTATCCTACAAAGTCGTGCGATTATGTCAAATAAAAATCTGATAGTTTTCTGTCCTACATGAAAAAATCGCAACAAAATGTGTTATTGGATGCCACACTGTCATACTTGCTTAGAAAAAGCAACTCTGATCGCACAGAAACTATTATTTTATGAAAATTTTCAAAAGATTATCAAATCGGACACACTTGTCAAAAAATCTGTCACACATGTGCACTTTGTGTCCACACTATCACACTTTCTGAACACACATACAATTTTTGACATATCGAACGACTAAATCTGATAGTCAGTCATGGCCTTAAGTAATAGAATAATCAACACTCCTTTCTGTCATTCTAGCAATTATAATAAACTAATTAAGTATGTATATTAAAAAAGTGGTGAGATCGAAAAATCTTATCATATATAAAATTCAATAATTTGGAAACGGCTGTTCTTAAAGTTTTGATTTTTTTAAATTAAATTAAAGATCACAGAAAAATATAAATTTTTTTTAATTCTAACATTTATTTATGAACTCATGGATTTTTTTTGTAACCCTTTCTTTAGAAATTGTATATATTGTATGTTATTGGGCCAACAATATATGTGGACACAATGTGATCTCTTATGAAAGGAATAAACCTTTTTACAAATATTATTTGATGTATATTTCGGCATTTATAAAGCCAACTGTAACAAATGACTTGCTCCTTTTGCCGTAACTGCATAAAGCTTGCCATGCCAAGATATGTTTAAGAAATTTTGTCTGCTTTTGGATACTAAACTTATCTTCATCATATCCTCGAGCATTGGCAACATAAAATTTTTAACCAGAAAACTGTGAAAAATCTGCCAATATGTTTTGTCGTCCATTATAGATCATTACTATTTCTGTATGAAATTTTATCTTAATTTCCGTGCCCTATTTCTGCCCTTAAATTTTTTGCTGCATTCTTATCTGCAACTCTTTGGTCTCTGTAAGTTTTCACATCACTGAGCTAACCGTGCTGATTTCTCGGAGCTCTTTTTGATTATCTGTACCAATATCATGTAGACTTTTTTTCTTCTCGAAGCAAGTTTCCAATCAATGGTCAAATTCTCCTTATACTGTTCAATAGCAATGGAAACAGTTTGACGACAGACCTTTAATTTTTTAACCAATTTTTGGCAAAACGAATTTGGATTTTTTTTATTTAAATAATTTTAACACGTTGTTTTTCTGTCACTCATTTTAATCAAACTCACAACAAATCAATATGGTTGTCATTAAAAATAATAAATGACATATTTCTCAAAAATAGCGAGAAACATTTTACATATTGCTTCCAAAAAAGTTAAAACGCAAAAGTTGTGTTAAAATTTTTCGATCATACTTTTTATTATTACAAAAATTATAAAAGTTTTGAATCTCTTCCTAGAGTTTGTCAACAATTTAATTGTGTCTATTGGTTGTAATATAAATCTCAACGAAGTAAAAGGAATAATTATTTTACAACTTAATTTTGTAACTTTATATTTATCTTACAGCTGCATTTTCTTAAAAACTTGATCTTATTCGATGATGGCTAATGGCACTGGTACAACAAGCATACACCGTTAAATTGCACACAAGATAACCCAAAAAAGTCTCTGAAAATAATCAGAAGCCATGGCATTAGAGTATCAATGTTTTCCTTTAATCCGCTGAAATAGACTTTGTGGTGTAGGAGCCATCCGCATTCAACCACCACACAGGCAGATGGCACATGAATCCTTGAACAAAACATCGCCTTTTTTATGATTGAGTTTGGTGGTTCCCTTTAATAATTCAGTGCACCAGACCACTTGCCGTTTGTTATTAGAGACAAAAGTGTATGTGTTATAACTACTAAATCAGATAGAATATATTCTTTAAAGCTTTTATTTAGATCATAATACGGGATCTGATTTTCCTTAGTTTTTGCAAATCCTGTTTTTATACAACAGGGATTCAAGGGCAAATAATTGTCTCTGTGCCTGAAGGCAGTCGAAAGAGTACAGCAGGCAATGCTGCTTTGGAGTAGTGAAGGTTGTTTTGAGTATCCTTTACTATAATTAATCACTATAGATGACAAAGATATTAGTAAGCTTTATATCGTCGTCTTCAACCAGTATCTTCGTCCTTTGGCCATCCATCTTGAAAAAGATTAGTTCTTGTTAGGCCTAGTTCTCTTTAGCGTGGGTGGTAGTCACAACACTCACTATGGCAATCGCGATTCTACATCTTTTAGTTTTTGCGTTTAACAAGATCAGTAAGACATATACAGCAACAGACTAACATCAACACCAAAATTTTCAAATAATGTTCCTAAACAGACTAATATTTTTTTAAGTTTTAAGATATTTTTTAGTATTAATTGAATAAGTACAATACTATAAGCATATAACGTTTATTAATTAAAAACTACATCCGAAATATCCGAATTTTAATAATTTATTTTATATTTCCAGTACATTATCAGCGAATTATTCATGCCGATATAAAGCCTGGAAATTTATTATTAACCGAGTGCGGAAGAGTGAAAATCGCTGATTTAGGTGTTTGCAATGAATTCATAGGCGATGATTCCACAATGACTAACGGCTCAACAGGTGGTACGCCAGCATTTAGAGCACCTGAATCTTTAAACGTGGGACAGGTAAATTTTACTGGCTTAACTTTAATAATCTTTAAATAAATTCAAACTAAAAAATATTCATGTTGAAAGTCCCATTTGAAAATTGTGCATTGCCCCAATGCATTGTTATGAAATTCTAAATTTGGATGAGCACTTAACAAAGGCAATATGTAAACAGTGAGATTTTTTTAAACTAAAGGAGAAACAAGTAAATGTGAATTCACCCATTTGTTCTGAACAAAACTTTCCAGAGAATAACATTTTTTACTGAGAGTTTTCTGCAGAATGATTCACCCATTTCAGAAAATTTGTCCGAAAAAACAAAGCTGCCATATAATATAAAAATGCAAACAGTTGTACAAAGTGGCAGCACCGCTAACAAACTATGTAAATAAATACAAACGTAAATTATTTCATTAAAATATATGTGAAGGAAATGTCGGATAGAAGAAAACTAAAATTATTATTTTTAATTGAAGTGCATAAAGTCAATTTGTTTGCAAAGGAAATTTATAAAAAAAAATTGAAAATAAAAAGAGTCGCAGTGAGAAAAATCTTAAAAGAAAGAAGATCACACGGCTTATTTCACACATTGGTTCCTTTTATGCAACTTAATGACGTGGAGATTATGACCCTATGGCTAGGTTTTTGTAAATAAATGAATGTATAAACAAACTCAAATGTACTTACGACCGATTCCAGTGGCGGCTCCTATTTCATTCCATAAACCCTGTTTTAAATAATTATTTTTGTATGAACTATTGCTCATGTCATACAAACATTCTCTTCCTGTTTTTTTTTTTTTTTAATTCTTCTATTAATTTTTGAGCAATATTTTCATTAAATTCCATTTTAATTGTTAATTTTCGGCAAAAACAATTTTTGTATAATAAATGTACTGACACTGTGTGATGTGGCAACCAAATTCAATTTTCATGTAAATATTGAAAAAAAAAAATGGCATCCCAATTCAGTTTCTTCTGAACAAGAATTAAAATTAAACCAATTCAAGAAAAAACTTTCTGAACAAAATAATCTCTCTCTCTCTCAAAAGTAAAACGTCAAACTCAATATAAAAAAAAAATTTTTCTGAACTAAAATTTTATGCCTGAATCCAGCTTAAGAGTGCTATATTCGGCCGTGCCGAATCTTATATACCATTCACAACGTGTAGTCATGCAATAACAGTAGTTTGTATCACCATTCATCTCATATGAATGGTGATACAAACAATTGTTATTTCATAACTACTATAGCACTCTTGTTACAAACTAGATTTGACTCATATATGCATTGTTTGTTCTCAATTGTGTAGGAGTAGACATCAAATATTTTAGACTTTTTATAGTTAACTGTATTCTGCAATTCAAGCTTTTTTATCATATTGATATTGAGTATCTCGGTTGCCTTAAAGCTAAAAATCAATTTTTTATTTTTAAATTGTAGAAATAACACCGATTCAGTTTTATTTGAGTGCATTAAATCAATCTGCCAACTTTTAACTGGAATATATTTCGGGACTACGACTTGCAACTTAATATTATCTACTGTCATAAAAAAACTAATTAGACTAATTTTTGTCTATAACCGACCAGTTTGTCTAAATCTTTTAACGGATAGCCTAAGAGGAATATCGTTTAAACATAAGAAGTAACGCAAAGAAAAAATATGGTTGTGGTAAACATAATCGAAGAGCAATATAATATGATTGAATTGTATGATTATGGTTAAAACATATAATGGTTACCAGTTATCATTATTATGTTTAATTAAACTGTAACATACACATATTGATTGTACTTACCAATTTTATTGCAATTTTTATACCAATATTTTTCTACATTTTCTCGTTTATTTGTAAATTTTCTTAAATTTTTCAAAATTTTTGTTATTTTTTTGACATCTCAAATTTTAAAATAATAAAAATTTGTTCAGCAAGAAGAAGAAGAACAGTTGAAATCAAACTATTATTAAAAAAAATCATAGCTTGAATAATTTGTAATCATACTGGTGTCTCACTTATTATTTAATGATTATTTTTAATTTATAATGCTTTTGAATATAATGTTATTTTTGTCAACTTATTTTTTTAAATCATACTATTTTTAAATGATAACCATTTTGAAATTTTTACGAAAAGTAAACAATAAATGATACAATTCAAACAAATGCTTGATTAGCGTGACAAAATATATGATGAAATGAAACAAAAATATTATTACTTGTTTTCGACAACCAAATATTGTTATAGAAACTATAATATGACCGTCATGATCATGTCGTAACCATGGTTTTTCTTTGAGTGTAGAGAGTTAAAAAATTAACGTGTTTGAAATGTGTAAAACAGTGGCTGTCGTGTTTCCTTACTAATATCTTAGCTTAGATTATAGCCCGATTCTTATTTGCTACATCGATTTTCTTCCCAAATATTTTTAAAAGTTTGATACCTTATGTGAAACATATGAGAGTTTGAAAATATATATCTACTTTATAGGACTTTAATCTTCAAAGTAAAATTTGAATATTAGTACCTACTTTTAGAATTCTATGTATGTATTCAAAATATATAAAATAAAAATGCCAAAAATATTACAAAAAGTAATTGCTTGGTAGTCCATAACATTTAGAATTCGAACTCGTATCAGTAATCATTAATTTAATTAATCTATGTTCCTAAACGTTGAAAGTATAAAAAGTACCCAAAAAATGCGAAGAAGCACCTTATTGCTCGCCCATAATATTTTCAGTCTCATCTCGTATCAATAGTCACTAATTTCAAAATTCTAGCTTCATTAACTTAGAAAATGCAAAAGGTACCATAAAATTGAGGAAATGTACCTTTTTGGATTTTTCATATCAATGTACGAATTCCTAGATGGTTAAATATGTATGTATATGTATTTTCAACAATAAAATATTTTAACAAATATAATTTAAAGTGAATAAATCTACTCCTGTTTGCATAAAAAAATGGTTCTAAAAAGTACAAAATTTTATGCGAATTGTCCCTGTAATTAGGAGTTATACACATTTTTCGGTATTTGTCCCTTTTTTATACGTTTTTTGTCAATTATGTCCAATGAAGTTATCTATAAAAATTAAAAAAAGTATCAAAAGGAGGAACAATTTTTACCCTTTATACATGCAAATGTGAAAAAAGTGCCAAAATCTAATTAATATTTTTTCGTGAATTAACTAATGCAATTTAAATGTTTTTTCTACCTTTTTGTATTTAGAAGTTACTTTCATAGGGTAGTAAAAAATTACCAAATTATAGTTTTTACCCCTTAGGGGTTGAAAATTCAAAAGAAGGTCTGACAGCTATCAGCTTTATTTTTTGTGTAAATTAAAATACATTTTCAAACTATAATATTCCATTACGCATTCGCGCAACCCTACGAAGTTCAATGAGAACCAATCTAGCATATTCACATACATTCTCCCAACTGAGCACAGTGGACAACATAATTTCTACTATATTAATAGGGTCAACATTGTGGGCTATCGCCTCATCAAGATCCGTTCTCTCCCTGGTAAAACGTGGGCAAGAAAGCAATACGTGTTCAGCATTCTCCTCGACATTACCATCGAACGAAGAAGTATCATGACCGAATATGTATAGGTACGACCGAAACAACCATGTTCACTAAGCAACTGCATAACATAGATGTCTATATCCCTATGTTCCCGCTTGAGCCATTTTCCCTTCTCGGACAAGGACCATCGCTGCTACCTCTTAGCAATCACTGCAATATCTGAGAAGCCTCTGATCTGAAAATTAATCGGTTTCATTTCTGCATTCACCAATGCTGCATCATCTGATACAGTTCGGAAAGCACAAATAACCCGCAAGGCAGCCAGTCTATACAGTGGGCTTTTAAGTAAATAGTTGCCATTCATTGTTGCTACAAGGCGCTTTGGTGTGCCCACTCTGACGTTGTTTGCTGCATTACACATAGTTGCTCAATATTGGGTACCAGCGGTAAATTAACAATAAAAGCTACATTTTTAACCGATTTTTATGGTTAATGGTTTTTTATACCCGCCACCACAAAAATGGTGGGGGTATATTCATTTTGTCATTCCGTTTGTAACACATCGAAATATCCATTTTAGACCCAATAAAGTAAATATATTTTGAATCAGGGTTTGATTTGATGACGATCTAGCTATGTCCGTCCGTCTGTCCGTCTGTTGAAAGCACGATAGAAGTTGCACCGAAAAAGCTAGGGGGCTCAAATTTTGCCAGAATCTTTCTTATAGACAAGGTTTGTTTGGTATTGAAAATGGGCTAAATCGGAATATTAGAAAGAGAGTTATAGCACGTAAAGCAAGAGCAGGTCGAAAAAACCGTGTCCGTCGAACATCGAAAAAATGGAATTGTGTCCAAACGCATTAACGTAGGCACATGAAACTTCGAGTATATATTTCCTGAGTAAAAACAATATTTCTCACCGAAAATTACCTAAATCTATGCATTAGGAAAGGAGTTATCGATCAAAATGTACGAAAATTTATACCGCACAGTGTATTTTTCGGTATATTTAAAAAAAAAACGTCATAAAAGCAACAAAATTGAATGTACGACTCTGAAATTTTGCACACTTTGCTGTTTGGTGAGAGGCTTTTCTGACGGAAAATCAACGTGCCACGCCCACTTTTACGCCCACCTCCCATATAACGTTTTACCTAAAATTCATATAATTTCTCTATTAATATAGATTTTGGAATAATAAAGGACTATATTGAAACATCTAGGTTGTACTCATTCGCAAAAACAACTTTGACACGCCTACTATAACGCCCACGTTTCACGTTATCTACCGTTAATGAAATTTAAAAGCTTATAAAAACGACAAAATTAGAGGTATGATGATGAAATTTGCTACATATATCCTTCTAATCAATGTAATTGTTCTGCCAAAAAGTTAATGTGATACGCCCACTTTAACGCATACTTCCCATATAACGGTTTATCTTAAATTCATGTAATTTCTCTATTGACAAAGTTTTTGGAAAAATAAAGGACTATATTGGAATATCTAAGTTGTATTTATTAGCAGAAACTTTATTGACACGCCTACTTTAACGCCCACTATCACTTAAATACCAAATTTACGAAAACATTTTACTATCATATCGAAGTTATTAAGGGTGGTTAAATTTTAAGGGCCGATGTTGTTTTTAAATAAAACACAAATTATTTAAGAAATTATTATCATTTATTTTTATAATTATAATATTTGTATGGTTCAATTATGTATTTAACAAAATATCGGCCAAATGCCCCCCCCCCCCCCCCCCTCCTTGGCGCACCTCCTCTATCTGATGGTCCAAATTTTCAATGACAATGTTGATGCTCAATTGTTTGGCATGATGATGAGTCGAGGTTGACTGGTCTTTTGCCAAACTATCGCAAAAAACAGCAATGGTTCCCATTCAACGAACTAAGAAGGCATTTACAGATTTTCTAACATTTTATACAGACCTGTTTTGCAGAAATTTAAATATTTTTTACAATTCTCCCGATTGTGGACGAATTTGAACGATTATGTTGATCAAAAGAATTACGAAGTTCACAAAATGCATTTTGATTTGAACGCCCATTTTTATAAAACCTGAATAATTTTAAAGCGTTACTCATTTGTGTATCTTTCCACGGATCAAATTGAGTAAGTTTGAGATTGAGAAATGTCAAGTGGAATGCAGAAAACAAATTTAAAGACTAGGTGTAGTTCACCTTCATCATGGGCCCTTAAAATTTAACAACCCTTTACAAAGAAAGTGATACATATTTTATTATAAAGAGATTATTCCATAGTGATTAACAAAATAATAAATATTGTGCTTTAAATGTACACAAAATTGGTGGTGGGTATAAAAGATTCGGCACAGCCAAATATAGTGCTCTTACTTGTTATTTTGAGGATAAGTAGCTCTCAGAAGAAAGCGCAAAATGTTGAATTTTTGTTTTATATTTTTTTTAATTCCATTTTTAAATTGAAAAATATTACAAATTTTGCACGAAAAAAATTTTTTTCTCCATTAATTTTTAAATAATTCGAAAACGATAAGAGATAGAGAAAAAATTCTGTTCAACTAAAATAAATAAAATTTTGCTACACATTTTCTGGTGTTTCATTTTTGAAAACCGGATGACTGGTTCTCGAGTTAGGATCAAATATGTCTCCGTACCTGACTAATTTAGGCGGAAAAATTTGCCACGCCCATAAAAAAAATCCCGATCTGATGGAAAAAACCGACAACGGATTTGAGTTCAGCGCATCAAAATCCATATAGTCCACATAGTTTTAATTAACGGGAAGACAAAAACTGATTTTTTGTGGAGCAGTGTAATGTAACATCACTACGGCTACCAGATTTATAAAGCGGGATGATAAATGAATCCTTCCATCATTTAGGAAATATGCCAAATTTTAAAGAACTATTAAATATATGAATGATAGGATTTACCAAAACGTCGCGGCAGTATTATTTCTAGATATGCTTACATTGATAAATAAGTGGGGATGTGATGGATCATCCGGCCAAAGTGCTTACAAACAACCAATATCGACAAATAACACAACTATTACAGATACAAATATATTTATGTAGTTCCTTTACGACTGAGAAGTGAAATCGCTGAGCATTGGAAAAATCCTCGCTTATCATCAGTTCTACAGTGAACGATATAAAAAAGCAAATTTCCGAACTAAAGCCTTATTGAATTAAAGAATGGAAAAAGTTTTTCGATTGGCAAAGTCTTAAATGTAATAACAGATACCTCGTCAACTTTAAAGTGTGCAATTTGCAAAAAGTCACAGAAAGACTTTCAAAATTTGTATGACTTAAGTGATGAGCAAAATTACGAATATGGAATTTCTCCATTACATGCCAGAATTAGGTGCATGGAGTTTATTTTAAAACTAGTGTATACAATTTCGCGTGAAGGTGAATATTTTGATATAAACGCAACACAAAAAGAAAAACTATCTGCTCGAAAAAAAGTTATTCAAAATAAATTTCTTAAGAAGCTTAGGCTGAAAGTACACTGCTCAAAGCTGGGGTATGGAAATACTAGCGATGGTAATATAACCAGAGCATTTTTAAAAATGATGAGGTAACAGCCCGAATTACTGGAGTTGACAATAATATTATAAAAAGGTTGGCAGTTATCCTAAATGTTATAACCTCTAGAGAAATGGTAAATGGCCCAAAGTTTGATGATTATGAATCGTAAACTTCCCAACTTTTAGCTTAAATGTACCCCGAGAAGAAACTTACTCCTACGGTTCATAAGATTTTGGCTCATGGTAAAAGTTTTATTGAATATCAATGCTTACCGATTGAAGAGTTGTCAGAAGAAGCCGAGGAATACAAAACCAACGACTACAAAAAATTTAGATACTCCAATACTTGGAAAATTTCACGAATTAGACAGAATGCGCACCTTTTCAATATGTTGGCGGCCTCTTCAGACCCAATAATTTCATCACGAAGACATGTAAGATCTCGAAAGGATTTGGAAGAATATAATTATATAGCCCCGATATGTTAAGTCTATTAGATAACGCTCCCAATGTTAATGACTATTTCAAAGAGAACTAACTAATAAAAACCAATTATTCTAGCTAAATAAAATATATGCAAAATAACATTATATCTATAGCATAAATATATTAATATTAAAAATAAGTTGAAAATGTGTTTCTGTAATAGAAATAAAAAATTTAATATTGGATTAACATGTTATATTAAAAAAGTGTTTTTTTCTAAACTTTCGGATTTGAACAATGTGTATTGCAAAGCTCACCGAGTTAAACTAGTTACTTAATATAAATAAACTTAGATTAAAATATTAAAAGTATATAAATATGTGTATTTGCGATACAAATAAAAAACGTATATTTAAAAAAATTGTTAATATTTAACTGGAAAAATTATTCTATTTTAACCGCAATTTTTGGAGCACCCTGTACCTCTAGCAGTATTTTGTAAACACTATTTTAAAGCCTAAAGTGTCCTCTGTGTTAATTATTTAAAAAGTTATGATTTTTGCAACGAAAAAAGTCAAAAGCCGCCACTGTGCGCCGGCACAACCCTGTAATATGCAGCTAGGAATACTATTAGGACCAGGATTATAAGAATTTTTTAAACTTCTCAGATTTTTTAAGACAGTTTTGACATCTTAAGATGATTTATTAATTGATAAAGACGAAGTTATATGATAAGGATTAATTGTACTAGGGAACGTTTTTGCAGAAAAAGTAGAGGCGAAGAAATCACCAAAAAGAATTGGCAATACCTACATTATTAGAATAAACAATATTATTCATTTTAATAGTAGTTACGTTGAAGCTTTACGTTTGGAATTGATAAAATTTTTGGATTATTTTTAAAGTAAAATTTCATTTTGTTAATATACGATGCATAACATTTTTTATTTTCAAAAATGTAGCGGCTTTGAGCTATTATTATAAACGGTTCTTACGATTTTTTAACCAGATTAATACACTGGAATACCATGGAGGACTATTTGATGTAATCTATTTTAAGAATGTAGTGCTGCAGAAATTAACAATGTAGGATGACGTCGATCCTCAGGAAAAAATAGAGGGGTTAGTCCTTGATACGTCGATTTCATTCGACACATACCCTTGTAGACTACAGGTGGAGGGTATAAAAAGCGAAATAACGCTCTAGAAAACTCACAATATCAAAAGGTTTTTTTTAATCTTATTTAAAACTGGTAATAAAGAAAGAGGTAATAAAAAAATCAGTTATTGCAAGAAGTAACGTTTTTTTTGGTCAACATCTCTTTAAAATTCACAACTTTATATAATCCCTTGATTAAACTGTATTTATTATTGTCAGTAAATATAACAGAGATGCATACATATTGTTACGTTTATACCTTTTATAAACGTTGGATTATTTCCTTTAAATACTCGTTGAGTTCTTTTATTGCAATCAAAAACAGTTGAAATTCGTTATAAAATTAAGAGCACTTTATTTACTTAAACACACTCAAAGATTGCTTTAATATCACTTTACTTATTTCACTTATTGTTATACACCTTTATTATCAAACACACTTTGATACGCACCTTACAAGCTCTACTGTAATACTGATCATGTTAGCTGTGTTTGTTCTGCTATTTATAGTAACATAGTGGTGTTCGGTATTATTCGACAAAGTTCTCGTATGTACTTTCTAGTACATTCAAAAACCGTTACATTTATATAAAGACGTTAAGTAATATGCAGGAAAAATAGAAGTGCCTAAATGTATGCTACACATAATAACAAACATCATGTTCGAACAACCAGCGAAATAAACTAATACAAATAAAACTACAGTAACTTAAACTATTACAACTAATATAAATTATAATGTAAATTAAGCTATTTAAAAATAGATCTGTAACACTACCGCCCGCTTAAGCCTGTTCGTCCCGAATAGGCACAAATTCACTTTTTCCGTACTTAGCGAGGCGCTCGAGATGAACCACTTTCATCTTTGACCTTGGGCTATTTTACTTCTATATTCTATACACGACATCATTTATTCTTTTTATCACCTTATACGGCCCATCCCAATGAGTTTGCAGTTTAGGAGACAGTCCTTTTTTCCGTTGTGGGTTATAAAGTAGAACTAGCTGACCCTCATTAAAGCCTTCAGAATTTGCTGCTCTGTCATATCTGGCCTTCATCTTGTCGCTGGTCGTTTTTATTCGGCCACGAACGAATTCATGAATTTCGTCGAGACCTTTTTGTCCCCTTGAGTTATCTTCTTCGTGCTCATTTATTGTCGAGGGATTAATACCGAATTCTAGATCACCTGGCAGTTTCAGCTCGGTTCCAAACATAACTTTTGCAGGTGTTCGGGAGGTAGAGTCTTGAACAGCTGACCTGTATGCCAACAGAAATTTTGGTATGTGCTCATCCCAGTCCCTTTGGTGTGCACTGACCACTTTTCTCAAGTGTTCCTCCAACGTGCGGTTAAATCTCTCGACCATGCCGTCAGATTGTGGATGCAGTGGGGTAGTCCTCGTTTTTCGGATACCGTATAGTTCGCACATTTCCTGGAATATCGCAGATTCAAAATTTCTTTCCTGATCAGAATGTAGCTCAAGCGAACTCCATAGCGGCACACCCAGTTGTTCACAAATGCATTTACGACAGTTTTAGCTTCTTGGTTTAGTATTGCGTATACCTCTGGCCATTTGCTAAAATAGTCGATTACAACTAGAACGTAACGGTTTCCAGCCTCACTGACAGGAAAAGGGCCTGCTATATCCATCGCTATTCGCTCAAATGGAGCACCTGAATTGTACTGCTGCAGCGCTCCTACACTCCGTCTTACTGCGCCCTTGCCTGTGATACATTGTGCGCAATTTTCTATCCAATCAGCTACAGATTGTTGGCATCCAACCCAATAGAAACGTTGCTTTATCTTTTCTATGGTTTTTGTTACACCAAGATGACCACCACTTGAACCATTATGAAACTCCTTCAATACCTCTTTGACTTTAGAGGATGGCACCACAATCAGATTTGTTGCCGATTTACCATCAGTACTTTTCCATTTGCGATAAAGGCATCCGTTAATAACCTGCAGACTATTCCATAACGCCCAGTATGATCTCATCAGTGGACTTTCCGCTAATATTTGGTTACGGGTTGGCCTCTTGTCTTCCTCCTTTGCTGACATAATTTTTGCCAGTATGGGATGGTCTTTTTGTGCCGCTGACCAGTCGTCACTTGTCTCTATATGTGTTAGTCGAACGTCAACGACACATTCTTTTCCTTCAGCTTTTGCACAATGTTTGCACTCCAATCTGCACGGTCTTCGGGAGAGTGCATCTGCATTTCCATGTTTAGTGCCCTTTCTGTGCTCAATGCTGAAATCGTAGCTCTGGAGACGTTCAATCCAACGGGCTAGCTGTCCTTCCGGTTGTTTGAATTGTAGCAACCAACTGAGTGCAGAATGATCGGTTCTTAGTTCAAAGTGTTGTCCGTACAGATATTTGTGGTAATGATTAACACACTTCACAACTGCCAGAAGCTTTCGTCGTGTTACACAATAATTTCTTTCAGGCTTCGACAGTGTCCGACTATAGTAGCCTATGACTCTTTCTGTTCCGTTGACAACCTGCGAAAGAACACCACCTATCCCGTAGGCACTCGCATCGCTATCCAATACAAAAATCTCTCCAGCGATAGGATATGCCAAAACTGGTGCTACGCATAACAACTCCTTGAGCTTCTGGAATGCTTGTTCTTGTGCTTCAGCCCACAAGAATGGTCGTGACTTTTTGGTGACTTCATGTAGACTGGCAGCGACACTGGCAAAATTCGGCACAAATCGCCTGTAGTAGGTACAGAGGCCTTTACAGCTTGAACTTTATCTTCGTCAGTTGATATACCATCCTCTGCGACTCGATGCCCCAAGCACTTAACCTCTTTTTGGAACAATGCACATTTCTTTGCGCTTAATTAAAGTCCAGCCACTGATATTCGTTTAAGAACTTCTTCTAGATTTTTCAGGTGATCGTCAAAACTTTTACCCATGACAATTATGTCATCAAGATACACCAGGCATGTCTTCTAATGAAGTCCCATTAATACGCGTTCCATTAATCGCTCGAATGTGGCTGGAGCGTTGCATAGTACAAATGGCATCACGTTAAATTGCCATAGCCCGCCACTTGCACTAAAAGCTGTTTTCTCCTTATCTCTATCAGATATTTCTACTTGCCAATAACCACTTTGCAGGTCTAATGTAGAGAACAATTTTGTTCCAGCTAGCATGTTCAGAGTGTCATCTATCCTTGGTAGTGGATAACTGTCCTTCTTATTGACGTCATTCAGTGTTACATAATCGACGCACAATCTTGTGCTGCCATCTTTCTTTTTAAGCAAAACTACCGGTGAGCTCCAAGGACTTGAAGAAGGTTCTATTACTCCATTCCGATCCATTTCATTGACAAGCTCTTTGACTTCATTACGTTTCGCTAGGAGCTTGTTTTATAGGCCTTGCATCGCCGGTATTTATCTGATGTTTCACAAGTGATGTTCTACCTTGATGTTGACCTTTCAGAGCGAAAATGGATGCATGTTTTCTGAGTAGCTGTTTTGCTTTGTTCCTATCGGGCGGCTATAATCCTTTAACCCACTTCTCTACGTATTCTGCTAGCATCTCCTGCTCTTTGTTTGACATACTGACAGGACCCGATTTAATTTCGCAATTAATTATTGCCTCAGCTTTACCACATTGACCTAATTCGGATTTTGACTTGACGACTTTTTCACAGGCGGAAAGGTTAAGCACTCTTACAGGGACTCTTCCGTCATTGCTGGTTTTGACAAGGGCTTTTGCTGTTATTAAGTCACTTTTTATATCTGTTTGTTCTACCACCCACAACCGGCTGTTCACACAATCTCCCTCTATACGCGCCAATACTACACTTTCTGACTGTGGTGGTATTTTCTCATATTCTGTAGCAACTAGTTTCCTTACATGCACCTTATTTTCATAACCAACATCTAGGGTATTTCAACATTTCTCCAAATCATTACCTTCTGCCCCATGTACAGATTAATGCCATGAGTAATCACAAAATCTGCACCGATGATTACTTCGTCCACAATGTCGGCAACGATGAATACATGATTGACAGTTATGTTGGCAATAGTTACTTTTACGATTATTTTACCATAGACAGTAGCAGGCTCTCCAGCAGAGCTGTAAAAAGCTGCAATCAATTGACATTGAAATCAAAGTGATTTCAACCAAACTGATTTCATTCTTTGATTTCTAAATGATTTCAGATTTCAAAATGAAATCTTGTCAAAATTGCAATATTTTTTTATTGCAATCATTTGAAATCATTTTTTTTAGAAATCATTGAATGCAATTAATATAATTGCAATCAATTCGATTGCAATCAAATTATTGTTGAAATCATGTGATTTCAACAAGTTCCCTTGAAATCATGTCTCCAAAATGACATGAAAAACGTAGGTTTGTTAGTCATTTCTTGCATTTTTTTTTCTACGGAAGAACTGATTGCAATTAGAAATAATGTTTACCAATTTTACAAAACTTTGTAAATAAAAATTGCCATTTTTCATTTGAAAAGAACGATTCTGATTTAACTTTGATTGCAATTACTGGATTTGATTGCAATTAAAGTAATTGCAATCAAATTGATTGCAATCAAATTTGATTGCAATCAATTTATATATAAATTGATTTCAAAAAATTGATTCAATCGTTTTTATCATATTGATTTACGATTTTGAATGCAATCAAAAAATTTGCAATCATTAAAGCGAAATCATGTGATTGCAATTAAATCGATTGCAATCATTTACAGCTCTGCTCTCCAGTAGCTGTTCGCAGACTTACGCCACATAACGGTTGTGACGATAAAAGTCGGCGCTCGTTTTTGTCGCCCACCAAAATTGTAGTTTACCAATTTTGTATTTTTTTATATATATTGTATAAAATATTTTCTTATGAATTACATCATTTAGATTTGCTGTAATTATAACTTTATAATCTTATAAATTACTATCTTCAACTTCATGTACACTGTATAATTAATAATGGAAACATTTGTATAGATATTAGTATTATTATAATCGATATAAGCATTATCTTTATATCTACAATTATTGTTATCAAAACTCTGTAAGAAATTTATTTAATTAATTTGTATAGAATAGCATTTGAATTTTAGTCTAAAGTATTCATATTAACGGCTAACAATGTTGCCCATTAGTTTGTTCAAGAGTGGCATCATGTACATCCACTGTATAATATCTTGCTTAATGTGTCAAAATGTAAACACACTATCACTATCAGTGTTTGTGTGCTTGTGTGGTCGCCATCAAGGGTATAAAAGGAGCCACAGCAATAAATTGTGATCAGTTGGTGTGCAGCGCTTGGATCGGTAAGAACTTTATTTTTAGTGGTAGTTAGTTTGTAAATTAGAGAATTTGGTGGTGTCCCGCTGTCTTCTCTACTTTACAACCAAAGGGTTAGATTAGAATTTTTGTTAGTGTTCCCGTGGTGTCCCGCAGGTTCGCTAACAGGCATTCTCTTCCAAGTCGCTCGTTGAACGCAGTAGTTGTTCCCGTGGTGTCCCGCAGGTTCGCTACTGTGCCTCGAACGAAAGTGTGATTAGTGCTCCCGTGGTGTCCCGCAGGTTCACTAATACACTTAGCGTCTTCTATACCCTCTCGCCGTCGCGCATCGGACGCAGTAGTTGTTCCCGTGGTGTCCCGCAGGTTCGCTACTGTGCCTCGAAAGTAAGTGTGATTGGTGTTCCCGTGGTGTCCCGCAGGTTCTCCAATACACTTTAGCGCCTTCTACGTTTTCCACCCTGCGCGTCGAACGCAGTAGTTGTTCCCGTGGTGTCCCGCAGGTTAGCTACTGTGCTTCGAAAGTAAGTGTGATTGGTGTTCCCGTGGTGTCCCGCAGGTTCTCCAATACACTTTAGCGCCTTCTACGTTTTCCACCTCCGAGCATCGAACGCAGTAGCTGTTCCCGTGGTGTCCCGCAGGTCCACTACTGTGTTTCGAAAGGAAGTGTGATTGGTGTTCCCGTGGTGTCCCGCAGGTTCACAATACACTTCAGAGCCGGACGCGTCAACCCATCGTCGCGCGTTAGCCGCAGTAGTTGTTCCCGTGGTGTCCCGCAGGTTCGCTTCTGCGACTCCAACGAAAGCGTTGTTGTTGACGTCGTGGTGTCCCGCATAGTCACTAACTTTTCTTAACCACCGAGCGCCACCATCCTCGCCGTCGGTCGTTACCCGATATTTAAGACACATCGTTTTGTTTCTATTATTTTAAGAGGTCATGTAAAGACCTGTCTAATAATAAATAATAGTCAATTAATAAAGAGTGAAACGAGGGGTAAAATATCGTAAAAAAAAAAAACAACAACACGTGTTTCTTTTCACAAGCGGTCCAACAAAAATAAATTTTTGTGACAGGGCCTTGGCACCGGTGAGTTTTACCCCAGCTATCAAAAAGGTTCGTTACAATGGCGCCCGAGCAGGGACGCTTGTGAAAAAAAAAACAAAAAACAAAAAATATTTATATAAATAAATAAAAGACTGGAAAAGAAAAACGAAAAATATATTGAAAATAAACTGTTAAATCGAAAAAAGGGGAAAAATATGTCAATTAGAAAATGAAATAACATTGGTTAAAAACGTGCGTGCTTATAACTAAATAAACATTTTAAAAGAGACTATTGTTCTAGAAAATAAAATCATTAATAAAAAGAAAAAAAAAATAGTGGAGCTAAAGTGCCGGGTTTAAATAAAATAATTGTGAACGGGTGAACTTATGAATAGAGAAAATTAATTAAATAACGTGGCCTTCGAACAAAATCGTAATAGAAAGATATATTATAAAAAAAGAGCACACAAATTAAAAAGAACATTTCACATCGTTTTTTTTTGCAAATTGAATATTAGAAAAAAAAAAAGTTTTATATGTATGAAATTGCGGTGACGTAATCGGGTTATCATTTAAAAACAGAAAAAACTCACAAAATCGAAAAGTGAATAGAAAAACAAAATGATGAAATCAGCGTTGAAAACCGGTTGGATATACGCGTTAAAGCGGGACGAATTATTAATTTTCTTAAAAGAATTCGCGTTAGACGCAACCGGTACGGTCGAAGATTGGCGAAAAAGATTAGCACAATTTATTAACAGCGAACACAGTGATGAGGTAACCATCCGGCTTCAGGTCTTACAGGAACAAAATGAGGCAGTAAATTCGCTCGACGTTTCTGGATGCAGTGCCTCCAATACGTCGCCCAGGAAAAGTGAAAATCAACAAAAGAGCCGTCGACCGTCGGTCAGTATCACCACGCCCAATGTCGCTGAAGCAAAAATGAAGCTAATTGACCAAGTCCGCAAGTGGGGGCTTTCGTATAATGGTATGGCGGAGCCATTAGTTTTTATTGAACGGCTTGAGGAACTGGCGGACATCTACGACGTGATACTCGACCAGCTACCGAAGGTGATGCCAGAGTTCCTATGCGAGCGAGCATTAGTGTGGTATCGTAATAACAACGCTCACTGGCAGGTATGGTGTACATTTAAAACAGACTTTCTCGCCTTCTTTCTCCCCTCTAGATATTTCGAAAAATTGAAAGATGACATCCGCTCCAGGCTACAACTCCCAGGCGAGTGCTTTAAGGACTATATTGTGGCATTACAAAATTTAATGCGGCACTCCAGCCTAACCAAGGAACAACAGCTACAGCGCATTTTTCGTAATGCCCGAGCGGAATATCAGTGGTACGTGAAACAAAAAGATTTTTCATCTCTGAAGGAGCTGATTAAGTTGGCAGAGGACCTCGAAGGCATCCCAGGTCGAACTTTACCAACTCGAACCGAAGTAGTTAATTCACCCGCATTTTCATCAACTAGTCAACAAAGGCGATGTCATCTGTTTAGTTCCCAAGGACACTATGAATCTAGGTGGCCGGAGAAAAAAAATCAACGTTCGGAAAAGTGCCTTCGGGGGCCGACTAAATTGAATTTTGTCGGGCCTCCGTATAAAAAACGAAGATCCCACCACACAACAAACCAACTACGTAACGAAGAGACGAGGTTGACAGCATCGTTGCGCATTGCCAACATTACGGCCAAAGCAATCATCGACACAGGAGCCAGCCAGAACTTTATACACAACCGTTGTATTCAACTACTGAATCCAAAACCCCGACTCATCGATGACAAGCGGTACGTTATACTAGCTGACGGGTCCACGTGTAAAGTATCTCAGGCGGTTGAACTTCAGACCAAGCTGGGGAACCTTTCAAGGAAATGTCGTTTCCTAGTCATGTCCAAGTCTTGTGAGGATCTTATCGTGGGTCTGGAATTTCTGCGTCAATTTAACACAACCATTCAAATTGCCGGAATAACGTTAGATTGTTCCAAGGTCGAAGCCCGAAAGATGGCAGTCGACGAACCGTCTAACAAAGATAGCACCCCACCGATAAACGACGCCAGTACACCGCGTCGGCAGGCTGATAAGCTGTCTTCTTCAGTGACGAAACTGGCAGGGTACCGAAATAGAAGAAACAAACTCGTTACTGACACCTCCGGCCGAAAGTTCAAGGTCTCACCAACACCCAGTCGTTTTATAAGAGTGCCAGGAGCGCGCACTGACCCATATCCTGGGGGACGCCTGTCGCATAGTACAACTAGTAAATCGACGACGGCCGCCCCGTATTTGTCACTCTACACATCTAAGGTGATATTAAGCCCAACGAAGGTCAAAATACACTCTCCATCACCCAACAGTCGAATTCTAAGTTCCACATCAACAAAGATGTCTATCAGGTGGTCATCCATGCAAATATCCCTACCAAAGTTAAAACCTACAACACTAACCGGCTCTCCCGGTAATCATAGTCCGGCCGCCAACGAATCTCAATGGCCAGTCGAATTGCTAGACGCAATCGAAGCCGCCCAAAAGAACCGTACGAAGGGCCAGCGACTTAAGTTTTTACACCATAGCGGAGAAGCCACGTTCCGAATCATCATCGCTAAGAGCGGCAGCGTCAACATCCAGCGGATATAAAGTATCTCCGCTCAGCGAAGAAGGGGGGATGTGTGACGATAAAAGTCGGCGCTCGTTTTTGTCGCCCACCAAAATTGTAGTTTACCAATTTTGTATTTTTTTATATATATTGTATAAAATATTTTCTTATGAATTACATCATTTAGATTTGCTGTAATTATAACTTTATAATCTTATAAATTACTATCTTCAACTTCATGTACACTGTATAATTAATAATGGAAACATTTGTATAGATATTAGTATTATTATAATCGATATAAGCATTATCTTTATATCTACAATTATTGTTATCAAAACTCTGTAAGAAATTTATTTAATTAATTTGTATAGAATAGCATTTGAATTTTAGTCTAAAGTATTCATATTAACGGCTAACAATGTTGCCCATTAGTTTGTTCAAGAGTGGCATCATGTACATCCACTGTATAATATCTTGCTTAATGTGTCAAAATGTAAACACACTATCACTATCAGTGTTTGTGTGCTTGTGTGGTCGCCATCAAGGGTATAAAAGGAGCCACAGCAATAAATTGTGATCAGTTGGTGTGCAGCGCTTGGATCGGTAAGAACTTTATTTTTAGTGGTAGTTAGTTTGTAAATTAGAGAATTTGGTGGTGTCCCGCTGTCTTCTCTACTTTACAACCAAAGGGTTAGATTAGAATTTTTGTTAGTGTTCCCGTGGTGTCCCGCAGGTTCGCTAACAGGCATTCTCTTCCAAGTCGCTCGTTGAACGCAGTAGTTGTTCCCGTGGTGTCCCGCAGGTTCGCTACTGTGCCTCGAACGAAAGTGTGATTAGTGCTCCCGTGGTGTCCCGCAGGTTCACTAATACACTTAGCGTCTTCTATACCCTCTCGCCGTCGCGCATCGGACGCAGTAGTTGTTCCCGTGGTGTCCCGCAGGTTCGCTACTGTGCCTCGAAAGTAAGTGTGATTGGTGTTCCCGTGGTGTCCCGCAGGTTCTCCAATACACTTTAGCGCCTTCTACGTTTTCCACCCTGCGCGTCGAACGCAGTAGTTGTTCCCGTGGTGTCCCGCAGGTTAGCTACTGTGCTTCGAAAGTAAGTGTGATTGGTGTTCCCGTGGTGTCCCGCAGGTTCTCCAATACACTTTAGCGCCTTCTACGTTTTCCACCTCCGAGCATCGAACGCAGTAGCTGTTCCCGTGGTGTCCCGCAGGTCCACTACTGTGTTTCGAAAGGAAGTGTGATTGGTGTTCCCGTGGTGTCCCGCAGGTTCACAATACACTTCAGAGCCGGACGCGTCAACCCATCGTCGCGCGTTAGCCGCAGTAGTTGTTCCCGTGGTGTCCCGCAGGTTCGCTTCTGCGACTCCAACGAAAGCGTTGTTGTTGACGTCGTGGTGTCCCGCATAGTCACTAACTTTTCTTAACCACCGAGCGCCACCATCCTCGCCGTCGGTCGTTACCCGATATTTAAGACACATCGTTTTGTTTCTATTATTTTAAGAGGTCATGTAAAGACCTGTCTAATAATAAATAATAGTCAATTAATAAAGAGTGAAACGAGGGGTAAAATATCGTAAAAAAAAAAAACAACAACACGTGTTTCTTTTCACAAGCGGTCCAACAAAAATAAATTTTTGTGACAGGGCCTTGGCACCGGTGAGTTTTACCCCAGCTATCAAAAAGGTTCGTTACAACTACTACTACTGGGAACAACTACTGCGTTCAACGAGCGACTTGGAAGAGAATTTTTGTTAGTGTTCCCGTGGTGTCCCGCAGGTTCGCTAACAGGCATTCTCTTCCAAGTCGCTCGTTGAACGCAGTAGTTGTTCCCGTGGTGTCCCGCAGGTCGCTACTGTGCCTCGAACGAAAGTGTGATTAGTGCTCCCGTGGTGTCCCGCAGGTTCACTAATACACTTAGCGTCTTCTATACCCTCTCGCCGTCGCGCATCGGACGCAGTAGTTGTTCCCGTGGTGTCCCGCAGGTTAGCTACTGTGCCTCGAAAGTAAGTGTGATTGGTGTTCCCGTGGTGTCCCGCAGGTTCTCCAATACACTTTAGCGCCTTCTACGTTTTCCACCCTGCGCGTCGAACGCAGTAGTTGTTCCCGTGGTGTCCCGCAGGTTAGCTACTGTGCTTCGAAAGTAAGTGTGATTGGTGTTCCCGTGGTGTCCCGCAGGTTCTCCAATACACTTTAGCGCCTTCTACGTTTTCCACCCTGCGCGTCGAACGCAGTAGTTGTTCCCGTGGTGTCCCGCAGGTTAGCTACTGTGCTTCGAAAGTAAGTGTGATTGGTGTTCCCGTGGTGTCCCGCAGGTTCTCCAATAACACTTTAGCGCCTTCTACGTTTTCCACCTCCGAGCATCGAACGCAGTAGCTGTTCCCGTGGTGTCCCGCAGGTCCGCTACTGTGTTTCGAAAGGAAGTGTGATTGGTGTTCCCGTGGTGTCCCGCAGGTTCACAATACACTTCAGAGCCGGACGCGTCAACCCATCGTCGCGCGTTAGCCGCAGTAGTTGTTCCCGTGGTGTCCCGCAGGTTCGCTACTGCGACTTCAACGAAAGCGTTGTTGTTGACGTCGTGGTGTCCCGCATAGTCACTAACTTTTCTTTACCACCGAGCGCCACCATCCTCGCCGTCGGTCGTTACCCGATATTTAAGACACATCGTTTTGTTTCTATTATTTTAAGAGGTCATGTAAAGACCTGTCTAATAATAAATAATAGTCAATTAATAAAGAGTGAAACGAGGGGTAAAATATAGTAAAAAAAAACAACAACACGTGTTTCTTTTCACAAGCGGTCCAACAAAAATAAATTTTTGTGACAGGGCCTTGGCACCGGTGAGTTTTACCCCAGCTATCAAAAAGGTTCGTTACACGGTTCGATTGTGTTCTTTACTAAATTGGGTCTGAAAATAGACTGCGATGCTCCTGTGTCTATGGTAAAAATATGCCTTCGACCATTGATATACCCATAGCAAATTTTTCTGCTGCATAACTGATATTTAGATTGTAGAGGGTTATGGGAGCTAGCTCTTGCCCCGTAGTGCTAGCTCGTTTAAGTTTAACGGTGACTCATTTGATGATTTGGTGTTTGTCCGTTTGCTGTTTCCAGGTGGCGAAACAGATCTAGCCCGCTTCCTTGGTGCTTTGCAATTTCGTTGAAAATGTCCACTTTTACCACAATTATAGCATTTGGCTCTAGCTTTACCTTGCTTCTCCTCTAACGCCTGTATAACTGCATTTTTAATTTCGGTGACTATATCTCCGTCTTTTTCTGCGGTAATTTCGAGATTTCTCACTTTACATATTTGTGGCTTAGACAGTAATTTCGCTGTCTCCTGTGTCAGAGCGTATGATACGGTTTCTGAAAACGTTGATTTATGTGTGCCAAACACCGCGTGCTTTATTTCTGGATCATGTATTTCATTTACAAATGTTTCAATCTTAAACTGATCGAAAAATGGGTGATTTTCACCTGAATATGTCAGCTACACCAAACGCTCGATCTCCGTTGCGAAATCTTGTAACGACTCATTAACTTTCTGAATTCTGCCTCGCAATTCCATTCGGTATATATCTCGTTTGTGCTCGCCGCCATACTTACATTATAGCGCCACCAATATGTCATCGTAGTTTTCTCTGTAGCCAATGGGTATACTTTCTAGAACTTGTGCTGCGTTGCCTTTTAATGCCAAAATCAACTCTATAGCCTTTTCTTCATTGTTCCACCTATTTCTATTGGCAACTGTCTCAAACTGAAACTTAAAAACATTAAATGGTGCACTGCCGTCAAAAGTTGGGGCCTTTATTCTACTCGAGATTTCTGGAATAATTCGCACTGGTCCCTCATGACATTGAAGATCATTAATTTTTATTACTAGATTTTTAAATTTTTCATCTTGTAATTGCAATTTTTCATCAAACATTTTTTACTTATAACTGCAATTTTTCGTTAACGTCTTTGACTTGTAGTTGTAATTTGCTATTGAAGTCACTTGCTTGAGTAACTATACAATCTTCAAGGTCTGATATTTTTTTTATCAATTTTATTAACTTGCTTTTCAATGCCCTCTACTCGGTTATTTACAGCTTCAGAAATTTCTTGAAGTTTCTCGTTTGTAGCTCTAGCTGTTTCTTGCACTTCTTCTTTAACTTCAGCTAATAATTTTTCATTATTAGCTCTAGAATTTTCTTGAACTTCGGCTAATAATTTTTCATTATTAGCTCTAGAAGTTTCTTGAACTTCAACTTTAACTTCAGCTAATAATTTTTGACTGTTAAGTTCCATTTTTTCCATCATTGCTGCAAGCATTGTACTTAAATCCATGTTGTTTATGGTTGCACGAGTAGAAACTTCCATTTCTCTTTTTCGTCAAACTCGTAACCATCAATGTCAATGTTACGCCGCTTTAATTCATCTAGAAGTCTCTTCTGCAGTTCTACTTTATTACCTGTTGTCAGCAATGCCAGCTTACTCAATTACTTCTTGTTCTACTTTATGCTCCTCAAATTTCATGTCTGCTTTTTAAAAAAATGCAATTTTACTTCTGACACCAGTTGTTACGTTTATACCTTTTATAAACGTTGGATTATTACCTTTCAATACTCTTTGAGTTCTTTTATTGCAATCAAAAACAATTGAAATTCGTTATAAAATTAAGAGCACTTTATTTACTTAAACACTCTCAAAGATTGCTTTAATATCACTTTACTTATTTCACTTATTGTTATACACCTTTATTATCAAACACACTTTGATACGCACCTTACAAGCTCTACTGTAATACTGATCATGTTAGCTGTGTTTGTTCGGCTATTTATAGTAACATAGTGGTGTTCGGTATTATTCGACAAAGTTCTCGTATGTACATTCTAGTACATTTGAAAACCGTTACATTTAAATTAAGATGTTAAGTAATATGCAGAATTAATAGAAGTGCCTAAAAGTATGCTACATATAATAACAAACATCATGTTCGAACAACCAGCGAAATAAACTAATACAAATAAAACTACAGTAACTTAAACTACTACAACTAAAATAAATTGTAATGTAAATTAAGCTATTTAAAAATAAATCTGTAACAATACGTATATTGTATAAAATATTTTCGATCGAAATTTCAAAATTATACTTCATTCGCCTATACCTATATTAATTCAAATTTTCATTTATCATTAGCACATATAATGTACACATCGTCGCTGCTTTGGCGTAATCGGTTATGTGACAATTTTGAAAAATGTTATTTGCTCTGTTTTAACCTTTATTGGTCGTAGATTTTTTCACCAAACCGTTTAAGGATATCTTGATTGCTTCAGAAATAAACTATAGTCATTATGCGTAAGTTTAATGCTGTAAAGTAACGAAATTAAATGCTTTTTTGACTCTCCAGAAAACTCAGTTAAAAACAAATAATTGAATTTGTTAGAGCAACGACGATATGTATCTATGATTACAAAAATATGTAGTTAAATTTTGACCACTACAGTCATAATGTTATAAAATGTTTATTTCCATAGAAAGGGAATTTTAATAGTATTGTAACCTAACAAGTTTGTTTTTGAAGGTGAACATTTTTAAGAAGGGTGAAATACACAAACATAAAGCGTTATGAGTCTTCCAGTTAGCTTTGATAAAAAATTCATATACAAAAATTTATATGTACATGTACATACAGACATACATATTTATTTTTTGTTTATTCATAGAATATTTACTGCGGTAAAGCTGCTGATATATGGGCACTTGGAGCAACACTTTATACACTAGTATTTGGAAATGTCCCTTTTGTAGCCTCATCTGTTCCAATTTTATATGATAAAATAAAAAATGAAGAGCTGTCGTTTCATGAAAATCCCAAAACTTCAGCAGAACTTAGAGACTGCATTCAGTTCATGTTGAAAAAGAATCCTTCGGATCGTATAACATTGCCGCAGTTAAAGGTAAGTTAGAAATATTTGACGTCGCATTTTAATATACCAATTGAACTAAAATGTTATTGTATTATTATTGTTCTAATTACTTAATTTAATATACATATGTATGTTAATAATGTATTAAAACTATCGTCTAATTATCTTAATCTTTAAATTTAAAGTTTATTCTTTTCGTTGAGCTTAAAATAACTTGTTGTTTTTTTTTATAAAAATGTTCTTTATTACCACCAATATTTCGCTACCAAACAATGGATAGCTTCTTCATGATTAATATACAAATTATATTTATGAACAAAAAAACAAATTCAAAACAAAAAATTTTCAAACTACATATTTTGTACAGAAGGCGGAAAAACCAAAAATATTTTTTTCAAAATTTAAAATTTAAAAAAAAAAACAAATATTTCATACACATATATACACATGTAGGGGGAATATCGAAGCAGACCACTACTACCACGGGTCCCTTTTCGACCCCCTTCGTTTCCCAGTGATTTCGTGTCCACCGATCAGCACACCCTCAATCACTGAGTCCCGCGCCACAACCGGCGTGCGTTTGCTCTGAAAAAGCCAGATCACCATTGAAAATCTCCCTCTCAGCAACCCTCACTAGTTCGTGCAGGGCTGTCTCAGTAGACCTCCCAGCTCTGTAAGCGTGCTGACACCCACTCAATGGCCTATCCATCAGCGTGTTCTCCTCCAGGTAGTCAACCAACACCCTTTCCATTGCCTTCAATAGAAAGGATGTAAGACCGATCGGCCTGAACGACTTAGCCTCCGTATAGTCCCTCTTCCCCGGTTTGGGAAGAAAAACCACCCTGGTCTCCCTCCATGCCACCGGAATATACCCTGTCGAAAGACAGGTAACAAATATTTCCCTAATCACCACAAGTAGAGTGTTCATACCCCACTGTAGTAATGCAGGAAATATCCCATCCGCCTTAAATGGGGCAAAAGACAAAATTGCACTTCTAACCTCATTAAGAGTAATTATCCTTTCAGCATCCCTTCGCCTTACCTCACTGGCTCCCCTGTTAACGGGAACCCATGAGTCATTCGAAATGAAGCTTCCAGGAAAATGTACCTCCATCAGCGACCGTAATGTCCCCTCCATCGTCTCCGTCATGCCTCCATCGCTCCCGCGAATAAGCCCCATTCTGGAGACAGGGTCTCTAGACACCATCCTCTGCAGTCTCCCCACTTCAGATGTATCCATCACGTCGGACCTGAATTCCCTCCACGTACTTCGTTTCCGAAGACGTATAGTCCTCTTCAGCTCCTTCTTCTTCGCCTTATACTCGTCCCATAAGTCAGGATTCCCCCCCCCCCCTCATGTAACGATTAAAGGCCCTCCTCGTGTCCCTCTTCATGGATTCCAACTCACTACTCCACCATGGAGTAGAATCCTTTTCATCCACTACCGTGAGAGGACACGCATTCTCGAAGGCAAGTCCGACCGTAGAGTTTACCCTCTCCACCGTCCGCTCAATATCCTCCGTATTCCGAAGTGCCCGGTGTGGAACACTCCCCGAAAGTCCCGAGAGGCACTCCTCGTACTTAGTGCGATCTGTATCCCTCGGTACCCTGATACGCCTACGCGCCCTCCTCCGCCTCCTACCATATAGAATTTGAAACTGGATAGCCCTGTGGTCAGACATGGTCAATCTGTCCACCACTCTCCAATTCCCAACTCTATCCAGCATTCCGACAGAGCATAAGGTGATGTCGATTACCTCCGCCCTACGTGCATCCACGAAGGTGGGCTCGACACCCCTGTTCAGGACCAGCAGGTCATGACATTCCACAAACTCCAGCAACTGCTGTCCCCTGTGGTTATCGTCCGTACTGCCCCATACAGTACTGTGTGAATTAGCATCACAGCCCAAAACAAGAGGCATACCCCTCAACCTACAGAACCCCACCAGATTCCTAACCTCCCCCGAAGGATGGGAGTCCGGTGTGCCATAGGGTAGGTAAGCCGACGCCACCAGAAACGATCCCGAACCAGCGCCTATCATCACAACCATAAGATCCGGCGAACAGAGATGCGTCATCGGCGCAGCACACACACCGTGACGCACTGTCCTCAACCTCCCCCCCGTCTGTGAGTAAAACAGACTGGCGGTCTGACGAGACAGGCCCATAATGTTATCCCTAACAATCCATGGTTCCTGTAGCAAAGCTATATCCAGCCCATCCTCCACAAAACATCGCATCATCACCGCCGAAGCCGCTCTGCTATGATGCAGATTAAGCTGATATACACTCAGAGTTTCCCGGTATACACATACTACATATTATAAACTTATAATACATGACGAAAATAACAGACATTATTTGACTACTGTTTTCAGATCCTATTAAATTAAAATCTATAATTTTGGACAATATTTGCAGTGTATGTCTTGTAGTTAGTTCGCTGTGTAGATGGTAATAATAATTTGCAACATTCTCTAAATATAATTTGTATAATAGTCTAAACTGGCTTTAAAGATTATTTTTTATAAAAAAACAAAAGTGATATAAAGCTCAACGAAAAGAACAAAATAAATGTATTAAAACATTTAAAAATAGAAATTTTTAAATCTTACGTAAATATATATTTACATACATATATATATATACAGGTGCCCCGGTGGACTAGTCAGTAGTGTGCTAGTCTGCTGGTCCGTAGGTTGTGTGTTCGATTAACGTCAGAGACTCTTGTCCCATTTCATAAAGTTCTCACATTAACACACTACATAGTACCAAGAATTATAAGAACAAGATTACGAATTCCGACTGTAAAAAAATGTTTCGTTTTTGGCATGTACTAGAGTGATCGGTTATTCGACTTTTTGAGAAACCGGGTTTCAAGTAGTTCGAAATTTAGAATTTGAAAAAAACTTAATTTTTTTTTTTGAAAATTAAAAAAAAAAAACCGGTTAACTGGTCCCATAATAATAAAATATAATTTCTTAGTGAAAAAACTAAAAATATTGTAAAAAAAATTATAATAAAAATTTTATCTAAATATGAACATTTTACAGTTGATATACGTTAAGCTGGCCAATTTCGAAACGCAATAACTGACATGAAAACAGTTCATTTATTTGGTTTTTTATGAATTAAATTCAAGGACAAAAGGTACTCATTGCAAGTAAAATAAATGAATAGAAAAGACTTTTTATAAGGCTGCTATACATTTTTGTATCTCCTCCTGTGCAGTTTTTAAATGATAGATATGTCTTTTGAATTTATATGCACTAACGTATTTTGTTGAAAATGATTTCTTTCATTTGGAAAACAATTTACAATAACAACATTATATTATAAGGAGTTTTTAATACAAATAATAATAATGTAACAATAACAAACATTATTTTATAAGGAAGTTGTAATAATGAAAAAAACTAAAAAGTCACCTTACTACTCACGGTAGTCAAATTTACCTTTCATTATACCAGTGGTGCACAAAGGTATATATAGCTTTGTCATTCCGTTTGTAATTTCTACAATTTTCATTTCCTACCCCACAAAATATATATTTTCTGAAAGCTTTTGTAAAGAGGAGTCGTTTAAGCCCTGACCGTCTTCTCGTTTCTCCATGCGATGGCTGAAATCAACTTTTAGAAGCAACCATATGTTCCTCAGATCAGTGTATGGTATCAATCTTTTGAAAATATCCGTGAATGAATCGCTATTGAAATTCAGCACAATCACCCCATAACTTCATGAGATATGAGCAAATAAACACGACTTCCTCTGTTTTTATTCCATATTTTTACCATAAAAATTAAAATTTTTCAGTCATAAAATAATTTATAGATAATTTTGCTACTATTTGTAGATAAAATATGCTGTCCTGTGACTTCTTTCAACAGTACCCAGCGTCTGTGATGGTGAGCTGTTGATGTTGTGTGTGTTATTTTGAGGAGATTACTCATTTATAATTGAATTTTTGTATTCTGTTCCCATGTCCGAAATGAACGTCTTTATTGGTCGATAGGTAAGAATGAATTTATCAAATATGGCCTTTGCGTCCGTATTTTGTCTTTTATAGGTATTGTAACTAAGTATTTTGTCAGGTAACATATTATTGTAACCGCGTATTCGTTTCCTTGAACTGATCTCGGAAATGGTCCTACTGTATCTACGAACACTTGTTCCGGTGTCCGTGTGATAGTCATTGGACTATGTTTTGTCGTCTTAGCAGTCTGGCATTTTTGACGTGCTCTTACGTATTTAGAGATATCTTTTGCCATATTCTTCCAATAGTATTAACGTTTAGTTTTCTCTATTGTTCCACGTATTCCGCAATGCCCTCCCTCTAAAGGGTTATCGTGGTATTTGTTCATAATTTTCTGAATGGCTTTATTATTCCTATCATTTATTGGGGTCACCTAGTTTAGTAGCGCTACTTTAACTTTTTTTAATCTATTATTGCCCATTTTCTTAAATTCATTAATCGAGACAAATTCGAAAATTTTCTCGCTAGGTGTCACCTGTAACTTGTCTATATTATGTTTACCGGCCACTTGTTCGAGCCTAGGGAAAAATTGCCCTAAGTCAAAATTCGCGTTAGTAAACAAAACAATAATCGTTATATATGTTATAATGGATTTTCCTCGTTTGATGTAACATCGTCCGGGAGAAATCTTTAATTTAAGATGTTTTCTGACGTCAGTGTTATTTAAAGGTACATATATGTTGGGCTTATCATTTCTGTTTTCTATCGCCTATTCAAGTTATCACTTTTGTTTGGTACTGTTCTCTCTATCTGTCATTAACCTGGTCGTAATTCTGATCACGTCACTAATTTTAGTATTCATATCTTTCAAGTCGGTAATAGATATACGTGATAATGCGTCTGCTACAAATTTTCTTTTCCCTAAGATACTCAACAGTAAATTTATATTCTTCTAAATCTAGCCTCATTCTTGTCAATTTCGAACTTGGATTTTTCATGGAAAACAAATAAGACAATGGTCTGTGATCGGTTCGAACAAGGAAATGCTTCCCATATATTAATGGTCTAAAATAAGTTATGGCCTAATGAATCGCTGTCAACTCTTGTTCGATTGTTGATTTGTTACTTTCGCCCTTTGTAGATGTTTTCGAGGCGTATACGATCGGCAGTTGTTTTCCCTCGTATTCACGGCTCAATACTGCGCCACACGACCGTTAACTTGCGTCTGTCGTTATATAAAATTCTCTCGAAAAATCAGGATATTGCAATAGTGTGGGACTCATTAATGCCTTTTTCAAATAATTGAATGCCAAATCACACTCTTTAGTCCATTCGAACTTTACACCTTTCCTAGAGAGTATTGTGAGATGTCTGAAATACTCTACAAATTTTATGATAAAACTGCGATAGTAATTGCAAAAGGCTACAAACCTTGTTGCGCTATCAGCATCTTTCGGAATAGGGTAATTTTCAATCACCGAATATTTGCTATCATCAGGAAGTATTCCCTTATCTGTGCATTTATGACCTAAATAAGTCACCTCTCTCATAAAGAATGAACATTTCTCCGGGTGTAATATAAAGGTTGTGTTTTCGACACAATTTAAAAACATCCATTAAATTTGAAAGCATATGTTTCTTTGAGCATACCAGCACAACCAAATCATCCATGTATAGAAATGACTGATCTGGTTTTAAACCACTAAATGCAAGTGTCATCATTCTCTGAAAGGAATTAGGCGCTATTTTTAGACCATACGGAAGTCTAGAGAATCCATAAGATCCATTGTTCGTTGAAAATGACATTACATCTCTTGAATTCTCCTCTAGTTTAATCTGATGGAACCTAGACATTAGATCCAGACATGAAAAATACTTAGCTCTGACAAGTTGATCCAAAATGGCATCAATTCTAGGCAAAGAAAACTTATCTGCCATTAGCCTTTTATTAATCTGTCTGTAATCTATTACGAGTCTCCATCTTTTCGTTTGTGTGTGGAGACTTCTTTGGAACTAACAAGACTGGGCTATTATATTCTGATTGAGATGGCTTGACTATTTCATCATCTATGAGTTTCTTAACCTGTCTTTCAATTTCATCCCTGTGTGTGGTATACGGAAGTTCTTAATGTATACTGGTTCCTTATCCTTCATTCTCAACTTTTGTCCATAAAAATTATTAATCTGAACAAAGCTTAGTCAATGTATCATTAAATTGTTCTGGAAAATCCTTCTTTAATTTTTTAATTCTACTTTTATTTGAATTATTTTTAACCACATGATAGTCACTAATGTCTTCGGTTTTTATTTGTTCATGTTTAAATGTAGTAATTTTGTTGTTTGTGTTTAAGATACGAATAAATGCTTTGTTTGCCTTTACAATTACATTTGCTATAAAAACACTTGGTTCTGGTTCTTGATTAGGTATCAATAATTCTTTTGTCTATTATATCTTTTTTCCCTTGAGTTTAGTCTTTATTAAGGACTAGCCAATCCCGGCGCGCGTTGCTACGCCCCTTCATGAATTTTAATCGCATTCTAAATTTTAATCGAATATCAAGTGCAAGGCTAAAAACTATAACTTTTTCTATATGAGCGTGGCACTGCCCACTTTTCTAATTACGAAACTGTATAGTCATGACAGCTCAATAAGTGTGCAAAGTTTCAGAAAAATCGGTCCAGTGTAAGTACCTCAAAATGATACCTTTTTTTATAGGCGTGGCAGTGCCCACTTTTCTAAATACGAAACTGTATAGTCATGACAACTCAATATGTGTGCAAAGTTTCAGAAAAATCGGTGCAGTGCAAGTACCTCAAAATGATACCTTTTTTTAATGGGCGTGGTACTGCCCACTTTTCTAATGACGAAAGTGTAAAGTCATGACAGCTCAGTATGTTTGCAAAGTTTCAGAAAATTCGGTCCAGTGCAAGTAGCTAAAACTGATAACTAATTTTTTATGGGCGCGGCCTCGCCCACTTTTTCAATCACGAAATTATAAAGCCATGACAACTCAATATGTGTGCAAAGTTTCAGAAAAATCGGTCCAGTGCAAGTACCTCAAAATTAAAACTTTTTTAGGGGCGTGGCCCCGCCCACTTTTTTTATCACGAAATTATTTAGTCATGACAGCTCGATATGTGTGCAAAGTTTCAGAAAAATCGGTCAAGTGCAAGTAGCTAAAACTGATAACTAATTTTTTATGGGCATGGCTCCGCCCACTTTTTTCACCCATAAACACTCCCTGGTATGTGTACAACAACTTGCCAAAGTTTGAGTCCGATCGGTTTTACAGTTTCGGAGTCTATAGCTAACACACACACACACACACACACAGAGTTTCACTTTTATATATATAGAAGATATTGCAACTTGTTCGTGCGTATCTTTTATAGAGTCAACTTATTGCAGCGAGTCTATGAATGCTGTTAGATTTTCAGGTTTTTCATCAAATTCAATTATTAGCCGTGAGGCTGTATTTAAAAATTCCGTTATTGACTGAGGCATGTCTGTGTCTGTATCGCTTTCGTTTTCTGAATTTTGTTCAAATTCTCCTGATTAATTTATCTCTATGTCTTTATTAATTCTTATCGTTTGTTCCATTGAATGTACGGTTTGGTTTATATTATATTTATCAAGTATCCTTATTGAATGATCTCTTAAAGACCAATATATATCTAATGTCTGTTCTCTGTGTTTTTTCCTAAATTTTTTCTTGTTCGTATTAATTACTGCCCTTATTGTTTCTAAAGAGTCAATAATTGTATTTAAGTGTTTCTTAACAGTTTCCTCTCTTATGTAAGTATTCTTGTATATGCATTTGTATGATTTCCTAAATATTTCTCGTTCTAATGAGATTATGTGCTCAATTAAATCCCATTTCTCCATTTTTATTTTATCTATGTCATTTGCTTTACTGAGATATTTCTTTTTCAAATTTTCGAATATATGTGATACAAAAAGCTTATTCCTATTATTATCGTTATCACGATTAAACAAATTTCTACGGTTTGAAGGCTGATCACCTGTTTTCCTATCTCTATTTCATTAATGACGTTGGCGTTTGGGTGGTCTATGTTTGTCTTTGACCTACACAATATGATTTTTATTTTGCCTATTGTCTATCTAGTACTTCTGCTCATTGATAAGATTATTTCTAGTTCTGTACAAGCGGGGTCATTTAAATCTTCTATCGTTGGTTTTCTGTCTATGCCTAAATATTTCCATTTTTGTCTACTCATTTCTATATAGAAGGAAGGACCATATAAGTTTACAAGATATTTTGTTTAATATATTTTATTAAATAAGTATTAACTAACAATATTTATAAGCATATTATATTATTATTTGAAAAAAAAAATTCTTAAATATAATTAATTTGCCTCGAGCGAAACTCGCTTACAGGCCCTAAAGGTGCATATTCGTGCACTCTTTTTATGCAAATATTTATAATTTTATATATGTATATACTTATGTTAGTGTTGTTTGTCCCTGTCTGTGGCTAATTTGCCGGTTGGCTAAGTATGTCTTCAGCAACTCCTCGATTTTGTTCAGTTGCTGCCAAAGTTTTGTTGATTGTTCCCAACTTGGTGGTGGGTTACTGTTGATTTCCATCAACACACACAGGAAAAAGATTGGTTGGAAAACAGTTAAAACAATAAAAATAGTGTTGCAAACATTAAAAATTTGTAAAGAGAACAGATATTACACATTTATAAACGAAAAAACATAACAGTGTTAGAAATTTTTTGCTCAGAACATTAACATTAGTTCTCCAAACTAAATACCCTTATTAATAAGATTTTTATTCAAATCACTTTTATCTCAACCGAATTTAATCATCTGTATTAGGGTTCACAACTAAATATTAATCCATGTAATAAAAAATCATTTATGCCAATCTTTTATTTTAAACCAAAATGCAATTTTAGTTATCGCAAGTAATTAGTAGTTACTTGTATCATTACAATTCGATTACAGTAAACAAATACTTAATGTTAAGCTGTATTTGGTGTTTACAAACGAAAAACTGTTGCATGTAATAAATATTTGTTACAAACAATAAATACAAATATTATCTTTCAAAAAAAATTAATTTTTCTGTCAATTGTGAAAAATTTACAAAAGTTAAAACCAAAATTAATATATTTTATTGAGAAAAAAAAATTTTTAAATAAACAAATATAAGAAAAACGTGTCAATTATTATTTTGTGATGCAAGATGAAATCTACATGCTGGAAAACTCTTTAATGAAGGTAAGAAACCAAAGAAACGCTGAATTAAATGCGGTAATGTTCGAGGTACATAATAACATACTTAGTGGTGCTCCACCGGGATGCAAAATGCTTTGAATCCACTCAATATATGTACACAAAAACCACAACCAAAACGAAGATCAAAATAATATTTTTAGTTTTATTTTAGAAGTTAAATGTATTCATATACATATGTGTGTGTATGTAGATATTTATACATACATATGTATGTATAATATGTTTTTATATTATTAAATAAAAATATTAAGAAATAATTAAAAAAATTTGTTTTTTTTTATTTGCCTGATTCAAATGAAGAACTGATAATGATGACTAATTATTCTTTTGGTAACACTAATTAAATATTTTAATTCAGTTGCATCAATCATATAATTGGAAACAAATACAGTTTTTTTTCGATGCTAAGAAAGAAAATTTTCAGTTATTATAAACGAATTGAGAGATAGTACGTGGAACCGAATGAATTCGATTGGCAACAAATTCGTTTGCCACAACGAATCTGTTTTCTCTGTGCAGTATGGTTCTCCTTCTTTTTAATTTTTGGGTGTAACCTCCTCTTCTCTAAGTTTTTGGGGTCTTTTGTAAATATTCCTCAATGGTTAGGGGTTTTGGTCCCTGTTCCATTCTTCGTCCTTTGGCCGGACGGTTTCCTCTTCGCAGCTGACGGACTTGCGGCTTGTCTCGTCAGGACAAATTTATATTAAAAAAAAGGGTGCTTTAATAATTTCCAAGCACTTCCTTTTGGGTTGTATTGCCCGTGCGCTACTGGGTTCTGTGTGCTTTTAATTTATCTTAGCACTAGCAGATGTTAATAATATATCAATATTTTGGCAGGATCGCCATGTAAACAATAAATTTGTAATTTTAAAAAATGTTTTAAATAAAACTACAAAATTATTGTTCTTGCAAAGAGCAGCTAAAACGCTCTCGATTGGTGTTAAGCAAGAATTGAATTCTTTATTAAAAATCTTCAATTTTTAGACATAATTATTGCTTACTTAGCTATTCAGGTTACAGTGGAATGTGTATCATGGTTTCAATAGATTTTACTTATTATTGAAACACTAAACAGTTCAGTAGTCAAAGCACTGCCTGTATGATTATGTTGACAGTGGAACCATCAACATAACAACTGCACTTAACTAACGTAGAAGACATTAGTTCTTTGATTCATGTATTGAGTACTGACTGTTTTATTGCTGTGTGTAATATGATATTATATTTTGTTCAGCGCAGCAAAATATTCATTTGAGTGTAAGTGCTTTGAACTTATTGTATATTGTATACAATATTTATTTGTTTATTGTACATAAGTTCTTGGTGCCGACACATGTTTGTTTGTTTATTTGTTATGGCGCGTGTCATATACATTCGCTATGATAAACACCACAACATGTTTACACTACTAGATAAACTAGATATTCGTGAAAATTTTTGGATAAAGCGTGCTCTAATCGGTGATCGGCAAATTTTTTTTTTCAAATATATGTATTCCAAAAATTTAAACACTAAAATCAATTCTTCTCGACCACCGAATGGCAGGCAATAAATTTATATATGGCTCAAATCTGGTATCTTGAACCACCTCAATATTGGTATCAAGTGAAAGGGCTTGACCAGACAACTACGTAAAAATTCACGTAAGAGCATTTAATAAACTTTTATAGCACAGAATTTATTATTTTGTTATTAACAGTAATCGCTATGGAATAGTATCTTTATACCGTCAATTTTTCACTTATTTTTCTTTTAAATGTATAGGCCGTAATGCTTAATCTGTTAAAATTTGGCATACATATATAAATTTATACAAGAGATAGTTCTGCTAATTTTAGTTGAAATCCGTCTACTATTAGGGGTACCTCCCTTGGACCCCTATTTTTTCGCTTATTTTTCTTCTTAACGTATGAGCCGCAATACGCAATGAAATTTGATAAAATTTAGCAGATGTCCATAAGTTGATAAAATAACACTACAACCTTTGGTTGAAATACGTCGACTCCAAGGGTACCTTGGACCCCTTCCTTTTTTCTTTCAACAGCTAGGTTGGTCATAAACATGTGATACTTCGAATATATAAAAAGAAAAAATTCATAATATTCAAAATAAATTATTTTTAATTAAATTATTTTTCAAAGATGTATTTACTTTCTAACCAAGTCGCATTTTTCCAAAAGAAATAAGATTTGATTTTGTGCGCTTCTCCCCAACAATTAGAAAAATTACAACAAAAAAACGCTTTTGAACTGCCATTTTGACTATTTCAATTTCATCAATAGTAAGCACCGAATTTTCGTGTTTAATAAAATTTGCTACCACAATCAATAAGTTCCTGGCACAAATCACTACATGACACAGAAAATTAAATCATTTTTAGAATTATACTTTAAATTTTATTACAATATTTATTGACGTTAACTATTTACTCTTTGCAAATTTTGTTTTCAATTTAAGCGGTTTTCTTCTATACATTTTCTTTCAGTAAAACATATAATTTTTTTTTATTCTTATTCACTTTTAAAACACCTGTTAACAATTTATTAACAAATTGTTAGTTAGTTAGTGAGTTAGTTAGTTAAATTTATTGAGACTTCATTATTTTCATATTACAAGATTAACAAACGATAAATTTTATTAGAATACTTAAAACTATACCGTATTATTTTAATTACATAAGTTCTTAATGATTATGCGACTAGCTTATCGAAATTTGACAAAGTTAATAATTAAAATATTCAAAAATAACTTTCATGACAATTCATAAACAATGCTTGCTCCTGGCATTTTACCAAATTAGTAGAGTAATATCCACATTTAATAAACTTAATGCTAATAAAATAACTTACAAACTAAAAAGATAATAAAAAAAAATTTAAAAAAAAAATAATAAAAAAACATAATAAATATTACCCCCTGTGTACACCAGTAGTGGTACGTGAATACAAATTTCGATCAGAAAGACTTTTTAGCCGTTCTTGCGAAATTCCAATCGGGGAAATAAAATCTGTATTTGACCAATTAAATTCTTTCTGGCAAGACAAAATATCTTGCATTATACTACCTTCAAAGTAAGATAATCTTTCTACAAAACGTTTCATCATGTCAAGAGCATAAAAGGAAATCGGAGATATGTTAGCCTGCTCATATATGAATTTATTTGGATATCTTTTTCTAAAAGATTTAAAATTTTTTCCAACACATTTTCGCAAAATATGTCGCTCATATAATTCCAATCTGTTCATAATTGTCATAGAAATGCAAACCATATTGGAAATGCGTATAGTAGGATTGGGCTTATACTTACTTTATACAGAAGTAATTTTGTTTTAACTGGTAAAAATTTTGCTTTAAATAATCTGGAAAACGCACCCTTAACCCGATTTGCTTTCTCTTAATTATAAGACACGTGTTTATTAAATTTTAAAAGTTTTTTAAAGTTTACTCCAAGATATTTGATGCTATCCTTAAATACTATTTCAGAACCATATAATACTATTTTCAATTTTTTGCTTTCGGGAACAACGGTGCATTTGCATTTCCCGGATGCATTTCGCAAACAAATAGCGTTGCTTTTTAAAACATTTATTTTAACTTCCTAATAATGAGAATAATATTCATTAACATATTTAAGGTGCGATGAAACACGTTAGAGTGCAACTGATGGTGAAACATCATGTGAATAAAGTAGGGAATCGTCGGCATAAAGAATACCCTGGGATAATTCGTGTGGAAAATCATACATAAGTATTGTTATATAAATGAGGTGCCAAAACAGAACCTTGCGAAACACCACAATAGACATTACCCTGTAAAGATAATTCTTTGCCGAGTTGAATACAAAATTTTCTTTCTTGAAAATAGCTTCTAAATATTTTAACGATTGTCGCATCAAAACCGAGTCTTACCATTTTTACCAGTATACCATTATGATAGGCTTTATCAAAAGCTCTTTCAAAGTCAAGCGAAACTGCGACAGTACATTGACTCTTCCTCAAATTTTATGCAACATCCGTGTTAAATTTTAATAGAGCATGTAACGTAGAATTGCCTTTCTTAAATCCAAATTGTTCCTGAGGAATATATGCTTCATTTAAACCCACATCCATTTTATTACGAATAACCATTTCCTACATTAGAAGGTAATGAAATTGGCCTTAAATTTTTTATGTCGGGATTACCCTTTTGTCTCTGAATAGGAACAATCTTAGCAATCTTCCAGACATTTGGAAAATAACAATTATTAAGACAATTATTAAATATTATTATAAGATACAGAAATGCCTTAACGGGAAATTTTCGAATTAAATAATTTGATACATTATCCAAAACGAAAGATTTTTTATTGTTTATTAATTTAGATATATCCAAAAGATTATTTAATTTAATAAACTTTGTGTTAGAATGAATTTCTGAAGAACGTGTATTATCATTGAATACTGTACAATTTTGAATTTAAGAAATTTTGTCTGTTATTGTTTCATTTATTTCGAAATATTTTGGTTTGGGTGAGAACTTTGATAAAGGGATGTAAAGTGATATTTTAAGACTTTTTACTCATTCCCATAATTTTAAAAATTTCCTTATATGCTATTGGACCAGGTTTTATTTCTTTAAACTTTTCCTTTAAAAGGTCTGCTTGCTTAATATCAATCTGTTCCTTTAAAATAATTTTAATTAAATCAATTTGCTTTGAAATTAGAAATTATTCAGGGTGTCTCCTATTTAAAGTCCTAGTAAAAATTCTTTTCAAATCCTTCTGCCAATTATATTAATTATTCAAAAAATATTTCACTTTGTCAGAAACAATAAATTTTGAGTGTTTATTTTCAATTTTGTTTGCATGTATGTATATTCATTATAAAATCAACAGAAGTATTAAACTCTTCAATAAAATAATCAATTTCAGCATCTGTTAAGTTTCTATTTTCCGGTGGAAAGTGATTCATTATGGTACTACTTAAATCAATTTTGAATACGTCCCAATTAGTATCTTTAAAAGAAATAAAGTGATTTGAAAATAAAAATTAAATTTGAAAAAGAAATCGTAAGACTTAAAGGAATTTGATCCGAAAAAGTGGGCAGTGTTGTTATTTTATAGTTTGAAGAAGAATTTTCAATTACATTAGTGCTTACTATAAAATGGTCTAAATGAGACGATCCACCTGAATATGTAGGATATGTGTCACATACTCTGGAGACTGACAAGGATTCATCTTGAAGCCAAGACGAAAGTATCTCTCCATTAAAATTATTATTAATATCACCCCATGAAGTGTGTTTTGCGTTTAAATCACCACCTAGAATAATTTTTTGAAAAATCAAGAATTAGAGAAAGACCTTCACGTATAATTTGACGACTGCAGTTACATTGAAAATACAATGAACCACATAGGATTTTCATAACAGCACCATCAATTAAAATATTTAGTTCTACAAATACATTAGAAAATCTGAGATTTGATATATTAACTAACGAAAAGAAATGGATTCCTTAATAGCTATACCATTACCCAATGGACCATTTTCTCTGACTACACTAAAGTTATCAAGATATAGACTTCTATCAGAAGGCAAATGTATTTCCTGTAGAAAAGCCATTTCAACATTAAATTGGTTTTATAACCTACTTAGCTCAATTCTCCTACCTATATGGACAAGAGAACCAACATTAAAAGTAACTAATTTTAAAGAATTTCGCACCAAAGGCATCCTGAATATCTTTTCTAGCCTGATCTTTTGTCAAAGACTTATAGTTTTGCATAAAGTTTTTAATCTTGTCTTCTAACGTCAGAGGATCTGGAGCACAAATGAAGCATCATGAATGGAGCATCATAAATTCTTGCACTAAAGCTGGTTTCTCTCGTGTATTCCGCAAAGGAACTTCACTTACATTGTTAAACAAACTAGCAAAAGTTTTATTTGAAATTAACGAATTTGACGGATTTAATGCTGCTGCAACATTAGAAGCAGCCGCGATTTTCTTATCCTTTGCCTCCTGAAATGATTTCTTTCTTAAAGAAACATATTTTTTATATACGGGATAACCTTTGTAATTAGAAGTATGGCCGTGCTCATTACAGTTAACGCAAAATAGTACATTATTATCCCCAGGAACAATCGTGCATTTTCCAGGAACGTGTTTTCATTGCATTTCATACAAGAAAACGGACGACTACAGTTTTTCGTATAATGGCCCCATCTTTGGCACCTCCAACATTGCGGTACTTTAAAATTAGATTAAGGGTGTTCCCATGATACTACCTGATTGAGATATACCTTATGGCGATTAACTCATTGACTTTACAATTTTTTCTAAGAATTATTAAAAATAGTCCTGTATCTATATTTTGTTTTCTGGAATATTCCGTCGAAAACTTTGTAACGCTATCAACAATATTTGGAGCAGTTGCATCAATCTCCGATTTAATATCATTCGTGTCAGTATTATAATAAAGCCCTCTGCATAATACACTCTGGCATTTATTTTCTTTAGGAGTGTACGTATAAGACGGAATTTCCATCTCTTTTAATAGCTGCATCATTTTTAAATGTGCAGATGCATTTTTAAAATAGGTACAATTTACTTTTATGCTTTGACTGGTTTTTAATTTTTAATTCGACGTTTTTCAATTTTAATTGGTAAATCAAAGATTTAACATTTATATTTTCAAGAAAAATTGGAGGACAATAACTTTTCACACAATATTTGGTTTAAACATATAACTTAAACAAAATTTTCTTTTTTTTAATTTCAAATTATTTAAAAATATTTTTCTCGGCTTCCTTAAAAAAACACGTCTGATACGTTCAAGAGTTCTTAATATAATCCCAACAAATTGTTGTTATAATAAATAACTCAAATTTCTTTAAAACGTTAAGTCTGAAGGTATGCAAAACTTTTTTATTACAAATACTATGGTGCAATATTCGTGACTTTATTACTAAATTTGAATTTTTTTTAAAAGATTGAAAAAAGTTGGTGAAGATCCTGTTACCTTTCATTACGTTATATTGAGAGCACGGAGCTTAACCGAACTGACTGACTGACTTTTTCTCCAACGAAAACAGCCAATTTTAATTTTTAAGGACAATTTTGATGCGCTCATATCTCCCAAGCTATCTACGCAATAACTTTTTCTTTTCCTTTAAATTAAAAACAAGGCTTCGGATTTAAATAAAATCGACACTGAGATTTTTCCGCTCGAAACATCTTCGATATATAAATTTTTGAATTTGAACAAAATTTCCATTAATTTCTCTTTCACAACATTAACCTGATTTCAACCGATCTTTTCCAAGAATATATATACATATATCTTAAAATAAATGCAGATTTTTGTTTGCCAGACTCTTCTCTATAAAATAGCATCATTAGATTTTTTAAAAGCAATAGTCAAAAAATGCCTTTTTTGGAGCAGAAATCCCATAGTGGGCCGTAACATTTAAATTAAGACGTAATATTAATGTTATACACAGGAAAAATATCTGTGCCTTAAAGTATGCTGCGAATTCATACAGGTGAAATTATCAGCCCAGCTGATGGGGAAACTTGTTGTCAAAATTGGTTTAATTCGCCTTGATTTCATTTATTAATGCAGGGATAGGAAATGTGATTTTGGTTTCGGTATTAAACAATTAACTTGAGTGTACTTTTTTTTTGATAATAAATGTGCTTAATTTATGTACATATATTTGTTACTTTTGCGTCATTAATAATGTGCTTAATACTACATTTACACCTGCACAAAATCTAGTACTTACGGGATTTTTAACGAAATCTTGTTCATTTCTACCAGATTTCCTATACAAAACGAAATCTACTTCGCCACTAGATTTTGGCAACATATACTTAAAATCTAGTACTACTTCATGATGCAACTGTCGTTTTTATTAAATTGCAACAAAATATACTACGCTGCATAAAGAAGAACTTAATTATTATATATAAGGTGGTTGCAATCGCACAAGTACTTTATCGTTTACATTTTTTTCATATGGAGTTTGAATTTTGGAGAAGTAGAACATAGAGAGCCTCTCAAACCACCTTGTAAATAAGTATACTCTTTTGACAACGAAATCTTGCAAAATGTCAAAAAATAGTGGTGTAAACGGCTTAGATTTTAATAAAGATTTTAAATCAAATCTACTAGATTTCGCTCAGGTGTAAATGTAGTATTATGATTGAATTTTTCTGTGTGCAGCGTAGTATATTTTATTACAATTTAATAAAAACCACAGTTGCATCACGAAGTAGTACTAGATTTTAAGTAGATTTTGCCAAAATCTAGTGGCGAAGTAGATTTCGTTTTGTATGGGAAATCTGGTAGATTTCGCTCAAAATCCATTAAGTACTAGATTTTGTGTAGGTGTAAACGTAGTATTAATCAAATTTTATTATATTTAATATGTAAAAACAACTTTTCCATCCCTGATATACGAATTGGCCTTGGGATAAAACATCCCATGAAAAGTTGCTTTATTGTATGGATATGCCTTGGGCTGTATATTACCAACCAAAAAAATGTTTAATGTACATAAAATACTGTAAATAGAACTACTTTTAATTAAATGATTGTAAATTAAACTTATAAAATTAACATGGAAATCTAAATATTGAAATGCATTGAAATGTATCTTCACGCCACCTTTTCTTGGTTTTCTTGGTTCTGGATATCTTGCCTTAGATAGTCCCTACGTGATTGCATTTGCATTGGAGGTATCCAAAGCAGATCCTAATTCATCCGAGAACTTTATTCCTAGTTCGCAGGAAAGGCACCGGATCCAGCCCTACAGCCCATCTTTGAACCATCCATATTAAATCTGGCTACAAAGCTCCGTACAAGGTTTCTCCTATCCCAGTCACTCCTCGGGGAATTAGAATTTGAAACGAGCTGCCAAAAGCCATGCAGGGGTGACAAATTCAGTCCCTAAGGTGTACCTCTCTCAATAAGTTTTGACATAGTGCTATTATCATGGTTCTCCATAACCACAATTAAACTCAACATGGATATTAGACAGTTGCTGACATACTCTCCAACATGACAATCAGTAATTGCAAGTTGTATTGCAAGAGTAGACACGTTATTGAAGGCCCCTTCTATGTCCAAGAAGGCCGCCATCGTGTATTGCTCAGATTTGAGTGATCAGTTTGTCTAAAAAAATATATATGTATGTACATATGTATAAACAAAAAATTTATTAATTTTTTTTTTTGCTTTTGGCCCACCCTCCATTCAACAAATTTAAGTGAAAGGTATCCTAGATTCATTAGCTGATTATCACTTTTTCATCACTTTTTTTTAAATTTCATCTGTCAAAGTCTAAGTCGAAAAAAAAAGAAATTTTCTCTTTTTTCAAATACCAAACTTCATATCGATGGTCAGAGGTAGAAAGGCCAAACATCTTATTCCAGAAATTCAGCTTTGCTATTGTTGTCTAAGAAGAAAACCAGATCAACGTTTTAAATAAAATTCTGTTTAAGTTGTTGTTGTTTTCGTTGGTTTGTTCACAGCGTTTGTTGTTGCATCCCAACGGTATATTTATTTTACATTTATTGAATTTGAGTAATAATTGTTGTTGGCATAGTCATCACTTCGTTTGTTTAAAATATTATTTTTCAATATAAGGAGAGTTTCACAAATCATTGTTACGTTATTATTAACAGCAGAATAATTTTAGGAGAAAACAATTCTACATAGATTTTGTGTATACATACATATTTTAAATAAAATACAGTGTGGTACGAAAATGAAATACAGTACTCAAATCGATAAAAACGTTAGATTACTTTTTAAAAACTATTTGAAAATTACGAAAATATAATTTAATTTTTGTTTGTCCCAATATAATAAATATATTTTCAAAATGCGTAGAAGCCCACGCAATACGTCAAATAACCCGCAAAATTCATCTGGAACAGAAAATGCTTCCCAAAATCCAACTCCAATCGGTTCACGATCAACAACCGGGTTACCAAATTTTAATGGCAATATACAAAATCAACCAACTGCTATGCCCCAAAATCACAGCGATTTTTCTCAAAGCTGTTTACGAAATTCTGGTAGTAGATCTGCCAATATTGTATTAACTCAAGGACAATTAATGGAGTTACTAGGTGGTCTAAACATTAGGCATGAATCTAAAACAACTTTTGTAAATTGTAGCGCTCGTTTTAACGGTGGCTGAAGTGCCACAAAAGTTGAGGACTTCATAGCTACCATATTAGTTTACAAAAACGCAGAAAATGTGTCCGATGCAATGGCTTTAACAAGCTTGCCGTTATTACTAGAAGGATATGCCTCTACTTAGTGGCAAGGCGTCAAAAACGAAGCCATTACTTTTGAAATGGCAATTGATTTGCTACGTAAGGCGTTTTCTCCGCCTAAGCCAGATTGGCGGATATTTTTAGAAATTAATCAAGAAAAACAAAAAGTTTTTGAGTCCACCGATAGCTTTATATGTAAAAAGCGCAGAATTTTTCCGCAATTATCTGAACGTTTATCAGAAAACACAATGATAAATATAATTTTTTCTCATCTGCTTCTTTCAATAAGAGAAAAGATTCCCAGAGAAGGTATTAATTCTTTCCAAGAATTGCTACAAAAGGCTAGAGATATTGAAATGCTTTTAGAAGAAAACAAAGAATCAAAGCCAAATTTAAATAACGTAACTGGAAAACTAAATGTACGCTGTTCATTTTGTAGAAAAAAGAACCACACATCAGAATCATGCTTTAAACGTATTGAAGCTGACAGAAGGGGAAACCCTAAATTAAAGAAACTCTTACGGTTGTGGTTTACCCGGTTATTACCGCTCGAGTTGTCCACATTGTAACAAAAGAGATCCAATTACCAGCCCAGAAAAGTTAGATTTCAATTTAGTCCACACTACCGTAGTAGGAAGAGATGTTCCGACGGTTGGTATATCTATTAACGGACTAAATGGTGAAGCATATTTTGATACAGCTGCTCGTACAAGTGTTGCTGGTTATTCGCTTTTTCAAAAATTAAAAGAGAAAAATGTATATTTTTAACAAGTTTCAGCAGAAATTATTTTAGCTGATGGTGTTTCACGTGAAGAAATCGTCTTTTCAACAATCGTAAATATTTTAATTGGAAAATGTCTTAAATGAATTCGATTCATCTGTCTGCCTAAAGCACGTCAAAACCGAAGTTCGTATAACTATTCTCCTGGTGGCATTAATAAAATCTTTGAAGGAAGTATTCCTGATGATTTAGAAACCGACGTATACGATTGGGATCTTTTTCCACCACTAAAAAGAACAAAAACTGATGATAAATCATTTAAAAAATTCAATAAAAATTTTGAAATTAATTCGTTTGATTTAAAACTTAAAAGCTCTGAAGGCGAAAATCTATCAATTGATCAAAAACTTGTTGTGGAAAATTTGTTGGTAGAATTTCAATCCGTTTTTGAAAATACGAATGAAACAATTCCACATGTGGAGCATTCTATTAATACTGGCACACATGCGCCTATTTCATGTCCTCCATACCGTATTTCACCAGTAATGAAAGAAAAACTGAAAGTGGAGATTAATAACATGTTAGATCAAGGAATAATTATGGAAGTAGAATCCCCTTGGGCGTTCCCAGTAGTGCTTATTCCAAAGAAAACTGGCGATATAAGGGTATGTATCGATTATCGTCGGCTAAATGCGATAACCGTAACTGATAAATATCCTTTACCAAGAACGGACGATTTGCTACATGCTGCAAAAGTATCGTCATTCAAGTCTACCATAGACTTAAAATCAGGATATTGGCAAATTAAAATGTCCGATGCAGATAAACTGAAAACTGCTTTTACAACCCCTTTTGGCATTTACGTATTTAACAGAATGCCCTTTGGTCTGAAAATGCACCAGCAACGTTTCAAAGGCTCGTTGACAAATTTCGTAACGGACTACCACAAATAGTTATATTAGCTTATTTGGATGATATAATTATTTGCTCAAAATATTTTGAATCCCACATTACTGATTTAAGAAAAACATTAGAAAGAATTAAAATATTTAAGCTCCAACTAAACCGTGAAAAATGCAACTTTTGTAGACCTGAGGTCAAATATCTGGGGCACGTTTTAACTGTAAATGGCTTAAAACCCGATGAAGAGAAAATTGCAGCTATTCTACAGAGACCCCATCCTAAAAATTTAAAAAATTAATTTCATTTTTACAAACATGTTCGTGGTATCGAAGATTCATACCAAATTTTGCGGAAATTTCAAAACCTTTGTCAAATTTAACTAAGAAAAATATAAAATGGAAATTGAATGATTCAGAACAAAATTCGTTTAAAAAATTAAAAAGCTGTTTGGTATCTCCATTAATTTTACAACAAATAGGTGAAAACAAACCTTTTGTTCTGAAAACTGATGCAAGTAATTATGCACTCGGAGCTGTTCTACTCCAGGGGGAGAAAGAAAATGAACACCCTATAGAATATGCTAGTCGTCTACTTCTTCCAGCTGAAAGGAATTACTCAACAACGGAGCGTGAAGCATTAGCTGTTGTTTGGGCTGTTAAAAAGTTTCGTTGATATATTGAAGGCTCAGAAATATCAGCTTTAACTGACCACCAACCGTTAAAATGGCTTTTCAGTTTGAAATCACCTACTGGCCGTTTAGCAAGATGGGCTCTGCAGTTGCAACCTTATAATATTAAATTTGGATACACACCTGGGAGACAAAATGTTGTGGCAGATACATTATCTAGACCACCTTGCCCTATAGAAAATCACTCAGATATAGCATGTGAATGTTGTTCAATATCTATTGATTTCCCACGAAAAGGTTCAGCAGACATACGAAAGACGCAACTAGAAGACTTAGAAATTAAATGAATAATAACATCATTTGAAACTGATGATGAAAGTCTCTATAGATATACTAGTCGCGGATACATAATGATAGACGGAGTATTGTATCGTTTTTGTTCGGATCAAGATTCCGAAAATGGGCAACTAGTAGTACCAAAGTCAATAAGAAGCACTATCCTTCAAAAATTTTACGATGATCCAACTGCAGGACATTATGGTGTTGAAAGGACAATCAGGCGTATTGTTCCGCACTATTATTGGCAGGGAATGAGAGCAGAAATAGCAGCATATGTAAAAAACTGCATTGAATGCCAAAAATATAAAGCGACAAACTTGAAACCGGCAGGCTTAAATCGTACAGTTGCAAGCAACTATCATTTTAAATGAAATTATTTTGCATTATGGTGTTCCAAGGAGAATACATACAGATAATGGCTGTCAATTTATTTCTGCGATTATGCAACAGCTAACTTTTTGTTTGTGCATTGATCAAACTTTTACTCCTGTTTACCACCCTAAGGCAAACCCAGTAGAAAGGGAAAATCGTGACCTAAAAACACAATTAGCAATTTGTGTTGGTAAAGAACACACAATGTGGCATTTAAAACTACCGATGATACGTTTCGCAATGAATACTTTGAAATGTACTTTTGGTAGAGAATTAAGAAGTCCCTTGGAAGCACATTATGACTTGAGGTCTATTATTGTGTCCCAGAATTTTATTTCGCAGATCACACCACATTTGTTAAGACTTGCTGATACGCTTAAACAGCTAAAGAAGCTGTCGAAAAAATGCAAGACCATAACCAAGTTTATGCGAATTTGAAGAGAAGACCACAAGTTGATTTAATTATTGGTGACAAAGTTCTAGTGGCAACCTATGTGCTAAGTAATGCTACAAAAGATATAACAGCAAAGTTTATACCTCGTCGAGATGGTCCATATAAAATAATATTTAAACAAAAGAGGAACTTGTTATACTATAGCTGCAGAAGAAAACCCGGACACACCACTAGCAACTTATAATGCATCTGATTTAACACCGTACGATAAATCCACAGATAAACCAATTTATCCCACACGACGACGTGGTCGTCCTGCAACCGATAGAAACACTACAACCAACACTCAAATTCAAACGACAACAAATGTAAACGACCTTGATACAATAGCAACAAAACAAAGTTCTACCGAAGATAATAGGCAACGATTAACAACAACGACTAATAACATGTTACAGAATTCAGATAGCAGACGTAAAACGCTAAGACAACGACAACATAGCAAATACTACTGAGATCCTGCCACATCATCGTGACGATAGTTGAGGCAGAGGGGGAGGTTGTAACGTGAATGATCATTATATAAATATTAAATGAAGTTTTTATGTTTATTATATTTACAATATTGTTGCTCTTATGTTTTATAAACTTTTATTGTTTATATTTTGTTTAATTGTGTCATGATTATTTTTGCTTTTACTGTATTTTATTTTAACAAGTATCATTGAGTGTAATTCTTAAATTTATATCATTTACTTTTAATAACAATTCCACTCATCTGCTCTTTAATATGTTAAAAATCATTTTGTAACTGTTTAATTCTCAATTATAACGTCCACTCAATTCTTTACTTTATTTGGTCATTTCATAAAATTTAAATATAAGAATAGATCAAACTAAAATTACATTCATTCCATACTGAGATCTTGATCAATAAACACGCCTAAAATTTAAAACCTTATTTTTTTTTTATATATTAAAATATATAAAATAATTTATTATATGAGGGCGAATATAACAGCAGTTAGTTCAAGCCCCATATTAATAAATTAATTTACATATTAAAAATAATTGAGGTCAACTTGGACTATTCTGTCTGGTTTGGATCCCTTTATTTTAATGTACGTCGTCATCCATACTTAAACCGAGTCTCATCTCCTACAATATTAAATTTTTAAAGCTCCTAAATAATTTTTGGACACATCAAATTAGAAACTAACAAACTGGCTTGAAACTAACTGAGATATAAGCAACGAATACAACTGTTTCTGTGTTTTTCCTTAAATTTACAAACGGAGGTCGTTTTTTTCAGTTTTTATGCAACCGAAAGAGTCAATATTGGTATCAAATAAAAGGGAGTGGCCAGTAAAATACAGTTAACTATAAAAAGGTAGAAATCCAAAATGGCGTCTTAGATTAAATTGCGAATAAATTAGTCAAATATAGTAGTTACAGCTTTATCCCATTTAATCACTACAATATTAGTACACAAAGAAAGTGCTTGAACAGTAGAATAAAGTAAACTATTAGAAAAGTATAAAATGCAAAATGGCCGAAATTTATTTTTAAACTTCATCATTATGGCTATCAAAAAAGGGCTCGACTAGTAGAATATTGTTAACTATGTAAAAATTCGGAAATAATGAAGAAAATGACAAATGAAATAAAATCTGAATTCAAGGCTGAGGTACTAAATATGATGTCCTTTTACCTATGTACATGGTGGTGAATGGTATTATCTGATTCAGCACTCTGAGTTGTTTTATATAGCTTGCACATAAAGTACTTTTTACAAAACCAGACATTACTCTGTTTATTTCTATTTGTTTTGTATGTATTTATGTAGTGGTTTGCTTATGTGTTAGTAGCAATTTTAAACGCGTATAACCCTTGAAAAACTTAACTAATTTTTTTCTAAATTCTGCAATTAGTTCAATTCAAATTGTATATTTATACCCTTTACCAGTACCAGGTGCCAAGGGTGACTATTGCTTTGTTGTTTCATTTGTACTTTATAAAATTTTAATTTTCGACTCCATAAAGTATACATACATAAGTATGTAATACTATGTTCACACATGCGCCTTAATTGTTAATTTATAATATTAGCGCAATTAAAGGCCTTTTTGAGCTCAATTTACCATACTTAAAGTTATTTTTAAATTGAGCAATATATACCTAATTGTTTCACTTATTGTTTAAAACTCGAAATACAACTCTTGAGAAGTATGTTCAGTGAGAAGAAAATTCAATAGATGGCATTTCTAATGTAAAACAAATAAATAAATTCAAATACATACATATACATAAGTATATAAATATAATTGGAAATATATTTTATAAACAGGAAAAAAACTGAAGAGAAGGCATTATTTGATTTGGTATAAATACATCGTATTTTTACAACTATCAAATGCTAATGGAGTAAGATAAATTGAGTATGTGTGAACACTTATTTTAATTGCTCAATTAACACTAAATTGAAACAATTAAAAATATTTGTCTGAACAGGGTATAAGTATATTTTCTTAAATACATATTATGAACAGGGGAGTTAATTGAACAATGTTATTCTGTCTTGTACTGTACAAGTCTGAAGCGATCAATCGCCCCATAACTTTCTGAGATATGAACAAAATAATATTTTTTCAACATTTTTTATTTCTATAATAATTTATAGACGTTTGTTCGCTTCTAGGACTATTCGTACATTTTGGACAAATCACTCGCTATTTAATTGACAAAATTAATTTTCCTAAAATTTAAACCAAAATATTTATAATACTTACACAGTAGAAAAAAAATCAAAATCCATGATGGCCGCTACTACGAAATGAAGTACAATAAATCAATAGATGGGTAAAAAGTAGTAGTAAAAAATTTACTCCTTCAACCCCCTAAATTATGAAAAAGAAAATCACTGATTATTATTTTTTTTAATCCATCAATATACCCATGTTGATGGTACATATCTAATAAAAGGGTTTGACTAGTTGAATACAGTTAACTATGCAAGCATCCAAAATCAAAGATGAAAGTAATAAAGAAAAGTGGCGTATAACATTAATACTCTTATTCTGAATTTTATTACGGCAACTAAATTTAAAACTAATTTGACTTACATATCCGCGTATTGGTTAAACCAACTTTATAAAGTCTCTAAACGCTGTACATACTCGTTGTGGAACTACGCTTTCAAAAATATTCTGAAGAAAATCGATATTGAAAGCCAGCAATGCCTGCTCATAAACTGCTGGAATAAATACAGTATTTATCGTTTATAGGCATTTCAGTTTTGCACCCTTTTTTCTAAGCGAGAAATGCATTAAATATTACTTATGCTTGGATGAATGTATTGGGTCCGCCAAATACATTTTTTAAATGCTATAAAAACTATAGCTTCGGCTTTGTGGCACGTAGCGCCGTCCTTTTGAAACCAAATGTTTGCCAATATCCTCCTCTTTAATTTTTGTGAACAAAAATTCGTTCAACATGGCCCGATAACGATCGCCATAGACTACGGCCACTCCTTGCTCATTTTCGAAGAGAAAATGGCCCAATTATGCCTCTGGGCCAAAATCCGCACCAAACAGTGACTCGTTTTGGGTGTATCGGCTTTTCAATGTATGCGTGCGGGTTTTCTGTGCCCCAAATGCGACAATTTTGCTTGTTTACATACCCGCCAAGATCAAATCGAGCTTCATCATGAAAAGATGATTTTTTTTGACAAAATTGGCCAAAGTAATGTCGCAATATTTTCCAACGTTGTTCAAGCGTATACACAACCATATTCCTTCAGCGGAAGGATAAAACTAATTATCTGTCAAATCGTACATGAACTAGTGTTACCATTCACGAAATAAGCACTAGTTGAAAAAAACACGTAGATGGCGGACCCTTTAGATTTGGCATGGCCGAATATCTGTGGCTTGGAGCTAGGGTTGCCATGCCTACTGTTTTAAACAGTACATGTTCTGTTTTTTGTACTGTTATATTCACAATACCTAAAACAGTACGAAAAAGTACTGTTTTTTATATTTGTACTGTTTTTGTACTGTTTTTGGATATACATGTATTGAATTTTGTAATTTTTTGAAGAATGTGTACAAAAAAGGGATAAATATTTGTAATTTATTTTTCAATTAACTTTTTTTGTAAGCATAAATTACTTTCTTTTATATAACTATACCACCTCTATTTGTGTTGTATAATTATTTATTGAATTTTAAAAATTATCAAATGTATTCATTTTAAAAATTCAATTGATTTTTTTTTAGATTTGTTTTTAAACAATATTTAATTAATACTGTACTGAGATTACTATATATAACTTAAAAAATTCAATCAATTGTAATTGACAAATTATCAATTTTAAAGTAGACTTTACTTATTGTTCATAAAAATTATTATTGTCATTAAAATTAACTTAAAAAAATTTAATCAAAATAATATTATAGTCGACTTTAACAAAAAATGTTATACATTAATGCATTACACTGCTTTACAAATTTTTAATTTGGAAAAATACCAAGAACGCCACATGCCTAGATAAGTTAATTGGGACCTCCTGAACACGAAAAACGCTGTAATTTTTTTTTTCTAAGTACCGTTTTTTAGATAACGGTACTTTTGTGTTTTTTGGTGTATGGTCCCACTCAAACCCTTGTGGAGCCCAACCGAAAAGTCTGATCGAGATAAATGGCGTATCGTTGGAAAGGTAATTGAATGCCTTTTCCGTCAATATGCTGCAAATTTCTATCTGATAAGAAATGGCTGAGTTATGGCACCTCAAAGTTCAAAATTTGCCTATTTTTTACGTTTTTTTCAAAATTTTTCATTTTTACTTCGTTTTTTTTCTACGTTATAGTAAAGATCTGGAATGTTTTATTTTTTTACCAAATAGCTTATTTAATTACAAACATTTTAAGCGTAATTTGAAAACAATCGGATAAAAAATAAAGTTTTTATTAAGGATTTTGTGGAACGACAATATTTTCATCTTCATTGCTTCATTTGCCTATTTTTTACGTTTTTTTTTCAAAATTTTTCATTTTTACTTCGTTTTTTTCTACGTTATAGTAAAGATCTGGAATGTTTTATTTTTTTACCAAATAGCTTATTTAATTACCAACATTTTAAGCGTAATTTGAAAAAAATCGGATGAAAAATAAAGTTTTTATAAAGGGTTTTTTGGAACGACAATATTTTCATCTTCATTGCTCACACACTACATATATTCGGCATCCATCAGTTTTTGGAATTTTAATTTAATTTTTTTAATTTACGCCGAATATAGTGTGTGAGCAATGAAGATGAAAATATTGTCGTTCCACAAAATCCTTTATAAAAACTTTATTTTTCATCCGATTTTTTCAGACTTTTCGGTTGGGCTCCACAAGGGTTTGAGTGAGACCATACACCGAAAAACACAAAAGTACCGTTATCTAAAAAACGGTACTTAGAAAAAAAAATTACAACGTTTTTCGTGTTCAGGAGGTCCCAATTAACTTATCTAGGCATGTGGCGTTCTTGGTATTTTTTGGCTGTAAACCAGTGTTATAGATTAAGTGCCATTAATACAACTTGCCTTTAGTTAAAGGTAGGATTTTGTCTGCTCGATAAATAGCTTTTCATTATTACAACTTCCATTTCTTATTGTTATTATTATTAATTTTAATAATATTTAATGAATAAAAAACTAATAAATTAAGGGTTTATAATGCAAAGCCATTTATCTGCCAAACAAAATCCTGTCTTTAGCTAACGGCAAGTTGTAATAATGGCCCTAAGTCTACTTAAAAATTGATAATTTGTCAATTACAATTGATATTTTTTAAGTTATAAGTAGTATTCCAAAAGTATTAATGGAATATTATTGTAATTTGAAGAAACAAATCAAATGAATTTACATATTATAAATAATTTCAAAATTCAACTCGTAGTTTTTGAAATTCAATTACCAATTTCGAAGTTCTATTTACTATTTTTGAAATTTAATTAATAACTTTTGAAATACATTAGATCATTTTCAAAATTAAGTTTGAAAATATAGTGCATAGTTCTGAAATACAGTCAAAAATGTTAAAGCATTGTTCATTCGTTTATTCAAACTAATATCAATATTAATATCGAAAAACGACGTTTAATTTAAGATACTATTTGTAGTTCGACTCGATCTATATATGTATTGCGTTTTGAAACAAATGCAATATTTTTTGTTACGTTCTCACAGTTTTGTATATGTGTTTTATGTTATTTTTTTACTTATTTTTAAAACATAAATATGTGATGTATTGAATTAAAAGTTAAGTCACCGTTATGTTCTCATAGTTTTTACATGTTTTTATGTTTCTTATTAACTTTTTTTAAATAAAATTGTGATGTATTGAAGTAAAAGTTATATTATCAATAAATAAAAAAATGTACTGTTTTTTTTTTAAAGTACTATTTTTCCCCCTCAATGTACCTTTTTCACTTTTTAAATATGGCAACCCTACTTGGAGCTAAAAGGGCCAATGTCACTTTTTTGCTCTTTTGAGTTAATCATTGCATTAGATTTGTTTTCTTGCTCTATTTCATTATGGTAAAACAGCTAAAGTCATACTTAACCCAAAACAGCTTCATAAAAAAATGCTAGCCAATGTCACTATGAAAGCACCTATAAAAGTTTAAGTTGAATTCTAATTTTCTCAAAAATAAATATTTTGACATTAGCCCTTTTAGCTCCAAGCCACAGATATAAGCCTCTTGTTTTTTTTATATCCAGTAAATGCTTTAAGGTACGCTAGTAATTTGTAATTTCAACAAAAAACATATTTATTTTGTTTAAGTAGCTAATGATGAAACAAATTTGAAAAAAAATAGAAATTAATTATTTTTACACTTTTTTAGGAACACGTATGGGTTACTGGTGGAGGTTTCCATCCACTTCCTAGTGAAGAGGAAAATTGTCGACTGGTTCAAGTAGATGATGAAGATATTAATACCGTTGTAAGGAGTATTCCTAAATTGGACACACTGATTTTAATTAAAACCATGTTAAAGAAACATTCCTTTGGCAATCCATTTTCCCGTGGAATATCCGGCCGTGCCCCACAACGTGGCGGTTCACGTTTAGAAAGATTTATACGTGCTGGTCGATCTAATTCGGCACCTGGATCTTACAATATGATTGTTGACAGGTATGTACGTATTATTTGTTTCAATAAATTATATAATCATACATGTCTGCATACGCATTTTATTTTTAGGCAACTATCTTGTGATAATATACTTCCAGCTCTTTGTGAGCACTCTCCTATGAATTGCACAAATCAGGAATCCCAATAAAGTCAAAACAGTAACTTTTTACGAATCAAAAAAGATACACAAATTAAAGTTATAATTAATAATATATTATACCAACATAATTGTTAAACTCACATACACACCTTTTACATACCCACTACTACACTACCTTATTTAGAAATGCAATTAGCGAAAAAAAACTGCGTTTCTTCAATAACACTGTGCTATTACTGTAATGACCACAACTTATTTAACGATATCACCATTAATTCAAAGTGTGAATCATATTATACATATATTATATATTTAGAAATTATAATAATTGTTTTTCTTTTTACTATAAAATCCTTTTAACAGTAACATAGATCATCAAATAGTGAATGCTTTGATGCAAAAATTACAAATTTTATATTTCATAAATAATCTGCATATTTCTAATTAATTTGTATAAATATTTTTTATTTTATTTTTTATTAAAAGCTGATTTTGGATTTAATCATAGACGAGAATTGTATTATTTATTAACTTGTTAGTACTTATACAAGTTTATAAAAATCAGATGTTAGGATTGAATACATTCTGAACGTTCTAAAAAAAAAATTGAAACTAAAACAAGTAAGAGCACTATATTCGGCTGTGCCGAATCTTTTATACCCAGCACCAATTTTGTGTGCATTAAAAGCACAATATTTATTATTTTGTTAATCGCTATTGAAAAATCTCTTTATAATAAAATATGTATCACTTTCTTTGTAGAGGGTGGTTAAATTTCAAGGGCCGATGTTGATTTTAAATAAAACACAAATTATTTATTGGTGTGTTTTGATTGTGTGATTATAAGTATAAACAATAATAAAGAAAACTGAAGAAAAAAAAACACTCTAATAGACTTATACCCTTGTTTTGAAATTATCTGGTTCTATGTATTTATCTATGCATTTGTCTTATATGCTTTGAACTAAGCATCTAATTTTAGTTGAAAACTTGTTAAGCAGCTAACCAACACAAACGGGTATTCACGATACAGAAGTTATTATACCCTTCACACAGTGAAAAAGGGTATATATAGGTTTGTCATTCCGTGTGAAATTTCTACAATTTTCATTTCCGACCCCATAAAGTATATATTTTCTGAAAGCTTATGAATAGGGGAGTCGATTAAGCTCTGTCAGTCTGTCCGTGTCTATGTTGAAATCAACTTTTTTAAGCCCCCCGACATCGCTCGGACCCGGGTGAGGTATTAAAATATCAAAAATATTCGGGAGTAGATCGGTATTGAAAATCAGAAACATCGGTACAACTGAGATATGAGCAAAAACCCACGACCACTTCGATTTTATTTTCACAAAAACAACATACATACATACAAACGTGTATCAATGATGGTATATGAGAATTTCAGTCTTGTGCCAAAATTTTAGCTAGAAAGTGCCAAAACATATTAAAAAGTGCCATAACAAATATGTAAATACACATGTCTATTTAAAAAATTAAATCTATTTATTCAGTTTTTTTTAAATTAATACATTTTATTAAGATGAATTGATTATATACAAAAAAAAATTCAGATTTCAATATTTAAAAATTTTATTAATATAAATTATATATAAATATTATTATTTATTAAATACATGCATATGTATTTAGTATGTTATACCATAGACAGACAACAGCGTTAATTTGCATTAAAATCTCACTAATGCAAATTAAAATTTTGCTGTGACAGACGACTGTTTCTGCATTTAGTAAAAATTGTAAATCTACTAGCAATCACAAATCTGAACATGTTGCTACAAGTTGGGATGGCAGAAGGACACTCTGAAATAAGAGAAAGGGAATTGTGGAAATTCGAAGGTTTAAAGGTATATTTTTATGGAGGTTATGATTCATACATACATACATACATACATACATACATACGATGGACGATACCAGTATTAAGGAAAACTTTCGCCTAAACAGAAAGGCATTCCAAAAAATATGTTAAAAAATTCAACATACATATCGAATCTATTTTTATTTTACATAAGGCGAATTCATACAGGTGAAATTATCAGCCCAGCTGATTGTGAAACATTTTGTCAAAATTGGTTGAATTCGCTTTGATTTCATTTATTAATGCAGGGATAGGAAATGTGATTTTGGTTTCGGTATTAAACAATTAACTTACATGTACTTTTTTGACAATAAAAGTGCTTAATTTATGTATATTTTTTGCTTTTGCGTCATTAATAATGTGTTTAAAAAATTTATATTCTGTTTTTAATCAAATTTTATTATATTTAATATGTAAAAACAACTTTTCCATCCCTGATATACGAATTGGCCTTGACATAAAACATCCCATGAAAAGTTGCTTTGTTGTATCAATTCGCCGTTGCATATACCTTATGGATATGCCTTGATTTTACATTTATAATTTTTTAATTTTTTGATTGATTGCCGACCGTGTTGCCATATTGAAATTGCTAAATGCAGTATAAATTCAATATGATTTAGTGTATTTACGTGAAATCTAATACACATTGGAATGGGGATAATTCAATAGTTCATTTGAATTAAGACTTTTAATGCAAATTAACGCTGTCGTCTGTCTATGGTATTATGTTTATTGTGAATAAAAAACAAACGGACAGACGGACTGACATAGCTAGATCGTCATCAAATTGAACCCCGATTCAAAATTCATATACTTCATGGGGTCTAAAATGGATATTTCAATGTGTTACTAACGGAATGCTTAAATAAATATACCCCCGCCATTTTTTTGGTGGCAGGTATATAAAAGAGAGTTTAAAAATATCCTTCCTATTCAGTCACCTGATTAAATCCACCTTGCACTTGTAGGATGTCATTCATTTTGAACTAATACTTTCAGAAAGGGGATTTTATGTCATTGTTGCAGTTTTAAGTGGTATTTACAACAGGGAGAAAAAACATTTATTTCTTTTTAATTAAGAATATGTTTCTTCAAAAGTAAGTAAAATTATATTTTTATAATTTTTTTAAAAAGTGCCAAAATTTTATTGAGCGTGCCATGGTGCCATTAAACATCTAATAGTGCCAAAAATGGCACGATTGTGCCACTTTTACCAACAGTGACGTGTATACTGGTTAGAGTTAACGTGGCATTTATTTTTTATATTTTTTTTTAAATTTTTTTTTATTAATTTCTTTTAAAATTTTTTTTTTATTTTTTTTTTTTTTACATACATACGTAAATTTTTAATTTTACAATGGGATGTTTTTATATATGTATGTTTTTTATATGTACATATGTACGTATTTCATATGAGATGGTGATACAAACTATTGTTTTGCTTGACTACACGTTGTGAAGGGTATATAAGATTCGGCACGGCCGAATATAGCACTCTTACTTGTTTTTAAATTCATTACTATATAACCCGCTTACTGTAAACAAAATAATTATTGTAGTTGTTGCAATACAATATTTATGCAAAATAAGAACTGCGCCCTCTTTTAAGAAAGTCATTGTATTTATTATTTATTTTTCATTAAATTTTTGTAAATTTTCTACCAAATGTATAAATATTACCTGCGGTTTAAACTAACCCAATTTGTAGAATATGCATACATTTTCTTATGCAGATGCATACAGTTTTCCCCTTCTACACTCAAAAGCAAAATTAAGCAATCCGTACTTGAACCAAGCCGTAGCGGTGTGAGAAGTACAGTAAGTACAGATTTTTTTTAACCAAGGGCAGTGTCATATATAGTCTGCTTCTCATCTGCACCAAGACAACTTCTACAGAAGTGATAGCAGGATAGTCGCATTCTGTTAGCATGATTTCCAAATCTGCTGTGATCGGTCAACATAGCCATATCAAACTTAAAAAAACGCCTTGTGTGAGAGAATCCATTCTAGGCCATGTAATCCTCGCCGTATTACGCCCAGAATTATTTAACCATCTTGTCTCTTGCGAGCGGAGAGGGACGTGCCACAGCAGTAATAGATTTCCCCATCACTAAGAGATGCATCCCTCTTAGCAAGGTCATGTTCGTGATGTTCGAATGCATTGCCATCGAATCTCAAGATGACCGATATTCATTGATAAATTGTGGTCACGAGTAGACATCAATTATGGACCTGGTGGTTTTGGTAAATAATCTAAATATCCAATAGAATATCTTATAATATCTTAGCAACAATGCCTCTCGTTTCATTGCCAATACTTCTGCCTAAAGTATACTGCATTCAGCTGGGAGTCTAAAAGATATTTGGACTTCCTTTCGTCTGATCAGATCATTTACATCATGAAGCTTTTAACTTCAAAAGGAAGGTATTGGAGAGCAGTAGTCAATGAGAGTTGGAATAAAGACCCTGCTCGCAATATCCATCCCCCCACTGCATTAAGTGTTGTTGCCGCGTTCATCAACACCTTTTTTGCTAAAGGATCCACTGGCAGCCAGTTTAACATCGCAAAAAGTGTTTGAGTTGACAAAGCCACACTCGTCATCAATATGGCCACGTTTTGAAAAATGTTTTTAACCTATTTTCGATTTTAGCGTAGTCCAATTCCTTCCACATGAGAATAGTTCCTTAGGAAACAATCAATTCAATAACCACCGTATATACCTAGTTCACATTCCTAGAGTTAAGTCACAGGTTCTGACAACAATACGTCTACATATATATGTATATAGTTAGCGTCATCGATTTTGACATTCTTTTTTCTATAAACATCCGCCAGGTTAGCTTGCTCTATCCCTTGCGAAATAGTTTGTCAGCCTGACGAGAGAAGCGCCAACTATTAGTTCCTTCATGGATCCAATGATAAAATACGAGCTAACATTATTAAATGCACCTTCTATGTCCATAAAAGATACCAATGTATAGTTTTCAAACTCTAGTGATCTTTCTATAAGACCGACTAACGAGTAAAGAGCCGTTTGAACCACCTACCTTTAGCATAGTCGAGTTGGTATAGTAAAAGAGAATTACGTCGATTGAAAATTACGCTGCAAGTCTACTAGGAAAATGCCATCTGGCCTCGGTGACTTAAAAAGCTGAAAGCTTTTAAATAAAAATACAATTTTTGGTCATCCAATTAAACGCGAAAAGTTGCTTGGTATAATGCAGGTGGTAGCGACGTTTAGACTGCTGTTGGAAGATATACTGGGAAATGAATGTTTATTAGTATTTTAAGTATTTCATAGAAATTAGTAGTCCAGGTACCATTAGCTTTTTTTGGTGCACCTAAGGACGGTAGAGGATTTTGTCAGTTGTTTGTACAAGTGACTTTTCTCTGAAGAGCTTTTCACGCTGCAGCAGAAGTTCCTTCTTGAAAGAGCACAAAATTATTTATATGTAGCGCTTTTTCTATGTCAAAAGCAATATATACGCATTATAGTTCTCACATTAGTATCTGAGCTACTGGGGTGCAATGCAAACCAAGAATTTTGAAAATTTAATTAAATTTAATATAAAATTAATTCTGAATTCAGAAGAGCGTTTTCACCTTTTGTAACATCCAGGCGTCCATAAAGATCACCTTTTTGACCTGTTTCTGATTTATCGTCTACTTAGTTATCAGGAGGATTGGCATTATGTTTGTCCATTATACGACTGGCTTCTGCTTACTTTTAACGACGGCAGCTAGAGAGTCGAATTTGACACCACCACGATAAAAGCGCAGTCGTAGTGGCGCTAAAGATTCCTTCTTCTGAATCACAACTATTATTCAGCGTTAGGTTTTCTAAACATAAAAAAAAGAAAAATAACCGACAATCTCTAAAACGTCATTTAATTCACAAACTTTTTCAGCGCTATTGTCGGAAGTATTATCACATTTACCTAAAGTGTTATAAACGAAATGATAATTATAAAACTACACTAAAATTTGTGTATATCTAATAGGGCCCATACACAACACCACAAAATTGTGCAATCAAGTGTTTGTGCAATTAAGCTTTAAGCACACACTACCCCAGCATGGTGGTTCAAAATTCATTTTTTACCAAAAAATTGTGCGGAAAAGTTTGTAACGAATAACGAAAAAATTTGTGCTGCACTTATTATTGCTATTATCCTAAAACGAAACAAAAAACGTGTTTGGATAAAGAAATGGCTATGAATTGGCATTTATATTTAAAATGTTGTATTTTTTTGATGTTTATGCCTTGACGATTTAACTTTTATGAGCTTATTTTGCCACACACGACTAAATCATGCTGGTACAATCAAAAAAAATTCAAACTATTTTTGATAAAGCACCATCAGCTGGTACAATCACACCACAACCTCATACACGGTCAATCAGCTGGCACAGTAACTTGATTGCACAATTATTATGGTGTTGTGTATGGGCCCTATAAGTCAATGTCTGTCGGATACAATTTTTTTTTTTTTGCTAATTTGTGAAAATAACACTTAATTAAAGAGGTTTTTTTTTGTTTCATGATAACCAGAAATAAATCTTAGTTGGAATTTAAAGTGTGATTTCGAATTTAATTCTTAAACTACGAATGTCATTTTTCTTTCTGCGTACCTTTCAGTGTTGTGTTTTTACAGCGTTTCGACATTGTCTTCAATTTTATGCCAATGATTTAGGCATTCTTGAAACACTTTGATCGTTCGATATCAAGCCGTTAGTGCTTACAGTTGCATTGGAAAATTTTATATATGTACATGTAAACATACGTTCGAGAGTTCTTCTCGAACTTTCCGAGTAGCGTTTTGAAATTTGTCCAGTGTATGTTGTTGAATCATTTTTTAACCATACCATACTGCAAAAAAATTAAAAACAAAATATTTGCCATTCTATTTAGCTTTAAATATAAGCAAAAAATTAACAAAAACAAGTAAGAGCGCTATATTCGGCCGTGCCGAATCTTATATACCCTTCACAACTTGTAGTCATGCAATAACAGTAGTTTGTATCACCATTCCATATGATATACGTACATACATATAAAAAAAATACATATATAAAAACATCCCATTGTAAAATTATAAATTTACGTACATATATATGTTAAAAAAAAAAATAAAAAAAAATTTAAAAAAAAAAATTAAAAAAAAAATTAAAAAAAAAATTTTTTTAAAAAATATTTAAAATATATATAATAAATATAAAACAAAAAAAAATAAAAAAAAAATATTAAAAAAAAAAAAATTAAAAAAAAAATAATAAAAATATAAATAATATATTAAATAAAAAATAAAAAAAAAATAAAAAATTTAAAAAAAAATTTAAAAAAAAAATAAAAAAAAATTTTTTTTTGCTCAGCTGGGACTCGATGCCACGTTTTCTCTAACCAGTATACACGTTTGTATGTATGTATGTTGTTGTTGTAATGTTGTTTTTGTGAAAAAAATCGAGGTGGTCGTGGGTTTTTGCTCATATCTCAGTTATTTATGTACCGATGTTTCTGATTTTCAATAGCGATCTACTCCCGAATATTTCTGATATTTAAATACCTCACCCGAGTCCAAGCGATGTCGGGGGGCTTAAAAAAGTTGATTTCAACATACACACGGACAGCCGGACAGACTGACAGCGCTTAATCGACTCCCCTATTCATAAGCTTTCAGAAAATATATACTTTATGGGGTCGCAAATCAAAATTGTAAAAATTTTTACACGGAATGACAAACCTATATATACCCTTTTTCACTGTGTGAAGGGTATAAAAAGGGTGATAAGAAACTTATAACACTGGTGCACGACGATTTCGCTTAACATTTTTATACAAAACACACAAATAAAAAAAGCTTTAATCAATCAAAAGACTTTTCTGTGAAATTATCCCGACCACTTCAAAAAATTATTAAATATAAATACTTGTATCGAAAATTCAAAAACATATGACACGTTTACGTTTTTATAGTAAAAAGCCATATTTTTATTTAAACGTACATACATAAGCAACGCTTATGATTCCGCTACATTTTGGTGTTCTTTTCCATCCCAGTTTTTTCACATATGTATGTATGAGCTAAGCCAATAATGAGTTTATTAAAAGCTTACACAGTACAACACATGATTTGCCAACTCCATTCTGTTAACTGTATGTGAAATTAGACCCAAAAAGAAGAATTTCTGCATCATTCGTTTTGTCTTCTTACCTGCGATTTGAAGTTAGTACTATCGTATAGGGGAATTTATCACGTTTTAGGCCCTGTTGTTTGACATAGCTCGACAACCACTAGCCCAATTTAGTTGAAATAAATTTTAAAAAATTAAGAATTACAATTCCCTTAATCTGTTCATATATTGTTTTCCTATACAAGTAACACTTTCGAAGTTAAAAATGAATGTATGAAGGGAAAAAATTATTTTTTGCCTAAAAATTTAAATTTTTTTTTTTTTAAATACATAAAAAATCCAAAATGGAAAAAAGTTTCAAGTCTAGTTATTTTTTCGCAAAGTCACATAACCTATGAGCAAAATGAGACAAAGATCATAAAAATCGATGCACGCGTTTCGCTTTTATTCGCAATTGAGTAAATGTATGAATTTCAAAAATTTGCTCGAGATATGCATAACATTATTTGGAGAAAACATTGACACCTTTTTCATGATTCTGAGAATTAAAAAAAAAGGAATAATTGATTGCGGTAATAAATGTACGTGGACAATTAAACGGAAAGTGGGCCTTTTTATTATTTTGGTTTTTCCGGTGGCTACCTATATGATTTTTTTACAGAAATTGCACCCACATTTAAGGGTGGTCATTATTTTGAAAGTTTTGCACAGTTTGAAACGTACAAGTGCTGAATCAGGTATATAGCCAGCCGCCCTTAAAATATGCGCCCATTTATAAGTACCTGGCAGTAAAATATTCAAAAATACGTAGTATTTATAGGTGTGCATTGATCGATTTTTGGCATTCAGCCAGTGCCGACGAACGCGAACAGTAAAAGTGATTTTTCTCCAGTTTTTTAAAAGTGAATAACAACAAAACATAAAATATATCAATATGGAAAACAACAAGTGCCCATATTTGGATGAATATTGTTACGTTTGTGGTCATATCGTCCGAAAAATACAGAAAAAAGATCGAAAAAATTTGTTTACTGAGCAATTCAAAACCGCGTATTGTAATTATTTCGATGAAGCAGATTTAAGTGGTGCAAATTTTACGCCGAACACAGTGTGCAACAGTTGTTATACTACCCTTCTAAAATGGATTCACGGAAAAAGTAGAAAGTTATCTTTTATGAAGCCAGTAATTTGGGTGGAAGACATTTATTTTCATTAAGTTTTTATAAATAAAGTTTTTTTTTCATGATAATTTTTTAATTTATATTTTTATTTTAAGGGTGGTGGCTATAACTGATTTTTGAAATTCATACATTTACTCAATTGCGAATAAAAGCGAAACGCGAGCATCGATTTTTATGATCTTTGTCTCATTTTGCTCATAGGTTATGTGACTTTGCGAAAAAATAACTAGACTTGAAACTTTTTTCCATTTTGGATTTTTTATGTATTTAAAAAAAAAAAAATTTAAACTTTTAGGCAAAAAATAATTTTTTCCCTTCATACATTCATTTTTAACTTCGAAAGTGTTACTTGTATAGGAAAACAATATATGAACAGATTAAGGGAATTGTAATTCTTAATTTTTTAAAATTTATTTATTTAAACTAAATTGGGCTAGTGGTTGTCGAGCTATGTCAAACAACAGGGCCTAAAACGTGATAAATTCCCCTATACGATAGTACTAACTTCAAATCGATACTAACTTCAAATCGCAGGTAAGAAGACAAAACGAATGATGCAGAAATTCTTCTTTTTGGGTCTAATTTCACATACAGTAAACAGAATTGAGTTGGCAATCAATTAACTGAAAAATGTTGTACTGTGTTATAAATCGCATTTCCATCGAAAAACATTTTACAAAATTCTTTTTGAAACTTTGATATTTTTTTTTTTTTAATAAGGCAGTGATATCGAAAATTTAAAAAAACGACCCTTAAGTTCGCCAAAAAAGTGTTTTTTTTTTCGAAATTTTCTTGTAAAAATAATTTATATTCAAAAGTGTAGAGCGAAGTTTTGTTTTTGGTACGGTCACTTACTTACTGCTTTTATTGCAAATTCTATTTTCCAGTGGAATAATAGACATAACAAACTAAAATTGCAGATTCGGACATAGAACCTATTTGGCTTTCTTCAAAGAATTGTGTTAAAACATTTGGTGAATTCATAGAATGTCGTAAATATCGTATTGTCATAATATATATGTATTATACATATATATATATATTTTTTTTTTCTTGCAATAAATAACTAAACTATACTATAACTTAAATGAACACATATAGATAATAACCTGAATTATTAGTGTTATAATTTAGTAGTGTTTATAATTTTCAACGCACAAAATATTTTGGAAACTTGCGATCTTCCTTAATTTACGAAGGGGCTTAATTTATACAGTTTTTTAATTGAGTATTTTATGGTAATAATTGACACAATTTATTGTTTTTACTTAATTTCAGTTGCTAAATAAAATATATAAAATTGTTAAGGTGTTAATTTAATTTAAGGCTACATTTATATCTACTTACAAATTAAATTTTGATACCCTTCACCAGTGGTGCTCAAGGGTATATATACGTAGCTTGTCATTCCATTTGTAATTTCTACAACATTTACTTCCAACCCCATAAAGTATATTTTTTCTGAAAGCTTATGACTAGGGGAGTTGATTGAATCATGTCCGTGTGTTGACTGAAATCAACTTTTAGGAGCCCCCACATGTTACTTAGATCTGTGTAAGTGGTGTCAATCTTTTGCAAATATCCCAAATGAATCTCAATTAAGCCTAGCGTGATCGCTCCATATCTCTCTGACGACAAAAAACAAAATTTTTGTTTCTTAGGTTAATTTATAGAGACGTTAGGTACGATATGCCTGTAGAGATATTCTTAAAAAATTGTGGATAAATCGATTACTAACCGGCGAAGTTGTAGCCAAAAATAATGCTGAAAAATATATATTTTTTTAAATATGTCAAGTTATTAAAGCTTCTAGTAGCCTCGATAATTACTGCAGAGAAAAACTGACAAATGGATTTAAATCTAACTGAGATATAAGCTCCAAAATACCAAAAGCTTTGGTGTTGTTCCTAAAATTTTCAAAGTGAAAATTTATTTTTTTATTATCACTAAATGAATATTGATTCCAAGATGGCCGCCAATACAAATGGCGTACAAATATAATAAACTATGAAAACGTTAAAATCCAATATGACGCTCTTAACAAAATGACGGATAGTATTTTTTTCACCCCATCAATATGCGTATCAAATGAATGGGCTTGACTAGTAGAATACAGATAACTATGTAAAAAGTCAAAATCAAAATAGACATTGAAAATTATATAGCAAAATGAAATCAAGGCTAAGTAACGATGTGGACACTATGAATTATTAGTGTTATAATTTAGTAGTGTTTATAATTTTCAACGCACAAAATATTTTGGAAACTTGCGATCTTCCTTAATTTACGAAGGGGCTTAATTTATACAGTTTTTTAATTGAGTATTTTATGGTAATAATTGACACAATTTATTGTTTTTACTTAATTTCAGTTGCTAAATAAAATATATAAAATTGTTAAGGTGTTAATTTAATTTAAGGCTACATTTATATCTACTTACAAATTAAATTTTGATACCCTTCACCAGTGGTGCTCAAGGGTATATATACGTAGCTTGTCATTCCATTTGTAATTTCTACAACATTTACTTCCAACCCCATAAAGTATATTTTTTCTGAAAGCTTATGACTAGGGGAGTTGATTGAATCATGTCCGTGTGTTGACTGAAATCAACTTTTAGGAGCCCCCACATGTTACTTAGATCTGTGTAAGTGGTGTCAATCTTTTGCAAATATCCCAAATGAATCTCAATTAAGCCTAGCGTGATCGCTCCATATCTCTCTGACGACAAAAAACAAAATTTTTGTTTCTTAGGTTAATTTATAGAGACGTTAGGTACGATATGCCTGTAGAGATATTCTTAAAAAATTGTGGATAAATCGATTACTAACCGGCGAAGTTGTAGCCAAAAATAATGCTGAAAAATATATATTTTTTTAAATATGTCAAGTTATTAAAGCTTCTAGTAGCCTCGATAATTACTGCAGAGAAAAACTGACAAATGGATTTAAATCTAACTGAGATATAAGCTCCAAAATACCAAAAGCTTTGGTGTTGTTCCTAAAATTTTCAAAGTGAAAATTTATTTTTTTATTATCACTAAATGAATATTGATTCCAAGATGGCCGCCAATACAAATGGCGTACAAATATAATAAACTATGAAAACGTTAAAATCCAATATGACGCTCTTAACAAAATGACGGATAGTATTTTTTTCACCCCATCAATATGCGTATCAAATGAATGGGCTTGACTAGTAGAATACAGATAACTATGTAAAAAGTCAAAATCAAAATAGACATTGAAAATTATATAGCAAAATGAAATCAAGGCTAAGTTACGATGTGGACACTATGAATTATTAGTGTTATAATTTAGTAGTGTTTATAATTTTCAACGCACAAAATATTTTGGAAACTTGCGATCTTCCTTAATTTACGAAGGGGCTTAATTTATACAGTTTTTTAATTGAGTATTTTATGGTAATAATTGACACAATTTATTGTTTTTACTTAATTTCAGTTGCTAAATAAAATATATAAAATTGTTAAGGTGTTAATTTAATTTAAGGCTACATTTATATCTACTTACAAATTAAATTTTGATACCCTTCACCAGTGGTGCTCAAGGGTATATATACGTAGCTTGTCATTCCATTTGTAATTTCTACAACATTTACGTCCAACCCCATAAAGTATATTTTTTCTGAAAGCTTATGACTAGGGGAGTTGATTGAATCATGTCCGTGTGTTGGCTGAAATCAACTTTTAGGAGCCCCCACATGTTACTTAGATCTGTGTAAGTGGTGTCAATCTTTTGCAAATATCCCAAATGAATCTCAATTAAGCCTAGCGTGATCGCTCCATATCTCTCTGACGACAAAAAACAAAATTTTTGTTTCTTAGGTTAATTTATAGAGACGTTAGGTACGATATGCCTGTAGAGATATTCTTAAAAAATTGTGGATAAATCGATTACTAACCGGCGAAGTTGTAGCCAAAAATAATGCTGAAAAATATATATTTTTTTAAATATGTCAAGTTATTAAAGCTTCTAGTAGCCTCGATAATTACTGCAGAGAAAAACTGACAAATGGATTTAAATCTAACTGAGATATAAGCTCCAAAATACCAAAAGCTTTGGTGTTGTTCCTAAAATTTTCAAAGTGAAAATTTATTTTTTTATTATCACTAAATGAATATTGATTCCAAGATGGCCGCCAATACAAATGGCGTACAAATATAATAAACTATGAAAACGTTAAAATCCAATATGACGCTCTTAACAAAATGACAGATAGTATTTTTTTCATCCCATCAATATGCGTATCAAATGAATGGGCTTGACTAGTAGAATACAGATAACTATGTAAAAAGTCAAAATCAAAATAGACATTGAAAATTATATAGCAAAATGAAATCAAGGCTAAGTTACGATGTGGACACTATAGCTGCGTACAAGATGGTGAAGGGTATTATTTGACTCGGCCGAATATATAATTCTTACTTGTTTTAAACAAAATTAATAACATACAATCTGAAAGTATTTGCAATTAAATGATCCTAAATTTGTAGTCAAGCATGTAGAGTATGTTGTTAAATTTAATTTAACGTATTTAGTGCAAAAATCTCGGATTCGATACTTGCGAACATAAGAAAATTCTTATTAGATCCTACATACATATCGATGGGCACAAGTACAAAGGCCCCAACTTGTATTTTTTACGAAATTAGGGGTTTTCTAATACAATTCACACAAATACACATCGACACAAAAATTTAAGAGTCTTATACAGTTTCTATTACGTTTAACCTTCTCATTTATAGTTACAAGCATTTGATTTAGGGCCTTTCTAGCTGTGACCAACGATATGTATTTATACGTACATAATGATGTATTTATATCAACGACACAAAAGTCTCGCAAGTTCATGTAAAATTTTGACATTGTTCGAATTCGAGAATTTTTCTCAAAAACTTCAAGATTTAAAGCATTAGGGCCATATTCATAAAAAATATTTTAGGTTTATTGAAGGCTTATTTGACAAATTTCTCTACAACATCTGTCAAATAAGCCTTTAATAAACCTAAAATAATTTTTATGAATATGGCCCTTAATAAATAAATATTTATTTTAGAACTAGTTTTTATCTTAAATTACAAAATTTATTATTGGGACCATTTCAAATAAAAAGAAAAACAATATGTAAAAAGCTAAAATTTATATTTATAAGTAAACATACTTTAAGAAAAGTTTTAATTATGAGTAATAAACTTAAAAAAATAATTTACAAATTTTGTTTTAATAAATATGTAAATCAAGTGTTTAACTGCCTGTTCAACGATGCCGAAAGAAAACCCAAACGAAATTTCATTCGTACAAATACGTTAAAAACAAAAACAAATTTTTAGTTTAGTAACTAAACTTTAGTTGTTTTCAATACATTTGTACGAATGAAATTTTGCTTGGGTTTTCTTTCGACATCGTTGAACAGGCAGTAAATGAACATAACTGACCGTTATTCTACAAACAAAATGTAATAAAACTGCGTACTTAGATTTTCATTTTCTGATGACCTTGAAGGATGCAAAATACAAAAAAAAAAAAAAAAAATTATATAAATATGTAACATTTCATTGAAAATTGGGCTTATAGGTATAAAAGGGAATTCGTATTTTAATTATTTATTTGTTAATTCCACACAAAAAGATCTCTGACCTTACATGTATATAAGTATTAAATTATGAAAATTTAAAATCTCAATAACAAATGTTTTTTATAAAATGTAAAATTACAATAACATTTTTTATAAAACTATAAAATATATAAAAAAAAAATAGTTCAATAAGTCTAGCAATTGAAGATTTAACTTCCCAGCAAAAAAATCTATGACAAAAAAGTGAATTTGCAGGGGTTCAACTGGTAACGAAGTGATTAAATTTAGGTGAAAACACTAATGATTTTAACATTAGTGTGTCATTGGAGGTCATGTGTTTACATGAATATTTTAATGAGCTGCACTGTACATATTTTAAAAAGTGCACAAAACTCATGCATATATGGTGAAAAGCATCCGATGTTACATGAGTTAATTTTGTTTGTTTACATGAATTGTATATGATATTTTGCATGATGTTGCATTCACTTTTATGCACATCATTTATGACAAATTGCTTTGCATTTAGGGAGTCATTTAGAATTATTGCTTTTCAACAATTCAGTAAGAAGTTTTTAAAATGTAATTCGATTCTTGGCAACTCTAAAGGTACTGTAAAAATGAAGGCAAATATTACTTACATATCAAAATACAAAGTATAGCAATTATTGCAACTATTCTCATTGAAGACATTTTTAACACATTATGGACTAAATAAGACCGGGAATACTTTAAAAGTGGTGCAAAATTGGACCGCCAGGATGGCGTTCATAAAGCGCAGTAAAATTTGTAAGCTAATAAATTCATGATTCCTTTTTAATTTAATTAATGTAATTTAAATTCAGGCTATAAGTTCAATACGTGATCCGGTAGTAGCTGAGTGGAATGCATTTTCGAAACCAGCTACGGTTTCATCATCGGCACTCTTTTGATCAGAACCACAAGTGTTGTGTGTAAATATCAACTATTAAACTCAGTATTATATTGAAAATTGCAACATAGAATTATTTATCCTAATCGATTTTACGTCTTTTATATATTATTGCGTTACCAACATTTGTTTTTTCTGGGACTCCATTCTCGTTCTGTGAAATTGTGAAATGAAAAGTGTTTGTATAGCAAATGGTATGGTGGCACCATATGATATGACACTAAAAAATTTTCATTTTACAGTTTAATAGAACGAGAATTGATATACCCTTTATTTTTTTTTGGACGTCATAACCACAAGTTTAATACTTGCCCTTAGCTTAAGATGTCGCTAAAGCAATTCACAAGTATACAGTTGCATGTACTTTTTTAATACATATAACATTTGAACTTTCTCTTTATATTATTATTATTATAGTTAACAACACCGTCGACGCTGCCAGCAAGTTGCATTTGGCGGTGTCAGCATGAAATAACTTTATAACGTTCACACGCGTATCCAGCAGATACCTGTATGCAGGGTGTCAGATGCTATTTGTGTTAATAAATTTATTTGGTTAAAACTTATAATAATCAGGGTAATAATTAAATCTGTGAAATAATTAAATTATCCTAATAAAGTCTTTTGATTGAAATTCGCAATAATTCAAATAATAATTGAAGTTCCTGTGTTTTACTTAGAAGCGAGGCGCAGTGTTGTGCGCCTTAATAATTATTTTAACTCAACCCGTTTAAAATCCTTTAACTGGCTTCCGAGCAGGGACCTAAGAAAAAGGTCCTTTATAAAAAATAAAGTTATAACAAACGTTTCTGCGATCTCTACGGAGCCCTCCAGGAACAAAAATAAATCTCTCCTGCGATATCTACGGATCCCTCCAGGACCAATAAAAAACTAAAAAATAATAATGAAAACAATAAATATACCTGATCCTCCTTCACCAAACCGATATTCCTGGTGACCTTAATACTGAAAGTCACAGAAGGTTATCGGAGTGAAAGTGGAGTCATCCGTACCCCAGTAGGGTCCCGCGATAATCAAAGTGGGGCACCAAAAAGGAATAATACGGAGCTTCCGTGAGAAAAAAAGGGTTTTAAACGGTCGCGTCGCGTATCCTAGCCAAGACTCAAACTAAAACAAAAAGATACAAAATTTAATATGGGAATTTGAAAAAAAAAGAAAAAAGGAAAGGAGAAAGAAGTAAACGTACCGATAAATATAATAAAAATTTTGTAAAGTTATACAAAAAATTTTAAAGCTTAGTAGAAAGAGAAAACAAAATTAATTTTTTTTGAAAAAGTTGAAATAAAGATAATTGATGAAATTCAAAAGCAAAAAATATATAAAGAAATTTTAATATTATATTGAAACATAAAAAAAGGAAAAAAAGGAAAATTAAACCCAAGATAATAATAAAAATCAAAAGAAAAAACATTTAAGGAACTTAAGAGTGAAACAAATTCTTTGAGAAATGAAATAAATAAGGAAATTATATTGGAACTTATCCCGAAAAATTTTTAAAAAAAAAAAAAAAAAAATTAATTAAAATTGAAAGAAATAAATTAAGGATAATAAATAAAATTAAAGAGAAGCTATCAAATTTTGAAGAGAAAAAAAAAAAAAAAAACTTAGATAAAAATATATATGTACATGAAATAAATAAAAAATTATATTAAAAAATATTAGCAGAATATAAATATATATAAATCTAAAGGATATTGAAAGATAAATGAAAGAAATATTTACCAGTGTACGGGGTATTTATTAGTGTAAATTTCGAAAGTGATCAAGTGCGTTTTGTCCTGCCAAGTGTTCCTGATACAACAGGTAAGTGAATCCGTCTTCTAACTGTTCGTTAGCAAAGGATAGTAAAGGCAGAAACACTTCTCCAAGGGAATATAGATAAGTGAATATAAGAATGGAAGAATTAAAGGCTACTGTAACTACTATGATGGGGCAATCAATAGGTTCATAGAAAAAATTCGGTCTGTCGGGACGTGTCTAACGGAAATTGAGTCGGCAGGGCGTTATGATGTATTAGGACAAGTTCTAAGTAGGTTAAGTCAACTTGAGGTTTCACAGGGAAACTTAGCTCTCCCAGTAGATGAAGGGGTTGCGACCAGGTATTCTCAATGGGGTGGAAATTCTGGAAAGGTTGCTTGGGTTAATGCAGGGTATTTATATAAACCATTTTACCCGCTATGAGATTAGAGTTACACGGAAGTAGTGACGGATGTGACTTCGAAGGATCGTCAGTGCGAAATTATCGAAACTGAACATCACTCCGGGGAGAATAGGGAACAACTTTTGGAACGGTTTTACTTCCCCCACATGAACGCTTCTATAGGAAAATACGTAGCCGGTTGCGATGTTTGTAATCGTTGTAAATTTGATAGGAGCCCTCCACGACCGCATCACAAAAGAACCCCTGATCCGAGGTACCCATGCGAAAGTCTTCACATGGATGTTGTGGAAATCCACGGACAGAGGTTCGTTACGTGTATAGATAGATTTACCAAATTTGCTAAGTTCTTTAGTATAGAGGATAGGTCATTATTATAAGTTAGGAGAAAATTAATTAGAATCCTCCATTTTTTTTACAGTACCCAAGATCCTTGTGACAGACTATGAACGAAGTTTTATAAGCCCGCTTGTGGAAACCTTTATTAGGTCACTTGGAATCAAATTGTATCTAACTCCCACGCAACGGAGTGAGGTAAACGGTCAGCTCGAGAGGCAACACTCGACGATAGTAGAGATATACAGGTGTTTGGGGGTAGAATATCCGGGCCTTTCCGTGAGGGAGTTAATCGGAATTTGTGTGGATAGGTATAATAATAGCATTCATTCGGTAACGAGGAGGAGACCTCGTAAATTGTTTTTTAACGGAACTGCTGCGGTGAGTTACGGGAAATTGTTGTTGGCACAGGGTAAGGTAAATAGAGACCTCCGGCATCTGTTGAGAAGGAATATGGCTGCTCGTAATGCGAGGATAAATAGAAGGGAACGAAGCCCGATGAAATATCGGAGGGGAGATAGAATTTATATAGCAATCAAGACAATTAGAGGGAAAAATAGAGCTCTTTACAAGGATTTTTTCCCGTCGCGTGAGCATATTACCATTACAAATAGTTAATCTTAATATATAAAGAAAAAACGAAATTTTCCATTAATACGTAATTAACTATAAGGAATATAATTAAGTATATACATAAAAATGTATAAAAAGAGAATTTTTTTTTAGGAAAAACCACTAAACATATCATTTGAAAATATTTTTAATACACCTTTCAATATAATTATTATTAAATATAAAAAGGAGATAGAGAAAGAATATTTTTTTTTCACTTTAAAATTACTATTAAGCATATTATATAGGACTCTTTTTTTTCTTTCGAGAATTTTCTAGATATGCATTTCAATATAACTATTTTACTAGCGCTTGAGCTAATCTACTTTTGTAAGGCGATGCAAATCTATCGCTTTGAAGCACCAATAACATCATTGAGAACCGGTCATGGTTGGATAGCTGAGGGAAATCCTAAGTTGGTACACATTATAAATCTGGAAGAGTATATAACAATGATAGACAACATATCATCTATTGTCCAGGCCCACATTCCACCAAGTGGGAATAAGGGATTTATTTTGCACCAGACACAAGATCGACTCAGCGAATTAAGAAAAGTAAAAGGAAGAGCACCTCGATCAGTTGATTGGATTGGGTCTGCATTAAAATGGTTGGCTGGTAGCCCGGACGCCTCAGACTGGAACGCCATACTTAAAAATCAAGATAGCATAGTGACAAACAATAACGAACAATATAGAATTAATAAGGAGCTACAACAAACAACGAGCCAAGTTGTGCAGAAAATTAATGAGGTTATCGCCAGATTAAATAACGTAACGAAAGGAAAAGATTACAACTTAATTGAGCAGATTACAGTCAGCGAAGTAATGGTGCTAAAAGATGAAGTAAATGAAATCATCCGAGCTTGCCAGCTGGCGAAGAAAGGTATTGTTAATACAAAGCTACTTAATCAACTGGGTTCAAAATTCAATAATTCTTTCCGAATTAATGCTATCATCATTCTCCTGATGCTAACCTGCATCGGATGGCTATGGTACCAGCAAACACGGTAACTGAACCTTCCAAGAATTCATGAGCAGCCCTCAGCTATTAATCCTCAGATCTGCGGGACGCAGATTTTTAAGGAGGCAGGAGTTAACAACACCGTCGACGCTGCCAGCAAGTTGCATTCGGCAATGTCGGCATAAAATAACTTTATAACGTTCACACGCGTATCCAGCAGATACCTGTATGCAGGGTGTCAGATGGCATGGGAATACACTTCTGCTGTGTCAGCGTCTACATGTTCACGCGTGTTGGTGTGATGAATATTTGCGCATGCAGTTGCAACGTGATCATCGAATGCAACGAGCCAACGAGGTTGGCTGAGAACGGGCAGTCTTGGCTACGGTGTCGTATAAAGCGGTGTTGCGAGATAATTAAGTTGTTTGTATTAATTTGTTTGGTTAAAATTAAGTCATTGATGTTAATGAATTCATTTAATTAAAATTAAGTTATTTGTGTTAATAAATTTATTTGGTTAAAACTTATAATAATCAGGGTAATAATTAAATCTGTGAAATAATTAAATTATCCTAATAAAGTCTTTTGATTGAAATTCGCAATAATTCAAATAATAATTGAAGTTCCTGTGTTTTACTTAGAAGCGAGGCGCAGTGTTGTGCGCCTTAATAATTTTTTTAACTCAACCCGTTTAAAATCCTTTAACTTTATTATTATTATTATTATTATTATTATTATTATTATTATTATTATTATTATTATTATTATTGTTCAGACCTTCACAATGAATTTCTTTCATATGTGTATAAGTACGTTTGTATAAATGTACAAACATACTCACGTACATATGCCTGCACGAAATTAGTTGAACAACCTTAAATTGCTGATTTCATGTAATTTTATTATTTTTATTTTTGCTGGAGTTATGCATTTTCCCTTAATTTAATTCAACAGTTAATTCAAATTATGAGAAAAGAAAAACCTTGAACGTCTGATTAAATTTCAAGTTTTGCTATAGTTTTTTGTTTACTTTAAATTCTTTTACTTTAAAAATTTAATAACAACCTTGAACTACCTTTAAGTTTATTTGCATTGCATTTGTCTGAGGGTGTCAGGTTCCTGGAATTTCTAACACGCGTGGGAAAATGCATAAGCACAAGGCAGAATTATATTATTAATAAATACATTAAAAATAAGTTATTGCTATTTAGCAATAAAATAGAATTTAAGTACATTAAGAATAACTTATTGCAATTTGGCAATAAAATAGTATTTAAGGCCATGGTTTAATTAAAACAAACTGAGAAATAATTATTCAATCAAACTAAACAGTTGTTCTATTATATTCTCCAATCCTCCACAATAACCAAGTTTAAGTGCTTGTGTTATACTTCAAAAAAAAATAACCAAGTTTATGTGCTTGTGTTATACCTATACACACATTAAAAATAACCAAGTTTAAGTGCTTGTGTTAAACACCACAATTGTCCCGGTGTTTCCGCCCGGACAAAGCAACACCGACCAGCAAATCAGCTGAGTCAAAACATTCTGGTGACCCCGACGTGATTCAACTTCAAAAAATCGTCAGCTCCTCTTCCCAGGAACAAATTCCTAAAGGCACAACCAGCTCGAATAGGCAACATCATGGCTACTGGTGAAACAACCTCCCCAATGGAACAACTTACAACTATCCAGCGAGCAACAGGAGAACGGATTGAGTCCATCATTCGGAATTTTAAAAAGGATCCACCATCCAGAAAAACTGTCCACTATTACGAGGAAAGAATCAAAAGATTGGACTCCGCTTGGGCAGAATTCGAACACACCGATAATGAAATACGATGCCTTGAGAAGCTCCAGTTAGACCACAAATATTTCGCAGAAAACTACTATCAGAACATTGAGGACCTCGTCACAAAACACAGGGAAATATTTGAAGCAGGCATAAATGAGACATCAAAAACGTCAACGCTGGACACTTTTCAACAAAACACCAATAAGGCACCTGCAGCATCTGCAAGAACATCTTTGACAAGTAATTCAACAAATGCGACAATAAAAAGGCACAATGTCATGATGTCATCATTAAAAAGGCTGCTCGACACGGACCCTACGGCAACCAATATAAAGCTAAAGGAAAAACTGTGGGGCGAAATCCAAGAGCTGCATTTCAAAATATGGGAAACAAGCGATGACCCATTGAAGGACGGATATGACATGAAGTCATACGAAAACTTGGAGAATCGAGTCATTGAAAATTTCAAGCTGGTTTCCCGCACACAACAGCAAGATTTCCAACTAATGCAAAATAACGTACTACCTCTGCCTAAAGTCACGATCCAAAAATTTAATGGAGACTATTTAAAATGGAGATCATTTCACGACTTGTTTACACAACTAGTAGACAACCAGCATATTCCTGCGGTACAAAAGATGTGGTACCTAAAATCAAATTTGGGGGGCGAAGCTGAAAAACTAATAAGTCATCTTTCAGCCACAGCCGAAAACTACGCAACCGCATGGAGCCTATTACAGGAACGATACAATAATCAACGCATTCTTGTAACAACGCTAATGCAACAGCTTTTGGATCAACCAAGCGCCGGACCATCAGCTGCTGCTATCAAACAGTTGCATGATACAACACAAGAATGTTTACATGCGCTAAACAACATCGGGATCGATACCGTCTCATGGGATCCCATGCTGTTTCACATACTTGTCAAAAAATTGGATCGGGGCACTCTTGTTCTATATGAGAGGACCATTAGCAATCCAAAAGAGCTACAAAGAATCAAAGACCTATTAACATTTCTTGAAAATCGTTTTCAATCCCTGGAGGCCATAAACCAGAAAGAAAGATCATCAAAGGTCTATGTTTCCACTACCTCAGCTAAACAAACAGAAGTCATGTGTTCACTTTGCAAAAACAACGTTCACCAACTGTATCGGTGTCAGAAATTTCAAAAACTATCGCCAGCAGACCGTCTGAGTTTCATTCGGAAGCAAAACCTGTGTGTAAACTGTCTTAAATCAGGACACACAGCCAAAACTTGCAAATCAGGATCATGTTTGACATGCAAGAAAAAACACAACTCGCTACTTCATCTAGAGAACTACATTCAGTCATCAAACCAAAGATCAACAAGTGAAAGAGTATCCCAGAAAACATCATCAATCGCTACTAATCAACCCGAAGTAACTGGTCCGGCTTTCAATGAAGCGATACCTTATCCTCCAGAAGCATCCTCACTAGCGGCAGCAAATGGTGAGGTGTCCAACTCATACGTTCTTCTCAGCACAGCTCTAGTAACAATCAAAACTGATATAATGGAGGTTGAATGCCGCGCTTTACTTGACTCTGGCTCACAAGTCAATTTGATTACGGAGCGTTTGGCAAAACGACTTAATATTGCAAGACAAATATCATCAGTAAATATCAATGGAATCGGGGACTCCAACACAAGAACACAACACCGAGTCAATGTAGCTTTGCATTCTCGAATTAATGGATTTTCAACACGCCTGGAGGCACTTGTCCTGCCTCGAATTATCGCACCACAACCATCACAATTTATCAACATAGATGAGTGGCCACTACCAAAAAATCTTATGTTAGCTGACCCAACATTCAATCGATCTAATAAAATCGATATATTGCTGGGTGCCGAGCATTATCACCAACTGCTCGCAATTGGGCAAATAAAATTATCTCCACAACTTCCCATTTTGCAGAACACGGTTCTTGGCTGGATTGTAGCAGGAAAAATAAATAGAGAACACATTACAGACGCATCCTGTGGAATATGTACTGAAGATGAAGGGCTTGAAGCTTCCATCGCTCGACTTTGGGAGCTAGATGAAGTTAAAACAACTAAAAAACCACTATCAATAGTTGAAAGACAATGTGAAGAACACTTTGTACAAAATACAACTAAAAACCATCAAGACCGCTTCATAGTCAGAATACCATTTCATCAAACCCCTAACACCCTAGGCGACTCACACGCAATGGCTCTCAACCGATTTCTCGCTCTCGAACGGCGCTTGCAAAAGAACCCGGAATTGAATGCTAAATACATTGAATTTATGGATCAATATGAATCAATGGGACACATGACAAAATTGGAAACAGACTCCATAATACCTCCAACCTACTACATCCCACATCATTGCGTACTGAGGCCAGAAAGTTCAACCACTAAGCTCAGAGTAGTATTCGATGCCTCAGCCAAAACCTCCTCTGGCTACTCGTTAAATGACCTGATGTTCACGGGACCAACACTACAAAGCGAACTATTCTCCATACTATTGAGATTTCGAATGCCGAGGTTCGTTTTCACCACTGACATTGAAAAAATGTATAGGCAGATATTGGTTGCTCCTGAAGATCGTCAATTTCAGCTCATAATTTGGAGAAAGGATTCCACAAAGCCCATTGCATACTACCAACTCAACACGGTCACATATGGCACAAGAGCTGCTCCATACTTAGCAACGAAATGTCTTGATCAACTAGCGGAAGAAAATAATATACGTCATCCTCTTGCTTCACAATTTATTAAAGAAAATTTCTATGTAGATGATGGCTTGGGCGGGTCAAATAGCTTATCAACAGCAATACAATTACAAGAGCAACTCGTGCAAATTATGAAAAAGGGCGGCTTCACGTTACGAAAATGGTGTGCAAACCATCCACAATTACTCCACAATATACCACAAGACAACTTGGAGGTTAACTTAGATTTTGAGAGCATTGAAGCCGACAGCATCAAAACGTTAGGACTTGTTTGGCTGCCGAAAACTGACAAACTGGGTATTAAGGTCAATACTGGCAACATTAAGAAAGTAACTAAGCGAACAGTAACATCTGACCTTGCAAGATTATTCGACCCATTGGGGATTCTATCTCCCATTATAGTCACGGCAAAAATCTTCATTCAAGAATTGTGGGAGTTAAAACTTGATTGGGATACGTCTTTGCCTGAATCGCTGCACACTAAATGGATCACATTTCGCGCAGACCTGAATGTGTTAAAAAATCTTCAAATATCAAGACATATTTTCAAAGGAAGAGTTCCAGAATCCCAACAACTACATATTTTTACAGACGCATCCGAAAAGGCTTATGGGGCTGCGGCTTACATCCGGTCAGTTTTCAAAGATGGCACCATCATGGTACACTTACTCTGTGCTAAATCCCGCATAGCTCCACTTAAACGGCAAACAATACCACGATTGGAACTATGTGCAGCCACGCTTGGAGCCCAACTATCTACAAGAATCAGGTCTGACCTTCGATTTAAAGGCCCAGTATGGCTATGGACTGATTCAGAAATTGTGCTATCATGGATAAATTCATCATCGGCTTCATTCAACACATTTGTAGCAAATCGAATTTCAGCAATTCAAGAAGAAACCCACGCAGAACAATGGCGTCACGTGAGCTCAAAGTGCAACCCTGCAGATATACTATCTCGTGGGATGTCCCCAGCGGCTCTTAAAGAATGCACTCTTTGGTTTTATGGGCCAATGTTTCTCCATGGCGTAGAGAAGGTGTGGCCAACTAAGTTCAATTCAAGTTCCAACATCTCAACAAATCTCGAACGAAAAGCAAAGCTGCTTGAATCACGAGCAATGACAACAACGGAACCGACCTTTGTTTACCAAATCAACCATAAAAATTCATTCCATCGTCTGCAGCGAATTGTTGGATATGTTCTACGCTTCATTGCCCACACCAGATGTCAGAAGCAGATTAGAAAACCATCAAAATTAATGACAACAACGGAACTTAGCCAAGCACTAATTCCTATTATTTCACAAATGCAACTCTCAGAGTTTAAGGAAGAAATAACACAACTAAGAAAATACAAACAAGTACAAGGAACAAGCACCATCCGGAATCTTACCCCCTTTTTGGATCAAAACGGACTAATACGGGTCGGTGGTCGGCTTGACGCTTCTTTGTTGGCATATGACTCAAAACATCAACTTCTTATTCCATACAACGATCCCATTTCCAAATTGATATTTCAAATGATTCATGAAGAACACAAGCATTATGGGTCGCATACATTATTAGGAATTGTTCGTCAACGTTTCTGGCCAATAAAGGGAAAAATTATGGCAAGAGCCACAGTTCATCGATGCACGACATGCAGCAGAGCTAAGCCAGAATTATTTCACCAAATAATGGGAAACCTACCCTCGACACGTGTCACACCAGCCCGTGCATTCATCAATACCGGAGTCGATTACTGTGGCCCAATTACTGTGCATTATAAACTTAGGGGAAAACGACCACACAAGGCCTATATTGCTGTATTTTGTTGCTTTGCCACAAAAGCGGTACACATGGAACTAGTGAGTGATCTCACAACTGAAGCTTTTATAGGTGCGCTTAAACGTTTCATAGCCCGGCGTGGACATTGCCAAAATTTATATTGCGACAATGCAACAAACTTCGTCGGAGCGAAGAATAAATTACCTGAACTTTCCACAATTATACATGCATCAGATGCAAAAGAAGCCATTACGAATGTTTGCAGCAAAAAGGGTATACAATTTAACTTCATTCCGCCAAGAGCACCACATTTTGGTGGTCTATGGGAGGCAGCTGTTAAGTCAGCAAAATATCTTTTGATAAGAACATTGGGGAATGCATCTCTAACTTACGAAGAACTCGAAACCATAGTTGTTGAAATTGAAGCAATACTGAATTCTAGACCCATTTCACCCATGTCAAATGATGCAAACGATATAGGCGCATTGACTCCGGGACATTTTCTAATAGGTGAACCACTAACAGCCCAAATTGATGCTCAAGCAAGGTCTACAAACCTTAAATTGGAAACACGATGGAAATTAGTGTCTTATCTCAAGCACGAATTTTGGAAGAGGTGGTCACGAGACTACCTAAATGAACTACAATACCGAAACAAATGGCGAGAACAATCAAAGAATCTGAAACCAGGGGCGATAGTTATTATAAAAGAAGATAACATTCCAGTCATGAAATGGCCTCTGGGGCGCGTAATAAAAACATATAAAGGACAAGACGACGTGGTAAGAGTAGCAGATGTCCAGACAGCTTCAGGCATCTTTAAACGAGCAATTCAATATTTAGCCCCACTCCCTAAGCTCAATGACGAACCCGAAGAAGAAGAACAATCATGTCCTCAAATCAGAGAACTTAAGGATAATCATGAGATGTTAGCAGAAAACCAATCATCAAAACAGTCAGTGGATGGAAGGCCACTCGCTAAAAGACAGCGGACTTTGGCAAGCATAATTACGACCACCCTTCTCACAATATTACTATTGCTTCCACTCGTATCAACAGATAAAATCGAAGTCACACAGTTTGAACCCAATATCGGCTTGCACTTTGAGGGTATTGGCAATACACGAGTATCGCGGTCAGAATGGAACATCATCTCCTACTATAACTTAAAACCATATTGGCAAGAAATAAGTACCTTCATGAACGAAACAACGGCATTGCACCACTTATGCAGCCGTCTAACTCAAAGGGCGACTTGTTCGAGCGTTCTCCAGGCAGTTGACTTCAGCCTAGCAGGATTAAAGGACAAAAACCTCTTACTAAAGAGGAGAGCTAAGCGTGGTGCTATTAACATTGTTGGCAATATCGCTAGTTCACTGTTTGGTATTCTGGATTCGGATTATGCTGAACAAATGTCAAACACCATCAACGCAGTAAACGACAATGAAAACCATCTCAAACAACTCCTCATAAATCAAACATCAATTGTTGATGCAACTCTAAACGTCCTTAAACAAGATGAAGAAAATGTGAAACAAAAGTTCAACAGTGTAGATAATCAATTATCAGAAATTGCATCTAGATTACAAGAAAATGAAAAAGAACAATATCAAGCAAGGCTGTTTCGAATATTCATGTTACGATCAGTTCAACTTTCATTAACATCAGCAAGGTTACACCGAATTCAAGCAGAAATCATAGCAGCACTAACGGATTCACACCATGGAAAAATTAGCCCAATGCTTTTGTCACCGTCACAACTTCAAGCCGAGCTAGTACAAGTAAGAAATCATCTTCCAACATCCCTAGAACTACCAGTAAGCAAAGATAACATTCTACAACTGTACAAAATTATGAATGTAAAGGAAGGTGTTACAAAAGACCACGTCATTTTTCACATATCTATTCCGTTATCTGATCCTGAAATATTCGAACTTCTGAAACCACACCCAATTCCTGTTCAAATAAACGGCACAATGCTTGCTATAAGACCTTGCAGCGACTTTCTGGCCATAAATGCTCATAAAGATCAGTATTTCGTGTTGGCGGAGAAACAGTGGACCACATGTGTAACAACAAGAGAGAATGGATTTCTATGTCCACAAATGCATACAAAATTTACTGCAAACGCTGACAAATGCCTATGCGAGCTATCACTTCTTAATTTTAACCCTCCAACAAGTTGTAACATTGTTCCTGTTGCTGATAGCACGTCACTTACACAGTTAGAATACAACAATCAATGGCTTTACACTATGCAGCAGCCGTCCCGAATAAATTCCGTATGTGGGCAAGAAAAATCACAGCTAACCTTAAAAGGATCTGGCCTCTTAAAAATCTCACCAGATTGTACAATTAAGCTCAACGCAATCATCATCAAAGGTCATCAAACTATCTCCACATCTCTTCAAACATCATACACAGCAATAAGCAATATAAGTGACATCAGTTATCCAGACGAGGGTCAAATTGCAGGAATTCATCACAAGATCTATTCCGACCAAATTAAAAATATCTCCGAAATTCAAAGTAAATTACACCAAACGGTATCTGCTGAACTTCCGTCACAAATTAAACATATCAAATATCACCATGGTACCATTGCCTATGTTGCTCTCGTTCTCGTAATCATAATATGCCTAAGGATCGCATGGAGAAGGGCATGCTGCAAAGGAATTAAACCAAATCAACAAACTCCACGTCCAGCTGTACGTCAACATATTCCAACACCAGAATTTGAAGTATCAGTAGTTTAAATATTTAATTCTAAGACATATGAAGGGCAATATAAGGTTGTCACATTTATAATTTTGTTGAGCATGACTCAACGGCGGGGTACATGTTCAGACCTTCACAATGAATTTCTTTCATATGTGTATAAGTACGTTTGTATAAATGTACAAACATACTCACGTACATATGCCTGCACGAAATTAGTTGAACAACCTTAAATTGCTGATTTCATGTAATTTTATTATTTTTATTTTTGCTGGAGTTATGCATTTTCCCTTAATTTAATTCAACAGTTAATTCAAATTATGAGAAAAGAAAAACCTTGAACGTCTGATTAAATTTCAAGTTTTGCTATAGTTTTTTGTTTACTTTAAATTCTTTTACTTTAAAAATTTAATAACAACCTTGAACTACCTTTAAGTTTATTTGCATTGCATTTGTCTGAGGGTGTCAGGTTCCTGGAATTTCTAACACGCGTGGGAAAATGCATAAGCACAAGGCAGAATTATATTATTAATAAATACATTAAAAATAAGTTATTGCTATTTAGCAATAAAATAGAATTTAAGTACATTAAGAATAACTTATTGCAATTTGGCAATAAAATAGTATTTAAGGCCATGGTTTAATTAAAACAAACTGAGAAATAATTATTCAATCAAACTAAACAGTTGTTCTATTATATTCTCCAATCCTCCACAATAACCAAGTTTAAGTGCTTGTGTTATACTTCAAAAAAAAATAACCAAGTTTATGTGCTTGTGTTATACCTATACACACATTAAAAATAACCAAGTTTAAGTGCTTGTGTTAAACACCACAATTGTCCCGGTGTTTCCGCCCGGACAAAGCAACACCGACCAGCAAATCAGCTGAGTCAAAACAATTATTATAATTATTATTATTATTATTATATATTAATATTATTATTATTATTATTATATATTAATATTATTATTATATATTAATATTATTATTATTATTATATATTAATATTTTATTCGAAAATCATGTAAATTTCCTCGGATAATTGAACCCGATTAATTGGTTCAAAATTCATGTTATCAAAAATAAATTTCCTCTTACTTTTACCCGGTTAATTGCATTATTATTGAAAAATAATCTGTCATTTTTGCACATACAATTGAAAACATCAGTCGTGATTCAGCTCTGGTCGGGTCAAAAGCTCGCGCGTCATTGTCATTATCTCTTAAGGGCAATCAGGCCGTCCTTTTTATCTGGCTTCGAGAGTTTCACGTCTCACTCTCGCACTGGTTAATTGCGTGGCGTCGGTTAACTGTACAAAGATACAGTTACTCGGACTATCAATTAACCACGAGCATATTTTTAGATAAGGAGTCGAATTCGGAAATTCCAGCTTCCTATACGAAGGTATACTTGGTAGTTGCTGGAGGAGGCGCTGGAAAAATAATTGGTGATGGCAGTATTGTCTTTTGACAAGCCAAATAATTGTCTAGTGCTAGTACACTAGAACCTCCATTGGAGTAATCGAAATTTAAAAAAAAAAATAATTGAAAACATACATATGTTTATTGCTAAGGAAAAACCTTGAATTATTTTTAGTTTATAAATTTAATTTTTTTGTAAAACTATTGTGCACAAAAATAGTGCATTTAATAGTACATACCTACAATAATAAATGCGTATACACATATATGTACATTTTTTTCGTTTAAGGTAAAAAAAATTATTTTGAAAAACTTAAAGTGCACATATGCGATTTCTTTTAATTCATTAGTAGTTCCAATTATGGGTGATTTCTGTAATTTAACAAACTGTTCAATTAAACGGGATTCTTGTAATTGAACGAATTGTTCAATTAAGCGGGTATCGGCTAATTGGTTCCCCGGTTAATTGAACAAAAAGTTATGCATATTTTGATGTGCAATGAACCGAAAAATACTGTATTAAATTTTAATGTGAATCATTTTTATTTTGGCTTAAGTTAATTTATTCTTTCATTTAATTTTATAATTCAAATTAAATTGAACTGCAATCAGTTTTAGGAATATTCTTTCTTTCGATATTAGCCGAGTGGAATACATTTTCGAAATCAGCTACGATTTCATCATCAGCACTCTTTATCGGTATACTACTATGTAACTGAAAATTTCTATATATGTTACAATTCAATGAAATTTGAATCAGTGAATCTTAGTATTAATTTTCAAATTTGTTGAATTTTTACTTCACCTATCAGATGACATTTCTTTTTTTTATATTCGTAATACATTTTCGTTATGCTCTCAATATCCATCCTTTGTCTGGAATTAATGAAAGCAAGGTTGTATTTACATTTTCATTTATGTAAGTCCATCTAGGTGATAGACGCTGCACAATGAATTCTTGAAAGTCATTTACACCGTGCCATGAGTGTTATAATTATATATTAATATTTTATTCGAACTTTTCTATATATTATGTATTACGAATATAAAAGAATATGAACATGTTGAATAAAGAAATGTCATCTGATAGGTGAAGTAAAAATTCAACAAATTTGAAAATTAATACTATGATTCACTAATTCAATTTTTTTTAAAAATTATAAAATTAAATAAAAGAATAAATGAACATAAGCCAAAATAAAAATGATTCACATTAAAATTTAATATTATTATTTTTAAATTAATTTAAATTTAGGCTATAAGTAAAATGCGATAACGACTAAAAAATATTAAGGTCTAGGTAAAGTTGGTTAACCATTCAATTTAATTTGTTTGGTTACACGTCTAAAAAACACGATATATAAAACTACAACAACTCTTTTGTACTTGTCTGGAGAAAATCCCAAAACAAATCATACTTGATTTTCTTTCGAGAAATTTCAGTTAAATTTTAGAATTAAATTATTCGTTAGTGACTAAACTTAATATGAGTATGACCAAAGAATATAAATCATATAGAATGCGCATGAAGGCCCAAATTGAAATATTTTTTAAAAAAATTTTATGACGCGGTCGGTAAGGCAAAAGGGAAGAAGCAAAGTAAAGAGCATAACAATGTTTCGCTCTCATACGTAATTGCGTGTGTTTGTAAATATTTCAGTTTGTATGTATGTATGTTTGTTTATGTTTTGATATTTTCATTTTCTGCACAAATTCAACTTCTATTCATCATCTCAACAAATTGTTGTCAGTCAGACGTTTAACTACGTACGCGTGTATGTATGTTGTTTATGCATGTGTGTATGGATGTGTTATTGTTCTTCAAACAATGATATGAGGGAATATAAATTTACATTTATAAAAAAGGTCAAATAAATTCAAATAAATGTGAGCAAACATTATATTGAAAACAAATACGCTCGACTGTGTTAAGCTTAGTCTAGACGGTATGATGAATCAGCATATGTGTGCTAATATTTATTTGCTCTAAAATAACAGCAAATGTCTCTGTTATCATATTGAATATGATGGTCGTTTACACGATATGCTGAAAGTACCAAATTTTTTGAATTCATCATACGCCAACAAATGATATTTCAACATATGAGTTATCATACAATTTTTGTGTATACACGATATGTTGAATTTCGTTTAATTATGTATGGTAATTCGTATTAACATTTGTTTATATATTTGTATATGCCAAATAAATTTGACAATGCAGTTTTTTGCGGCAATTATATTTATGTATATGTATGTATGTGATAATAAAAAGAATAATCTGAAAAAGTTTATCTTTTATTATTACAATTGAATTTTATATAAAGAAAAAAATTCTAATTAAACTCAAACCTGAGTAAAATTAACAAATACTTATTTAGAACAAGAAGTTTAACAATTAAAAATTAGGAATTACAAAATACAAGAACACGGAACATAACATCATGCTTTGTTGTTCAACCAACATTCTGTCACAAACTAAACAAACTAGTTTGTGATTCTGTTGAGTACTGACCAAACCAAAAATAAAGAAATGGTTATAAGAAACAGCGCTGTCAACTTTTTAGTTTTATCAATGTTTTTAGTGCTTTTTTATCGCAAAAAAAATTTTGAAATTCAGGTGTTTTGTTTTTTCTAAATACTAAATTTAAAAAAAAAATATCGCAAGTAGATATTACGAAAATAATAAGGATTGATAGTAAACAATGTTTATGTTATTGCAGATTGTTAGCTTATTATTGTTTCAAACCAAAAACCATAATAAACAATAGTTAGATACATTGATTATATTTTTTATATATTTTATGTTATTTATTATTATTTAATTCCCATACTTATTTCTTGATATCTTATATGGTTTATAAGAGAAATGAAACTAAAAAATATATTAATATGCAAAAACTTTTTAATTTACAATTTTACAAAATAACAATTGACACCATGATGTAGTTAGTACTATCATAAGTAATCATATAGTAACGTTTATATTGATAGCATTATAATTTAAAGGGTGATATAGAATTTTTTGGCTTTATGTTCCTTATTATATTTACTTATTATATTTTTATACGGAAATTTAGAATTTTATGAAATAAATACAATAAAAAGTTAAAAATTTTGAATGTTTTGATGCTTTTCGAAATTTTAAAGTTGACACCAATCTAAACAATAATTGTGAAACAGTCATCTATTGCTTTTGCTATCTTGCTGATGGCTAGAGCAGGCCAAAACTAGTAATAATATAAAAGATAATAACAAACAAAAAAGGGGTTGCTGTTGGTAAAATTTTAGTGTAACTCGTTGTGGTAAGAATATATGATATAGGAAACTAACTTATCGTATTTAATTAACTAAAAGCCTAGGTTTTTAATAAATTATATTTACATCCAATACTTTATCACCGATCAAAGAGTGATAAAAAATTCACATCAACCATTTTGCCTAAATAACTAATGTATAACTTACAAATTCTAGCAAATAATATAACAAATTAGGCAACACTGCAACAATTCTATTTGATACTACATTTGCCATATGATGAAAAGCTGAAATACGCTTTTCAACAAACAACAAATCAGCCTTCATACGTAGGAAATTTGTCCAGCATTAAAAATATGCTGTTTACACGATATGTTGAAATCGTCAATATACATTTGATGGCCTTGTTAAAAAAGTGTTAGCAAATGATGTTAATCATACGTATGATGAAAAAATTTTGCGTTTACACGATATGATGGCACTTGTAACAAATTTTTAAGCACAAATTTGCTGATTCAACATATCGTCTAGACTAAGCTTTACAGTAGCAAAATCATATATATATTGTTGTTGTACTAATGAGATTGCATCAATTGTGATCGAATTTTATTTGCCCTTCTTAGCGAAAATTTTATTGTACGTGTATAATTTTATTGATTTGAGATAATTTTAATACAGTGAAATTTATTATAGGTGAAAATGTTTTTTTCAAGTATTTGAATTTCAGTTGAGGTATTTTAAAGAAATAAAAAAGGCGATGTTTTCTAATGTATTACAGACACTTTTACAAATTGAAGTTTTCGAAAAAACTTTCGCCTATTGTCAAGTACACTCAATGTTTATACATGCAGCTCTAGTGTGATATTTTTTATTTTAAAGTGTAATTTATAATTTATTTTAGCTACTTTATTCTTTGTCTTGTTAAAATTTTAATATTAATATTCTCTTTTCTTTTGTATATTTAAAAATTAAAATTATTTTGGTTTAAATTTTTTTGAATCTTAAATATTTTCTTTCAAAAACTTTGAATATTTACATACTAAAGTTTGACAACATAAGGAAAAATGCATATTATTTCGTTTTAATAAGCGAAACAATTTTGTTGTCAACATTTTTTTAAGAAATTTAAAAAAAAAAATTATTTAATTTTTTTCAGTTTAGTATTTTTATTCATATAATCATGAAAGGGATTTTATATTAAAATATTTTTGTTTTTTTTTTAATTTACTAAATTATTTAGGATATGCTCCCATAATTTTTCAATTATATTTATTTGGTTGTTGGGTTTAAGCTGGTTTATATGCATTTCACTGGTGCTTATGCCAGATCATCAGTAAACCTTTACCCAAATTCTTGAAAAAGTTTAAAATTTTTATAAGTTATATTTTTAAATTCTCATTAACAAAATGAGAATTCAAAAATAAAACAAAAAAACTATAAAAAACTTTTTCAAAAACCCAACCAACAATTTTTCAATTTTAATTTATTTTATTTTTCTAATCCCTTTAGCATTTGGCTAACCGTTGGTTAACACTAAATGCTTATAAGGGCAACCGAAAAATAAAAATAAAATAAAGATTTTATTTTTCGGCATTAGGGATTAGAAAAATAAATCAGACAATTGAAAATCTTGTCAATTTTTTCCACAAACTGAGCTGTTGATAAGTCCGATTTTGTGGAATTTATCTTAAATTTTGTGTTTTCGGAAATAGTTTTGATAGCAGCCGCAACAGTTCTGCTGAAAATTTGTGTTGCAAATTTTACACACATTTTTTCAAAACAGTTAGGGTAAATGTGTTGCCGTGTCAATTTTGGGCAAATTTTTGTTTTTGCACTTGCATACAATTCCTTAATTACTTGAAAACTTACCGTTCCATCCGGTGATTTTATGTCACACTTTAACCAGCCATTCCGCAAAGACTTAATTAAATGGGGGAAATCGTACATGCAAAAAACTTTCTGATCAGTAGTTTCAAAAAACGGCTTTTCCACAGATACTCTAAGGTTGGAGAAATATTTTCTGTTAGTCGAGCCTTGATCACATACAAGGGCACGAACGTTTATACCTATGCTTTTTAAAATATTATAATTTTCTTTAACTATTTCACTTAAAGTATCTGCAGATAAGCCGTTGTAGGAAATAAAGTAATTAAGAATGATTGAAAAATTAGAAAACATAGATTTAATCATAAAAACACATACATGAGTGGCAATTCTATTAGTCCTTTCAAATCCAGTTGTTTCAAATCCATCAACTAAATCTAGACTTCTATTATACCTCAACTCTTTTCTTATGCTCATTTCATCCATAACTAAAACCATATGCTTAGCACATCTGTCATCCAACTGGGAGCATTTTTCCCCCACGAATTCGAAAGCATTATTTTTTAAGCCGGGTTGAAGAATTTTAATCGGCACCCACCGATTCAAGGTGGAAATGTGAGGAAGACTCAAATTTAATTTGACCCTTAGAAATAAGTATGTGGATTGAGATTTGTAATATATGTTCTGAGCTAAATATTTTACATTTTCAGAATATTCCTTTGGCCGAGAGCTCAACAAAAGCTTACAAAAAATTTTGCTTTCTGCGCTTATATTTTGTAAACAATCAATCGATTCAATAAGAGACTTTTTTATATTTTTACGATTTAACTTTTTAATATTTTGTGTGGGTCGCTTTGATTTTAAAATTTTTTGAATTTTTTTGTGATCTGCACGTAGAGTTTGATTTTTGCAATTTTAGCAGAAGGGGGCTTCAATGTTTTCCCAATCTAAATTTTTTGGGGAGGACCTGAACTCTGCGTTAAAATCTTCCAATTCTTCCTCCATTTCATCAATATCTACAGTTCGAATGCCGTCAGCTTTTAATTTTTTCCCCAACATATGAACTTGAAAATTGATTTTCGCAAATATAAAGATTTTTATTAAAATTCTTCCCAAGAATTCGACAATCCTCTTGCCAAATTTGACCTAGTATCATATCCGGCGAAAGAAATTTAAACATTTTTAAGCCCTTAAAATGTCTTCTCGACTTTTGGCATTTTTTTACGCAGCATTTTATGCCCGATTGCGATTTATTTTTCTTTATTGTACTCGAATTCATTGCTTTAGTAGATTTTTTATTTATTGCGTTTTTTTATTTTTTTATTTACTTACTTTTATTATAATTTCTAGACACACAGTACGTAATGTTTCACTGCAGCTTTGAAACTGAAATGTGTTATGAAATGCTTCAAAATAAAATAAAAAGCTGCAGAGCCTTTAAAAAATCACTAAAAAAATTTCGGGCGAAGTGTCCTTGACGATTTGTGGCTCTTAAAATACAACAACAATACAAAAATTCTACCTGACTTCGGTTTAGCTAGTTTTTGCACATTTATTGCATGTGGGTTTTTTTTAGGAAACGGTCAAATAATTGCAGTGCAGGGAACAGGTACATAAGTATTTTTTATTGAGTTTTGCCTTTCTTACATAAAATTGAAATTTCTTTTATCACAAAATACATACATAACTATTTGTTTCCTGACGAGCCAACATATTATTGGCGAAACAGTGACAGCAATTTTAATAAAAATTGTAATTTTAGAGAATAAAGTAGCTAAAATAAATTATAAATTACACTTTAAAATAAAAAATATCACACTAGAGCTACATGTATAAACATTGAGTGTACTTGACAATAGGCGAAAGTTTTTTCGAAAACTTCAATTTGTAAAAGTGTCTGTAATACATTAGAAAACATCGCCTTTTTTATTTATTTAAAATACCTCAAGTGAAATTCAAATACTTGAAAAAAACATTTTCACCTATAATAAATTTCATTGTATTAAAATTATCTCAAATCAATAAAATTGTACACGTACAATAAAATTTTCGCTAAGAAGGGCAAATAAAATTCGATCACAATTGATGCAATCTCATTCGTACAACAACAATATATATATGCTTTTGCTACTGTAACATAGTCGAGCATATTTGTTTTCAAAACAATGTTTGTTCACATTTGTTTGAATTTATTTGACCTTTTTATAAATGTAAATTTATATTTTCTCATTTCTTTATTTAAAGAACATTAACCCATCCATACATACATACATACATGCATAAACAACAGACAGACACGTGTTCGTATTTTGTTTTTTTGCTTCCTGGTCTAACACATGAAGTTAAACGAGTGCGTGGTAAATAAATATGAATAAAGAAACCAACAACAAATTACCTTGACAAAATATTGTGAGCGAAACTATATGAGAGCCATTCGTAATGAAGAGAGCGGGTTCCAATGTTAGAACCCGCCATATGAAATTTTTATTTGTACGTGATGCGCATTCTATATGATTTATATTCTTTGGTATGACAGTTAATTTTTCTAGATCGCTTATAAAAAGGTTAGAACGAATATGCCGGTTTGGTCTACATATATACGCATCCTACTAAGTAGTAGCTTTTTACAATTTATGCCACTTAAACAAAAAAAAAACGATTACTTATTTTTATTTAAATGTACTTATTAGACATTGCTTATATCTGTTTGAGTAATGTTTCTACAGACAAAATTACACTTCATATTTTTTTACAAAAACTGCTACACCACAAGCATTAAAACAAATATTTTATATATAAAAGAGTAACGTGACTGACTGAATGACTGACTGACTGATTCATCATCGCACAGCCCAAACGCAAAGAGCTAGAGACATGAAATTTGGACAATCGTTTCCTCTTTCAATGTATAGCTCCACTAAGAAGGGATTTTTGGAAATTCGTACTTTAAGGGGGTAAAAAAGGGTAAAAACGGTAATCTTATATCTGCTAAACTAAAAATGATACAAATTAAATTGAAAAAGTATTGTAATTTGCACAAAAAATAAGCTGACAGGTGTCTGGCCTTTTTTAGAATTTTCAACCCCTAAGGGGAAAAAACGGGTAAAAACTATAATTTGGTACTTTTTTGGTACCCTATGTAACTACCAAACGCATAAAGCTAGGAAAAAAATTTAAACTGTATTAAGTAGTCCGCATAAAAATATTAATAGGAATTCGGCACTTTTTTCAAATTCATATGTATAAGGGGTACAAATTGTCCCTTTTTTTGGTACTTTTTTTAAAATAAATAAAATAAATAATAAATAAATAAATAAAAATTTGACAATTATTATTTCCTAATGGAATTGGACAACTATTTAGGTGAAATTTTTGGAAACTTTTTTGGGGACAAAAGAGGTACCAAAAAGGGGAAAATTCCGGAAAATGTATGTAATTCCTAATTAGACGGCCAATTTTCACAAAATTTTTAATTGGGATTTCACTAGACATAAAAAATTATGTAATTTAGTAAAAATTTAAACACATTCATAACAGGGTAGAAAAGGAAAAAATCGGGAAGAGTTTGGTACTTTTTAGAACATAATTACTTTTATGCAAAAAAGAGTAGATTTACTGAGTTTTAATCATGTCTATTAAAATATTTTGTTACATAGATATTTGAACATTTTAAACTTGGAATTTGGAACTTGGACTAAAAATGTACTTTTTCGCTTTACTATGGTACTTTTTGTATTTTCTACGTTTATAAAGGTAGAATTGTAAAATAAAGGACTATTGATTCCAGGTTAGACTAAAAATGTTATGGGTGACCAAAAAGGTACTTTTTTGAATTTTTATGGTACTTTTTTTATATTCTACGTTTGCGAAGCTAAAATTTTAAAATTAGTGGCTATTGATAAAAGGTGAGACCGAAAATCTTATGGTCGACCAAAAGGGTACTTTTTTGAATTTGAATGGTACTTTTTGTATTTTCTACGTTTATGAAGGTAGGATTGTACAATCAAGGACTATTGATTTCAGATGAGGCCAAAAATGTTATGGGCGACCAAAAAAGTACTTTTTTGAATTTTTATGATACTTTTTGTGTTTTCAACGTTTGCGAAGCTAGAATTTTAAAATTAGTGGCTATTGATACAAAGTGAGACTAAAAATGATATGGTCGACCAAAAAGGTACTTTCTTGAATTTTTATGGTACTTTTGGCGTTTTATACGTTTATGAAGGTAGGATTGTACAATCAAGGACTATTGATTCCAGGTGAGACTAAAAATGTTATGGCGACCAAAAAGGTACTTTTTTGAATTTGTATGGTACTTTTTGTATTTTCAACGTTTGTGAAGGTAGAATTTTGAAATCAGTGACAATTAATACAAGGTGAGACTAAAAATGTTATGGTCGACCAAGAAGGTACTTTTTTGAATTTTTATGGTACTTTTTGTATTTTCTACGTTTATAGAGGTAGAATTGTAAAATAAAGGACTATTGATACAAGGTAAGACTAAAAATTTTATGGGCGACCAAAAAGGTACTTTTTTGAATTTTTATGGTACTTTTTCTATTTTCAACGTTTGCGAAGCTAGAATTTTAAAATTAGTGGCTATTGATACAAGGTGAGATCGAAAATATTATGGTCGACCAAAAAGGTACTTTTTTGAATTTTTATGGTACTTTTTGCATTTTCTACGTTTATAAAGATAGGATTATACAATCAAGGACTATTGATTCTAGGTGAGACAAAAAATGTTATGGGCGACCAAAAAGGTACTTTTTTGAATTTGTATGGTACTTTTTGTATTTTCAACGTTTGCGAAGGTAGAATCTTGAAATTAGTGACAATTGATACAAGGTGAGGCTAAAAATGTTATGGGTGACCAAAGAGGTACTTTTTTGAATTTCTATGGTACTTATTGTATTTTTAACGTTTGCGAAGCAAGAATTTCGAAATTAAGGCCATGACTGACTATCAGATTTAGTCGTTCGATATGTCAAAAATTGTATGTGTGTTCAGAAAGTGTGATAGTGTGGACACAAAGTGCACATGTGTGACAGATTTTTTGACAAGTGTGTCCGATTTGATAATCTTTTGAAAATTTTCATAAAATAATAGAGTCTGTGCGATCAGAGTTGCTTTTTCTAAGCAAGTATGACAGTGTGGCATCCAATAACACATTTTGTTGCGATTTTTTCATGTAGGACAGAAAACTATCAGATTTTTATTTGACATAATCGCACGACTTTGTAGGATAGTCAGTCATGGCCTTTAGTGACTATTGATACAAGGTAAGGCTAAATATGTTATGGGCGATCAAAAGGGTAGTTTTATGCATTATAATGGGACTTTTTGAATTTCCTACGTTTAAAAAGTTAAAATTGTGAAATAAAGGATTATTTATTCAAGTTTAGAATTAAAATGATATTAAAGACACAAAAAAAGCCTTTTCGCATTTTTATTGTACTCTTTGTATTTTTACGTTTGTAAGCATAGATTGTTAAAATTAATGTTTTTTGATGCGAGGTCTAAGTCCTAATATTATGGACGACCAAAATTACTTTTTCTCTTTTTATATATTTTGTATACATAGAATTCTAAATAAAGGTAATAATAAACCAAGTGGAAGTTTTATTGAAGGAAAAAATGTTTCTTTTATTATTTTAGGGTAATTTTTGCAAAATATAATTCTTAATTTTTGAAACTCAGTAGCATTGATCTTGCTTTTAGTTAGGAAATATATGCCCGATATATCCTTACTCTACTTTTTATATTTCTAAGTAAATTGAATCAGAGATACAAATTTTCATAAATTGAACCAAAAATATTTAATAATTATAAATAGAACTTGAGCATTCAATAAATAGTAAGAACTGCGCTAACGAAGTAGCGGGTTAAATGCTAGTATTTTATATTTTGTTTCCTGCTAAAATTAAAAGTCCTATAAAAAGGACAAAATATCAGAAAACAGTGTACGCAGTTATACTACACTTGGTTTGTAGAATAATGGGTTTGTATCATAGTACGCAAAAAATTATGTTTGTGAATACAATTTCATTTTTTTCGCTTGTTTTTTGGATTATGCTCTGAATTGAAAAAGATAAAAGTTGTGAGTCAAATTCTATTTAGTATTTTTATTTTTTTTCATTCTTTTCACAAATAATATAAAAATATTTTTATACCCTTCACACAGTGAAAAAGGGTATATATAGGTTTGTCATTCCGTGTGAAATTTCTACAATTTTCATTTCCGACCCCATAAAGTATATATTTTCTGAAAGCTTATGAATAGGGAAGTCGATTAAGCTCTGTCAGTCTGTCCGTCTGTCCGTCTGACCGTCTGACCGTCTGTCCGTGTGTATGTTGAAATCAACTTTTTGAAGCCCCCCGACATCACTTGGACCCGGGTGAGGTATTAAAATATCAGAAATATTCGGGAGTATATCGCTATTGAAAATCAGAAACATCGGTACATAAACAACTGAGATATGAGCAAAAACCCACGACCACCTCGATTTTTTTTTCACAAAAACAACATTACAACAACAACATACATACATACAAACTTGTATATTGGCTAAAGTAAACGTGGGATCGAATCCCAGCTGAGCCAAAAAAAAATTTTTTTATATTTAAAAAAATTTTTTTTTAATTTTTTTTTTATTTTTTTTTTATTTTTTATTTAATATATTATTTATATTTTTATTATTTTTTTTTTTAATTTTTTTTTTTATTTTTTTTTTTGTTTTATATTAATTATATATATTTTAATTACTTTTTTAAAATTTTTTTTTTAAAATTTTTTTTTTTAATTTTTTTTTAAATTTTTTTTTAAAATTTCTTTTTTTAAATTTTTTTTTATTTTTTTTTTTAACATTTATAATTTTACAATGGGATGTTTTTTATATATGTATATTTTTTATATGTATGTACGTATTTCATATGAGATGAATGGTGATACAAACTACTGTTATTGCATGACTACACGTTGTGAAGGGTATATAAGATTCGGCACGGCCGAATATAGCGCTCTTACTTGTTTTTTATTGATTTCGTTTGCAATACAATTTTTATTTTCAAAATTCGTCGTGTTTCATTCTTCTCACATATTTAATATATTTCATTCTAAGCAAAATGACTCAAAAACGAATAATTTGTTTTAAAAATTTTCTCTTTTTATTTGTTGTTGTTTGTGGTATGAAAAAATTCTTAACATTAAATAATGTACAGTAGCAATCATAATAATTTAAACAATACAATGCGTTCTTAACAGATTGGATTTTGCTTATATGTATATAAATAGCTGTATCGTGTATAAATATTATATTTTATATATCCATACATACATATATAATATTTTTATCCTCATAAATTTAATTATAATTGATTTAAAGATGCGGGCAAGAAAAACAACTTTATAGGTCTAATAAAATAATTAGGCATTTATATAAAAAGGTAAAGTCTTAAAAGGATATGCGTATTAGCAAAACACATATATAAACATATATACCTGAAAATGTAAACAGAAAATTCATTATATTCCTAATTATTTTTACTCAGTAAAGTAAAAATCCTTGTTTGTCTTAAATTGAAACTCGGTATAAAAGCTACTTTATATATAAGCATATGTCAAACGCCTATAGGTAAAAAGTTGTGTGTCACACTGTACCCAATGCCTCTTTTAACAACAACAATACCTAAAAAACAAATGACATCAATAAAAAGGTATATGTGAAAATCATCCTTTGCAAGGAATACAACACAAAAATTTTTTTTGGCGCCACTTAAAATAATGTCTGTATAAAAAAATATGTAATACAGTCAGATTCGATTAAGCTGCCGCCGTTTAATTGAAGAAATCACTTAACTACAATTAGATATTTTTACTATATTTTAAAGAAAATCAGTTCGCTTAAGGGAAAATCAGTTTTACAGCTTTTATGTTTTTAAAGCTACAAACTTCAATAAAGCAAACACTGCTTAGTAGAAAAAATTTCTTATTAATATACGACGAAATACAATGCTACAGCTAATTTGTTGCACTGTAGTGCAACATTTTCTCTTATTTTGTTTAAAACAATATAAAAAGTAGAAAATCTATTTAACCAAAATGGTTTCAATTTGTCCAAAGTTTTTTATTAATGAAAATCTTGCATAAGCCAAAAAAATAAATCCTTCAATTATCAATTTCCCCTACCCGAATCCGACTGTATACGTGTAATGTTTGTAAGTATAATGTTTGTGTACCGCTTAAGGCCATGACTGACTATCAGATTTAGTCGTTCGATATGTCAAAAATTGTATGTGTGTTCAGAAAGTGTGATAGTGTGGACACAAAGTGCAAATGTGTGACAGATTTTTTGACAAGTGTGTCCGATTTGATAATCTTTTGGAAATTTTCATAAAATAATAGTTTCTGTGCGATCAGAGTTGCTTTTTCTAAGCAAGTATAACAGTGTGGCATCCAATAACACATTTTGTTGCGATTTTTTCATGTAGGACAGAAAACTATCAGATTTTTATTTGACATAATCGCACGACCTTGTAGGATAGTCAGTCATGGCCTTTAAGGCCATGACTGACTATCAGATTTAGTCGTTCGATATGTCAAAAATTGTATGTGTGTTCAGAAAGTGTGATAGTGTGGACACAAAGTGCACATGTGTGACAGATTTTTTGACATGTGTGTCCGATTTGATAATCTTTTGAAAATTTTCATAAAATAATAGAGTCTGTGCGATCAGAGTTGCTTTTTCTAAGCAAGTATGACAGTGTGGCATCCAATAACACATTTTGTTGCGATTTTTTCATGTAGGACAGAAAACTATTAGATTTTTATTTGACATAATCGCACGATTTTGTAGGATAGTCAGTCATGGCCTTTAGCAGTTTAAAAAACCAACTCACAATTAAGAAGTATTGCTTTTATGAATACAAGAAATACAAAAACAAAAACATACCTATGAAACATTGTTCTTCCGGCGCCTAACATTCTTAATAAAATTGTGTATGAATTCATGTCCCAAAAAATTAAAAAACAAGTTGGCACAAGTATTAACCTAAGATTCTTTACAAAAATTCCCATAATAAAATTTTAACAAATTTATTGATTTGTATTAGTTTAATTTTTATTTATTCATCGGACAGTAATTCAAAAAAGATATATGTATATATGAGTCTAAATAAAAACAAAATATATAAAAATAAATATTATATCATATGTAATTGTTCCGTGGTTTCGTTTTTTATTGTTACATATTCAATTAAATTCTTATTAAGTTCTACTAAAAGCAAATTGTTTATAGTATCTTTTGATCTCATTTTTGTTAATATTATTGAGAGAGCACTAAAAGCTCTACCGACGGAAACTTGTGTTGCCGGGACAATAAACTGAAGGAATTTTTCATGGCTGATATATTGTGAAGATACGATCAAACTACTTGTCAAGCCTTTCGTAGTATTTGTAAAAATGTGTTTGTTTGTATTATACCGTGGCATTGTTGTGTGTCTCTTTTTATATCAATCATTATCGGTGTAACACATACAATCACATTTTTTACAAAGCCTATCACAATGCTTTCTAAGTTGCTTGAAGGATTAAATAACAGCAGGCTGGCGACTTAAATCTGTCCAAATTGAAATACATACGATGTTTGACGCCATCATAGCTGCACGGCTACATTTGGCGGTGGTGCCTATATAATTTTGAATATACATGTTTTTATAACAAAAACTTGTAGGGATAAAAAAGAACAAAAATTGTATGTACATTTATTTATAAAACTAATCTACGATTCAAGTAAAAATTCCACAAATATAATAGAAAAAATCAGATAAATCAGATTCATAGTTTTTGTTTTATTATACCTAAGCCTTATTTGTATTTTTAGTTGATCACTTAATATTTTACATGCATAGATTCATACGTGCATACATTCATAAAATAAATTAACTAAAAATTATAATTTTTTTAATATACTCTTTAATTCCTAAAATGGTAAAATTGTTCCCACTAACACAACAAAAATAATAAACTACAATGGCAACGCTGCTAACTTTTCTTCAAGGAAAATACAAATTCTATTTGTGAATCGATTTTTTTTAAATTTTTCGATTATGTTCTTTGAATGAATAATTCATGTAAGGAATTTTATATTTAAATTGTGGTGAGAAATTTATTTTCAATTTTTTTAAAAAATCATTTGTCTCGCAACTTTTATTTTTAAAATTCGGAAAACAAAACGAATTATTCGTCACAATGTGGAAAATTTAATTCATTCAAATTATTATCATTCATGATTAATATCTATTCGATTGATTTGCGTACTATGGTTTGTATACATATGCATACAAATGTATACAAATTCAATTCACAACTCCCGAACTATTAGTATTATTTTTGCATGTGTTTACTGTATTGTATGTTTGTTGTTTATGATTTTTATTAAAACATTTTGTAAAACAGTACAACTTTATTTTCTTTTACTTTCCGCAAACACTGTAGAAGAGTGATTTCTGCGACTTTTTATACCCGCCACAAACAAAATGGTGGAGTATATTAATTTTGTCCTTCCTTCCTGATTTCATTTTATGACGTTATAGCTATATCAGTCTGTCCGTCTGTTGAAAGCACGATAGAGCTCGAACCGAAAAAGTTAGGGGGCTCAAATTTCGCCAGAATATTTCTTATACACAAGGTTTGAAGAGAGAGAGAGAGAGAGAAGAGAGTTATAGCTCGTAATGCAAGAGTGGGTCAAAAAAACCATGTTCTTCCAACATCGAATAAAATGCAATTGTGTCCAAACGCATTAACGTAGAGTCATGAAAAAAAATAATTTTCCCTGAAAATTGCATTAAACTATGCATTCGAAAAAGAATTATGGGACAAAATGTACGAAAATTTATACCGCACAGTGTATTTTTCGGTATATTTAAAATTTAAAACGTAACATAACTGACAAAATTAGATGTACGATTCTGAAATTCCACAAACATTGCTTTTTGGTCAAAATCTTTGTAGTAGCGGAAAATAAATGTGATACGCCCACCTCCCATATAACGATTTATCTCAAATTCATATAATTTCTTTACGAATAAAGATTAAATTGAAAGACTAAATTTACGAATATATTTTAATAGCATATCGAAGTTATACAAAGAAAGAGATTATTCCATAGCGATTACTGTTAATAACAAAATAATAAATTTTGTGCTATAAAAGTACATCAAATTGGTGGTGGGTATAAAAAATTCGGCACAGCCGAATATAGTGCTCTTACTAATACAATATACAATCGATACAACAGAATTGATTGTATTCTTAAGTAAATAAACCAATTTTATTAGACGATACAATATACAATGAGGGGTTGTGAATTGAACAATTAATTAATTATAAAAAAACTATACTAAATTTAGCTAAATGCTTTACCATTATTTTTACTTTGTGATAAATATTAAGGAAAAACCAATACACATGGATATGTGCGGCTTTCAAATAAAAATAAACAACGAATTACTTAATTTACTAAATAAATAAATACTTACTTACTCAAATATTTTCATGTTCAAATATGTTCGAATTCTATGTATAATGAATAATTTTATTAACGCTTAAACTATGTACATAAAAATTCAGTCTACATACATACACACATAAATACTCACATATTATAAATATATTATATTGCAAAATTAATGCTTACGCTCTAATTGGTTACTTCAAAAAGGATTTGAACACATTTATGTATGTATGCATGTATCTTCAAATTAATAAAAATAAGCAAATAAGCAACTGCAAACAAAATATATTTACAAAATCAAAGAACAAAAAAGCAATTAATTAATAAAAAAAATATTAAAAATTCAATACCTATACATAAAGTGTTGTTTCTTTTCTAGTTGATTCAAAAGCATCGGAATTTCTGTATTTAAATCCTTGCAACAACCCTACGCGCAAGTTGACGCACTCGATCAGGATTTATAAAAACAAAACTGCATATTGCGCCTGTAAAAAATCAGCATAGCACTTAACAAAAACAAACAAACAGTGAGATTTGTAGAAATTAATTAGAGAAGAATCGTTAGCTTAGTGTGAAAACTGCTTAGGTCCAATTTTTACGAAATTAAAGTTTTAATACAGTCAGATAGTAAAACTTGAAATAAGTACATAATTCCCAAAAAGAAATTGTCGTAATGTCGTTTCCAACCTGGTATTTTGCTATGATATGCAAATGTGACAAGTCCCAAAAAAAAATCAAACGAAAATAAAAGCATGTGATAAGTGCAGTTATAAATGACATATTTATTATTTAATTTTAGTTTTTATTGTTAAAAGTTTTGTTGTATTTTCAAATTTTTTTTTCGTACATTTTTAATGAATTTTGATTGTGATAATGAAAGAATACTTAGTGGAGTTGAATGTATTTTCAAAACCAGCTACGAATTTATCAGCTCTCTTTGATAGGTGATTAAGTGTTAGATGTAAATATTATTGCGCAATAAGCTAACTTTATCGTTAGCTTATGAAATATTTGCTTATTTCCTGTATGTACTGAAATTCCGAAAACGAGAAGGCTATGTTTCAAAAATTTGTTTTTTTATGAAAAGTAGCTACCCTTAAGATATTTACATAAATCCCTTCAATATTTGTTTTTTTCAAAAACTTGTAGAGTCATTTAATAATGTCACATTTGCTTTGCGTTTCAAGAAATTAATGAACATACCTGAAATTATCAAGTTCGGACAGGGCTGGTGGGAAATCCGTTAACTAACCACACTCGTTTTATAATTTACACAAATTTGCGTTTAATTTTTTTTTTTTTTTTTTTTTGTAACCTTAAAATAAGTAAGTCTAGTCTGAAAGACAAGGTATTAACATTTTAGCGCTTTAGATAAGACCGTCAACGAAGGCAAGCTTCAGTTATACAAAAAGCGTTAGCAAATTGTTCGAAAGGTATATTGTTAGTGACAAACTGAAAGAAAAATAAAAAATGTAAGTATTTAAATGTTCATCACTTGAGCGTGATGTTAAAGGCTGACAAAAGGTAAATTTCTTTAAACATGGATACATGTACATACATATTTTCAATTACGCATTCGTCAACTTGATTAAGGTTTGGGTAGATTACAAAAATCATGTAAAAAGTAAATGCCGTCGCAACTGAAGCAGTATTTCTGGAACAGGTGGTGGACCAAGTAGGTGCTGTTCCCTTACAGCATTGAAACAGAAAACATCCGATCTACTTTGTATTGAGGAGTCTGTTAGTGGAACGAATGTCTTAGATTTTGGCGCAAGAAATAATTTAAACACCATGCCATCATCATCTAAAAACTCCACATGTGAAAAAAATATTAAAGATCAAAATGAAAATTTCTAATTTTTCAATTCAAGAGGAGACTAATCCAAAATCCACTCCAGACCGTCCTCTTAGAAAAGTAGTCAATAAAGATGGGGGGTGCTTTAATACCATGTGAGATAAGGCCATGATAGCTTTATTGCTCAATTGAATGGGAGATAAAGCCATAATGGCCTTATTGCCCAATCATTAAGAGGTAAGGCCATATTTAAAATTTTGCGAAATGAGAGATAAAGCCATATTTTTTTTTTTTTGGCAAATGAGAGATAAAGCCATATTTTTTTAGAATGTTGTTATAATTATTTTTATAATCAATTAATTTTTATTCTTGTGACGCACGCAGGAAAACTTTATTCAGCGAAGCCACCTGCCGCGTCCAACTGGAGGAGAAAACCCGTAAGCACGGCCGCAGGCCGCAATGCAGAAAAACTTTAGCATGTCAATTTTCCGGCATAACAATGACACTGACTAGAAGGATACTTGTAGCAAATTTCATTATCGTAGCTCTAATTTTGTCGGTTTTTTGAGCTTTTATATTTCGTTAACAGTTGTAGTCTTTCAATAAAAGTGGGCGTTAAATAAGGCGTGTTGAAGTTGTTTCTACTAATGAATGCAACTTAGATGTTTCAATATAGTCCTTTATTATTCCAAAAACTTTATTCATATAGATATTATATGAATTTGAGTTTAACCGTTATATGGAAGGTAGGCGTTAAAGTAGGCATGTCACCTTAATTTTCCGGCATAACAATGACACTGACTAGAAGGATATTTGTAGCAAATTTCATTATCGTAGCTCTAATTTTGTCGGTTTTATGAGCTTTTAAATTTCATTAACAGTGGATAACGTGAAAAGTGGGCGTAATAGTAGGCGTGTCGAAATTATTTTTAATAATGAATGCAACTTAGATATTTCAATATAGTCCTTTATTACTCTAAAATCTTTATTCGTAGAGAAATTATATGTATTTAAGGTTAGACGTTATATGGGAGGTGGGCGTAAAAGTGAGCGTGTCACATTAATTTCCGTTAGAACAAAGCATTTGACCAAAAAAACATGTGTGCAAAATTTCAGAGTCGTACATCCAATTTTGATGCTTTTATGACGTTTTTGTTTTTAAATATACCGAAAAATACACTGTGCGGTATAAATTTTCGTACATTTTAATCGATAACTCCTTTCCTAATCCATAGATTTAGGTAATTTTCGGGGAAAAATATTGTTTTTACTCAGGAAATATTTATTTAAAGTTTCATGAGTCTACGTCAATGCGTTTGGACACAATTCCATTTTATTCGATGTTCGAAGGACACGGTTTTTTCGACCGACTCTTGCTTTACGAGCTATAACTCTCTTCCTAATATTCCGATTTAGCCCATTTTCAATAACAAACAAACCTTGTCTATAAGAAAGATTCTGGCAAAATTTGAGCCCCCTAGCTTTTTCGGTGCGACCTCTATCGGGTTTTCAACAGACGGACGGACATAGCTAGATCGTCATAAAATCAAACCCCGATTCAGAATATATATAATTTATGGGGTCTAAAATGGATATTTCGATATGTTACAAACGAAATGACAAAATTAATTTCGAAACTAAAATATATGTATGTATATTACCAGTATTAACCCAGTGTGCCAAACGGATCCGTTCCGGATCCGTAACGGATCCGCATCTTCGTATTTTCTATCCGTAACGGAATCCGTTACTGATCCGTTACTGATCCGCAAGCGGCAGAAATTCCTCTCAAAAAACGGATTCAAAAACGGATTTTATGTCCGTTTTTTGGATACGTTACGGACATCATATTGGGATCCGTTACGGACCTGTTTGTTTTCATAAAACGGATCCGTAGCGGAATCCATTACGGATCAGTTTTGGATCCGCAAGCGGGAGAAATTCTTTAAAAAAAACGGATTTTATGTCCGTTTTTTGGATCCGTTACGGACTCGTTACGGACATCATATTAGGATCCGTTGCGGACCCGTGTATTTTAATAAAACGGAATCCACTGCGTGTTTTTAATAAAAAAGATTTAATATTGTGATGAATTTTTTGTTTTAGTTTTTTTTTATTATTATTATTATTAAATTCACAGTCATTTGATAGTAAAGTAAAAACAATTCAGTCAGTTCATTTAAAATTAACATATAAAAGTAAAAAACATTAAAAACATAAAAAACAATTTATAGAATATTAAAAAAAGTTTGTTTACAAAAAAATAAATTAATGGCCTAACCAACGATTTTGAAAGAAAACATAAGCGCACGAAAGCCTGCCACTCACTTTGTATTTGTTTTTGTATTTTTCAATTTACAAAATCAATTACAAAGTAAGTGACTGGGTTTCACGTAAAATCTGCAAACTTATCATTTTGTGCAGTTAGCGTTAACAAAAAATTTAAAAGCGATTTTTAACGGTCACCCTAATAGATTCTAACCATTGACTGGAAACTCTCATCATCCGTTAGTCTTTGCTCCAACTCCATTAAACCATCCTCCGTCGAAAGGGGATACTCAAAAAATGTTTGTGGGGCCACCGCCACATCTTCGAATCCGCTTTTCCTATTCACTTCATTACGAAGGGAAAACACTTCCTCCGTTAACGCCCCGACTGCATGGCGCATGCTATTTAACCCCTCCTCGGTCATTTTTCGCATGCTGGCAAGCTCCTTCCTTATTTGTTGGAGCTCATCATTGATACTATGTGCTTCGGCAACTGAAACTTTTTTGAATTTATTTAAATAATTATTTAAAAGTTTCGAAAAGCGGTAAAATGGTGTTGTTTGCCTAGCGGCCCGTAACAAAAAAACCAAATTAAACTTGTTTTGTTTTGCCTCATAAACTTACCTTGGTTTTGGCTTGATTCCGGACTGGAGGAGTCTCTCAATATCACTCACTTTTTCATTTTCGTTGTCTTCACTTTTATTTATTTATTTATTTATTTATTGTTAATTTATTTCTTGTTTTATTTTATTTATTGTTAATTTATTTCTTGTTTTATTTTCGTATTGGAAGACGTCTGCACACTTTTGAAAGTAAGAAATAATTATTAGAACGCGAAGAAGAAAACGTAAACAAACAAAATCGATGCCTATCGCGACGTGTTTTAACGGCGTCAACCACCTACGCATAATGGTCGCCGTAGGCGGCTGGGGAAATAAAAGAGCAAATATAAACTATAACATAAAATAAACGGAAAATATTAAATAAAATTTGTTGATAACTTGCTTAGTTTTTTTTAATTAATTAATCTAATCAAGTGAATGTAGACAAACAATTGTGAAGTGAAACAAAATGGATATGAGGAATGCAAATAAACGATTGCGGGTGTTATCTACTTCCGAGCAACAGAATAGTAAGTATTTAGAATTGTTAGAGTTATTGTTGCAAGTTATGAAATAGTCAAAAATAAAAAAGTGCTCAAAAAAGATGTATCAGATTTCGTTAATGCATATTTTGCTTGGTCCACATAAGGACCTTTTCATAAAAAAAACTCGATTATTAAAAACTGATTTTGCTGGGTCTACACAATTGCCTTTTCTTAAAAAAACTCAATTTGCGATTACACTGTCAAATCGCGATTACACTGATTCCGTTTCTAACTTTTTTACGGATCCGTAACGAGTCAGAAACGGATCCGTAAATTCCGGATTGCACTGATTCCGTTTTTAACTTTTTTACGGATCCGAAACGGGTCAGAAACGGATCAGTCAAATCGCGATTACACTGATTCCGTTTCTAACTTTTTTACGGATCCGGAACGGGTCCGTAACGGATCCGCATCCGTTTTTGTGCACATTGGGAAGTTACTGTAGTTTTGTTTGTATTAGTTTATTTCGCTGGTTGTTCGAATATGATGTTAAGTTGTTATTATTCCTGCATATTATGCTCGGCGAACAATTGGGACGAACGACGAATTTCGCCCAACAGGACGAACTCTTCGGTAAAAATTCGTTGTGCAAATTCGTCATGTGAAGCACAACAACGACGAAAAAGTAACATCTTTTATAGTTGATAAAATTATTTAGTGTTTGTGCAAAGAAAAAACAAAAATAATCGAAGAATTCAATTTTTTGTGAAACTCAACAAAACAATAAATATAATTTCTGTAATAATAAAAACTTGTTTACGTATAAGCAAACGTTTGCAAAGAATGTCGTGGGTACGTGCATTAAACAATAATAAAAATTTTGTTTGTGTATAACAGCAAATAGTGTGACCATATGAAAAATATATCACTTAATAAACTTAAACGTTTGCAAAAACACAAATAAAAACAAATTTTTGTACTTAACTTTGTTATACTTATTTTAAATGTTTTAAAATAAAAAAGAAAACAATTATTAAAGAAAAAACTAACATTTTTTTTTAAGTTGAGAAGTAAACCCAAATTTAATAAAAAATGGTCACCTTGTATCAATTTGTTCGTCGTTCGCCGGCGTAAGAAATAGAAATAAATCTAATGCAGAGTTCGCCGCGTATATCGAACTTCGACTGACGCCACAATTGTATGCATTCTCATATACACAAATTTGTTTTATTTTTGATGACGAATATTCGCGACGAAAGTGTGTGTCAAAGTGAGTTTGACAATAAAGGTGTATAACAATAAGTAAGGTGATATAAAAACAATATCTGAGTGTATTTAAATAAATAAAGTGCTCTTAATTTTATAACTAATTTGAACTGTTTTTGATTGCAATAAAAGAACTCATTTTAATATAAGTGCAATGGCGGTAGATCATTGTGCAGCTTTCAATTCACCTTCATTACTAGTAAGAATTCTTACTAAGTCGGTAGTTTTTCACAAAACTAAACGATGCATTTTGTTAATATAATATATGAAATAGTTTTGTTTTCTTACTTTTTATCAATAAGATTCATAATATTTGATGAATCCTTTACTATTTTTTTTCTTTCACGAACTAACTGCCTTTTTGGGATACTTTTGTAAATTTTGAAATTTAAATTGCAAGTTTGCATCATATTTCCTATTTGCTTATAAATACAACACTGTGATCGCTATGAACGAGTTACGCGGAACGATTAAACTATCGATTCGGAAATGCTTTCAAAAATTATTACTTTTGGAATCTTAATACGCAGTAGCGGAATTTTGTAACGAATTACTTTTGGTAATAATATTTTGCTCATATTCTGTTTTTATTTTAAAAACATATATGATATACTCATCAGCCTTGGTAGCAAGGGTATAAAAGGCTTTGTCATTCCGTTTGAAATTTCTACAATACACATTTCGAACCCCATCAAGTATATATTTTCTGGAAGCCTATGAATAAGGAAGTCGATGGAGAAATGTCTATTTGTCAGTGTGTTTGTTGAAATCAAACATCTTGAACAGACCTATATCTGGCATTAGTCTTTCAGAAATATTTTTTATTATTAATTACACTATGCTAGTTGAAAAAACAGACAAGCTGGGCACCTGGCGTTTTAACATAATTCGGATACGCTGAATCCAGTGGTGCCCGCGGTTTTTTAAGATTGGCTCTGGTTTTCGAGATATACCGTTATTTCGAAAATGGAGGAGGGTGCACAACATTTGTTCGCGTAACTCAAGAACGCTTTAGCTTTTTGAAAAAAACTTAAAAAACCAAATTCCGCAATAAAATTTCCTTTAAGAAAAGTAAAACTTCTTTCTAATATCCGCAGTCGTTTTAGAAACATAATTTAAAAAAAAAATTATTTTTTTTATCAAAATTTCGAAATTTTTGTTTTTTAAAAATTCATAAAAAATTGCAAAATGCAGCTAGGCTTCTAATTTTTTGCAGACATATAAAAAACGAAGCTGATAACAAAACAAGCTATAAATGTTTAAAATCTGTTAGCAACTTTTGGTTCTATTCACAAAAGTCGACAAATTTTAGTTAATTTAAGAATTTCATAAAAAGCAACCCCCCTAAGGGATGGTGATATAGGGAAAGTATAATTTGAGAAAATTTTAAGAACAAAAAACATTGGAGGTCGGTCATAAATTATATCCCCCTAGGAGTGAATCCTAGGCCTTAGAAACAAATGATGGGAATGAAAAATAAAGTTGCGCTGGTTATTTGGCCCGTCTAGGGGTATCTCAGGCGCTGCAGGTGCAAAATTTACGGCTAGAGTTCTACGCGTATAAAAAACAAAGTTCCAAACAAAATAAGCTATTAGTGATTAAAGTCTGTCTACAACTTTTGATTTTTTCAGAAAAGATGTAATTTTTTAATTTTTTATAATATCCAAACTAAAAAATTTTTGTTGTTAAGTAGGTAAAGTTAAAGTTTTTATTTAGAAATTTATTCTTCTTCCTCCTGCAGATTCCAACAAATATCCCCTAATAGCGAATCAAGTTGTTTGCCGCTATACCAGTGTTCGAGCCTGGCTGTTACTTGGTGAAATCTCTCGCCGTGTTAATCAGACTCGGCTGGTGATTGTTCATTAAATTTTTCGGCATGGTAATGCAAAAAATGTATTTTCAATGGCATTCTAACGTTTAAGTTTTTAAATGCGGTTAGCATATTTTTGATTAAAGTTCGCCAGTTTTCAGACCGATGATTTCCTAATACATTTTCTATTACTGATTTCACACAATTCCAGGCCAATAGCTCGATATAATTCAATGCAACCTCAAATTGATGGTCCTTCATAAGACGACGAATGTCCGGTCCATTAAGAGTTCCTGTAAAATAAAAACATTATGATATGAAATATAAATCTAATTTAATAAAGTAGTTAGAGTTCATAACTTCTTTTACTTTCATGCCGCTTAATCGTGGAAAAATTCGGTGCAATTCGGTAAAAGCAACACCATCTGGGCTCAATGCTTTTATAAAATTTTTTACAATACCCAGTTTGATGTGGAGTGGAGGAAGCAAAATCTTTTCCATCTGCACAATTGTTAATTCAATAACATTGTTTCTATGCAATCTGCTTTCCTCACGTAAAGCCCAATCCCGTGTATTGTACTGGTCGCCATCGAAAAGCGTATTCCATAAGCACATGAAGCACATATTTTTAGTATAACCCAATTGCATGCCTCTTAAAAGAGCTACCACTTTTAAATCTGCGCATATTTTTCACTTGTGGTCTTTATATTTAATTAACTGCATTATTTTTTTCATTGATGCGTATATCTCTTTAGTATTTGTGCTTAGTGCTATCGGAATAGGACTTTTTAAATTAGTGACATGTAGCAAAACTGCTTTTAAGCTACTTTTGGAAGAATCAATAAATAAGCGCAAATCTCCAGGATTATATTCATTTTGCATTGTTAAAACCAAGCTGCGGATGTCAGTACAATACGCGATAGAATTATTCTCAATAGATTTAAAAAAAGTCGTAAATCGTCTATGGCGATTGATAGCCCCGTATATTTGTACACATGGTGCTAAAATATTAGCTCGCTTTAACTCTTTTGTCAAGAGAATGCTCTGTCTTTGAGATAATTTTAGACCCGCTTCAACAGAATTAATTATTGAGGGAATATGTTCTGTTTGTATATGGCTATCCGGAACAGGAATTTCATCAGAATGTGGCAGCGGAAATCGAGCATATGCTGTTTCAGTATAATATATATAAGTAATTTTTCTTCTGTTCATACCCGCTGTATAATTTATGCACGCATAACACTCATCTTCAACATGAACTATGGGATCTCTCCAAATCATTGGAACACCAAATGGCATGGTGTCTTCATTTTTGCCCCACTTATTTAAATGGTAAATGCAGTGTGTACATACTATTGATGGTGTCCAACTCTTACCATATTTAACACTTAAAGAAAAATATGATTCATACTAGGTACTTGTTTCAGTAGTGATTTTACGGCGACTTCGCATATTTTTATATTTCCCACACACATAACAAAAGTAATTAAACTTTTTACATGCCTCCATCTTAGATATTTCAATATAACTGATTGGATTCAAGACTGTCAAAGGCTTTTAACTTCACTAATCACTTTCGCAAGCACTTTCCATATGACAGTGAAGGGGTTGAGGAACTCTTATTTATACTGTAATTCTTTTAATCAAAGTACCTGTCGAGACCTTCATGACCATGTTTTGTAAAAAAAAAAACCAGGACGAATAATATTTCTACCTGTTCCAGGTATAACAATACAATATGTTATTTAAGTTTTTTACAAGACCGATTAGTGCGGTTTTGACTGCACAATAAAAGACCGATTTGTGTGGTTTTGTAAGCACAATCAAATACAAAGATGTAAGCATTACTTTATTTCTTAATTCTAAGAATTTTTTAATCGGTTACTTCACTTCTTAGGAGGGCTCCCATACAAATATTGCGTTTTATGAAATTCTTAAATTAACTAAAATTTGTCGACTTTTGTGAATAGAATCAAAAGTTGCTAACAGATTTTAAAGATTTATAGCTTGTTTTGTTATCAGCTTTGTTTTTTATATGTCTGCAAAAAATTAGAAGCCTAGCTGGATTTTTCAATTGTTTATGAATTTTGAAAAAACAAAAATTTCGAAATTTAAAAAAAAAAAAATTAATTTTTTTTTCAAAAAAAAAAATTATGTTCCTAAAAAGACGGCGGATATTTTTCTTAAAGGAAATTTTATTGCAGAGTTTCGGTTTTTTAAGTTTTTTTCAATAAGCTAAAGCGTTCTTGAGTTACGCGAAGAAATGTTGTGCAACCTCCTCCATTTTCGAAATAACGGTATATCTCAAAAACCATAGTCAATCTTAAAAAACCGCAGGCACCACTGAATTCAGCGTACCCGAATTATGTTAAAACGCCAGGTGCCCAGCTTGTCACGAAAAAAAGTGTAAATTTCTTGCACAGTGTTATTAAAAGATTGATATAATTGGCTAAAAGTTTTACGACAATATAAAAAATTATTTCATGTATACATGGCATAACGATATAGTTGTGTCTCAGATTAGCACTATCTATTAATTACATTGCAATATAGTAATATAATATTTAAACATTTATTTTGGATATTAAGATAAGGTAAGTACTAGGGTGATCGACTCGGTTTTAAAACCGGTGGAAAACCCGGTTTTTTCCTCTTTAAGCTGGCAGTTTTTTCTAGATGTTGATTTTTCGAATGTCAAATACACCGGTTTTTTACTCACAGAAGCCGGTTTTTTCATTTTTAGTACAATACTATATTTATTTCTCAAAAAATTTCAAGAATCAGAAAATTTATTAAATAATCTTCCATAATATTGCAAGAAATTTATTTGTTGTTTCAAAAACAAATGTAAAATAAGAAAAATAATTAGGCTTAAAGATTATTTGTTTTAAATAGAGAGCAGGTATGTTATACGTTGTTGCGCTTATAACATGCTGTGATAATCAGCTGTTCAGTTAAGTTTTTTGACCAAATTATTGTACTTTGCAATACTTTTTGATCTCATTTTCGAATTTCATAATATTTTGCTTCTACGAAATCTTACGACTTGTATTAAAGACTTCCCATAGCTTTACTAATATCTCTGATAACACATGACTTGTATACTAAAATAGTTCGGCACACAAAGGGTCATTATTACAACTTGCCTATAAAGTTGACTACCGTGAGCAGTGAAGTGACTTTTTAATATTTTTCATGATTAAAACCTCCTTGTAACAAAAATTTCTTCTTTTTTTTATATGGCAGTACCAGAGCAAACACCGATTACTTTTAACAAATTAATTTAGTTTTTATAAAACGTAGTGGCAACAATGTTAATTTATACATTTTATTTACAAAACGAAATAATATTTTTGATGATAAAAGTTCGAAGTAGAAAAAAAAAATATAAATCACAATTTAGTTGCCATATTTTGTTTCATGGAAAGAAACAGTTCCATTTTTAAATTTATTAACCTAACCTTAAAAGTTCAAGATAATTGAAGCATAAACTTATCTTTTCGATTTTAATAACGGCATTTTATAATAATGCCATTGAATGTGTGTTAAATTAAAATGCAATTAAACCATAGAACAAACTAGTTTATACCTATATATGTATGTAGATATGTATCTCTGTCATGGGTATAAGAAAAAATTATATTTTATGTATTCGACCGGTTAACCTGTTTTATCTAAATTTTTAAAAGAGTAACCGGTTTTTTTTTAATTTTAAATTTCAAACTATTTGAAAACCGGTTTCTTAAAAGTGTCGAATAATCGATCACCCTAGTAAGTACGTACATATGTTTTATGAATTTTGGAATAAAGAATTTTAAAACTCGAATTCACATACTGATTGTTTTTCATACTTCAGGCAAACATAAGCTGCAATATATATATATATATATATATATATATATATATATATATATAAGTTTCAAATATTGATAACATTAACTACATCAAGTTGCCTTTTACCAAAGTATTATAATCTGTGTGTGTTGTATATGGGACATGCACCAATAACATGGTAAACGATTTCAGGTGCATCTAAGTTACATAATGTTGTGCATATTCCCACAGTATTGCTTCGAAATACTCTAGTGTTTATGTCAAATAGACCACCTCTGGCTTTAATTATAAGGCACGTTATACGAGAGTTGACATTTTTTTGCTAGAACTGGGGGGCTACCGCGTATTTCGATTCGAAAAGCAATATTTTTCGAAAGCAATTTCCGAATCGAAAGTTAAATCGTACCGCGTAACTCATTCGTAACGAGCACAGTGTTGTATTTATAAGCAAATAGGAAAAAAATAATGCAAACTTGGTAGCACTGCAACATAAAAGTCAAAATAGACGAAAATATCCCAAAAAAGGCGTTAGTTCGTGTTTAAAAAAATATTATTTGTATTTTTTGTTGTAATGGATTGTGTTTATTTATGGTTTGAAGATGATGAATCCGTTCCAGAAAGAGTCCGCAGAAAAATAGTAAGGGACTCATCAAGTATTATGGATCTTAATGATAAAAAGTAAGTAAACAAAAATATTTGATAAATAAATTATATTAACAAAATCCATTGTTAAGTTTTGTGAAAAACTACCGACTTAGTACACATGCGTTTACATATGTTCTTACTAGTATAGAAGGTGAATTGAAAGCTGCACAAAGATCTACTGCCATTGCACCTATATTAAAACTAGCAGCTACCCTAAAATTTTTGGCACAAGGTGGGTACCAACATCAAATTGGACAAGATCGTCACTTGGGAATTTCTCAACAGTCAATGTACAGTTGCATATCCGAAGTATGCGGAGCCATTGAAAAACTTCTTTGTCCCAAGCATATTGTGCCGAAATCAACAGAAGAAAGGGAGAAAGAAGCCAGAAGATATTTTTATAATATAAGTGGAGTCCCTGGTGTAATTGGGGCAGTGGATGGCACTCACATCCAAATAATTAGGCCAAATGCAAATGAACATTTGTTTTTTAATCGAAAATTGAAGCACAGCATCAATGCTATGGTAGTAAGCTTTAGGAAACATAATATCGTAACGCACAATCTTGTGCAAACGGTCTTGCATCAGTGCATTAGCAAAATAGTAGAGTATATTTTTACTTTACACTAACAAAGTATACACAAATAGAACATATTTGCAATGCAAATACACACGATTGTGAATTACGCTACTATTTATACACATATTTCACGTTTCAAACAATTTACGATTATTAAAGATATGTGATCACGAAATGTTCATAAAGGCTGTGAATGGACGCTTTGGTGGTGCTTGCCATGACTCACATGTATGGAATTTGTCGAGCGAAAGGAAGTACTATAAAGAAATTTTTGACAATGGAAATAGATCAACCAGAATACTAGGTAATATACATACATGTTATTTACGAAATTAGTTATGAAATATTAATTTTTTTCATGATTGGCTTAGGTGATTCTGGTTATCCTTTTGAACCTTGGCTTCTTACTCCATACAAAAATGCTCCTGAAAATACTGCAGAGTCATATTTTAATGAATTACATTTAAAGGCACGGTCCATCATAGAAAGAACTTTTGGTCTTCTAAAAGCAAGATTTCGTTGCCTTCTAGCTGCCAGAGAATTGCATTATACTCCAGAAAAAGCAGCTCAAATTCTAAACGTTTGCTATGCGTTACACAACATTTGTTTGGAGTATAAAGCTTAATCTAGACGGTATGATGAATCAGCATATGTGTGGTAATATTTATTTGCTTTAAAATAACAGAAAATGTCTCTGTTAGCATATTGAATATGAAAGTCGTTTACACGATTTGCTGAAAGTTCCAAATTTTTTGAATTTATCTTAAGCTTAGTCTAGACGATATGTTGAATCAGCAAATTTGTGCTTAAAAATTTGTTACAAGTGCCATCATATCATGTAAACGCAAAATTTTTTCATCATACGTATGATTAACATCATTTGCTAACACTTTTTAACAAGGCCATCAAATGTATGTCGACGATTTCAACATATCGTGTAAACAGCATATTTTTAATGCTGGACAAATTTCCTACGTATGAAGACAGATTTGTTGTTTGTTGAAAAGCGTATTTCAGCTTTTCATCATATGGCAAATGTAGTATCATATAGAATTGTTGCAGTGTTGCCTAATTTGTTATATTCTTTGCTAGAATTTGTAAGTAATATGTACATTAGTTATTTAGGCAAATTGGTTGATGTGAATTTTTGATCACTCTTTGATCGGTGATAAAGTATTGGATGTAAATATCATTTATTAAACACCTAGGCTTTCAGTTAATTAAATACGATAAGTTAGTTTCCTTTATCATATATTCTTACCACAACGAGTTACACTAAAATTTTACCAACAGCAACCCCTTTTTTTGTTTGTTATTATCTTTTATATTATTACTAGTTTTGGCCTGCTCTAGCCATCAGCAAGATAGCGAAAGCAATAGATGACTGTTTCACAATTATTGTTTAGATTAGTGTCAACTTTAAAATTTCGAAAAGCATCAAAACATTTAAATATGCGTTACTTGCAAAATTTTTAACATTTTATTTTATTTATTTCATAAAATTCTAAATTTCCGTATAAAAATATAATAAGTAAATATAATAAGGAACATTAAGCCAAAACAAATTCTATATCACCCTTTAAATTATAATGCTATCAATATGAACATTACTTTATGATTACTTATGAGAATACTAACTACATAATGGTGTCAATTGTTATTTTGTAATATTGTAAATTAAAAAGTTTTTGCATATTCATATATTTTTTAGTTTCATTTCTCTTATAAACCATATAAGATATCAAGAAATAAGTATGGAAATTAAATAATAATAAATATAATCAATGTATCTAACTATTGTTTATTATGGTTTTTGGTTTAAAACAATAATAAGCTAACAATCTGCAATAACATAAACATTGTTTACTATCAATCCTTATTTTTTTCGTAATATCTACTTGCGATATTTTTTTTTTTTTAAATTTAGTATTTAGAAAAAACAAAACACCTGAATTTTAAAATTTTTTTTGCGATAAAAAAGCACTAAAAACATTGATAAAACTAAAAAGTTGACAGCGCTGTTTCTTATAACTATTTGTTTATTTTTGGTTTGGTCAGTACTCAACAGAATGTTGGTTGAACAACAAAGCATGATGTTATGTTCCGTGTTCTTGTATTTTGTAATTCCTAATTTTTAATTGTTAAACTTCTTGTTCTAAATTAATATTTTTAAATTTTACTCAGGTTTGAGTTTAATTAGAATTTTTTTCTTTATATAAAATTCAATTGTAATAATAAAAGATAAACTTTTTCAGATTATTCTTTTTATTATCACATACATACATATACATAAATATAATTGCCGCAAAAAACTGTATTGTCAAATTTATTTGGCATATACAAATATATAAACAAATGTTAATACGAATTAACATACATAATTAAACGAAATTCAACATATCGTGTATACACAAAAATTGTATGATAACTCATTTGTTGAAATATCATTTGTTGGCGTATGATGAATTCAAAAAATTTGGTACTTTCAGCAAATCGTGTAAACGACCATCATATTCAATATGCTAACAGAGACATTTGCTGTTATTTTAAAGCAAATAAATATTACCACACATTTGCTGATTCATCATACCGTCTAGACTAAGCTTTACGCCCACAAATGATATTTCAACATATGAGTTATCATACAATTTTTGTGTATACACGATATGTTGAATTTCGTTTAATTATGTATGGTAATTCGTATTAACATTTGTTTATATATTTGTATATGCCAAATAAATTTGACAATGCAGTTTTTTGCGGCAATTATATTTATGTATATGTATGTATGTGATAATAAAAAGAATAATCTGAAAAAGTTTATCTTTTATTATTACAATTGAATTTTATATAAAGAAAAAAATTCTAATTAAACTCAAACCTGAGTAAAATTAACAAATACTTATTTAGAACAAGAAGTTTAACAATTAAAAATTAGGAATTACAAAATACAAGAACACGGAACATAACATAATGCTTTGTTGTTCAACCAACATTCTGTTGAGTACTGACCAACATAGCTGCCAGATAAAATAGGGGCAAAATCGTCTAATTTGGGGAAAAAAATCGTCAAAATCGTCAAATAGTTTACTCAAATCGTCATAAAAACGTCAAAATAAAAAAACGCATTTTTCAAAACAAAACATTTTTTATTTAATGCATAACATAACAAACTTTTTAAATCCAGAGAGATCAATGGTTTTATTAGACCCTTTTAAGTTAAGAACATGACAACAAATATAATACAATTTAGAATTAATTTCGAAAAATAAATATTAAATAATTATAATCATTTCTTTCTAAAACTTCTACCGATTAAGGTAGATTTAGGCAAGCGTTAGACGAGCACAACGCCAAAATAAACTACATCGTTTCGCTTTTTAGCCTATAAATTTATTTCTGGATCTGCAAACCAGTCTTCCTTAATTTTCTTCTTCTTGTTGGTTACCTGTGAAAAACAGCATTAAAATTTCATTTTAGCTACTACAAAGTTTTGTATAAAAAATGGATGAAATTTCTACTTACAGAGGAAGAGCTTCTAGAATTTTCATCATCTTGGTTTTCTATTGAAAATATAATTTTTGATTTTTAAGGTTTTAATGTATAATTAAAAAGAACTTATCATTTTTTTTAAGTATTTAAGCATATTAATTTGTCACTTAAATAATTTAAATAAATTTACTTAAAAAACTAAAATTGTTTAAATTGCACCAATAACATGGTAAACGATTTCAGGTGCATCTAAGTTACATAATGTTGTGCATATTCCCACAGTATTGCTTCGAAATACTCTAGTGTTTATGTCAAATAGACCACCTCTGGCTTTAATTATAAGGCACGTTATACGAGAGTTGACATTTTTTTGCTAGAACTGGGAGGCTACCGCGTATTTCGATTCGAAAAGCAATATTTTTCGAAAGCAATTTCCGAATCGAAAGTTAAATCGTACCGCGTAACTCGTTCGTAACGAGCACAGTGTTGTATTTATAAGCAAATAGGAAAAAAATAATGCAAACTTGGTAGCACTGCAACATAAAAGTCAAAATAGACGAAAATATCCCAAAAAAGGCGTTAGTTCGTGTTTAAAAAAATATTATTTGTACACTGCAACAATTCTATATGATACTACATTTGCTATATGATGAAAAGCTGAAATACGCTTTTCAACAAACAACAAATCTGTCTTCATAAGTAGGAAATTTGTCCAGCATTAAAAATATGCTGTTTACACGATATGTTGAAATCGTCGACAAACATTTGATGGCCTTGTTAAAAAAGTGTTAGCAAATGATGTTAATCATACGTATGATGAAAAAATTTTGCGTTTACACGATATGATGGCACTTGTAACAAATTTTTAAGCACAAATTTGCTGATTCAACATATCGTCTAGACTAAGCTTCATATATCCCAGGGTTTTCTGAACGAATTACCCATTCGAACATTTTTGATAAAAAGAAAGTAAATATTGCATTTAAGACAGAAACAACGTTAAATAAACTTTTTTCAAATACAAAGACGAAAATTGACAAATTGGACAAATCAAATATAATTTACAAAATATCGTGCAACGGAAACGGCTTGGACGTATGTAATAAAACATATGTCAGAACGACGAAATCAAAACTGAGAACGAGATTAGCAGCACATAAATCGGACCATAAAACACGAAAAGGAACAACAGAAGCTAAATTTAAACATAAGAAAATTTAGTAAGCTTTACATTCTATCTGTGGACAGACGACAGCTTTACTAAAATGTAAGACGATATTATGAAATTAGTAGACATAAGTAATTTTAATAATACAATGTTAATGTACATATATTTTTATATATATACATATTGAAAATATTTGGTAAAATAACTTTAGTTTTTGTATATTATTTTTGTGCATTTTAGCTTGTTCCTGAAGAAGAGCACCGAAGGAGCTCGAAATATTGAACAAAATTAATAAAAATATAAGGAAAAATTTTTTTACAAATAATATTTAATAAAAAAATAAAAGATTTTTATTTAAATATTAGATTTATTTATGACAAGAAAATAATTCTTTAAATGTAGAAAATATTTTTATTGGTCGTAAAGCTGAACTATTTATGCAAGAAAATAAATTATCGAACTTAAAAAAGTACGAAAAAAAAAATATACAAGCTTTTTATATTAAACTTTTGAAAGAAATTCAAAAACGTTTTGATTTTTCAAGAAAAGATTTAAGACATCTCGAAATAATAACACCAACAAAAGTTTTAAGTAATTCCGAAATTACATTAGAACCTTTATTGTCATCTTTCCAAAATTTAACAGACGGTAATGAAGAAAAAATTATACACCAATGGAAATTACTAAGACTTTCCAACCTGAATTTAGATAACGACATGGATATAATTGAATTTTGGGACAAAGTCTCTAAACTTAAAAATGGAATGAATGAAAAGTGTTTCGAAGAACTGACGTATTTTGTTTAAAACTTAATGTCATTGCCACATAGTTCAGCTGCTGCCGAAAGAATATTTTCACAACTTAGTTTGATAAAAACCAAATATCGGAATAAGCTAGAATTTAAAACAATTAACAATATAATGCAATCAAAAGAATTGTGCAAAAACAAATATGATTCGCATTACGTATGGTCTGCAAAAGATATGTTTTAAAAATAATATAAAAATTTGTTTCCCAATACAGTAGTGAATTTTAAAGTTGTTGAGCTTTTTAATGAAATTAAATATTTTCTTTAATCATTAATAAAAATTTACCTAATATGTAAAAGAGTTTTTTTTTATAACTAATAATTAGTTATTATATGACTGTGAAGTACAAATATTTTTATATTGTATTAAAATTTAAAATAAATAAAAAATTGTATTTTAAATAAAAGCTTTTTATTTATTTATCGTTATTTGTAATAAAATTATCTTTACGTTTTTTTATATTACTTGATACGTAAGACTTGAATTTTTGGTTTATTTTTAGTTCATAATCCATTCGTTAAGTACAAATATTTTTATACCCGCCACCAAAAAAATGGTGGGGGTATATTCATTTTGTCATTCCGTTTGTAACACATCGAAATATCCATTTTAGATCCCATAAAGTATATATATTCTGAATCGTGGTTTGATTTTATGACGATCTAGCTATGTCCGTCCGTCTGTCCGTCTGTTGAAAGCACGATAGAGGTCGCACCGAAAAAGCTAGGGGGCTCAAATTTTGCCAGAATATTTCTTATAGACAAGGTTTGTTTGGAATTGAAAATGGGCTAAATCGGAATATTAGGAAGAGAGTTATAGCTCGAAAAGCAAGAGTAGGTCGAAAAACCGTGTCCTTCGAACATCGAATAAAATGGAATTGTGACCAAACGCCTTAACGTAGACTCATGAAACTTCGAATATATATTTCCTGGGTAAAGACAATATTTTTACCCCAAAATTGTCTAAATCTATGCATTAGGAGAGGAGTTATCGATCAAAATGTACGAAAATTTATACCTCACAGTGTATTTTTCGGTATATTTAAAAACAAAAACGTCATAAAAGCAACAAAATTGGATGTACGACTCTGAAATTTTGCACACTTTGCTTTTTGGTGACACGCTTTCTTGTAACGGCAAATCAATGTGCCACGCCCACTTTTACGCCCACCTCCCATATAACGTTTTAACTAAAATTCATATAATTTCTCTATTAATAAAGATTTTGGAATAATAAAGGCCTATCTTGAAACACCTCAGTTGTACTCATTCGCAAAAATAACTTTGACACGCCTACTATAACGCCCACTTTTCACGTTTTCTACCGTTAATGAAATTTAAAAGCTCATAAAACCGCTAAAATTAGAGGTATGATGATAAATTTTGCTACGTCTATCCCCCTAGGCAATTTCATACCATGCCAAAAAATTAAGGTGCCACGCCCACTTTTACGCCCACCTCCCATATAACGTTTTACCTAAAATTCATATAATTTCTCTATTAATAAAGATTTTGGAATAATAAAGGACTATATTGAAACACCTAAGTTGTACTCATTAGCAAAAACAACTTTGACACGACTACTATAATGCCCACTTTCACTTTTGAATTGTGTCCAGACGCATAAACGTAGTCATGAAATTTCGAATATATACTTATCGAGTCAAAAGAATATTTTTCCCTGAAAATCGCTTAAATCTATGAATTAGGAAAAGAGTTATAGATAAAAATGTACGAAAATTTATACCGCACAATGTATATTTCAAATTTAAAACGTAATAAAACTGACAAAACTATATGCACGATTCTGAAATTTTGCAAACATGGCTTTTTGGTCAAAGTCTTCGTTATAACGGAAAATAGATGTGCCACGCACACTTTTTTCCTTAAATTTGTATAAAAATATATTAGTCATATATATTAGCATTTATTCATATTACACTGCACCATTTATTGTACTGTAGCTAAATATAAGATAAAGATGATAAGATAGATGACTCTACTAGCAACTACTAGATGGCATGCTAACAACTATGCTTATGTTCTCCTTAAGTTATGCTTTATTAAAAATGGGAATTTATGAAAATTTGACCTAAGTCAAAAAAAATTATCTCTAAACATTATAAACAATTTATTTTCATGTACTAATGGCTAACAAATTTTAAAATTATACAAAACTTATTTCGTTTGAAAATCTTTTAAAAGCAAAATGTTATAGAAGTTTAAAAATCAAAATCTTACTAATAAATTTCCCGTTTTAGAAAAATGCAGAGAATGTATATTTTAAATCACCCTGTGGCCCTTAAAATTTAACCTTAAATTCACTTTCTTCCTCTTAAATTCATGTAAATTCTCTATGAATAAAGATTTTGGAATACTAAAGGACTATATTGAAATATCTAAGTTATGTTTATTAGCAGAAACTTTATTGACACGCGTATTTTAACGGCCACTTTCATTGAAAGACTAAATTTACGAAAACATTTTACTAGCATACCGAAGTTATAATGGGTGGTTTAATTTTAAGGGACTATGTTGATTTTGAATAAAATTATTATGAAATTATTATCATTTATTTTTATAATGATAATATTTGTATGCTTCAATTATGTATGGAACAAAATATCGGCCAAATGGCCCCCCCAACCTAAGCGGCACACCTCGATCCGATAGTCCAAATTTTCAATGACACTGTTGATGCTCAATTGTTGGGCACGATGATGAGTCGAGGTTGCTTGCTCTTTTGCCACGTTATCGTGAAAAACAGCAATGTTTCCCATTCAGCGAACTAAGATGGCATTCACAGATGTTTTCACATTTCATACAGACCTGCTTTGCAGACATTTAAATATTTTTTACAATTCTCACGATTGTGGACGAATTCGAACGATTATGTTGACCAAAAGAATCACGAAGTGCACAAAATGCATTTTAATTTGAACGCCCATTTTTATAAAAATCTTTAATATTTAAAAGCGTTGCTCGATTGCGTATCTTTCCACGGTTCAAATTGAGTTAGTCTGAGATTGAGAAATGTCAAATGAAATACAAGAAAAAAGTTGAAGTTTAGATGTGGTAAACCTTAAACATGGGCCCTTAAAATTTAACCACCCTCTACAAAGAAAGTGATACATATTTTATTATAAAGAGATTATTATATAGCGATTAACAAAATAATAAATATTGTGCTTTAAATGTACACAAAATTGGTGGTGGGTATAAAAGATTCGGCACAGCCGAATATAGTGCTCTTACTTGTTTATATTAAAATGTAAAACAAATTTAAGATAAATCAAATATATTTTAATTTTGGTTACTTTTTTTTTTATTTGGTTGCTTTTTGAAGTAATTTTGGTTGTAAATTTTTTTTGGTCGTGGCAACACTGATTGCAACCCACGTTTATGTATGTAAATCAGCTGTGTGCGTCAACGGCAGCAAATACCACTATGCTAAAATAGCCCTTAAAATTGTAAAATTGCCATCCACTGCACCCAATGTATGTGGGAATTGCCAAAACTTCTGGAAATCAGCAGCTATTTGCTTCCATTCCTGTTCAGTATTGGGCATCTATTAGGAAAATTGAATTGAAATTGAAATTTTCAAAATAAAAATGAACACACAAACATTTATAACATACATATGTATATATATTTTTTATATTAAAGAGAAATATTGGAACAGTGGCAGAAACATCATTGGACTCTGAGCCGAACGATTTTTCTTATTCAGACTCGTTTCCATCTGGCTCAAAGAAACGAAAACCAGAGACCACGTCAAAACTGGATGATGCTTTGCATAAATTAATTGCCATTAATAAAGATGTGGGTGTATTTGAAGCTTTTGGAGAAAGTGTTGACAGACAAATAAAAGAATATCCCGAATTTGAAGCGTACCAAGTAATGGCGAATGAATATTATCAGAGAGAAAAATGAGGATTTAAAAAAAAACTTGGCGGCGAAAGCAAACAAAATAGTTCCTTTTCGGGTATTCCAACCAATAAATCCTACATCAAGAACATCAACGCCTGTATCACATAGCTCGAGCTCAATGCCATCCAGTGATGCTTTGTTTTACGCAATTGGTGACGATGACATCACAGAGGAAGACTGTTAACTATTTTTAAGTTATTCTTAATACACATACAGCCCAATTATGAATACAAATTCCATGTCCGGATTATCAGGTTAACACTGTTCAAAGTGTGGAAGGGAAAAATTCCGTGCTGATACTCATAATTGGGCCGATAATTTTTCATATTTTGTTATTGTTTCCTTTTAACTGAATGATCTCGTTTTGTTTTTTTTTACCTTTTATTAAATCTTTTTAAAAATAAATCGTTTTTTACTAAACAAACAAATAAAACAAATTGTTGCTATTGAAAAAGCAATTAAAAAAATTAATACGGTATTTGATGGAAATCGAAAAGAAAACAATTTTTAAAGTTCGTTTTAATACTCTTTGAATAAAATTTTTGTTATAAAATTCTTTTTAATATAGAAATATTTATGTACTTATGTATATAACGTTTGTGACAAAATACTTTTAATACAGAAATATTATTAAAGAAACGACTTCTAAAATTAACTCGTTTTCGATTTCCATCACATGCCTGAATAAATTGTATATTATTAAAAAAATTTTACTAACTTTTAAACACTTATTTTGAAGGCTTTTATAAATAGCTTCTGAGACTTCAGGCACAAAGGCGCCTATTGTGTTCCTAGAAACACTTGACAAATACTCCAACGACTTGTAAGAGTCCCCAGTAGCTATGTCCCTTAAAGTAATACATAATTTCACCCGTGGTGTAATAGCTGTTCGCATTGCTGTGTCACTTTTCTTTAGACGATTGTGCACCTAGTTGCAGATAAAAACAAGTGTTACATTTGATTACAGCTCAGTTAACTATTTATATCATTTACCATTTTTAACAGATCTTCAAACTTATTCACATCAATACGAGTAAAATTTCTGAAGTCGCTATCATCGTCTTCCCATACCAGATCCATTAATAAATGTTCCTCCAAATCGTGGTCCACCCTATAATAAAAAGTATTATATTCAACCATATGTACTAAATTTTCAGACAATTTACAACCCTTGTTACTAATAATGATTTCATCCAATATTTTCATATCACCTTTTGATTTTTTCCTTCTCTAGCAGATTCTTACATTCTTGCAACACTTTCAGCGAAGCAAGCATTTTTAGTTGTTTTCTTGACAAAGACATTTTGAATAATAAAATTGCTTAAAAATTGCGCGCAGCCTACCTCACAGCAATCAATTTAAATTAAATTTGACAAGTAGTATGTGTGAAAAATTTGAACGTGTGGCTGCAGACTTAAGCAAGTAATAGCACTATATTCGACTGTGCCAAATTTTATACACGGAATGATAAATGGTGATGGGTATACAAATTAGAAACAAGTAAGAGTGCTGTATTCGGCCGGGCCGAATCTTATATACCCTTCACAAGGTGTAGTTATGCAATAACAATAGTTTGTATCACCATTCATCTCATATGAAATACGTACATACATATAAAAAACATACATATGTGTATAAAAACATCCCATTGTAGAAATATAAATTTACGTATGTATGTTAAAGAAAAAAAATTAAAATTATTAATTATTATTATTAAATTAAATTAATTAAAAATTAAAAAAAAATTAAAATAAATAAAAAATAATAAAAATATAAATAATATATATATAAATAATATATATAAATATAAAATAAATAAAAAAAAATATATAAAAAAAATTAAAAAATATAAATAATATATAAAATAAAAAATAATTTTTTTTGCTCAGATAGTGTCCGATTCCACGTTTACTCTAACCAGTATACCACGTTTGTATGTATGTATGTTCTTGTTGTGAAAAAAAGAGGTGGTCGAGGTTTTTTGCTCATATCTCAGTTGTTTATGTACCGATGTTTCTGGTTTTCAGTACCGATCTACTCCCGAATATTTATGATATTTTAATATCACTAAATAAATTATATTAAATTAAATTATACTAAAGATCTAAAATGATTTTTTTTTTCAATTTTTAATATCAATATATATAAATATATATGTATATGTAAATATATATTTATACCCACTACCAAAAAAAATGGTGTGGGTGTAGATTCAATATGTCATTCCGGAAAATATTTTGATAGCAAATAAAAATAATATTTCATAGCGACAACGGTTAATAAAAAATAATCATTTTTGTAATATAAAAGAACACAAAATTGGTGGTGGGTATCATAAATTCGGCACAGCCGAATGTAGAGCTCTTACTTGTTTTCATTTCTAGTTGTTGTACCCTACAAGAAATGAGTGACTGAAACTAGCACATACAAATGTTTTTACTTACACTTTTGTAGCAATTTTATATATAATTGCTGCTTCAGGAAAAATAATGCGTATGCAAAAGTGAGACAACTAAAGTATATAGATTTTTTGATGTTCAAAAACAAAATTTTTTTAAAACTATTGCGTAAAATTTTTAAGTCAGTGTAATAAAAATTAATTTTTATTAAATAACGAAAGCTTTTATATAAAATACGCAAGAAATAATAGGTAAGTAAGAAATGTAGCAGCCAGACATACTTACATAAATGCCTTTGCATATTTGCATAATTTTTACTTTTTAGCAATTCTAGCCGTAATGTCGATGATGCTAATATCAATAATAAGGATTAAAATGAGCCCCTCCATGGAGCTGTGAAATAACGTATTAATGGTAATAATAAACTTAATGTCATGAAATACATATATAATAATAAATAATATAAAAGATAATAAATTTTGTTTTATTATACGAGTAATATATATATGTACCTGGTTAGCTTTGACTGATTTATACGTTAAGTGTGACTAGTTAGCTTTGACCGATATATACTTACGTTAAGTGTGACTACTATTTTTATTATATTTAATTAGAAACAGCTGTAGTGTAAGTAGTCCAGATATATGTTTTGCAGTCGACAGAACTAATAAGTTAGAGAAAGACGCACAATCACATGTACACAAAAGTTTCAGTAATTTTTTTCACATTTCCCTTAAGAAACTAATAGAAACTAAGACGCCCATTGGTTGGACACATAATCCAACGGATTAGGAAAATCCCGAAGATGAGGCAAAGGAGGCTAAAGAAGGCGAAGGCCACCCCGTGCCAATGAAGAGGGAGGAGTCGGAGATCACTCAATCCCAAAAATAATCTCTTTTAGCCGAACAACAATGATACTGCTCTTGCAGATCAATCTCCATCGGAGCAGGACGGCTATACAATGATGGAAAATATAATTAAAGGTAAGATACACATAGTTCTCATACAGAAATCCTAAACTGTTAAGGACAGATTCACTGGCTTGAATGAGTGTGATTACCAATTATTTTATGCTAAAACTGGGTCTCGACCTAGAACATGTCATAAGGGATTAAATTTTCTTTTTTCCAAAGATTTATCTACAGCGGACGCCACCACCTTAATACAAGGCTCACGCAATTTAATGCTGGCATCGGTGTATCAACCTTCTGACGCTCCGACACTACCACCAACGTCGGATTTGAGAAGTATTATAACATCGGCAAGAAGAACAGGCAGGAATATTTGAATAGGCTGTGATGTGAACTCGAATCACCTCTCTTTGGGCAGCACAAACTGTAACAGGAGGGTGACGCCCTATGGGAATTCCTAAATGCAAACAACTTACTTACCCTTAACTCTGGTAATAAACCTACTTTTATTAACAGAATTAGAGAAGAGGTAATTGATGTGACTATATGTTCAGAAAATTTGATTGATGAAATTTGCGATTGCCACGTATCTGATATACACTCTTATTCGGACCATCGTTATATTTTCATGACCTTGACTCATTCGCCACTTTCAGAAATAAGGCCAAGACAGATTGGCCAAATTTTAGGTTAGGTCTACGACATAAACTCGAAACTTATCCGGAACCACACGGAAATCTGGGAACGAGAGATTCGATGGTGGGAAGATTGACAGCCGATTTTAAGGAAACCTTTGAGGAGCATTGTCCACTCCGATAAAGGCGAACCTGGAGAGAATAGCCCTGGATGACAGGTGAGCTGATTAATCTGAGGAAAGAAACCCGAAGGCTATTTAACAGAGCCAATCGGAAGAGACAATCAGTATACTGGGACGATTACAATGAGAAGCTCAGAATATACAATAAGGCAATAAGAATCGCCAAACGCAAATCCTGGAGGCTTTTTTGCAGTCAGGTGGACAGCGTGAATGACGTTTCTAGAATTAAGAAATTCCTATCTAAAACCCATACCCAACCGGAAACACTCGTTGATTCAACGGGAAAAGGTCGGAGACGATGGAGGAAACACTAGGAGTACTGATAGAGGTACACTTTCAAACGGAAATGGCGGATGATGAGAAAAATCCTCACCCCAATGATGGGAATGCCACGACGGATATAATTATAACCGCAAATATGGTCAGAGAGGCGGTTAATAGTTTCTTGTCATATAAGGCACCAGGGCCGGATGGTATTTTTCCGGCTCTCCTACAAAGGAGCATTGAGCTAATCGATATAAGGCTGGCGAACATTTTCACTACTTGCCTAAAATATGCGTATACCCCTGTGGAATGGAGGGAGGCGAGAGTCGTTATCATACCTGAACCAGGGAAGGAAAATTATGCAAATCCTAAAGCTTATAGACCCATAAGCTTAACATCATTCTTATTGAAAACCATGGAGCGTATCGTCGACAGAATGGTTAGGAGACGAATATCAAAGGCAGATCTACTGTGACTGCTCTTCAGGAAGTGGTTTATCATATAGAAAGATTCTTCGTCCTGGGTGTGTATACCATAGGCGTATTCATAGACATAGAAGGAGCTTTCAATAACGTAATGACTTATCGTAATATCTTATCGGTTCCTTGGAGAACTTAGGGTTAAACCATGTCCTAATTGCATGGATTAGCAATATGTTGAGGAACAGATGGAAAATTTTTAAGGCAAATGGAGTGAGAAGAAGGGACAAAGTATGTCGAGGAATCCCGCAGGGAGGTATTTTATCTCCACCTTTATGGATAACTACCATACATAGTCTACTGAGGATTCTATCAAACGAGGGATTCAAACCTATCTGTTACGCAGATGATGTTGCGATACTGATCAGGGGGACGAATCCAAATTCTTTATGTATGAGAGCAACGGAGGCTTTGAATATATCCTATAACTGGGAGCGAGGGCTCAATGTCAACCCGAACAAGACTGAAATCTGTTTGTTTACGAGAAAGAGGGAGATACCAGCGCATGGATATCCCATCTTTCGGAATAAGACAATTAAGATTGATAGGAAGGTTAAATACCTAGGAATAGTGCTTGATTGGAGACTTTCCTGGAAGGACCACATTGAGTGTAAAGTGGAAAAGGCTCAGAGAATATGGGCACTCTGCAGAAGAGCGGTAGGATCAAAGTGGGGCATAAGCCCAAGGATGACACATTGGCTATATATGAGTGTACTGCGGCCGATCATGACGTACGCCTCGTTAAAGTGTAAAACGTCTTCCAAAGATTTAGAGACAGTGCTGCATTAGTATTTGCGGTGCTAGAGGACTACATCGACAATGACCATTGAGAATAAACTATCAATTTGGCCAATAGAGATACAGGTAGCGGCTTTAGCTGCTACAACATTAATGGCAATAGATGAATGGCTTATAAGAGAACATAAGACCAAATACCAAAGAATAACGGATATCCTACGGATGGGAAATATTACGGAAGTAATATGTGATAAAATTCCGATGAGATATGAAAATACTAATTGCATCACCATAATACCGAAAAAGGGAGAATAGGATGAAATAACCAGGATAGGAAACACCCATGGAATCGATCTTTATACAGACGGTTCAAAGATTGGTGACCAAACTGGAGTGGGCTTATACGACATAAGCCGAAACAGAAGCAAATACTTCCGTCTACCAGATCACAATACCATTTTCCAGGCTGAGATCATGGCGATTACGAAAGGAATTAAATGGATAAAGAAAACGAATAGCGAAGCCCTGATTCGTATCTTTACAGATGTCAATCAGTGATTAATACATTGAGAAAAAAGGAAGTTAAATCCCGGAACGTTCTGCAATGCAAGAGCGAGATAAGCTCATATGCAAATTGCGGATATCTGGAGATAATATGGATACCAAGCCATCACGGGCTGATCGGAAACGAGAAAGCCGACAAGTTATTCAAAATGGGAGCTCTTCAGAGTAATTAACTTTGAATAACGCTAAACCCAGAAAATGGCAAGGCACTGACGTCGGTAAAGTGTCAAAAATACTATGGGGTGACCCAAATCTTGGGAAATCAAAGGAAATTCTGAGACTAAGTAGACCAACACTTATGAGACTAACCAGTGTGATTACAGGTAATACGGTGTTGAGAACTCATCTAGCTCGCATGAAACTGTCTTAGGCGACGACATGCAGAGCATTCGAGGAAGAGGATGAGACTTTGATACACTATCTCTGTCATTGTCCTGCGTTTGAGCATATTAGACGCGAGAATTTTACAGTGGATACTATGCCAAATTTGGAGTACCTGGCGAACTCGAACTGGAATCCATAAGGAATTACATTGAGGGCACTGAGTTCTTGGGCTAGTCCGATATTTATGGAAATTATGATTATGGTTTTAAATTGGGAATTCCGTTTCCCACATGGAGCGCACAACATGCCAACTGGGCATAAGTGTATACCTGTCATGGGTTTGGGCTTTTAGTACCCCTCCTTTTCAACCTAACCTAATAGAAACTTCCCTACAAGAACAGTGACGGTCATTTAACCGGTTATATGACTGGTATTAGTGACTGATATATCGGTTATTGCGTAGAACAAAGTTTCTATTAGTTTCTTAAGGGTAATGTGAAAAAAAATTACTGAAACTTTTGTGTACATGTGATTTTGCGTCTTTATCTTAACTATTAGTTCTGTGAACTGCAAAACATATATCTGGACTACTAACACTACAGCTAAATATTTCTAATCAAATATAATATAAATAGTAGTCACACTTAACGTATATGTATGTATATTGGTCAAAGCTACTCGTACAATAAAAAAAAATTATTATCTTTTATATTATTTATTATTATATTTTTCATTACATCACTTTTTTTATCACAATATTTCAGGTTAATTTCACTGCTTCCTGTAGGCGCTCATTATTTAATAAAAATTACTTTTTGTAGCACTGAATTAAAAATTTTACAGAATAATTTTCCATTTTTTTTTAACGTCAAGAAATCCACATACATTATTTGTCTTACTCTTGCATACGCATTATTTTTCCTGTAGCAGGAATTATGCAATAGTGTTAGTAAAAACAATTTGTATGTGTTAGTTTCAGTCATTCATTTATTGTAGGGTTTGTTCTACGCAATAACCAATATACATATCAATCACTAACACCAGTCATATAACCGGTCAAATGACCGTCACTGTTCTTGTAGGGTAGTTTCCATTTTGATTTTTCAAATTCGTCTCTTTTTATACCCTTCACACAGTGAAAAAGGGTATATATAGGTTTGTCATTCCGTGTGAAATTTCTACAATTTTCGTTTCCGACCCCATAAAGTATATATTTTCTGAAAGCTTATGAATAGGGGAGTCGATTAAGCCCTGTCAGTCTGTCCGTGTGTATGTTGAAATCAACTTTTTGAAGCCCCCGACATAGGTTGAACCCGGGTAAGGTATTAAAATATCAGAAATATTCGGGAGTAGATCGGTATTGAAAATCAGAAACATCGGTATATAAACAACTGAGATATGAGCAAAAACCCACGACCACCTCGATTTTTTTTTCACAAAAACAACATTACAACAACATACATACATACAAACGTGTATACTGGTTAGGGAAAACGTGACAGCGAATCCCAGCTGAGCCAAAAAAAAAATTTTTGTAATTTTTTTTAAATTTTTTTTTAATTTTTTTTTTTATTTTTTTTTAATATATTATATATATTTTTATTTTTTTTTTTAATTTTTTTTTTTTTGTTTTATATAGATTATATATATAATAATTTTTTTTTTAAATTTTTTTTTTTATTTTTTTTTAAATTTTTTTTTTATTTTTTGTTTTTTAACATACATATGTACGTGAATTTATAATTTTACAATGGGATGTTTTTATATATGTATGTTTTTATATGTATGTACGTATTTCATATGGGATGAATGGTGACACAAACTACTGTTACTGCATGACTACACGTTGTGAAGGGTATATAAGATTCGGCACGGCCGAATATAGCGCTCTTACTTGTTTTTAATTCAAAGTTCTCTTTTTATACCCTTCACACAGTGAAAAAGGGTATAAGTATGCATAAATGTAGGTTTGTCATTCCGTGTGTTTTAGTCCCCGTTTAGACAGAGAAACATTTTGTTTGTAGAGAGGGACGGGTGGGAAAGAGAATATGAAATTTGTTTCCCGTTCTCGGAGGCACGCTTTGTGCTTTCATTCTTATTGTAACTTCTTATTATAACTTTTAAACTGCTATAAAAAATATATAAGCAATATTTTTTAACTCTATTTTTCAATTGAAAGAATATATAGTTCTTTTTTTTTGTTTAATATAAAAATTTTTATGAGAGTCAACTTTAAAATTATTCTAGCAATTTAAAAACAGATTTAAATAAAATGTATTTGATCTTGCATGGTAACTTTTGTTCTCCAGTTATAAAAGGATCTGAAGTTAAAAGTAAACGGTTCAACATATCAATATTTGTTGAAATTGTGAAATTTTATGCGCGTTCCATCATTGGAAACGCCCTTCTTTCAGTTTTTTGCTTTAGTCACATTTTTGCTCAGAACTGTAATTAAATATTCCGCTGTTTCTGTTTTCCTTCTATGGACCTAATTTGCCATTGTTTTTGTTCAAGCTTATATGATATATAAAGAAAATACTTAAAAAATCTAATATAATGCGTGACTATATAATTTCGTAATTAGAAAAGTGGGCAGTGCCACCCCCAATAAAAATAAGTTATTATTTTCAGCTATTTCCACGCATTCCAATGGTTCCCACCAATTTGCCTTTCAACATCAAGCGACTACAGTTTCCAGTTCGCCTTGCCTTCGCTATAACCATCAACAAAGCACAGGGACAATCTCTGAGTGTTGCAGTATTGAATATAGAAAATCCATGCTTTTCACATGGCCAGCTGTACGTCGCAGCTCCAGAGTGCGAACACCAAAAATTTTGTTCACTTTTACAGCAAATGGAAAACCCAGAAATATTGTATACTCACTTGCATTACAAAAAAAATCAATAAAATATTATTTTTAATATATTCAATTAAAATTCAGAATGAATTTTTATTCATTAAGGGGCGTAGCAAAGCACGCCGGGCTTGGCTAGTATATAAATAAAAATTTATAAAACTTTATAATTATAATTTTGAAAAAACGTTTTTAGTTTCTTTTAAACACAATGGGCCAATTCAAAGTAGACTCTCATATTGTACTATGTCATATAATTCATATTAATATGACTAGTGACTTTGAACACCTTTTGTTAACAAATTATGTATTTAATACAAGAAAGAAGACAAAGAGATGACGCTGTTAAAAATTGTATGTGTTACTGCCGCCACTGTCATATTTATTTACATCAGTTATTAGGTTCGTTCGAGAACTCACAAATTTGTACGAATTTGTACAAATTTTTACTGCATTTTACGAAATTGCGTTCGTTTACACAAATTTGTAGTAAATGAGAGCACAAATAGAGAGCGAAAAGTGACAGTTCTTGACTGAGTATTTGCAAATTTTTACAACAGAAATTTCTTGCTGTAAGATTTAGCAAAACCAAAAAACATATGATTCAAAAGGTAAACAAACAAAAGTAAGCAAACAAAAAGTATACAATTTGTGAAAAAAGTATTAAAAAAAAGAAAAATCCCAACAAAAGTGCAAAATATTATTAAATTTAAGTTGTTTGTGAAATAAAGTTAGTTAACAATGTCTACAAATGAAAGAATGGAACTGCCTGAATCTGGCGCAGGTATACATACACAAATACATATTTGCACATATGTATGTATGTACATAGTTCCCATTAAACTTTATTTATTTGCCATCAGCTGTTGCTTCAATCTTACGAATTTTTACAAATGTCTGTTCGAGTACTTTTTTGAACAAATTCTCTTTTTGAGAGTAAAATTTTCAATTTACTAAATAATTACTCATTTACTACAAAGTGCAGTAAAAGTACTCGAACGAACCTATTAATTATCTTGCTTTAGTTTCTCCTTTTGTATATAATACATTTCTTACACTTAATGCATGTGTGTATATGTAAACATGTATATACATTTATTAATACTATTTATTGCCGTTTTAATAACGGCACTATCTGGTGATCTTACTGCTTAAAAAATAAATTGTTTTCAATACAAAAGTATTGTTAAGCTTATCAAGCAGTAAGTCAAACAAATTGTTTTAAAGCTACTTATCCTACAACATAAAGTGAATTAAATAAAATTAAAGTTGCTCTTAAAACTTGTTTTTGCTTAATTGCTTAATTGAAGACCACAGTTCTTTAAAACAATTTGTGGTAAATTAATATAAAAATTTTATCGATTCAATTGAAAGTGTCTCATTGAGAATAAAGAGAATTCGCTAGCAAATATATTAAAATCTATTAGTGCTTCTAAATTGGGCAAAATAATGTCGGAAGCAGATTTTAATTGCAATAAATGCGAATTAAAGGATACGGAACGTATGGTGCAGTGCGATTACTGTGATAAGTGGTTCCATTTTGAATGTGTCGGAGTAAATAGTGACATAGCAAATATCAGCTGGAATTGCTCTTGTGGAAATGATCAACCTGTGCATATTAAAAATATTCCGTCTACAGAGACCCAACAATTAATGCCGACAGACATTCAAGCAGACCCTTCTACCAGCCACGCAACTAGACCCTTTACAGATGTGCCCGGTTCGTCGTTTAGGGGTAATAGTGCACAACCACTTAGTAAAAAAAATGCTGTCCCTGAAAAAGGTGCATACAAAAAAGCACAAAAGACACCAATGCAAGATCACGGAAATAGCAACGTAAATGTACTAGGTGAATCAGTGAGGGCTACTGCAAAAACAACAGGCGTATGTAGGGTTGCCATCCGTCCTCTTTTCCCCGGATAACGTCCTCTTTTTTAGGGCATCCGGGGCAGTCCTACTTCTTTTTTAGCAAATGTCCGGGGTTGTCCGGCTGAAGTTTTTTTCTTACACTTAAACTTTAAATCACAGGTTACAAAATGCATAAAAAAAAGATTTAGGTGCTCGTACAATTAGTTTTGAAAAAGTACAATTTTAAAACTTCTCTTTGTACAAAATTTGTTTTATTATCCTTAATTGTCGCTATTTATCGAAGTGGCCTATTTTAACTTGTCTTTTATTATTTTAAAAAAGTTCGACAAAGGGGTCTGCTTGTCAGCTGTGTGATTGCCTAGAGTTTTACAAATATTTGATGAGATGCGATGGTAATATATTGGCTCAAATTGGATGTGTTGAAAAATATATGTAAAATTTTTAAAAGTGTACATTCCCGATAATGAATGCAATGAATGTTTGTTGTTTTTTTTTTTTGTTTTTATTTTCAACCATTAAATCAGAATGATAAGTTCAGTTTGTATTTTTGTAAATAAAGTTTTTTCGTAAAAACAAATTTTGTTTTTGTATTTTAAATGGCGTCGTAAATTTTATCAAATTTAATTTTTTTTAAATGAGTCCTCTTTTTTTTGGGCAAATGTCCTACATTTTTTATGCTGGCGTCCTCTTTTTTTTAAATAGAAATGGCAACCCTAGGCGTAGGTGACCAATACGTAAAAGTAAATTACAGCAATCTTGGTGTCTCAAACACGTCATCCAGTTTGTGTTCATATACACAATTACAACTACAGATGTTAGAAGAAGAAAAAGAGCTACAAAGGAAATATTTGGAGAAAAAATATAGTATCCTTTCGCAAGGTGATGTAAGCCAAAATTCAAATTCCTTTGTATGTGTCTCTTCTTTTCAGCCCACGGCATCCCAAATTGCGGCCAGACAAGTGATACCAAAAGAGTTGCCAAATTTCGATGGCAATCCAGAAGATTGGCCCCTATTTATTAGCAACTTTAGAAACAGCACAGAAATTGCGGGTTACACTGACGGCGAAAACTTAATGCGGTTGCAGCGAATTTCGGGATTTATATCCTAGAGCAGTCAAAGCCATAAAGTGCTATCATTACATGGATGATTTCATTGATAGTGTGGACACCGATGAAGAGGCAAAAGAACTTGCTACCCAAGTAAGAGCCATCCACTCCGCAGGCGGATTTCATATGAGAAACTGGGTCACTAATTCCAAGCGTGTACGACAGCACCTATGTGATCATGGCTCAACTGCCCAGACTTCGTTTAAAGCAATTGAAAAAATTCTAGGTATGTATTGGGAGTCCAACAATGACGTTTTTCAATATGATTCCAGATTCTCAAGGATCCGAAGAGACGTGTTTCAGCAACATGTTGTCCCCACTAAAAGAGAAGTCCTTCAAGTGCTAATGTCGATTTTCGACCCTCTTGGATTCGTATCTCACTATACTATCGGCCTGAAGATGCTCCTTCAAGATATATGGCGATCGAAAATAAAATGGGATGACGAACTAAATGAGAATCTTTTACCAAAATGGTCTGCGTGGCTATTCAACTTGCATAAAATATCATCTATCATCATACCGCGAGGCTACTCGAAGCTGCTTATATCAACAAAAAATGTTCAGCTACACACCTTTGTAGATGCCGGCGAAAACGCATACGCAGCAGTATGTTACTTTAGAATTCAGCATAATAATAATGTCGACGTGTGTATTGTTGCAGCAAAATCGAAAGTCACTCCTTTAAAACCTATATCCATACCTCGACTTGAACTGCAAGCGGCTTTAATCGGAACAAGATTGGCATCAAAAATACTTAGCGCGACTCGTCTTAACTGTGAAGAAGTTTTCTTTTGGTCCGATTCAAAAACAGTTCTTAAGTGGCTTTCAATGGATCCCAAAAATTTTAAGGCATACGTGATGTATAGAGTTGGAGAAATATTAGAATTCACTAATGTAACACAGTGGAATTGGGTGCCATCAAAATTAAATCCTGCTGATCTTGGTACAAAAATTTGTACCTCCAATGATGATATGTGGCTTAACGGACCAGCGTTTCTCAAAAATAATAAAAATTTGTGGCCTAAATCACCAGATTTAGGAACCGTTAATAATGAAGAAATACGAAATCATCTATTATTCGTTGATAAATTAAGCGGCTTTACTATAAATATCGAATATTTTTCAAGTTGGAAACGACTCTATATGGCACTCTCTTGGTTTATACTGTACGTAGACAAATTAAAAACTTTAATTCAGGGACGGAAAACATCGCGAGGTATGCGTTTTGAATATATACAAAGGGCCAAATATATTTTGTTCCAGTATGCCCAATATAGTGAATTTTCAGAAGAAATGTGGTGTTTGAAACATGATAAAAAAATACACTCTGGAAGTAAACTCAAACAGCTAAACGTTTTTCTTGATGATCACGGAATTATTCGCGCCTGCGGCAGAGCTGACTCTCTAAACTGCAACAACGCCATTATATTGCCACATGATCACTATATTACTTTTTTGTTGGTCCGAAACTACCATGAGAATTTTCACCATTGCCTACACGAAGCAACAATATGCAAAATAAAGTCAAGATACTATATCCCTAGGTTAAGAACTCTCTACAAAAGCATGCGAAGCAAATGTCAAAGATGCAAGAATCAATTAATAGTACCTCAACCACCTCTAATGGCATCTTTACCTGCAGCTAGACTTGCAAGCTTTAAGCGTCCATTTACCTACGTTGGTATTGACTTCTTTGGCCCTTTATTTGTAGCAGTAGGCAGACGTAAAGAAAAGAGATGGGGTGTATTGTTTACGTGTCTGACAATTCGTGCAATTCATATTGAAGTCGCTCACAGTCTCGACACAAGCTCGTGCATAATGTGCATTCAAAATTTTATAAGTCGACGTGGATCTCCAAAGGAGATATACACGGACAACGGAACAAATTTTAAGTCCGCCGAAAGAGTTCTTCGAGAGGAGAAACAAAATATTAATCTACAACAAATCCTTCTTAAACACAACGAAATTAAGTGGAAATTCAATCCACCCGCAGCACCACATATGGGCGGCGCATGGGAACGTTTAATACGCACAGTAAAAACTATTCTTTATGCCATGGGTCCGGCGTTCAAATTTAACGACGAATCACTTAGAAGCGCTCTATGGGAAATCGAATTCATTATAAATTCCCGACCTTTAACATTTGTAGCCCTAGACTCAGCCGAAGACGACGCGTTAACTCCAAATCATTTGTTACTCGGTTCTGCAGATGGATATAAACCTCTATCAGAAGTTGACTATAATCTACGAGAACGTTGGCATCAATCGCAAAAGTTCGCTAATCATTTCTGGAAAAGATGGGTTCGAGAATATGGGCCAAACTTAGTTCATCGCAGCAAATGGTTCGAAAAAGTAAAACCGCCATTAGTCGGAGATATAGTCATCATAGTCGATGACACATTACCTCGCAATAGCTGGCCCAAGGGGGTCATCACAGAAACGATAACTGCCAAAGATGGTCAAGTTCGTCGTGTTAAGGTTAAAACTAGTTCCGGCACATGGGAGAGGCCTGTAACAAAAATAGCTGTACTAGACGTCGGCAGTACTCAAGATAGCAAGCTCACGGAACCCTAACTCGCTTACAAGGAGGGGAATGTTACTGCCGCCACTGTCATATTTATTTACATCAGTTATTAATTATCTTGCTTTAGTTTCTCCTTTTGTATATAATACATTTCTTACACTTAATGCATGTGTGTATATGTAAACATGTATATACATTTATTAATACTATTTATTGCCGTTTTAATAACGGCACTATCTGGTGATCTTACTGCTTAAAAAATAAATTGTTTTCAATACAAAAGTATTGTTAAGCTTATCAAGCAGTAAGTCAAAAAAATTGTTTTAAAGCTACTTATCCTACAACATAAAGTGAATTAAATAAAATTAAAGTTGCTCTTTAAACTTGTTTTTGCTTAATTGCTTAATTGAAGACCACAGTTCTTTAAAACAATTTGTGGTAAATTAATATAAAAATTTTATCGATTCAATTGAAAGTGTCTCATTGAGAATAAAGAGAATTCGCTAGCAAATATATTAAAATCTATTAGTGCTTCTAAATTGGGCAAAATAATGTCGGAAGCAGATTTTAATTGCAATAAATGCGAATTAAAGGATACGGAACGTATGGTGCAGTGCGATTACTGTGATAAGTGGTTCCATTTTGAATGTGTCGGAGTAAATAGTGACATAGCAAATATCAGCTGGAATTGCTCTTGTGGAAATGATCAACCTGTGCATATTAAAAATATTCCGTCTACAGAGACCCAACAATTAATGCCGACAGACATTCAAGCAGACCCTTCTACCAGCCACGCAACTAGACCCTTTACAGATGTGCCCGGTTCGTCGTTTAGGGGTAATAGTGCACAACCACTTAGTAAAAAAAATGCTGTCCCTGAAAAAGGTGCATACAAAAAAGCACAAAAGACACCAATGCAAGATCACGGAAATAGCAACGTAAATGTACTAGGTGAATCAGTGAGGGCTACTGCAAAAACAACAGGCGTATGTAGGGTTGCCATCCGTCCTCTTTTCCCCGGATAACGTCCTCTTTTTTAGGGCATCCGGGGCAGTCCTACTTCTTTTTTAGCAAATGTCCGGGGTTGTCCGGCTGAAGTTTTTTTCTTACACTTAAACTTTAAATCACAGGTTACAAAATGCATAAAAAAAAAGATTTAGGTGCTCGTACAATTAGTTTTGAAAAAGTACAATTTTAAAACTTCTCTTTGTACAAAATTTGTTTTATTATCCTTAATTGTCGCTATTTATCGAAGTGGCCTATTTTAACTTGTCTTTTATTATTTTAAAAAAGTTCGACAAAGGGGTCTGCTTGTCAGCTGTGTGATTGCCTAGAGTTTTACAAATATTTGATGAGATGCGATGGTAATATATTGGCTCAAATTGGATGTGTTGAAAAATATATGTAAAATTTTTAAAAGTGTACATTCCCGATAATGAATGCAATGAATGTTTGTTGTTTTTTTTTTTTTTGTTTTTATTTTCAACCATTAAATCAGAATGATAAGTTCAGTTTGTATTTTTGTAAATAAAGTTTTTTCGTAAAAACAAATTTTGTTTTTGTATTTTAAATGGCGTCGTAAATTTTATCAAATTTAATTTTTTTTAAATGAGTCCTCTTTTTTTTGGGCAAATGTCCTACATTTTTTATGCTGGCGTCCTCTTTTTTTTAAATAGAAATGGCAACCCTAGGCGTAGGTGACCAATACGTAAAAGTAAATTACAGCAATCTTGGTGTCTCAAACACGTCATCCAGTTTGTCTTCATATACACAATTACAACTACAGATGTTAGAAGAAGAAAAAGAGCTACAAAGGAAATATTTGGAGAAAAAATATAGTATCCTTTCGCAAGGTGATGTAAGCCAAAATTCAAATTCCTTTGTATGTGTCTCTTCTTTTCAGCCCACGGCATCCCAAATTGCGGCCAGACAAGTGATACCAAAAGAGTTGCCAAATTTCGATGGCAATCCAGAAGATTGGCCCCTATTTATTAGCAACTTTAGAAACAGCACAGAAATTGCGGGTTACACTGATGGCGAAAACTTAATGCGGTTGCAGCGAATTTCGGGATTTATATCCTAGAGCAGTCAAAGCCATAAAGTGCTATCATTACATGGATGATTTCATTGATAGTGTGGACACCGATGAAGAGGCAAAAGAACTTGCTACCCAAGTAAGAGCCATCCACTCCGCAGGCGGATTTCATATGAGAAACTGGGTCACTAATTCCAAGCGTGTACGACAGCACCTATGTGATCATGGCTCAACTGCCCAGACTTCGTTTAAAGCAATTGAAAAAATTCTAGGTATGTATTGGGAGTCCAACAATGACGTTTTTCAATATGATTCCAGATTCTCAAGGATCCGAAGAGACGTGTTTCAGCAACATGTTGTCCCCACTAAAAGAGAAGTCCTTCAAGTGCTAATGTCGATTTTCGACCCTCTTGGATTCGTATCTCACTATACTATCGGCCTGAAGATGCTCCTTCAAGATATATGGCGATCGAAAATAAAATGGGATGACGAACTAAATGAGAATCTTTTACCAAAATGGTCTGCGTGGCTATTCAACTTGCATAAAATATCATCTATCATCATACCGCGAGGCTACTCGAAGCTGCTTATATCAACAAAAAATGTTCAGCTACACACCTTTGTAGATGCAGGCGAAAACGCATACGCAGCAGTATGTTACTTTAGAATTCAGCATAATAATAATGTCGACGTGTGTATTGTTGCAGCAAAATCGAAAGTCACTCCTTTAAAACCTATATCCATACCTCGACTTGAACTGCAAGCGGCTTTAATCGGAACAAGATTGGCATCAAAAATACTTAGCGCGACTCGTCTTAACTGTGAAGAAGTTTTCTTTTGGTCCGATTCAAAAACAGTTCTTAAGTGGCTTTCAATGGATCCCAAAAATTTTAAGGCATACGTGATGTATAGAGTTGGAGAAATATTAGAATTCACTAATGTAACACAGTGGAATTGGGTGCCATCAAAATTAAATCCTGCTGATCTTGGTACAAAAATTTGTACCTCCAATGATGATATGTGGCTTAACGGACCAGCGTTTCTCAAAAATAATAAAAATTTGTGGCCTAAATCACCAGATTTAGGAACCGTTAATAATGAAGAAATACGAAATCATCTATTATTCGTTGATAAATTAAGCGGCTTTACTATAAATATCGAATATTTTTCAAGTTGGAAACGACTCTATATGGCACTCTCTTGGTTTATACTGTACGTAGACAAATTAAAAACTTTAATTCAGGGACGGAAAACATCGCGAGGTATGCGTTTTGAATATATACAAAGGGCCAAATATATTTTGTTCCAGTATGCCCAATATAGTGAATTTTCAGAAGAAATGTGGTGTTTGAAACATGATAAAAAATACACTCTGGAAGTAAACTCAAACAGCTAAACGTTTTTCTTGATGATCACGGAATTATTCGCGCCTGCGGCAGAGCTGACTCTCTAAACTGCAACAACGCCATTATATTGCCACATGATCACTATATTACTTTTTTGTTGGTCCGAAACTACCATGAGAATTTTCACCATTGCCTACACGAAGCAACAATATGCAAAATAAAGTCAAGATACTATATCCCTAGGTTAAGAACTCTCTACAAAAGCATGCGAAGCAAATGTCAAAGATGCAAGAATCAATTAATAGTACCTCAACCACCTCTAATGGCATCTTTACCTGCAGCTAGACTTGCAAGCTTTAAGCGTCCATTTACCTACGTTGGTATTGACTTCTTTGGCCCTTTATTTGTAGCAGTAGGCAGACGTAAAGAAAAGAGATGGGGTGTATTGTTTACGTGTCTGACAATTCGTGCAATTCATATTGAAGTCGCTCACAGTCTCGACACAAGCTCGTGCATAATGTGCATTCAAAATTTTATAAGTCGACGTGGATCTCCAAAGGAGATATACACGGACAACGGAACAAATCTTAAGTCCGCCGAAAGAGTTCTTCGAGAGGAGAAACAAAATATTAATCTACAACAAATCCTTCTTAAACACAACGAAATTAAGTGGAAATTCAATCCACCCGCAGCACCACATATGAGCGGCGCATGGGAACGTTTAATACGCACAGTAAAAACTATTCTTTATGCCATGGGTCCGGCGTTCAAATTTAACGACGAATCACTTAGAAGCGCTCTATGGGAAATCGAATTCATTATAAATTCCCGACCTTTAACATTTGTAGCCCTAGACTCAGCCGAAGACGACGCGTTAACTCCAAATCATTTGTTACTCGGTTCTGCAGATGGATATAAACCTCTATCAGAAGTTGACTATAATCTACGAGAACGTTGGCATCAATCGCAAAAGTTCGCTAATCATTTCTGGAAAAGATGGGTTCGAGAATATGGGCCAAATTTAGTTCATCGCAGCAAATGGTTCGAAAAAGTAAAACCGCCATTAGTCGGAGATATAGTCATCATAGTCGATGACACATTACCTCGCAATAGCTGGCCCAAGGGGGTCATCACAGAAACGATAACTGCCAAAGATGGTCAAGTTCGTCGTGTTAAGGTTAAAACTAGTTCCGGCACATGGGAGAGGCCTGTAACAAAAATAGCTGTACTAGACGTCGGCAGTACTCAAGATAGCAAGCTCACGGAACCCTAACTCGCTTACAAGGAGGGGAATGTTACTGCCGCCACTGTCATATTTATTTACATCAGTTATTAATTATCTTGCTTTAGTTTCTCCTTTTGTATATAATACATTTCTTACACTTAATGCATGTGTGTATATGTAAACATGTATATACATTTATTAATACTATTTATTGCCGTTTTAATAACGGCACTATCTGGTGATCTTACTGCTTAAAAAATAAATTGTTTTCAATACAAAAGTATTGTTAAGCTTATCAAGCAGTAAGTCAAAAAAATTGTTTTAAAGCTACTTATCCTACAACATAAAGTGAATTAAATAAAATTAAAGTTGCTCTTTAAACTTGTTTTTGCTTAATTGCTTAATTGAAGACCACAGTTCTTTAAAACAATTTGTGGTAAATTAATATAAAAATTTTATCGATTCAATTGAAAGTGTCTCATTGAGAATAAAGAGAATTCGCTAGCAAATATATTAAAATCTATTAGTGCTTCTAAATTGGGCAAAATAATGTCGGAAGCAGATTTTAATTGCAATAAATGCGAATTAAAGGATACGGAACGTATGGTGCAGTGCGATTACTGTGATAAGTGGTTCCATTTTGAATGTGTCGGAGTAAATAGTGACATAGCAAATATCAGCTGGAATTGCTCTTGTGGAAATGATCAACCTGTGCATATTAAAAATATTCCGTCTACAGAGACCCAACAATTAATGCCGACAGACATTCAAGCAGACCCTTCTACCAGCCACGCAACTAGACCCTTTACAGATGTGCCCGGTTCGTCGTTTAGGGGTAATAGTGCACAACCACTTAGTAAAAAAAATGCTGTCCCTGAAAAAGGTGCATACAAAAAAGCACAAAAGACACCAATGCAAGATCACGGAAATAGCAACGTAAATGTACTAGGTGAATCAGTGAGGGCTACTGCAAAAACAACAGGCGTAGGTAGGGTTGCCATCCGTCCTCTTTTCCCCGGATAACGTCCTCTTTTTTAGGGCATCCGGGGCAGTCCTACTTCTTTTTTAGCAAATGTCCGGGGTTGTCCGGCTGAAGTTTTTTTCTTACACTTAAACTTTAAATCACAGGTTACAAAATGCATAAAAAAAAAGATTTAGGCTCGTACAATTAGTTTTGAAAAACTACAATTTTAAAACTTCTCTTTGTACAAAATTTGTTTTATTATCCTTAATTGTCGCTATTTATCGAAGTGGCCTATTTTAACTTGTCTTTTATTATTTTAAAAAAGTTCGACAAAGGGGTCTGCTTGTCAGCTGTGTGATTGCCTAGAGTTTTACAAATATTTGATGAGATGCGATGGTAATATATTGGCTCAAATTAGATGTGTTGAAAAATATATGTAAAATTTTTAAAAGTGTACATTCCCGATAATGAATGCAATGAATGTTTGTTGTTTTTTTTTTTTGTTTTTATTTTCAACCATTAAATCAGAATGATAAGTTCAGTTTGTATTTTTGTAAATAAAGTTTTTTCGTAAAAACAAATTTTGTTTTTGTATTTTAAATGGCGTCGTAAATTTTATCAAATTTAATTTTTTTTAAATGAGTCCTCTTTTTTTTGGGCAAATGTCCTACATTTTTTATGCTGGCGTCCTCTTTTTTTTAAATAGAAATGGCAACCCTAGGCGTAGGTGACCAATACGTAAAAGTAAATTACAGCAATCTTGGTGTCTCAAACACGTCATCCAGTTTGTCTTCATATACACAATTACAACTACAGATGTTAGAAGAAGAAAAAGAGCTACAAAGGAAATATTTGGAGAAAAAATATAGTATCCTTTCGCAAGGTGATGTAAGCCAAAATTCAAATTCCTTTTTATGTGTCTCTTCTTTTCAGCCCACGGCATCCCAAATTGCGGCCAGACAAGTGATACCAAAAGAGTTGCCAAATTTCGATGGCAATCCAGAAGATTGGCCCCTATTTATTAGCAACTTTAGAAACAGCACAGAAATTGCGGGTTACACTGATGGCGAAAACTTAATGCGGTTGCAGCGAATTTCGGGATTTATATCCTAGAGCAGTCAAAGCCATAAAGTGCTATCATTACATGGATGATTTCATTGATAGTGTGGACACCGATGAAGAGGCAAAAGAACTTGCTACCCAAGTAAGAGCCATCCACTCCGCAGGCGGATTTCATATGAGAAACTGGGTCACTAATTCCAAGCGTGTACGACAGCACCTATGTGATCATGGCTCAACTGCCCAGACTTCGTTTAAAGCAATTGAAAAAATTCTAGGTATGTATTGGGAGTCCAACAATGACGTTTTTCAATATGATTCCAGATTCTCAAGGATCCGAAGAGACGTGTTTCAGCAACATGTTGTCCCCACTAAAAGAGAAGTCCTTCAAGTGCTAATGTCGATTTTCGACCCTCTTGGATTCGTATCTCACTATACTATCGGCCTGAAGATGCTCCTTCAAGATATATGGCGATCGAAAATAAAATGGGATGACGAACTAAATGAGAATCTTTTACCAAAATGGTCTGCGTGGCTATTCAACTTGCATAAAATATCATCTATCATCATACCGCGAGGCTACTCGAAGCTGCTTATATCAACAAAAAATGTTCAGCTACACACCTTTGTAGATGCCGGCGAAAACGCATACGCAGCAGTATGTTACTTTAGAATTCAGCATAATAATAATGTCGACGTGTGTATTGTTGCAGCAAAATCGAAAGTCACTCCTTTAAAACCTATATCCATACCTCGACTTGAACTGCAAGCGGCTTTAATCGGAACAAGATTGGCATCAAAAATACTTAGCGCGACTCGTCTTAACTGTGAAGAAGTTTTCTTTTGGTCCGATTCAAAAACAGTTCTTAAGTGGCTTTCAATGGATCCCAAAAATTTTAAGGCATACGTGATGTATAGAGTTGGAGAAATATTAGAATTCACTAATGTAACACAGTGGAATTGGGTGCCATCAAAATTAAATCCTGCTGATCTTGGTACAAAAATTTGTACCTCCAATGATGATATGTGGCTTAACGGACCAGCGTTTCTCAAAAATAATAAAAATTTGTGGCCTAAATCACCAGATTTAGGAACCGTTAATAATGAAGAAATACGAAATCATCTATTATTCGTTGATAAATTAAGCGGCTTTACTATAAATATCGAATATTTTTCAAGTTGGAAACGACTCTATATGGCACTCTCTTGGTTTATACTGTACGTAGACAAATTAAAAACTTTAATTCAGGGACGGAAAACATCGCGAGGTATGCGTTTTGAATATATACAAAGGGCCAAATATATTTTGTTCCAGAATGCCCAATATAGTGAATTTTCAGAAGAAATGTGGTGTTTGAAACATGATAAAAAAATACACTCTGGAAGTAAACTCAAACAGCTAAACGTTTTTCTTGATGATCACGGAATTATTCGCGCCTGCGGCAGAGCTGACTCTCTAAACTGCAACAACGCCATTATATTGCCACATGATCACTATATTACTTTTTTGTTGGTCCGAAACTACCATGAGAATTTTCACCATTGCCTACACGAAGCAACAATATGCAAAATAAAGTCAAGATACTATATCCCTAGGTTAAGAACTCTCTACAAAAGCATGCGAAGCAAATGTCAAAGATGCAAGAATCAATTAATAGTACCTCAACCACCTCTAATGGCATCTTTACCTGCAGCTAGACTTGCAAGCTTTAAGCGTCCATTTACCTACGTTGGTATTGACTTCTTTGGCCCTTTATTTGTAGCAGTAGGCAGACGTAAAGAAAAGAGATGGGGTGTATTGTTTACGTGTCTGACAATTCGTGCAATTCATATTGAAGTCGCTCACAGTCTCGACACAAGCTCGTGCATAATGTGCATTCAAAATTTTATAAGTCGACGTGGATCTCTAAAGGAGATATACACGGACAACGGAACAAATTTTAAGTCCGCCGAAAGAGTTCTTCGAGAGGAGAAACAAAATATTAATCTACAACAAATCCTTCTTAAACACAACGAAATTAAGTGGAAATTCAATCCACCCGCAGCACCACATATGGGCGGCGCATGGGAACGTTTAATACGCACAGTAAAAACTATTCTTTATGCCATGGGTCCGGCGTTCAAATTTAACGACGAATCACTTAGAAGCGCTCTATGGGAAATCGAATTCATTATAAATTCCCGACCTTTAACATTTGTAGCCCTAGACTCAGCCGAAGACGACGCGTTAACTCCAAATCATTTGTTACTCGGTTCTGCAGATGGATATAAACCTCTATCAGAAGTTGACTATAATCTACGAGAACGTTGGCATCAATCGCAAAAGTTCGCTAATCATTTCTGGAAAAGATGGGTTCGAGAATATGGGCCAAACTTAGTTCATCGCAGCAAATGGTTCGAAAAAGTAAAACCGCCATTAGTCGGAGATATAGTCATCATAGTCGATGACACATTACCTCGCAATAGCTGGCCCAAGGGGGTCATCACAGAAACGATAACTGCCAAAGATGGTCAAGTTCGTCGTGTTAAGGTTAAAACTAGTTCCGGCACATGGGAGAGGCCTGTAACAAAAATAGCTGTACTAGACGTCGGCAGTACTCAAGATAGCAAGCTCACGGAACCCTAACTCGCTTACAAGGAGGGGAATGTTACTGCCGCCACTGTCATATTTATTTACATCAGTTATTAATTATCTTGCTTTAGTTTCTCCTTTTGTATATAATACATTTCTTACACTTAATGCATGTGTGTATATGTAAACATGTATATACATTTATTAATACTATTTATTGCCGTTTTAATAACGGCACTATCTGGTGATCTTACTACTTAAAAAATAAATTGTTTTCAATACAAAAGTATTGTTAAGCTTATCAAGCAGTAAGTCAAACAAATTGTTTTAAAGCTACTTATCCTACAACATAAAGTGAATTAAATAAAATTAAAGTTGCTGTTAAAACTTGTTTTTGCTTGATTGCTTAATTGAAGACCACAGTATGAATACAGGAAAGAAGAAAATAGTAAATATTCTCTCTGAGAGGTGAAAAGCGAAGAAATTCTCTCTGAGAGACAGTATGGTTAAAAGTATAACATAAACAATTTCTTATACATAGGAAACAAATGTGTAAAGTCATATTATTTTTTTTGTATGTAAAGTCATATTATTTTTTTTACTAACAAAAATTTTATGCATGCATAAAATAATATGAAATAGCACAAATATGACTGATATGCAACCACTTTGAATTGGCCCAATATTTTACGGCTGTATTTTTACTTTAGTCTCTGACTGTATATTAGCATTAAGCCTGTGTAAACTCTTTACATGTAAATTATACTAGAGAGGCTGACTGACATATTCATTATCACAAAGCTCAAACGCAAAAGCTGGAGACATGAAATTTGTAGGCCGATTTTGGATAGCTACCGAATTTCAGTTACGTTGCTAGCTGGCAACTACAATTTCTCGGTTGCCAATTTTTCATATGAAATTGGCAGCTGTTACTTGCCAGTTGCAATCTGTAATGTCTTTTTTGGAAACTGGCAACGTCACTGAGGTTCGGTTGTTATCCATAATCGAATCATAAATGCTTCGTTTTTTTTTTTTTGGTAATCTTTTAAAATTGACAAAAATATTAGCCTCGTTTGTTTTGAAACTTAAAAAGAAAATAAAATGTAATGTTATGTTATGTAATATTAGGTGTGTTCCACATGCATAACGAAACAGTCCGAACTTGCCCAAAGTTACCCAAAAGCGTTCCACATAACAATTTTTGTTCAATTATGAGGGTAATTGAGAGAGTAATTTTTTTCATTTCCTGTACAAATTTGCCCGAACTTTTTCTTTGGGTAAGTTCGGACAAGAATTTAACAATCAGCTGTTTTTTGTTTACATATGAAACTGAAAATTAATCAAAAAATTTGCAAAAGAAAAAGTTTAGTTTTTGTTAAAAAATATATTAAAAAGCAAAATGGAAGGTTTTAATGAAAAAGTTAAAGTGGTAAATACATTAGTGAATTCATATCTCCCTTGTTCTTTAAAATAAATACTTTTAAAAAATTTACACTGGCTCAACTTCTCTTTCAGTTCTTTTTAAATTATTTTTAACATCTGTTGGCAATGATGCAAATGTTTTGTTTTTATAATGTTATTGCTTTTAAGCGTCTAAAATCACTTAAATAGATTTTAATAAAAAAGGTAAGCACCATTAGTATTACAAGAAGTGCAAAAATGGTTTTTTGCGTTCCAGCAATTTTGGGTAGTTTTGGCAAATTTAGAGAGTAATTTTTATTTTACTCTCATTAGTCCAAACATGTCCGAGATCTTGTGGAACACACCTATTATTAGAATTACCTTTTTATCAACTACCTTTAATTAAATAACAAATTCGTGTAATTGATAACTGACATATGCCAATTACTAATTACAGTAATTATCTTAATTATTTTGATTGAAGTCCTCTTTATTTATTTATTTATTTTTGTATATAATATATTTATTTCCTTCCGAAATTTGGTATTTTTAAATGCTTAATATCATATTATTCAGTTTGTAATAATTATAATCGTAGCAGTAACATATGTATATTTTTGCTTTAGTTTTGTTTCGAGGATAATTTTGTGAATTAAAAAAAAAAAAAACTATAACTTACATACGCATGTATGTATGATGTAGAACAAACAACAAAGTGAGTTCGGATTAAAGGATTTAAAAATGGATTTATTGAAATTGGTGTTATTGAATATTTCCTATGTTGGTAAAGTAGTTTTTATAATTTTGGAATTTTGGCTTGGGCAAAGGTAATAATATTAATATACTCTTTAAAATTTAGAGAAATAAGGTATTTGAAGAGTTTGTTTTTTCTTTGTTTTTTACTTTTGCAAATGTAGCATTTTTACGACGCGAAAGTTAAACATTCTATATGTTATTTTTTTTTTAGTTTAAATGTTTGTTTGTTTGTTTTTTTAAGTTTGTATCAAATCTTTTAATATAAATATACAAATACAGTTGACGGCGAGTTCTACGAGCATTCCTCCTGACTTTTTCTGACACAACGTGCAACTTTTCTCTTAAAATCTGGGTACGCTTCTCTCCATTCCTTGGCAGCATCTACATTAGCTGGTGACTCATCATTTGGGTCAGCAAGCATGGATATCACTGATATCAAAATAGTCTCAACTGTATGTACAGGTAGCCAACGTTCTGAAGCCTTTTCATAACCCCACTTATCATCACCAGGTTCATGTAGAATCGAAATACACACATCACCATTTTTCTCAATATTAGGATGCCAAATTTCTGTTACAAATTTCATACGAGGTGGGCGCAACGGATACTCTTTTGGAAAGTATAAATGAGCTTTAAAGAATCCACCTTCACTAAATACGAAAAAAAACGTTAAAATAACTAAAGATTTAACAAATTTAATGATATACTTACTATAATGTATCTGGTGGACCAATTATAAGTACTTCCCATCGAAATATATCATTCTCATCGATTAAGCCGGCCGAGAAGCCTTCAACAGGATTCTTGTTTAATTCTGAAATGCAGAAATTAAGTTAAATTTATACATTATGTTAAAAACACAAAAACAAGTTAGAATGTTGTACCGAATTCTTAATATCCTTTACAAATTACATAGGGTATCATCTGAATGGGAAAGCCGATTGAAAGTCTGTCCATTAAAATAAACTCTTTGAAGCCCGAAATGTTGCATACACCCGTATGTGATATGTGGGTTATTAGTATAGAGTGTGGCGTTTGAGACACTTAGATGAAAGGTTTCAAAATTGGTCGTTCCGGTCCCGTACAATATACATAATACCCCTAAAATCCCGTGTTCTCGCGAACCAAATAAATTGGGTAACATTTTTAAGGCTAATGTGGTTGGTAGCAATGCTTAGCACCTGTATGGCTAGTTAATGTATAAACTAGTTGCTATATAGCACGGGTCGGTTGTAATGACAGTCGCATAGTCCGAGCACGCTGTGGGGTCAAGATAAAAGACTTTAATAAACACAAAATTGATGAGAAAGAGGAGAGGGACGGAAATACTGACGACGACATATGTAGGACAGAAACTTCTCTGAGGGCTACCTTAGGGGAGAACACTCAACTGGCGGACTTGCACAATGACATCATAAGCCAGGAAGGACAAGTACGGGCACAGTTGGAGCTTAATGATCTTCTTGGACTTAAAGAGACTCAATAGCCGAGATCAGCAACACGCAGTAGTCTTGCGGCATTGGCAGAAAATCGTTCAGTTGGCATTGTTCGGCAAGATGCGGTGGAATGTCGTCACATGACTGAAATAGCCGAACAAATGCAAGGAGCTGCAAGAGGTCTTCTTTGGCAGATTTGACAAAAATGGCCAAGGCGAACCCGAAGCTGTTTTCAGCGAGAGAAACTCGGTGAGGAACCACCGGCAGAGTGTCGCAAAGTTCAAGAAAACTACGATACTTCGAGTATTGGACACAGTCGACCCTGATAATTGTGCGGCTGTGTTGGGCACTAACCAAACCGATAGTTTGTTTGACCGAATAGCTTGTTTTGACCTGAGGATTTGTGGCTTCAATGACAAATAAACCTTCACCACAGTGAAGCGAACTGATACCTTACCTTGAAAAATTCCAGCAGGAAGTGGCTCTAATCCAGGAACCTTGAATTAACAACAACCAGTTTCGCAGATTATGGTTAGATAATTATATGTTGTTTTTCGCTTATACGGGAAAGATTTAAATGTTATTTTACTTCTTCTCTTAGTACAGGTGACATTACTGAGCCTGAGGATGAGTCAACCTTTGATTTCATAACAACTAACAATCTCTATATTTGTAATAAGGGCATATGCCAACATTCAGAACAAGTGACAGGGAGATATCACTTTAACGAATAGGGGTTGGAAGGTTGCGGGTAAATACTCGTTTTTAGACCACAGCAGAATCAATTTATAATTAGATTATACAAGCTCTAGTAGAAAACCGTATAGAAACCCGCGCGGGAGGCTACTATGTCTAGTAAATTGGATATATAAATAAGAAACTACGCATTCTGATATAGATTTTGTGCTAGGAAAACTTACATATACTCTTGTGGGGAGCTAAGGAATGCATCGAAAAAAAATTGTAGTTGCATTAACTTAAATAAAACTTAAATAGTGCAATATATATACTCTTTAAAATAAGAAAATTTATTGGCATATTGCACAAATTTATTTAACATTGGGCGAATTCAAAGTAGACTCTCATATTGTACTATGTCATATAATTCATATTAATATGACTAGTGATTTTGAACACCTTTTGTTAACAAATTATGCATTTAATACAAGAAAGAAGACAAAGAGATGACGCTGTTAAATTGTATGTATACAGGAAAGGAGAAAATAGAAAATATTCTCTCTGAGAGGTGAGAGGCGAAGAAATTCTCTCTGAGAGACAGTATGGTTAAAAGTATAACATTAACAATTTCTTATACATAGGAAACAAATGTGTAAAGTCATATTATTTTTTTTGTAAGGAAATTACTAACAAAAATTTTATGCATGCATAAAATAATATGAAATAGTACAAATATGACTGATAGCAACCACTTTGAATTGGCCCATTGAAATCATAATTTATTATTTCGTATTTATAAAATTATCGACTTTTTTCGGACATCGGCTTCAGTTACCTTTTTGTAGGAGGTGATCCATCTACACTTAAAATCGGACATGTACTGGGACACCTTTTCTGTGTTCTTCAATTTTTTTTATACCTGTACCTTTCCAAAGGCCCAAGTTCTGGACAATTAGGTGGATTTGCCTCTCGTGGTACAAAAATTACATTATTCTTTGAATACCACTCAAGTGCCTTTTTTCCATAGTGACATGATGCCAAATCATGCCAAAAATATGTAGGCACTCGGTGCTGCCTCAAAAAAGTAAAAGTAGTTATTGTAGGCACTCCGTGATATGAATTTCTGTGTTTATCGTGACTGATGCCACAAATGCTTGGCTTCGTTTGCCACAAATGCAAATAGCTTGCCACACGAAAAATTTCTTAGGGAATTTTGTTTGTTTTTTTTTTGTCCGGAACTCTTACTGACATTACCTCTTTCATCAGCAACATAAAAATGTTGGCCGGAAAGTTGAGAAAAGTCTGCCATCCATTACACAACAGGTGTATTTGTTTATAAAATCTGCCTTCAATTTTTTCGCTCGTTTTTTTGCTTCTAAGTTCCTTACCGAATTGCGATCTGGAATTTTCTGAACTTTGTATGTCTTCAGCCCAGCATAAGCTTTGGCCCTTTGGACAAAGCTATTAAAGCATTTCACAGTACCCGCTGCTTTTCTGATAGAAGTGTTAGGTGCTCTTCGAAACAATTGCTCGACTTCTTTTACCTTACCAACATCCCTTTGTTTCCTGATCCAGCTTTTCTTTCAATGCTCAAGTCTTCCTTATACCGTTTAATGGCATATGAAACATTTCGAGGGTCAACTTTCAAATTGTTTGATATTTTTTTAAAAGTCCATGATGGGTTTTTTTAATTATATTTTCAAGTACTTTTTTTTCGCAGTCCATTTTGATCGTAATGACAATTGAAAATTAATGAGTTTTTAAATAATAGTATCTGGCATATACATATATAAATGCTAACGTGATAAAAAGAAAAATTATTTATTGCACGATTTGAGTTTTATTCAACTTAATGCAACTACAAATTTTTTTTCAATACACTCCTTATAGGGCGACATGTCCAATAATCTTTCCATGGAAACAAACCAAATGGTGGACCAGAAAACTGAGGGTTTAAAGATCTTTGGTTAGGAGGAAATTTAACAGAGCGAAGGCCAGTATACCGACAACTGGGAGAGCTACAGGGTGTGCTTCAATAAGTATATAGGGGATCTCAAAAGGGTCAAAAGGATGTCGTGGGCGGGTCCATTAAGTCTGTATATGAACTATCAAGGTGGGGAGAGAGGTTAGGGTTATTTTCATACCCAAGACTAGCAAGTCAGGACACTCGAAGCAAAAGGATTTCAGACCTATTAACCTATCGTCGTTCCTGCTGCTGGTCAAGGGAAGATTTCTTCCGACGATAAGCGAGGTACTTAAGTCGGAACTATATACGTGATCTTCTTGAGCCTCAGGGAATAGGCAGGGTGTAAACCCGGAGGAGATTGAGCTAGTTCTTATCACCAGGAGATATAAGATTGAGGCGTTTAGACGAACGATACTTAATGGAGTACAACTGGAATTGACTAGCGGTGCGAAATATATCGGTGTAGCCCTGGACAGTAAGCTGTCATGGGGACAAAATAAACAGGAGAGGGGTCTAAATTGTGGTAAGACCTATTTTGACATGGATGCACTGTGGAAGGTATTGGGGATAGGTAATTAAAGGAAGCTTCTTACAAAGGTCCAAAGGTGTGCTTCACTTGGTATCACTGGTGCCATGAGAAACACACCTTAATCGCTGGATAACATTTTCGACGCCGAATCTATAGTTTTGTGTGAAGGGAATGGCGGCAAAGGATGAGTCGGGGTTGCGTAAAATACTAGGATTTTATGGGAAACTTTCTCCAGAATCATGTTCGATGTCAGGGAAATCTGACGGACTATATGGTCACAGAGGCCAGTTTTGATAAGAATAATCCCGGAAAGAGATTATTGGTTGGGATTCAACGAACTCTATGAGGGGTGTGCAGGATGAAGCGAAGATGGCGATAATATCAAGAGGTCTTACAGACTTACTGATAACTGTAGTGTATTCTAAGCGGAGATACTGACTATCTATAGAGCAACGGATCTCAAATTGCAACATATTTCGAAGGTATGTAGGTTACTATTTAGTCAGGATAGTCAGGGGGCGATCAGGACTTTTGTCATATCTAGGTTGGTTAGGAAATGTAGGAAAGCACTTTATAGGACCATGGGCCTCTTCAAAAAAAAAAACACACTTATTGTAAAGGAAATTTAAAAGTTTTTTATTTAATGTGAAGTACAATCGATACAATTAAGTTCTAAATAAAATGTCATTCAAATGGCCTCCACGACTTCTTCTTCAGGAACGAATTCCACTAAATCAAGTTGTATGTCATGAATGGCACGTTCAATATTGACTTGTAAAACTTGAAGAAAGTCTGGATTATTTCAAAAGACCAATGACTTCAAACAACCCCACGAGAAATAATTTCTCTATGGAAATTTGTCTAAAAGTTGAATTTATAATTAGAAACTACTTTGGCACTCCTACTTTAACGCCACTTTCTTAAGTAAAAAAACTAATCTCAAGCTTGATTATTTTGATAAAAAAAAAATTTATTAAAAAGGACGAATAAAAATATACCGAAACTATTTTATTTAAAATACTTAAATATCGTTTATGATTAAGCCATTAGCTTTGGAGTTATCGAGGAACAAGTCAGAAAAATTTCATTTTTTTTTTTGTAAAATTATAAATTTTTTTAATTAAAAAATTTTTAAAAAATTAAAGCAATAAAAAATTACCAGTTTTGGTACTTAGTCCTAAAACTGCATTTATTAGAAATAAAATATTTTTTTACATGAAAATCCATGTTTAAATTCGTGTTTTATTTCCGATAAACTAAAAGAACTTAGTTTTAATTTTTTTATTACATATTAGTGTAGAGCTAACAATTTTGTGATTTTTTTTGTTAGTGAAAAATTAATTTTAAATTATTTTCCGACGGTAAACAGTCTAGAAGTTAGATGATATCTTTAAAAGTACCAAAGATAAAGTTTTTAACGGTTTTTGTCCCTTAGCCTTTCGATTTAAAAAAAAGGACCTGATACCTGTCCGCTTTTTTTATTTTTGCTTTTTATATAATATTTAAAAAATCAAGAAAGCAAGTCTTGTCCAGATGTGTGAAGAGGTTAAGAACAACCCATGGGGTTTGACTTATAATTTGGTAACAAAAAAGCTTATGTGTCTAAGTAAATACATCACATATTTTCTGACCAGGGTGTGACATCTTGGCAAACTCATACTGTTTACAGGGTATTTGAATTCCCGCTTGTCACGACAGTTAAAGCTCACATGAATAATTTTTGGGACAGGAAAACGCTTGGCTTGAATGGCGTATTAAATGTGGTAGTAATGGAGACTTTCAAGATGTACTAGAAGAGAAACTGTTGGAAAGCTTAGTTTGTAGGAGGCTAGGGGAATATGTTAAATGCGTAGGAGGTCTATCTAATAATCAATTTGGTTTTAGAAAGGCAAGATCAACTGTGAATTCTTTGAACATAGTAGTTAATACAGCCTCTCCGGCGATTGAGGGCAAACGATGGAGGAATGGCACAAAGGAGTATTGCGTAGTGGTAACGCTTGACTTTAGGAATGCGTTTAACTCGGCAAACTGAGAAGGGTGTCCGCCGGGAAGGTATACTACTTTGTTTTGCCGTCATTTTGGTAAACATTAGTCTTTACAGTTCATATTCGGCAGTCGTGAAGTAAAGACGTGGCAAATTTATAATGAAAATATATTCGGTGTTTTATTTAAAAAGGAATCATTGGACCTCACTTCTTTGACACTAAAAATGGCGTAACGATAACTGTCAATGGGGAGCGATATCGTGATATAATTGAAAACTTTTTAACGCTACAACTGCATGCTTTTGGCTTTACTAGCATGTTGTTTTAACAAAATGGTGCCACATCGCATACAGCCAGGATTAAAAAAGAATTACTGCGAGTAGTATACCTTCCCGGCGGACGGCCTGCACATTCAATTATGCGTTTAGCCATTTCTGAGTACTTGTTGGCTACAGTGAAGGATTACTTTCGTAATAGAGTCCTTTTGTACGAAACCGCATATCACAGGTGGGGTCCCACCGTTGTTGTGGAATGTGATGTATGATGGAAAACTGTGTGTCTCTTCCTGATGGGGCTAATATTGTTGGTTTTGCCGATGAAACAGCACTAATGTGTCGCTAGGGAGTTAATGGAGATTACAACCATTACTAACACACGCATAGAGATTGTGCGATTGTGGTTAGAATCTGTTAATTTGAGGTTAATTTGATATCCAGCCGCATTCAATGAAGTCTAAAAAATTAAATGTGGGATCGTGTTGGATTGAGACGAAACCTTCCTTTAAATATCTTGGAGTTATGATATACTAGCAGATTACCCGCTACTTCGATAGCGCAGTTCTTACTATTTACTGAATACTCAAGTTCTTTTTTTAATTACTAAATGTTTTATGGTTGAAGTTATGAAAATTTTTTTCTTTGATTTGTTTTAGTTAGAAAAAAAGTGCAGTAAGGATATATCGGGATTATATTTTAAATTCACAATATGCAAAAATTACTATAAAAATAATAAAAATTACATTTTGTCCTTCACTTTAATCTTCAAAGATAAATTGGATTATCAGTACCTACTTTCAGAATTCTAAGTATACAGAATGTAAAAACTGCAAAAATTCCAAAAAAATGAGAATTATTTTTTTGTCCATAACAATCAGAGTTAGAATTTGGTTTAAAAATCACTAATTTTAAGAATCTATGTTTACAAACGAAATAATAGAAAAAGTACAATAAAAATGCGAAAAGGCAAAAAGTACAATAGTAATGCGAAAAGCCACCTTTTGTTTTGGCCTTATCATTTTTATTCTCAATTTAAAGCAATAGTCCCTTATTTCAAAATTCTATCTTCATAAACTTATAACACACAAAGAGTAAATTAAAAATTTAAAACAGAACCTTTTTGATCGCCCATAACATTTTTAGTCTCATCTGGAATAAATAGTCCTTTATTTTACAATTCTACCTTCATAAACGTAGGAAATACATAAAGTACCATAAAAATTTTTGTTTTGGCCTTATCATTTTTATTCTCAATTTAAAGCAATAGTCCCTTATTTCAAAATTCTATCTTCATAAACTTATAACACACAAAGAGTACATTAAAAATTTAAAACAGAACCTTTTTGATCGCCCATAACATTTTTAGTCTCATCTGGAATAAATAGTCCTTTATTTTACAATTCTACCTTCATAAACGTAGGAAATACATAAAGTACCATAAAAATTAAAAAAGTACCTTTTCGTTCGCCCATAACATTTTAAACCTCAACTTGGATCAATAGTCTCTAATGTCGAAATTCTATCTTCATAAACGAAGAAAATACAAAAAGTACCCAAAAAACAGAAAAGAACCTTATTTCCATATAAATGTATAAATTTCAAGTTCAAAATGTTTAAATATTTATGCAACAAAAAATATTTTCATATACATGATTTAAAGTGAGTAAATCTACTCTATTTTGCATATAAGTAATTATGTTCTAAAAAGTAACAATCTGTTTTCCCGAATTTTATGAAAATTGGCCCTCTTATTAATAATTACACACATTTCTGGTGTTTTTCCCTTTTTGGTACCTAAAGTGTTTAATCCTATTGATATTTTTTTTGTGGATTAACTAATAGTTTAAATTTTTTTCCAGCTTTATGTGTTCGGAAGTTACATAGGGTACCAAAAAAGTACCAAATTATAGTTTTTACCCCTTACGGGTTGAAAATTCAAAAAAGGCCAGACACCTGTCAGCTTATTTTTTGTGCAAATGACAATACTTTTTCAATTTAATTTGTATCATTTTTAGTTTAGCAGATATAAGATTAGCGATTTTATCCTTTTTTACCCCCTTAAAGTACGAATTTCCAAAAATCCCTTCTTGAAACAGGAACCGATTGTCTAAATTTCTTGTCTCTAGCTATTTTCGTTTGGGCTGTGCGATAATGAATCAGTCAGTCACGTTACTCTTTTATATATATAGATTGTAGTTTATCTTTTAAGGACCATCTAAGTCTTCGAAAACATATACTGCTCTGCCTCGTATTATACCAAATACGAGAGACCCAAAATACTTATTTCGGAAACTTATGACTGGAGTAGTGAAGAGTGTGATCATGTCACCCATCTGGTCTGGGGCTCTTGGTTTAAAGACTGGCTGCTTTGCGAGTTATTTGTGCTTTCCGGACTGATGATGCAATATTGGTAATTGCAGGAATGATGCCGATTGATTTTCAGATCAGAGTCTTATTAGATATTGCAGCGATTGCTTTTGCGGCAGCGATAGTCCTTGTCCAAAAAGGGAAAATGGACGTATTCTCTTATTCCTGGCTTGGTCCAATGGCTCAAGCAGGCAATGGAGATCTAGACTTCTATGTTACGCAGTTGCTTACTTGACATGGTTATTTCCGGTCGTACCTATACAGATTGGGTCATGATACTTCTCCGTACTCCGTACCGAGTTGTGATGGTACTGTCGAGGAGAATGCTAACACGTATTCTTTGCTTGCCAACGTGTTAATAGGGAGAGAATGTATCTTGAAGAGATGATAGACCGTAGTGTTGATCACAATAATATAGTAAAGTACACTAAGTTGGAAGTATGTATGTGAATATGCTAGATTGGTTCTCATTGAACTTCGTATGGTTGAGAATATCCGTAATTGGATATCATAGTTTGGGTGTTGTACCTTTCCCCCAGCGATGTTAAGATTTTTGGTAGTTCCGCAGGGATTTTGGGCCTGTGTGTTTTAGCGTTTTAAAGTCACACACTCCAGACTGACTGGAGTACAAAAGTCTTTTGATGATTTCACCTCGTTAACAAAAAAAAACACACACATACATTATCGCAAGGCCATTTTCAACTGAGAATAACGACCCCGCGAACCATAGTTAGGCAGGTGCGGAGAGCGTATCAAAAAGATACAAGTGCTCTGTAAAGTCCTGTGTAGGGCGAATGGATGTCGCCCTTAATTACGCAACCAACCACATGGGTTACTCTCAAGAGAGACGTAGTTAGGAGTGACGACTCCGTAGTTTCCTCGAATCGCGGACCTCCGGCGTAAGGCCAAGACCAGTACGGCCTTAATTATGGTATAGCTGGAAAAACTATTTGGATTTGATTTAACCGCGGTCCAACGACTGTGATATTTTATGACCACAGTAAGTGGAAGTGAAATCCTACCACAATGGCTGCTAGGCTGTCACAGCAGCCTAATGGATGCAGTTTCCCAAATAACACGGACATGGTACTGGGAAGGTTTCTCATAAGAATGTCCGGAAAAATTATGGTACATCTGATAAATATACACATAGTGTATATAGAGGTGACATACGGACTGGAAGGGGGGGAATCACACTAGATGATCCAGCAAAAGGCATGGCGGGTGAATTAATAAACCAGAAAAGGCAAGCGTGTAATGATTCAATGGTTACAAGGAAAAAATCGACAAACATCCAGTTTACTGGTGAAACGTTGAAATTGTGACATTGTGGGTAGATTGTATACGTGCAAGAAGGCTATACACAAGATCAAATAGTACATCTTATAACAGCCAACATCAGCAGGTTTTTAGAATGAAAAGGAGAGCCTTAAAGCCAAGCGGAAATCCTTTTTTGATTAATGTGACGATATTGAAATAACCCGTGTGGTCTTACCTATAAACTGGTAACGAAGAGATTTAAGTGTTTAAGCTCAGCTACAGCATCTTTTTTCACATAAACAAACGTCTACATGGAAAAACAGTGTCCTTGCTGAAGTATTCCATTTTCCTCAAGACACAAAATCCGATATAGAAGCAGCTGTGTTAAAATCTAAGGATAAGAAGGCACCAGGATTGGATTGTTTCCCAAATGTAGTGTTAAAGGAAGCCGTTAAATGTTGTCCTGATTAATTTGTTAAGATCATAAACTCTTGTTTAATTCAAGGCGTTTCTTCATCAATATGAAAGAGGCAAAAATGTATCCTACCAAAGCATAAGAAACCCGACGATGAACCCTCCTCTTATCGCCTACTATGCACGATATACACGTGCGGTAAGTTTTTAGAGATGATAATATTTAATAAACTGGAATCTTGTATTGATGCCGGAAGAGGGTTATCCAATTACCAATTTGGCTTTAGAAAAGCTAAATCTACTATCGATGCCATTAACGTGATTGTAAAAACTATCAAAGGAAAACGATGGAAAAATGGCACAAAGAAATATTGTTTTATGGCAACATTAGACGTCAAAAAAGTCTTTAATACAGCGAACTGGAAGAAGATTGTCCAGATTGAATATCTCCCCATACCTACCGGCCATTATTCAGGATTAGTTTTCGTTATAGATTTGTGATATATGATAAAGACACGGTTATGAAGATGTATAAAATCACTGGAGTAGTACCACAAGGATCAGCGCTATGAACATTGCTATGGAATGTGATGTACGATGGTGTACTGAGATTGGATTAACCTTTAAATGTAAAGATAATTGACTTTGCGGATGATATAGCACTTGTTTGTGTTGCAAAGGAACTCGCAGAGGCAGAAAAGATTTTGAATGTCAGTGTACAAATTGTTCGATCTTGTCTCAGGTTAATTGGTTTGAATCTTTCGGACCATAAGACGGAAGCGGTGCTTATAGGCAGCCACACAATAAGGGAAACCAAAAACTTGAAAGTTAGCATGTGCTTAATAGAAACCAAGCCCTACCTCAAATATCTTAGTGTGATAATTGATACTCTATTTTCGATCACCTACAATACATAAATGTAAAGGCATCGAGAACTTGCTCTCGCGGATTATGCCAAATACTAGAGGCCCCTAGTATATTTAAAGAAAGTTTATAGTAAGCGTTGTTAAGAGCATTATCTTGTATGCATATCCTGTCTGGTCAAATGCGTTACGGTTTAGATCCTATGTGAATGTTAGTGTGTCTGTCTATAGGACCTTCGAGTGTGTAGTACATATCAGACAGTGTCGGTTGAGGCAGCGTTTGTCATTGCGGGTATGTTACCAATTGAGTTGGAGGACACAGCTGCTACAAGGGATGAACGCATTGTCAAACGGCAGTTGCGTTGGTGCGTTATGTGTAAGGGGAGATGACTGATATCTGACATAATGTCATGGCTCGATAGAGGACACGGCGACCACAACTATTACATCACTTAATTATTGAGTGGATATGGCTGCTTTATGTCGTATCTGTACCGCTTTTGACATGACAGTGATCCTTCCCACCCTTTGACGGAAAGCTCTACGGTAGTTCCACGGGGACGTTTGGGTAAGTGTATCGAAGTGTTCATTTTAGGAACCAGTCTTTCGATGATTCTACAACGTTAAATAAAAATAAATCACACATATACATATGTGCATATCATAGATGCCCAAAAATGTTTTGCAGACGTATTGTGTATAGAATTGTAAAGTATAGTGACACGAAAAAGTAAACCAACAATTTTTTTTTTTAATTTCACAGAAAGTTGTTTCGGTTGTAAAAAATGTACTGCAAGCGTCAATTCAAAGTAAACACCACATATAACTTTAAAATTTTGACGATTATTTGTATTTAACAATTATTTATGATAAATAGCATTGCATAACTAATAAGTAATTAATGTAGAATAAACCAGTGAATAACATCGGTTACCACTTCGGATATTCATTAAGTATTGTTAGCAAAACATGTATAAGTGCGTACAGTACAGCTAAAAAAAATTCTTTCTCCGTACATACTCGTTTGATGTTCGGCATAAGTATATAATTAACCGAAATCTAAGTATTTTTCGCATAAAAACTCGATATTGTACAACTAATGTTCACAAGGACAGCAAAATTCGAGGTTCGCTCTCTAATTCAAGGTTCCTGACCGAATCTTGATTAAATCTACAGATTCGGCATACAAAATTGTGAGATCGGATCTTCATGGTTCATTTTGAATATTGCTGCGAATCTCGAAGAATTTACTATCATCTCCAATTTTGATAACAAAAAATCGCAAATTTATCTGTACTGGCTGTCAAAAACAAAACATAAACAAAGGAAAACAAAACAAGTAACAGTGCTATATTGCCGAATCTTATATACCCTTCACAACGTGTAGTCATGCAATAACAATTGTTTGTATCACCATTCATCTCAAATAAAATACGTACATAGATGTATAAAACATACCATTGTAAAATAATAATTAAGTTTACGTATGTATGTTTATAAAAAAAATACAAAAAAAAAATATATTTAAACACGTGTAGTCATGCAATAACAATTGTTTGTATCACCATTCATCTCATATAAAATACGTACATATGTACATGTAGAAAACATACATATGTATATAAAAACATCCCATTGCAAAATTATAAATTGAGTTTACGTATGTATGTTTAAAAAAAAAATTACAAAAAAAAAATATATTAAAACAATAAAAAAACTTACGAAAAAAAATTTTTCAATTTTTTAAAAAAAATAAAAAAAAATTTATATAAAAAAATAATAAAAATATAAATACTATATATAAAATAAAAACAAGAGTGCTATATTCGGCCGTGCCGAATCTTATATACCCTTCACAACGTGTAGTCATGCAATAAGAATAGTTTGTATCACCATTCATCTCATATGAAATACATATATAAAAACATCCCATTGTAAAATAATAAATTTACGTATGTAGTTTAATTAAAAAATACTAGGTACTCAATGGGAAAATTACATAAAAAAAGATATTTATTTAGTTTAGTTTTTTTTTCATAGTGCATCGTATTTTGCTAGTCATTATATTTCATATACTACTCATATTGACCATGGTACATTGAAATGTTAAAAAAAAAATAAAAATCAAAATTTCAGAAAACACTAAAGAAAGAGGTATCGAACAGCGAACCTCCAGTTTCATAGTTCAGTGGTGTACCCACTAAACTACCATCCTATGAATTTTTCTGCAACCTAAATATACAAAAGTAATTGCAATCTATATGAGGTGCATTAAAAATAAAAAACCTGTTATGTATATGTTATGTTATATTTAAGTATTAACAATACGTATGAATGCATATGTGTTTATAAGTATTTCTACCACTCACACTTGAATTAAAGTTATAGCTGTTGTTACCCTGTTTATCTCTGCCAGCGAAAGCCACGGTGACATTTTGTTTTCTTTAAATATTGTGAGCAGAGTTACCAGAGGAAGATTAAAATAAGCTATTATTTTCCTTAAGAGTTGTTACATTTAGCATAAGGTATTGCATTTAAAATTATTTCTTAATGCAAATAAATAAATGTAATTTATATGGACATTTGTATGAATGTATCTAGGTATTTATGTACTTATATTTAAAGCAGGAATATTAAAGAAAACTTTTAAGAAAATAAATAATTAATTTGTTACAAAACAACGGTCTTGAAGTCTAATGATATAACCGCTAATCTCCCAATGGCATGTAATTTTTTGCATTTGTTTGCAAGTTTAATTAAAAAAAAAAATAAAGAAGAAGTAAAGGGCATACAGTATTGAAATTTAATATATGTATAATATGTATGGATGTATACTACTCAATGGGAGAAATGCATAAAAATAAATTTGTGTTTAAGTTTAGTTTTTGTCCATGATATTTCATTTAATGCTCATATCGACCATAGTACAATGAAATGTTAAAAAAAAAACAACAAAAAAAATAAAAATTGTACCAAACACAAAAGGAAGTGGTATCGAACGGCGAACCTTCAGTTTTATAGTTTATTGGTGCACCCACTATACTACAAACCTATGAATCATTTCGTAATACCCCTTTCGCACTAGGCAAGTCACTTGCTCAAGTTAGTTTTTTATTTTCTTTTATTTTTCTTTGAACTTGCTTTCATGTTCAGACTCAGCAATTGACTTGCCCAAGTTTCGTTCTCTTTTACTTATTATACTCTTCACACAGTGAAAAAGGGTATATATAGGTTTGTCATTCCGTGTAAAATTTCTACAATTATCTATTATCTACACATACATACAAACGTGGTATACTTGTTAGAGTGAGCCAAAAAAATTTTTTATTTTATATATTATTCAAATTTTTATTGTTTTATAAATTAAATTTTTCTTTTAATTTATTTTTTTTAGACACATAAGTAAACTAAATTTATAATATTATAATTGGATGTTTTTATATATGTTGGTTTTTTATATGAATGTACGTATTTCATATGAGATAAATGGTGATATAAACAATTGTTGTTGCATGACTACACGTTGTGAAGGGTATATAAGATTCCGCATGGCCGAATATAGCACTCTTGTTTGTTTTTATTTCTTTTTTGTTTTTGGTTTCTCAACAAAAACTTGCTCGTACTTGCCGAGTACAGGCAAGTCTGTACTCAAATATGAGCAAATTTCTTCCCCTTTACCCGACCTTACTTCACTAGCGCAAGTGACTTGCCTAATGAGAAAGGGGTGTAACTTAAACAGAGGTAATTGCAATCTGTATGAGGTGAATAAAAAACAAGTAAGAGCACTATATTCGGCTGTGCCGAATGTTTTATACCCACCACCAATTTTGTGTACATTTAAAGCACAATATTTATTATTTTGTTAATCGCTATGCAATAATCTCTTTATAATAAAATATGTATCACTTTCTTTGTAGAGGGTGGTTAAATTTTAAGTACTCGTATCCAACCAGCTGACTGTTTTTTTTTTATATACATTTTAGAGGCATTACCTCGGATAAGGTGACATGGGCGGTTAAGACTTTTGGGCCTTACAGATCGGCAGGGCCAGATGGTATTTTTCCGGCAATGTTACAGAATATTCAGGGTTCATCGCTCCTGCTGCTGGTTGAACTATTTAGGTATTATCCCCCTTATTATGGCTTTTGGCTGTCAATGTTGTGTTAAGGCACTTTGACAGGATAGGACAGAAAGTCGTGGCCTATGCGGATGATGTAGTTTTTTTGGTATCGGGCAAGTTTCTGCCGACAATTGGCGAAGTCATGCAAAGGGCGTTGGACGATCTGTCATCTTGGGCTACTGATAAGGGTTTGGGAGTCAATCCAGGAAAGACAGAGTTGGTTCTTTTTACTAGAAGGTATAAGGTGGTGGGATTGAAACTACCGGTGCTAGGAGGTGTAGAGCTTAGACTATTTAATAGTGCTAAGTATTTGGGAGTTTTTCTGGACAGCAAGCTGTCCTGGGGGAGGAACACTCAGGAAAGGCTAAAAAGGGGTTTCAATGCCTACTATGCTTGCAGATCATCGATAGGTAGGAGTTGGGGACTTCGGCCGTCAGTGGTGGGATGGCTTTATACTTCGGTGGTCAGACCAATTCTTACATATGGATGCTGTGTTTGGTGGGAGGCATTGGGTCTTGCTAGTCGTAGGAACCTTCTGTCTAAGGCTCAGAGGTGTGTTTCGATCGGCATGACAGGTGCCATGAGAAGTACTCCTCAGGCAGCCCTGGATGTTATTCTTCACTTTCTGCCTATTGAGCAGTATGTAAGGGAATGGCAGCCAGGGGCATTCTTAGACTGAGGGAGTTAGGATTGTTGGGGAATTTCAGGCAGGGTCATTCACGGATCTTGGGTGAAATTAGTGGAGGGGGTTATTGTCTGGGTTTGCCCGGCTCCACAGACTATGTGGGTGCTAGGGTCGATTTTGGGAGTCTGCCAAGAGTGGTCATGCCGGTTAGAGGGGACTGGGTGGGCAAGAGCAGACTGTTTGGCGGCGTTGCTCTTTACTGATGGCTCGAAGATGGGGGGCACTGGTTCGGGGGTCTATATTGAGGATCTGGATATCAGGAAATCATATAGACTCCCTGACGACTGTAGTGTGTTTCAGGCGGAGGTTCTAGGGATCATGAAGGCCGTGGAACTGGTTAGGGGTAACATCGACGCGGGCTCGGAGGTCACTATATATGTGGCCAGGCAGCTCTTAGTGCCATGAGGGGCTATCATGAGAATTCCGGGCTAGTCGATGACTGTAGGAGAGCTCTACGGGAGATCTTAATGGAGTACAGGTTGAGACTATGCTGGGTGCCAGGTCACTCAAACATTGGCGGGAATGAGATAGCTGATGAGTTGGCGAGACTGGGCTCGGTAATAGTGGATCCTGATAGGGTTGAGGCGGTTAGGCCTCTATTAGGTTTCTATTTCGGTAGGATAAGGGAATGGGTTCTAGGCGAGACTAATCGGGACTGGAGTAACCGAACGGATTGCAGAGTATCACGGACGCTGTGGCCGATACTCAGCAAATATGATTCGGATTTGCTTCTGGTCAGGGATAGGGTCTGCGTGAGGACCATGATAGGGATTATTACGGGCCACTGCATGTTGGGCAGGGTGGCGGTAAGAATGGGGCGGAGCCTCTCGGATATGTGTAGACTGTGTGAGGATCCGGAGGAGTTGGAGTCAGTTGAGCACATTCTGTGCCAATGTCCTAGACTGCAAATTGGCAGATTGAGATGGCTAGGTAGTAGTTTTCTCGGCGAATCGGGTGATGTCTCGAGCTGTGGACTCGAGAATCTGATAGGATTCGTAATGGGAATGACCTGGCTTCGTGACTTGGGACCGGGAATGGGTCGTTTGTAGGGTTTTGGCTCTCTTTTTTGGCTTTAATTTGTTGTCCACTTCTCACCTTTTTCTGTCTTCTTTCTTTCTTCTCCCTTCTCTTCTTCACTCTTCTATCTCTTATTACTTTAGGGCATCACAATGGACAGTATTGGTCTCTGGGTGAGGGTGTGAAGGTTACTTCACACCGGCCTTACTTACCTACCTACCTACCTACCTACCTAGAGGCATTACTAAGGCATATTCATATAGGTATATGCAACGTCGAGTTGATACAACAAAGCTACTTTTTAGGGAATTTTTTCTGTCAAGGCCAATTTGTATAACAGAGATGGAACAGTTGTTTTTATATGTTTATTTCAATAAAATCTTATTAAATAAAGGATGTGTGTTTGTGAAGCACATTATAAATGGTGCAAGAACAACAAATATACATAAAGTTGGTAAATTTATCATAAAAAAAGAACAATTAAGTTAAATATTTAATTCGGAATCCAAAATTTAATTTTCCATTTCTGCATTAATAAATGGAATCAAGGAGAATTCAACAAATTTAGACATTGTGTTTTTCTATCATCATGTGCTGATAATTTCACCTATATGAATTCTCCTTGAGCGTTAGCAACTTTTAAAAGTCTTGCCTGCATTTCTCGAACTTAATTTTTTTAATTTTATTATACGTTTAAAAAAATACAAAACCATGAATAAAAAGTTTTCGCTTTAAAGTTTTTTAAAAATTATTCAAATTAAAGAAGAGGTTAGGTTAGGTTGAAAAGGAGGGGTATAAAAGCCCAAACCCATGACAGGTATGCACTTATGCCCAGTTGGCATGTTGTGCGCTCACTTAAAGAAGAACATAAAAAGATTGTGCGACATATGCCGGCATATATACAAAAACAAAATACATGTGTTTTTATACCCGCCACCAAAAAAATTGGTGGAGGTATATTAATTTTGTCATTCCGTTTGTAACACATCGAAATATCCATTTTAGACCCCATAAAGTATATATATTCTGAATCGGGGTTTGATTTTATGACGATCTAGCTATGTCCATCCGTCTGTTGAAAGCACAATAGAGGTCGCACCGAAAAAGCTAGGCGGCTCAAATTTTTTTTGGTTTGGTTGGTATTGAAAATGGGCTAAATCGGAATATTAGGAAGTGAGTTATAGCTCGTAATGCAAGAGTAGGTCGAAAAACCGTGTCCTTCGAACATCGAATAAAATGCAATTGTGTCCAAACGCATTAACGTAGTCATGAAACTTCAAATATATATTTCTCGAGTAAAAACAGTATTTTTCCCTGAAAATCGCTTAAATCTAAGCATTAGGAAAAGAGTTATAGATCAAAATGTACGAAAATTTATACCGCACAGTGTATACTTTAAATTTAACACGTAATAAAACTGACAAAACTATATGTACGATTCTGAAATTTTGCAAACATGGCTTTTTGGTCAAAGTCTTCGTTATAACGGAAAATAAATGTGTCACGCCCACTTTTTTCTTTAAATTTGTATAAAAATATATTAGTCATATTCATTAGCATCTGTTTATTGCAGACGGCACCATCTGCACAATGAGGATGATGTCTTTGCTAAATATCAAGTAGAACACTAGATGACTCTACTAACATTTTTGATTACAAACTCTTTTATTTTTGCACAAACCACAAAGGAATTTTATAGGCGTTTCTGAAAACGAAAATGACCGAGGATGTTTACAAAAATTAACTAGAGTAATAATTTGTGCCCAATTTTACATATAGGTGTACCCACAGTCTTAAGAGGTTAAAGATTTAAAAATACTTTAAAAAAATGTGCATCAGTAGATTTAAAATATGTATTTGAATTAGGGTTTGGGAACCGGGAATTCCGGGGAATGAACCACTTAGTATTCCCGGAAAAATTTTGCTTTTATTCCCGGGAAAACGGGAAATAAAAAATATGTAGTATATTAGGAAATATATTTAATTTTATTTTTAATTTCTTATCTGTTTTGGTAAATTTAGAGAATATTTGAATAAAAAGTAAGGTTTTTAATTTGTTAGCGTTTTTTAATTGTTAAGTATTTACAACTTTTAAATTTTAAGTGAATTACTTTTATACATACATAATTAAATGTTTTCTTGTATAATAATGTTTTTTATAACAACCGTAAAACCAGCAGTAGTTTGCGTGGTTCATTTTTATAAATATAATCGTATGCACAAATTGTTTTTAAAAGTGGTCACAGAACTTGTAAGTATAATTTTTTTTATTTATGATTGAATTTTTCTAATAATACTTTTTTATAAAATTCACTTTGTTTAGAAGCAAAATGTCTGAAGTCTGGAACTATTTTCAAAAGGGCGGTAGTACTAGTGGTCTCATACGGCACCTTCTTTTGGTTCATAAAATAAAATTTGAAAACGATTCTTCAACACCTGCACCAAGTAAAAAAATAATTCCACCATTAAAAGTTTTTTTGACACCCAAACATTACCAATTACACAAATTTCTTTTATTAGTCAACATTTTTTCAGTAAAAATATGACATTACCAAAACTAAACTGATGTTAAAAACATTGTAATAAAATATTACAACGCCGTTAAAAATACGATGGTGAAAACAATATCGAGCCAAATTTGTGACAATGTGTGGTTTGCTCTTGTATTAGACGAGTGGAGTAGTGTTGCCTAAGTAAAAAAAGATATCTGTTTACATGGCAATAATTATTTTTATAATTTGGGTTAAGTTTATATTTCCGGGAGATGTAATGCTGACACAATAAGGACTCTAATGGAAAATAAACTACTACTAAAACAATGAGTTATTAACCAAATCTTGATGTTAAAGTTAACAAACATTATTTATTTTAAAAGAAATATTATTTTCGGGAATCCCGGGAATTCCCGGGAAGACGATTTTTTAATTCCCGTTTCCCGGGAAAGTAAAAAGACCGGGAAATCCCAAACCCTAATTTGAATATTTAAAATAAATTTTTTAACCATATTACATTTTTATCTATCTATTCTTTTGTAAAGGGTGGTTAAATTTTAAGGGTCGATGGTGATTTTGAATAAAACACAAATTAGTTAGGAAATTATTGTCATTTTTTTATTATGATAATATTGGTTTGTTTTCACATTTCATACAGACCTGTTTTACTGAAATTGAAATATTTTTTACAATTCTCCCGATTGTGGACGAATTTGAACGATTATGTTGACCAAAAGGATCACGAAGTGCACAAGGTGCACGAAATGCATTTTAATTTAAACGACATCGAAATATCAATTTTAGAACCAGATCGGACCGAAAAAGCTAGGTGTGTAAAATTTTGCCAGAATATTTCTTATGCACATGGTTTGTTTTGGTATTGAAAATGGTCTAAATAGGAATATTAGGGAGAGAGTTATAGCTCGTAAAGCAAGAGAAGGTCAAAAAACCGTGTCCTTCAAACATCGAATAAAATGAAATTCTGTCCAAATGCATTGACGTAAAGTCATGAAACTTCGAATATATATCTCCTGAGTAAAAAAAATATTTTTCCTCAAAAATTACTAAAATCTATGAATATGCAGTGTATTTTTCGGTATATTCAAAATTTAAAACGTTATAAAACTGGCGAAATTGGATGTATGATTCTGAAATTTCGGTATCATTGCTTTTTGGTCAAAGGCTTTGTACTAACGGAAAATAAGTGTTACACTCCCACTTTTACGCTCACCAATTATATAACGCTTTATCTCAAATTCATTTAATTTTTTTATTAATAAAGATTTTGGAAGAATAAAGGACTATATTGAAATATGTAAGTTGTATTTATTAGCAGAAACTGTATTGACATGCCTCTTTTAACGTCCACTTTCATTGAAAGACTTAAATTACCAAAATATTTTACTAGCATATCGAAGTTATACAAAGAAAGTGATACATATTTTAGTATAAAGAGATTATGCCATAGCGATTACTGTTGACAACAAAATAATAAATTTTGTGCTATAAAAGTACATCAAATTGGTGGTGGGTATAAAAGATTCGGCACACCCGAATATAGTGCTTTTACTTGTTTATTGTTCTGTTTGTTGCCGCGATGCATATACCTTATGGATATGCCTTGAACATAAAGGTGCACGTTTACGAAAAAACAGTAAACAAGATGACCAGGCTATAATACGTTTGTTAAAAAATGTTCGTTCTGGTCGTCAACCAACATTGCTTCACAATTATGATTAAATGTTACTCCCAGAACAATCCAAAGACGAACTTTAAAATGGCCCTTTATATCAAGACAAAATAGAATAAATTAAATAATGGATCGTTTTCTTTATAGACATCTTGCGAAATGTAATGCTGTCACATGCAGAGGATGAATTGCCGATTAAATTGAAATGCCAACAAGATAACGACCCTAAACACACATCTGAATGTGTAACTCATTCGTTAACAATAATATTAACATTTAGAAATAGCCAACGATATTAGCTAGTTTAATAGGCTTCCAGCAACGAAGATTTGCAGAAGTTTTAAAAAATAATGGATACGCGACAATATAATAAGTATTTTAAATCTTTATTAATATTTAATTACCAATGTGCTTTAGTTTCGTCGGCTCCAAGTAATGCTTTTACACTTTTTATTACATTATAATTATCATAAGTGAAGAATTTTTTTTGTTTGTGTTTTATTTAAAAATTTTTTAAAATAATATTGACAAATTAATAAATGTTAATACAATAACATTTTAATTTATCTAATTAACGATTTAAATTATAAAGGATTTGGTGCTTTAGTTTTGTGCGATGCTGTATATATAAATTAGTAAATTTCCCCTGTGTAAAACTTAGTCATATCGCAAGTATATTTTCCACGTTGGACAAAAAAGTCTTAAGTCATAAATTGCAATTTTAATTTTTTATTTTTTTTACTCTATTTGTTCTCTCTTTCGTTAAATATCAATAACTTAAGTCTAGCACAACTGCTTCCAATCGTAATCATTTATAATTTTTTCATTAGTTTAAAAAAATTGATATTATCTTTTGTATTAAACAAAAACTGCATCTTCTGACGTAAGATCTTAAATATATGTATGTATATGTTTAAAATTAGGCAAAAAGATCTAATTACTCTCCAAAAATATAGTCGGTAAGCATTAAAAATTAAAAATTTCTTAACGTACATGCATACATAAAATTATGAAGCTTTTGTTTTATTTTTTCAATCGAATTGTAAACTTGCAGAATAAAGTTTGAAAGACAACTTGTAAAGCAATACCACCTTAATTTTAATTGCATATTGTTGAAATTATGCAAAAAAGATATTATCTATCTGCCTTATTCATAAAAGTTATTAAAGGTTTATAAAGGGTTTATTAAACTAATTTTCTATGAGAATTTGACTTATAAACCTCTTACTAAGCTCTTTTAATTTTTATGAATTCGACCGTATATATATAAAAGTGAAACTCTGTGTGTGTGTGTGTTAGCTATAGACTCCGAAACTGTAAAACCGATCGGACTCAAACTTTGGCAAGTTGTTGTACACATACCAGGAAGTGTTTATGGGTGAAAAAAAGTGGGCGGAGCCACGCCCATAAAAATTAGTTATCAGTTTTAGCTACTTGCACTTGACCGATTTTTCTGAAACTTTGCACACATATCGAGCTGTCATGACTAAATAATTTCGTGATAAAAAAAGTGGGCGGGGCCACGCCCCTAAAAAAGTTTTAATTTTGAGGTACTTGCACTGGACCGATTTTTCTGAAACTTTGCACACATATTGAGCTGTCATAGCTTTATAATTTCGTGATTGAAAAAGTGGGCGGGGCCGCGCCCATAAAAAATTAGTTATCAGTTTTAGCTACTTGCATTGGACCGAATTTTCTGAAACTTTGCAAACATACTGAGCATTCATGACTTTACACTTTCGTCATTCGAAAAGTGGGCAGTGCCACGCCCATTAAAAAAGAGGTATCATTTTGAGGTACTTGCACTGGACCGATTTTTCTGAAACTTTACACACATATTGAGTTGTCATGACTATACAGTTTCGTATTTAGAAAAGTGGGCAGTGCCACGTCCATAAGAAAAGGTATCATTTTGAGGTACTTACACTGGACCTATTTTTCTGAAACTTTGCACACTTATTGAGCTGTCATGACTATACAGTTTTGCAATTAGAAAAGTGGGCAGTGCCGCGCTCATATAGAAAAAGTTATAGTTTTTAGCCTTGCACTTGATATTCGATTAAAATTTAGATTTTATTATTTATACATTTTAATTTATCTAATTAACGATTTAAATTATAACGGATTTGGTGCTTTAGTTTTGTGCGATGCTGTATATATAAATTAGTAAATTTCCCCTGTGTAAAACTTAGTCATATCGCAAGTATATTTTCCACGTTGGACAAAAAAGTCTTAAGTCATAAATTGCAATTTTAATTTTTTATTTTTTTACTCTATTTGTTCTCTCTTTCGTTAAATATCAATAACTTAAGTCTAGCACAACTGCTTCCAATCGTAATCATTTATAATTTTTTCATTAGTTTAAAAAAATTGATATTATCTTTTGTATTAAACAAAAACTGCATTTTCTGACGTAAGATCTTAAATATATGTATGTATATGTTTAAAATTAGGCAAAAAGATCTAATTACTCTCCAAAAATATAGTCGGTAAGCATTAAAAATTTCTTAACGTACATACATACATAAAATTATGAAGTTTTTGTTTTATTTTTTCAATCGAATTGTAAACTTGCAGAATAAAGTTTGAAAGACAACTTGTAAAGCAATACCACCTTAATTTTAATTGCATATTGTTGAAATTATGCAAAAAAGATATTATTATCAAGGCATATCCATAAGGTATATGCAACGGCGAATTGATACAACAAAGCAACTTTTCATGGGATGTTTTATGTCAAGGCCAATTCGTATATCAGGGATGGAAAAGTTGTTTTTGAATATTAAATATAATAAAATTTGATTAAAAACAGAATATAAATTTTTTAAACACATTGTTAATGACGCAAAAGCAAAAAATATACATAAATTAAGCACATTTATTGTCAAAAAAGTACACTCAAGTTAATTGTTTAATACCGAAACCAAAATCACATTTCCTATCCCTGCATTAATAAATGAAATCAAAGCGAATTCAACCAATTTTGACAAAATGTTTCACAATCAGCTGGGCTGATAATTTCACCTGTATTAATTCGCCTTGATTATTATGTTATAAAAAAGAAATATTGAAAGTTAATTCAAAACTACTACAGTAAAATTATAATTTAATAATCGAAATGATAAAAAGTTTTTGCAACAGTATTAAATGATTTAACTATTTATTTGCCTAGCCCAATTAACGATTTTTTTTCCCAAAAATTTATAAAACCGTTTTGAGGAGCAAATATAAAAGCTGTCAAATAGACTTAAACTTAGAAAAAACATATATAGCTATATACAGTGGTGGTCAAAAGGTTAGCACATAACATGTACGTTGCATTCAAACACATCTTAAGCACAAGTGTTGTGTATGGCGTGATCAGTATGTACAGTTATTTTTTTTTTTATTCTCTTTACCATTTTATTTAAATTTTTGTTTTATTGGAAGAAGTGTTTAATCTGAGCTGGACACTAACTTAGCACATTCGATATTTTCATAATTTTTCTTGCTTAAAATCTTAAATTGGTAAGTTTTGTTAATATTTTAATTAATAAGTTTTATTAGAAAACGTAAACCAATAACTAGATACGGCTAAAGGTACATGGTGCACAGAGGAGCAGCGTAAAGGTATCCATCATATGAAACCGAGGCACTGTTTGTGATAAGCTGCTCTAGAAAGATGGTGTACAATGCACTCAGTCATATTCAAGCCAATTGGTCACACAAAGATGATCCACACACATCACGCTTGGATCAAATTAACATTGACGTTTTAAAATGGCCAGCTCAATTACCGGATTTTAATCCTATAGAGAACCTTTGAAACGATTTAGAGCAACAAATAACTGCTATTAAACCCAAAAATTTTAACGAGTTATAGACGGATATACAAAACGTTTGGTATGCAATACCAAAGCAACGCTGCATTGGCCTGGTAGACAGTATGCCCAGGAGATGTGCAGCTGTGCTAAAGAATAAGGGCTATCCTACTAAATATTAAACGTTTTGTGAAATTAATGTTAGTTTTTATTTTTATCGTGTTGGAAATAAATTTTGTTGATTTGTGCTAAATTACTGTCGTCTTTTTTTGAGGGTTCGTTATAAAAATAATAAAAACGAAAAAAAATGTTAAGTAAAATAATATCACATATTCTTGGCACCGGGAATAATACATGAAGATATAACAATGATAAAAATAACGAATAAGTACAAAAAGTTATGTGCTAAAATCATGGCCACCACTGTATATTTTTTTGTGTATGGCAAATCAAATAAATAAGTTACTGTTTCAATAAATGCCTTAGTTATATGACCACCACTGTAAGTTGATACTAACCGAAAAGGAAGAAATCGACAAAACGTAAACAAAAACTCAGTGTAGTTCTTTAACTTATGACCATATGCAAATATTTTGCTTGGCTTTAGACTTTTTAATATGACAACGAATCTTCTTTGTTTAAGTAGCACAAAAAAAGTTGTTTATATTAATTTGCCATTATATTTGTTCTAAGGTTGTGCCTTGCATCCTTTTTTATTTATTTTTTTTTTTCGTGTTCGGATGTTTTCAGAAACTTATATAAAACACAAGGTCATTGGACTCTAGTTTAAAAACTTTTTTATGACTCACGTGTAGGTATTTCTTAAATTCATAACCATTGAATTGGCTAGAAAATGTTATTTCCATAGCAAATTAGAATTATAAGTAAAAATAAATAAAATAAGGACTATGTTTGTCCACTTATTGGCTGCCGGTTACCTTAAAAAATTATATTATTATAATCACTAGAGTGCAAAAACGACGAAAAAAAAATCAACACAGTACAATAAAAAAAACTAAGGTAGGCGGAGGTCGCATGTCTGATTTCAAACAAAAAAAACTCTTAATGTACAGATGTCTATAGGAAGACGGACAATCTGCAGACAGATGAACACGCGGTACAAATTTTAACTACATATTTAAAAATTTACTAAGGTCTATCCCTAGGAAAATAACTAATGACTTTTAATATTTTTCTCTTTTACCGGTATCGTTTATCAAAAAATTTTCTTACTAAGTGGAAACTTACAACTTCGTTGCAAAACCTGCAGATTGAATTTCAAAACTGTTGATGCAATTATTAACAAAGACAAAAAATATAAAGTTGAATTAACGATATACCCAAAATTAAATAAAACTTACCAGCCAATTGTTTCTTCAACAACAGTGACGACTGAGGTTCAGACATTTTTACTGAAAATTTATTGAATTTTTCTAGGTATATGCGACTATGTTGACAAATTCGTTCTTAAAATTATTCCCGAATTTTTCTCTTAAAGGGAGGGGCGAGTATTTAAACTAAAGTTTTTTTCAATTAATTTAACACTAAATATTATTTCCCAAACACAAAATGTATCAAAAACATCAATGTTTAAATTTATTACCCTGCCGTCTATTCGTTTTTAGACTAAAATTGGCAAATCTTTATTGCAATCAGTGATGCCACCATGGTACAATTATAGGTGTACCCTGGATGCCACTTAAAAGCTTTTTAAAAACCTAGCCAGTGATGTGAACTTTTTTGCAACAAAATCCCCTATATGTGTCCAAAAACCATTTCAAATTTTATCGATAAGTCGCTAACTTTTTATAATAATATTAAAATTTGTTTAAAATCCTATTAAGAGAAACATAAGATGATTCATATATTATAAAGTACCCTTATACACTTAAAGGGCCAACTATATTATTGTTATGCTAGCTTAAGCTACTGTCAAAAAACAACGAAAAGTCTGTCAAATGCTTAAGCAAATTTTTGAAGACATGTCGGTGGATATATTGTACTTTATAAGCTTAAATACTTACTATGACAAGTTGCTAATGATTGTACTTTTGCAAAAACTGTTTTATTTCTGTCATAATTTTGGTCACAAAGTTATTATATAATGTGTGCACATAAGAAAAGTAAATCAGCTGCGTTGTCAACACCACCTGATAATAAATTCGCCTTGGTCTTGTGTTTATTGTTAAAAGGGGTAAGGTCAGGTTAAGAGCAAGAAAATTGTTCATATATATAGTTTACACTTATCTGTACTCGGCAAGTACAAGCAAGTATTTATCACAGAATATAGTCTGTGGTTTTTATTGAGAAATCAAAAACAAGAAATGTCAAAAAATTTGTTTAAAAAAACAAAAACGTGCAGTCATGCAATAACAATAGTTTGTATCACCATTCATCTCATATGATATACGTACATACATATAAAAACATACATCGACGCCTCCATTCTATAACGTTCTAAGTGTACTTAGAACGTTTTTAATGTTCTTGAATTATTGCATCCTACGTTCTCTAACTTAAATACTGTCAAAATTTGGTTAAGATGGGCCGATCCGTTCCAAAGTTATAGGCATAAATATACTTAGACTACATACATAGTCGTAAAAATTTTCCATTCTAAAATGTAGTAAGTACACTTAGAATACTTTTGCTTGGACAATTTTAAATTGACTTGAAAAGTTAGTTGACTTAGTATGTTTTGGAAGGGACATTTTTTAACGTTGTGTTTTCTATGTGTATTTGGTATGTTCAGTGTGCTTTTTTTAGTGTCTGTAAGTGTAGTTAAAAGGTTTTTTTCCCGAATTAAGAACAGAATTTTGTGCGTGTAATAGCATGTTTCCACGGCAACGATATTCGTAATTCGATGTCTTATTTATAATTCAAAGCCTAATTACGAACTGAATTACATAATTTTCCCATTCAAAACTGTCAAAGCAAATTACTATTTTTGTGGGTAATTCATTTAGAATTAACATGCGAATTATAATAAAATCAGTGTCTTCTCTAATTTTTATCGGTTGTTTATCATATCTAGCTGTCAAAAAAAAAAAAAAAAATTAAAGCAAAGCGAAAAGCAAAACAGAAAAATGTTCAATTTAATATATAAAAAAGAAAAACTTTAAAGAAAGTTTTTATGTCTAGAAGACTATTATTGGAAAAGACGAAATTTTGTATAGAGGGTTTGCTGGCTGCACTGGTCCTATTTTCTTGTAATTAAAATAATAATGATATTATTTGCATAGATTTCTTACGAATTTACAATATTATTACTATTTTTACTTACTTTTTGCCTCCATTGATAAAATAATTATAAATTTCTATATAAAATTTTATATTTCTTAATGTTGACCGCCAAAACAACAAAACAATTATTTAAATAAAAAAAAGCACGAAGAAGAACTGCCAAATCAAATTAACAATATGTCGTGGAAACATGGTAATTTACTTAAGTAATTTAAAGAGCGAATCAAGTAATTGAATGTGTCGTGGAAACATGGTATAAGTGTCTTACAAAAGTTTACATACGACCGAAAAAATTCCAATTTTAAAATGAGAAATACATATAATTTTTTTTTTAAGTATTAAATATTAAAAAATAAACTTAAAAATAGTTTAAATTCGTACATTTATATCCAACAACACAAAATATTTCACTTTTTCGTTTTAGGTACCTTTACATAAGTTTACATACGCTAAGTAAATTACATACTAAAAATTAAATTTAATATTTGGTATGGCCTCCTTCGGCTTTTATTGCATCAGCCAGACGAGAAGGCATGGATAATGCTAATTTTTTTGTAATTTCAGGTGTAATTTTGCTCCCCTCCTCCATTAATGCTTCCTTCAGACCAGCAATTGATGTTATTTTGCGTTTTCTTAAATTTCGTTTCAAAATATCCCATAAATGTTCAATAACATTTAGATCAGGAGATAGTGGGGGATGCTCCAGCTTATGTTTGACATTATAAAGTAGCCATTCTTTGACCAATTTTGAGGAATGTTTCGGATCGTTCTCCTGAAGAAATATGGCACCTTCTCCCAAATCTAACATTTCCACACTAGGAAGGTAGCTATCCTTTAAAATGCCAATATACATAGCCTTATCCATAATACCATCGATAATCCTTAATTTGCTAACACCATTCGCGGCCATACATCCCCAGACCATGACAGAACCGCTTCCGTGTTTTACCGTTGGATTTATGTTCTGGGGTTCTAAGGCTGCATTAGGTTTTTGCCAAACTTTGGCAAGACCATCACCCCCAAAGACTATGAATTTACATTCGTCGGTGAATATCACTCTTTCCCAAAACGTCGGGTCACTTACGTGGATGATCTGATATTTTTCGTCGTTTTCCAAACGCTTTTGTATATTTACAGGTCTGAGAAGTGGTTTTCTTCTGGCAACTCTGCTGTTATAACTATTCTTTTGTTACGTGCCGGTATTTTTCGACTACCAAATACAAAAATAATAAAAGCGAAACATACCCACGCCAAATATTGGGTTAAGGGCGTGAAAGGCGGTTGTCAGCTAGCTCGAGCAAAAAGGTCAGTGGTTCTCAACCCGGGGTATTTGGCACGTGAAAATATGACCGTACCCTACACACCTTTAGAGTACGGAAAATTTTTAAACAAAGCTTTTAAAATCTTACAGCGCTGTCGTTATGCAAACGTTGGCATGACCAGGTGGATCGTCATACCTGGTACTATTGTTTTCCCTCCCGCAATTTGCTCCTATGACAGACTAAGTACCTAATATTTTATGTCTGTCCCAATAATGTGATCACCCGCTTAGTTTACCCCACTTACCTTCAACATTCCTCCTCTGAGTAAAGAAAATTTAGAATTTCATGATGAACTTACATGAAGTAAAAAAAAAAAAAAAACTTTATTCTTACAAATTTCATATATAATTGTTTTATATATTCATTAAAAAGGAACTAACGATAATAATTTTAATAATAATAATTATAGTAGTAACAATTGTAGTAATAATAATATCAAATGAGGATAATAATATTAATACAATAAAGACAATAATAATAATGAAATTAATAGAAATACTAATAATAAAATTACTTAGCCTAATTTGATGTTCGGGGAACGTTGTCGTTGCTGGAGATGTGTTGTAGCTCGTAGAGTTGTTGTTGCTGTCAGAATTGACTTTGCCGGTAAAATTGTCTTTGCTGGTAAAATTGTTCTTGGTATACATATTTCTTGAAATTATTTATCAATCGTTTATGTTGAAAATAAAAACTTGTATTGGGTTTATCTTTCTTTTTAATAACAATAAATTGAAGTTTTACTTTCTAAGTTGCTTTTGCCTTAGTGTTGTGTGTAGGTGTAGGATAACAAAATAACGTTGTTTTTAATGAATATTTTTTTTTGCTTTTTGTTTTTTTTTTTATTTTTTTAAACGTCCAAGTGTTTCTAACATAAACACACAAATAATTTTAAAAAGTTATATGCAATTTCCTTATACGTTTTTATTTTTGTTTAAATAAATGCAAGGAAAATTTTGTGATAAATTTAAATTAATTTAACAATTTTTTTTTCTTTTGTTATTATAACAAATTAGTTTTTCTTTTCACGTTAAATCGTTACGAATAGAACAAGAATCACACATTACTTCTTCAAAAAAAACAAGAAAATTTTTCTTTAAAATCGATTAAACGCACTTATAAAATTTGTTCTGCACCACAAATCTGACTTTCACTTCATTTTTTTTAAATCTTAACTTTGACCATTTCTTTTTAAAAATCTTCACACCGACCTTTTTTTTTTTTACTAGCCTTTACCTTTCGACCTCTTAAAACCAACTGTCTTTTTCAACTTCTTACCTACCGTTGCCACATGCAAGTGCAAGTGAAAAAAAACCAATACACTAACACTTTTTTACTAACACAACTACACTTTGGCAACCTGCGACTCAGCTTGCGAAGAAATTTTTAAGCAAGTACAATTTTTACAGTTACGGCAAGTAAAGTGACAAGCCTAAAAACAGTGTTGTCTAATACTGAGTTTTTTGTCAACTCACTAATATATTATACAGTTTTGGTAACCTACCGTTGCCACATGCAAGTGCAAGTGAAAAAAAACCAATACACTAACACTTTTTTACTAACACAACTACACTTTGGCAACCTGCGACTCAGCTTGCGAAGAAATTTTTAAGCAAGTACAATTTTTACAGTTACGGCAAGTAAAGTGACAAGCCTAAAAACAGTGTTGTCTAATACTGAGTTTTTTGTCAACTCACTAATATATTATACAGTTTTGGTAAATAATTCAGCTATTTTTTTTTAATAAGTATGTTTATATGTATATGAAGAATATTAAGAAAAAATATAAATATTCATTTAAAATGTAAGCTTTAATATAAATATCAATTTTTAATAAAAAAAATTGTATTTAAAAATTATATGTCTAAAGGTAACGTTCAATAGTGGCTATTGACAACACTTAATTACCAATTGAAGCAGCGCCATTTGTTTTAAATTTGTTTGAAGTTTATTTGTTGACGACATTTTAAAAATGAACTTGCACTGTGCTGTGTAGCCACTCAAAAAATTTTTGTGTTTTTTTTGGCATTTCTCCTGATTTTCGTTAGTAATACGTATACACTACTTGCAAGTAAATACTTGCTTGTGGCAACGTAGGGTTAAAGTCAACTTTCAACTTTTCTTAATCTGATTTTTCTTTTCTTCTCCTTCCCTTTCTTTTTCTTTTTGCAAAGTTGCCAGTAGGTGATCTTGCCTACTGGGCCCTTATAACAATTACGCAAAATCAGCAAATCGCTGATAGGCATCACTTGCAAAATCTTTTCTCTTTTCCATTCCTCTTTCCACAAAACCGGTTTGAAATGTGTCATGCTGCTATTGGTCAAACAATTTAACGGTAAACTGAGGTGATGGCAATTGTAAGAGGAGACGTAAGGACATGAGAGGTGACAAAACTTTCCGTTTGTGATCGTCTATGGAAACTCATATAAAAAAAAATTGGTTGCCAACCGTAACAGTTGCATATGTATATGTACATGCCTGTCCATATATATATGTGCGTGCATATATGCAAATATGTAAAGTTGTAAAAAGGAACGTAAAATTTTCGAGCCTTGCCAGAATATTTGAATGTGTAATTTTGAATGGCATAGGAGCTTTTAAAGACAAATGAATAAAATAAAAAAAAATCCGTAACAAAACTTCTTCGTTTTAAGATTTCCAATCGCTTAACAAACAGGAAAGGATTTTTGTGTAGGAAAAGTAGAAGAGTTATACTGGTGGGAGAAAAATACAAAAAAAAATTTTGTATACAACGTGTGACACGACCCACGAAGCCGGGCATAAAAGAATACTAGTTTTAGGTCCCTGAATCAGAATGTGTACCTGGCAAAATTATGGGCGAATATCAGAAGCATTATACCTTCCTATATAACTTCCCTGAAGATCCTCAAGCTCATTAATGTATTTTAAATTATCTCTTCTAATTCTATACTTAACGAACTTCGATCTAAATTTTAACGTTTATGCAATTTTTTTAAAAATAACTCTGCTAGTTGTTTCTCGTATAAATTGCCTGGCCTTCAACAAAATTTACTGACTTGAACCTTGTGTTATAGGTCTTGCATGCTTTTCCATAAGAAGGAAGATTCGAAATAACATGCTTAAAACTTAGTGTCTTCTCTGAGTTCAGATTATTGAAATTTGACTCAGATTTGCTGACGAGCTCGGCGCATTCGACATCAGAAAAGATCTGTGAAGCTAAAGCGTACGTCTTCCAAAAGTCAACGCCGAAATAACCTGCTTTAGATAAGTTCGGTACGATGTAAGATACAATGAATCTTGTTACCCCTTTAAAAGTAACCGGTAGTGTACAATGCCCCGTAACGTGAATTTTCGGATCGTTTGCGATTAAAATGCTAGATCTTATTTTTCTCAATTCAATGTTAGGTTCAAACTGCTTTTCCCCAAAACGGATATGTTGGCACCAGAGTCTAAAAGACAAAATAATTCCTTATCAAAAATTTTAATAAGAGCAAAAGTATCTCCTTTGGGAATTTTACTCCCAGTATTTGTATTGTCAGATGAAATCGACGCTAATAAAGAAGAGCCAGACGAGGACCTCAAAGCTTTAATGCTTGTGCTAGATTGCGAATTTTCTGAACGTGAAAGAGATTTTCCGGTTAATGAAGCTGCTCCTTTTCCCCTACCTTTTGCCGATGACGGACTACGACTTGTACTCTACCTCTACCGGATAAATCAACTAAAATGGGATTAGCTACTGCACGTGGCGGATTTCTAGATGTGCTTTGTCGAGTGCTGGGTTTGTGCATAATGTGCCCGCGACACAAAAAAAAGAAATTTCTATTTGCAAGGGGGAAAAGAAAAAAGATTCTTTACGTGTAGCCTTTATCGCGTATGGGAACTTGATTAATGGTAATTTAGAAAAGATTTAAAAAATAAAAAAAAATATTCTGAAAAATCACTAAAAAAATGTTGTGAAAAGTCGTGAAAAAAAACTGAAAGCAAATTTTAATCGTGAAGAAAAAAAAATTTTCTTGCAAGGCCAAATTTTTTTATCATGAGGATAAAATAATTTTTCTTGCAAAATTTAATTTTTTTTTTTTTTTAATCGTGAAGATAAAATAATTTTTCTTGTGAAGATAATAATGAAGATAATTTTTAATCGAGAAGATAAAATAACTCCCTTTTTTTCTTTTTGCGAAAACAAATTTTAATCGTGAGGAAAAAAAAAAAAAAGTTTTGAAAAATAAATTTTAATAGTGATAAAAAAAGTTAATCTTGAGAAAACAAATTGGTTTGTTTTTTCCAAGTTATTTTAAATTCCCGTTATTTAAAAAAAAAAAATGTTTCTTATTTAAAATGGGATTAAATTTATTTGAAAAAAAAAAAATTCAATTAATATACATATATTAATTTAATTTAATTTTGATAAAAATTTTTGTTTATTGGGAAAAAAAACATTTTTTTTTTCATTTGAATGAAATTAAATCTAAAAAAAATTATATTTGTGTTATGGAATAATATAATTTAAATGAAAATATAAAAAAAATTTAAATCGTACGGAGGAGGAATGATGGGTGCTGTGGTTGCCAAACGGTGATCACATTGTTCTATACGTCGAGAATGCTAAGATACAATAGTATGCTGACTCTTCTCGTTACTGATTGGCTAATCAGTTTCCTACTTCTCTCAGAAAAACTGATGACTCAATCAATTAAAATAGAACGTGTTCAAAAAAATCACAATAAAAAAAAATACGTATTCTGATAGGGAAATTACAGAAATATTTAATAATTCTTTTATTCGAAATGTTTTCTAATATTGGGACATGATCGCAACGATGACTGCTCGACTAGTTGTCGTCAGCTCGGACTTATCATATCTCCGACATAAAAAAACAAAATTCGAAGGTGTTACCGAATATCATGAAATAATTATTGTTCGCCAATCTTGCGTCGCAAATGATACCAGGTTTACATGCCCAGAAATCATGACTTACGCTAGTCAACGAACAATCCAACTTCCCTTCATTTTAGCGTCGCAAATGAATCCAGGTTTAGTCTCCCAGAAGTCATGACTTACACCAAATAAAAGAAAATTTAATTATTCGAGCCCTATATACGATTACGTAAACTTACGTTTGCATTACGTCAACGATGTGTTACTTCAGGTGGAAGAAAAAATAATTTACATTGTTAAATTCGTCTCGTGTTAAGTAAAATTTATTTTCCGTTAGATAAAATAAATCTTACAAAAACAAGTTTTGCTTTACGTTGGGCTAATATTAACCTCACATTTTACAAATTGCTTTGCGTTGGGCTAACATTAACCTCACTTTGTGCAAATTGCTTTGCGTTGGGCTAACATTAACCTCACTTTGTGCAAATTGCTTTGCGTTGGGTTAACATTAACTTTGTGCAAATTGCTTTGCGTTGGGTTAACATTAACTTTGTGCAAATTGCTTTGCGTTGGGTTAACATTAACTTTGTGCAAATTGCTTTGCGTTGGGCGCCATCTATGTTACGTGCCGGTATTTTTCGACTACCAAATACAAAAATAATAAAAGCGAAACATACCCACGCCAAATATTGGATTAAGGGCGTGAAAGGCGGTTGTCAGCTAGCTCGAGCAAAAAGGTCAGTGGTTCTCAACCCGGAGTATTTGGCACGTGAACATATGACCGTACCCTACACACCTTTAGAGTACGGAAAATTTTTAAACAAAGCTTTTAAAATCTTACAGCGCTGTCGTTATGCAAACGTTGGCATGACCAGGTGGATCGTCATACCTGGTACTATTGTTTTCCCTCCCGCAATTTGCTCCTATGACAGACTAAGTACCTAATATTTTATGTCTGTCCCAATAATGTGATCACCCGCTTAGTTTACCCCACTTACCTTCAACATTCCTCCTCTGAGTAAAGAAAATTTAGAATTTCATGATGAACTTACATGAAGTAAAAAAAAAAAAAAACTTTATTCTTACAAATTTCATATATAATTGTTTTATATATTCATTAAAAAGGAACTAACGATAATAATTTTAATAATAATAATTATAGTAGTAACAATTGTAGTAATAATAATATCAAATGAGGATAATAATATTAATACAATAAAGACAATAATAATAATGAAATTTATAGAAATACTAATAATAAAATTACTTAGCCTAATTTGATGTTGCAGCTTTCGGGGAACGTTGTCGTTGCTGGAGATGTGTTGTAGCTCGTAGAGTTGTTGTTGCTGTCAGAATTGACTTTGCCGGTAAAATTGTCTTTGCTGGTAAAATTGTTCTTGATATACATATTTCTTGAAATTATTTATCAATCGTTTATGTTGAAAATAAAAACTTGTATTGGGTTTATCTTTCTTTTTAATAACAATAAATTGAAGTTTTACTTTCTAAGTTGCTTTTGCCTTAGTGTTGTGTGTAGGTGTAGGATAACAAAATAACGTTGTTTTTAATGAATTTTTTTTTTTGCTTTTTGTTTTTTTTTTATTTTTTTAAACGTCCAAGTGTTTCTAACATAAACACACAAATAATTTTAAAAAGTTATATGCAATTTCCTTATACGTTTTTATTTTTGTTTAAATAAATGCAAGGAAAATTTTGTGATAAATTTAAATTAATTTAACAATTTTTTTTTTCTTTTGTTATTATAACAAATTAGTTTTTCTTTTCACGTTAAATCGTTACGAATAGAACAAGAATCACACATTACTTCTTCAAAAAAACAAGAAAATTTTTCTTTAAAATCGATTAAACGCACTTATAAAATTTGTTCTGCACCACAAATCTGACTTTCACTTCATTTTTTTTAAATCTTAACTTTGACCATTTCTTTTTAAAAATCTTCACACCGACCTTTTTTTTTTACTAGCCTTTACCTTTCGACCTCTTAAAACCAACTGTCTTTTTCAACTTCTTAAAGTCAACTTTCAACTTTCAACTTTTCTTAATCTGATTTTTCTTTTCTTCTCCTTCCCTTTCTTTTTCTTTTTGCAAAGTTGCCAGTAGGTGATCTTGCCTACTGGGCCCTTATAACAATTACGCAAAATCAGCAAATCGCTGATAGGCATCACTTGCAAAATCTTTTCTCTTTTCCATTCCTCTTTCCACAAAACCGGTTTGAAATGTGTCATGCTGCTATTGGTCAAACAATTTAACGGTAAACTGAGGTGATGGCAATTGTAAGAGGAGACGTAAGGACATGAGAGGTGACAAAACTTTCCGTTTGTGATCGTCTATCGAAACTCATATAAAAAAAATTGGTTGCCAACCGTAACAGTTGCATATGTATATGTACATGCCTGTCCATATATATATGTGCGTGCATATATGCAAATATGTAAAGTTGTAAAAAGGAACGTAAAATTTTCGAGCCTTGCCAGAATATTTGAATGTGTAATTTTGAATGGCATAGGAGCTTTTAAAGACAAATGAATAAAATAAAAAAAATCCGTAACATTTTTTGATTGTTCTGTGGATAGTCTGATCAGAAACTTTTACTCCTAGATCTGCTTTTATTTTACGATTAATTTCGACCGCACTTTGTTTGGGGTTTTCTTTTACTAACCGAACAACTGCTCTATCCGTTCGTTCGTCTAAAATTTGGGGGCGGCCGGCACGTGACTTACTTTCAAAATTTCCACTTTCCTTAACCCATTATGTCCGAGAATACTTTATTGCACAAATTTAAAAAAAAATTATCAAATTCCAATTTCACTCATGAAAAGATCTTTTCGTCATAATTATTTTTTTTGTCCTGGTCCTGCTGGAGCCAGGAAAGACTGTTGCCATATGGCAACGCCAGGAACTATCTCAACTTACAAAATATAATAATGAAATAATTGTTTTGCTGATATATTTTATTAAAAAACAAACAATACAATAAAATTTTTTTTGATTATGTTTATTTGAACCTTTAGACTTTCATAGGTCAAGTCGAGAAGATTATATCGGCCAAATGGGCGCCGTTACAATTGATTGCTATATGGGCTCTTTTTAGGGCATTTTTCATCACTTTGGCGAGAAATTCGGGCGATAGATTCTAGCACTCGTGTTGTTCTTAAGGGCTTTCAGAGTCTCGGGCTTATTCACGTAAACACGGGACTTTAAAAAACTTCACCAAAAAAGTCTGGAACGGTTTAATTGGGCGATATTGCGGGCCAATGTAAATCGCCAAAATGAGAGATTAGGCGACCCGGGAACACCGCCTTCAGAATATCGGTTGTGGCTCGCCAAGTGTGTACCGTTGCTACGTCCTTTTGGAACCACATGTCCTTCAGTCCTAATTCTTTCAATTGCGGCAGAAAAAACTTGGTCCTATGACTCCTTCAGCATGAACAGTGCACCATGCAGACACTTTGAGCGGGTGCAATGGCTCCATGTGGATTTTCAGTGCCCCAGAAGCGATAGTTATGCTTGTTCGCGTACCCTCTGAGGTGAAAATAGCCATCACTTTCCGGGTGGTTCAACAAAAATCTTTGTAACTTCATTTTCGGTTTCACTATCAACTGTTCCAGGAAGTCTAAGGCATCAGAAAATGTTAACTATCTGTTAAATTCTAAACATATTTCAAAAAATTAATAAATTTATTCACTATGTAATACCCAGATATTTCAGACAGATATTTTTAATTGTTTCAATTTAGTGTTGATTGAGCAATTAAAATAAGTGTTCACACATACTCAATTTATCTCCATTAGCATTTAATAGTTGTAAAAATACGATGTATTTATACCAAATCAAATAATGCCTTCTTTTCAGTGTTTTTCCTGTTGATAAAATATATTCACAATTATATTTATACATATATATACTTATATGTATGTATTTGAATTTATTCAAACATTTTTTTAAAATTTTCTTCAAAAATTTTTTATTTTCTTAATTTTTATTTTTTGTATATTTATTTGTTTGACATTAGAAATGCCATCTATAGAATTTTCTTCTCACTGAACATACTTCTCATGAGTTGTATTTCGAGTTTTAGACAATAAGTGAAACAATTAAGTATATATTGCTCAATTTAAAAATAATTTTTAGTATGGTAAATTGAGCTCAATAAGGCCTTTAATTGCGATAATATTATAAATTGACAATTAAGGCGCCTGTGTGAACAAAGTATAAATATGAAACACTATATAACGCCTGCCGTTGCCATATGGCAACGTGTATGAAAAAAATTAAATATACATATGATATCAACATTTAATATATATAATTTTTACGCAAAAATAAAGATACACTTCTTACAAAATTAATAAATAAAATAACTTTAAAAAATACAAAAAGTTCTGAAAAATATTGGCAATTAATGTTTCATGAAATCCATTTTTATAAAATTTTACAACATATTTTTTTGCACTTTCAAAATACAGCTTATAAACAAGACGCTTTAAACGAAACTGACTTTCTTTTACCTTAAATAGTAAAAACATTATATAAACATTCTCAAATAATCGCTAATTTCATAATAACCGTTACCTATGCTAAGGAAAAGCTGAGTAACAACTGATACAGAGAGTGTTGCCATATGGAAACAGTAGGACATAACTGTTGTTTGCACTCTCGGCATTTTTAAATTTAAAATTCTTCCAATTTCCCACAGAGAATTTCCTTCATTCCTCAGTTTAATTACAGTTTTTCGAATTGGTTCGGGAATCTCCTTTCCTTTGCCCATTTTACTTAGTGAAACGCGCTTAATGATTAATAAATTTCAATTGTGATAACTTCTTATGAAATTACAAGCTTTACTGATGATTTAAAGCAAATATCAAGAAAATGTGCAGCGGTACTCATAACGGTACATTGAGTTTTTTTTCAGGGTATGTACACTTATGTAAATTTGATGGTTTAAGCATTTTAAGGTTTTTGTTGTTATTTTAGCAAAAACAACTAAATATTTTTTTCAGAGTATTTATGATATTTTTGTTTGAAGTAATTAAAACTATAGAATATGAAAAATGTGATTATGTTTAGTAAAAAAATAAACTTTTTATGTCGTATGTAAACTTTTGTAAGACTGTGTACATACGATGTTTTAGTTTGGAAAAAGTAGTCAACCAAATCGGACTCCTAATTTTTGTATTTTCGGATATAAAATGATTTCGCGTGCAAGAAAAATTATAAATTTAGCACAAAATAACGTGAGAGGTATTATTTATTACATTTCCATATTATCTAAAATAATTAAGTTTTTTATTAGGAAAAGGTGAATCAAAAAGTATAAATTCAATGTCATATAAGCATCTTGTTTTGTATGTGATGAAACAATTGCAAAGAAAGGTGCGATAGAAGTAGCCACATGTTTATTTCAATTTATATCAACAAAACATAAAGAATTCGGCATAACTAAGTTTAATTAATGGTCTGACAATTGTGGAGGTCAAAACAAAAATAAAATTGTATTCTCTATGTATGTATGTATGGATTGCACGAAAACTAAAAATCGACATTAGTCACAAATTTTTAGAAAAGGGTCATACTCAAAATGAAGGCGATGGTGTTCATGCACTTATAGAGAAGTGCAAGAAAAATAAAAGAATATACACGCCGATAGAATGGTACTCCGTGATAAGAAATGCTAAAAAAAATACCCCCATTATACAATGTAATTGAAATGGACCATGATGATTTTTTGGATTTCAAGCAATTTGCTTCTGTAACAAATTGGACAAAAAATACACAAAATGAAAAATTATGTCCATCAAAAATCCGAGAAATAAGAGTTTATAAAGAACAAAATTATAAATTATTTTATAAATATGAATTTGATAAGAATTTTAAAGAAATAAAGATATATGATGAAAGTAGGAAGAGAAGAAAAGAAAATAAAAAAAGCATACATATCCGGATTTCCTATAACGGAAGAAAAACAAAAAGATCTTTTATATCTGTGTGATCAAAATTTAATTCTAACATTTTACCAAAATTTCTACAGACGACTAAATAATACAATATACATAGTTTCTACTTATTTAATGTTATACTGAATTAATACTGTTTCTGTTATCTTTATTCTTATAATTATTTTTAAGTAACTTTGAATTTATGTTATAACTACTTTTTGTTTGAACTGAATTATTATACATATTTAATTTTTGTTTGTTTTACGATTAAAATTAATTTAAAAAGAAAATAATAGTTTTTTTTGTATAAAATTTTATCTAAAAAATCGTCTATGTAGAAAAATATAATTTTCTAAAATTTTTGTCCAAACTAAAATATTATATGTATACTTAGGTGATTAACTTAAAAACAATAGACCTATCAAAAACATGCTAAGTACACTTAGATGACCAATAGCCAATGTTTTCACCATGCTAAAACATTTTATATCATTTTTAGCTATGATCCAATTAAAATTTGTAAATTCAGAAAATACTATAAAAATTCTATTCAAATTCTGCTAAAAACAGTGAAAGAACAAGTGGCGTATCTTATATAGTTTACAGACTGTGTCAGAGACAGGCCATTAAGTTTAACGTAGAATACGCCATCCGATAAGACAGAAAATATATATAACAATAATAAATAATATAAGCAAATTAATTTATTTATTTGATAGTTACTTTTGATAATATACATAAGCTTAAAAATAGGATAAATATGTTTTTAAATTAAAAGAGTAAGGATAAATGATAAATAACAGACGCAACTCAATTTGATTATTTGAAAGTTACTTTTGATAATATATATATAAGTTAACACAATCCACGTTTAAAAATAACAACAAAACTATTATTTCACAACCAAATTATTATTTAGAACATTCCACGTTTAATATTACAATATATGAAAATTCCCTACAACTTCATTTGATTTAATAAATAAAATAAATTCACAACACACCTGTTTTGCTGATGTTGCACACGCGCCGTTGCAATTGGTGGGAACCAACAATAAAATAAATTCTCAAACTATGAATATGCTGATGTTGCAGCTTGGGTTGTCAACAAAATAAGTTAGAAGTAAGAAACATTTTTGTAAAGTTTTTAGTCTTAAGTGAACATCAATTAAATAAAGAGCTTTTCTGCTCAAGAAAAAATTGTTTTTTTTAAACCAAAAAAACATAAAATAATTTAAGTGGCGCCCGAGCAGGGACCACCGAGTTCGTTAAAGTAAAAATAGCCTGAAAATCAAACAGTAAGGCTCCGTGCGTTTGTGAATAAAATAATCTACTAAAAATTAATAGCCTGAAAATCAAAAAGTAAGGTTCTGTGTATTTATAAATAAAACAAACCAAAGCGGATACTTTACGACGGAAGAGGACTGGACACTAGTAGCGGCAAGGACCCCAAGTACCAGAAGAACAGGATCATCTGAACCGCCCAACAACCCAGCGCCCAACGGTGGATATGTTTAAAATAATTTTAAGAATTTTGTAAGTAAAATATAAATTGTGAAAAAAAAAATTTTTTATAATTCTGAAAATAAGGAAAGAAATGGTAAAAAGTTTAAATTGAAATAAAATAAAAAAATCAAATTCAGAAAATCTCTATTTTTTTAAAAAATAAATAAAAATTTAAATAAAAAGAATATTAAATTAAGAATTAAATTTGAAAGAAATTTTTGCAAAATAAAAAAAAAAAAAACAGAAATACTTAAATACAAATTTTAATATTTGAAAGAAAGTTTAGAAAAATAAGTGAAAAAAGAGAAATAAATAAAAAAAAAATTAATTCAAAAAAGTATTAAATTCGAAATTAAATTTGAATATAATCTTTTGCAAAATAAGTGAAGAAAAAAAAACAGAAATAAATAAAAATTTAAATTAAGAAATATAAAATTTAGACTTTGAAAAAAATTTTTTAAAATAATAAAAATAATAAATAAAAATAAAAATTTAAATTAAAGAATATTAAATTTAAAATTCAATTTGAAAGAATTTTGTTGAGAAATAAGTAAAAAGGAAGAAATAATTAAGAATTTAATGAGTTAATTTGAATTGGAACTAAAAATCAAATTTGAAATTAGTGTTATATTGGAAAAAGAGAAAATAATATTAACTAGGAATATTCGTTGAATTTTTTAAAGTGAAAAATTTTTATAAGATTTTTAAGTAAGGACGTAAGTTTGATTTGAAGGAGATTTTTATTCTAACTTAGGAAACTAATTTCATATAAAATGACTACATCAGGAGAACCTGATATTGAAGCCATAACTAGTAGACTAAACAGAGCATTATCATTAGATACAAATAGTAGACGGACCACAGCAAGTATGAACGGTACTGTAGAAGGATTTTCTCAAATCCAAAAGGATCAGATAAAATCTATATTTCGTGAGCTAATAGGTCAAGATTCGGTAGAAGAAGATAGGGATCAGCCTATTGGAGAGATAAGAATAGACGAGTTAAATAAAATTCCGGATATTGTAAAGACCATTAGGGAATTCTCAGGCAAAGCAGGAGAATTCGGGTCATGGAGGAAATCGGTTGACAGGGTACTAGAACTCTACGATGGCATTAGAGGTACCAGTCGATACTATGCAATTTTACATACTATTCGCACTAAGATAATAGGAGAAGCTGACACAGCTCTAGATTCATACAGGACTCCTTTAGATTGGGCAAAGATTAAAAAGTGCTTAATGATGCACTATTCTGATAGGCGTGATTTGGGCACGTTAGAATATCAAATGACTACCATGTGTCAAGGTGGTAAAACAGTCACTGAATTCTACCAGGGTATCTACCAACACTTGTCCCTTATTCTTGACAAAGTATCATGCATGGAATTAGACACAGCAAGTTTATCTGCCATGACTAATTCATACAGGGAAAAAGCCTTAGACACCTTTATTCGAGGGCTCAGAGGCGACTTACCCAGATTATTGAGTGTTAGAGAACCCACTTCTCTCCCTCAAGCTTTGCATATGTGCTTGAAATTGGAAAATATGAATTTTCGACAGAATTACGCACAAAGTGCAAATAAAACAAGTTTTCATACAAAGCCTCCACGGCAACGGTTCTACCCTGAGTTGGCTCATATACCAACGCACTTTAATAGACATCAACCTCAGATTTTTAACCAAAATTTTCATGGACATAATCCAAATTTTGTTCCATTTAATGGTCCGAAACCATTTAACCAACATTTTAATAAATTTAATCAAGTCCCTCATGCACGAAACAATCCTAATGAGTTTAGAAATAATTACTCCAATACTTTCCCGAAACCTTCTCCAATGGAGATAGATGATTCTAACCAACTTAGAAGAAACAATCAAATGCGAAGCTTTAAGAGGCCAATCGCTAGTCAAATGACTCATCCTCCTAATAAGATTCAGCGTAATTTCCATTTGGAACCACAATATCCTTGCGAAATGCAGAATATGTACGAATTTAATGGTTATAATTACCCAATGTTTAATAATTTGCGAAAAGTTCCATCTGATAGGGATACCATTCCTCAGATGAACCCATCCAACGAAAATACTATTTCTGAAGAAAATGACAGTATTAATTTTTTAGATTAATGCCGTCTTCTCTTCCTTATATGGAATTTGTTACAAGAAGAGGAGACACAATTGACTTTCTAATAGACACAGGATCGAACAAAAACTACATACAATCAACCCGCATTAGGAATCCGATTCAAAATGAAAAGCCTTTCAAAGTAAGTTCGGTTGCAGGTGACATAGAGATAACCCATCATACCTACATTAACATTTTTGGAGAACCAATTAAGAAAATAAAGTTCTATATTTTACCCACACTTAAGTCGTTCTATGGTATAATAGGCAATGATACACTTAAGGAACTTAGAGCAACTATTCATACCAGTCAGAATTTTATGATCATATTTCCCGATATAAAAGTCCCTCTAAAACAGAAAATTTCTCAGGAAGTTAACAAGGTAGAATTACAGTTACCACACTTAACACAAAGCCAACATATTAAGTTAAATTCGATAATACGAAAATGTCCTAATTTATTCTCCGATCCAGACGAGAAGTTAACATTTACCACTCTAGTAAAAGGTGAGATACGTACTACCACAGATAGTCCAATTTACTCAAAACCTTATCCATATCCAATGGCACTTAAGGGAGAAGTAGAACGTCAGGTCGAAGAACTCCTTGCTAATGGAATAATAAGAAAATCAAAGTCTCCCTATAACGCACCGGTATGGATTGTTAATAAAAAAATGGATAGTTCTGGGGAAAAGAAATACCGAATGGTTATAGACTATCGCAAGCTTAATGCCGCCACCATTCCTGATAGGTACCCAATTCCGGAAATAAACGAGGTACTTTCCAATCTTGGCGAGAACAAACTATTTACAGTTATCGATTTAAAAAGCGGATTTCACCAAATACCCCTTCGTGAGTCCGACATAGAAAAAACAGCATTCTCAATTAATAACGGAAAATACGAGTTTTTACGCCTACCGTTCGGGTTAAAAAATGCGCCTTCAACATTTCAAAGAGCCTTAGATGATATCCTTCGTAACCATATAGGCAAAAGGTGTTATGTCTACATCGATGATGTCATAATTTTCGGCAAAAATGAGGAAGAACATCTACAAAACTTAGAAATAGTGTTTAAAACTCTGGAAAATGCCAATACGAAGGTACAAATGGATAAATGTACGTTTCTTAAAAACGAAGTTGAATTTTTAGGGTATGTGGTAGGAGCAGAAGGAATCAAAACAAATCCCCAAAAGGTGGAAACAATTTCTAAAATGCCAGCTCCAAAGAATCTCAAAGAGCTTCGTTCATTCCTCGGAATGGCAGGTTACTACAGAAGATTCATTAGGGATTTTGCAAAGATTGCAAAACCACTTACGACTATTTTACGAGGTGAATGTGGTAATATTTCTAAAAATGCATCAAAAAATAAATTGATTTCTTTAAATCAAGAGGCACTGGATTCTTTTAATAAAATAAAAAATATTTTGATATCACGAGACGTGGTACTTTCCCATCCAAATTTTGAAGAAGACTTCGAACTCACAACCGATGCATCCGATTTTGCAATTGGTGCTGTTTTATCACAGAATAGAAAACCAATTACATTCATTTCCAGAACACTCAACAAGACAGAGGAAGGATACGCAACAAATGAGAAGGAAATGCTTTCAATTATATGGTCTTTAAATAGCCTTAGGAACTATTTATATGGTTCTAAGAAAATTAAAATTTATACAGATCATCAACCACTCACCTATGCTTTAAGCTCAAAAAATACCAATTCTAAGATGAAACGCTGGAAATCGATTTTAGAAGAATACAACTATGAACTTAAATATAAACCTGGTTATTCTAATGTAGTGGCAGATGCACTATCAAGGATTCCAGATCAAGTAAACACACTAACGTCTACAGCCCACAGTACAGAAAGCTCTCCACATGATTTAATTCCATGTGCGGAAGTACCAATCAATGTTTTTAAAAATCAGATATTTATAAAGCAAGGCAATACTTCAACATATCAATTTAAAATAATATTTCCTACGGTTCACAGACACATAATTACAGAACCAACATACACTGAGCAAACACTCGCGTCACTCTTAAAAAGATATCTCAATCCATCTGTAATCAATGGAATACACACTGAGGAAAGAATAATTGGCATGATTCAAAATATTTATCCCCAAAATTTTAGTAATTATAAAGCCCGTTATACACAAAAATTCGTCGAAGATATAATAAATGAACAGGAACAGGAAAATATAATATTAGAGACACATCTGCGCGCTCATAGGAACGCAGCAGAAAATAAAGCGCAAATATTAGAAAAAAATTATTTCCCAGGAATGCTTGCAAAAATCAAGAATTTAATAATAAAATGCACTACGTGTAAAGAAAATAAGTATGAAAGACATCCTAATCGACCAAAACTGGGTGAAACCCCCCTTCCAACCTTCCCCGGTCATACAGTTCATATTGACATTTTTCTTACAGAAGTAAAAGTAGTTTTAACAGCTCTTGATAAGTTCACGAAATATGCCCAAACAAAAATACTTAAAAGTAGATCAATCGAAGATGTAAGGAGACCACTTAGGGATATAATATTTGCATTTGGCGTACCTAAATTTATAGTTATAGATAACGAACCATCTCTAAATTCAGCCTCAATCAAATTTATGCTAGAAGATGAATTAGGAATAGAACTTTTCACAACACCTCCATATAAAAGTCAGGCCAACGGCCAGGTAGAAAGATTTCATTCAACTTTAGTAGAAATAATGAGATGTATTAGGGAGAATGGAGGACATAGAAATTTTGAGGAATTACTAGAAAGAGCAGTATCAGAATACAACCACTCTATTCATTCGGTAACACAGAAAAAACCTGTAGATCTATTTTTTGGGAGGAATGTTAATTTTAGCCCAGACGATATAGAGAAAACTAGGCATGATAACTTAGAAAGATTAGCAAAAAAACAACAGCAAGACATTCAGTATCACAATAAGAATAGACATGAATTAAAAACATACTTACCAGGACAAATAATATTTGTAAGAGGAAACAAACGTTTAGGCACGAAACTTTCCAAACCATATTCAAAAGAAATTGTAAAAGAAGATAGAAATAGCACAGTGCTTACAGAGAGAGGACAGATAATACATAAAAGTAGAATACGTAACTAAAACAGGACATATATTTTTATTCCAGACTACTCATATCGCTAGGCAATGCGGACGTACAAATTTTGGATTATTCAAACGCTCAGTTGGTAACTATAGAGAAAGGGGCATCAAGAATACAAACAGGACGATTTAAAATTATTCATGCAATTGACGTTCAAAAATATACTGATATAATTGAAAGTATTGAGAATAACATTAACATATCTAAAGTAAAAAATAATTCTCATTATCCTTTTATATCATTGTTAATAAATCAAATAAAATCACATTTAAATAATTTACGAATAAAAAATGTAAAAAGATCGTTAGATTTCATAGGAAGCGCATGGAAATGGATAGCGGGAAGCCCCGATCGCCATGACCATGAGATAGTCCTAAACAAATTAAATAATGTCTTAGAAAATAATAACAATCAAGTTTTAATAAACAAACTCACAATTGAGAAAATTAATGAAATAACAAATATAACTAACAATATTGTAAAATCAATTGGAAATGATTTGTCAAATGAAATAAATTTATTGTTAAGATTAAAATTCAAATTAGAAATTATTAAAGAAGAAATTGTAAACATTGCATATGCAATTCATTGGGCAAAAGCCAATATTATTAACTCTTATATTTTATCCAATGAAGAAATCGAAATTGCTAAAAATATTGTCAATAAAGGAAATTTACCTTTTGTTAATTTAGACGAAGCATTAGAATTTTCAGAAATAAAAATTGCGACAAATGGAAATTTAATAATCTATATTATAAGCCTACCAACTGTTGAAAATATTATTTGCAAAAATTTAGAAATAAGATCAGTAAAGAAGTTCGGAAGAATAAATAAAATTAATTTTAATGAGATCCTTGTATGTAAGGAACAACTATATGGAATTAAGGAACATTGTAAGAATTATAATAATTTAGAGATATGTTTAAGAAGTAACTTAGTTGATATAAGTAATGATACCTGTATAAGCAACCTTTTGAAAAGCCGATCACCCAACTGCACTGAAGTGAACAGCCAACATATAACTAGCTTCGAAGAAGTGGTTCCTGGAATTATATTTCTAAATAATTATGAAGGCGATATTATAATCGATAATGACCCCACTATTCTTAACGGCACATTTTTAATACATTACAACAACGCTACAATTGAGATTAAGAACAAAAAATTTTACAGCGAAGAAAAATCAGAAAGTAAACCTCTTCCAGCATTGCTACAGCCGCCATCCATATCTAATACTGTGGAAGAAATATTATCCTTACAAATGCTTCAACAAGTGAACACAAACAACACCAAATACATTGATAATCTAGAAAAAAAGGATAAAATCAAATACGGTATCAACCTCTCCTTTACCATCTTAATCATAATCATCATGATAATTATTATCAAACTAGCAATTATTCAAAAAAACAAGAAATCAATACAGCTGACCACCACAGCAATAAAAGGGTTAAACCAATTATTTAAAAAACCAGAACTACCAAACGAGGACGTTTGAAATTTAGGAGGGGAGTAGTTAACACAATCCACGTTTAAAAATAACAACAAAACTATTATTTCACAACCAAATTATTATTTAGAACATTCCACGTTTAATATTACAATATATGAAAATTCCCTACAACTTCATTTGATTTAATAAATAAAATAAATTCACAACACACCTGTTTTGCTGATGTTGCACACGCGCCGTTGCAATTGGTGGGAACCAACAATAAAATAAATTCTCTAACTATGAATATGCTGATGTTGCAGCCATAGCTGCCAGATTAAATAGGGGCAAAATCGTCTAATTTGGGAGAAAAAATCGTCAAAATCGTCAAATAGTTTACTCAAATCGTCATAAAAACGTCAAAATAAAAAAACGCATTTTTCAAAACAAAACATTTTTTATTTAATGCATAACATAACAAACTTTTTAAATCCAGAGAGATCAATGGTTTTATTAGACCCTTTTAAGTTAAGAACATGACAATAAATATAATACAATTTAGAATTAATTTCGAAAAATAAATATTAATATGTATATAAATACAAAAAATAATAAATAATGAATTGGCTGCATCTAATTCAGACTAATTGACAAATAATTATACTCATTACTTTCTAAAGCTTCTACCGATTAAGGTAGCTTTAGGCAAGCGTTAGGCGAGCACAACGCCAAAATAAACTACATCGTTTCGCTTTTTAGCCCATAAATTTATTTCTGGATCTGCAAATCAGTTTTCCTTAATTTTCTTCTTCTTGTTGGTTACCTGTGAAAAACACCATTAAAATTTCATTTTAGCTACTACAAAGTTTTGTATAAAAAATGGATGAAATTTCTACTTACAGAGGAAGAGCTGCTAGAATTTTCATCATCTTGGTTTTCTATTGAAAATATAATGTTTGATTTTTAAGGTTTTCATGTATAATTAAAAAGAACTTACAATTTTTTTGAAGTATTTAAGCATATTAATTTGTCACTTAAATAATTTAAATAAATTTACTTAAAAAACTAAAATTGTTTAAAACGCATTTCCAAATTTATATTTGTTCGTGTTGTAGGTATCAGTTGATAATATGTGGGATATACTATGTTAAAAATGTACAAAGTGGAAAAATTACCCACACAAACACATTTAATAATGATCGATATATCTCTTTCACTCTGTTCTATTATTAATAACATAAAAAACCGTTACAAATTATTTTTATTTAGTTTAATGTTGATATAAAAGTAATGAAAAATGTTGCAAACTTGAATTCTTAAAAATCGTCAAAAACATAGGATAAATCGTCAAATCGTCAACACTTAATTTTAGCACGTAAAATCGTCAAAATGACGATAAATCGTCAAATCTGGCAGCTATGGTTGCAGCTTGGGTTGTCAACAAAATAAGTTAGAAGTAAGAAACATTTTTGTAAAGTTTTTAGTCTTAAGTGAACATCAATTAAATAAAGAGCTTTTCTGCTCAAGAAAAAATTGTTTTTTTAAACCAAAAAAACATAAAATAATTTAAGTTATATATATAATATGATAGGCTTATGATAGGAAAAATAGGATAAATACATTGCTTTCTTGTATTTCGTGTAGGTGCCATTTTGATTGGTAGTTTTCAGTGTACGAAAACAAACAAAAGGAAACGTTTCCAATAGTTTTGTTTCGATCATTTCAGAGAGGGAAAACAAAACGAAACAAAACCCAGGATAACGGTACATGCATTTTGTTTTGTATTGTTTTGTACTATGAGTGCAAACAAAACCAGAATCGAAAAGTTCTCAGCTTCAATATGTAACATGCAAAACACAGTACAATACTTTCTGCAAACGTTTCAAAACGTTTGCTGATTGATTTGCTCTTTACGTGAAAAAATCTACATGTTTATTGCTGCTTGTTGTTGGGAATTTTTTAACATTTTACCTACCTACATTAATTTTACGATCCTAATAACGATATGAAGTCACTGACTATAGTTTGCGAATTGGTAATGGTGCATTTTTATTATGATTGTTATAATCTTTTTGTTCTGCAAACGTTTCATTCTTGTTTCGTACTCAAACGAAACATACCGTCAAAGCAAAGCCTAAGTACAAAACCCGAATTGTTTTGTTTATGCTCTTTTGCATTGAAAAGTTTGTGGTTTTGTTTTGCTCGCAAACAAAACGATTCATGAAAATTTAAAAGTTTCTGACTTAGATGATTTGTACTGTGTTTCGTTTCGTTCACTACTAGTTTTTATTTTAATTTACTAAACGTCAACTGTCAGCTGCTGTCAAGCAGCATCAAGCAGCATTGTTATTTTGCTTACTTGGCAGCACTTTCATTTAACATAAAAATTCATGAATTAATTTTTTCATATATTTTTTATAATAATATATCCATGTTAAATTCAAATTCAACATTTTGTTTCACTTAAATACATAAGTAAATATACGAAACTTCAATATTTCATCAATCAAAACAACAGCCGAAGGTTTGTGTCCACACTGAAACAGCAGCATAGTTTGTGTTCAGGCTACAAACTCAAACACCACACATATGTTTGAGTGTATGTGTTTAAACAATTTTCATTTGAGAAATTTAAATATAAGAAAGATATCAACCAATATCATTTACCTACAAAAAATTTTTTAAAAAAAGTTATCTCGCCGTTTCCTCATAATCAATGAAATAAAGATTACAACAATAACAATCTGACATGACTCCCTATACCGTAAGGTAAGATGTATTCTACGCAAAAATAAAAACAAAACTCGATAATATGTATGTATTTGAAAAATTAACAATTAGGACAAATAATTCTATGTTTCAATTTTCAATACAATACTGAGTTAAATAGTTGATATTTGCACACAACACCTGTAGTTCTGATCAAAAGATTGCTGATGATGAAGCCGTAGCTGGTTTCGAAAATGCATTCCACTCAGCTAGTATCGGGTAACTATCTTGTCGTTATCGCATTGAACTTATAGCTTGAATTAAAATTTAAAAAACAAAAGTATTTAAAAAAAAATTAAAATATATATAAAAATAAAATAAAAAAACTAAAAAAATAAAAAAACAAAAATTATAAAGAAATAAACATATAAATAATATAAAATCACAAAAAAAAAAAATAAAAAAAAAATTATAAAAAAAAATTATAAAAAAGTATACCACGTTTGTATGTATGTGTGTTGTTGTTGTATGTTGTTTTTGTGTTAAAAAAAAACAAGGTGGCCGTGTTTTTTTGCTCATATCTTAGATGTTTATGTACCGATGTTTCTGATTTTCAATATCGATCTAATTCCGAATGTTTCTGATATTTTAATACCTCACCCGGGTCCAGGCGATGTCGGGGGGCTTCAAAAAGTTGATTTAAACATACACACGGATAGACGGACAGACTGACAGAGATTAATCGACTTCCCTATTCATAAGCTTTCAGAATTTTTGTACTTTATGGGGTCGGAAACGAAAATTGTAGAAATTTCAAACGGAAGGACAAACCTATATATACCCTTGTGCACCACAGGTGAAGGGTATAATAAGCAAAAGAAAACAAAACTTGGGCAAGTTAATTGCTGTGTCTAAACGTAAAAGCAAGTTCAAAAGAAAATAAAAAATAACTTGCGCAAGAGACTTGCCTAATCAGAAAGGGGACATAGTTGTATACATTCACTGCCTGTTCAACGATGTTGAAAGAAAACCCAAGCGAAATTTCATTCGTACAAATATATTGAAAACAACAACAAAAACTAAAAATTAATGAATGTAAAGGGCGTTGAAATGCTCTTAAACAAGCAGCGGGCAGAGGTGCGAAATACAAAAAATTTACTACGTATTTTGTTTATAATGGCTTCGTGAAATTGATGGTAAAACTCCTCGTGGAATGAACGCACTATTAAAAACGTAATGTGGTGGTTAGTTGGCAATACTATTTCATCTTCAAGGTTGTTGAGACGTTTTATTCGGCTGCTGCATCTTATAATTCCGTAGTCATCTAAATATACGTTCAGTGGGTATAGTTAACATACTATTTCAACTTTTCTACTATGCCTAAGGTTTGCAATTTCTTGTTGAAATTCACTTTGTTGTGCGATTTTTATAATGAATCGTTGGGCTGGTTGTACATATCGTGGCAAATTTCACGTGGAATAATTAATCGTTGTCTTATATTCTTCAGTTTAGACTGGCCATTGGCTCTGTGCATTGTGCAAAAATTCGGGACCATCAAACCATAAGGATATATTGTTAAACGTTGTTGTCTTTGTGGCGATATCAGCAGGGTTCAATTTAGTTGGCACTTAACTCCATTCATAAACATTTGAGTACTCTAAAATTTCGCCCACTCGATGCATAACAAAGCTTTGGAGGTTTCTTGGGTCCATGCGTAGCCACTGCAATACAGTTTTGGAGTCTGACCACCAGCGGAATGATGTTATAGCTAGGCGGCGAATTTGCTTTATTTTGTTTGCCAATCTTACTCCGATAAGTGCAGCCTGCAACTCCATTCTTGGTGTTGAAATTGGTTTCAGTGGTGCTACCTTAGACTTTCAGCTACCAGAGTAACGGTTACCATGCCCTCGTGTCTCACCAACAAATAACTTACAGCGGAGTAAGCATATTCCCCTGCATCAACGAATGTGTGTAGCTCGATTTTTTCCGCTTTGGGGAGCAACGGGGAGTACCAACGTGGAATTTTGACATCTGCAATAAGTGGCATCGTCGCTTTCCATAGACACCATTTTGTATTTAAGGGTTCGTTTATTTGATCGTCCCAGCCAATTTTAGCACGCCAGACATCTTGAAGTAAAATTTTAAGGCCAATTGTATAACACGATATAAATCCTAAGGGGTCAAATATGGACATCAGAAGCTGGAGGCACTCCCTTTTGGTTGGCACGATGTCCTCGACAATTACATTCCGACGTAGGCGTACAAATTTGCATATACTATTGACTGGGTCCCAATACATTCCCAGGACCTTTTCCGTGGATCCCCATTGTTTAGAATTTTGGGATGTCTTTGGTACGTCGGACAACTGTCTTAAAACAGCTTCAGAGTTAGAGGCTCAGTTACGAATGTGGAAACCGGCATATGAGTGAATTTTTTTTACATGTCTTGCTAGCTGGGTTGCACTTTCTTCGGTATCTGCACTATCGATAAGGTCGTCGACGTAATGGTGATTTTGAATTGATTCCACGGCACGAGGAAATTCTAGCTTAAATTTTTCTGCATTGGTGTCACGTACGTAGTGGGCGATGCAGGGTGCGCAATTTAAGCCAGAGGTTAATGCACGCATTACGTATGTGCTCGGCTTTTTTAGTTTATCGCTTTCATCCCACCACAAGAACCGCTTAATGTCGCTTTCTCGGACATTAATTCTGTGGAACATTTCACTAATATCTCCACAAATTGCTATTTTCCCTATGCGAAAGGCTAGGAGTATGTCAACTAAGGGCTTTAGTAAGTCGGGACCACTAAGCATAAAATCATTTAGAGAAGCGCCATTTGACTTGGTGGCTGCATCCCACACCACACGTATTTTATTAGGTTTATTGGGATTTAACGTTATAAATATTGGTAAATACCATACTTTTTCTCTGGAAAGCCACATTTCAGTAGGGTTAAGTTTTTTAGCATATCCTTTTTCTAATAAATTATCGATTTGGGACTGCATACTCTGTTTGAGCGATGGGTCTTTAACAATTTTTTTGTGAAGACATAGTAGACGACGAAAGGCGTTTTCGTAGCTTTCAGGTAGTTGCACGTCGTTATTTTTCCACATTAATCCGACTTCATATCGTTCGCCTACTTGTTTACACGTGGATTTCAACGTTTTCATCGCGTTAGCTGCAGCGGAGGCTTGTAAACTAGACGAGGTAGGAATTTCCAGCCTAAAATGGCCTTTTACCAATTAGTGAAGTTCTTCGGAACGTTCTTGACACTTGCATGTATGTATGTTTAGCAAATGTTGAGCTGCACCGTTTACCTTGCCACCCTGTATTGCCCATCCAAGGCGTGTCTTTGTTGCTATGGGTTGATTACAACTGCCCTCGCGGATTTTTAGCAGAACGGCCAATTCCCAATTATCTACACCGATTAAAATCATTGGCCTTGCGTCGCTATATGACTGTATCGGTAAATTCTTCAAATATGGATACTTTTCGCTAATTTTAGACCACAGACTAGGCACTAGTGCAGGTAAAAGCAATTTACTTTTTACCATTTCTCTCGCTTTTTCTTTTAAGCAGTTTTGCAAACGTATTAAATTTTCTGCGTTAGAGAATCCGGCAATAGATGTGCTGTTTTGAAAACTGTTTATAAAACTTGGCCAATCTTTTGGGTCGCCGTTAAATGACGGCAGCTCATGCGGTATTAAGCGCCTAGATGCCAGTTGAGAAGGTGTAGAAGTGAATTCGTGAACACTAAATGTAGATTCATTGGGTAATACGTCACTTGCATATGGCATTTGAGTGATATTTCTTTGTTGATTAGCATTCGGTACGTAGCAATATGTCTCGTCCATAGATTTTTCGACATTTTTGGATAATATCTTGTACTTACGCTCTACAAACTCTTCTTGGATTTTTCGTTCCTCTTCTAAACGCTGCAGCTGCAAAGCTTTACGTAATTGTGAACGATCAGAATCATTTTTTGAACAAACTGAACTTTTCGTGTATATTTCATCCCCAGTTGTTCTTGTTGGATGTTACAAGGTATTGCTGCTAGTGGCATTGCTGCTGGTGTCGTAAACATTCCTTTTGCATTTGTACTTGTTACCGGTACGTTTGGTGCAGAGCTATAGGAATTTTGTGTACCTGTTGCAGTTAATGACTGCAGTGGTGCCGTAACTGATGAAACTGTATATGTTGATAATGTCGTACTTGGTAGGGTAATGCTTGTGGTTACAAGTGACATCATAACTGGTGATGAAGATGCGGTTGGAAGAGTCGCAAATCCAACTGCACGATGTGAAGCAGCGGTTATGGGTTCGCATAAATCGCAGTTCCAACTGTAATAGCCACGTTGCTGTCTACTCCAACACAGACGTAGTGGTACCACTCATCGCATTTGTCACACATTACCATTTGATCGTTATCAAAGCGGTCGCATTTTTTGCAGCTGTGACCTGTAGACATATTTCCTTTCTCCATTTTTTTTTTGTTTTAATTTAAAAAAAAATATACTAAATTTTGAAGAATATAAAATTTTAAAGAACTGTTGGTCTACGGTAGCGACAAATAGTAATAATTTTAAGAGCACTTCTTTTTATAACTTTCATTATTGACGTTCAAAATTTTAATTTAAAATAAAAATTATACGGGTTAAGAAGATCGCTTTACAATTTTATATTGTTTTGCCGCTACGTTTGATGTTTAAAACTGCAATGGCCTCTTACATTTCTTTTCTTTTTAAGTTAATGTAAGTACATAAGCACTTGAGAAGTAAATTTGCCGTTAGTTTTACGTATACAAACAGAGAGTTTATACATATGTAGATATGTTTGTATATGTAAAGGAATTTTTAGGCAGAACAATATACACATCGACATATATATACATATATGTATATGTAACTTAAGATAACATTGAATAAGAATATTGAACAATTGTAGATGGTTAAGGTGAATTCACCCATTTGTTCTGAACAAATTTTTTTCCGGAGAATAACATTTTTTACTGAGAGTTTTCTGCAGAACGATTCACCCATTTCAGAAAATTTTTCCGAAAAAACAAAGCTGCCATATAATATAAAAATGCAAACAGTTGTACAAAGTGGCAGTACCGCTAGCAAACTATGTAAATAAATACAAACGTAAATTATTTCATTAAAATATATGTGAAGAAAATGTCGGAAGAAGAAAACTAAAATTATTATTTTTAATTGAAGTCAATTTGTTTGCAAAAAAAAAATTATAAAAAAAAATCGAAAATAAAAAGAAGCCTTTTACATAAACACGTTCACTTCCACTTTTTCCAATATTTTTGTTAAGGGCTGCTTTATAGCGTCTGCGCATAGTTTTCCACAGCACTTGACATTCGTTTCCTACAGCAATTATAAATAAATATAAATTGTATTATTGCGACCGGTTATGACCCTATGGCTAGGTTTTTGTAAATAAATGAATGTATAAATAAACTAAAATGTACTTAGGACCGATTCCAGTGGCGGCTCCTATTTCATTCCATAAACCCTGTTTTAAATAATTATTTTTGTATGCACTATTGCTCATGTCATACAAAAATTCTCTTCCTGATTTTTTTAATTCTTCTATTAATTTTTGAGCAATATTTTCATTAAATTCCATTTTAATTGTTAATTTTCGGCAAAAACAATTTTTGTATAATAAATGTACTGACACTGTGTGATGTGGCAACCAAATTCAATTTTCATGTAAATATTGAAAAAAAGTGGCATCTCAATTCAGTTTCTTCTGAACAAGAATTAAAATTAAACCAATTCAAGAAAAAACTTTCTGAACAAAATAATCTCTCTCTCTCTCTCTCAAAAGTAAAACGTCAAACTCAATATAAAAAAAATTTGTTCTGAACTAAAATTTTATGGGTGAATCTAGCTTTAAGGTATATAAATGTAAGACTATTTACCCTATTATGAACGGCGGCAACACCTGCATTCCAACTACTTTTAATGTTTATATCTTCTGCCTGGGACAAGAACGAGTCTTAGCTATCTATCTATTATATACCCGCCCTCGTGTTTTGCTGTTTAGTTTTCTTATATCCTATCCAATTCAGTTCAATGTGTACCTTTGTATTTCAATATTTATTGTACATATGTATATTGTTTCGGTTTTAAACATAATCTACTCTTTGATATAGTTTGGGCCAAAAAATTTACAAATTAGACATATGTATGTATGTAAAAAAGTGCAGTCTTTTTATATCACGAGGAGCAGCAATTTTCATGTTTGAATAATATTATTTTGGTACAGAGACAAAGAGAGATTAAGAGAGAAAAATTGAGAAGAGTTTTATAATTTGCTTAGCCTATTATTTTCTATTCGAAAAATATTGTAAAATTGGGGTTACAATTGCGAAATAAATGAAATGACACGCGCCAAACTTCAATACTTCATGACTGGACAATTTTTCGTTTCTTTTGTACCTTTTTTATATATTTGCCTTTGTCTTACATACATTTTCTTATATCAGTCAGTTAGTAATTTGTTATACAAGTTATACACAACGCGACAACAAAAATAATAGAAATCAAGAGAAAGTAAATTTATGCTTGTCTATTAATTTCGCGACTGTAAAAGGCTTAGATAAGTGCAAAATATAACAAGAAAAACTGTCTGCCCTTCAATTTCAGCATTGTAAAGGAGTCTAATCTGGATTTAATATCGTTGAGTTAGACGGAAAAATAGCCTCATTTCCATCACTGAACCAATGACTAACCATCCTGCAGAGTCGCGCGATTATGTCAAATAAAAATCTAATAGAGTTCTGTCAAAGACTATAATGATGTTGCACTGCCATACAAAGTTGGCAAACTCATCATCACACATCCTAAATGGGTTGTTTATATTGTAAACTAGCATTTAACCCGCTACTTCGTTAGCGCAGTTCTTACTATTTATTGAATACTCAAGTTCTATTTATAATTATTAAATATTTTTGGTTCAATTTATGAACATTTGTATCTTTGAATAATTTACTTAATTATTCGGGATATGCTCCCAACTAATTTTTCAATATTTTATTTGGTTGTTGGGTTTAAGCTGGTCTATATACAACCAAATAAAATATTGAAAAATTAGTTGGGAGCATATCCCGAATAATTAAGTAAATTATTTAAAAATGAAAAATTTTATTTTTCGGTTGCCAATTATACACATTTAGTGTTAACCAACGGTTAGCCAAATGTGAAATGGATAAGAAAAATAAAATACTTTAATAAGAAAAAAATGTTGGTTGGGTTTTTGAGGAAGTTTTTTATAGTTTTTCGTTTTATTTTTGAATTCTTATTTAGTTAATAAGAATTTTGAAATAAAACTTATAACATTTTAAAACTTTTTCAAGAATTTGGGTAAAAGGTCTACTGATGATCTGGCATAAGCACCAGTGAAATGCATATAGACCAGCTTAAACCCAACAACCAAATAAAGTATTGAAAAATTAGTTGGGAGCATATCCCGAATAATTAAGTAAATTATTTAAAAATGAAAAATTTTATTTTTCGGTTGCCATTTATACACATTTAGTGTTAACCAACGGTTAGCCAAATGTGAAATGGATAAGAAAAATAAAATACTTTAATAAGAAAAAAATGTTGGTTGGGTTTTTGAGGAAGTTTTTTATAGTTTTTCGTTTTATTTTTGAATTCTTATTTAGTTAATAAGAATTTTGAAATAAAACTTATAACATTTTAAAACTTTTTCAAGAATTTGGGTAAAAGGTCTACTGATGATCTGGCATAAGCACCAGTGAAATGCATATAGACCAGCTTAAACCCAACAACCAAATAAAATATTGAAAAATTAGTTGGGAGCATATCCCGAATAATTAAGTAAATTATTTAAAAATGAAAAATTTTATTTTTCGGTTGCCATTTATACACATTTAGTGTTAACCAACGGTTAGCCAAATGTGAAATGGATAAGAAAAATAAAATACTTTAATAAGAAAAAAATGTTGGTTGGGTTTTTGAGGAAGTTTTTTATAGTTTTTCGTTTTATTTTTGAATTCTTATTTAGTTAATAAGAACTTTGAAATAAAACTTATAACATTTTAAAACTTTTTCAAGAATTTGGGTAAAAGGTCTACTGATGATCTGGCATAAGCACCAGTGAAATGCATATAGACCAGCTTAAACCCAACAACCAAATAAAATATTGAAAAATTAGTTGGGAGCATATCCCGAATAATTAAGTAAATTATATAAAAATGAAAAATTTTATGTTTCGGTTGCCATTTATACACATTTAGTGTTAACCAACGGTTAGCCAAATGTGAAATGGATAAGAAAAATAAAATACTTTAATAAGAAAAAAATGTTGGTTGGGTTTTTGAGGAAGTTTTTTATAGTTTTTCGTTTTATTTTTGAATTCTTATTTAGTTAATAAGAATTTTGAAATAAAACTTATAACATTTTAAAACTTTTTCAAGAATTTGGGTAAAAGGTCTACTGATGATCTGGCATAAGCACCAGTGAAATGCATATAGACCAGCTTAAACCCAACAACCAAATAAAATATTTGTATCTTTGATTCAATTTACTTAGAAATATAAAAAGTAGAGTAAGGATATATCGGGCATATATTTCCTAACTAAAAGCAAGATCAATGCTACTGAGTTTCAAAAATTAAGATTCATATTTTGCAAAAATTACCCTAAAAATAATAAAAGTAACATTTTTTCCTTCACTAAAACTTCCACTGGTTTATTATTACCTTTTTTCAGAATTCTATGTATACAAAATATATAAAAGTAATTTTGGTCGTCCATAATATTAGGAGTTAGACCTCGGATCAAAAAACACTAATTTTAAGAATCTATGTTTACAAACGTAAAAATTCAAAGAGTACAATAAAAATGCGAAAAGGCTTTTTTGTGTCTCCAATATAATTTTAATTTTCAAATTGAATAAACAATCCTTTATTTCACTATTTTAGCTTTATAAACGTAGGAAATACAAAAATTCCCATTAAAATTCAGAAAAGTACCTTTTTGATCGCCCATAACATATTTAACCTTACCTTGTATCACTAATTTCGAAATTCTTGCTTCGCAAACGTTAAAAATACAAAAAGTACCATACAAATTCAAAAAAGTACCTTTGTGGTTGCCCATAACATTTCCAGTTTCACCTGGAATAAAAAGTCCTTGATTGTAAGATCCTACCTCCATAAACGTAGAAAATACAAAAAGTACCATAAAAATTTAAAAAAGTACCATCTTGGTCGCCCATAACACTTTCAGTTTCACCTGGAATCAAAAGTCCTTCATTGTACAATCCCACGTTCATAAACGTAGAAAATACCAAGAGTATTATAAAAATCAAAAAAGTACTTATTTGGTTGCCCATGACATTTTCAGTCTCTCCTTGTATCAATAGTCACTAATTTCAAAATTCTAGCTTCGCAAACGTTGAAAATACAAAAAGTACCATAATAATTCAAAAAAGTACCTTTTTGGTCACACATAACATTTTTTGTCTTACCTGGAATCAATAGTCCTTGATTGTACAATCCTACATTCATAAACGTTGATATTACCAAAAGTACCACAAAAATTCAAAAAAGTACCTTTTTGGTCGCCCATAACATTTTTAGTCTCACCTTGTATCAATTGTCACTAATTTCAAAATTCTAGCTTCGCAAACGTTAAAAATACAAAAAGTACCATAAAAATTCAAAAAAATACCTTTTTGGTCGCCCATAACATTTTTAGTCTTACCTGGAATCAATAGTCCTTTATTTTACAATTCTACCTTTATAAACGTAGAAAATACAAAAAGTACCATAGAAAAGCGAAAAAGTAAATTTTTGGTCCAAGTTCCAAATTCCAAGTTTAAAATGTTCAGATATCTGTGTAACAAAATATTTTAATAGACATGATTTAAAGTCAGTAAATCTACTCTTTTTTGCATAAAAGTAATTATGTTGTAAAAAGTACCAAACTCTTCTCGATTTTTCCCTTTACTACCCTGTTTCAATTTGTGTTTCAATTTTTACTAAATTACATAATTTTTTATGTCTAGTAAAATCCCAATTAAAAATGTTGTGAAAATTGGCCGTCTAATTAGGAATTACATACATTTTGCGGAATTTTCCCCTTTTTGGTACCTTTTTTGTCCCCCGAAAAGTTTCCAAAAATTTCACCTAAATAGTTGTCCATATTCTATTTGGAAATAATAATTGTCAAATTTTGTCCCATTGAATAATATAAGAAAAGTTTATTTTAAAAAAAGTACCAAAAAAAGGGACAATTTTTACCCCTTATACATATGAATTTGAAAAAAGTGCCAAATTCCTATTAATATTTTTTCGCGGATTACTTAATACAGTTTAAATCTTTTTCCTAGCTTTATGCGTTTGGAAGTTACATAGGGTACCAAAAAAGTACCAAATTATAGTTTTTACCCGTTTTTTCCCCTTAGGAGTTGAAAATTCCAAAAAAGGTCAGACACCTGTCAGCTTATTTTTTGTGCAAATTACAATACTTTTTCAATTTAATTTGTATCATTTTTATTTTAGCAGATATAAGACCATCGATTTTACCCATTTTTACCCTTTTTTACCCCCTTAAAGTATGAATTTCCAAAAATCCCTTCTTAGTGGAGCTATACATCGAAAGAGGAACCGATTGTCCAAATTTCATGTCTCTAGCTCTTAGCGTTTGGGCTGTGCGATGATGAATCAGTCAGTCAGTCAGTCACGTTACTCTTTTATATATATAGATATTTTTGTTTTTACCCCAATAACTACGCAGACGAAGTCGCGGGAACAAGCTAGTATTAACTACATGTATATATTAATTACAATAAAATTAAATATATTAAATTATGTACATATACACAAATATAAAATTAATATATTAATGACCTTTTCAGTTGTTGCATAGGTACATACCTACATATGTCCATAAAAACATTTTATGTTATAAATTGTTATTTTTGGGATTTTTGTAGATTATAAATTGGGAATAAGCTAAAAAAAGTAATTTTTATATATGTTTGAGTTATCGTTATTTTACTTAAGCACTTGTTTTTTACAATCTTCTTACTTGTGAAACTTTTCATCAAACATTTTTGTATCAAAGTGATATGTAATAGTGTTTTGTTTAATTTATTATGAGTTATCAAAAAAAAAATATATATAAATTTAGCAGTGGTATCAAAAATAAAACGGTCGCAATAGGGCCCATACACAACACCAAAATAATTGTGCAATTAAGCTTTAAGCACGCAATACACCATCATGGTTGAACAAAATTAAATTTTTACCCAAAAATTGTGTGAAAAAGTTTGTAATGAATAAACTGCTGCACTTATAATTGCTATTATCTTAAAACGAAATCGAATAAGGAGCAAAAAAAAAACCTGTTTGGATGAAGAAATGACTATGAATTTGCATTCATATATAAAATGTTGTATTTTTTTGATGTTTATGCCTTGACGATTTAACTTTTATGAGCTAACTTTACAACACACGGCTAAATCATGCCGGTACAATCAAAAAAATACCAAAATATTTTTGATATAGCACCATCAGCTGCTACAAACTCACCACAACCTCATACACGGTCAATCAGCTGGCACAATCTCTTGATTGCACAATTATTATGGTGTTGTGTATGGGCCCTATAAGTCAGGCAACAAATACTCTTTGACTCATTGTGGCAAACGAATAATATTTTGATGAAAGTGACGACAATTTTTTTAACTCTAACAATGTGCCAATAGAACTTACCTCAGGTCGATATTTCATAGGTTACATAGCGCAACGGATATATTGCATTAAATGCCGAATGGATATAACTAAACCTTCCCAAATTTTAACATATCCATCAGAAACGTTTATCCATACAAAAAACTATGAAAATAAAACAGATCTCCGAAGTTTATGTTCACCCTCTTTACTTGTTTTTCGAAATATGTAAAATCCAATAAAAATATTCGAAAAACTATTTTTATTGTATGTACAAACTATTTACATATGTATGTACATATATGAAAATATAAAAAAAGTTGTTATGCGTAGGGTGTACTAATGATACAAAATATTCGTTTTGGTTTGACGAGAGAAATGCGTGTCACAAACATAGAGTAGAAGGCTGATGTCACATGTTTTGACAGAAGAAAATAGAGCGCACTCTAATTAAAATTTTGTCAGATGTCTCAACACATGTTTTTTTTACAGAAGTAATGTTTTAAAGGTAACACACGACATGTTTGTATTAGCAGTGGAGAATTTGACAAGTCAGATGTAAAAAACATGCGGTGTATTAGCTCCTTAAGCTAGTAAAAAAACAAACAAATTTGCCAATAACAATTCACAGAACTTGTTTCATCTACATATTTACATACATATGTATGTGTGTTTAGTTAAAGCTTACCCTACGTTGCCACAGGCAAGTATTTACTTGCAAGTAGTGTATACGTATTACTAACGAAAATCAGGAGAAATGCCAAAAAAAAACAACAATTTTTTGAGTGGTTACACAGCACAGTGCAAGTTCATTTTTAAAATGTCGTCAACAAATAAACTTGAAGCAAATTTAAAACAAATGGCGCTGCTTCAATTGGTAATTAAGTGTTGTCAATAGCCACTATTGAACGTTACCTTTAGACATGCAACTTTTTAATACAATTTTTTTTATTAAATATTGATATTTATATTAAAACTTACATTTTAAATGAATATTTATATTTTTCCTTAATATTCTTCATATAAATATATACATATTTAATAAAAAAACTAGCTGAATTATTTACCACAACTGTATGATATATTAGTGAGTTAACAAAACACTTGACAACACTGTTTTTCGGCTTGTCACTTTACTTGCCGTAACTGTAAAAATTTTACTTGCTTAAAAATTTTTCCCAAGCTGAGTCGCAGGTTGCCAAAGTGTAGTTGTGTTAGTAAAAAAGTGTTAGTGTATTGGTTTTTTTTCACTTGCACTTGCATGTGGCAACGGTAGGTTAAGGTAGAGAAAAACAAGTAAGAGCACTATATTCGGCTGTGCCGAATCTTTTATACCCACCACCAATTTTGTGTACATTTAAAGCACAATATTTATTATTTTGTTAATCATTATGGAATAATCTCTTTATGATAACACATGTATCACTTTCTTTGTAGATGGTAGTTAAATTTTAAGGGCCCATGTTGAAGGTGAACTACACCTAGTCTTTAAATTTGTTTTCTGCATTTCACTTGACATTTCTCAATCTCAAACTTACTGAATTTGATCCGTGGAAAGATACGCAAATGAGCAACGCGTTAAAGTTATTCAGGTTTTTTTTTTAAATGGGTGTTCAAATCAAAATGCATTTTGTGCACTTCGTAATTCTTTTGATCAATATAATCGTTCAAATTCGTCCACAATCGGGAGAATTGTAAAAAATATTTAAATTTCTGCAAAACAGGTCTGTATAAAATGTTACAAAATCTGTGAATGCCTTCTTAGTTCGTTTAATGGGAACCATTGCTGGTTTTTGCGATAGTGTGGCAAAATAGCAGTCAACCTCGACTCATCATCATGCCCAACAATTGAGCATCAACATTGTGATTGAAAATTTGGAGCATCAGATAGAGGAGAGGCGCCAAGGAAGGGGGGGGCCATTTGGCCGATATTTGGTTAAATACATAATTGAACCATACAAATATTATAATTTCAAAAAAAAAATAATAATAATTTCCTAAATAATTTGTGTTTTATTTAAATTCAACATCGGTCCTTAAAATTTAACCACCCTTTATAACTTCGATATGCTACTAAAATGCTTTTGTAAATGTAGTCTTTCAATGAAAGTGGGCGTTAAAGTAGGCGTGTCAATAAAGTTTCTGCTAATAAATACAACTTAGATTTTTCAATATGGTCCTTTATTTTCCCAAAAACTTTGTCAATAGAGAAATTACATGAATTTAAGATAAACCGTTACAAGGGAGATAGGCGTTAAAGTGGGCGTGTCACCCAAACTTTTTGGCACAACAATTGCATTGATTTGGCGGTTTTATGAGCTTTTAAATTTCGTTAACGGTAGATAACGTGAATAGTGGGCGTTATAGTAGGCGTGTCAAAGTTGTTTTTGCGAATCATCTTAGGTGTTTCAATATAGCCCTTTATTATTCCAAAATCTTTATTAATAGAATAATTATATGAGTTTTAGGTAAAACGTTATATGGGAGGTGTGCGTAAAAGTGGGTGTGGCACCTTAATTTTTTGGCACAGTAATGACATTGCCTAGGGGGATATACGTAGCAAATTTTATCATCATACCTCTAATTTTGGCGGTTTTATGAACCTTTAAATTTCATTACCGGTAGATAACGTAAAAAGTGGGCGTTAAAGTAGGCGTGTCAAAGCTATTTTTGCTAATGAGTACAACAAAGGTATTTCAATATAGCCCTTTATTATTCCAAAATCTTTATTAACAGAGAAATTACTTATATAAATTTTAGGTAAAACGTTATATGGGAGGTGGGCGTAAAAGGGGGCGTGGCATCATAATTTTTTGGCATAGTAATGACATTGTCTAGGGGGATATACGTAGCAAATTTCACCATCATACCTCTAATTTTGGCGGTTTTATGAGCTTTTAAATTTTATTAACGGTAGATAACGTGAAAAGTGGGCGTTATAGTAGGCGTGTCAAAGTTGTTTTTGCTAATGAGTACAACTTAGGAGTTTCAATATAGTCCTTTATTATTCCAAAATCTATATTAATAGAGAAATTATATGAATTTTGGGTAAAACGTTATATGGGAGGTGGGCGTAAAAGTGGGCGTGGCACATCAATTTTACGTCACAAAAAAGCGCTTCACCAAAAAGCAAAGTGTGCAAAATTTCAGAGTCGTACATCTAATTTTGTTGCTTTTATGACGTTTTTGTTTTTAAATATACCGAAAAATACACTGTGCGGTATAAATTTTCGTACATTTTGATCGATAACTCCTCTCCTAATTATTAGATTTAAGTAATTTTCGGCGAAAAATCTTGTTTTTACTTAGGAAATATATATTCAAAGTTTCATGAGTCTACGTTGATGCGTTTGGACACAGTTCCATTTTATTCGATGTTCGAAGGACACGGTTTTTTCGACCTACTCTTGCTTTTCGAGCTATAACTCTCTTCCTAATATTCCGATTTAGCCCATTTCCAATACCAAACAAACCTTGTCTATAAGAAAGATTCTGGCCAAATTTGAGCCCCCTACCTTTTTCGGTGCGACCTCTATGGTGCTTTCAACAGACGGACGGACATAGCTAGATCGTCATCAAATCAAACCCTGATTCAGAATATATATACTTTATGGGGTCTAAAATGGATATTTCGATGTGTTACAAACGGAATGACAAAATGAATATACCCCCACCATTTTTTTGGTGGCGGGTATAAAAATAGCTTGTTTTAGTGAGGCTACCTTACCTACCGTTGCCACATGCAAGTGCAAGTGAAAAAAAACCAATACACTAACACTTTTTTACTAACACAACTACACTTTGGCAACCTGCGACTCAGCTTGCGAAGAAATTTTTAAGCAAGTAAAATTTTTACAGTTACGGCAAGTAAAGTGACAAGCCGAAAAACAGTGTTGTCTAATACTGAGTTTTTTGTTAACTCACTAATATATCATACAATTGTGGTAAATAATTCAGCTAATTTTTTTAATAAATATGTATATATGTATATGAAGAATATTAAGAAAAAATATAAATATTCATTTAAAATGTAAGTTTTATTATAAATATCAATTTTTAATAAAAAAAAGATTATATTAAAAAGTTACATGTCTAAAGGTAACGTTCAATAGTGGCTATTGACAACACTTAATTACCAATTGAAGCAGCGCCATTTGTGTTAAATTTGTTTGAAGTTTATTTGTTGACGACATTTTAAAAATGAACTTGCACTGTGCTGTGTAGCCACTCAAAAAATTGTTGTGTTTTTTTTGGCATTTCTCCTGATTTTCGTTAGTAATACGTATACACTACTTGCAAGTAAATACTTGCTTGTGGCAACGTAGGGTTATAATTGTTGATATCTTTACCTTTTTACTGTAAAAATTTTACTTGCTTAAAAATTTCTTCGCAAGCTGAGTCGCAGGTTGCCAAAGTGTAGTTGTGTTAGTAAAAAAGTGTTAGTGTATTGGTTTTTTTTACTTGCACTTGCATGTGGCAACGGTAGGTAACTTTAGTGTACATTGCTCTCTTTTTCTGCATAACACAGTAAGCCAAAATTCATTTTGCATAGTTGCATATTTTGTTAATTGCTCGCGGTTCATTATCAAATAAGTTGTTGAACTCAAGTGCGGCACATTTTGCTGACTTAGTATTTCTTTAATTGCAGTTCTGTTGATATTAATATTTGTTTATATTACAATTTTCTTAGTTGTATTTTTATAGTAAATTAATACTTGTTTATGTATAAGTTGTTGAACTCAAGTGCGGCACATTTTGCTGACTTAGTTTTTCTTTAATTGCATTTTTGTTGTTATTAATATTTGTTTATATTACAATTTTCTTAGTTGTATTTTATTCTTTTATAGTAAATTAATATTTGTTTATGTTATACTTGTTTATATATATATAGGAAAAATTATAACAATAAAATTGAATGCACATCAGACAATCAAACATTCAATCATTTATCAAATCCTGGTTCAAGTGCTAGTGATTCGATATATAATTTTATTTACGTACTAAAACCTTAGTAGAGACACAGTTAAAGTGCTGGCGTCTCATTTTTCTGTTAAAACAACACAACAGTTTTAACATTTGGTGACCCCGACGTGATTTTTGATTGTCACAGCATCGAACAACATGGAATTTGAGGAATTAGTGCGCAACCAGCACTACTTAGGAGCTCAGATTGAAACGCTCGCAAGGAACTTCTCAAAGGATCCCAAGGATCGGAAAACACCAGCATACTTTGTGAAAAGATTGGAAGCTTTGACAGAGTTGGCTAACGAGTTCCACAACAATCACAAGGTGATCATGGCAATAAAGGACAAGCCTTTGGGTGATCAGTATTTAACAGAAGAATATTTTGATAAAATCACTCAAATCATAGTGAAAGATACCAAGATATTTGAACAAGTAGCAATGAAGCTGTTGGAACTAGGTGACGAGGCACATTCATCACGCCAGCAGCAAGTCACAACCCAGCAATCAGCACCAGCTGACATCCGAAAACTACTTCGGAACCAACGAGCATTAGTAAAGGCGCTCACTCGAACCATTGACGAAGTCTTTGATCAGCGGAACCTGGAACATCATTTCTCATACTACAATTCTCTACTACAATATTAAGGCTAGTATCATCGAGAAGTACATGATAGACCTGGCTGCAAACAACGGAGCTTTGTGGGCACTAACTGATGATGACACAATTGAAGAATGCACATCAGACAATCAAACATCGCACCTCATTTATCAAATCCTGGTTCAAGTGCTAGTGATTTGATATATAATTTTATTTACGTACTAAAACCTTAGTAGAGACACGGTTAAAGTGCTGGCGTCTCATTTTTCTGTTAAAATAACACAACAGTTTTAACAGTATGGTAATACGAAAAATCGTACAATGAAAGAAAATAACTTAAAACAATTATACAAAAATTATTAGCAATTTTTTGATGAAACCCAAAGGTATATTTAAAATAAATTTTTACTTAAAATAGTTTACATACAGTTCCTTGGTAAGTAAAAATTTTTATATTTTATTATAATATTCTTATTATACCCGCCAACAAAAAAAAATGGTGGAGGTATATTTATTTTGTCATTCCGTTTGTAACGGAAATTTTTATCTTTATCTCAAATTCAAATAATTTCTCTATGATTAAAGATTTTGGAAGAATAAAGGTCTATATAGAAATATCTAAGCTGTATTTATTAGCAGAAACTTTATTGACACGCCTACTTTAATGTTCACTTTCATTGAAAACATTTTACTAACATATCAAAGTTATACAAAGAAAGTGATACATATTTTAGTATAAAGATATTATTCCATAGCGATTACTGTTAAAAACAAAATAATAAATTTTGAGCTATAAAAGAACATCAAATTGGGTATAAAAGATTCGGCACATCCGAATATAATGCTTAGTTGTTGATTTTTATTTTAATAAAAGCCTTTAACCGGTTAAATTTAACAGAGACTTTTTGATTAATACTGCCGGTTAAATGCTAACCGTACTTTGTGAAATGCAATTTTGCCTAACTTACGGTTAAAGTTCATGTTAAATTATAATCGCACTTTGTGAAAGGGGCCGTTAGATTTTGTTTTTGCGTATTATCTTTAAAATTTAAGTGAGCACCTAACAGAGAAGTGCATGAATACCATTCAAATGATATATTTTTATACCCTTCACCTGTGGTGCACAAGGGTATATATAGCTTTGTCATTCCGTTTGTAATTTCTACAATTTTTATTTCCGACCCCATAAAGTATATATTTTCTGAAAGCTTATGAATAGAGGAGTCGATTAAGCCCTGACCATCTGTCCGTCTGTCCGTCTATCCGTCTGCCCGTCTGTCCGTGTGTTGGTTGAAATCAACTTTTAGAAGCAACTATATGTTCCTCTGATCTGTATATGGTATCAATCTCTTGGAAATATCCAGGAATGAATCGCCATTGAAATTCAGCACAATCGCCCCATAACTTTCTGAGATATGAGCAAAAAACCACGACCACCTCGTTTTTTTCACAATTACAACAACAACATACATACATACATACATGTAAAAAACATACCAAACAAAAACAAGTAAGAGCGCTATATTCGGCCGTGCCGAATCTTATATACCCTTCACAACGTGAATTCATGCAATAACAGTGGTTTGTGTCACCATTCATCCCATATGAAATACGTACATACATATAAAAAATATACATATATAAAAAACGTCCCATTGTAAAATTATAAATTCACGTATGAATGTTAAAAAAAAACAAAAAAAAAAAAAAAAATTTAAAAAAAATTTAAAAAAAAAAAAAAATTTAAAGCGACAACATGAGGTTTCTCAGCTCTGGAAATTTCACGTTTAACTGCAAAAATAGATACTTATTTAAAAAATATCCTGTGACTTTCAGTCCTAACTGAAATTCTTGGACGGACAGACGGACAGACTGACAGAGCTTAATCGACTTCCCTATTCATAAGCTTTCAGAAAATATATACTTTATGGGGTCGGAAATGAAAATTGTAGAAATTTCACACGGAATGACAAACCTATATATACCCTTTTTCACTGTGTGAAGGGTATAAAAATTAAAAAAAAAATATTAAAAATAAGAAAAAAATAATAAAAAAAACTACAAAAAAAAAATTTTAAAAAAATTTAAAAAAAAATTTAAAAAAATTTTTTTAAAAAAATTTAAAAAAATATAAAACAAGTAACAGTGCTATATTCGGCCGTGCCGAATCTTATATACCCTTCACAACGTGTAGTCATGCAATAACAATTGTTTGTATCACCATTCATCCCATATAAAATACGTGCATATGTATATACTGGTTAGAATATATGTGGCATCGAATCCCAGCTGAGCCAAAAAAAATTTTATTTTATTTTATTTAATATATTATTTATATTTTATTATTTTTTTATATTTTTTTAAATTTTTTTAAAAAATTTTTTTAGAAAAATTTTTAAAAAATTTTTTAAAATTTTTTTTAAAATTTTTTTTAATTTTTTTTTTTGTAGTTTTTTTATTATTTTTTTTCTTATTTTTAATATTTTTTTTTTTTGTAATTTTTTTTGTTTGGTATGTTTTTTACATGTATGTATGTATGTATGTTGTTGTTGTAATTGTGAAAAAAAAACGAGGTGGTCGTGGTTTTTTGCTCATATCTCAGAAAGTTATGGGGCGATTGTGCTGAATTTCAATAGCGATTCATTCCTGGATATTTCCAAGAGATTGATACCATGTACAGATCTGAGGAACATATAGTTGCTTCTAAAAGTTGATTTCAACCAACAGACGGGCAGACGGATAGACGGACAGACGGTCAGGGCTTAATCGACTCCTCTATTCATAAGCTTTCAGAAAATATATACTTTATGGGGTCGGAAATGAAAATTGTAGAAATTACAAACGGAATGACAAAGCTATATATACCCTTGTGCACCACAGGTGAAGGGTATAAAAAAATAATAAAATATAAATAATATATTAAATAAAATAAAATAAAATTTTTTTGGCTCAGCTGGGATTCGATGCCACATTTATTCTAACGTGTACGTATGCACGTATTTTATATGGGATGAATGGTGATACAAACAATTGTTATTGCATGACTACACGTTGTGAAGGGTATATAAGACTCGGCACGGCCGAATATAGCACTGTTACTTGTTTATTTTGCAAAAGTGAAGCCTGAGTTATCACTTAACATAATTTAAAATATAGCTGCCATTGCATGATTCATAAGAGCAATTGGTTTGTTACAAAATGGTTGTTATTGCTTGCTTATTCTGTAAGCTCTTTCCATTCACAAAAGCAATGAATCAGTTTGAGTGTTTTGAATATACGCAGAGCTTTTAGAGTTAATATACATTTTCCTATATGATGATGCGGTAAGTAATTTAAGACTGCATTTAAGGTGATATTTATTACATTATATTATATTTATTACATATATTATATTTATTATACCCTTCACCTGTGGTGCACAAGGGTATATATAGCTTTGTCATTCCGTTTGTAATTTCTACAATTTTCATTTCCGACCCCATAAAGTATATATTTTCTGAAAGCTTATGAATAGAGGAGTCGATTAAGCCCTGACCGTCTATCCGTCTGTCCGTGTGTTGGTTGAAATCAACTTTTAGAAGCAACTATATGTTCCTCAGATCTGTATATGGTATCAATCTCTTGGAAATATTCAGGAATGAATCGCTATTGAAATTCAGCACAATCGCCCCATAACTTTCTGAGATATGAGCAAAAAACAACGACCACCTCGCTTTTTTCACAATTACAACAACAACATACATACATAAATATATGTAAAAACCATTCAAAAAAAGAAGAAATTACAAAAAAAAAAAATATTAAAAATAAGAAAAAAATAATAAAAAAAAACTACAAAAAAAAATTTAAAAAAAATTTAAAAAAAAATTTAAAAAAATTTTTTAAAAATTTTTCAAACAAAATTTTTTAAAAAAATTTAAAAAAAATATAAAAAAAAATAATAAAATATAAATAATGTATTAAATAAAATAAAATAAAATTTTTTTGGCTCAGCTGGGATTCGATGCCACATTTATTCTAACGGGTACGTATGCACGTATTTTATATGGGATGAACAACAATTGTTATTGCATGACTACACGTTGTGAAGGGTATATAAGATTCGGCACGGCCGAATATAGCACTGTTACTTGTTACATATTGTATTTGTTGTTTTTATTAATTATTGTAATTGGAAATGAAACTAAGTATATTTTACTAATATTTGTACACTGAATTCAAGAAAATCAAATTGTTTACAGTTTTTGGCCCAACACGGTTACGTTTTTCAGATATTATGTTACCTGCGGCAGAAAAAAGTCGTTCTGAAGCTGCGCTGCATGCAGTCATAGTCAAACATTTTTGGGCAAACTTATATAACCGAGGGTATTCTGATTTATGACTTTCCCACCACTACATAACATCAACTACTATTTTTAGATTGCTGTAACGGTTTATTTCATCAGATAACAAGACGAAAAACATCATTTTCAATATATTTTTTTATTTTAGAGTTCATCTTAAACACCTATTAAACTAATTTTGCACTATGCAATCAACTTATCACTGAGCTTTTATGAATCATTTGAATGGTTCGTATACAAATCAAAAGACAGTTATAATTTTTGAGTTGTTATTGGTAACGGCATTCAAAAAGTGATTGAGAAAAATACAAGCAATTGTGAGAGTTCAAACAATGCAAGCAATGTTATTAGTACATATTGATGATTGAAAACAATACAAAAGCAGTGAGTTCATACATATAGAAAAAGAGTGAATCAACTCATGAACATCACTGGCACCTAAAAACACAGCTTATTTATTTGCTGCAAAAAATTTGAACATGAAAATAAACAAGTAAGAGCACTATATTCGGCTATGCCGAATCTTTTATACCCACCACCAATTTTGTGTACATTTAAAGCACAATATTTATTATTTTGTTAATCGCTATGGAATAATCTCTTTATAATAAAATATCACTTTCTTTGTATAGGGTGGTTAAATTTTAAGGGCCCATGTTGAAGCTGAACTACACCTAGTCTTTAAATTTGTTTTCTGCATTTCATTTGACATTTCTCAATCTCAAACTTACTCAATTTGATCCGTGGAAAGATACGCAAATGAGCAACGCTTTAAAGTTATTAAGGTTTTTTATGAAAATGGGCGTTCAAATCAAAATGCATTTTGTGCACTTCGTAATTCTTTTGGTCAACATAATCGTTCAAATTCGTCCACAATAGGGAGAATTGTAAAAAATATGTAAGTTTCTACAAAAAAGGTCTGTATAAAATGCTAGAAAATCTGTGAATGCCTTCTTAGTTCGTTGAATGGGAACCACTGCTGGTTTTTGCGATAGTGTGGCAAAAGATCAGTCAACCTCGACTCATCATCATGCCCAAAAATTGAGCATCAACATTGTCATTGAAAACTTGGACCATCAGATAGAGGAGTGGTGCCAAGGATGGGGGGGGGGAGCATTTGGCCGATATTTTGTTAAATACATAATTGAACCATACAAATATTATAATTACAAAAAGAAATAATAAAAATATTCTAAATAATTTGTGTTTTATTTAAATTCAACATCGGTCCTTAAAATTTAACCACCCTTTATAACTTCGATATGCTACTAAAATGCTTTTGTAAATGTAGTCTTTTAGTAAAAGAGGGCGTTAAAGTAGGAGTGTCAATAAAGTTTTTGCTAATAAATACAACTAAGGTATTTCAATATAGTCCTTTATTCTCCCAAAAACTTTGTCAATAGAGAAATTACATGAATTTAAGATAAACCTTTACCTCCCATAGGCGTTAAAGTGGGCGTGTCACCTAAACTTTTTGGCACAACAATTACATTGATTAGAAGGATATATGTAGCAAATTTGATCATCATACCTCTAATTTTGGCGGTTTTATGAGCTTTTAAATTTCATTAACGGTAGATAACGTGAAAAGTGGGCGTTATAGTAGGCGTGTCAAAGTTATTTTTGCAAATGAGTACAACTTAGGTGTTACAATATAGCCCTTTATTATTCCAAAATTTAGGTAAAATGTTATATGGGAGGTGGGCGTAAAAGTGGGCGTGGCACCTTAATTTTCTGGTACAGTAATGACACTGCCTAGGGGGATATACGTAGCAAATTTTATCATCATACCTCTACTTTTATCGGTTTTATGAGCTTTTAAATTTCATTAACGGTAGATAACGTGAAAAGTGGGCGTTAGAGTAGGCGTGTCAAAGTTATTTTTGCGAATGAGTACAACTTAGGTGTTTAAATATAGCCCTTTATTATTCCAAAATCTTTATTAATAAAGAAATTATATGAATTTTAGTTAAAACGTTATATGGGAGGTGGGCGTAAAAGTGGACGTGGCACATTGATTTTTCGTTACAAAAAAGCCACTCACTAAAAAGCAGAGTGTGCAAAATTTCAGAGTCGTACATCCAATTTTGTTGCTTTTATGACGTTTTTATGTTTAAATATACCGAAAAATACACTGTGCGGTATAAATTTTCGTACATTTTGATCGATAACTCCTCTCCTAATGCATAGATTTAGACAATTTTCAGGGAAAAATATTGTTTTTACTCAGGAAATATATATTCGAAGTTTCATGAGTCTACGTTAATGCGTTTGGACACAATTACATTTTATTCGATGTTCGAAGGACACGGTTTTTTCGACCTACTCTTGCTTTTCGAGCTATAACTCTCTTCCTAATATTCCGATTTAGCCCATTTTCAATACCAAACAAACCTTGTCTATAAGAAAGATTCTGGCAAAATTTAAACCCCCTAGCTTTTTCCGTGCGACCTCTATCGTGCTTTCAACAGACGGACGGACATAGCTAGATCGTCATCAAATCAAACCCTGATTCAGAATATATATACTTTATGGGGTCTAAAATGGATATTTCGATATGTTACAAACGGAATGACAAAATGAATATACCCCCACCATTTTTTTGGTGGCGGGTATAAAAACACAAAATAACGGTTATTGTTTACCTCTTATTATAGAAGCCAACCAAAACTTATACTAAAGGCCATAATCAGTTGCATTTATATAAAAATTAAATAGTGATATATGCAAAAATTTTTTATATTACACATTATAAAATTGCAAATTTTCTGACGGCAAAAAAATATCTTGAATCTACGCACTTATACTCAAATTTTATGACTCATTATGAATATTAAAAACGACTCAAAGCCGATCACTGATCCACAGCATAACTTAGGGAAGTGGTAACCAAATATTAATTTTAAATTTCGAAAAATTTCACTTATTTATTAAAATTATGATTTATTTCAGGGTCGAAAATCGTGGTTTTGGATTATATCGATTGATAGTTTATTATTGTGGGCAAAAATGAAAAAAATCTTTTTCTTTTTAGATTATTATATGGCTTACTGGGCTATTGATTTGCTCCAAATCGAACGAGCTCAACGTCTCGACGTCTCGAATTGGAAAGGACGGAACTCGGCCGTGTTGTTTTACAACATGGAGATACTTTGTAATCACCGACCATCTTTTTCCGTGGTGCCAATGTCTCATCAACACGATCAGTACACACCTCCCGGCTAACGTGAGAAGTTTTTATCATATTAGCAATTCATGTTGCTAAAACGGTAAAAAAAATCAGAGTTGGTCTCGTCCCCATACGCTTTTAGATCTCTTGCATGATATATTCCAATCCGCTTTCCTTGTAGGATCTTTAATTCGTACAAAATATTGCCAACTATGTTGGCTATACAACACTTTACAAAGCGCTTACACAACTTGGCCGAGTGCTGTTTGGCGAAGTCGAACAGCTAGAAGTTTCGTCGAAATATTTCTTGGCTTGGTTTGTCTGCATCGGTGATTGTAACGTTTGGCGTTTGTCTCGTAACTCCTATGTAAGTTTTTTGCACGTTATCTCTTACCAGTGGTTTTTAGAGTCCTCAGTCAGATCTAGTTGACGCGCTAGTTTACAAGCCGATGCATGTGTTATCATATTTGTGCCAAATAGGGCGAAATACGGTGTGTCTCCAGATGCCGTGTGTACCGCTAATCGTAATGCGCATTCGATTTCTCACAAGTGTAAATCCCATTCACTTTGGTTTTCCTTCCTTCGCTGCCAGTGTTGACTGGTTCACTCGTTCTTCTGCATTTGTTTGCGGGGCGAAGTTCGCAGTGCGCATGAGGTTTATTCCAAAATGTTGATAATTTTCGTAGTCTTTGCTTACAAACTGCTGTCCGTTATCTGACACGATTGTTTCCGGACACCCAAATTTATAAAATACTTCTTCTATCAGGAAACTAATGACGTTACGAGTATTTGCCTTTGACATGGCCTTAAACAACACAAACTTGGAGAAGTAATCCAGAACAATAAAAAAAAAAACTGTTTCCTTTTTTTGATCTAACATACGGTCCGAGAAAATCTATATACACGCGTTGGAAAGGGGTACCCGCCTCCGGTTCCTTGCCCATCGGAGTTCTTGAAATCCTATTGGCTGGTACGTTCATATGTGTACAATAGTACTATTCACGGACGCGTCTAATCGTGCGCTTGAGTTATAACACCATTGGTGAGTGCTGCTGGGACCCATAACTTCACGTGTGCTCCTCTCTCGCTACATTACTATCGAAAAAGTGTGTTCTTTTTTAAACTTGTCACCTATTACCTCGAGGTATGGTAAACTATCACTCTCTACGAGACTTTTAGGTAATATTTTGTACTCCTCCTCTTGAAATTCTTGATCTGATAAATCTAGCGTTAGCTTCGGCTCTTCAGATTCGTCGCATTGTATGAAAATAATTTAATTCAGGATGAGTAGTGAGTCAGGATGAGTAAGTACAGGGCTGGATGTTAATTTTTCATTTAATTTGTCAAACGCCTTCTTGGTTTCTTCCATAAAACTGAATTTACTGACTTTTTTAGTATTTCCGTGATTGGGGCGGTAATTGTAGCATATTCCAAGATAAAACTTGTCATCTGAACTTGTTGAAATGGACTAATCATATGATGTTGAATTTATAAATATCTATCTTGATAAAACTTAATTGTAAACGAATATTTGTAAATTGTTCGTATATTCCGCCATCTTCTCCTTCGATTATATTTATTAATCATGCCGAGGCTTTAAGATATATTATTCGTTCTTCTTGTGGTGCTGACTCCGTTCTTATTTTTGGTGATTTTAACTTACCTTCAATAGCTTGGAAATATTTCCCGTATGATAAATATTTTATTCAAACGACGAAAAATTCGAACTACGATGAATTCTTTAATATTTTATATGACATGTGCCTTTTCCAGATTAATGGCATTCCTAACGATTATTCAAAAATTTTAGATTTAATATTTGTTAATTATGTTGCTGATTGTTTCGTTAGACGCTCATTCCCCATTACAACGCCGGAAGATTATTACCATCCTACAATTGAATTAGTATCATCCTATGGGAATCGAACTACGATGAATTCTTTAATATTTTATATGACATGTGCCTTTTCCAGATTAAGGCATTCCTAACGATTATTCAAAAATTTTAGATTTAATATTTGTTAATTATGTTGCTGATTGTTTCGTTAGACGCTCATTCCCCATTACAACGCCGGAAGATTATTACCATCCTACAATTGAATTAGTATCATCCTATGGGAATCCCTAAATGCGAACAACCTATTCACTCTTAACTCTGGTAATAAACCTATTTTTAATAACAGAATTAGGGAAGAGGTAATTGATGTAACTATATGTTCAGAAAATTTGATTGATGAAATTTGCGATTGGCACGTATCTGATATACACTCTTATTCGGACCATCGTTATATTTTCATGACCTTGACTCATCCGCCACCAGAACCGGTGACTTTAAGGAATAAGGCCAAGACAGATTGGCCAAATTTTAGGTTAGGTCTACGACATAAGATGGTTAGAGAGGCGGTAAATAGTTTCTCGCCATATAAGACACCAGGGCCGGACGGTATTTTTCCGGTTCTCTTACAGAGGAGCATTGACCTAATCGATATATGGTTGGTTGGTTACCGTGGTAGTTCGCTGCACGCAAACAGTCAAGTAGAGTCTGTATGACTCCGTTTTGAGAGGACCACATCACTCGTCAGCTCCAATGGATCTCAGAATAAATCCAAGAGTATTTAAGATACTAGATCCACCCCGTGGCCGTGAGGTATCTCAATAGATAATTCAGTGTAACTTCAGATATCGCAGAGTGGCCATCCAGTACATGTTTGCCCAGAAATCTGTGTCTTTTAGCCGCCAGTGCAGGACATTCGCAAAGAAGGTGGAAAACCGATTCCTCCTTCTCTCTATCCCGACAGCTGCGACAATGGTCGTTCGATGGAAGTCCGAGTCGACTTGCATGTGTCAATACCGCCAGCAATCTCGATATGTCCTTCCGACTTCGACTAGTAAGTTGCAATGTACGCCTTGCATCAAAAGAGGGCCACGTAAGCCGTGCCACCTTACACGTGCTCAGCCCACGCCACCTGTCATCGGCCTTCCGTAGGAAGTGTCTGGAGATTCTGCTTTTAATAGTCCCTAACGGGATTGCAACTGCACTTGCGATAGAGATATCCAAAGCAGATCCTCTCATGGCTAGCTCATCAGCCCGCTCGTTACCATAGTGGCCCTTATGCGCGGGAACCCAAACTAGAGTAACGTCAGCCCGTTGACCAAGCCTTGACAGTTCCTTCTACATTGGCCAACTAGATTAGACGTAGTAATGTATGACCTGAGTGACAAGAGTGCCGCCTGACTGTCGACAAATATACCAATACTTCCGTGGATATTCCTGTCATTCAGTATCTTACATGCCTCCCTGATAGCAAGTATTTCCGCCTAAAATACGCTGCAGTCATCCGGAAGGCGGAAAGAGAGCTCAATCTCCGGTCCATCAGAGAAGACACCGGATCCAACACCACATTCCATCCTAGAACCGTCAGTATAGATCCTAGTGTCAAAGCTCTCCAAAGGGTAACCCCCATTCCACTCCCTCCTGGAGGGAATAAGAACCCTATATACCCCATCAAAATCCATGTAGGGCGTAACATAATCAGAGGGTTGATTCAAGTCCGAAGGCAGCGTGGCCAATAGCCTCGCATGGCCATACGTCCTCGATCTCCAACAACCAGATGCATCAAGCCTCACCGCACTACTTGCGGATGTGGCCAATATATGAATATCAATGGGAACGAGATGCAACATAGTGGTCAGCGCCTCTGAGGGACTAGTTTGCATCGCACCCATCATCCCAATGCACGCCGATCTCTGTACTCTACACAGTTGGTCCACAACATATTTACCCCCTTATTGCAGTCCACCATACCAGAGATCCATAAGTAAGAATCGGGCGTACTACGGCCGTATACATCCATTTAATCATGTTAGGGGTAAGTCCCCATTTCCTACCAAACATCCCACAATACGTGTAGTAGCCTTCTTCACCCTGTGCTGGACGTTCAGTTTCCATGACAATTTAGAGTCCAGGATAATATCCAAATATTTCGCCCTATCCGATAGTGGAATTTCGCAGTTCCCCAACCTCGGTGGTCTGAAGCTCGGAATCTTGGTCTTTGTTGTGAACAGTACCAGTTCCGTTTTGCTTGGGTTTACTACTAGACCGCTGTCCGTGGCCCAGTTTCTTAGTATACTCAAGGCATAGAACATGATATCACTAATCACGTCCGGAAACAGCCCTGATACTAGTAACACAACATCGTCTGCATAAGCCTCGACCTTTATTAACCTATTGTCAAGTTCAATAAGAATCGAGTTAACAACAATAAGCCAAAGCAGTGGAGAGATTGCACCGCCCTGAGGTGTATCACTTTCCACTAGCCTTAACATAGTGCTGTTGCCAAGATTAGCAATAACCACCCTTGTTCTCAACATGGACACTAGCCAGTTGCTGATATATTCCTCAACCTCTAAACCAGTGAGGGCACGTTGAATTGCAAGTGTGGTTACGTTATTGAATGCCCCTTCTATATCCAAGAAGGCTGCCATAGTATACTGCCCGAATTCGAGAGATCTCTCTATAGTCCCCACGACCTCATGTAGAGCCGTCTCCGTAGAGCGTCCCTTAAGATAGGCATGCTGACTACCCGACAAACGCGTCGTTCCCTCCAGTCGCTGCCTGATATCAGAGTCGATGAGTCGTTCCAGTGTCTTAAGCTGAAAAGATGAAAGGCTAATCGGACGAAAGTCCTTCGCACTATCATGACTTCTCCTGCCAATCTTCGGAATAAAAACGACCCTGACCTTTCTCCAATTCTCAGGAATATAATTTAGAGATAGGCAGAGTATGAATATTCTCTAGAGCCAGGAAATAACACATTCCTTGGCACTCTGCAACATACGTGGCAGAATTCCGTCAGGTCCAGGTGATTTATATGGGGAGAAACAATCAATCGCCCACGAGATTCTCCCGTAAGAGAATATGTTCCCATCGACTACGGAATGGGCCCTATTCACACTCACGATTCCCGTATCAACCTCCCTGCATCCCGTGGTTGAGAGTTCATAAGAATATCAAGGGATTTAGCCGATGATTCAGACCAGGAATCATCCTTCCTTTTTATATAGGCCGGATTTGACTGATCCCTGGCAAGAATCTTACTAAGTTGCGCTGTGTCCCTAGTGCTGTCTATAGATCCGCAGAAGTCTCTCCATGAACTTCTTTTTGCGGCCGCTATAGCTTTCTTATAAGCTTTCAGTTTATCGCGGTACGGCTGCCACGATTTGCTCTCATAACGAAAGCTAGAGAGCTCCGAGCTCCACCATGGAGAGAAGGTTTTCCTAACTTTCGTCATAAGGCAGGAAATTTCGAAGGCTTTCACCATAACATTGTTGAAACACTTTTCCATTTCCTCAAGATCATTTATCGAATCTTCGATGACTGGCATTTTACCCAATTTACGCCTTACGACCCCATTGAACTTAAGCCAGTCAGTTCTTCTTGGGTTACGAAAAAGCAAAGTCGTAATCCGGTCACGAAGTCTAATCTCGAAGAGAATCCAGTTATGATCGGAGAAAGACCTCTTGCTGGATACCCTACACCTATCAACAGACATCCTAGACTTTCTTTTTATGAGTGTAATGTCCAGTACCTCCTCCCATCCATTGCAATTAACCGAACTCGGAAAAATTAATGTTGGGGTGTTACTAGAGTTACATATACTTAACTTATTGGTATTAATGAAATCAAGGGTATACTCACCACGTTCATCAATCTCAGTGCTGCCCCAGATCGTGTGCCTTGCATTGGCATTACAGCCCAGGACCATATCGTCAGATACCCCGATTGAGGCTAGCCGATTACTCACTTTCACTGGCGAAGCAGGCTTCTCATGCGCCATGTAGCTCGAGGCAATTAAAAAACTTTCCCCGTTTGGCAGCTCGACCCTTGCAACTGTAAGGTCCGCTGAGCTAAGCTGCGTACAAAGAAAAATGTTAATATTCTTTTTGGCAATAAGACATGACCTACACAATCTTTTGCGTAGAGCACTTTGTATAATGAGGACGGGAACCCTTTTACTACCGAGTTAACTACCCAGGGTTCCTGCAATAGTCCAATGTCCAGATCCTCTTCAGCTAACAGCACCCGAAGGTTATCTGTAGCGCATTTCGAGTGCTGCAGATTGATTTGAACTATTTTAAGTGCCATTTTGTTAATTGGTGGACGGTTCCGACAAATTCATCCCAGACAGCAGAGCGTTGGCGGCTTCAACGACATCCGCTTCACCTGAACCTGTTGGTCGGAATACCTTCACCTTTGCTTCCCGAACACCGAAAAACAGTTTGAAGCCCGTCTTTTCGAGCTTCGTTGTTGCCGATTCGGTGATGGCGAGGGTGAGGCATGTATGGTTATCGTCCTGCTCGGCGCGGATGATCAACCAATCATCTATAGGGATAGTAGGGTTCTGACGCTTCAGACACTCCAGCATCTTTTGGGCATCGGCTTTTAGCTTTGGTAACCAAATTTTTGCACGAGGTCTCATCGGAATCTCTACAGCAGGGATAAGCTTAAGACTTAAGCCTTCCCAGTCACCGCTTATCTTAGCAATGCACTTGCTGAGAAAGTCCTTTGAGGACTCGTCCAAGCACTTGATTACCCTGTAGCCCCGTTGTATCTCTCCAGTCTTACTCGCAAGCACGTAATCCATAACGAGCTCTGCTAATTTAGACTCTATGGCAACCCCATTCTGTTACTACAGGATTGATGTTTTCGTTTGCCAGAGCCAGAATGAGATGGTCTTTTACCACTTCATTAAAGGGGCGCCTGGCAGATGTCGACGTAGCGCTCGTGGCTAGTTCCGGAGTGGTATTTTTATCAGCGACCTTTCTTCTTTTTGGCGATTTACCCCCCTCTGTCTGAGATCGGTCTCGCTTGAACCTGAACTCAGTAGTTGCCTCTTTAGATGTGCTGGGTAAGGAATCCTTAAACTTAAGGTACTCATCTACCACAGCCTGGTATTTGACGCGATCTTCCTAATCGCGTTCATGGGGGATACCACTGGCAGTATTCTTGGCTATCTTGTCAAGAATAAGAACCGCCTTGTTGTATTTTGCTTTGAGGATATCATTCTGACTCCTCTTTCTTTGTTTCTTCCTCTTCAATTTGTCGTCAACCTTGACGTCGAATTGAAGGGCAGTGATGGCGTACGCGGACTGGACGAATAATACAACCGGCCCATGTCATAGGCACCGGAGGGGAGCTGTTAACGACTAGTCCTCTTAAACCACTAACTAGCCATTCAGGTTCTCGGCACTGCTTCCTACCACCTTAACCTTACAAGTGGGGGAGAGGAAGGGGGAATAAGAGGAGGTTAAGGAAACGGGAAAATAGGATTGGATTGGATAACCTTTTGTTATGACCGCTTTTAGCACATGCCTAATTGACTGACTTCGAGTAGCGAGATACGAGTATCTCATCTACTAAAAATCAGCCCCTGAGATAGGTACCACAGCTGTCACTTCAGCCACCACATCGCTGCAAGATCGTTATCCAGGTGGTGGAATCGATATACGGCTGGCGAACATTTTTACTACTTGCCTAAAATATGCGTACACCCCTGTGGAATGGAGGGAAGCGAGAGTCGTTTTAATACCTAAACCAGGGAAGGAAAATTACGCAAATCCTAAAGCTTATAGACCCATAAGCTTAACATCATTCTTATTGAAAACCATGGTGCGTATTGTCGACAGTTCCTTAGAGAGCTTAGGGTTAAACCATGCCTTAATTGCATGGATTAGCAATATGTCAAGGAACAGATGGATAAATTGTAAGGCAAATGGAGTGAGGAGAAGGGACAAACTATGTCGAGGAACCCCGCAGGGAGGTATTTTATCTCCACTATTATGGAAGACTACCATACATAGTCTGCTGAGGATTCTATCAAATGAGGGATTCAAACCTATCTGTTACGCGGATGATGTTGCGATACTGATCAGGGGGACGAATCCAAATTCTTATGTATGAGAGCAACGGAGGCTTTGAATATATCCTATAACTGGGCAAAAGGGCGAAGGCTCAATGTCAACCCGGACAAGGCTGAAATCTGTTTGTTTACGAGAAAGAGGATGATACCAGTGCATGGAAATCCCATCTTTCGGAATAAGACAATTAAGATTGATAGGAAGGTCAAATATCTAGGAGTAGTGGTTGATTGGAGACTATCCTGGAAGGACCACATTGAATGTAAAGTAGAAAAGGCTCAGAGAATATGGGCCCTTTGCAGAATAGCGATAGGCTTAAAGTGGGGCATAAGCCCAAGGATGACACATTGGCTATATACGAGTGTACTGCGGCCGATTATGAAGTATGCCTCGTTAGTGTGGTGGACATCCTTAGAGAAGAAGGTGAAGGAGAACATAAAACCAGATACCGAAAAATAACGGATATTCTACCGATGGGAAATATTATGGAAGTAATATGTGATAAAATCCCGATGAGATATGAAAATACAAACTGCATCACCATAATACCGGAAGAGGGAGAATGGGATGAAATAACCAGAATAGGAAACACCCATGGAATCGATCTTTATACAGACGGTTCAAAGATTGGTGACCAAACTGGAGTGGGCTTATACGACATAAGCCGAAACTGAAGCAAATACTTCCGTCTACCAGATCCCAACACTATTTTCCAGGCTGAGATCATGGCGAATACGGAAGGAATTAAATGGATAAAGGAAACGTTTTGCAATGCAAGAGCGAGATAAACTCATATGCAAATTGTGAACATCTGGAGATAATATGGAAACCAAGCCATCACGAGCTGATCGGAAATGAGAAAGCCGACAGATTATCCAAAATGGGAGCTCTTCGGAGTACTATAACTTTGGAGAACGCCAAACCCCTTAAACGATTTAAGGATGAACTTAAACGTTTGGCGATGGAGGAACATGTCAGAAAATGGCAAAGCACTGATGTCTGTAAGGTGACAAGAATACTATGGGGTGACCCAAATTTTGGGAAATCAAAAAAAATTCTGAGACTGAATAGACCAACACTTATAAGACTAACCAGTGTGATTACAGGTCATACGGAGTTGAGAACTCATCTAGCTCGCATGAAACTGTCTGAAGAGACAACATGCAGAGCATGCGAAGAAGAGGATGAGACTTTGATACACTATCTCTGTTATTGTCCTGCGTTTGGGCATATTAGACGCGAGAATTTTACAGTGGATACTATGCCGAATTTGGAGTAGTTAGGGTAGTCCGATATTTATTTATGGGAAATCATGATTATGGTTTTAAATTGGGAATTCCGGTTCCCACATGGAGCGCACACCATGCCAACTGGGCATAAGTGTATACCTGTCATGGGTTTGGGCTTTTAGTGCCCCTGCTTTTCAACCTAACCTAGTGTCATCCATTCCATATAAATCTGATTTTCATTTGATGGATAAAAATGAAAAAGTTTTTGCATTCAAACATACCAATTATAACACGTTAAATAAACTTATTATAAATACAAACTGAAACAACATATAATCGTATTATAATGATGTAAATCAAATGTGTAATGCATTCTACCAAAAGGTTTACTCTTTTTTAGATTTATGTGTCCCTCACGAAGGGTTAGTCATCTTGTTGCGATGCGAGGGCTTAAGTGTAAATTACACTAACTAAGAACTACCCACCCCATGCCTACCAGCGTCTGTTTCTCCTAGTTGGGGTGGCTGGCAGGCAACTTCTCAACCCCCTCTTCATACAGGCTGTTGAGAATGCGTCCGCCTTATTAAATCGTCGGTTCGCAACCATAAATCTACCAGCGTCTGTCCTCAGAGTGAGGGGCTGTTGGTCTGCGTCTGTCTCCAGTGGGGCGGCAGTTTATAGCAAGCCTGGCAGTAGTCATAAAATGCAAACAAACCAATCGTCCGTATGTCGAAAAAATCATGCCCTGCGTATCCGGTAAAGGGCTTCATAATCTCCGGAGACCAAACTACTGCTGTGTCGGTATCAGGCTGCAGTAAGTTGTTGGCTACTGAAACCTCGATTAGTGGAATGGAAGCCCAGGCTCCACTAGCCGACTAGCTACTAGTGCGCTAAAAACATGCCCGATCAAGCCGATAGGCGATCGAAACCCGAGCTTGATACAGCGTGGTTCTTCGAAACCTGGTACCTCTAAGGCTCCTAAGGTCCGGATGGGAAAAGTTCCTGTCAAAACACCAGTTTCAGGTGCCGGTGAGGTGACTAAGACTCAGTCTGCCACTAAACCTGGCTCCCTTGTGCCAAACATTATGCAGAAGGATCATACGAAGAAAGATTCGATGATCCCTGTAGCACCACCCGCGAACTCCACGGTTGCCAAAATAGATTCTCCAAGGCACAGAAAACAATCCAAAAGGGCCTTCACTACTAAGCGTTCCGCTTATAAAATATTAAGTCGGTTTGGTGAAAAACCTACTGACGAGCTCACGGAGCAAGAGAAAAACTCTCTCCGGTGGGCGCAAACCCTCATTGAGGGGTTAAAACATAATCCTCCTAATGCAGGTGTAGGCAGTCCTAAACGCACGGTATCCTCTGCAGCGCCTAAACGGCAACGGTCAGAGGAGGACACTCTTCCAGGAACAAAACGTTCCAAACACATGCCTCCACGGCCACAACCAAGATCCTACAAGGAGGTGGCTAAGGACCACCTTATTTGGGCGATCATTGACCGAAAAAAAATGTATGATTATTACAACTTTTGATAATGTTTTACTTACTTTTAATGAATATTCTGATCGTTTTTATAGTAATGTTACCCTCCATACTTTAAATTTTAAAATTGTATTGCTAATTTATGTTCATTCCTATCTGCGTTGTTCTTTTTTTTTTGCAATAAATATTATTAAATATGGTATTGAATGATGAAAGGAATTTTGCTAGTTCCAACGACGCTACTTTTAACATGATTCGTATTTTGTGTAAGCAAAAATCTGGCATTAACATCTGTCATATAAATGCTCAGAGTTTAAACAATAAAATTGATGAATATCGGTATATCTTTGAGAACTCTTGTGTTGATGTAATATGTGTGTCTGAGACATGGTTTGACGGAAGTATCCCTGATAGTATCTATGCACTATCTGGCTTTAAGATGTTTCGTTGTGACAGGCGTACGCATGGAGGAGGGGTGGCTATTTTTATTAAAAAGAGTATAACAAGCAAACTCATTCTCAAATCTCTACCTGGCGATAAGATCGAATACATATTTGTCGAAGTTTCGTCTACGGGAAGGAAGCTACTTATTGGATGCATTTATAGGCCCAATAGGAGAATTGACTTAGTTAATTTACATCAAGATCTTGAGAACATAACTGTAAATTATGAAAACGTTGTTCTGTGTGGTGATTTCAACTCCAACGTGTTATGCGAGTCACAACTACTGGACGCAATGGAATCAATCGGTTTATTTTCTCCAAACATACAAACACCTACGCATTTCACCACTACAAACCAATCACTTCTTGATTTGTTTTTTGTTAATCATAGAGATAAAGTTTTGCTCTATGATCAGATTTGTGCACCATGTTTTTCAAAACACGATTTAATATTTCTATGTTTTGACTTTAGAACCAGGTATGTAAATGAAAATAACACATATTATGATTTTAAAAGAATGGATTATAATATAATGATAAATGAGCTTGGAATAGTTGATTGGGATCGTATTTATTTTATGCCAGATGTTGATGACCAAGTTAAATTTCTGGAGGAAAAGCTTGTTGAAATTTTTGAAAAATCTGTGCCAGTAAAGACACTTAAGCAGAAAAGTACTACAAAGCCTTGGTTTAATGAGGAAATTAGAACTAAAATCAACCAACGTGATTATGCGTACAAATGTTGGAAACGTTTTAAAACTGCAGAACTGCATGAGAATTTTTCTAAAGCCAGAAAGGAAGTAAATAAACTTATTAAATACAAGAAATTTTCTTACTTTTCTAATTTATTTTCAACTGCTGTGGACTCAAAGAAAAACTGGAAGATTATTCGTGATATTGGTATTGGTAAATCAAGTAATGTACACCCTATGGAAGTGAATGTTGATTTACTAAATGAGAAATTTGTTGGAATTCCATGCGTAAACATTTCTCCAAACTATTACTCTTGTAATAACAGTTCAATATATAATAGTTCAAGTCTAAAATTCTCCTTTCGATCTGTTTCTCAAAATGATACATTTATGGCTTGTCATAATGTTAAATCAAGTGCAATTGGCCCGGACAAAATCCATCCAACATTTTTAAAACTCGTTCTACCTATCTTGCTTCCACAAATCACTCACATCTTTAACACAGTAATTACTAAAAGTATCTTTCCACAAAATTGGAAGTATGCCAAAATTGTTCCCATCCCTAAAAATAGTAATGAGTACCGCCCGATTGCTATCCTTTCATATTTATCTAAGGTTCTGGAAAGGCTCTTACACGAACAAATGGTTGACTACTTACATGCAAATAATTTATTTACTGATGTACAATCTGGTTTTCGACCTAAACATAGTTGTGCTACTGCACTTCTCGAAGTGACGGAGGAAATTCGTAGCTATATTGACAGTGGAAATGATGCCTTGTTAGTGCTTTTGGATCATACTAAAGCATTTGATATGGTTAATCACACTATGCTTCGTATTAAGTTGAATAAACTGTTATTTTTTGCCTCCTCTGCGACTGATCTTGTTTCATCATACCTAGAAAATCGATATCAGTATGTAAGCTCATGTAAGCCTGTAATCAAAGGTGTTCCCCAGGGGTCCATTTTAGGTCCTCTACTATTTACAATATATATAAATGATTTACCAAAACAGTTATCATATTGTAAGATTCATATGTACGCCGATGATGTCCAAATTTATATATGCTGCGACATGATAGAATCGATGATTGTATTGTAAAATTGAATTATGATTTATCCAAAATTGAAGCTTGGGCTGTAGCAAATGGTCTTTGTCTGAATCCTGTTAAGTCTAAGTGCCTTGTAGTTTCTAGACGAGCTACACAAATAAGTATTGAACCCAATATCACTTTGAACTCGCAAAAAATTGAAATTGTTAAGAAAACGAAAAATCTTGGAATTATTTTTAACTCTTCACTTACATGGTCTGATCATATTAACACTGCTGCAGGGAGAGTATTTGCAATGCTTCGTTCACTTTGGGCCACTAAACACTCGACTCCGATAAACACGCGCATGCTTTTCGTACCTAATACCGGTTCTACTTTATGGCAGTGAAGTTTTTGCAAGTTGTGACCAGAAAAGCACTAGAAAATTGACTTCTACATATAATGCAATTCTTAGATATGTCTTCAATTTGGGACGTTTTTCTCATATTGCACCCTATGAGACTAAACTTTATGGCGTACGTTTTGGTGTTCTGTTAAATATTCGATCTCTTGTTCTCTTACATTAAATTATTTATACTGGAGTGCCGTCGTATTTGTTTAAACGTCTCTCTTTTACGCAGTCCAGAAGAAATTACAACCTCGTTCAAATAAGATTTAGGAGGCTTATATCTGAATGGCAGTTTTTTGTCCATACCATTCGTCTATGGAACTCAATACCATCGTCTATACAATTCGTTAGTAATACAACGCAGTTTAGGAAATGTATTTTTAATTTTTATTGTCATAATTGAAAATCTGTAAACTCTTTTTTTTAAAACGTTTTTAGATGTATTTATATTTGTTATTGTTTTGCTCCTTTCCCTTTTTATTATATTTATAATTGTTTGTATTTAATGTTATAATTTTTTATTGTATGACCTATTTAAAACTAAATCAAATTGTTTTTCCTGTACTATAATTATAAGACTCAAAGTTTTGTTGTATAGGAATACCAATATATAAATAAAATAAATAAATAAAATAAATAAACTCCCGCGATGGCACCATTTCCTCCAGCAACTGGAAATTGGTTGTCATGGCTCTCAATGGGGTGTTTGAAAGTTGTTCGGGACAACCCGGGACCACCACCCCAGTGCGAAGATGCTGGCTGGTACCAAGGCCACATCAAACTGATAGCCTGTACAGACGAGCGTCCAGCGCAGATGTACAAAGCCGCCATAGAGTCCCTATGAAGTATGGTCTGGCGCGAAGCTCGAGGTAATACCTCCCACCGATGTTCCACAAAGGCCGAGGTCTATTGCCAAGATTCCCGCAATACCATCCGAACCAAAGGATATTCTGGAGATTATGCTGGTCAGTAATCCTCAGCTACCCACAAAGGACTGGAAAATAGCCAAGATTACTGAAGCTGTAGAAGGCTCCAGGAAGGCCACTGTTATTATAAACAGTGACTCCCTTTCTCCACTTCAAAAGACTCAGGGAAAGATATACTATGGTTTTGGTACTATCTTTCACCGGGTCTATAAGGGTGACGACAAGGAGAAGCCTCAAGCTCCGGAGAGTAAGGACTCTTCTAATGATCTCTCCATGAGCTGTGACGATGAATCTGCTCTTTCATCGGACATTGATGACACCCAATCGGTCTCAGGACTAGTGGGGGAATTCTTTGGTAAGATGGATGTGGCAGAAGATGAAGACTCCCTTCTAGAATCTGACGATGGTTCAGAGGACGCCGATGTCACAGTCGTCCACAGCGACCAGCTACATTGAAGGTTACTCAAATTAACCTTCACCACTCAAAAGCGGTGTCAGCTGCCCTACTCCTCCGACTGTCTTCAGGCACGGAGGATCTTATATGTGTCCAAGAACCTTTGTTGTACAAAGACAGGGTTTGCGGGCTAAACAAGGATGGCTACTACATTCTGTATGCAGCCGGACCAGATCTTGCATTATGGCCAAAAACAATCTTAAAGCTTTTGTTCTATCCGACTTCAGTGATAAGGACACCTGTACTATAGCCATCGAGAACAAGAGGCGAATAGTCTGGCTAATAAGCTGTTACATGGCGAACGATCATGGAGGGGACCCACCTAACTCCATCACTAGGAAGGCAATGTCTTGCGCGAACGAAAGGAACATCCCTCTCATAATCTGCGCGGATGCCAACGCGCACCATACCGTCTGGGGTAGCTCGGATACCAACCAAAGGGCTTAGTCACTCCTCGAATTTATAATTGAAAATAAACTAACAGTAGTTAATAAGGGTCATGAACCCACCTTTGTAGTTACTAACAGAAGGGAGGTTTTGGATGTTACTCTTATTAGCGATAGGTATGTGAATTTGATAGGAAATTGGAGGGTGTCAAAGGACTGCTCTTTTTCCGATCACCTATATATTGATTTCGATTTATTTTTCGAAGTGGATTCTCAGAGTCATTTCTTGAATAGTAGAAGGACAAATTGGTCTGTTTATGCTAAGGTGCTGGACTCCGTAACTGAGTTCTTGAGTAATGTAATGGCTGAGGCAACCGATAACTCCTGTAGGAGAACTACTAGGAAAGGTAAGGCCAAGCCCACTTGGTAGAATGCTGAAATTGCGGAAAAGCGCAAGTAATGCAGGAAACTATTTAATGAGGCTAAAAGAGTTTAAAAACCTTATCAGAAGAGCCAAGACAACTCGGCTACGAAAGATTCTATCATCGAATCCAACAATACCATCATACATACAGAGGGCGGATGGTTCGTGGACCACCAGCAGCAAGGAAACGCTGGAGGTACTCATGGAGACACATTTCCCGGGCTGTCTAGAGCAGGACACTCCTCATGCTGCTGACCATACGGATGCATATGACATATCGAATCTACCGATCACTGAGCATCGCATAAGATGGGCAGTTGGAAGTTTCCATACCTTCAAGTCTCCAGGTCCTAATGGCGTAATTACAGCAGATCTACAGGAGAACATCGATATTTTAATGCCATGGCTTCTGGTGATATTCAGGGCATGCTTGCATTTATCCTATGTCCCATCGAGGTGGACATCCTATAAGATTATTTTCATTTCCCTTGGAATAAGGCCTCGCATACAAGGGCCGGAGACTTCAGGCCAATAAGTTTCTCCTCCTTTCTGCTTAAGACTCTGGAAAGGATTATTGATATTTATATCAGATCGTCTCTAGGACCAGATGCTCTATCGGGGGCACAGCATTTCTATACGAAGGGCAAATCTACGGAAACAGCGCTACACGCGCTGGTTGGCCATATTGAAAAATCTCTGAACTACAGGGACTGCACCTTGGTCGCCTACCGCAAGATGGCGTACTTTCTCCACTAATATGGAACATCAACATTAATATCCTGCTTAGGGCCATGGAGAATACATCCTGCATGACTGTTGCTTATGCGGATGATGTGGCTGTAGCAGCTACAGGCAAAGATCCTGGACTGCTCTCGGAGCCTGCGCTGACGTTAATACTAAGATGGAGCCAGGGATGTGGGCTGGGAGTCAATCCTGCCAAAACGGAACTGGTACTGTTCACAAGGAGTGTTAAAATACCGACCTTTGCTACGCCTAGGATAGATAGAGTGGCACTAGCTCTATCCGATAATGCCAAATATTTGGGTCTCGTATTGGACAGCAAACTAAACTGAAACCTGAACACAAAGTCCAGGACCACTAAGGCGGCAACTGTATTATACTGCTGCAAGAGGCCAATTGGTCTTAATTGGGATATTAACCCCAGGAACTTATACTGGCTATACGATTCTGTCGTCAGACCAATTCTTTATTACGGGGCGGCAGTCTGGTGGGTGGCGCTGGAGAAGAGAACCCACCAGGACAGATTAGAACGTATTATGAGAATAGCTGCGATTATGATAACAGGTGCTCTTAGGACCACACCATCTAAGGCACTGTTCACTATTTTGAACTGGTAACCACAGACATCCTGGCTAAGCGAATGGCTGCGGACACCGCGCTGCGGCTGAATGCCACAAGGGCATAGAAGTATGTGAATTATGGACAAGCAAGAATTTTGGGTATGATCAATATTGCTTCTCCTATTGATTACAAGGTACCTGAACCAGCATTCGATCCGGGTTTCGTGATGAATATACCGGATAGATCTGAATACGACAACGGCCTCCAACCTCCGGAAAATGCCATCCAGATATTTACTGACGGATCGAAATCCAATGCTGGAACTGGATGTGGTATCTTTTCGATCCAGTTGGGTTTGGAATCGTCCCTTAGGCTACCGGATTATTGTAGCGCGATACAGGCCGAATTAATGGCTATTAGGACAGCCGCGGAACAGATTCAGTATAGTGAAATATCTGGCAGGGATATTTATTTATATATTTACTGACAGCAAGGCGGCTATTAGGTCCCTTGAGAGTGTGTACAGCACATCAAAAATTGCCCACGAATGCCGGGTGCCTCTTGAGGACATGGGGATATTGATGATAATAATAAAGCTGATGCATTTGCAAAAGCCGGTACTACCTTAGATTCGGTTGAATCCAGTTGTGCTTTGGGTATTCCCTTATCGAAGGGTAAGCAGCTAATCTCGCATCGATTATATTTGGATGCCAAGGAAAGATGGGTGAGAGAACCCACTTGTTTGGAAACCAGAAAGATCTGGCCTGAAATGGATGTGCATAGGACGCAATATGCGAATCCACCTTAGGAACCTCATAGAGGTCATTACCGGACACTGGCCTATAGGTACACATGCGAAAAGGCCAAATATCCCTTACAACGACTTATGTAGAAGTTTCGATAACGAGGAAGAGGAGGAGACGACTGAACATCTTCTCTGCAATTGTCCTGCATTCGGGGACCTGAGACGCCAGATTCTAGGTCAGCGAATACTTGTAAGTAAAACTTGTCTTTCCGCAGTTGATCTGGGAAAGATCCACACCTTCGTGAACAGGACAGGATGGCTGAGGAACGATGGTCTGAGGACATAGACGAACGGTCGATGGTGCTACGGTATCACAACGGGACCCTCGGAGGACCCAAGTAAGCTATGCCTTCGGGCGGCTGCCGGATATAACCTAACCCAACCTAACCTAGATTTTTGTGTCCCGAAACAAATTTCCAAACATTTATCTGGTCCACCATAGAATAGTAAACAATTGGCCCGTGGTAAGAATAAAAAGAATAAATGCTATAATAAATTTAAACAATCTTCTGGATCCCATGTTGACTATCTCAGGTACTCTGTGAGTCGTGCTATATACACATCACTCAATAAATTATGTATATATAAAATGAAATATTACTGTAAACGTTATTCAAAATCATTTTTTAAATTTGTTAATTCTAAGAAAAAAACTATTGAATATCCTTCTTCTATGAGATTTCAACAAGTTAATTCCATCGACGACGCCATTATAAGCAACTTATTTGCCGTTTTTCTCTCAACGACTTATTTGGATTCAACTTATATGGACTCCGAAATTTACCGTTATAAATTAACAGCCTTAATTAACGTTAAATAAACTTATTATAAATACAAACTGAAACAACATATAATCGTATTATAATGATGTAAATCAAATGTGTAATGCATTCTACCAAAAGGTTTACTCTTTTTTAGATTTATGTGTCCCTCACGAAGGGTTAGTCATCTTGTTGCGATGCGAGGGCTTAAGTGTAAATTACACTAACTAAGAACTACCCACCCCATGCCTACCAGCGTCTGTTTCTCCTAGTTGGGGCGGCTGGCAGGCAACTTCTCAACCCCCTCTTCATACAGGCTGTTGAGAATGCGTCCGCCTTATTAAATCGTCGGTTCGCAACCATAAATCTACCAGCGTCTGTCCTCAGAGTGAGGGGCTGTTGGTCTGCGTCTGTCTCCAGTGGGGCGGCAGTTTATAGCAAGCCTGGCAGTAGTCATAAAATGCAAACAAACCAATCGTCCGTATGTCGAAAAAATCATGCCCTGCGTATCCGGTAAAGGGCTTCATAATCTCCGGAGACCAAACTACTGCTGTGTCGGTATCAGGCTGCAGTAAGTTGTTGGCTACTGAAACCTCGATTAGTGGAATGGAAGCCCAGGCTCCACTAGCCGACTAGCTACTAGTGCGCTAAAAACATGCCCGATCAAGCCGATAGGCGATCGAAACCCGAGCTTGATACAGCGTGGTTCTTCGAAACCTGGTACCTCTAAGGCTCCTAAGGTCCGGATGGGAAAAGTTCCTGTCAAAACACCAGTTTCAGGTGCCGGTGAGGTGACTAAGACTCAGTCTGCCACTAAACCTGGCTCCCTTGTGCCAAACATTATGCAGAAGGATCATACGAAGAAAGATTCGATGATCCCTGTAGCACCACCCGCGAACTCCACGGTTGCCAAAATAGATTCTCCAAGGCACAGAAAACAATCCAAAAGGGCCTTCACTACTAAGCGTTCCGCTTATAAAATATTAAGTCGGTTTGGTGAAAAACCTACTGACGAGCTCACGGAGCAAGAGAAAAACTCTCTCCGGTGGGCGCAAACCCTCATTGAGGGGTTAAAACATAATCCTCCTAATGCAGGTGTAGGCAGTCCTAAACGCACGGTATCCTCTGCAGCGCCTAATCGGCAACGGTCAGAGGAGGACACTCTTCCAGGAACAAAACGTTCCAAACACATGCCTCCACGGCCACAACCAAGATCCTACAAGGAGGTGGCTAAGGACCACCTTATTTGGGCGATCATTGACCGAAAAAAAATGTAAAAAAATGTATGATTATTACAACTTTTGATAATGTTTTACTTACTTTTAATGAATATTCTGATCGTTTTTATAGTAATGTTACCCTCCATACTTTAAATTTTAAAATTGTATTGCTAATTTATGTTCATTCCTATCTGCGTTGTTCTTTTTTTTTTGCAATAAATATTATTAAATATGGTATTGAATGATGAAAGGAATTTTGCTAGTTCCAACGACGCTACTTTTAACATGATTCGTATTTTGTGTAAGCAAAAATCTGGCATTAACATCTGTCATATAAATGCTCAGAGTTTAAACAATAAAATTGATGAATATCGGTATATCTTTGAGAACTCTTGTGTTGATGTAATATGTGTGTCTGAGACATGGTTTGACGGAAGTATCCCTGATAGTATCTATGCACTATCTGGCTTTAAGATGTTTCGTTGTGACAGGCGTACGCATGGAGGAGGGGTGGCTATTTTTATTAAAAAGAGTATAACAAGCAAACTCATTTTCAAATCTCTACCTGGCGATAAGATCGAATACATATTTGTCGAAGTTTCGTCTACGGGAAGGAAGCTACTTATTGGATGCATTTATAGGCCCAATAGGAGAATTGACTTAGTTAATTTACATCAAGATCTTGAGAACATAACTGTAAATTATGAAAACGTTGTTCTGTGTGGTGATTTCAACTCCAACGTGTTATGCGAGTCACAACTACTGGACGCAATGGAATCAATCGGTTTATTTTCTCCAAACATACAAACACCTACGCATTTCACCACTACAAACCAATCACTTCTTGATTTGTTTTTTGTTAATCATAGAGATAAAGTTTTGCTCTATGATCAGATTTGTGCACCATGTTTTTCAAAACACGATTTAATATTTCTATGTTTTGACTTTAGAACCAGGTATGTAAATGAAAATAACACATATTATGATTTTAAAAGAATGGATTATAATATAATGATAAATGAGCTTGGAATAGTTGATTGGGATCGTATTTATTTTATGCCAGATGTTGATGACCAAGTTAAATTTCTGGAGGAAAAGCTTGTTGAAATTTTTGAAAAATCTGTGCCAGTAAAGACACTTAAGCAGAAAAGTACTACAAAGCCTTGGTTTAATGAGGAAATTAGAACTAAAATCAACCAACGTGATTATGCGTACAAATGTTGGAAACGTTTTAAAACTGCAGAACTGCATGAGAATTTTTCTAAAGCCAGAAAGGAAGTAAATAAACTTATTAAATACAAGAAATTTTCTTACTTTTCTAATTTATTTTCAACTGCTGTGGACTCAAAGAAAAACTGGAAGATTATTCGTGATATTGGTATTGGTAAATCAAGTAATGTACACCCTATGGAAGTGAATGTTGATTTACTAAATGAGAAATTTGTTGGAATTCCATGCGTAAACATTTCTCCAAACTATTACTCTTGTAATAACAGTTCAATATATAATAGTTCAAGTCTAAAATTCTCCTTTCGATCTGTTTCTCAAAATGATACATTTATGGCTTGTCATAATGTTAAATCAAGTGCAATTGGCCCGGACAAAATCCATCCAACATTTTTAAAACTCGTTCTACCTATCTTGCTTCCACAAATCACTCACATCTTTAACACAGTAATTACTAAAAGTATCTTTCCACAAAATTGGAAGTATGCCAAAATTGTTCCCATCCCTAAAAATAGTAATGAGTACCGCCCGATTGCTATCCTTTCATATTTATCTAAGGTTCTGGAAAGGCTCTTACACGAACAAATGGTTGACTACTTACATGCAAATAATTTATTTACTGATGTACAATCTGGTTTTCGACCTAAACATAGTTGTGCTACTGCACTTCTCGAAGTGACGGAGGAAATTCGTAGCTATATTGACAGTGGAAATGATGCCTTGTTAGTGCTTTTGGATCATACTAAAGCATTTGATATGGTTAATCACACTATGCTTCGTATTAAGTTGAATAAACTGTTATTTTTTGCCTCCTCTGCGACTGATCTTGTTTCATCATACCTAGAAAATCGATATCAGTATGTAAGCTCATGTAAGCCTGTAATCAAAGGTGTTCCCCAGGGGTCCATTTTAGGTCCTCTACTATTTACAATATATATAAATGATTTACCAAAACAGTTATCATATTGTAAGATTCATATGTACGCCGATGATGTCCAAATTTATATATGCTGCGACATGATAGAATCGATGATTGTATTGTAAAATTGAATTATGATTTATCCAAAATTGAAGCTTGGGCTGTAGCAAATGGTCTTTGTCTGAATCCTGTTAAGTCTAAGTGCCTTGTAGTTTCTAGACGAGCTACACAAATAAGTATTGAACCCAATATCACTTTGAACTCGCAAAAAATTGAAATTGTTAAGAAAACGAAAAATCTTGGAATTATTTTTAACTCTTCACTTACATGGTCTGATCATATTAACACTGCTGCAGGGAGAGTATTTGCAATGCTTCGTTCACTTTGGGCCACTAAACACTCGACTCCGATAAACACGCGCATGCTTTTCGTACCTAATACCGGTTCTACTTTATGGCAGTGAAGTTTTTGCAAGTTGTGACCAGAAAAGCACTAGAAAATTGACTTCTACATATAATGCAATTCTTAGATATGTCTTCAATTTGGGACGTTTTTCTCATATTGCACCCTATGAGACTAAACTTTATGGCGTACGTTTTGGTGTTCTGTTAAATATTCGATCTCTTGTTCTCTTACATTAAATTATTTATACTGGAGTGCCGTCGTATTTGTTTAAACGTCTCTCTTTTACGCAGTCCAGAAGAAATTACAACCTCGTTCAAATAAGATTTAGGAGGCTTATATCTGAATGGCAGTTTTTTGTCCATACCATTCGTCTATGGAACTCAATACCATCGTCTATACAATTCGTTAGTAATACAACGCAGTTTAGGAAATGTATTTTTAATTTTTATTGTCATAATTGAAAATCTGTAAACTCTTTTTTTTAAAACGTTTTTAGATGTATTTATATTTGTTATTGTTTTGCTCCTTTCCCTTTTTATTATATTTATAATTGTTTGTATTTAATGTTATAATTTTTTATTGTATGACCTATTTAAAACTAAATCAAATTGTTTTTCCTGTACTATAATTATAAGACTCAAAGTTTTGTTGTATAGGAATACCAATATATAAATAAAATAAATAAATAAAATAAATAAACTCCCGCGATGGCACCATTTCCTCCAGCAACTGGAAATTGGTTGTCATGGCTCTCAATGGGGTGTTTGAAAGTTGTTCGGGACAACCCGGGACCACCACCCCAGTGCGAAGATGCTGGCTGGTACCAAGGCCACATCAAACTGATAGCCTGTACAGACGAGCGTCCAGCGCAGATGTACAAAGCCGCCATAGAGTCCCTATGAAGTATGGTCTGGCGCGAAGCTCGAGGTAATACCTCCCACCGATGTTCCACAAAGGCCGAGGTCTATTGCCAAGATTCCCGCAATACCATCCGAACCAAAGGATATTCTGGAGATTATGCTGGTCAGTAATCCTCAGCTACCCACAAAGGACTGGAAAATAGCCAAGATTACTGAAGCTGTAGAAGGCTCCAGGAAGGCCACTGTTATTATAAACAGTGACTCCCTTTCTCCACTTCAAAAGACTCAGGGAAAGATATACTATGGTTTTGGTACTATCTTTCACCGGGTCTATAAGGGTGACGACAAGGAGAAGCCTCAAGCTCCGGAGAGTAAGGACTCTTCTAATGATCTCTCCATGAGCTGTGACGATGAATCTGCTCTTTCATCGGACATTGATGACACCCAATCGGTCTCAGGACTAGTGGGGGAATTCTTTGGTAAGATGGATGTGGCAGAAGATGAAGACTCCCTTCTAGAATCTGACGATGGTTCAGAGGACGCCGATGTCACAGTCGTCCACAGCGACCAGCTACATTGAAGGTTACTCAAATTAACCTTCACCACTCAAAAGCGGTGTCAGCTGCCCTACTCCTCCGACTGTCTTCAGGCACGGAGGATCTTATATGTGTCCAAGAACCTTTGTTGTACAAAGACAGGGTTTGCGGGCTAAACAAGGATGGCTACTACATTCTGTATGCAGCCGGACCAGATCTTGCATTATGGCCAAAAACAATCTTAAAGCTTTTGTTCTATCCGACTTCAGTGATAAGGACACCTGTACTATAGCCATCGAGAACAAGAGGCGAATAGTCTGGCTAATAAGCTGTTACATGGCGAACGATCATGGAGGGGACCCACCTAACTCCATCACTAGGAAGGCAATGTCTTGCGCGAACGAAAGGAACATCCCTCTCATAATCTGCGCGGATGCCAACGCGCACCATACCGTCTGGGGTAGCTCGGATACCAACCAAAGGGCTTAGTCACTCCTCGAATTTATAATTGAAAATAAACTAACAGTAGTTAATAAGGGTCATGAACCCACCTTTGTAGTTACTAACAGAAGGGAGGTTTTGGATGTTACTCTTATTAGCGATAGGTATGTGAATTTGATAGGAAATTGGAGGGTGTCAAAGGACTGCTCTTTTCCCGATCACCTATATATTGATTTCGATTTATTTTTCGAAGTGGATTCTCAGAGTCATTTCTTGAATAGTAGAAGGACAAATTGGTCTGTTTATGCTAAGGTGCTGGACTCCGTAACTGAGTTCTTGAGTAATGTAATGGCTGAGGCAACCGATAACTCCTGTAGGAGAACTACTAGGAAAGGTAAGGCCAAGCCCACTTGGTAGAATGCTGAAATTGCGGAAAAGCGCAAGTAATGCAGGAAACTATTTAATGAGGCTAAAAGAGTTTAAAAACCTTATCAGAAGAGCCAAGACAACTCGGCTACGAAAGATTCTATCATCGAATCCAACAATACCATCATACATACAGAGGGCGGATGGTTCGTGGACCACCAGCAGCAAGGAAACGCTGGAGGTACTCATGGAGACACATTTCCCGGGCTGTCTAGAGCAGGACACTCCTCATGCTGCTGACCATACGGATGCATATGACATATCGAATCTACCGATCACTGAGCATCGCATAAGATGGGCAGTTGGAAGTTTCCATACCTTCAAGTCTCCAGGTCCTAATGGCGTAATTACAGCAGATCTACAGGAGAACATCGATATTTTAATGCCATGGCTTCTGGTGATATTCAGGGCATGCTTGCATTTATCCTATGTCCCATCGAGGTGGACATCCTATAAGATTATTTTCATTTCCCTTGGAATAAGGCCTCGCATACAAGGGCCGGAGACTTCAGGCCAATAAGTTTCTCCTTCTTTCTGCTTAAGACTCTGGAAAGGATTATTGATATTTATATCAGATCGTCTCTAGGACCAGATGCTCTATCGGGGGCACAGCATGTCTATACGAAGGGCAAATCTACGGAAACAGCGCTACACGCGCTGGTTGGCCATATTGAAAAATCTCTGAACTACAGGGACTGCACCTTGGTCGCCTACCGCAAGGTGGCGTACTTTCTCCACTAATATGGAACATCAACATTAATATCCTGCTTAGGGCCATGGAGAATACATCCTGCATGACTGTTGCTTATGCGGATGATGTGGCTGTAGCAGCTACAGGCAAAGATCCTGGACTGCTCTCGGAGCCTGCGCTGACGTTAATACTAAGATGGAGCCAGGGATGTGGGCTGGGAGTCAATCCTGCCAAAACGGAACTGGTACTGTTCACAAGGAGTGTTAAAATACCGACCTTTGCTACGCCTAGGATAGATAGAGTGGCACTAGCTCTATCCGATAATGCCAAATATTTGGGTCTCGTATTGGACAGCAAACTAAACTGAAACCTGAACACAAAGTCCAGGACCACTAAGGCGGCAACTGTATTATACTGCTGCAAGAGGCCAATTGGTCTTAATTGGGATATTAACCCCAGGAACTTATACTGGCTATACGATTCTGTCGTCAGACCAATTCTTTATTACGGGGCGGCAGTCTGGTGGGTGGCGCTGGAGAAGAGAACCCACCAGGACAGATTAGAACGTATTATGAGAATAGCTGCGATTATGATAACAGGTGCTCTTAGGACCACACCATCTAAGGCACTGTTCACTATTTTGAACTGGTAACCACAGACATCCTGGCTAAGCGAATGGCTGCGGACACCGCGCTGCGGCTGAATGCCACAAGGGCATAGAAGTATGTGAATTATGGACAAGCAAGAATTTTGGGTATGATCAATATTGCTTCTCCTATTGATTACAAGGTACCTGAACCAGCATTCGATCCGGGTTTCGTGATGAATATACCGGATAGATCTGAATACGACAACGGCCTCCAACCTCCGGAAAATGCCATCCAGATATTTACTGACGGATCGAAATCCAATGCTGGAACTGGATGTGGTATCTTTTCGATCCAGTTGGGTTTGGAATCGTCCCTTAGGCTACCGGATTATTGTAGCGCGATACAGGCCGAATTAATGGCTATTAGGACAGCCGCGGAACAGATTCAGTATAGTGAAATATCTGGCAGGGATATTTATTTATATATTTACTGACAGCAAGGCGGCTATTAGGTCCCTTGAGAGTGTGTACAGCACATCAAAAATTGCCCACGAATGCCGGGTGCCTCTTGAGGACATGGGGATATTGATGATAATAATAAAGCTGATGCATTTGCAAAAGCCGGTACTACCTTAGATTCGGTTGAATCCAGTTGTGCTTTGGGTATTCCCTTATCGAAGGGTAAGCAGCTAATCTCGCATCGATTATATTTGGATGCCAAGGAAAGATGGGTGAGAGAACCCACTTGTTTGGAAACCAGAAAGATCTGGCCTGAAATGGATGTGCATAGGACGCAATATGCGAATCCACCTTAGGAACCTCATAGAGGTCATTACCGGACACTGGCCTATAGGTACACATGCGAAAAGGCCAAATATCCCTTACAACGACTTATGTAGAAGTTTCGATAACGAGGAAGAGGAGGAGACGACTGAACATCTTCTCTGCAATTGTCCTGCATTCGGGGACCTGAGACGCCAGATTCTAGGTCAGCGAATACTTGTAAGTAAAACTTGTCTTTCCGCAGTTGATCTGGGAAAGATCCACACCTTCGTGAACAGGACAGGATGGCTGAGGAACGATGGTCTGAGGACATAGACGAACGGTCGATGGTGCTACGGTATCACAACGGGACCCTCGGAGGACCCAAGTAAGCTATGCCTTCGGGCGGCTGCCGGATATAACCTAACCCAACCTAACCTAGATTTTTGTGTCCCGAAACAAATTTCCAAACATTTATCTGGTCCACCATAGAATAGTAAACAATTGGCCCGTGGTAAGAATAAAAAGAATAAATGCTATAATAAATTTAAACAATCTTCTGGATCCCATGTTGACTATCTCAGGTACTCTGTGAGTCGTGCTATATACACATCACTCAATAAATTATGTATATATAAAATGAAATATTACTGTAAACGTTATTCAAAATCATTTTTTAAATTTGTTAATTCTAAGAAAAAAACTATTGAATATCCTTCTTCTATGAGATTTCAACAAGTTAATTCCATCGACGACGCCATTATAAGCAACTTATTTGCCGTTTTTCTCTCAACGACTTATTTGGATTCAACTTATATGGACTCCGAAATTTACCGTTATAAATTAACAGCAAATCAGACGATATCTATTCCATTAATTGATATTTCTATAATCTCTATGGAATTAAAGAATCTTTAATTTTCATTCAATTTCGGCACTGATAAAATTCCTAGCAATATTTAATAAACTGTGCTGAAGCTATTGCTATTCCCTTAATCAGTGATGCCAAGTGAAGGGATTTTTCCGTTCTTTAAGGGATTTTTTTCAAAAATTTAAACTGTGCTGAAGCTATTGCTATTCCCTTAATCAGTGATGCCAAGTGAAGGGATTTTTCCGTTCTTTAAGGGATTTTTTTCAAAAATTTCATGTAGGGAAAAAGGGAAAGATTTCTTAATTTTGTCGAAATGTAGGGATTTTTTTAATTGCAGATTTTTTCTTTTTAACAATTTAAAATTATTTATTTTCCAATTGTTAACTTTAAAATAAATACATATATATACTTTTGTTTAAGTGTATAATTAGGAATTCTTAAATCTGGTAATACTTTTATAATATGACGTAAGTAAATATGTGGCATCTTTTATAACAATGACTTGTTTGTATACATACAAGGTGGATTTAAAAGGTGGTCGTATAAAATCAGCTGATTTATTTTTTTTTTATTTGCAAGAGAATACAGTTGTCAAACGAATTCGCCTTGGGGTCAAACTTTGTTTATTTATTTACATATGTCTTAAACATTCTGCAATAAACGATTTTCAAATTAAAATTAAAAAAAAAAAAGAATAATTAAATAAAAATTAGTAAACATTATATGCTATGTGTTTAAAAGTGTAAAAAAAAGCAGGGGGCAAAATGCAACCAAAATAAATGGAAAGCTGCATGTAAAACAACAGGTGCAGCGCATAGCTAAAACTAAGCCAATCGGTGAACAGCCAAGTATTGATGATTCGGATGATAATAAAAAAGAACAGAAAACAATAGCTAAGATGCGTCACTATGGTATGGGTGTTAATGTTGAACAATTACTCAATCAGAAAGTAACAATTGCCACATATCCGGTTGAAAATACTATAAAAATGGTAAAAAGTGGACGTAAAAAAGTGGCTCTATACTTTGATTACAATGTTTTCAAGTTAAAGGAAAAAGTCACAAACATCATCAGGCATTAATAGCTGCAATAATAATGATTTATATAAGATTCAAAATAATAGAAATGATGATATTTTAAACCCAGAGATGGAAGGCTATGATATTAGCACAGAAGCATGTCGCAATACCTCATTTGCAAATTGTTCATTGTCAATTGTTTATCAATGAAGTCGTTTAGTACAACGGAATATAATAATGGTTCTTTTTCTTCGGAATTGGCTAGTTTAACAGCATCGCCAATACGTCTAAAAGCTCAACGTTTAAGGCAATACAAAAAGTTAGTAGAGGATTCAGTTATAATTGTACTTAGCAAAATATTGACTATTTTAAAACTGCCGAAGAAATCTAATTTTGGAGGCCGAAATCAGAGGATAAAGAGAACGTATTGGAAAAACCAGAGAATTCGCCAGTTCTATCAAAGCAAACTGGTTCAACTAATAAGAACAAATTCAAAAATAAATTTAACATAAATACTTCGTGTAACAAATACAATTCTTTAACGGCCCTTTTCACAAAGTGCGATTATAATTAAACATGAAATTTAAACGTAAGTTAGGCAGAATTGCATTTCACAAAGTACGGTTAGCATTTAACCGGCAGAGATTAATCAAAAAGTTTCTGTTAAATTTAACCGAACAAAATCTTTCGGCTAAAGGCTTTTATTAAAATTAAAATAAACAAGTAAGAGCACTATATTCGGCTGTGCCGAATCTTTTATACCCACCACCAATTTGATGTTCTTATATAGCACAAAATTTATTATTTTGTTTTTAACAGTAATCGCTATGAAATAATATATTTATACTAAAATAGGTATCACTTTCTTTGCATAACTTCGATATGCTAGTAAAATGTTTTCGTAAATTTAGTCTTTCAATGAAAGTGGACGTTAAAGTAGGCGTGTCAATAAAGTTTCTGCTAATAAATACAACTTAGATATTTCTATATAGTCAGTTCCGTTACAAACGGAATGACAAAATGAATATACCCCCACCATTTTTTTGGTGGCTGGTATAATAAGAATATTATAATAAAATAAAATATAAAAATTTATAGTTACCAAGGAACTGTATGTAAAGTATTTTAAGTACCTATAAAAAATTTATTTTGTCTTTCATCAAAAAACTGCTAAGAATTTTTGTATAATTTTTTTTGATTCTTTTCTTTCATTTCACGATTTTTCGTAAATAATAAAAACCAGTATTACCCTACTTTTTCTATAATGTTAGTAGTAAGTAACCGAAAGATGGTGAAACGCAAAACACTAACCGTATGTAAAATAGTTTCGATTAACGATATCGGCGGCTTGTTAATGTTCCTGTTAAATTAATATAATCACAGATTGTGAAAAGGGCCTTAAATAATACTTTTCATGCTGATTTAAATAATGATATGTCTAGTGATATCACCACCAACAGCAGCAGCAGTAATAATGAAAATAATTCGAAAAGATCAAACTTCTTAGATTGTTTTATAAAAACATATAATTGTGATACTCTAAATACAACTACGGAAACTTCAGCTTCCGAAACTTCTTCCCAGGAACCAACAACATATGCTACTATTGCTAAAGCATCTAAAAATTCATCGAAATCTACTTCACCAAGAAAAGGGAAAGTAAATTCACCATATAATGTTATAGCAGATTTTCAACCTTTCTATATAACACGACGGATGTATGCTCTTAAACGTTCTACTAAATAATTGTTTCTTTCATATAATTTTAAAATTTTTTTCGTTATCAAAATATTATTGCTAACTAAAAGTCAGATTATGATATAAGAAAAAAACATTTTATTCAGAAGTTTGCATTATAATTTTATTCGTTTTTTATTTTGCTTTTTGACTGGTTGTACATATGTAAATATGAAATAGAAATTGTGTTTTTAATTTAAATTATTATTTTAATAATTTGGCAATCCAAATAATAAAAATTAAACGCTAGAATTTTTTGTACGCATATCCTTTTAGCATCTGCCTGCAACTTTGTTTGCGTGGGCTTAAGAATTGAGTCTATAAATAAAAAAAATATTTTGAGTTTATTAATTAAAAAAAACTAATAAACAACAAGTTATATATTATATTACATCTGTCCGCGAATTTGTGTGGTCCTTTACATAAAAAATTTTCTATGTGTTAATCAAATAACTGCAGCAAATTTCATTTTATTCCGTTTAGTCTTTTTTGTGTCTGATTAAAACATTCCAACTTTTAAAAATAATCAGCAAAAACAGTTGGAAATTGGAAATGGCTGCCTTAATAAAAATTATCATAAATAATGTGCTTAAAAATGAATGCAACATTATGCGAAATATCTTAAACAAACAAAATCAACTCACGAAACATTGAATGCTTTTCACAAGATATGCATGTGGCCTTTGCACATATAGAATGCATCCCATTCTAGATGCAGTTTGTGAACATATTTATATAAACAAGTTATTTCCAACTGCTAATGTTAAAATTACACTGTGCAAGAAATTTACACTTTTTTTTCGTGACAAGCTAGGCACCTGGCGTTTTAGCATAATTCGGGTACGCTGAATTCAGTGGTGCCCGCGGTTTTCTAAGATTGGCTCTGGTTTTTGAGATATACCGTTAATTCGAAAATGGAGGAGGTGCACAACATATGTTCGCGTAACTCCAAAAGGCTTTAGCTTATTGAAAAAACTTAAAAAACCGAAATTCTGCAATAAAATTTCCTTTAAGAAAAGTAAAACTTTTTTCTAATATCCGCCGTTTTTTTAGAAACATAATTTTTTTTTTTTTTAAAAATTAATTTTTTTATCAAAATTTCGAAATTTTTGTTTTTTAATAATTCATAAAAAATTTAAAAAATGCAGCTAGTCTTCTTTTTTGCAGACATATAAAAAACGAAGCTGATAACAAAACAAGCCATAAATCTTTAAAATCTGTTGGCAACTTTTGATTCTATTCACAAAAGTCGACAAGTTTTAGTTAATTTAAGAATTTCATAAAACGCAATATTTGTATGGGAGCCCCCCTAAGAAGTGAAGTTACCGATTAAAAAATTCTTAGAATTAAGAAATAAAGTCATAAATGCTTACATCTTTGTATTTTATTGTGCTTACAAAACCACACAAATCGGTATTTTATTGTGCAGTCAAAACCGCACTAATCGGTCTTGTACAAAACTTATATAACACATTCTATTGTTATACCTGGAAAAGGTAGAAATATTATTCGTCCTGGTTTTTTTTACAAAACATGGTCATGAAGGTCTCGACAGGTACTTTGATTAAAACAATTACAGTATAAATAAGAGTTCCTCAACCCCTTCACTGTCATATGGAAAGTGCTTGCGAAAGTGATTAGTGAAGTTAAAAGCCTTTGACAGTCTTGAATCCAATCAGTTATATTGAAATATCTAAGATGGAGGCATGTAAAAAGTTTAATTACTTTTGTTATGTGTGTGGAAAATATTAAAATATGCCAAGTCGCCGTAAAGTCACTACTGAAACAAGTACCTAGTATGAATCATATTTTTCTTTAAGTGTTATGCTCTAAACACATAGACGACAGCAGACAGCAAGCAGCAATATGTCAAAAATAAAATCCATGTGTTTAAATGAAAACGATTATTTTGACGGCAGCACAGCAGCACGACTGCACAACAGCATTTGCTGCTGCTGCCAACTTAGGCTATTTTCTATTTTGACGGGCAGCAAGAACAAATATAGTGTTGCCATTACATATATTAAATTGGAAAAAAAAATAACAAAAACTTATTTTTGATATTAAACATAAAAGAACATTACAAAAATACAATAAAGAAACAAATGTATGTGTTTTTATAGTTTTTCGTGATATAATTACATTTTTTTTATCAATAACTTTAATTTTATTCATTATAAAATATATATGCGGCATCCCTGAAATTTGTATTGCTAAAATGCACATCAGCTGATTATTATGTTGTTGCTGTCTTCAAAATAATTATGAAGCTGACTTCAGAGCAGCATTTGAAGTTGGCAGCATTTGAAGCCATGAAGTTGTGAAGTCTGCTGGCGTCTATGTGTTTAGAGCTTTATATATGATAAGAGTTGGACACCATCAATAGTGTGTACACACTGCATTTACCATTTAAATAAGTGGGGCAAAAATGAAGACGCCATGCCATTTGGTGTTCCAATGATTTGGAGGATCCCATAGTTCATGTTGAAGATAAGTGTTATGCGTGCATAAATTATACAGCGGGTATGAATAGAAGAAAATGACTTATATATATTATACTGAAACAGCATATGCTCGATTTCCGCTGCCACATTCTGATGAAATTCCTGTTCTGGATAGCCATATACCAACAGAACATATTCCCTCAATAATTAATTCGGTTGAAGCGGGTGGACCAGCTACTTCAATGTTTCTTGTCTTGTCTTGTATCACGGTTCTATGCAGTCACAATGAAATCATGCAATATCGTCTGGATATAATGGTACGGCGTCTAAAATTATCTCAAAGACAGAGCATTCTCTTGACAAAAGAGTTAAAACGAGCTAATATTTTAGTACCAGGTGTACAAATATACGGGGCTATCAATCGCCATAGACGATTTACGACTTATTTTAAATCTATTGAGAATAATTCTATCGCGTATTGTACTGACATCCGCGGCTTGGTTTTAACAATGCAAAATGAATATAATCCTGGAGATTGGCGCTTATTTATTGATTCTTCCAAAAGTAGCTTAAAATCAGTTTTGCTACATGTCACTAATTTAAAAAGTCCTATTTCGATAGCACTAAGCACAAATACTAAAGAGACATACGCATCAATGAAAAAAATAATGCAGTTAATTAAAAATATGCGCAGATTTAAAAGTGGTAGCACTTTTAAGAGGCATGCAATTGGGCTATACTAAAAATATGTGCTTCATGTGCTTATGGAATACGCGTTTCGATGGCAGCCAGTAAAATAAACGGGATTGGGCTTTACATGAGGATAGCAGATTGCATAGAAACAATGTTATTGAATTACCACTTGTGCCGATGGAAAAGATTTTGCTTCCTCCACTCCACATCAAATTGGGTATTGTAAAAAATTTTCTAAAAGCATTGAGCCCAGATGGTGTTGCTTTTACCGAATCGCACCGAATTTTTCCACGATTATAGGCATGAAAGTAAAAGAAGGTATGAACTCTAACTACTTTATTAAATTAGATTTATATTTCATATCATAATGTTTTTATTTTACAGGAACCCTTAATGGACCGGACATTCGTCGTCTTATGAAGGACCATGAATTTGAGGTTGCATTGAATGATATCGAGCTATTGGCCTAGAATTGTGTGAAATCAGTAACAAAAAATGTATTAGGAAATCATCGGTCTGAAAACTGGTGAAATATGCTAACCGCATTTAAAAACTTAAACGTTAGAATGCCATTGAAAATACATTTTTTGCATTACCATGCCGAAAAATTTAATGAACAATCACCAGCTGAGTCTGATGAACATGGCGAGAGATTTCACCAAGTAACAGCCAGGCTCGAACACTGGTATAGCGGCAAACAACTTGATTCGCTATTAGGGGATATTTGTTGGAATCTGCAGGAGGAAGAAGAATAAATTTCTAAATGAAAACTTTAACTTTAGCTACTTAACAACAAAAATTTTTTAGTTTGGATATTATAAAAAATTAAAAAATTTCATCTTTTCTGAAAAAATTAAAAGTTGTAGACAGACTTTAATCACTAATAGCTTATTTTGTTTGGAACTTTGTTTTTTATACGCGTAGAACTCTAGCCTTAAATTTTGCACCTGCAGCGCCTGAGATACCCCTAGACGGGCCAAATGACCAGTGCAACTTTTCCCAAAACTTTTTAGCCTGCCAAAAAGAAAGAAAAATTATTTTAATTCAGCAATTAATAAATATTTAGCATATTTGCAATGTTTACTAACCTGATTTTCTTAGTTTTTTTTTGTGTTTAATACTTTCGCTCTTTATTCTTTCTTTTTTGGCTGCAAAAACAATTTATAAAACATTTATTTGTTTATTTTTTTATGTTTGTTTATTTTATTTTATTAAAAAGCACAAAATGAATTGTCAATTCACAAGGCGAATAATTCTTTGTTGTAAAAATTGTCAAAGGCGAATACGAATTTTGACAATTGTATTCACAAAAAAACACTAACAAAATGCCTGTTGTTTTTGCTATTGTATTTGTTGTAGTTATGCGGTCACCTGATGGATTCGCCTTGGTATACGTACATTAAATTTATTAATTTTGGAAAAATGTCCAATTCGTCTTCCGATAATGATGAATACACATCAAAGAGCTACAAAAGAAAACAATTTTGCTCAAAATGGTTGAAAGACGAGAAGCTAATTGGATGGCTGAAGCCGGTCAAAGATGACGACTTTAAATGCAGATGCACGGCATGTGGAAAAATATTAAATTGCGGTAAAAAATGCACAAAAAAAATCGTTTAAAAATAAAAACTAAAACAATGGATTCATATTTTGACAAATAAGTCCCGGAAGAAAACAATAATGTGGCCAATTTCGAGATCCGCTGAAGTCTTTTCTTCGCTGAACACAATTTAGCGGTTCAAGCTATTGACCACTTAGTACCATTATTAAAAGAAATTGTACCTGATTCTTTAATCCTAAAAAAATGCCAATTAGGGCGAACCAAATGTTCGAAAATTATTCTGAATGTCTTAGCAAGAGAAGAAAAGGAAAATCTAATCAGAAAGCTTCAAATACATAAATTTTCTGTGCCAGTGGATAAAAGTACTGACGTTTCTTCAAAAAAAAACTATGTGTCTTCTTGTAAGGTATTATGACAAGGAGCAAGAGAAGACTTTTGTAAAGTGGTTAGAGTTAATTCATGTGGGTACTGATTGCACTGCTGATGCACTTTATGGCCTTTTTAAAAAATGTATTTTATCGTACAATATTCCCTTTGATAATATCATTGGACTGTGTTGTGACGGTGCTAACGTTATGGTCGGACAAAACAATTCATTCGCGTCTAAACTTTTGGCAGATAGTCCCGACGTAATAAGAATCAAATGTATATGCCAATCTGCTGCCATAATAGCAAACAAATCTTGCCTAATGTTGCCAAGAGCTCCCAGAGATTTGGTTAGGCAAATTGAAACACACATTTCCGGCAGTTCAAAAAGATGTTCCCAGTTGAAGGAGTTCCAAGTAATGATGAACGAAGAAAAAAGAAAAATATTAAGAACATCAACGACCAGGTGGCTATCCTATCAAAAATGTATTGAAAGAATATTTGATAATTGGCAAGTTCTAATAAGTATTTTAAATTTGCAACTAAGCAGGACAAACTGAAATCCGCAGATGTTATACTGGCTGAACTTACAAATGAGTGTAATAAGGCTTACTTACTTTTTTTGAAATATGTGTTGAATTATTTTATCTCCTTAAATGCACTTTTTTAATCGAAAAAAATATTGGTCCATGCTTTACACTCAGAATCAACAAAAATATTTTTCAAACTTGGTCAAAATTTCATTGCCAATAAATAACTTTTATGTAGGCAGTGAATGTGAGGAATTGTTGAAATCATTTCCAAAAAGCAGTGCTCATCAGGTAAAACCCGATTGTCTACAATTCTACATAACTGCACTTGAAGAAACGCAAAAAAGACTACCACTTAATGACAAATCAATTTTCAAAGAAATTGAATTTTTAAATCCTGAAGTGGCAATTGGAAATAATGACAAAAGTGTTTATCAATTCAAATTGTTATGCGACAAGTATAAAGTTGACTTAAATTTACTAACGCATGAATGGTTAACTTTAGAATATAATTTTTCCCAGTATGAAAAGCGAATATTATCGAAATTGGATTTGCATTCTTAGATCTTATTTACAATCAAATGTTATTAATTGTGTAAATTTTAAATGCACATCTAGTCATTTAAAAAAATAAATTATAGAGAATTGTATAGATAAATTTTGCAGTATTTTTTTAAATCTGTTATATTTCTTGATTTAAAGTTATTGTTATGTTATTTTTGTTTTTCTTGTGTTATTTTAATAGTTTTTATGTTTTTTTTTTATTATTTTTAAATGAACCTGAATTTATGTACCTCAATTGAAAATGTACAATAAAAAACTAAATTTTTATTTTTTAAAAATTTAAAAATATTGTGTGGGAATACTACTATACATCGAGGATTTCTTAAAAAAAAACAGACTGATGTTATATATACTGATTTTTGTAAAGCTTTCGATTAAGTCAACCACGTGCTACTTAAAACGAAGTTATGTTTAATGGGGTTTTCAGATGTTAGTATAAAATCGATTTATTCTTATTTAACTAATATGAAGCAAATCGTTCGTTTTAAAAACACTCGTTCTAAAAGTATTGATGTATTATCTGGTGTACCGCAGGGTAGTCACTTTGGACCGCTTCTTTTTCATTGTTCATTAACGATTTACCTTATGCGATTCACGTAGTTTTACCCTTCTAGTGGTTCCATTTTCTAGAGTTAATTATTCTAACATGAACCCTTTAGTAAGAATGTGTAATAACTTCAACAAATATTGTTTAAAGATGACATTGAGAGGTCATACTTTAAATTGACAACTAAGAGTAATGAATTTATTAATAAATCCTTAGAAGATTCAACCCTATATGAGTGAATGTTAACACGAATATGTATTATCAGGAATACACAAAGAGTGATTTGAACAAGCGTTATACCTTGCCTTTATTGAATACCTAGGGAATTTAGGCGATATTTAAATGGGGACAGGAGAGGAACCTGTTTCAACTTAATTAAACAATAACACTGCTATGCTTTTTTAATTGTACTCACATTTGTAATTTATTATACAAACTTTTGGTTACTGATAATTTTCTTCACAATGACGATTCCTTGAGCGCAATACGCTTGAGGTGAGCTAGGAGACTTCTTAACAGATCGAGTGCGTGTCAAATCCCTAGGTCGCCTCAGCAATTTCCGTTCATATGTTTCGTCAAAAAATCGTTAATGCAATTTATTAATCGTTAAGTTATAAAGCAGTTTAAAGTAATAAAGCGGTTTTACAATAAATCAATTCACAATTATTCAGAAATGGGACTACGTTACAATTAAAATGTTAAGTTATTTCATTAAAATTGAAATAATAAAATATACGTAACATCCTCCGCCCCTTGGTCAATATGACCAATTTAATTAAATAGCCTTTGCTAGGCGTTCTAAAGCTCGTAATGCGCCTTTTAGTAGTTGCTTCGGATTAGGATTTGATCTGCTTGGCGAACGTCGACTGGAGGATGATCTTTTGACCGTACTTTTGGAAGATTGCTGGTGAGGATTGCAACCAAGACGATCCTGAATTCTGCCTTGACGGGAACCACTGGAATGACTCGAAGAGTTTTTCCGGTAGTGTTGACTTGGGCCAGTTGAGAACGTAATTTTTCGTCGTGGTTGATGGAGCAAGGTGTGATGTGCCCACCCACATTTTTGACACACGTCTGCCGATGTACATTCTTTGGTTGTATGTGACCTAGCCAAACAGTTTTTGCAGTAGGCCTTAATCCGAACTTGGCGTTGACGATTTTTCACACTCATCTTTAAAAATTTCTTACAGAATCGCAGTGGATGAAACCTAGAACAGACGAGGCACTGATGAATAGCTGAGTTTCTAGGAGCCCTGTAATGTAGAATTATGGTTAGTAAGGGAATAGTGGATATGTGGAGGTGTATGAACTATAATATAAAGGGAAGCTGAGTGTTGAAATTATGACTGTTTAAGCGGTTATATAAGTTTATGAGAGAGTTTTAGGATGGGAATGGATGTATGGAGTAAATAGGCTTGAAGTGCTATCTAAAGTGTCTATGGGTAGAATACAAAGCTTATTAATTGGTCTTGTAATTATTCCCAGCTGGGTTTTTAAGTCGGCGACACGTACGAAACCATCATCTCCAGAATATATTTTGACAATACGACCTAGTCTCCATTTATTAGGAGGAAGAAGATCATCTCTAATGACACATAGCTGACCTACTGCTACATTATCCTCTTGGTTTGGCCATTTATACCTTTTCTGGAGTTCCTTGAGATATTCGTCTTTCCAACGTTGAGCAAATTGATGGTGTAAGACTTTCAACTTTTCCCATCGATCGCGTAAATTAACCGACTCAGGAGGGGTTTCAGGTAGTGCTATCATCGGAGAACCCCGGAGAAAATGACCAGGAGTAAGTGCGAGTAATTCGTCGGGGTCGTCTGACATGGGAGATATTGGTCTTGAATTGAGAACTGACTCTATTCGGGTTAACAGCGTAGTAAATTCTTCAAAAGTGTATTTATTGTTTTGCGCAACCTTTTTAAAATGCATTTTAAATGATTTTACGCCAGCCTCCCATAAGCCCCCCATATGTGGGGCATTTGGGGGAATGAAATGCCATTGAAAGCCGTGAGATGAGTATTTTTCTCCTATATCTTTAGATACGGTGCTTAAAAAATGATCGTATTCAACACGAAGGGCTCGCTCTGCACCTACAAAATTAGTCCCATTATCAGACATAACCCTTTTTGGTAAGCCCCGTCGACTTATAAACCTAGTAAATGCGGCTCTAAATGCGTCTTTAGTTAAGTCAGAGCATAACTCAAGATGAAGAGCTCTTGTGCAAAAACAAACGAAAACGCAGACATAGCCTTTATGGTAAGGTGCATTTCTGACGATGGATGTTTTAATGGAGAAAGGACCAGCAAAGTCCAAACCGGTAACAGTAAATGGCAGTGAAAACGAACTTCTGTCTAATGGGATTTTACTTTCCGCTTATATCGGACGCACGTAATACATTTCCTTATGAAAAAACGAATGGCTGACCTTAGACGAGATACATAATATTCTGTCCTTATAGCTCGTAACATTAAATTAATTTCGGCATGCATAAGCAAATTATGAGTGAAGTCGATAATTAATTTGCAGAGCGTCGAGTTTACGGGAAGAATGATTGGATGCCGTTCATTATAAGCAAGAGATGAGTTTGCTAGTCTACCGTTTGTGCGTAAGATGTTGTTGTTATCTATATAAGGGTTTAAAGGAAATAAAGAACTTTTCTTACAGATCTTTTTTAATTTGGTAAGTGAGTAGTATTCTCTATTATAGTGCCTGAGCTGAGTAATATGAATTAGTTTGTATTTTGTTTTTTCAAACTCCTGGTAACTAATACCTGGGATTATTTTCACAATTGATGATACTACCTCCTCTGTGGACATATTTTGTGTTTGAGATAAAAGAATTAAAGGCAGTTTCGCTGGGGATTGTATTCTTTTCCTAATAGCCTCGAGAAATCGATACCCGTATGCCATTACCCTGACAGCTTTATCCCATTTTGAGAAGCGTTTTAAAATATCCTCATTGGTATCAGTTTGATGCTTTTTACCTTCATTCTCGCCATTCACAAATGTATGGAAAACTTCAACTTTTCGTTTAACCTCAAGGGAATTTTCTTTAATAATTATGGGCTTTGGCCATTCTTCGGGGGGTTTTTGTAGCCAAACTGGTCCATGCCACCATAAGGAGCTGTTCACGAGTAAATTTGCATCACAACCTCTAGATCCTAAATCTGCTGGGTTATCTATTGACCTTACATGTCGCCATGGGACGTTTCCTACGTTTCCTAAAATTTCGACCGTTCGATTTGCTACATAAGTTTTCCATGTGTTCGGTGGTTTTCCAAGCCATCCTAAGACGATGGAGGAATCAGACCATAAAAATAGTTCATAGTTGTTATATGGCAATGAACTAACAATTTTTTTAACTAATTTTGACAGTAAAACCGCACCACAAAGTTCTAAACGTGGGAGGCTAATAGGGGTAATAGGAGCTACTTTTGTTTTTGAGACAAATAGGTGTGATACGGTGGATGAAGCGGTTTTAATTCGTAAATATATTGCTGCACAGTAGGCTTTTTCCGACGCGTCGCAAAAACCATGTATTTGTGTTAAATGGGCAGGAGCGAATTCAACCCACCTGGGTATTTGAAGAGTTGAAATTACTGGTAGATTTTCTAAAAATCTATTCCATATTTCCCGCGTAGCAGGTTTAACATTTTCATCCCACCCAGTGCCATCTAACCAAAGCTGTTGAAGAATCATCTTTGCTTGTATCACGACGGGAGAAATCCAACCGGCCGGGTCAAAAAGCTTGGCAACGTTTGACAATATTTGTCTTTTAGTGATGCAGGTTTCGGGAGATAAAGGCTCAATCGTGTACGAAAAACAATCAGATAATGCATTCCATTGTATCCCTAGTGTTTTTGTTGTACTTGTCTCTTTGAATTCGAGAAAATTAGAATCCAAAATGTCCGTTTTAGGAACAGATGATAACACTTCAGAGCAGTTGGATGTGATTTTTTTTTAGTGGGAAACCGGCCGACTTTAACACTGAAATGATTTGAGCTAGAAAACTAATAGCGGATTGTTTATCATGGGAGCCTGATAATATATCATCTACATATGTCCCTTTAGTCAAAATATGCGCAGCTTGTGGGTATAATGTCTCCGAATCATGGGCCAATTGAATGTGGGTTCTAATTGCCAGGTACGGTGCACAATTTACTCCGAATGTAACTGTTCTCAATGCAAAATCTTGAATCGGAAAATTTGTTTTTTGCCGGAAGAGAATTCGTTGAAACTGGGTGTCTTCTTTATGTACGAGAATTTGTCGATACATTTTTTCTATATCGCCATTGAAGACATATTTATATAGTCGCCAGTTTAAAATTAAAGTCATCAGATCTGTTTGTAATGTGGGACCTACGTGTAGAACATCATTAAGAGATATTCCAGAAGATGTTTTCTTTGACGCATTAAACACAACCCTAATCTTCGTGCTACGACTTTCGGGTTTTATTGCTGCATGATGTGGTAGATAAAAGGATTTATAACCATATTCGGATTTGTTTTCGATAGATGAGGTAGGTTCCATGTGATCTAAAGATATATATTCTCGTAAAACTCCACTATATGATTCAGCTAACTCATTCCTTTTCCTTAGGGAGCTTTCCAAATGAAGATATTGTGCCATTGCTGACAGGCGAGAAGCACCAAGGCCTATATTTTGTGAATATTCTGTCTTAAATGGAAGTTTCACGACGTATCGGCCTTCCGAATTACGAATAGTGGTTTTTTGATATAGAGATTCACAAAATTCATCTTCCTTTGAGACTGGACGTTGACTACAGACTTCTTCTTCTTCCCAAAACCTTCTAAGTTGATCGCCAATCGGATCTCCAGAACTTTCACTGGTTTCAATTGAAAATGCAGAGCATGATTCTGTTTCTATGGGGCCGCTAACAACCCACCCGAAAATAGTACATTGCGCCATGAGAGAATGGGCAACGGCTTTAACTCCTTCGAGAAGAATTTGAGGAAGAACGTTGCTACCAATAAGTAGATCTACATGGCTAGGCATATGAAAGTCTGAGTCGGCCAACTCCATATCCTTTAAATCCTCCAAGGGTATATTGGATTTTGCCATTGTGAAGTTGGGTAACATGCGCGTTATTTTTGGGACAACGATCGCTTGTACGGGTACACTGCGATCATATTTTTCTGAATATAAGGTCAATCTGCATATGCAATTAGAGTTTGCTATTACTTCACCTCCAATGCCATGTATTTGAAAAAATTTTGCCTCCGTAGGGAGCTTGAGTTGCTGTTGGAGCTTTTTCGAAATAAATGTTTTTTCTGAGCCCTGGTCAAGAAAAGCGCGTGCTCTAAAATTCTCTCCCTGGTGAGTAATGTGCACTACCGCTGTGGGTAAAAGGGTATTAGCACTAATTTTACTATCAGCGTGAGCTACATGAGAGACTGTAGGCAATGCTCCACTTCTCCTACCTTGCGCTGAAGTTTCCGGTTTTTCATCCAAGTAATTAGTGTTATTATTTGGAATTGGGTTTTTATGAAAATGCAATAAAGAATGATGATTCTTTTTACAATGGGAGCATGAGAATTTACTAGGGCAGTCTTTTCTCAAATGACTGGATGCTAGGCAATTAAGGCATATCTTATTAGTAGAGACAAATTGGTTTCTAGTTTGAGGGTCAAATTTCAAAAATTGAGAACAATTTTTCAGTGGGTGATTAGAACCGCAAATTTTACATGGGAACTGAGAATTTGTGAGCTTAGAAAAGGAGTTAGCTTTGGTTCCCTGTGTCTTTTGGGTACTAGGCAATGGGTCCTGTTGACGAGATTCCAAACGCTCAACTACTTCGCACCTATGTGAAAGAAACTTATCCATTTTCTCCCATTTAACTAACTTTTTGTGGGACTCCAAGGATTGTTCCCATAGCGAAAGTGTTTCCAATGGAAGTTTGCTGGAGCACAAAATAATAATAAATGGATCCCATTGATCTATCGGGACGTCTTGGGTTTTAATTGCAGCAAGGCAATCGTTTATTGTGCCTTGTAGTTTTTGGAGAGATGCGCTATCCTCTGACACAATTGGGGACATATTGAGTAGAATCTTGATTTGATTCTCTACTAATATTCTTTGATTCTCGTACCGGTCCCTTAAAGCATTCCACGCGAGGGCAAAGTTATCCGAACATAACTTGAATTTTTTAATAATTGTTCCTGCCTGTCCCTGCGCTTTTAACCTAAGATGATAGAGTTTCTGCACCGGGGGTATTCTGGGGTTATCTATATACACCGCGGTAAACATGTCACGGAAGGACGGCCACTCCTCATAGCCTCCATAAAAAATATCCGTGTCACAGGGGGGAACATTGACGTACGCAAAGCTATCCTCGTTATGGTGGGGTTGGAATTGATTGGCGGGAACATCAACTGTAAATGCTTTCTGTAAATCTAAAATTTTCGCTTTACATCTATGAAATGCTCTTGTACACGCAGAGTACTTCGAGCGAACAGATTCTACAAAAGTCTTTTCAACTTTTGCCTCCTTATCAGTACAGAGTGCTCTGTATGATTTCTGTAAATTCGTCCACCGATCGTTTAGATCCTGGAGGTTTACTTCGAGGAATGAATCTGTGAAATTCTCTATCGGGATGTTGTCGAACTCAGAGCAAAAAGTGATTAAGTCATCTGAGTCGAAAATAAATTCTTCGGCCATTTTCGGAATGATTTGAGATCTTGTACGCACAATTTTGAGAAAATGAATCTACTGTTGGAGGGCTAAGTAGAAGAATTCAATGATCGATGGTATTGGTAAGTATTCAGGAGTTGAACTTTATTGGGAAGTTTCCTAAAACTAAAATGTCTTTTCTGTGCGATACACTAGTAAAGTGTTAACTTAAAATTGTATTAATCGCTGGGATACACGACTAATATTTCTAAGTTTTACTAGAGATTACTAAAATTTATTGTTAGCAGGGATTCGTGAATTAGGGTTTTTTTTCTTTCCTTAAAATATTTCCAAACAAATTTTCATCAAAAAGTTCGATGGGATTTGCGCAAAAAAAAAAATTTTCCGTCCAAAATATATTCCTAATAAATTCACTGGGACATGCGAATCAGGGTTTTAAAATTGTTCTCAAAATAACTTTTCATCAGAAAATTCGCTGGGATATGCGAATTAAGGTTCTTCAAAAAATTTTCAAAAATATCTATTTAAAACAATTCGCTGGGATATGCGAATTAGGGTTTACAAATTTTCACAACTAATTTTTTCAATATAGCTTTTTATCAAATAAATTCGCTGGGGTATGCGAATTAGGGTTTAAAAAATTTTCCAAAATAATTTTTTTCTCAAAAAAATTCGCTGGGAAGTGCGAATTAGGGTTTAAAACTTTTCTCAAAATAACTTTGTATCACAAAATTCGCTGGGGTATGCGAATAAGGGTTTAAAAAAAAATTCCCAAAATAACTCTGTAACACAAAATTCGCTGGGGTATGCGAATTAGGGTTTAAAACAAATTTTTCACAACTTTCTATCCAAAAAAAATAATTCGCTGGGATATGCGAATTAGGATTTAAAAAAAATTTGCAAACTAAATTTTTAAAACATTCTTCAAAAATAACTTTTTATCAAAAAAAATAAATTCGCTGGGGTATGCGAATTAGGTTTTTAAAAAATTTTCAAACTAACTTTGTATCACAAAATTCGCTGGGGTATGCGAATAAGGGTTAAAAAATTTTTCAAAAATAACTTTCATCGAAGACAAATTCGCGGGGGTATGCGAATTAGGGTTTTAAAAAAAAAAATTTTCCAAAATATCTTTCCATCAGAAAATTCGCTGGGAATTGCGATCTAAATTAGTCTATAGCGAGCTTCAATTTAATTGTTCGCTGGTATTTGCGAACCTAACTGTTTCCCCTTCTTCTTCAATAGATTTTAATTTACCTGTTCGCTGGGATTTGCAAATTAAATTGACCTTAACTTTATTGTTCGTTGGGATATGCGAACTTAATTTGTTCTAAGTGAGCTTCAATGTATTTGTTCGCTGAGAATTTCGAACAAAAGTTGTCTTAACCAAGCCTCAACTTATTTGTCCGCTGAGAATTACGAACTAAGTTGTACTTAAGCAAGCTTTAATTTAATTGTTCGCTGGGATTTGCGAACTTTTTGTTTATTTTAGTTTTCAGAGCAACAGGATTGAATTAGTTTTAAATTAAATTGAGGCACTTTAGGACTGTTAAAATCTCAACAAATATTTATTAATTACACAGAACAACTGGGATAGAGTATAATTATAAACGCGATGAACGTATGTCAAGAGCCTTTGATTATTAGTTATATATAAGGGAAATTTCCACGTAATTATTAAAAATTATATATAGGCACAAATAACTTTTAATATTAAGAGTTTTCTCAATACCAAATCTATATTTCCCATATAAAGAAAGAAAGAATATACCTATGTACATATGTATGTACATATTTTTCTTCACTTATTTTTTCAATAAAGTAAGAATTTTTGTAAGTAATTAGATATTTTATAATTTTTACTGCAAGGGGTTAAATAAGAAATTGCTTAATACATGTGTACAAAATTATATTAAAGATTCATGTAGTGTAATAAAATATTCCTTAATTTTTCCCAATTTTTTAACAAGTTGTATATTTTTAACACATATATTTATTGTATATTATGGTCCATTACACAATAAATTTCATTTTAATTTAATTTTCCTTGCTATTTTACTTTATTATTTTGATTTCAGCAAAACAGTGAACTTTCCAATATTTTATAAACAAATGTAAAACGGTGGTGGTTTTCTAAACAACAAGTGTGTATGATGATTTAATCGTAATCAGAGCTTTGAATTATCAATTTTAAGAGAAAATTCGCACAACCAATGCACGTAGAGCTTTTTCCGTATAGAGAACGTTGAATAAACAATTTTAAGAGAACACTCCAAGTATAAAGTCTGTACAATAAGTGCATGCAGCGCTCTTTTATACAGATTGAACACTTAAATGATATTTTTAGCTTTTAAAATAATCTCCTATTAGTTGATGCAAACTGGTGGTTGATTTTTACACAAACAAATCCATGTAACTTGCGGTACTATTTTTACTTGTGTTTTGTTGCTGGATTTTGACCTAACTTTCGGGTTTTAGACACTTTTTATTTTTATTTATGTACCTTGACTTTCTATGCATTTATGTATGTATGTGTTTGTGTGTATGAAGAATGAATGTTTTTCTTTGGTAAATATGTATAAATATGATGACAGTAGGTATGCAATTATATGCTGGATATGTGTAATTTATATGTAGATATATATTTACTTACAGATTTTCTCCTGTATTTTGATTTTTTCCAAAACCTTTAGGGCCTTTTCTGTATGTATGTATGTGGTGTGCAGATACTTTGTCCAAGCTGGAATTTTATTATAATGACACCTTTTTTCCACTTAAAAATTCACAGATAAATTAGTTTTTATCTACATTTGCATTTATTTGCTAAAACTTTTGAAATTTTCACTATTCTTTTGTTTCGATAATAATAGGTAGTTTATAATTAATCAAAAAATGTGAATAACAAACCAACGTTTCCGTAACAAATTCCTGTGTGGTCGATGGTCTCTTTCTTACTAAATGTTCACTGCAGTGCTGCAAGAGGTTTTCGTGTTGCAGCTTTTAAAGAGAGCTTTTGGACTGTAGGTAATATTCAGAGTTGCCATTAAACATTTTAATATTATTTTAATTTTTGCCCAGAAGGACCATGTTTAAAGATGTCATTGAGAGGTCATACTTTAAATTGACAACTAAGAGTAATGAATTTATTAATAAATCCTTAGAAGATTCAACCCTATATGAGTGAATGTTAACACGAATATGTATTATCAGGAATACACAAAGAGTGATTTGAACAAGCGTTATACCTTGCCTTTATTGAATACCTAGGGAATTTAGGCGATATTTAAATGGGGACAGGAGAGGAACCTGTTTCAACTTAATTAAACAATAACACTGCTATGCTTTTTTAATTGTACTCACATTTGTAATTTATTATACAAACTTTTGGTTACTGATAATTTTCTTCACAATGACGATTCCTTGAGCGCAATACGCTTGAGGTGAGCTAGGAGACTTCTTAACAGATCGAGTGCGTGTCAAAGACAGTCCCGAAATCCCTAGGTCGCCTCAGCAATTTCCGTTCATATGTTTCGTCAAAAAATCGTTAATGCAATTTATTAATCGTTAAGTTATAAAGCAGTTTAAAGTAATAAAGCGGTTTTACAATAAATCAATTCACAATTATTCAGAAATGGGACTACGTTACAATTAAAATGTTAAGTTATTTCATTAAAATTGAAATAATAAAATATACGTTAAATGCTTTAAACAAATATTTTAAATTTATAGATTTTTCTTTAACTTCGAATGCAATTAAGAACAAAATATTAGTCTATTTAAATTCATAATTTTTGTAAATATAATTGTTTTATTTCATATACATACTCATGAACGTATATAGTTTTTAATTGTCTATAAGGATTTATTTCCATAGACAAATATAATAATAAATAAATAAAAACGTTGGTACCATCCAGTAGTACCCATAAAACTGCGTATGAGCTTCGGTGTTGTAGGGTAATTGAGATTTAGAATGGCTTGTATTTTCTCCGGATCTGGCTTTAGCTTTTCTTCTCCCACGATATAACCTAAATACTTAAGTTTTTCACAGCCGAACTTTGTCTTGCCAACATTTATAGTTAAATTTACCCTGTCAAGACAACGCGCTACCTTCGAAATAATGATCAAATGCTCCTCAAATTCTGGCGATATCACAAATACCTTTTGTCTTAACCGTACTGTAATAACCGGTAAAAAGATACAACGGTCTTCCAGGTACTGTGAAGGATGTCTTGTCCTGCCTCGTTTCTTCTAGTGGGATCTGCCAAAATGCATCTTTCAAATCAATACTGGAATTGTAGTGGGTGTGGGGAAGCGGATCGGCGTCAGCTCATTGTGCCGGTGTGCATGAAGACATATTCGGACCTTTTCGCCCTTTAGCACAAACGTAACCCTGTTTTTTCACGGACTTTCGCTTGGCTCAATGACTCCCAATGACAGCATCCTATCCAGTTCTCCATACATCAGTTTCTGAACTGATGGTGAAACCTAATAGTGTTTTTCATTAACTGGCACTGCATTGCCAGTGTCTATGCAAAAGATTTCTAACAAAGTCTTACCGAGTCCCTTTTTGGTAAAACAGCGAAACGTTTGAATCACCTCTTTTAGTCGACGTTGTTGTTGACTATTAAATATGTATATGAAAGCGTGGAAACGAACTATTAACCTCCTCTTTTGTATTAATTCCTTGTGTTGACAACGCGATGATTTCGAACCGAAGCAAATTGAATTTTGAGAGTTGGTACTAAGAAGAAATCTATTTTTAGCTCACTTTATTAAAAGTTATGTTAGCCCTAACGCGACCGATAATTTTATAGAGTCTGCCGTCTGCTGTACGTACTTGTGATTGGAATGGATAGATAACTAACTGGGCCTTCTCAACGATGTTCAAACAGTATTTGTCCAAGCAGTTTACTGTAGCCCCACTGTCCAGTAGATATTCTATTTGGCAGCCGTTTATTTCTATAGTTGAGTATATGCGCGAGTCTGAATCGTCGCAAATGCTGGCTGTTGCAATTTCAAACCTTGTTTATTTTCCAATCTCACACTTTTCGGGTTTTAAGAAATGACTCCGATGTACCGAATATTCTCTCGTGGACTGTAGCATCATTTTTGGCTCTTAGGTGTAATAGCATGATGTGTCAGTTACCATCAATGTTTTTAAATTAAAAGTCATTCTAATGCATTAAGTTCTAATATCCAAATACCAGTTGGTTATAAAAACCCCTGCCAACAGGAAATTCAGAAATTAGTAATATGCTAATTTCCCAGACAAACAAATATAGATGTTAATTTTAAAGATGTAGGGATTTGAATTTAAAATGCAATTAAACTGTTTCTTGAAGCAGCTAAATAGGCTTATTGACTTTCACCTAAATAAAGACAGAAATGAGTTTTGATCGAAATTCATATCAAATCTGCCTACAGATTCCAAAAAGTTTTGGAAATTAACAAAAACTTTAAAAGGTAAAAGCTCAACATTGTGTAATCTTCATTTAAATGGAACAATTTTTAATTCTGACGTCTAAAAGGCAAATGCAATAGCTGATGTATTTGCTAGTTCACATACTATTACTTTTAACAATCCATCAACAACAATGTGTACTTCCCACTCGTTTTTAAAATGGCTAAGGTTATTTCAATCCACAAATCTGGAAAGGATCTTAAATTACCCTTCAGCTATAGGCCAATTAACATTGTAAGCCTCTTGGGTAAGATGTTCGAAAAAATTATTCACACCAGAATTTTAGAAGAATTTTTCAAATTGCAATAATATCATTAATCAAGAACAATTTGGTTTTCAAAAAGAGCACTCCACGGTATATCAATTTTAAAGAGTTGTAAATTTTCTTGAGTTTAATAAAACTAATTGAAAACGTACTGGAGTTGTTTTTCTTGATACCGAAAAAGCTTTTGACTCAATCTGGCATGATGGATAAGTGAATACATTAAATATGATTAAATTTCCAAATTATCTACAAAAATTTATCGAAAGCTTTTTAGATATACGTACATTTGTCAATATCAAATTTTCTAGTGAAAGGCAAATAACTGCGGGCTTGCCGCAAGGATCGGTGTTATGCACTACACTATACTCGATATTTACATCTGATATTATTCTAAACAGAATTATGATGCAGCTTTTTACGCGGATGACGATAATTGAATTTATTAGTAAATACTATCCATGTGGAATCGTTTTGCTTATTCTTAATTCCATCGGACGCGTCCCCAGGTGGCGGATAGGGGGAGACGGATGTAGTGTGGGGGGGCCTGATCACTTTATAGAGTGGGAAAGACCTACCCATTTTAATGAGTGGGGATTTGTCGCATCTTGTAGTGACCGGACCCTGTACACTATCTCTGGCCCTAGGGATTCTTAGAACTCATTGCGGACCAAAAATGCACAGTGCAAGTAAAGAAATGAAAGTCACGGTGCAGAGCCTAATTAACTCAGTACCGGCGGCTAATGGTGGTGAGCAAACAGGTCCCGAGTCGTCGTTATCAAATCACTGTAAGGAAACAATTTCGGAGGTGGACAACTTGGATTCCGTTATTGAAGAAGCATCAAGAAGAATAGAGAATGAGGAATTGGATCCAAGGGTGAGCTTTAAGCATCTCCAGCCACACAAGACAGGCGAGGACTCCGATACCTCTGACTCAAACATAGAAGTTGCTGACACTACGGTGTTATGCATAGAAAATACCACTGAGGTAGACAAAATGATTGAGGAAGTAAGTGCAAGCATTGCCAAACTCACCACAGATAAAATAATAACTGTCTCCGAAGCGCAGCAGAGAAAGTCTTCCAAAAAAACCAAAGAGTAAATAAGAAAGGTAAACCGGATATCTTAAAGAGAAAGACTCATCTACACCCATTTCTACTTAAAAGGGCAAGAGAGTTCGATCTCCAGAGAAGCAGAACATCGTTGGCAATAAGAAATAAAGATAAAAAGCTACCAGAATTGAAGTAATTCCCAACTCCCGAAGGAAAACTCTTCGGATAATCTGAAAGAAGAAGGGAATGAACCAAAAGCTTCAACCTCCAAACAGGTGAACGCGGTAGCTAAGATTACAGGTGATGATGGAACAGCCAGAAAGAAAATTCCACTATCATGGAAAAGAAAGCCGGAAGAGAAATCGGCTAAGGAGCAACCTACGTATGCCAAGTAGCCAAAAGGAAGATGACAGAGGAGCTATGCTAGGCTGTTATCGACTCCAATAGCGCATCGGGAAAAATTCCAATGGCACATCAGAAAGAGATATAGAACGTTATAAATGAGAGGATTGTGCAGTATGTCCTGGAAGCGGATGATAATGCTCCACAAATCCACATAGAAAGCTGTAGGTTCGCCAGGGTACTATTTCTATAACAAGAATCAGACACCTGTGCACATATTCTGAAAGACCTAGTGGGAGGCATACCAGCCCCGTGGGAGGGTGGCAAACTTGCCATGGTGAAAAAGGCCGATATTCCATCCCTAACCAAGGTTCAAATTTTTATTAAAGGTTGGGGCAGCACATTAGATAGCTGAAAATCATTGGCAAACGAAACAGAGGTTTGGAAGTAGACAAATAGGAGGTTTTCCATCGTGAGAAAACAGACGATGGTACCCTGGTACTAGTAGAGGTGGATAAACCCACCATGTCTTAATTCGAGGAGCAAAAAGAGAAGGTGTACTTTTCGAGTACAACCATCTTCTTTAAAGTTGGTAAGACGCCCATTGGTTGTACACATAATCCAACGGAGAAGAAAAATCCCGAAGATAAGGCAAAGGAGCCTAACGAAAGCGAAGCCCGCCCCGTGCCAATGAAGAGGGGGGAGTCGGAGATCACTCAATCTCAAGAAGAATCTCTTTTAGCCAAAAAACAATAATACTGCTCTTGCAGATCAATCTCCATCGGAGCAGAACGGCTACACAAGCTTTGATGGAAAATATAACTAAAGGCAAGATACACATAGTTCTCATACAGAAACCCTGGACTGTTAAGGACAGAGTCACTGGCTTGAATTAGTGTGATTATCAATTATTTTATGCTAAAACTGGGTCTCGATCCAGAACATGTATACTTTGTCATAAGGGATTAAATTTTCTTTTTTCTCCAGATTTATCTACAACGCCACCACCTTAATACATGGCTCACGCAATTTAATGCTGGCATTGGTGTATCAACCTTCTGATGCTCCGACACTACCACCAACGTCAGATTTGAGAAGAATTTTAACATCGGCAATGAGAACAGGCTGTGATGCGAAATCGCATCACCTCTGTTGGGGCAGCAAACAACTTATTTACCCTTAACTCTGGTAATAAACCTACTTTTATTAACAGAATTGGAGAAGAGGTAATTGATGTGACTATATGTTCAGAAAATTTGCGATTAGCACGTATCTGATATACACTCTTATTCGGACCATCGTTATATTTTCATAACCTTGACTCATCCGCCACCGGAACCGGTGACTTTAAGGAATAAGGCCAAGACAGATTGGACAAATTTTAGGTTAAGTCTACAACATAAACTCCGAAACCGGATGTAAATCTGGGCACGATAGATTAGATGGTAGGAAGACTGACGGCCGATTTCAAGGAAACCTTTGAGGAACATTGTCCACTTAAACAAAGGCGAACCCAGAGAGAAAAGCCTGGATGACAGGTGAGCTGATTAATCTCAGGAAAGAAACCCGAAGGCTATTTAACAGAGCCTATCGGAAGAAACAATTGTATACTGGGACGATTACAATGAAAGCTTAAAATATACAATAAGGCAATAAAAATCGCCAAACGCAGATCCTGGAGGTTTTTTTGCAGTCAGGTGGACAGCGTGAATGACGTTTCTAGAATTAAGAAATTCCTATCTAAAACCCATACCCAACCGGAAACACTCGTTGATTCGAACGGGAAAAGGTCGGAGACGATGGAGGAAACACTAGGAGTACTGATAGAGGTACACTTTCAAACGGAAATGGCGGATGATGAGAAAAATCCTCACCCCAATGATGGGAATGTCACGACGGATATAATTATAACCGCAACGATGGTCAGAGAGGCGGTAAATAGTTTCTTGCCATATAAGGCACCAGGGCCGAACGGTATTTTTCCGGCTCTCCTACAATGAAGCATTGACCTAGTCGACATAAGGCTAGCGAACATTTTCACTACTTGCCTAAGATATGCGTATACCCCTGTGGAGTGAAGAGAGGCGAGAGAAGTTTTCATATCTAAACTAGGGAAGGAAAATTACGCAAATCCTAAAGCTATATATAGACCCATAAGCTTAACATCATTCTTATTGAAAACCATGGAGCGTATCGTCGACAGAATGGTTAGGAGACGAATACCAGGCGATTCAATAAAATTCGGACAACACGCCCATATCAAGGGCAGATCTACTGAGACTGCTCTTCAGGAAGTTGTTTATCATATAGAAAGATACTTCGACCTGGGTGTGTATACCATAAGCGTATTTATAGACATAGAAGGAGCTTTCAATAACGTAATGACCTCGAGTCTTATCGGTTCCTTGGTGAAATTACGGTTAAACCATGTCTTAATTGCATGGATTAGCAATATGTTAAGGAACAGATGAATAAATTGTGAGGCAAATGGAGTGAGAAGAAGGGACAAAGTATGTCGAGGAACCCCGCAGGGAGGTATTTTATATCCATTATTATGGGTAACCACCATACATAGTCTACTGAGGATTCTATCGAACGAGGGATTCAAGCCTATCTGTTACGCGGAGATGTTACGATACAGATCAGGAGGACGAATCCAATTTCTTTATGTATGAGAGCAACGGAGGCTCTGAACATATCTTATAAATAGGCAAAAATCGAGGGCTCAAAGTCAACCCGGACAAGACTGAAATCTGTTTGTTTACGAGAAAGAGGAGGATACCAGTGCATAGCTATCCCATCTTTCGGAATAAGAAAATTAAGATTGATAAGAAGGTCATATGCCTAGGAATGATCTTGCTATCCTGGAAGGACCACATTGGGTGTAGAGTGGAAAGGGCTCAGAGAAAATGGGCCCTTTGCGGAAGCGCGATAGGCTTAAAGTGCGGCATAAGCCCAAGGATGACACATTGGCTATATACGAGTCTACTGCAGCCGATCATGACGTATGCCTCGTTAGTGTGGTGGACAACCTTAGAGAAGAAGGTGAATGTAAAACCTCTTCAAAAGATTCAGAGTCAGTGCTGCATTAGTATTTGCGGTGCTTGATGACTAAATCGACAATGGCCATTGAAAATATATTATCCATTTGGCCAATAGAGATACAGGTAAAATATGAAGCGGCTTTAGCTGTTACAAGATTAATGGCAATAGATGAATTGCTTATAAGAGAACATAAGACCAGATACCAAAGAATAACGGATATCTTACCGATGGGAAATATTACGGAAGTAATATGTGACAAAATTCCGATGAGATATAAAAATAGTAACTGCATCACCATAATACCGAAAAAGGGAGAATGGGATGAAATAACCAGGATAGGAAACACCCATGCAATCGATCTTTACACAGACGGTTCAAAGATTGGTGACCAAAATGGAGTGGGCTTATACGACATAAGCCGAAACAGATGCAAATACTTTCGTCTACCAGATCACAATACCATTTTCCAAGCTGAGATCATGGCGATTATGGAAGGAATTAAATAGATAAAGGAAACGAATAGCGAAGCCCTGATTCGTATCTTTACGGATAGCCAATCAGTGATTAAGACATTGAGAAAGGAGAAAGTTGAATCTCGGGACGTTTTGCAATGCAAAAGCGAGATAAACTCATATGCAAATTGTGAACATCTGGAGATAATATGAATACCAAGCCATCGCAGGCTGATCGGAAACTAGAAAGCCGACAAATTATCCAAAATAGGAGCTTTTCTGAGTACTATAACTTTGGAGAACGATAAACCCCTTAAACGATTCAACGCTAAACTTAAATGTTGGGTGACGGAGGAACATGCCAGAAAGTGGCAAGGCACTGATGTTGGTATATATATATATGTTTCCGTCGTTCCTATAAGGAGCATAGGGCCTCAACAAAATCTTTCCATTTAGATCTATCCATTGCCATATTTTTAACTTCATTCCAGCTAGTTTGCATGTTTTTAGCTTCGATTTCAATTTGTCGTCGCCATGTATGCGCTGGTCGACCTCTTCTGCGGCTGCCTTGAGGGTTCCACTCGATAGCGGTTTTGGCAATATCTGTGACGGGCTTTCGTATGGTGTGACCTATCCAGTTCCATTTTCTTCTTTGGATTTCTGTAGTTATGGGGAACTGATTCGTTTGATGCCATAGTCTGTTGTTTGATATAGTCCGTGGCCAAAAGACTCGAAGAATTTTTCTAAGGCATTTGTTTATAAAAACCTGCAGGGCATGCATATCACGAGAGGCTGCATTCCATGTCTCGCAGCCGTATAGTAAAACAGATCGGACGTTGGAGTTAAAGATATTTACTTTCACACGGCTAGAGAGATTTGAAGAGTTCCATATCTTATTAAGTTGGCCATAAGCTTGGGTCGCCTTTTTTATTCGATTGGCAATATCTGCACTCGAGCCGCCGGATGTTGTGATGATAGCTCCAAGATAGCAAAATGAGTTAACCTCCTCAAGAGTCACATTATCGATTATAAAAGCGCTTGTGTTTTCTGTGTTTATTCGCATCACTTTAGTTTTGCTTATATTAATTTTAAGACCAGCGTTCTTCGCAATTTCTGTAAGACGTTGTAATTGCATGTTCATGTCGGAGTATCGGTGAGAAAGAAGACAGATATCATCAGCATACTCAAGATCATTTAGACGGCTGAGAAGTCCCCAACCAATGCCTCTATTACCCGACATAGCATGGGCCATAACAATGTCCAACACCATATTAAATAACAGTGGTGACATCACGCAACCTTGTCTTACTCCTGTACCAACAATAATTTTTCTGCTCAGTTTGCCTTCGTGCTGAATACGACAACTAGCATTATCATACATGCTCCTTATGAGCTGAATTAGTTTGTGAGGGACACCTTTACATTGAAGGGCTTTCCAAATGACGCTGTGGTTGAGAGTATCGAATGCTTTTTCGAAGTCGATGAATATTAGATATAAAGGAGACCGCCATTCGACCGACTGTTCCACTATTATCCTGAGTGTATTGACATGGTCAATACATGATTTGTCTGGGCAAAAACCAGCTTGTTCACTTCTAAGTTGAGGTGTTATAGCATCAGTGAGCCTTTTTGTTATTATATGGGTGACTATTTTGTTCACCATGCTGAGTAGCGTGATACCTCGCCAGTTGTTTCGACTAGTTAAATCACCTTTTTTTGGTAATTTTACTATAATGCCTTCTTTGAGCTCTTCAGGTACGCTTTCATTTATCCAGATATCTTCTATTAATCTTCTACTGATGTTGGTAAAGTGACAAAAATACTATGGAGTGACCCAAATCTTGGGAAATCAAAGGAAATTCTGAGATTAAGTGAACCAACACTTAGGAGACTAACCATAGTGATCACAGGTCATACGGAGTTGAGAACCCATCTAGCTCGTATGAAATTGTCTGAGGTAACGACATGTAGAGCATGCGAGGAAGAGACTTTGATACACTATATCTGTCATTGTCCTGCACTTGGGCATATTAGACGCGAGAATTTTGCAGTGGATACTATGCTAAATTTGGAGTACCTGGGGAACTCGAATTAGAATCCATAAGGAATTACATTGAGGGGACTGAGTTCTTGGGCTAGTCCGATATTTATTGGGAAATTTTGATTATGGTTTTTGCTTATGAATTCCGTTTCCCACATGGAGCACACAACATGCCAACTGGGCATAAGTGTATACCTGTCATAGGTTTGGACTTTTAATGCCCCTCCTTTTCAACCTAACCTAACCAAGTAAATACTATGAAAAATGGACAATAAAAGTCAATGACGATCAAACTCAGGCAATTATATTTCCATTCAGTAAATCACGAAAACGCTTTCCTACTAGATATTTATCGCCTAGGGGAACAATTATCCCATTGAAGGACGAAATAAAATATTTAGGAGTAATTCTTGACAAAAAACTTTTACAATTACGATTATTAACATCTAATTAATTAATTAAAGAGTTTTAAGGCAAAGTTGTTTGTAAAAACCTCTCAAATTAAAAGTTATAAACAGTTTTAAAACAATTAATTAAAAGTCCCTTAGTGGCTGTTTATCAAATATCGTATTATTTTAAAAATTTTTTAATTAATTAATTAATATTTTCTTTATTAGTATTAAAAATACTTTTCTATTACATTGAAATTTGTCTATAAACTTTTCGGAATTACATATTATGTTTTACATAGTAGACTATATGTTTTTTTAAAAAATTCATATTATGTTCTAATTTTACATCATTGGGCAGGGAGTTGTATAATTGTAAGCTTTATAAAATAGCAACCGTTGCATTGCAGATACTCTTTCAATTCTAAAATGATCCACGTTTCTTATCTGGTACGGTTGAGCGTCTCTCACATATAAATATGTATACCGATTTTAATTTTTTGAATAAAATTAAGTGTGTTCAGTTTGAGCCTTTGTTCTATGTTGAGCCATTTTAGTGTTTCTAACATGAAATTAATATGTGTGTATCTGTTGCACTTTAGTATGGTTCGCATTGCTCTATTCTGTAACTTCTGCAGACATTCAATCTGGTTCGCTGTGCAACATGTATACAATATGGTTGACCCAAATTCGAAATGAAGTTTAATTATAGTGTTATATATGTTGATTGCTGTTATGATTAAAATCTGTTTCCTAATTCGTTTGAAGAAACCAATTTCTTTACCGATTTTTTTACAAATAAAGTCTATATGTTGTTTAAATTTTAAGTCTTTATCAATAACAAAACCTAAATATTTTACTTGGTCTACTTTTTCTATTATTTCATTTTTATTTGAAAAATGAAATTGCTTTTAGTGTTTATTTCCATTATCTTGCTTTTATTTTCGTTTAGTTTAAGTTTGTTCATGTTGAGCCAGTTATTTACGCTTTTCATATCGTGAATGAGGTTGTAATAACAATCGTAATCTGATTCTTCTTCCGTGAAAATTAGAGTATCGTCCGCAAATAGAATTATTTCTCATATTTTCACATAAAATGTTTGGCATATCATTTATGTAAATAATAAAAAACAGTGCCCCCAAGATAAATCCCTGTGGTACTCCATAATCGTTATTATCTATGTTAGACTTAGAGTTATTCGCTTTAGTTATTTGATTCCTGTTCGTAAAGTATGATTTAAACCATTTTAATTCTCCAATGCCGTATTTTCGTAATTTTTGCAGAAGTACATTTCTATCCATTGTTTTGAAACCCCTTTTGAAGTCCAGGAAAATTCCCACTATTTTCTTGTTTTTTCGGTTTTCTTCCATCGATTTATTAAATAGTTTACTGCCGTTTCACATTAATACTTCCTTCTTGTTATATAAATCGCTATATTGATAACACCAATATTGTAATTATATGACAATGTAAGAATATGTATAGAAACAGACAATATTAAATAAATACACAGTCTTTATTAAACCATCAAACCTAACGGGTTTCAATTATAACAATTTTGGCGACGAGGTACAAAAAATGATTGGCATTTTTTACATTACAAATGCTATAATTCATACACACGGATAAGAGAAAGAAAACCCAGTGGCAAAATGACGACTGAGAATGCTGTGTCTTGAAACAACGTTGGACTTTTTAATTACGAGCCTTTTGATATAAAAAAGACATTCTGGTCCAGGTGAGTAAAACGTTTTTGAGACGGCGTTGAAATTGTACGAATACAGTAAGGGTCTACCGGTACATTCAGCAACACAGATGCAACACTACGCGCTGTTCTTAGAACAATTTGAATACGAGATAAAATGCAAAAAATCTAAAGAAAACGCTAATGCTGATGCGATGTCGAGATTCACAAATACAGAGACGTACGAGTTAATCGAAGAAGTCTACATCATCGAAGAGGAAATGATTGATAACTTACCTGTGACCCTAGAAGAACTTAAAGAAACTACAAAATGTGACGATGAGGTGAAGAAATTGATCAAATGTTTAGAATATGGTCGCAAATGTGAATCAAAGGATCGTTTTGGTATTGCACAAATGGAATTCAGCCTACATGAAGGATGTCTGCTACGAGGTATAAGAGTGTACATACCAAGACCGTTGCGTAAAAAAACGTTAGATGAATTACATTCAGCACATTTTGGTATATCACGTATAAAGAGTTTGGCAAGAGCTTACGTGTGGTGGAACCAACTGGATAACGATATTGAAAAGCTTGTATTAAAATGTGCACTTTGCCAAGCAACACGACCAAACCCAAAAAAGGTAACACCTATTCATAGCTGGACAAGACCCAAAAAACCATTCAAACGCGTACATGCAGATTTTGCCGAACCATTTATGGGCAAATATTTATTTTTACTGGTGTATGCGTACAGCAAATGGTCGGAAGTTCATATCATCCCTAATATAACAACGGAAACAACAATACAAAAATGTCGTGAAATATTTTCGCAATTTGGCATTCCCAATATATTCGTAAACAGCCACGGGACCCAATTTAATTTAAAAGAAATTCAAGATTTTCTCAAAGTTAATGGTATTACACACAAGCAGGGAGTCCCATACCATCCTGCCACTAATGGGCAAGCTGAAAGATATGTACAGACGATAAAATACAAATTATTGGCAGCAAAGTGTACCCCAAACAAAATGAGTGCAGAACTGTCAAAAATCTTATTGGCATACAGGCTTGCCATTCACCGAACAACTGGTAAATCACCTGCAATGTTAATGCTTGGTCGACAAATTCAATCGCGCCTTGACCTTATTTTACCAAATAACGACGTCAACAAGCAGATACCCCTTACCACAAACAAAACATTTGCAGTAGGAGACAAAGTGGCAGTAAGAGATTATATATATAAAGACAAATAGCAATTTGGAGTGGTGGAGGAAAATATCGGTGAATTACATTATAATGTGTTACTCGATGACAGCCGCAGATGGAAAAGACACGTAGATCAAATGCGAAAAGTTGAGGTTAATTATAGCACACCGTTTAATAAACAATTAGACTCCGACCCAACCTCACACGTAGAACCCGTAGTGAACCATGGCATACCCCACTCAATTTTACAGGATAACAAACAAGAAGTTGTCCCACAACAGGAAGTCACACAACAAACACATGAGACGCGGATACAACCGGAAGACGAGACGCAACTGCGACGCCCTAAGACACAACGTAAAATTCCTAAGCGCCTACTGGACTGATCCGAATGTAGTGTAGTTTGATTTTGTAAAATTTAAAATGTGTTATATATTAAAAGGGTGATAAACATTAAGGGGAGAAGTGTTATATAAATCGCTATATTTATAACACCAATATTGTAATTATATGACAACGTAAGAATATGTATAGAAACAGACAATATGAAATAAATACACAGTCTTTATTAAATCATCAAACCTAACGGGTTTCAATTATAACACTTCTGAATCCAGATTGATACTTTGATAATATTGGGTTATTTTCAATATATTGCTCTAGCTGCTCCTTTACCACTTTCTCTATTATTTTCTCACATGTCTTCAATGTGTTTATTGGTCGAAATTCTTTACATTTCCTTGTCTTTGATATCTTTTCAATTGGTGTAACCATTGACGTTTTCCAATTTTCAGGGAAAACTCCTGTCTCTAACGATTTGTTTATTATTTCTAGTAATTTTCTTCCCACGATATTCCAACTATTTAAAATCATTTTACCTGATATTTTAAATATTAGAGTCCGGCTTATTTTTTAAATTTGTACATATTTTTCTAAGTTCCTCTAATGATATATGGCACGAAATTTAAATTGAGAGTTTATCACAGGTATATTATTGACATATTGCACATTATTTATCGTATCTCTAATTGTCTTAATACTATTTATAAAATATTTATTAAAATTATCGGCTATTGCAAAATTTTCCTTATATTCTATTTGATTAAATATCACAGTTTCAATTGCATTTTTTGTTTTCATTTAAATTAGTTTTTTTATTTCCCTCCACATTTCTTTTTGGTCATTAATATTACTAGTTTTGTTATTTAATAATTATTTTTTTCATTTTCAATTTTTACTTTGTACAAGTTGCGTGCTGTGTGTCATTTAAATATTTACAACCGAGTTCTTTTTTTGCATGAATTCTTAAAAAATAGCTTGTTTCCGTACTGTCGTTCAAAATGAAGGATTGAAAGAATACGAGCGATCATTAAAAAGAACGATTTGGCACAGCTCTATTTGCCATCCTGCATTTATTTATTTATGTTATTTTCTCAAAACAAAACGTTACTTTTTACTCAATGTCTTAATCACTGATTGGCTATCCGTAAAGATACAAGTCAGGGTTTCGCTATTCGTTTCCTTTATCTATTTAATTCCTTCCGTAATCGCCATGATCTCAGCCTGAAAAATAGTGTTGTGATCTGGTAGACGGAAGTATTTGCTCCTATTTCGGCTTATGTCGTATAAGCCCATTCCGGTTTGGTCACCAATCTTTGAACCGCCTGTATAAAGATCGATTCCATGGGTGTTTCCCATCCTGATTATATCATCCCATTCTCCCTCTTCCGGTATTATGGTGATGCAGTTAGTATTCTCATAACTCATCGGGATTTTCTCACATGTGAATTCCGTAATATTTCCCATCGGTAGGATATCCGTTATTCTTTGGTATCTGGTCTTATGTTCTCTTATAAGCTCATCTATTGCCATTAACCTTGTGGCAGCTAGGACCGCTTCATATTTTACCTGTATCTCAATTGGCCAAATGGATTATATATTCTCAAGGGCAATTGTCGATGTGGTCCTCATGGCGCCGCAAATACTAATGCAGCACTGTCTCTGAATCTTTTAGAGAGGTTTTATATTCACCTTCTTCTCTAAGGATGTCCACCACACTAACGAAGCATACGTAATTGTAGGCCGCAGTAAACCGTATATAGCCAATGTGTCATCCTTGGGCTTAAACCCCATTTTGAGCCTATCACTCTTTTGCAGAGGGCCCATATTCTTTGAGCTTTTTCCACTTTACATTCAATGTGGTCCTTCCAGGATAGTCTCCAATCAAGTACTATTCCTAGGTATTTGACCTTCTTATCAATCTTAATTGTCTTATTCCGAAAGATGGGATAGCTTCGGTATCTCCCTTTTTCTCGTAAGCAAACAGATTTCAGCCTCTTCCGGGTTGACATTGAGCCCTCGCTCCTTTGCCCAGTTATAGGATATATTCAAAGCTTCCATTGCTCTTATACATAAAGAATTTGGATTCGTCCCCCTGATCAGTATCGCAACATCATCTGCGTAACAGATAGGCTTGAATCCCTCGTTCGATAGAAACCTCAGTAGACTATGTATGGTGGTTACCCATAATAATGGAGATAAAATACCTCCCTGCGGGGTTCCTCGACATACTTTGTCCCTTCTTCTCACTCCATTTGCCTCACAATTTATTCATCTGTTCCTTAACATATTGCTAATCCATGCAATTAAGACATGGCTTAATCCTAAGTTTTCCAAGGACCCGATAAGACTCGAGGTAATTACGTTATTGAAAGCTCCTTCTAAGTCTATGAATACGCCCATGGTATACACACCCAGGTCGAAGGATCTTTCCATATGATAAACAACTTCCTGAAGAGCAGTCTCAGTAGATCTGCCCTTGATATAGGCGTGTTGTCCGAATTTCATTGAATCGCCTGGTAATCGTCTTCTGACCATTCCATCGACGATACGCTCCATGGTTTTCAATAAGAATGATGTTAAGCTTATGGATCTATAAGATTTAGGATTTGCGTAATTTTCCTTTCCTGGTTTAGGTATGAAAACGACTCTCGCCTCCCTCCATTACACAGGGGTATACGCATATTTTAGGCAAGTAGTAAAAATGTTCGCCAGCCTTATGTCGATTAGGTCAATGCTTCTTTGTAGGAGAGCCGGAAAAATACCGTCCGGCCCTGGTGCCTTATATGGCAAGAAACTATTTACCGCCTCTCTGACCATCTTTGCGGTTATAATTATGTCCGTCGTGGCACTACCATCATGGGGGTTGGGAATTTCTCCGTCATCCGCCATTTCCGTTTGGAAGTATGCCTCTATCAGTATTCCTAGTGTCTCCTCCATCGTCTCCGACCTTTTCCCGTTCGTGTCAACGAGGGTTTCCGGTTGGGTGTGGGTTTTCGATAGGAATTTCTTAATTATATAAACGTCATTCACGCTGTCCACCTGATTGCAAAAAAACATCCAGGATCTGCGTTTGGCGATTCTTATTGCTTTGTTATGTATTATGAGCTTTTCACTGTAATCGTCCCAGTATACTGATTGTTTCTTCCGATAGGCTCTGTTAAATAGCCTTCGGGTTTCTTTCCTGAGATTAATTAGTTCACCTGTCATCCAGGGCTTTTCTCTTGGGGTTCGCCTTTGTCGGCAGTCAGTCTTCCCACCATCGAATCTATCGTGTCCAGATTTACATCCGGTTCCGGATAAGTTTCGAGTTTATGTTATTTGGCCAGTCTGTTATGGCCTTATTCCTAAAAGTAACCTACTTCCTAAATCCGACGTTGGTGGTAGTGTCGGAGCATCAGAAGGTTGGTACACCGATGCCAGCATTAAATTGCGTGAGCCATGTATTGAGGTAGTGGCGTCCGCTGGGGAAAAAATAAAATTTTAGCATAAAATAATTGGTAATCACACTCATTCCAGCCAGTGACTCTGTCTTTAACAGTCCAGGGATCCTGTATGAGAACTATGTGTATCTTACCTTTAGTTATATTTTCCATCAAAGCTTGTGTAGCCGTTCTGCTTCGATGGAGATTGATCTGCAAGAGCAGTATCATTGTTGTTCGGCTTTAAGAGATTCTTCTTGGGATTAAGTGGTCTCCAACTCCTCCCTCTTCATTGGCACGGGTTGGCCTTCATCTACTTTAGCCTCCTTGCTTCGTCGTCGGGAGGTTTCTTCTCCGTTGGATTATGTGTCCAACCAATGGGCGTCTTACCAACTTTAAAGAAAATAGTTGTACTCGCGAAGTACACCTTCCCCTTTTGCTCCTAGAGGTAAGACATGGAGGGTTTATCCACCCCTGCTACTACCAAGGTGCCATCGTCAGTTTCCTCACGATAGAAAACCTCGAAGCTAGGTAAAAAGAACGGCCTTGCCCTTAAGAGATAATGGCGCGAGCTCTTGGCCCAAACAGAGCTGAATCACGACTTATAGAACAACATTTTGCTAAGTCTAAGGTTACACAGAACGATTTTAATGACCAACTTTTAACTAATTTTCTTTTGAACTTGCTTTTATGTTCTCACACAACAATTTCTTCGGCAATTTGACATTTGTGCTTTAGCTAAAAATAGGAATAATATAAACAAAAACATACATGAAATAATATAACTGATTTTAATTACCACTTTTAATTAAAATGTTTTTACTTACATATTTTTTTTGTTTTTTTTTTATTCTTAAATATTTTAAACGTTTATAATTATATATATATGGAATGCATTTTCGAAACCAGCTACGATTCTATGAGCACTCTCCAATCGGTGGTTACATGTTGGTGGTAAATATCATATATTTAACTCCCGGGACTTACTTAAATTTGGAAACTACTTTAGTTTTTCATATATTACCACCATGAGTTAGATTGAAATTTTTAACCAAACAGCAACCCTTTTACTTTTGTTTGTTATTTATCTTTCTTTCAAATTACTATTTTTGTCCTGCTCTAGCCACCAGTTAGGTAGCGATAAGAACAGATGATTGTCCTTAACTCTACGTCTTGACGAGCCATCGATTTGTTTAGACTAGAACAAAACGTCGGCAGAGCAACTGTCAAAAAATTTTTCATGTTCTTTGATATGGAGAAAACGTATAAAGAGTATTTTGTTGGTATTTTTATGTGTCGTCTCTTTCTTTCATATTCGAAATGCCTTTTGATATCAGACATCGTTGTTCGAACAAATGTTCTGACAACGCTGTTTGAACAAGAACAAAACATCGACAACAGCGATCCACACCAGGCAAATTCATGTGCGCACAAAAAATTGTTCGTTGTTCAAACAAATCGATGGCTGGTGTAGACCGTAGGTAACAATCAATGTTTATAATCATTTGTTTTATTCAATTCAATTAACTTAAGTCCCGGGAGGTAAGAGTGAGAGTGCTGATGATGAAATCGTGCTGGTTTCGAAAATGCATTCCACTCGGCTAGTCTCAGTAAAAATATAACTTTTCAGACGTATTCTTTCATTTATCACAATTAAAAATTCTTTGTAAAAAATAAAGAATGTTAATATGAACTCAAGCCTAATTAGAAATTTAAATATTAGCTTAAACAGAAAAGTTCGACAAAATAAAAATTCAGTAATTTAATAACTGTTTTGAATGAAATATGTTAATTAAATATAATATTACTAAAATAATTATAATAATTAAAAATTTTGTACCTAAACTTTTTGAGTTCACTGTATATGTCCGACGTAGTATCTTTAACAGACACTGCTTCCCAATGCTATTCTAAAAATACACACAATTTAACAGTTATTTATTGTAACTTTTAATGCTAATCACTTTCAACTACAATTTAACGTCTCGTGTTATCCTCGAACTTTAAAAATGTCCTGAAAATTCCGTTACTTAGAGGTTTCAATTAGATAGGAATTTTAAATTACATAGTAGTAAAACGATAGAGTGCTGATGATAAAATTGTAGCTGGCTTGCAAAATGCGTTCCACTCTGCTAATATCGGAAATAATTTTAAAGAATATTCCTATTGCAATGGAAATGATTGCAATTTAATTTAATTTGAATTATAAAAAAGAATATATGAACTAAAGCCAAAATAAAAATGATTTACATTAAAAATATTAATTTATTTTAATTTTGTAAAAACATTTGGGGGATTCACAGTAGTGTCATAAAGTCATATGTCCTATAATAATAGCATGAAAAATTAAAACTATTGTGAACAACCCCTCGTAATTAAGTGTGCTATTTTGAATTTAAATCAGCTGATGTAAAACAATTATAAAAATAAATACTTTCTTTCATAATGCCAAAAACAAGTAAAAAAACACAAAATAATAGCCAGTTTGTGCGGAAAGTACATTTTAGATGTTGTAATGGCAAACTCAAGTAAATAAATTACTAATAAATTAAATTTAGTTTGATAAACAAAAACACACTTCTAGTTTTTCGCTCAAAGCGTGTGGTAGTTTTTTCTTGTTCCATATTAATAAAATAGAGAAAAATTAAATATTTTTTTGCAGATAATCCGACATTTTGCTTTATAACGGGGACGTGTATTTCTGTGTGTGTATGTTCTTTTTGTCTCGTTTTATTAACGGGAAGCAAATTACAGAATAGAATTTTAAGGTTTGAAAATTTTTTCCTGTTGTCTTTAAATTTTTTTTTTTTTGTCTTTAGTTAAATAAATAATTGTCTGGGCTGTCAGCCAGGAAAATTTTAATCATGGGGGACGCTAACCCGTCCCCTACAAATCAAACGTTTGTACCCAATAATGGTAAAACTTTTGCTGATAACACAAAAGTTTCACACATGTTGGGAAAGAGAAAAAATAGTGATTTTACCACAGATACACATATTGTACCTGCTAGTAAGAATATTAATAAGACTGATTGTACCTCTGACAATACCTGTGATACGGGCTTACATGTAAGTAATACTTCCAATATGACTCAAGGCGACCTAATGCCTAATAGAAAAAAGACACTTTTATTTCCTAATAATCACTCGGGTGAATGTTTGGTCCTTATTGACACATCAATGGCTGACACAGAGACACGGAAACATCGTGGTCCAATTTTCTTATATCAACTTATCAGACAATTACAAGTTCACGGAATTTTACTCATTAAGGACATAGGCAGAACTCTTTTTAGAATTAAATTTGACACCCCGGAGAATGCAAATGCTTTTGTTCAGATGGATCTGGAAAGCCTAAAATTGCGTGCGTTTATTCCTGAATCGTTTATTTACTCCTATGGAGTTATCCGCGGAATCCCACTAAACTTAACTGATGAATATATACGTCTTAATACTTCATCGGATATCCCAATTGTTTCAGCCCAACGTTTTACCAGGAGAAATAGTAATAATGCCACTGAAAATGGCAATGATAATGTTCCTGCGAAGGAAATACCGACATATTCTGTCAAATTAGGTTTTCTGTCAGCTGACATTCCATAGTATGTTTCTCTGGATTTTTGCCACATACAGATAAACCTATATTTTCCATCTGTTCGCCAATGTACCAATTGTGGACGACTTGGTCATACGGTTAAGGGTTGCCGCTCTAAGAGAAGATGCCTTAAGTGTGCTAAAAATGACTGTATAGGAGGGTGTGAGGAAAGATGTATTTTGTGTGGGAATACGTCTCACACTGCGTCCCCAAGTGGCAGGAGGAGAACCAAATTAGAAAAATTATGACTGTGAAACGAATCTCGAGAAAAGAGGTCCTGAACTCTTACTCGGTCAATAGATTTGACATTTTTAATGAATATGAGGACAATTTTCCTGTTTTGCCAAATAAGACTCATGAACGCTTAGCTCCAATTGAAAATAGGGACCTAGAAATGAACAAAATTCTGACAAATAACAAATACAGTAAAGTGGTACTTCGTAAACCGCCTCCTTCACGGACGAGGACCAACTTTTTCATTCCTCAACCCATTGACACGAACCCTACAACCCCTGTTATTTACAGGGACAGTACGAAAGTATCGGAATTTGAGAAACTAATGTCCCAATTTACAAGTTTTATTCGTGACTATTTTACTAAAGAAGGCAATGCATCTTGCCTTAGCATTCTTGATGATTTCAACACCAAAATTATTTCTTCTTTTTCAGATATTAATACAAATGATAAGCATTCCAGTATATAGGATATACTGTAACACTAATCTGTCAAAATGAAGATTTTACAATTTAATATCCAAAGTTTTTTAGCCAATAAATCTGCTCTTGAGTTTTATATGAACAATAATAACATTGATATCTGTCTTTTGTCAGAAATATTTAATATAGACGATCTGGACACTAAGTACAAGCTACTTAACTATAAAATTTTTCACAAACTAAGAGACGGCCGTCATGGTGGCACGGCCATTTGTGTTAGGAACAGCATCCGAGCCAAAAGGGTCTCCTTTTCTACCAATTTCGACATTTTGATTGTCAGGACACTTAATCTAGACACAAATTTTACTTTTGTATCAGTATATTTCCCCCCTTCTGTCATTTATAATCGTGCCTTTCAAGACGAACTTTCTCGTCTAATACCTTTTATTGAAAACTTCAATAATGTTATCTTTGCGGGAGATTTTAATGCACGTCACACCATATGGGGTGATGTCATTCTCTCCTCCAGAGGAAATACTCTTTCTAATAATATGATGCTTTCCAATTTTACATGCCTTAACAATGGGTCTGCCACTTTCATCCCTCACTTTGATACAAATCGTGGTACGGTACTTGACCTTAGTTTTACGAACTCTAATGCACTAATTAATTGGCGTACGACACCAATATGGGCTGGCGGTTCCCATCACTTTCCACTCTTAATGGAAACTGATGCTGTTGTTACCAGGCCTGTAAAATTTATTGCTAACAGACTTTTAATGAAAAATTTATCTAAAATAAGTTTACCAAATGACCCAGAGGCTATCTCTCGGCTTTTCAATCGTGAAATTACAAAAGCTTCCTTCAATATTACAACCTCTTATCGAACGCCCAAAATGTGGTGGAACCCTGAACTTACCATTTTGTTCCGTAAGCATGTAGCAGCTCGTAAAAAAGCTTGTCGATACCCCAGTCCTACAAATCTTGAAAACGCTATTACTGCGCAAAAGGCCTGGAAGGAGGCGGTAATTTTTGCAAAGAGAAAAGCGTTTTCTGACAAAATAGATCAGATAAATTTGCAGCCCAACACTCGTTCCGCTTGGCGTTTTGTTAAGAATGTTAGGGGACGAGACCCTATCTCTCATTGGGATAATGAAAACGATCTAAGTTTTTTGGAACATCTGAGAGATCAGGTTCCTGATAATAACCCTAATTTGTTTGATCGACTAAATGTTAATCCTATAGATTCATTTGTTTTTAGTGACTTTGCAAATGTGCTCAAGGTTAAGAGTAAACCATCTGCCGGTGGGATTGATCGCATCACATATCGTATGGTTGATTCGCTTTCCTTTGAATCAAAAGTTTCACTTTTTAAAGTTCTGAATGACCACTTTATGAACTGTTGTATCCAAGGAAAATTAAGATAGTACCCATACCGAAAAGGGACAAACCACTAGACGATTTCAGGAATTTCAGACCTATAGCTCCAATTTCAGTTCTACTAAAAATAATCAATTTAATGGTGAAGAAAAAATTAACCAATTATATGGATATGGCAGAGATTTTGCCTAATAGATGTTATGCGTATAGAAAGGTGAAATCTACGAACACATGGGTAAATGAATTTATTTTCAGAGTATCTGATCTGAAAAATCAAGGTCAAAGTGTTGTCATTGCAACTGTTGATATCAACAATGCGTATGATTGTGTCAATGTCAGAAAGCTTAGTGAAATCATGGCAGAAAGTAACTGTCCAGTGGGCTTAGTAAACTGGATTACTTGTTTTTTGTCCGAGAGAGAATTATGTCTAGGTGAAAAGTCCGTCCGAGTTTTTAATGGTCTGCCTCAGGGCAGTTGTCTCAGTCCAATTCTATTTAATTTATATACAGCCTCTCTTCATGAAATTGAGGATGCAAAAACTCTGGTATTCCAATATGCAGATGATTTTATTATCCTGTCGCACAGTTATTTGTTGGATGACGCTGTTGAAAATCTTAAGACCAAACTTACTCAATTTAAACTAAAATGTAATTCTCTTAATTTGTCTCTTAATATTTCAAAAACCAAAACTATGTTTTTTGGTATCTCCCCCTCCAGGACAATTCATATCTCTTTAAATGAGACACCTATAACTATGGTAAGATCGTTTAAATACCTAGGTGTGACCATAAAGAATTCCTTGACTTTAAAGGATCACTATGAGAGAGTTGTTAGGGAAGCTACTCCTGCTGTGAATCTTCTGAAGAGACTCACTAGTATTAAAGCTGGTCTTAACCCCCATGTTGCAATTAACTTCTATAGAAGTTTTGTACGTGGGAAAATTGAATATGCCCGTTCTACTACGGCTCATGCACCACAATATATTGACAATAGAATTCAAACCTTGCAGAATGCTAGCCTAAGGCGCTGCCTTGGCCTAAATCCTTCTACACCGGTTCAAATTATATATGTTCTCGCCAATGAGCTTCCAATAAATCTTAGGGCAGTCCTCTTAACTGCCAAGGAACTTCTCAAAATTTTTTTCTTTAATCAAGCATTTTTTAATGAAATCAAATCTTCCCCATCCTCTTTAGGCAATAGCTATTCGTACGTGTATCACAAGCTAAAAAGTATTTTTGACAAGGTTAGCCCTCTACACCGATGTAATATATCAGACAAAATGAAAATCTTTAGTGATCCCCCCTTTAACAAGAAATCGGGTACCCCATTGGAATATATGACCACTTATTACAGAGCATCTTTTGATGAATACAAATTACATGGATTTGTAGCGTTTGCTACTGATGCTTCAATATCCAGCGATACCACTGGATGTGCTATTTATGATATACCATCTTAATCGTATCATCTTTTTAAGTACTCATACAAATTCTCCTCACTCACAGGAGAATTACTTGCTATCAAGAGGGCAGTTGACATTGCTTCGGAACAGAATGTGGAATATTTGGTTATTTACACCGATAGTAGGAATGCGTGTACTATTTTAGGCAAGTCCCTGTCACTGAATCACTTAGTTCATGCTATTCACAGGAAAATCAATGAATCTGTTTTCATCGAAGTTCACATTGTATGGGTTCCATCACATGTTGGCATTAGTTTCAATGAGAAAGTGGACTACATGGCAAAAAAAAGCCATAATACTAGGAACTCCCTCGGATGTTAGTTTTTCATATATGGAGGCTATTAGAGCAATTAAGGGTACCTTGAGACATGAATGGAATGATTATTATATTACTAAATCACACCTCACTGGTGCTTTCTTTTTCTCTCTGGTTCCTCTTTTGCCAGACAGACCTTGTTATTTAGGGTCGGGACTTGGCTCGAAAGAGGTAAAATTAGTCAATCGACTTTTATCGGGACACGCGTACGATGGGGTCTATATGTGTATGATTTATAGAAAAGACTCGGATATATGCTCTCACTGTAATATGGTTGACAATGCAGAACATTTAATTTTTCACTGTACAAAATACAGTGATATTCGTTTAAGACACGATCTGTTTAAAAAATTTTCAAGCCTTTTTAACTTACTTAATTCACACAATCTTGAGAACTTTATCAAATTGGTTGACTTCATCAAAGAAGCCAACATTTCGTTTTTAATATAATTCTACCACTAGTTTTAAATTTCGCATAAACACAAGAAGTAGGCATTTTTCAATGCCCAACGTTAACAAAATTTAAAAAGTTTAAATTCAACAAAATTGCATAGCTTTATTTTGCAACCTTATATTGGAAAAGTGTATGTAAACCTGGCCCATCTCTCAATCAATTTGTATGAAGCCCATTTATAAATCTCGTTTTATTAAAAGGAAAAAGAAAATTTGCACGCTAAACGGTGCCATCCCTGGCACTGTGGCTGGGAGTCACAAATTGCCATTCATCGCAGTATACCTTTGAGCAGTGCTATTCAACCTATGGTACGCGTACCACTTGGTGGTACGCGAAAAATTTCCAGTTGGTACGCGAATTCTTTTAAAATTTTAACGATTTTTATTTTGCAATTGGAAACAAAAAGAAAAATCATCCTAAAAGTATACCTTTAATGTACATGTTCTTATGTTTTTTGTAATTTTTATTATTTTTTTTTAATGTTATTTTTTTTATTATTAATAAATAAATTAGATTAAAAATTTTAAAATTGTTTACATTATATTTTTTTTTGGTGGTACGCGAAAAGTTTGTCGTGAATTTAGTGGTACACGAGCCAAAAAGATTGAATAGCACTGCCTTTGAGTATACGCAAAAGAACCCAAAAAAAAAAAAAAATAAATAAATAAACAAAAACAAAAACAGCAGAGTCCTTAGCCGATCTTATTTGAGGACACCAGTGATTTGCAGCGTTGTCAACTTTAAAATTTCAAAAAGCACCTAAACCCCTAAAAAGGCGCGTAATTTTCATAAAAAATCACTGAGTTTAAAATGTGTACAAATTTAACTTTACATTTGCTAATATAATCATTACTTAAAACAATTAAAGCTTTTAGATGCCAGTTGCCCCCTAAAATAAATTATTTTACAAATGGCAATAAGACTGGAGTTTTGATTGATATCGATAATCGAAATACAAGTCTAAAGATATTCTGTTCTTTATATTATTAGGCCAAAACATCCAAATGTACTATCAATGCAAATATTAACCTTATCAGGGTGTCAATTTGTGCTCTAAAAAATTTTAAAATTAAAAGTATTTGCATATTAATTTCTCTTTTTTATACCCGCCACCAAAAAAATGGTGGGGGTATATTCATTTTGTCATTCCGTTTGTAACACATCGAAATATCCATTCTAGACCCCATAAAGTATATATATTCTGAATCGGGGTTTGATTTGATGACGATCTAGCTATGTCCGTCCGTCTGTCCGTCTGTTGAAAGCACGATAGAGGTCGCACCGAAAAAGCTAGGGGGCTCAAATTTTGCCAGAATCTTTCTTATAGACAAGGTTTGTTTGGTATTGAAAATGGGCTAAATCGGAATATTAGGAAGAGAGTTATAGCTCGAAAAGCAAGAGTAGGTCGAAAAAACCGTGTCCTTCTAACATCGAATAAAATGGAATTGTGTCCAAACGGATAAACGTAGAGTCATGAAACTTCGGATATATATTTCGCGAGTCAAAAGAATATTTCTCCCCAAAAATTGCTTAAATCTATGCATTAGAAAAGGAGTTATAGGTCAAAATGTACGAAAATTTATACCGATCAGTGTATATTTGAAATTTAAAACGTAATAAAACTGACAAAACTATATGTACGGTTCTGAAATTTTGCAAACATGGATTTTTGGTCAAAGTCTTCGTTATAACGGAAAATAAATGTGCCACGTCCACTTTTTTTTTAATTTTTATAAAAATATATTAGTCATATTCATTTGCATTTATTCATTGCAGATGGCGACATCTGTTGAAGGCGCCACTACATTTTGCAAACACTGAGGATGATGTCTTTGCTAAACATCACGTAGAACACTAGATGACTCTAGTAACATTTTTTTGCACAAACTACAAAGGAATTTTATAGGGGTTTGTGAAAACGAAAATGACCGAAGTTTGTTGACAAAAATTAACTAGAGTAATGATTTGTGCCCAACTTTACATATAGTTGTACACACAGTCTTATGAGGTTTAAGATTTAAAAATATTAAAAAAAAAATGTCCATCAGTAGATTTAAAATAAGTATTTGAATATTTAAAATACATATTTTAACTAAATTTTTTTTATTTATCTATTTTTTTGTAAAGGGTGGTTAAATTTTAAGGGCCACAGGGTGATTCAAAATAGACATGCTCAGCATTTTGTTAAAACGGGAAACTTACGAAATAAGTTTTGTATAATTTTAAAATTTGTTAGCCATTAGTACATGAAAATAAATTGTTTATAATGTTTAGAAATAATTTTTTTTTTATCTTTAGGTCTAAATTTTCCTAAATTCCTTTTTTTAATACACCATAACTTCTAGAAAACATAAGATAACAAAAAGAAATTAGCATCATTTAGTAGATAAAACTCTCCTCTATACCCCTATACCCCACTGTATACCCGGGACGATCCGAGCGTGATCACCAGACCAATTTTTGTGACACAAGGTCAAATATTTTTTGCAAAATTTTAGTAAAAGAGCTAAACAAATTTTTTTGTAAAGTGTTTTTTTTAAGTATTTTAGTTTTTATACCTGCAACCAAAAAAATGGTATATATATTCTTAATCGGGGTTTTATTTTATGACGATCTAGCTATGTCCGTCCGTCTGTCCGTCTGTTAAAAGCACGATAGAGGTCCCATCGAAAAAGCTAGTGGGCTCAAATTTTGCCAGAATATGTCTTATACACAAGGTTTGTTTGGAATAGAAAATTGGCTAAATCGGAATATAAGGAAGAAAGTTATAGCTCGTAATGCAAGAGTAGGTCGAAAGAACCATGTCCTTCCAACATCGAATAAAATGGAGTTGTGTCCACCAGCATCTACGTATGAGTCATGAAACTCCAAATATAAACTACCTGAGCAAAAACAATATATCTACCTAAAAATTGCCTAAATGCATGCATTAGGAAGGGAGTTAGAGATCAAAATGTACGAAAATTTATACCGCGCAGTGTATTTTTCAGTATGTTCAAAATTTTAAACCTAATAAGAGTGGCAAAATTAGATCTACGATTCTGAAATTTTGCAGGAATTGCTTTTTGGTCAAAGGCTTTCTTTTGACGGAAAATAAATATGACACGCCAACCTCCTATACAACGTTTGCTCTCAAATTCTTATAATTTTTCTACAAATCGAATAATAAAGGACTTTATTGAAATTTATAAGTTGTATTTATTAGCATAAATAACTTCGACACACCTACTATAACGCCCACTTTTCACGTTATCTACTGTTAATGAAATTTAAATTTATAAAACCGACAAAATTAGAGGTATGATGATAAAATTTGCTACGGAAATCCTTCTAGTCAATGTTATTGTTATGCCAGAAAATTTAGGTGACACGCCGACTCTTACGCCCACATCCTATACAATGCCTTATCTCAAATTCATATAATTTCTCAATGAATAAATATTTTGGAAGAATTACGGACTATATTGAAATATCTAAGTTGTATTTATTAGCAGAAATTTTATAAACACGCTTACTTTAACGCCCATTTTCACTGAAACACTTAATTTACGAAAACATTTTACCAGCATATCGAAGTTATAAAGGGTGGGTTAATTTTAAGGGCCGATTGATGATTTTGAATAAAACACAAATTATTTAGGAAATTATTATCATTTCTTTTTTAATGATAATGTTTGTATGGTTCAATTATGTGTGGAACAAAATATCGGCCAAATGGCCCCCGCGACCTCAACGGCACACCTCGATCCGATAGTCCAAATTTTCAATAACATTGCTGATGCTCAATTGTTTGGCACGATGATGAGTCGAAGTTGACTGTTTTTTTGCCACACTATCGTGAAAAACAGGAATGCTTCTCATTTCACGAATTAAGAAGGCATTCATAGATATTCTAACATTTTATACAGACCTGTTTTAAATTTAAAATTTAACCACCTTCTACAAAGAAAGTGATGTTTATTTTAGAGATTATTCCAAGCGATTAACAAAATAATAAATATTGTGCTTTAAATGTACACAAAATTGGTGGTGGGTATAAAAGATTCGGCACAGCCGAATATAGTGCTCTTACTTGTTTATTTTCACCAAGGTTTGATCAACTTGAAACTTTACTTACAAAATAAATTCTCGTAACAATTTCATTTTATAAAAAGTAGGTGGTTTATGTCTCATAAACCATACAGGATATCAACAAACCAGTATCGGAAATAAGTTACAATTAATAATAAACAAGCAAAACACTCAAATAACAGAAACATTGTATACTATCAATCCTTATAATCTTCTTAATTATTAGTTTTAGTATCATAAGCTGAAAGTATTATCAACATAATATCATTTTACAATGAGTAAATATTTTTTAGCTTTGTTAAGATACAAAATACGTAAGGGTAATTAAAGATATTTACCCTTACAAAAATTGTTTTCAATTAAAAAAATTATTTTCAAATTTAGTATTTGGTGTCACCGAATTAAAAATAAAAGCACTAAAAACTTAAAAAAAAATCACCAAGCACTAACTCGCAATTTTTTCGCTTCCAAAATGTTAAAAATCACCAAAAACGGTGATAAAATCACCGAGTTGACAACGCTGGTGATTTGTTATCAAAAATTAGCAACTGCGCTCAAATTTGGATGTCGGCCTGATAAAATTATACAATGAACGGCGACAGCTTACAAAAATTGTTGCGGCTTGGCTTAGCCGTTTAGCACAGGTCTCTGCTTATTAAATACGACAGCACAATACAAAGTCCTATTATTATAAGACACTTTTTGTTTGAAAACCAACAACAACATTTTTAAACCATTGTAAAATTTTAGGACAATAGGACAATATGACATGATAAGACACCTTGTGAATCACCCAATAGCGTACAAAGTTCTATTATTATAAGACACTTTTTGTTTGAAAAGCAGCAACAACATTTTTAAACCATTGTAAAATTTTAGGACAATATGACATGATAAGACACCTTGTGAATCACCCAATTATTTTTTTTAAATATCAATCAATTCCAACTGTCAATTATTTAAAATAAACAAACAATAAGAAATATATGCTAAATGTGACAGCTTCAGGTAAGATACTACAAAAAAAAAACAATCAGCTGATTGGGTACGACTACCTTATTAATCTGCCTTGAATCAGTTTTTTTTTTTTTTGTTTGTGGAACTGGTAAAAGGCAAGGCATATTCAACCGCTTGGTAAAATAATAGATTTTAAGTTTTTAGTGTATATTCTGTGTTTTTTTAGGTATAAAATTAAATTAGATTTTTGTATACATACATATAACATTTACAAAATAATGGCTTATGTGCAACAAGCTCAAATGCCTGATCAACAGTTTTTGTGGGATGTATTTCAAAGGTAAGTTTAATCTTACAATTTTCCTAAAAATGGATTTATTGTAATAGTACATTATCTTAGAGTGGACAAGGATCGTAGTGGTTATATATCAGCTGACGAATTACAGGTAGCTCTATCAAATGGAACATGGAGTCCTTTTAATCCAGAAACAGTGCGGTTAATGATTGGCATGTTCGATCGTGAAAATCGGGGTACAGTTTCCTTTCAAGACTTTGGGGCTCTTTGGAAATACGTTACAGATTGGCAAAACTGTTTCCGATCATTTGATCGAGATAATTCCGGCAACATAGATAAGACTGAGTTGAAAACTGCTTTAACATCTTTTGGTTACCGACTTTCCGATAATATTATTGATCTTCTGCTTCGTAAATTTGATCGTTTTGGCAGGGGAACAATATTATTCGACGATTTTATACAATGCTGTATAGTTCTTTACGTAAGCATATCTCACACTGTTATTTTAAAATCATGCTTTTTGAAAAGATTTTTAATATTTTCTTAGACATTGACATCCGCATTTCGCCAACACGACACTGATATGGATGGTGTTATAACAATTCATTACGAACAGTTTTTAAGCATGGTATTTTCATTAAAAATTTAATATCAAATCTTAAAAGTTTCCCGATCAACAACATACATACAACATCTTCATGGTGCCAAATACAGGATATGTATACAAATATTTTAAATACCTGGTCAATCATTAATATTACTATTTGTATCACCTACGCATTAACAAGAATTTAATTAAATTAAAACTATTTTTTAATTGGCATTGAATAAAATTTGTATAAATGTTTCACAACTTCCTTAGTGATATTGGGTTAACTTTATGTATATTCAAATTTTTATATGTATTAAGAAAAAAATAAAGGTTATTTTTCATGTTATAAACATGTAACAAACGTTCGGTTGTATAATCGAGAAACTATAGGAGTTTGAATATTTTTGACGGCGCAATTTGTTTTAATGTAAAACAATATTGGCTTATTGTACAAACATACACAAATTTTTTAGTCTTCTAGTCTTTATGGGATAAAACGAACTGTAAACGAATGACTCAATTTTGTTTTTTTTTTTTTACAAAAAAATTTAAAAACTTTCTAATGCATTCATTTATTTTAAAAACATTGTTAAATTAACTCATTGAGAACTTAACAGTTGGGAATTGTAATTCATCTTATTTAATTTTCTACTTAGTATAAGCTGCATAGTTCTAAGCCTTTTAATTACATGAAATATGTATATAATAACACGATATGCATGATTAATTTTAACTTTTTACATCTGAACTCATTCAACTTTTAATTTAGTTATTTTTTTTTTAAATGATTGCAATCAAGAATTTGTAATTCATGATCAATTTATTTTTTTTATATTTAATATTTTTTGTAAATTAATGAATTTAAAAATCAAAATTCATTGCCTGAATGATTTGTAATTTTATTCAAAACGAATCATTCTTTTACAGCACAGAAATCAAGGGAAAAAATCAAAAAGTAATTTTTTCACATTGCACTCACTATGTTCTACTAATAAATAGTCTGATATTTATATAATAGTTTTAAAAAAATTTTCAATTTGAATTGGACAAAAAGCATTCGCGTAACTAGACAATGACAAGAATTTAAAAAAAATAAACTTATACATATAAAATGAACTTAGTTTAAGATAACTAGCACATATAGAAACTAATATGTGGTTAGAAATTCACTAACGAGTTTCTTCATACTAGTGGCGATAGGGAAAAACTGCTTATGTCTAATTTTATAATTTTTCAGGAAAGCAATTTTAAATTTTTGAGTGGATTTCAAATTTTGATTCCTCTTGAAATAAATACTATATTATGAAATCTGCGCTATAAAAATTAAATGGCATATTTATATTCGTACATTTAGCTAAATTATAAGTTAAAATAAGTTATTTCAAACGATATTGTTCTTTGAAAATGTACAAGGTGTGCAAAAAAAAGTCATCCGATGTTGTTCTGCTCTCATTTTTTTTTCTAAATGAAAAACTTCGATTTTGGTTTTTGATTATGTTTATTAGAACCTTTAGATTATTATTGGTCAAGTCGAGAAGATGATATCGGCCAAATAGGCGCTTTCACAACTGATTGCTATACGGGCTCGTTTTATGGCATTTTTAATAACTTCGGCGAGAAGTCCGGGCGACAGATTCTCGCACTCGTTCGAATGTTGTCTTTGAAGGTTTCCAGGGTCTCGGGCTTGTTCACGTAAACATGGAAATTCAAAAAACGTCTGGAACGGTTAAGTCGGGCGATCTTGCGTGTCAATTTAAATCGCCAAAATGGGAGATGAGGCGGCCTCCAGAATATCGGTTGTGGCTCGCGCAGTATGTGCCGTTGCTCCGTCCTGTTGGAACCATCGCTTGTTCACTTGTATTCTCCATCTTTCTAGTTCACAAATATCAAAACAGATTTGACATTGGCCGCCATTTGCAAAAATAAGAGCATCTTCCAATAGGATCATTTCATTTGGTCCACCTAGTATAAGCAATATGTTAACTATACGCTATAACTTCCTGCAAAATTTTCCAAAATGGTTGAGTTTGTCTGGGGATAGCTTTGAACTCCGGGATTGCAATGATGTGAATATATAGATTTTAGCTTAAGTAGACTTAAGCAATTTTTACTTTTTGCTGCAGACATATCTGTCCTTTTTTCATATATCATACTATTGATTTTAATAATTGGTTGTCATAGGACTCTTATTATGTATTTAGTTAATTTTTATATAGTTTTATACTAGTTAAAATACTAGTGTGTATGCTAGAGTGTACCTACTAGTGATGTATTGACTACCAATTAGGGTTGGGCAAAATATATCGATATATCAAAATATCGATATTTAGTTTAAAAAATTTCGATATTAATCGCCGATATTTTAAATACCTCAATATCGATACATCGATATTTATTTACTAATATCAGAGCCGATATTTTTAAAAGTTTTCCAAAAGAAGGTACAGCAACAAAGGCGAATTTAGTTTAATTTAGGATTCTTATTATATACTTATACAATAACAATACCTCAATTGTTAACTTTAAACTTAAGATTTTCTGTTGAAGTTTTGGTTTATTTTTTGTTTTTATACCCTTCACACAGTGAAAAAGGGTATATATAAGTCTGTCATTCCGTGTGAAATTTTTACAATTTTCATTTCCGATCCCATAAAGTATATATTTTCTGAAAGCTTATGAATAGGGGAGTCGATTAAGCTCTGTCAGTCTGTCCGTCTGTCTGCGCGTATGTTGAAATCAACTTTTTGAAGGCCCCTGACATCAACAAGGTATTAAAATATCAGAAATATTCGGGAGCAAATCGGTATTGAAAATCAGAAAAATCAGCATGACTAAACGTTGTGAAGGGTATATAAGATTCGGCACGGCTAAATATAGCACTCTTACTGGTTTTGTTTGATTTAGTCATATAACTGATCTCATCCTTAATCGAAAATATTTTTCAGAATTTATTTTATAGATTTGGTGTAAACAATACATCAATTCTTGACTTTAAAACTTAAGATCGTCGAATGAATTTTTGGTTTATTTTTTGTTTTTATGTTTGATCTAGTCTTATAACTGATCTTATCCTTCATCGTAAATATTTTTTCTAATTTTCGTTTTTATAAGTTCACGCATAAGAGTAAGCATTTATACTATTAATATATATTATAATATCTAGTTTATTTATTATAAAAATTGGAATAAAAAGTTACTACGAAACCTAATATAAGTACATCTATTTTTGTTTGTATGTACATAAGTGGGTGTGTTTAATTTTCAAATGTAAATCATTTCAACAATAACTAGGTAAATATGATTCAGTCGATATATCGAAATATCGATATTTTAAATATAATAAATATCGATGGTAAAATAAAATATCGATATAATAAATATCGATAGATTTTTCCAATTTGCCCATCCCTACTACCAATTTTTAAGTATTGGCGATTGCGAATATTTGAAGCCGATATTCAGTTAGCCCTGCATATAAGTACTAGAAAAGCCCGGCGCGCGTTGCTACGCCCCTTAATGAATAAAAATGCATTCTGAATTTAAATTGAATAACAAGTGCAAAAAGCTAAATATTATAACTTTTTTCAATGGGCGTGACATTGCCCACTTTTCTAATCTCGAAACTGTATAGTCATGACAGCTTAATATGTTTGCAAAGTTTCAGAAAAATCAGTGAAGTTCAAGTTGCTTAAAATGATTTTTATTTTTATGGGCGTGGCCCTGCCCACTTTTCTAATCACGAAATTATAAAGTCATGAGGCCCTGCCCACTTTTTTCCACTCATAAACACTACCTGGTATGAGTACAACAACTTGCCAAAGTTTGAGTCCGATCGGTTTTACAGTTTCGGAGTCTATAGCTAACACACACACACAAACAGAGTTTCACTTTTATATATATAGATATTTGAAGTTGATGCGTAACCCCCATACCTAAACAAGAGCGTTGAGCGTCAAGCGTTGAAGTTTTACATGTGTTTTGTTTTTGTTACAATAACAAAATACATGCAAAATTGCAACGCTTGACGCTCAACGCTCTTGTTTAGGTATAGGCCTAAGTTGCACACCTTTTTATTATCGTTTGTATTTATCAGCTTTATAACTTAATTAATAACTATAAAAAATTTATTTCATTTAAAGATTACATATGCTAAATGAAATAAAAGACAACTTTGTTAATGTGTTTAATTTTTAGTTTGTTTTTTTAGGCTTGTATAAGTAGGTGATTATTTAAGTTTAAAATAAATTTAGATTTATATCAAGAGTTCCTGAACCTTAAACACAGTCTATTAAGTTTTTAATATTGAGTAGGCCATATTTTATCAGCGGATAAAATATTTCATTCACCTAATAAACATTTCATAATATATATAAAAGGTAAGAATCAGCTCAATTTTTAAAGATTAAAATTTATATTAATTTTTATACATTTCAAAAAGATGGTGTGGGGACATATTAATTTTCTCATTCCGTTTGTTACACATCGAAATATTCATTTTAGACCCCATAAAGTATATATTTTCTCAATCCTGGCATCCTTTAAGGACGACCTCGCTATGTCCCTTCGTCTATTAAAAGCACGATAGAATATTTCTTATATACGACATTTGTTTGGTAATGAAAACGACCTAAATCGGAATATTAGGAGGGGAGTTATAGCTTGTAATGCAAGAGTAGGTCAAAAAAACAATGTCCTTCCAACATTGAATAAACGCATTGACGTAGAGCATTGAAATTTCAAACGTATATTTCCTGAGTAAAAAAAAATATCTTTTCCTAAAAATGGCTTAAATCTATACATTACGAAAGGAGTTATAGGTCAAAATATACGATAATTTATACCTATAATTTTTCGAAATATTTAAAATTAAAAACGTAATAAAACTGACAAAATTAGATGTACGATGCTAAAATTTTGCAAATATTGCTTTTTGGTCAATGAATTTGTACTAACGGAAAATTAATGTAACACGCCCACCTCCCATATAACGCTTTATCTCAAATTCATATAATTTATCTATGAATAAAGATTTTGGAAGAATAAAGGGCTCTATATTAAAATATCTAATATCTACTGTTAATTAATTGTAAAAGCTCATAAAACCGACAGAATTAGAGGCATGATGATAAAATTTCGCAAATATAGCTTTCTAGTCAATGCCAGAAAATTAAGGCGACATGCACACTTACGCCTACCTCCCATATAACGCTTTATCTTAAATTCATATAATTCTCTATGGACAAAGTTTTTGGAAGAATAAAGGGCTATATTGAAATATATAAGTTGAATTTGTTAGCAGAAACTACCATGACACGCCTACTTAAAAGCCCACTTTCATTGCAAAAATTAATTGACGAAAACATTTTAATATCAAATCGAAGTTACGTTAAGAAAGTAGTACATATTTTAATATAAAAAAATTATTCAATAGCGATTACTGCTAATAACAAAATAATAAATTTTGTGCTATAAAAGTTTGTACATAAAATTGGTGGTGGGTATCAAAAATTCAGCAAAGCCGAATATAGTGCTCTTACTAGTTTTTATTTATTTGATTACGCTTGCTTTGCAATTTTAAATGTTTTGGCAATTATTTAATGATAATTTTTATATTAAACTGTGTGGTTATGTCGTATATCAGTTTTTCACTAACAATCAGTGTAAATGGCTAAAAATAAACTTTTAAGTGAAGCGCTGAGATTCAAAACCGAAATCTATTAATTTTTTGCAATTGCAAATTGTAAAAAGTTACAAAGGTAAGCTCAAAGAAATTATTTGGAAAACTACGAAGGAAATGTAACAGCTTTAACTCCAACGAAAATAAAAACACTCGTAGAATTTCGTTAAATTTCATCATCTTAGTATCAAAATTCAAATCGGGAGCTAGGATACAAGAAATTATTATTATTTATCAGTACAAAGAGGGGTCGTAAACTATGAACGCTTATGTTTTTTTCCTTTCCTAAAAAAGTTTCCTTTTATGCTTTTTTTATTATAATCGAGTTTTTTGTGCACTATGAGATTTTTGTTGATTATTAATTTAGACATTTACAAAATTAAGTAAATATTCCCTAGTATATCTATAAATCATTAGCTCCGTTCGGTTACTTTTCCGCTAAAGTCCAGTAACTGAGTAATAAAAAATACTTTCACAAAAAACATTTGTGGCTAGGGTTGCCATTCGTACTGTTTTAAACAGTACATGTACTGTTTTTTGTAATATGTACTGTTATATTCACAATACCTAAAACAGTACGAAAAAGTACTGTTTTTTATATTTGTACTGTTATTGTACTGTTTTTAGATATACATGTATTGAATTTTGTAATTTTTTGAAGAATGAAACAGGAAAAAATTGTATTGATAAATGTGTACAAAAAAGGGATAAATATTTGTAATTTATTTTTCAATTAACTTTTTTTGTAAGCATAAATTATTTTCTTTTATATAACTATACCACCTCTATTTGTGTTGTATAATTATTTATTGAATTTTAAAAATTATCAAATGTATTCATTTTAAAAATTCAATTGATTTTTAAAAAAAAAAATTTTGTAACAATATTTAATTAATACTTTTGGATTACTATATATAACTTAAAAAATATTAACTGTAATTGACAAATTATCAATTTTTATCTGCCAAACAAAGTCCTGCCTTTAGCTAACGGCAAGTTGTAATAATGGCGCTAAGTCTACTTAAAAATTAATAATTTGTCAATTACAATTGATATTTTTAAAGTTATAAATAGTATTCCAAAAGTATTAATGGAGTATTATTGTAATTTGAATTATTATTATTGTAATTTATTATTATAATATGAATTTACATATTAGAGATAATTTCAAAATTCAACTCGTAGTTTTTGAAATTCAATTACCAATTTCGAAATTCTATTTACTATTTTTGAAATTTAATTAATAACTTTTGAAATACATTAGATCATTTTCAAAATTAAGTTTGAAAATATAGTGCATAGTTCTGAAATACAGTCAAAAATGTTAAAGCATTGTTAATTCGTTTATTCAAACTAATATCAATATTTATATCGAAAAACGACGTTTAATTTGTGTTTTTGACCACGTTAGTAACTTAAGATACTATTTGTAGTTCGACTCGATCTATATATGTATTGCTTTTTGAAACAAATGCAATTGAAGTAAAAGTTATGTTATCAATAAATAAAAAAATGTACTGTTTTTTTTTTTAAAGTACTGTTTTTTCCCCTCAATGTACTGTTTTTTCACTTTTCAAATATGGCAACCCTATTTGGGGCAAAAAGTATAATATAATAATAAGTAAATAATAAGTATAATATTTTTTATAATATGAAATGTTTATCATAAATGTATAAATTATTCGTTTGGATAAACTAAAAAACTCATGTTTTGAATTTAATCCACATTTGAGTATGTTAATTAAATAAAAGACATAAGTATTAAGTCTTGAATATTGAATACCCTAAAACAGTACAGAGTACCCAAACACTTATAAAACGACTCATATGCGCTTCGTATTACAATAAAAGCTTTAGTGAGAGAAAAAAAAAAACACTATATTTACATGTTTACAGTTCAATATTTGGAATAATTAGATAATGCCAAAAAAGAAAATATATGAAAAAAAATACAGGAAAAACAGATGTTGGTAAATTTCGTACTAACTCAATGATATGTATTTGAAATAACAGGAAATCAATTAGAACAAACAATTCTATGTTTCAATTTTCAATACATTACTGAGTTAAATAGTTGATATTTACACACAACACCTGGGGCTCAATCCTCGTTCTGTGAAACTGTGAAATAAAAAAGTTTTTGAATAGCAAAGGGTATGGTGGTACCATATGATATTACACACAAAAACTTTTCATTTCATAGTTTCATAGAACGAGAATTGATACCCTGTAGTTCTGATCAAAAGAGTGCTGATGATGAAACCGTAGCTGGTTTCGAAAATGCATTCCACTCAGCTAGTATCGGATGACTACTTTTTCCTTAATATTCTTGTCGTTGTCGCATTGAACTTATAGCCTAAAATTTAAATATAATAGAAAATAAGTAATTAAAAAGTTACTAATGAAAAAACTTCAAAAATGTACAAACTAAAATAAATTTGTAATTACATCCTGACTAGACATCCTGAATATTATGTTGTTTTAGACTTCTCTTGATCTTAGTGATGTTATTGGTAGTCGTACAATCGAGTACCTCTTCTATTGATTGTTTTTTTTCGAGACTGGGCAAAATGTTAGTAAATGACGAACGTCTAGTATAACATTACAATTGAAATATCTTGGCGGATCAGTTTTTTCATAGTAGTGTTTAGAGTTAAATATACATTTACCCACCCTTAGGCGGGCTAACATTATACATTTCGGCCTAGTTAAATTGCGGTTGTATACAGGTCTCGTTAAAGATATATTTAGCAGGTCCCCGTTTGCTTTAAATTGGTTTATTATGGCTTTTGGGAAACAGGGAATTTCTGTTACCTGTGGTAACCTCAGTGGGCTTTTAGCATTATAATCAGCTTTTTCCTTGTCTGTAATACTAATGTGCGAGGGTATCCAGAGTTCCATTCCATTCTCCAACTGTAATATATCATCGTAAACGCCGTTATGATTTTTTATTATAGCCTGGGTTGTACTTAGGCTATCTGTAAAAATTAACGTTTTATTTACCATGATGGTTGGCGAGATCAATGGCTGTTTTTATAGCTGCAATCTCTGTCGTGAAAATTACCGTATGGTCTGGTAATCGAGCCTCTTTAATTGCCTCAATTTGTGTAATTGATAATTGTCTCACTATGGCATAAGAAGTTATACTATTGTAAAAGGATCCATCTGTATAGTAAATAATATTTGGAGAACAAGTTGATATTTTTTGAGAGAACATATTTTTGAAGTAACTTGAATCAGTATCGCTTTCGACGAAACGACTTAAACTGTCGTCTGCCTGAACAGTAGTATTATAATATCTTGGTGTGTTTGGCTTTTGAGGTAACGAAATATTTGAGTTTTTCAAAATAGAGATAATATTATCAGTAGCAGATGGTAGACAGATTTCAGCAGAGTTAAGGTTTCTCCAAAAAGATTTGTGTAAGTCATCAGATAATATGGTAATCGCTTTGGATGCTACACCAACAGCAGTTTTCCCAAGATTGTACGAAAGTCCGTAAAATTTGCCTGAGCTCTCAATTTATCGAGCGGTGTTGTACGAAGCAGACCAGATGCTGTTCTAAATCAGTTGTTGATGGAGGTGTTAATTTTTTTTATATTTTTCTTTGAAGTCCAACCGTAAATGGTTATGCTATGCAAAATTGTTTCTGTTGTTAAAGAACGACAGATGGTGTGGACCTTTATTTTTTGAACAAAATAAGCTTCAGCAGGTTGTTAATTTTGCTTAGTTTATAAGTTAGCTGCTTGACATGACTGTTCCAAAGAAGATTTTTCATAAAAAACAAACCCAAGATTCGTTACTGATCAGAAAGATGAACATAAACGTCCCTAATAAAAATTGTATTTTCCGCACAGTCCCTTTTCCGACAAACGTGGAGAATATCAGATTTGTGAACTGGCATAATAGCCCCTCGGCTCTTAGCTCACTGGTGTATTTTTAAGTCCAGATTGTTTAAATTAAATCGAACATCTTCTGAATTACCGGAAACCACTGCGAAAACATTGTCGGCATAAATGCCAATGTAGTCGATTCCTGGTAGATTTTCTACAATTTTCGCCAACGAGTTTGCGTACGCAGAGTATAATACCACGGATAGTGTTGAACCCTGAGGCACTCCGTTATCCAGTGAATGTGTCGTTGAAAAATATCCATCAACTTTAACGGTTATCGTGCGATTTCTAAGAAAAAAATCCTCTAAAAGTACTAAATTATGCTTACCATTTTTCAGGTTCCGGCGCAGAATTTTTTCGAGCTTGAGGACGAACCCCATAATACATTCTGAGAGTTAACATCTCCTAGCAAGATATTGTGGACATTTTCGTTCAAGAATATATTGTTTACAATTAATATAGAAAGGTTTACATTATTTTCCTTATAAATATTTGTAAGGTAAAGTTCCTCTTGGTTTCTAATTATTATTTTTTGGAAGAGTAAGTTACCTGTAGATGTTATATGCCCTGTCACGTTAAAATTTTTTTTAACGAGAAATTCTATGCCTGATTTTGCATAGTCGTAACCAATATTGTTGTGGTGAAAAACTTTATATCCCGGTTAATGCAGCAAATGTAGAGTTTTCCCTATAATTTGCGTCTTCTGAAGAGCTATGATGTTTGGTTTATGCCTTGCTACTAAAAGCTTAAGAGCGTATTTGTTGTTTATGAAGCCCTGCATGTTCCACTGTAGAATAGTAATGCCAAAGTCAGAAGTCATAAAAGTTTATTTTTTATCCTTGCCCTTTGAGGGCTGTTGTTGTGTATTTCTAAATGTGTTTGGAGTAATCAACACATTTAGTTGCGGAAAGTTTTTATTCTTTTGCGTATCCTTCCTGCTTAAGACTCTGGAGAGGATTATTGATGCTTATATCAGATCGTCTTTAGGACCAGAGGCTCTGTCGGAGGCACAGCATGCCTATACGAAGGGCAAATCTACGGAAACGGCGCTACACGCGCTGGTTGGCCATATTGAAAAATCTCTGAACTACAGGGACTACGCCTTGGTCGCCTTCCTTGATATTGAGGGCGCCTTCAACAATGTCAAACCGGATTCGGTTCTGGACGCCTTGAGACAACTGGACATATATCCTGCGGTCACCGGTTTTGTGGGAAAACTACTGAAATATAGGCGCATAGAATCGACTTTGGGCGCCTCTAGCATCTCCAAGGTGGCTGTAAATGGCACACCGCAAGGTGGCGTTCTTTCTCCACTACTATGGAACATCAACATTAATATCCGGCTTAGGGCCATGGAGAATACATCCTGCATGACTGTTGCTTATGCAGATGATGTGGCTGTAGCAGCTACAGGCAAAGATCCTGGACTGCTGTCGGAGCTCTTGGAATCTGCGCTAACGTTAATACTTAGATGGTGCCAGGGATGTGGGCTGGGAGTCAATCCTGCCAAAACGGAACTGGTACTGTTCACAAGGAGGTACAAAATACCGACCTTTGCTACGCCTAGGATAGACGGGGTGGCACTAGCGCTATCCGATAATGCCAAATATTTGGGTCTCGTATTGGACAGCAAACTAAACTGGAACCTGAATACAAAATCCGGGACCACTAAGGCGGCAACTGTATTATATTGCTGCAACAGGGCAATTGGCCTTAATTGGGGTATTAACTCTAGGAACTTATACTGGCTATACGATTCTGTCGTCAGACCAATTCTTTATTACGGAGCGGCAGTCTGGTGGGTGGCGCTGGAGAAGAGAATCCACCAGGACAGTTTCGGACATATTATGAGAATGGCTGCGATTATGATAACAGGTGCTCTTAGGACCACACCATCTAAGGCACTGTTCACTATTTTGAACTGGTTACCACGACATCATGGCAAGGCAGTTGGCTGGGGACACCGCACTGAGGCTGAATGCCACAAGGGCATGGAAGCAAGAATTTTGGGTATGATCAATATTGCTTCTCCTATTGATTACAAGGTACCTGAACCAGCATTCGATCCGGGTTTCGTGACGAATATACCGGATAGATCTGAATACGACAACGGCCTCCGACCTCCGGAGAATGCCATCCAGATATTTACTGACGGATCGAAATCACATGCTGGAACTGGATGTGGTATCTTTTCGATCCAGTTGGGTTTGGAATTGTCCCTTAGGCTACCGGATTATTGTAGCGCGATACAGGCCGAATTAATGGCTATTAAGACAGCCGTGGAACAGATTCAGTATAATAAAATATCTGACAGGGATATTTATATATTTACTGACAGCAAGGCGGCTATTAGGTCCCTTGAGAGTGTGTACAGCACATCGAAAATTTCCCAGGAATGCCGGGTGTCTCTTGAGGAGATAGCGAGACATTCGACGGTTACCCTTGTGTGGGTTCCAGGACATGGGGATATTGATGGTAATAATAGAGCTGATGAACTTGCAAAAGCCGGTACTACCTTAGATTCGGTTGAATCCAGTTGTGCTTTGGGTATTCCCTTATCGAAAGGTAAACAGCTAATCTCGCATCGAATACATTTGGATGCCAAGGAAAGATGGGTGAGAGAACCCACTTGTTTGGAAACCAGAAAGATCTTGCCTGACATGGATGTGCGTAGGACGCAATATGCAGTGATTATGCCCCGAATCCACCTTAGGAACCTCATAGCGGTCATTACCGGACACTGGCCTATAGGTACACATGCGAAAAGGCTGAATATCCCTTACAACGACTTCTGCAGAAGTTGCGATAACGAGGAAGAGGAGGAGACGACTGAACATCTTCTCTGCAATTGTCCTGCATTCGGGGACCTGAGACGCCAGATTCTGGGTCAACGAATACTTGTAAGTAAAACTTGTCTTTCCGTAGTTGATCTGGGAAAGATCCATACCTTCGTAAACAGGACAGGATGGCTGAGGAACGACGGCCAGAGGACATAGACAAACGGGCGATGGTGCCTACGGTATCACAACGGGACCCTCGGAGGACCCAAGTGAGCTATGCCTTCGGGCGGCTGCCGGATCTAACCTAACCTAACCTTTGCGTATATGGTGAATCATATTTTTCATTTGTTTTTTTCAGTTGCATTTCTCGGTGGCTTGTTAAATCTTAGACCGTCATTTATATCCTGTATAATCATTTCTTCAGTTATGTTTTCGTTTATATACGAAAAAACGTTATTATTCAAATATGTGTCCGAATTGCCATCTTTGCCTTCACTAAAAGTACATTCGTATTCCAAAAAATCATCATTGTTTTTTTTTTTTCATTTGCTTTAGGGCCGTATTCATAAAAAATATTTTAGGTTTATTGAAGGCTTATTTGACAAATTTCTCTACAACATCTGTCAAATAAGCCTTAAATAAACCTAAAATATTTTTTACGAATACGGCCCTTAGTCTCGTAGTTGGTTTGGTGGGTAGAATCTGGGTGTATTTGTGTTGGTTGTATTTTAAAGTTGGTGTTGTTGTCGTTTGGTTGAGAAATAATGGTTGTTGTAGAAAGTTGTGTGATGCTTGTTTTGTTTTGTCTGCATGGTTATTTTGAATTCCTTTTTGTTTATTTTTGATGTGTGTAGAAGTTGACTCTATTTTAGGGTTTTGTACTATTGGTGTAGTGTTGTTGTGTGCTATTTGAGCATATGTAGAGTTTTTTTTTGTTTCTTTGAGTTTGTTGAAGCATGTTTAATGTAGGATTATTATTAACAATTTTCCATGCGTCACGTGTCGTACATTTTCTAGATATTTTGATGTGATTAACGGATTTATGTTTCCAAAATGTAGGGCATTCTGCGTAATATGAGGGATGGGTTTCTTTTTAGCAGTTGACACAGTATTTACGAGTGCATGTTTGATGTTTTTCTGCGTAACCACTTTCTGGGCATTGTTCAACACTTTTGCACCACTTCTTGGTGTGATCCAGTTTCTGGCAGTTCAAACATTTCATGGGGTTAGGGATATATTCGTCAACTGGGACTCTTTCCCAGCCAAGTCTTAGAAACTCAGGAAGGTTGAAAAGGTCAAAGGTAATTATTGCTGCACCTGTTGCCACAATTTTTTAATTTTCCCTTTTGTTTCTTTTACGAACCTCTACAACTTTTTGCTCTTTTAATGATTCCAATAATTCTTCTTCAGATATTTCTATTATTTTTCTTAAAAAAATACGGCCTTGAGTGGTGTTTAGCGATTTATGTAAATATATTTTTACAGGAAAATAGTAGATACGTTTGAGTTAAGGAACTTTTCTGCAGTCTTGACACCAGGAACTTTGATTAACAGATCACCACTTTTCATTTCTTTGATTTCCAGACGGTCACGCGAAATATGATTGAGTCCTCTTTCCACTTTAAATATATTATGAGAAGCTAGGGGTAAAACCTGTACATTTTCCTTTAACGAGATAGCTGATGCAACTAAATAACGTGGGATATTGTCTTGCTTCGGTGTTATTTCAGGAAGAGAAACGAAATTCTCAGATCGTGGTCTCTTGCTTTTGTTGGTTTTACTTTTCTCGGATGTGAAGTCAAGTTCCCGAAACCGGTTATAGTCCGGGGGATGAACCCCGTTCATGACGAGCATACACTAAATTAAAATTCTTTGAAAAATAAATGTGAAATATTAAATTAAGAGAAAATAGAAATAAAAATTTATCCAATAAAAGAGATCCCGTTTATTTCCAAATGGAGAAATAAACAAGTAAGAGCACTATATTCGGCTGTGCCGAATCTCTTATACACACCACCAGTTTTCGTTCTTTTGTAGCTAGAGTTTTTTCCCGAAAATTTTTGTTTTCCGAAAATGCGAGATTTATTCTTTAATATCCCGGGATCCCGCAGCAAAACAAATAAAAAGTAAATCTGTTTTTAATTAAAACAAGTAAGAGCACTATATTCGGCTGTGCCGAATCTTTTATACCCACCACCAATTTTGTGTACATTTAAAGCACAATATTTATTATTATGTTAATCATTATGGAATAATCTCTTTATGATAACACATGTATCACTTTCTTTGTAGATGGTAGTTAAATTTTAAGGGCCCATGTTGAAGGTGAACTATACCTAGTCTTTAAATTTGTTTTCTGCATTTCACTTGACATTTCTCAATCTCAAACTTACTGAATTTGATCCGTGGAAAGATACGCAAATGAGCAACGCGTTAAAGTTATTCAGGTTTTTTTTTTAAATGGGTGTTCAAATAAAAAGCCTTTTGTGCACTTCGTAATTCTTTTGATCAACATAATCGTTCAAATTCGTCCACAATCGGGAGAATTGTAAAAAAAATTTAAATTTCTGCAAAACAGGTCTGTATAAAATGTTACAAAATCTGTGAATGCCTTCTTAGTTCGTTTAATGGGAACCATTGCTGGTTTTTGCGATAGTGTGGCAAAAGAGCAGTCAACCTCGACTCATCATCATGCCCAACAATTGAGCATCAACATTGTGATTGAAAATTTGGAGCATCAGATAGAGGAGTGGAAGCCAAGGAAGGGGGGGGGGGGCATTTGGCCGATATTTGGTTAAATACATAATTGAACCATACAAATATTATAATTTCAAAAAAAAAATAATAATAATTTCCTAAATAATTTGTGTTTTATTTAAATTCAACATCGGTCCTTAAAATTTAACCACCCTTTATAACTTCGATATGCTACTAAAATGCTTTTGTAAATGTAGTCTTTCAATGAAAGTGGGCGTTAAAGTAGGCGTGTCAATAAAGTTTCTGCTAATAAATACAACTTAGATTTTTCAATATGGTCCTTTATTTTCCCAAAAACTTTGTCAATAGAGAAATTACATGAATTTAAGATAAACCGTTATAAGGAAGATAGGCGTTAAAGTGGGCGTGTCACCCAAACTTTTTGGCACAACAATTGCATTGATTTGGCGGTTTTATGAGCTTTTAAATTTCATTAACGGTAGATAACGTGAATAGTGGGCGTTATAGTAGGCGTGTCAAAGTTGTTTTTGTGAATCAGTACATCTTAGGTGTTTCAATATAGCCCTTTATTATTTCAAAATCTTTATTAATAGAATAATTATATGAGTTTTAAGTAAAACGTTATATGGTAGGTGGGCGTAAAAGTGGGTGTGGCACCTTAAATTTTTGGCACAGTAATGACATTGCCTAGGGGGATATACGTAGCAAATTTTATCATCATACCTCTAATTTTGGCGGTTTTATGAGCCTTTAAATTTCATTACCGGTAGATAACGTAAAAAGTGGGCGTTAAAGTAGGCGTGTCAAAGCTATTTTTGCTAATGAGTACAACAAAGGTATTTCAATATAGCCCTTTATTATTCCAAAATCTTTATTAATAGAATAATTATATGAGTTTTATGTAAAACGTTATATGGGAGGTGGGCGTAAAAGTGGGTGTGGCACCTTAATTTTTTGGCATAGTAATGACATTGTCTAGGGGGATATACGTAGCAAATTTTATCATCATACCTCTAATTTTGGCGGTTCTATGAGCCTTTAAATTTCATTACCGGTAGATAACGTGAAAAGTGGGCGTTATAGTAGGCGTGTCAAAGTTGTTTTTGCTAATGAGTACAACTTAGGTGTTTCAATATAGTCCTTTATTATTCCAAAATCTATATTAATAGAGAAATAATATGAATTTTGGGTAAAACGTTATATGGGAGGTGGGCGTAAAAGTGGGCGTGGCACATCAATTTTACGTTACAAAAAAGCGCTTCACCAAAAAGCAAAGTGTGCAAAATTTCAGAGTCGTACATCTAATTTTGTTGCTTTTATGACGTTTTTGTTTTTAAATATACCGAAAAATACACTGTGCGGTATAAATTTTCGTACATTTTGATCGATAACTCCTCTCCTAATAAATAGATTTAAGTAATTTTCGGGGAAAAATATTATTTTTACTCAGGAAATATATATTCGAAGTTTCATGAGTCTACGTTCATGCGTTTGGACACAGTTCCATTTTATTCGATGTTCGAAGGACACGGTTTTTTCGACCTACTCTTGCTTTTCGAGCTATAACTCTCTTCCTAATATTCCGATTTAGCCCATTTTCAATACCAAACAAACCTTGTCTATAAGAAAGATTCTGGCAAAATTTGAGCCCCCTAGCTTTTTCGGTGCGATCTCTATCGTGCTTTCAACAGACGGACAGACGGACGGACATAGCTAGATCGTCATCAAATCAAACCCTGATTCAGAATATATATACTTTATGGGGTCTAAAATGGATATTTCGATGTGTTACAAACGGAATGACAAAATGAATATACCCCCACCATTTTTTTGGTGGCGGGTATAAAAAAAACTTTTTATTAAAAAGCATAAAATACATAGTTTATAATACTTAAGCTATTAGATCAAAAATAAAATCATTAGAATTCGAATCGTAGCCACTTTTTTTATCTCCCGGGATCCCGAAAAATTATCCCGGGAAATCGGGAAGATTAAATAACTAAAATTCCCGGGAAATATATTATTATATAAATAAATTTATAGCACAAAATGTATTTGTTTGTTATTAACAGTAATCGCTATGCAATAATCTCTTTATACTAAAATATGTATCACTTTCTTTGTATAACTTCGATATGCTAGTAAAATGTTTTCGTAAATTTAGTCTTTCAATGAAAGTGGGCGTTAAAGTAGGCGTGTTGAAGTTGTTTCTACTAATGAATGCAACTTAGATGTTTCACTACAGTCCTTTATTATTCCAAAATCTTTATTCATTGACGAATTATATGAATTTGAGATAAACCGTTATATGGCAGGTAGGCGTTAAAGTAGGCGTGTCACCTACATTTTCTGGCATAACAATAACATTGACTAGAAAGAAATATGTAGCAAATTTCATCATCATACCTCCAATTTTTTCGGTTTTATGAATTTTTAAATTTCATTAACACTAGATAACGTGAAAAGTGGTCGTAATAGTAGGCGTGTCGAAGTTGTTTTAGCCTTTCAATAAAAGTTGGCGTTAAAGAAGGTGTATTGAAGTTGTTTCTACTAATGAATGCAACTTAGATGTTTTAATATAGTCCTTTATTATTCCAAAATCTTTATTCATAGAGAAATTATATGAATTTGAGATAAACCGTTATATGGGAGGCAGGCGTTAAAGTAGGCGTGTAACCTAAATTTTTCGGCATAACAATGACATTGACCAGAAGGCTATCTGTAGCAAATTTCATTACGTAGCTCTAATTTTGTCGGTTTTATGAGCTTTTAAATTTTATTAACAATGGATAACGTGAAAAGTGGGCGTAATAGTAGGCGTGTCGAAATTATTTTTAATAATGAATGCAACTTAGATGTTTCAATATAGTCCTTTATTACTCTAAAATTTTTATTCGTAGAGAAATTATATGTATTTAAGGTTAAACGTTATATGGGAGGTGGGCGTAAAAGTGGGCGTGTCACATTTATTTTCCGTCAGAACAAAGCATTTGACCAAAAAACCATGTGTGCAAAATTTCAGAGTCGTACATCCAATTTCGTTGCTTTTATTACGTTTTTTTTTTTAATATACCGAAAAATACACTGTGCGGTATAAATTTTCGTACATTTTGATCGATAACTCCTTTCCTAATGCATGGATTTAGGTAATTTTAGAGGAGAAATATTGTTTTAACTCAGGAAATATATATTCGAAGTTTCATGAGTCTACGTAAATGCGTTTGGACAAAATTCCAATTTATTCGATGTCTGAAGGACACGGTTTTTCGACCTACTCTTGCTTTACGAGCTATAACTCTCTTCCTAATATTCCGATTTAGCCCATTTTCAATATTAAAAAAAAAAACCTTGTCTATAAGAAAGATTCTGGCAAAATTTGAGCCCCCTATCTGTTTCGGTGCGACATCTATCGTGCTTTCAACAGACGGACGGACATAGCTAGATCGTCATAAAATCAAACCCCGATTCAGAATATATGTATATACTTTATGGGGTCTAAAATGGATTTTTCGATGTGTTACAAACGGAAGGTCAAAATGAATATACCCCCACCATTTTTTTGGTGGCGGGTATAAAAAGGGAAAACACGCAGCTCACGATAAACTAAAGCGTCGACCGATAACACAAAGCAAATCTACCCACAATAATAAACACATCTTTACACGGCAATTGCCTGCAAGAGAATGTTTAATAAAATGTGGAATCTGCGTCCACTATAATAAAAAAATCATTTTCCCGAACTGGACCGGCAATATCGATGTGGACCCGATCAAGAATCTTGCTAGGAGTAGGCCATGAGCAAAGTGAAGACTTTGTTGGCGATTTCGCTGCCAATGCAAAATTTTGGCACCGCTTCACTTAGTTGGAAATGTCTGCATCAATTTTTGGCCAGTAAACTTACGATCTGGTAAGGCCCTTCGTGCGTTTGATGCCTTGATGACCCTTGTTGAGTTGTTTAATAATTCGTTTACGAAAAACTAACGGAATTACGATTCTTTCTCCTGACATTATACAATTATTAATGATTGTTAACGAATCTTTGCGATTGTAAAATGGTTCGACATTTGATGAAATATTTTTCAGCTAAATTTGCCATCAATGTTGAATGAACTTAACTACTTCCCTTAGTGTAGCATCTTTCATTGTTGCCGTAAGTATAATTTTTTGTGTTATTGGAATATGTTTCAAATTGACATTCATAATAAAATTTAAGTCATCCTACGTTTGTATCGCTGCAACTACAAAATCTTCTTCATGTAATTGATTTCCGATTAAACGAGAAAGTACATCGACATTTTCGAAGTCATTTGTATCCACGTATTGAATATTAAAATCATAGGCCATTAATACCAGTGCCCATCTTTGTAGTTTATTGGCAGTGTGTGTCGGTATGCCTTTCTTGAAACCAAAAATGGAAAGTAAAGGTTTATGGTCAGTCAATAAAGTAAATTTACGGCCGTAAATCATTCGATGAAATTTTGTGCAACCATACCAAAGCTAATGCCTCTTTTTCTATCTGGCTGTTTTTTTTTCAGCTGGTGTTAGTGCTCTTGAAACGTGATAAACTGCCTTGTGTGTTCCATCTGGCATTTTATGAGATAGACGCATCGGCCGCGACAAAAATTGGAAGTTTGGTATCGTAATGTGTTAGCAAAATATCTGATTGGAGTAATTTCTTAAACTCTTGGAAAGAAGACTCGCACTGTTTGGTCCATTCCCATTTAGCCTCATTTTTCAATAGATTATCTAACGGATAACGGATATCTCGCATACGATAATTAAATTTACCATAATAATTTATTGCACCCAAAAATGAACGTAGTTCTGATATATTAGTTGGATTGGGCATATTTCTGATACACTCTACCTTTGTTGGATCCAGATGGATGCCCTTGCAATCTACCACATGGCCAAGGTATTTTATTGATGTCTTGACAATTTCGCATTTCTCCCAACGAATTGTGAGGCCATGTTCTTGAAATCGTTTCATAACCTCCTTGACCCTAATAATGTTTTTCTCGGCAGCGGTTGACACTACTATAACACCATCTTAGTATGCAAAAACCCCGTTAATATCAGCAATGATCGTGTCCATTGCTTTTTAAAATGACCCAGATGCAGATGTCACTCCCGAAGTTAATCGATTAAACAAATAAAGTCCCTTATGCGTGTTAATAGTTAAAAGTTTTCGCGAGTGATCGTCGACTTCAAACTGAAGGTATGCGTCAGAAATTTTTTTTTTGCTGAATTACTTACAGTTTGCCATTTTAGGAAAAATCTCATCTGTGTGCGGTAATGGATAAAAATTTTGTTCCATACACTGATTTAATCCTGTCGAGTAATCACCGCAAACACGTATTTTATTGTTTGGTTTTCGTACTACCACTATTGGTGCTGCCCAGTCGGAATGAGTTACAGGTGTAATGATACCCTCTGTTTCCAATCTATTTAGTTCGGCTTCAAACAAATGAAGTGTTGCATATGGTACTGGTCTTTTAGGTTTAAATGCGAGCACTGAATTTTCCTTTACAGGAAGTGTAAGATTAAACTTAGAACAATATCCTGTTTTATTTAAAAGCACCTCTGGGATTTTTTTATAAATATCTTTAAAAATTAACTCCCTTTGAGCAGTAGTAGAAATTGTATTGCAAAAAAAATCAAATTTCTGTTCCAATAACCAAATTTATCAATTAAATCAGTACCAAATAAATACATTATTATTTAGTTTAGTTACATACATCTAACGTTCCGGTTTGAATCTGATCATTGTGTCGTATCTGAGTACTAAACTCACCCGTTAAAGGTATTTGGTTACGTGAAGCCTCTGATGAATTTTGTATACAACGCTGCAATTTGGGCTTGCCTAGTTTAATCCAATTGGATTTTGAAATAATCGTTATATCTGCTGCCGTATCCAATTAGAGTTTTATTTGTTTTTCTGCAATTGTGACTGTTATAAGTTTTCACCCCTTTCTCATTAGGCAAGTCACTTGCGCAAGTGTTTATAGACAAAGGGGGTAAGGTCGGGTTAAGAGGAAGAAACTTGCTCATTTTTGAGTACACACTTGCCTGTACTCGGCAAGTACGAGCAAGTTTTTGTTGAGAAACCAAAAAAAAAGAAAACAAGAGTGCTATATTCGGCCATGCCGAATCTTATGTACACTTCACAACGTGTAGTCATGCAACAACAATTGTTTATATCACCATTTATCTCATATGAAATACGTACATACGTATAAAAACATACATATATAAAAACATCCCAATGTAATATTATAAATTTAGTTTATTTATGTGTTAAAAAAAAATAAATTAAAAGAAAATTAAAAAAAAACAATAAAAATTTGAATATATAAAATAAAAAAAATTTGTTGGCTCACTCTAACCAGTATACCACGTTTGTATGTATGTGTAGATAATTGTAAAAATTTCAAACGGAATGACAAACCTATATATATACCCTTTTTCAGTGTGTGAAGAGTATAATAAGTAAAAGAGAAAGAAACTTGGGCAAGTCAATTGCTGAGTCTGAACATGAAAGCAAGTTCAAAGAAAAATAAAAGAAAATAAAAAACTAACTTGAGCAAGTGACTTGCCTAATGAGTGTGAAGTGTGATTGTGAGTTGCATTTACGATTTGTGGTTGTATTGGTGTTACGGTAACAACATTTGTACGTACATCATCTCTGTTGTATTTGTTTCTTTTCTGCAATGAATAGTTGCGTAGTGCACGATTTTTCTTGTCGTTTTCCGTTAAACCCTAAACTATTCAACATTGATATTAGCTTGCTACGAATGTATCTCCATGTATGTATATGGGTGATTGAAGACCGATTATAAAAATTAACATTTAAATTGCTGAGAAGTTATTTGATTGCTGCGGAAACGCTCATAGGCCCCTTTCGCATTAGGCAACTATAATTGCGCAATTCTTGTGTTTGTTGGTGTTAGAGGAAAGGTCGGTGTGAAGGGGAAAGAATTGCCGAGATTTGAGTACAGACTTGCTTGTACTTGGCAATTCTGCTTCTGCTGTCATTCTTGTCTTGGAATATTTATTTGTTTTTGACATTGTCTTTTATTTGTTCTGCGGTGTGTTGTGTAATTTTGTGTGTGTGAAAATTTTATTTGTTTATAAGTGAATCAAATATTTAAAAATGATGAGAAATTGGAAGAAACTGGAAGAAATTGAGCAACCAAGTTGCTCAATGTGAACACAAAAACAAGTTCAAAAGAAAATAAATAAAAATAAAAATTTACTTGCGCAATTATAGTTGCCTAATGCGAAAGGGGCCATACTGCTTATTCACTCGACCAATGTACGTTAGGAAATCTTCATTTTAATTTTTCACCATTCTGAGGCAATTATAAGGTATGTTAAAAAGAGATTCTTGTCGATCAAACAATGTTGAAAGTTAAGCAATTGTTTTACTAAATTATATTTCTTGTGACTTCTTTGGCAATAAAAAACCCGCGTATCTATCGTATACTTGTTATATACTTTATTTTATTATTATACTTTCGTAAAATAAGGCGCACCCTTGACGCGTCATTAAGTGATTTGGCGTCTTCAACGAAAAGAGCTTCGTACCGGCTGTACCATTTTGAAAAATAAGTATTTGATTCTGGATCATGATGAAATTTGTTAATACTCCTGGACAGTACTTCCAATAAATTTTCCTCTACGTTGTTTGTGGTCTGGTGTAGTATGTTCGCAGAATTTGATGCTTGCATAAAACCGGGAAGTGTCTCCATCAGATTATTTTGTTGACGTTCTGCAGCTTGCACCAAAAGTTTGGCTACAACACTTTCAAATATGTGCATTCTGATCGTTTTTCTTTTTTCCAGTTTGCGTGTGTTCTTTTTTTTAATAATACTCGTCGCCACTGTTACAATCTTGAGTAGATCATAAATTAAACAACTAATTTGTTATTACCAATATAAAGTTACGTTTATCAGTTCAGTCACGGAGCTGCCAGATTTAATGACTTATCTAATTTTGTGGATGTTGCCAACAATACTCATCACCAATTTTGTGTACTTTAATAGCACAAAATGTATTATTTTGTTATTAACAGTAATCGCTATGGAATAATCTCTTTATATTAAAATATGTATAACTTTCTTTGTACAACTTCCATATGCCAGTAAAATGTTTTCGCAAATGGCATCGGAAATAATAAAGAACAAGTATGAGTGCTATATTCGACCGTGCCAAATCTGATAATACCCTTCATCATCATGTACATAGGTATAATCCCACATCGTAGCTTAACCTATATTTCATGTTATACGCCATTCTTATACCCTTCACCTGTGCTGAAGTTTTCAATGTTTACTTGATTATTGATATATTCAATAACGCTGCTCATTTCGAATGACTCACTTATTTTATAATGTTTGAAAATAATCTAAGCAGCAAAACAAAACAAACAAAAGCAGCTGTAATGCAAAAACAAAAATATATGCAGTATTTTTATTTTGAGTATTCGTTTTTTTGTATTATTGAAATTATTAAATAGTATCAGAACTTTGGCTCATTACTAATTGACACATATGTTTAGCCACGAAAAAAAATACGTTGTTATGTTCCAAACTTTTTTATCAGCTTATTATGGCATGTGTTTTTTTTCTAGTGAAGACACTAAAATAATCGAAAGATGTTAATTGGAACAAAATGAGTTCTTTAAAAGATGTTGAAAAATTTTGACATACAAACACGTACAATTTATATGGGAAGATGTTAACATCTTGTAGATGTGATGAAAGATGTAAGCAAGTGTAAAAAGGCTATAACAAGTTCATAAAATTAAACTGTTTATGTATAAATATTGGGTATTATTATTCATTCCGTCCCGCTATTGCGGAAGCAGAATTTGAAATTTTTCATTCCGTTGCTGCGATATCCTTCGTTGATGCGATATTAATTCTTCCGTGATGGCATTGCCATATTATTGATTCCGCAATATAGATATTTTCCTTCATTTTGCTTACGTTAAAATTTTATAACAAAAGACCAACGGAAAGAACAAAAATGAAATTTGTTATTTTTTTTTTGAAAAATATTTCTATGGGAATAAAAGATAGAAATACACTACCAACTTACAAATAGAAGCAGTGGTGAATTTAATGAAAAGAAATCAGAACATTGCCTGTAGTTTTAGCTAACGAGACCCAATAGAATTGAAAAAATTCTGCGAAGAATCGGCTTGACACTAAATGGATCCGGGCCGCCATTTAAAGATTGGTGGTTGGAGAAAAGTAAGGCAATTTTTGGAAAAATTTTGCTTGCGATTGTATTAATTGCTCTTGTATTGGATGGTAGTTATTAACGGATTACATAAGCGGCGTAAAAAAATAAACTATCAAAAAAAAATAAACACCTTTAGGAGGAGGAGGTTTATACAAAGAAATTCCACTAACGGAAACAGAAAATGAGGTTAGCGCCCATTTTCAATACCAAGCAAACCTTGTGTATAAGAAATATTCTGGGGGGTTATTATGTAATTCGATTCGAAAAATTAAACCTTTCGAACAAAATTTCCGATCCGAAAATAAATTTGTATTATCTAATTCGTTCGAATCGTACACAGACTTGTATTTGCATAAAAAATGGTAAATACTACTCAACACTACTTTTTTAATGGGATAGTTGGCAGCACTGTGAATGAACGTCAAAATAAAAACGATAAATATATAGAAAAAAAGTTAAAATTTAAAAAAAAGTATTATTTGGACATTTTATAATTAAAATCGATTGTGTTTTATTGTGGACAGAGGGTAGTGATGACGAAAATTATGGTATTCCAGAAAGAGTTCAACGAAAGTTTATACGGGACATATCAGATATAATGGATCTCAATGAAAAAAAGTAAGAAAAACTGTTTTAACGGTTGGTTTTATATACATATATTATTAATAATATTAAGTTTCATTAAAAACTTTAGACTTAGTAAAGCTGCTTTTACGTAGGTCTTAATTGCATTAAAGATTACTTAAAGCCAGTAGAAAGGTCAACTGCTATATCACCAATATTAGAACTGGCAGCAATACTTAAGTTTTTGGCGCAAGGTGGATATCAACATCAAATTGGCCAGGATCGTCTTATTACATTTTCTCAAGCCTCAATTTCAGTATGTTTGTCAGAGGTATGCGAAGTTATTGAAAAGAAAAAACTTTGTCCTTTGCATATTGTATTTGAAATGGCAGAAGATAAGAAGAGAGAGGCTAAGAGACATTTTTTTTGACAAATGTGGTATACCTGGGGTAATTGGAGCAGTAGATGGTACTCACATTTAAATTTTAAGACCAATTAACGACGAACATTTATATTTTAATCGAAAACTTAAACATAGCATTAATGTCATGTGTGGTAAGTTATCATTTTAATTAAATGAAACAAATTTTATATTTTATTTTTCAGATATGTGATCACGAAATGAACATCAGGGCAGTCAATGGACGATTTGGTGGAGCTAGTAACGATTTCCACATTTGGAATTTGTCTGAAGAGAGGAAATATTTAAAAGAAAGGTATATAAGTGGAGATACAGGAACAAGAATCCTTGGTAGGGATTTATATTTTTCTTGTAATATAAATTGAAAACAAAATGAATAATTTTTTAGGTGATTCTGGATATCCTCTAGAGCCATGGATTTTAACACCATACAGAAATGCTGCTGAAAATTCTCTTGGATCGTTTTTCAATGATCAACATTCAAAGGGAAGATCCATAATTGAAAGAACATTTGGGGTGCTAAAAGCAAGATTTCGTTATCTTTTAGCAGCAAGGGAAATGCATTACGTTCCAAAAAAGGCTCTCCAAATTCTTAATGTTTGCTGTGCTTTACACAATATTTGTATAAACTTTAATGTTCCTGATTTAGAAAATAATAATGTACCTTCAATTCCTTTAACAAGCAGCAATGTAGAGACAGAAAGTAATTTTTCTGATGTTGCAAAAAGTATTAGAAATGAAACATTTATTTGTCTAGACAATGCTTTTGAGACTTAAGTTCAATAATTTGTTTTTTAGCTCTAATTGCATAATTTTTATTTTAGTTTTTTCCAACTCATTTTTTTTTCTTATACTTAAATTTCTCTTTTGCTAATTTGTATTTACGTTCCTTTAAATCACAACTTCTTTTTAAATACTTCTTCACATCAGCAAGGTTCTGGTTGACATCCGTTAAAATATTTAAACAACCATTTATATTCAAATTGATGTCAGACATAACTTTGACTGAGTTTTCTTGATGCTTTATTTGGTTGATTACTTGTTTTTGAAGAAGACTATCCCTATTTTGAGTACATTCTTTTGCAGTACGTCTACGTGGAGTACTTGAGAGGTTTTTTTCTGGAGGACTTGATGTTGATTTTTTGCCGGTCATATTAAAATTCTCTTCCAAAATATTGTCATTCTCCAGATGAAGACTTATGGAATTTGAACTTGTAGCTTCTGAACATTCTTTAAAATTGGCACCGAAACGTGAGGTTCCGTCCATGCCGCTCACAGTCTTGTCTATGGATAGCAATGCGACTACTTTTTCCTCAAGCTGTGTTAGGGAGCAAAATTTACTTGGGCCACCTCCAGTCCCTGAAATGCTATTTTTGTTTGTATGGGCAGATTGCTCATACCTAAAAGGATGAATATTTGAGCAAACTTGGCTTAAAAAAATTAAATTACTTTTTTCGATTTAGTGCAATCATAAGTTGGTGGGCCAGCAGCATCTAAGTCTTGAGACAATCTTGTCCACAAATCCTTCGACCTGTTTTTAGCATTGAAAACATTTAGGTGGCCTTTTGCTTTCCACCATTATCTCATACTGCCTAATAATGCAAAATTAAAATAAACTTTTGTGAAAAAATACATCATGATGCTTGTGCGAAAAACACATACAACTTGTTTTTTTAAACTTAATTTAACGATTTTCTCTATTTTTTTTAAATACCTACATTTAAATTTTTTTTTTTTTCTTCGACAAAAAAATCCCTTTCGAATAAAATACGAACGTTTTAACGTCTTTGACAAAGCCTTTCGTATTACATAGTTGCATTTACGAATGGGTACTTTTTGTTTTTTCGTAAGGGAAAAAATGGCCGGTTCGAAACAAATTTCCGAACGTTCGTAAATAAATTTACGAAAAACGTATTATAAAATACAATTTATACGAATTCGTAAGTTTTTTCTTTCGAATCGAATTGCATAATAACCCCCCTGGCAAAATTTTAGCCCTCTAGCTTTTTCGGTCTGTCCTCTATCGTGCTTTCAGCAGACGGATGGACACAGCTAGATCGTCATAAAATTAAACCACGATTCAGAAAATATATACTTTATGGGGTGTAAAATGGATACTTCGATGTGTTACAAACGGAATGACAAAATGAATATACCCCCACCATTTTTTTTGGTGACGGGTATAAAAAAAACACAAAATAGCGAAATTAACAATGAAAAAATTTGCTCATAAAGAACAAATTTTAAAACTTGAAATTAATAATATGAACAATCAGTTAGAGAAAAATTAGTTTTAATTATTTGTTGTTTAACCCTTTTAACACATTCCAAACTCTGGCTAAAGATATGCTAAATTCTTGTTAACGAGCTGCCAAACGTTTGCCAACTTGTAAAAAACAGCTGTTCTGTGTTGTTGTTTTACATTACCAATATTTTTTTACCTACCTTTTCATCTTGTTGCCAATTTACAAACAGTTTTCCTTGCTCTCCTATTTTTATAAAAAATTATATTGTTCGTTTATTATACCCTTCACAAAGTGAAAAAGGGTATATGTAGGTTTGTCATTCCGTGTGAAATTTCTACAATTTTCATTTCCGACCCAATAAAGTACATATTTTCTGAAAGCTTATGAATAGGGAAGTCGATTAGGCTCTGTCAGTCTGTCCGTCTGACCGTCTGTCCGTGTGTATGTTGAAATCAACTTTTTGAAGCCCCCCGACCTCGCTTGGACCCGGGTGAGGTATTAAAATATCAGAAATATATTGTATGTATTAAAAATCAGAAGCATTGGTACATAAACAACTGAGATATGACAAAAACCCACGACCACCTCGATTTTTTTTTCACAAAAACAACACTACAACAACAACATACATACATACGTGTATACTTGTAGAGAAAACGTTGCATCGAATCCCAGCTGAGCCCAAAAATTTTTGTTATTTTTTTTATATTTTTTTTTAAATTTGTTTTTCATTTTTTCATTTTTTTATTTTTTATTTAATATATTATTTTTATTATTGTTTTTTAATTTTTTTTGTATTTTTTTTTTGTTTTATATTTATTATACATATTTTAATTATTTTTTTTTATTTTTTTTAAATTTTTTTTAAATTTTTTTTTTATTTTTTTTATTTAACATACATTCGTAAATTTATAATTTTACAATGGGATGCTTTTATATATGTATGTTGTTTTATATGTATGTTCGTATTTCATATGGGATGAATGGTGATACAAACTACTGTTATTGCGTGACTACACGTTGTGAAGGGTATATAAGATTCGGCACTGCCGAATATAGCGCTCTTACTTGTTTTTTAAATTTATTTTTCAATTTTAAAAATTGTTAGCATGGATGGAAAAACAAAAAATGTCAAAAACAGGGATAATACACAAAAAATGGTTGCATTTTTTAGGAGTATCTTGCAATTTCAGAGTTGATTTATGAAAAGCTAAATCGGCATTTTAGTTAGCAGCTCGCTGTACGTAGTGTATGAACTGTGGCTAACTTTTTGCAAAGAATATAAATCATTGATTTATATTCTTTGCTTTTTGTTATGTATAAGGCTGTAATTATTTAATATCCTGATTATGATTAAATTTGTTGTGCAGCAAATGAATATCCATGAGCACGAATGCAGACGAAGAAAGAATAGCCAAAATGACTTTTTATGAAAAATGTAGTACTCCAAATGTTGTAATGGCTGTCGATGGTACCCATGTAAAAATTATTGCTCTAAATTGCAATAAACATATTATTTTATTATAGTTGTGTAAATGCAGACATGTGATCACGAACAGAAAATACGGTATGTTCCTTCACAATATAATGGAAGTTGCAATTATTCCCGCATTTGGGAAATGAACGCTGCAAAAACATTCCCTTAATCAAAACATAGTAATAGAAGAGATTGTCTCGTTTTAGGCAAGCAAATAAAAAAATTCTTAGCAACAAAGTTGTGTAAGCAAATTTAAAAATTGTTGCAGGTGATAAGGGGTATCCTTTACAACCATGGCTACTAACCTTACAGAGATCCAGTTAACTATCCCAACAAAATTAGATTTAATACCGCACATTCTAAAAGAAGAATTATAGTAAAAAGAACTATTAGAGTGCTCAAATCTGTTTTTAGGTGCCTTAATAGTGAACATGGATTACATTACGATCCCGAAAAGTCTGCAAAGATCATAATTATTTGCTGTGCAATTCACAATATTAGACTACATTACAATATTACAGACGAGGAGCTTGATGTTCCATTATATGAGGAAGATCCAATAAACGATTCTGTTGAAGATAATTTCAGTGGGTAAGCAAATGAATTTTTAATTTGCAATTCAATTTTGTTTATCTAATATGTACATACAGTGGCCGACAAAAGTCTACGTACGACCACAATTTTTGACATTTTAGAAGTCCAAAAACGTTAGATAAAAAACTAATGATGCGGTTTTGTTTCAAATTTAATTTTATTAATATAAGCAAAAAAAATATATTTTCCAATATTAACTTAAAAAATTATCCAAGAAAAACAATTAAAATACGTTGACAAAAGTATGCATACGATATTCAAGATAGCATAAAAACTTATTTCAAGTATTAAAAACTACCACTTATTTTTAAAATTAATACTTAGTTGGGCCACCATAGGCATCTATGACTGCCTGTAACCTTCTTGGCATCGAATTAACTAAATTTTCTGACTCTGTAGATGAAATATTTTGAAATTCTTCTTGAATCTTCAGTCTCAGCGTTGGGGCACTAGTAATATTATGATTTCGGATTTTTCGTTGTAGTATCTCCCACTCGTGCTCAATAACATTCAAGTCCGGACCTTGTGGTGGTGTGTACAACTGTCGTTAAGCATGGTACAGCAACCAATCTTTGACAATTAACGCCGTATGCTTCGGATCGTTGTCTTGTTGGAATATCCAACTTTCACCAAGACTTAAATTATCAACCGATTGTTTCAAATTTTGTTCTAGAATAGATTTGTATTGATACCGATCCATATTATCCTCAATAAAATCCAGGTTTCCTACTCCAGAAGCAGCCACAGCACCCTAAACCATTACACTACCTCCGCAGTGTTTAACTGTACTAACTAAGTTTTTAGGATCCAACGCTGTATTTATTTTTCGCCAAACTTTATCTCTCCCATCACTTTCAAATATGTTATATTTGGATTCGTCAGGGAATTGAACTGGTTTCCAGAAATCAAATCCCTTTTCAATATGCTTTTTAGCAAACTCCAAACAAAGTTTACGATTTTTTCACTTATTAGGGGGTTTTTTCTAGAAGTTCTGCTGTGGTAACCATTATTATTTAAGGTTCTTTGTATGGTTCGTGGATGTACAATTATTTCTGATCTTCTGGCTAGCTCTTCGGCCAATTTCGAAGCATTCACCTTAGGCTGTTTGTCCACTTCTTTTAACGTCTCTTCAATTGAGTTTCTTTGGACGACCACTACGCAGCTTACTTTTAATACTACCAGTGCTTTTATAATTGCTAAATATTGTTTGAACAGTAGATTTACTTAAATTTAATAGCTTTGATATTTCACCAAATGATTTTTTTTCATTTCTGTACTTTACAACTAAATTTCTTACTTCAATTGAAATTTATTTGCGACAAGCCGTCTTAATATTAACTAAATCACTACTAAAAAGAATATAAATCAATCCTTTACCGCAATAACAGAAGTAAAACATAAATAACGGCACTTTTCTGTTAGTATTCAACAACAGTAACAATTGCTTGTTTGTCGTATGTATACTTTTGTCAACGTATTTTTATTGTTCTTCTTGGATAATTTTTTAAGTTAATGTTGGAAAATATATTTTTTTTTTGCTTATATTAATAAAATTGAATTTGGAACAAAACTGCATCATTAGTTTTTTATTTAACGTTTTAAGACTTCTAAAATGTCAAAAATTGTGGTCGTACGTAGACTTTTGTCGGCCGCTGTATATGTAAATAAAAATATATTACAATTCATTTTTTTTTTTTGGAATTCAGGTAGTAAGTAGTATGTATATATGTGCGTATGTATATACTAAGTAAATTTTCACAGACCAGTGTTATAACTTCAGGTAAATGATCCTACCGCAACTCTTTGTCCAGCTTCTCAATTTCAAGTTGCAAAATTCTTTCTTTGAGAGCAATCTTTTTCGTTAATAACTCTTTCATTTCGTAGTTCTGCATTTCTTCTTCTGCCAGCCGTTGTTTCAAGATTTTTGTTTGTTTCTTTTTTTTCATCGCTAAGTGTATATATAGCCCTCTTAATATCTTTCAAAGCTTTATGGTTTTCTTTATTTTGTTCTTTTATTACTTCTAAAGCAGATGCTAACTTTTTCTGTATATTAATTTGCTCTTTAAGCAGTTCTGGTTTGTCCTCTTTTCTTGCCCTTTTAAGCGGTAGTGTTGTTATATCTACGGAATAACTGCTCTGTGTGCTAGTTTCTTTATTTCCACTGTCCATTGTAACCGCGTTTTCTTCAAGTGGTAAATCTGTTTCTTGAGGATATATATTTGGTTCCAATGTCAGACTTATTTCTGCAACACTTGACGTATCGTGCCTTTTCGAAACACCGAAATAGTTTACATTTGCTATGCCATAAACCGCCGTACTTCTGTGTCAGTTAATGCAATTTCTTTATATGGACCTCCTCCCGTTGCAGTTAAAAGCTGTTTTTTCTTGGTTAATTTTTTTTACACCACTATTGTAATCTGTCCATACCTATAACGTAAAACCAAGTTATGATCACATTATAAAAACATTCACAAATAGAATTACGCTATGTACCTTTTTCCAACCACTGGAACCTTTTAAAGGCGGTCCGCAACCATTAAGGGTTAGCGTCAAGTCTTCCCATAATTTTTTTATGTCTGCCGGAACGTGCTGGCTAAAGCTACAAGCAATGTCTTGATTTTTTTCATTAAATCCACCATTGCTTCTACTTGCATAAAATATTAAAAAATAAAATATTTTGCTCCTATAAAAAGTAGTAAAAAATATTCAAAGAAATTAATTACACAATTTAATTTATTACAGTCTCCTACATTTTTGTTCTTTCCGTTAATTACCCGTCACAAAAAATTGAGCGTAAGCAAAATGAAGAAAAATATCTACATTTCGGAATCAATAATATGGCAGTACCGCAACTGTAGAGTTGACACCGCAACAACGCAAGGATACCGCAGTTGCGGAATAAATAATTGCAACATTTGCTTCCGCGAAAAATCAATAATCAGACCCATTGTCATTTCTTTATATTATAATAATATTGGTATGGTTCAATTATGTACGGAACAAAATATCGGCAAAATTGCCATCGCGACCTTGGCGGCACACCTCTATCCGATGGTCTAAATTTTCAATGACAATGTTGATGTTCAATTGTTGGGCACGATGATGAGCCGAAGTTGACTGATTTTTTGCAACACATCGCGAAAAACAGCAATTTTTTCCGTTCAACGAACTAAGAAGGCATTCACAGATGTTCTCACATTTCATACAGACCTGTTTTGCTGAAATTTAAATAATTTTCACAATTCTCCCGGTTGTAGGCGGATTTGAACGATTATGTTGACTAAAAGAATCACGAAGTGCACAAAATACATTTTGATTTGAACGCCCATTTTCATAAGCCTGAATAACTTTAACGCGTGCACAGCAGAGATTATTGATTTTGCAACCTTTTCTGGGTCATAACCGTTCATTGTTTAAGCATCTAAAAACTGATTTAAGCATTTCAATGGATCTTTCTACTATAATCCTTTCTTTAGAATGTGCAGTATTCGACCTAATTTTCCTCGAAGAAGTAACTGGTTGTCTGAAGGGTGATAAAAGCCACGGTTGCAAGGAATATCTCTTATCTCCTAAAAAAGTTTTCAAAATGCATGCATTCAAAATTAAATTTTTTTGTAGGGTTCACTTCCTATATGTGGTAATCGTGACAATTTCCTGGATATTGCGATGACAAATATCTTATTTTCTGGTTATGACCACATATCTGTAATATTTAAAATTTGAGAAAAATTTTATACAGAACTAATATTTAATAAAGGTTTGCTTACAATCATAACATTTATACTATCCTTGACGATTAAAAAAAGGTTCTTATCGCTATTTTTAACGTGAGTACCATCCACAGCCATTACATTAATAATACCACAGTCTCTCGAATTGCCACGAAACCACCACCGTTTTTAAAACCGTACCCAAAGTCATGGTTTGCACAAGTCGGGGCTCAATTTAAACGAGCTGGTATAACAACCGATGATACTGAATACTACACCATCGTGTCAGAGATAGATTCGTCAATACTGAAGTGCTCATCGGATATTATAATGGCACCGTCGAAGGATAATAAATACGAAAAACTCAAATCTAGACTAATCGCAGAATTTGGTGAGTATAAGGAGAGCCGATTTAAACGACTTTTTGATGATGTGTCAGCAGAAGGAAAAAACCGTCTGCGTTACTTCTGGAGATCAGAGATCTGTGGAGGCTACCGCGTATTTCGATTCGAAAAGTAATATTTTTCGAAAGCAATTTCCGAATCGAAAGTTCAATCGTACCGCGTAACTCGTTCGTAATGAGCACAGTGTTGTATTTATAAGCAAATAGGAAAAACAATGAAAACTTGGTAGCACTGCAACATAAATGCCAAAATGGACGAAAATATCCCAAAAAAGGAAGTTAGTTTGTGTTTAAAAAATGTTATTTGTTTTAATGGATAATGTTTATTTATGGTTTGAAGATGATGGATCCTTTCCAGAAAGAGTCCGGAGAAAAGAAGTAAGAGACACATCAAGTATTATGGATCTTAATGATAAAAAGTAAGAAAACAAAAATATTTCATAAACAAAATGCATCGTTTAGTTTTGTGAAAAACTACAGACTTGGTAAGAATGCGTTTACATATGTATGTTCTTATTAGTAAGGAATGTGAATTGAAAGCTGCACAAAGGTCTTCCGCCATCGCACTTATATTAAAATTAGCAGCTACTCTAAAAATATATAGCACAAAGCGGGTACCAACATCAAATTGGACAAGATCATCACTTGGGAATTTCTCAACAGTCAATGTCCAGTTGTATATCCGTAGTATGCGGAGTCGTTAAAAAAGTTATTTGTCCCAAGCATATTGTACCGAAATCAACAAAAGAAGCCAACAGATATTTTTTTAATATAATGCCTGGTGTAATTGGGGCAGTGGATGGCACTTAAATACAAATAATTAGGCCAAATGCTAACGAACATTTGTTTTTTAATCGAAGCACAGCATCAATGCTATGGTGGTAAGGTCTAGGAAACATACTATTTATACACATATTTCACGTTTCAAGCAATTTACGATTATTAAAGATATGTGATCACGAAATGTTCATAAAGGCTGTGAATTGACGCTTTGGTGGTGCTTGCTGTGACTCACATGTATTGAATTTATGGAGCGAAAATAAGTACTATAAAGAAATTTTTGACAATGGAAATAGATCAACCAGAATACTAGGTAATATACATATATTTTATTTTCGAAATTAGTTATGAAATACTTATTTTTTGTATGATTGTCTTAGGTGATTCTGGTTAGAACCTTGGCTTCTTACTCCATACAGAAATGCTCCTGAAAATACTACAGAACCATATTTTAATGAATTACATTCAAAAGCACGGTCCATCATAGAAAGAGCTTTTGGTCTTCTAAAAGCAAGATTTCGTTGCTTTCTAGCTGCCAGAAAATTACATTATACTCCAAAAAAAAAACAGCTCAAATTCTAAATGTTTGGTGTGCGTTACACAACATTTGTTTGGAGTATAAGGTTGAGCAATTCCCTATTGAAAATATTGAAAGTGATTCTCCTATTTTTGATTCAAGCTCAAGTGCTAAAAATGTAAATTATACTGATATAGCTAAAACTTTAGGGGATGAAATAAAAAACAATTTGAGAAGAAACTAAAAAAAAAGTATAGTGTATAAAACAAAAACTTCAATCTATATATATAAAAGTGATACTTTGTGTGTGTGTGTGTGTGTGTGTTAGCTATAGATTCTGAAACTGGGCGGGACCACGCCCATACAAAATTAGTTATCATTTTTAGCTACTTGCACTTGACCGATTTTTCTGAAACTTTGTATACAAATTGAGCTGTCATGACTATATAATTTCGTGATTAAAAAAGTTGGCGGGCCCATGCCCATAAAAAAGATATAATTTTGAAATACTTGCTCTGGACCGATTTTTCTGAAGCACACATATTGAGCTATCATGACTATATAATTTCGTGATTAGAAAAGTGATTATAATTTTGAGGTACTTGCACTGAACCGACTTTTCTGAAACTTTGCACACATATTGATCTGTCATGACTTTAAAATTTCGTGATTAGAAAAGTGGGCAGTGTCACGCCCATAAGAAAAGTTATAATTTTTGGCTTCTTGTCGAACGCACTTTTGTCTAGTTTTAGTTGTCCAATAGTAGTTTCTTTTTTTTTCAATACAGTTAAAAGGAAACCTCGTTTTTCAAAAAAAAATGAACGCGCTACCCACATTTTACACATTTTTTATTTTTGACACCGCACTCAATAAAAGCCAAACCTTCCTCTTCAAAAGCCAAACTAAAACTCCACTGTCGCCGCATGTTAGGCTTTCATTCATTTCTTTCTTCCTTTTTCCATATATGCGTATCAAAGTGCCAAATTTCAAAATGCCATTGGTCAATTCCTGTAACGGGATTATCGAACGATGTAAAACAATTGGTTGATCGTTTACATCACAAAAACAGAGCGCGATAACAAAAGGGAATTCAAATATCTGCAATATCAGAGTTGATTGCAAAAGCATCAGGTGGATTGGGCGTTGCCGCATAGAATTAAAAGATTTGAGGGGATTTTTGTACCAATTATCCGTTTGATCGAGATGTGGGGTAACAAAATTTTCAAAGTTTTAAATTGAGTCTTGAAATTATGTTCACGAAAAAAACAAAAGCCAACATGTAAAAACCAATCCGTAACAATTTATTATCGAAACTGGTGCACCTGTGTCCACTTCAAATTCTAAGGGTTTATTGTTAACTTCTAGCTTGCACATTATCTTCCTGCGGGTACTTATTTTCGGGTCATTAATTTGTAATATATCCACCACTGTAGGTACTGTTGTTGTCCTTCCTGAATTGTAGTGTGTTGCGTGTGGTTGAATGTGGCAACCTTAACGGAATATATGAGCCATAAAAAAAAGTAACAGATGTTAATGACTTCTTTAGTTTACTTTCTGTTAATGTTTATTTTTTTATGAGGGTTATAAAATAATAAAAATAAGTTGGCGGTATATGAAAAATAAGGAAAAGAGTTAAAACGGTTGATAGGAATAATTTTAAGGATATAAAGGGAATGTTTTGAAGAGAAGAGAGGAGAAAAAGTTTTGATAGCGGCCAGTAAAGTTTGGAAAAGAAAATTGTAGAAGTTTTTTTTTTTGGTGTCAGTTTTTTTTGGAAAAAAGAAAGTTGTAGAATTTAAGTTTTTGAATATATGATTTATTGGTTTTATAAAAAAAAAACTTTTTAAAGCATTTGTTGAAAAGAAAATAAACAGCAAATAATAATAATAAAGTTTACTTAAAACTGGAATATTAAATTGTAACTAAAAGAACTAATTAAAAATACATGCAAACTTTTAAAACCCATGAAATAAAACTTAAGAAACAGAAAATTGAATACAATTAAAAGTAAATGAACCCTTGCTGCAAAAATAAGTTCAGTGCCTAAATAAATTAAGGAGTTGATTGTGGATTCTGTAAAGAATAAATAAAAATTGCTTGGTATTATTGCCGTCATCAATATCATTATCATCCTTTTGACGTTCCCGTGAGTTGGAGCTGGCCAGTATTCCTGGAGATAGAAGAAAACTTATATTATTTGAGGTCAGGTAATCTGCGACATTAGACTAAAGACAGACAATAGGACGTTTAACGAACATTTATTTATAAATATATATTGTTTTTTTTATATAGTTTTTTTTTGATTAGGGAAAATTGTAGTTTACCTTTGTCATTCCCCTCTGGAAATCTCGAGGGTGTGCGTAATTTGTGTAGGGTATGAGCTCAGACCTTAGGCTATATATTCCGTAGGTACAGATTTTCCTTAACCTAAAAAGAGAAAAAAGGAAATAATATATATATATATATATATAGTTGAATTTGGTTTTACACTTAGGACAGGGACTAATAACACATATACTACGAACTAGCAGGTTCCTGAAATAGAGTAAATTTGCAATTTTGTTTTATTTTGAGATTTAATTGTTCATTGTTTTTTTGTTATGATTTTTAAATTTTAATTTAAATATTTTTCTTTTAAATCTACTTTTTGTAAATTTTGATTTTCCCGTATGAATTTTTATTATTGATTTTCTTAATTTTTTATTTTGATTTAATTTTAATTAATAAAATATAAATACCTGTTTCTTTTATAATGTTTAAATGTTTTTGAGTTATCATTTAATATGATGGAGTAGAATTTTTCAGCTGGGGTAAGTAGGGGGAAATAATCCTATTATAAGGAGATGTTTGGGACACCCAAAAATCCTCAGCATACGGTGTCATGGAGAGACTTGCCTGTCTCTAGTGGTAGGGTGTATTTTCCTGACATAACACCTGTCAGAAGTCCGATGTGTGTATGTGAAAGTAGGGAGTTGCATCTGCTTTGGGTTCCCGCATTATTTTGATTTTTAGCTGGTATGAGTTTTTTTGTTAGTTGGTGAGTGCCAGACCAGTTAGTTGGCAAGAACCACCCCGTTCGGCGAGCTCTAGCCGGAACCAGCGCCGCCGACAATCTGGCCACTCGATATTATTGGTAAACGTTTCACCACACTCACCGCCACTACAGTATTACCATCAATGAATTGTAAACGCTTTTTTTCTTTAAAACAAACTTTTCTCAAGTGTCCCTTTTTTTACAAAAAATGACAAATCGTGTCTTTATATTTACACTTTTCAGCAGTGTGTTTAGTTTCACCACAACGAAAACATTTTTTTGAACTGGGCTTTTTATTTTGTTCCGCCATTTTGTGAACACTAATTACGTCCTTGCTATAACCTTGTAATTCGTTACCGCCTTTTTCTGCTAACTCGATAGTGGTCGCCATTGTTATTGTATCATCTATACTCACATTTTTTTTCAATAATCGCCTTTGTAGTTTTTTATCCAGAAGGCCAAACACAAATTGATTCCTTAATGCCTTTTCTAAATAAGTACCGAAATTGCAATTTACTGCCAATTTTCGAATGGACACCAAAAATTCTGCCGCTGTCTCATTTTCTTTTTGCTTTCTCATATTGAAGCGAAAATTTTCCAAAAGCTTTGGGTCGAAGTGATCTTGTAAGATATCAACAATTTCCTTATAAGATTTTTCCTCTGGGATCTGCGGTGTCAATTTATCGCATAAAATGTTGTATGTGTCGGACCCAATAAAATGAAGTAATAGGGGCTGATGCTTAGTACCTTTGTATTCATACAATTTCAACGCCGTCTCAAAACGTTTTACCCACCTGGACCAGGATGTCTTTTTTATATCAAAAGGCTCGAAAATAAAAAGTCCAACGTTGTTTCCAGAAACAGCATTCTCAGTCGTCATTTTGTTACTGGGTTTTCTTTATCTTATCTGAGTTATGAGTTATAGCATTTGTAATGTAAAAAATGCCAATCACTTTTTTTCCTCGTCGCCAAAATTGTTATGATTGAAACCCGTAAGGTTTAATGGTTTAATAAAGACTGTGCATTTATTTCATATTGTCTATTTCTATACATATTCTTACATTGTCATATAATTACAATATTGGTGTTACCAATATAGCGATTTATATAACAGTACCGAAACTTATTAAAAAGTCTCATCTGATTCTGAAAAACGGCGAAAAATGTCATGATGATCCAATTACTGGTGGACATCCAGGCATAACTCGTATGATCAAGAAAATAAGACTTCAATATCATTGGAAAGGCATGACTAGAGACATCTGTAGATACGTCAAAAAATGCCTTGAATGCCAAACCAACAAAACCACGGTTAAAGGCAAGGAGTCCCTCATTTTAACACCAACTCCTCTAAATGCTTTTCAAAGAGTAATAATCGACACAATAGGACCTCTTCCACGGTCTGATTCACAGAACGAATACGCTGTGACTATTATGTGCGATTTGACCAAATACCTAGTGGCTATCCCGATTATAAATAAATCGGCCAGAAATGTAGCGAAAGCCATTATGGAGGATTTTATTCTAATATACGGCCCAATGAATACCATTGTAACGGACCAGGGTACGGAATATATGAACCAAGTACTCACGGAACTGTGCAAGCTGATAAAGAAAATACACTTATCATCATGAGACACTCGGTACTGTTGAGAGACCTCACAGAACATTTAACGAGTATTTAAGATCTTATGTTTCATCAGACAAATCTGATTGAGATAATTTTTTAAAAATTTTTGTATATTGTTAGAATACAACTCCTTCTACAGCTCACGGATATTGCCCATTTGAATTAATCTACGGAAAAATTCTAAAAGAGCTAAATTTTACCAACACCAACAGCACAGAACCTATTTACAATGTTGATGCTTACGAAAAGGAAATTAAGTTCAGACGCCAAGTAGCCCAACGTTGAGCCGCTAGTCTTATTGAAAATGCTAAACTTCTTAGACAGAAGAAATACAATGAATATTCAAATCCTATAACACTCTATGTTAATGATTCTGTTCTGGTCCGCAACAAAGCAGGACACAAACTAGATGTGGTCTACAAAGGACCCTTCATAGTAAAAGAAATTGATATTTTCAACAATGTCACATTAATGGACACTCAGGGTAAGACCTTTACTGTCCATAAGAACAGAATCAAAAGACTACCCAATTAGATACCGAGAGAGAGAAGAGGAAAGAGGGAAGTTATCTAACAGTTAATATCTTCTATTGTTAGATAAGTGTACTTTCCTTTTGAGCACTAGAACTAGGATAAATTTTTTTATATTTCTTTATTAAGAATACTATTGCGTATGTATTCGAAAATACTCTTATAAGAGGTCATGAATTTCCTGATAGGAAAATAACTTTATCGTTGAATAAAGGTACAGAATTATTCCTTGATAAATTTAAAATAAAAATTTTTTTAATAATTACTAACTTCAATATGAATAACCTTGGAAATATATTCCTAAATATTTATAAATATCCGTATGTGGGATTAGAAGAATATGTTAAATCTTCTTTTTAATTTAATGAGAACACTTATTTAATACTATTCTTTTGGTAAAACACAAGAGTATCTTTTATACTTTAAATTTACCTTAATGACTAGAATTTTAACAGGAATACCAAGAGAACATCGTTTTTTAATCATACTTTATCGTGTGTCATAATTTTTATTAGAATTTAAATAAAAATTTTAATTAGATTTTTTTAATCTTGCCTGTTCATTTTAAAAAGGGAAGGGAATAGGTCAAAATCGGAACTAGACCATATTGTCACCCTACCTTAAAAAAAAAAAAGGGGAAAAAATTTGTTTGTATATATTTCATTGTTGTATTATATAAAAGAATAATCAACCTAGTATTGATTATTCTTTTCCGAAAAAGGGAGGTGTAGTATGTTTGACTAGTCGTTGTTACCATACCTTCTGTATGTAAAACGAGCTTCACACTACGTTGTAGCTAAAAAGTCCATATTAGCCAATTCCGTCGCTGAGAATATGCTAGTCAGCATATTTCCAGCGATTACCTAATCAACTAACGTTTACGTTGCATTTTAAAAGGTGTGTTCCACAAGATCTCGGACAAGTTCAGACTAATGAGAGTAAAATGAAAATTACTCTCTAAATTTGCCAAAACTACCCAAAATTACTGGAACGCAAAAAACCATTTTTGCACTTCTTGTAATACTAATGGTGCTTACTTTTTAAATTGAAATCTATTTAAGTGATTTTAGACGCTTAAAAGCAATAACATTATAAAAACAAAACATTTGCATCATTGCCAACAGATGTTAAAAATAATTTAAAAATAACTGAAAGAGAAGCTGAGCCAGTGTAAATTTTTTAAAAGTATTTATTTTAAAGAACCAGGGAGATATGAATTCACTAATGTATTTACCACTTTAACTTTTTCATTAAAACCTTCCATTTTGCTTTTTAATATATTTTTTAACAAAAACTAAACTTTTTCTTTTGCAAATTTTTTGATTAATTTTCAGTTTCATATGTAAACAAAAAACAGCTGATTGTTAAATTCTTGTCCGAACTTACCCAAAGAAAAAGTTCGGGCAAATTTGTACAGGAAATGAAAAAAATTACTCTCTCAATTACTCTCATAATTGAACAAAAATTGTTATGTGGAACGCTTTTGGGTAACTTTGGGCAAGTTCGGACTGTTTCGTTATGCATGTGGAACACACCTAATATGCATTAGTATTAGTGTATTTTAAGTTCATAGTTTTAAGAATTACATACAGTTAATCAATAATAAAGGAAAAACAAGACAAGCAAGCAGACACACAAGACTTTGATTTCTTCCAACAGTTAATAAAACATTATACTAAAAATTAATTAATTTTTTTTAATATATCGTCTAAATTTCTTGATCTGTTTTAATTGATATTTGATTTTTATTTAAGCTTGAGATCAACTTTTTTGTTTTTTTTTATAAAAAATATGTATTAGTAACTAATATTTCACTACCTAAGACCCCTTTCTGACTAAGCAAGTCTTTTGTTTATAGTTAAAAGGGGTAAGGTCGGGTTAAGAGGAAGAAACTTGCTCACACACTTGCCTGTACTCCGCAAGTACGAGCAAGTGTTTATTGAGAAACCAAAAACAAAACAGATATGTCAGTGCCGAATCTTATATACCCTTCACAACGTGTAGTCATGCAACAACAAATGTTTATATCACCATTTATCTCATATGAAATACGTACATACATATGTATATAAAAACATCCCATGTAATATTATAAATTGAGTTTACTTATGTGTTTCAAAAAAAAAAAATAAATAAATTAAAAAAAAAAAATTAAAAATAAAACATATATATAAATAATAATAAATATAAATAATATATAAAACGGAAAAAAAAAAAATTTTGGCTCACTCTAACCAGTATACCACGTTTGTATGTATGTGTTGTATATTGTTGCTGTGAAAAAAAAACGAGGTGTTCGTGGTGTTTTTCTCATATCTCAGTTGTTTATGTACCGATGTTTCTGATTTTCAATACCGATCTATTCCCGAATATTTCTGATATTTTAATACCGGGTCCAGGCGATGCCATGGGGCTTCAGAAAGTTGATTTCAACAAAATGATAATTGTAGAAATTTCAAACGGAATGACAAAACCTATATATACACTTTTTCACTGTGTGAAGGGTATAATAAGTAAAAGAGAACGAAACTTGGCCAAGTTAGTTGCTGAGTCTGAACGTGAAAGCAAGTTCGAAGGAAAATAAAAAACTAATTTGCGCAAGAGACTTGCCTAGTCAGAAAGGGGTCTAACAATGGGTAGCTTCTTCAGGGTAAATATGTATACAAATTATATTAAACAAAAAACAAATTCAAAACAATTACAAATTGAAAACACTATTTTGTAAAAAACGCGGGAAAATATTTTTTTCAATATAAACAATTTTTGAAATATACAAACAAACAAAAATAATTCATTCACATATTATATAGTAATAACACTATGCAACAAATGGAAAAAAAATTTTCCCAGAATAACCACTATTAATTTAAACACTGCTTGTCACAACCCTCAGTATCATCACCATTACATGGTATTTTATGCACTAAATTAGACATTTTAAATTTATCTATTTTATCTTTTGTTTTACTAGATAGTTTACCTAACGTGTTATATGTTTTGTGGTCCATTATATATTTTTTATAGTCGTAAATTTTAGAGTTTTTAAATTTTTCAGATAAAAGAGGGACATAAGTTAATGATTTATAAATTTTAGGTTCAGTTGTCAATCTTGTGCTACTCTTTTTCTTATTTTTATATTGTCTTATCAATCTACAAATTACCTGGATTGGATAATTATTACCATCTAAAATATTTTTGGTCTTTTCTATATTCTTTCTATGAAATCTTGTATCACTAATCTTTAAAACCCTCTCAATTAAATTCTTTGCCGTATTAATAATAATTCCCTTGGGGTGTTTTGAATAATAATTTATGATTCTTCCAGTTGAAGTAGGTTTCGGGTATATAAGACTGATACAGCATGTATACATATTTATTTATTTAATATATGTATATTTTACAAATCAATTTATAAAATATATTCACAGGGCGCCGGGTAACCAGACCATTTGCGCACACAAATTTTAGTTTTTAAATGTAAAAGTTAAAGTTGAATTCAAGTATATTTTCCGTATGTGAATAATACTTAGACTTCTCGGATATTATGTATTCGTAAGCTTCTTTGAATTTGGGAAAAATCAATATCAGATGAGCAATCAAGGATACTATCTATACGTTCATTTATTTTAGAATGTGGACATTCAACCAGCAAATGGGGAATAGTAAGAGTAACGTCACAATGGGTGCATTTTGGAAAGTCTGATCCATCAAAATAATGCTTAGTGTTGTATAAAGCCTTTCCTACTCTTAAACGTGCCAACATCGTTTTTTAATCATACTTTATCGTGTGTCATAATTTTTATTAGAATTTAAATAAAAATTTTAATTAAATTTTTTTTATCTTGCCTGTTCATTTTAAAAAGGGAAGGGAATAGGTCAAAATCGGAACTAGACCATATTGTCCCCCTACCTTAAAAAAAAGAAAGGGGAAAAAATTTGTTTGTATATATTTCATTGTTGTATTATATAAAAGAATAATCAACCTAGTATTGATTATTCTTTTCCGAAAAAGGGAGGTGTATTATGTTTGACTAGTCGTTGTTACCATACCTTCTGTATGTAAAACGAGCTTCACACTACGTTGTAGCTAAAAAGTCCATATTAGCCAATTCCGTCGCTGAGAATATGCGAGTCAGCATATTTCCAGCGATTACCTAATCAACTAACGTTTACGTTGCATTTTAATATGCATTAGTATTAGTGTATTTTAAGTTCATAGTTTTAAGAATTACATACAGTTAATCAATAATAAAGGAAAAACAAGACAAGCAAGCAGGCACACAAGACTTTGATTTCTTCCAACAGTTAATAAAACATTATACTAAAAATTAATTAATTTTTTTTAATATATCGTCTAAATTTCTTGATCTGTTTTAATTGATATTTGATTTTTATTTAAGCTTGAGATCAACTTTTTTGTTTTTTTTATAAAAAATATGTATTAGTAACTAATATTTCACTACCTAAGACCCCTTTCTGACTAAGCAAGTTTTTTGTTTATAGTTAAAAGGGGTAAGGTCGGGTTAAGAGGAAGAAACTTGCTCACACACTTGCCTGTACTCCGCAAGTACGAGCAAGTGTTTATTGAGAAACCAAAAACAAAACAGATATGTCAGTGCCGAATCTTATATACCCTTCACAACGTGTAGTCATGCAACAACAAATGTTTATATCACCATTTATCTCATATGAAATACGTACATACATATGTATATAAAAACATCCCATGTAATATTATAAATTGAGTTTACTTATGTTTCAAAAAAAAAAAATAAATAAATTAAAAAAAAAAATAAAAATAAAACATATATATAAATAATAATAAATATAAATAATATATAAAATGGAAAAAAAAAATTTTTGGCTCACTCTAACCAGTATACCAAGTTTGTATGTATGTGTTGTATATTGTTGCTGTGAAAAAAAAACGAGGTGTTCGTGGTGTTTTTCTCATATCTCAGTTGTTTATGTACCGATGTTTCTGATTTTCAATACCGATCTATTCCCGAATATTTCTGATATTTTAATACCGGGTCCAGGCGATGCCATGGGGCTTCAGAAAGTTGATTTCAACAAAATGATAATTGTAGAAATTTCAAACGGAATGACAAAACCTATATATACACTTTTTCACTGTGTGAAGGGTATAATAAGTAAAAAAAAACGAAACTTGGGCAAGTTAGTTGCTGAGTCTGAACGTGAAAGCAAGTTCAAAGGAAAATAAAAAACTAATTTGCGCAAGAGACTTGCCTAGTCAGAAAGGGGTCTAACAATGGGTAGCTTCTTCAGGGTAAATATGTATACAAATTATATTAAACAAAAAACAAATTCAAAACAATTACAAATTGAAAACACTATTTTGTAAAAAACGCGGGAAAATATTTTTTTCAATATAAACAATTTTTGAAATATACAAACAAACAAAAATAATTCATTCACATATTATATAGTAATAACACTATGCAACAAATGGAAAAAAAATTTTCCCAGAATAACCACTATTAATTTAAACACTGCTTGTCACAACCCTCAGTATCATCACCATTACATGGTATTTTATGCACTAAATTAGACATTTTAAATTTATCTATTTTATCTTTTGTTTTACTAGATAGTTTACCTAACATGTTATATGTTTTGTGGTCCATTACATATTTTTTATAGTCGTAAATTTTAGAGTTTTTAAATTTTTCAGATAAAAGAGGGACATAAGTTAATGATTTATACATTTTAGGTTCAGTTGTCAATCTTGTGCTACTCTTTTTCTTATTTTTATATTGTCTTATCAATCTACAAATTACCTGGATTGGATAATTATTACCATCTAAAATATTTTTGGTCTTTTCTATATTCTTTCTATGAAATCTTGTATCACTAATCTTTAAAACCCTCTCAATTAAATTCTTTGCCGTATTAATAATAATTCCCTTGGGGTGTTTTGAATAATAATTTATGATTCTTCCAGTTGAAGTAGGTTTCGGGTATATAAGACTGATACAGCATGTATACATATTTATTTATTTAATATATGTATATTTTACAAATCAATTTATAAAATATATTCACAGGGCGCCGGGTAACCAGACCATTTGCGCACACAAATTTTAGTTTTTAAATGTAAAAGTTAAAGTTGAATTCAAGTATATTTTCCGTATGTGAATAATACTTAGACTTCTCGGATATTATGTATTCGTAAGCTTCTTTGAATTTGGGAAAAATCAATATCAGATGAGCAATCAAGGATACTATCTATACGTTCATTTATTTTAGAATGTGGACATTCAACCAGCAAATGGGGAATAGTAAGAGTAACGTCACAATGGGTGCATTTTGGAAAGTCTGATCCATCAAAATAATGCTTAGTGTTGTATAAAGCCTTTCCTACTCTTAAACGTGCCAACATCGTTTTTTAATCATACTTTATCGTGTGTCATAATTTTTATTAGAATTTAAATAAAAATTTTAATTAAATTTTTTTTATCTTGCCTGTTCATTTTAAAAAGGGAAGGGAATAGGTCAAAATCGGAACTAGACCATATTGTCCCCCTACCTTAAAAAAAAGAAAGGGGAAAAAATTTGTTTGTATATATTTCATTGTTGTATTATATAAAAGAATAATCAACCTAGTATTGATTATTCTTTTCCGAAAAAGGGAGGTGTATTATGTTTGACTAGTCGTTGTTACCATACCTTCTGTATGTAAAACGAGCTTCACACTACGTTGTAGCTAAAAAGTCCATATTAGCCAATTCCGTCGCTGAGAATATGCGAGTCAGCATATTTCCAGCGATTACCTAATCAACTAACGTTTACGTTGCATTTTAATATGCATTAGTATTAGTGTATTTTAAGTTCATAGTTTTAAGAATTACATACAGTTAATCAATAATAAAGGAAAAACAAGACAAGCAAGCAGGCACACAAGACTTTGATTTCTTCCAACAGTTAATAAAACATTATACTAAAAATTAATTAATTTTTTTTAATATATCGTCTAAATTTCTTGATCTGTTTTAATTGATATTTGATTTTTATTTAAGCTTGAGATCAACTTTTTTGTTTTTTTTATAAAAAATATGTATTAGTAACTAATATTTCACTACCTAAGACCCCTTTCTGACTAAGCAAGTTTTTTGTTTATAGTTAAAAGGGGTAAGGTCGGGTTAAGAGGAAGAAACTTGCTCACACACTTGCCTGTACTCCGCAAGTACGAGCAAGTGTTTATTGAGAAACCAAAAACAAAACAGATATGTCAGTGCCAAATCTTATATACCCTTCACAACGTGTAGTCATGCAACAACAAATGTTTATATCACCATTTATCTCATATGAAATACGTACATACATATGTATATAAAAACATCCCATGTAATATTATAAATTGAGTTTACTTATGTTTCAAAAAAAAAAAAAAAATAAATTAAAAAAAAAAATAAAAATAAAACATATATATAAATAATAATAAATATAAATAATATATAAAATGGAAAAAAAAAATTTTTGGCTCAATCTAACCAGTATACCAAGTTTGTATGTATGTGTTGTATATTGTTGCTGTGAAAAAAAAACGAGGTGTTCGTGGTGTTTTTCTCATATCTCAGTTGTTTATGTACCGATGTTTCTGATTTTCAATACCGATCTATTCCCGAATATTTCTGATATTTTAATACTGGGTCCAGGCGATGCCATGGGGCTTCAGAAAGTTGATTTCAACAAAATGATAATTGTAGAAATTTCAAACGGAATGACAAAACCTATATATACACTTTTTCACTGTGTGAAGGGTATAATAAGTAAAAAAAAACGAAACTTGGGCAAGTTAGTTGCTGAGTCTGAACGTGAAAGCAAGTTCAAAGGAAAATAAAAAACTAATTTGCGCAAGAGACTTGCCTAGTCAGAAAGGGGTCTAACAATGGGTAGCTTCTTCAGGGTAAATATGTATACAAATTATATTAAACAAAAAACAAATTCAAAACAATTACAAATTGAAAACACTATTTTGTAAAAAACGCGGGAAAATATTTTTTTCAATATAAACAATTTTTGAAATATACAAACAAACAAAAATAATTCATTCACATATTATATAGTAATAACACTATGCAACAAATGGAAAAAAAATTTTACCAGAATAACCACTATTAATTTAAACACTGCTTGTCACAACCCTCAGTATCATCACCATTACATGGTATTTTATGCACTAAATTAGACATTTTAAATTTATCTATTTTATCTTTTGTTTTACTAGATAGTTTACCTAACATGTTATATGTTTTGTGGTCCATTACATATTTTTTATAGTCGTAAATTTTAGAGTTTTTAAATTTTTCAGATAAAAGAGGGACATAAGTTAATGATTTATAAATTTTAGGTTCAGTTGTCAATCTTGTGCTACTCTTTTTCTTATTTTTATATTGTCTTATCAATCTACAAATTACCTGGATTGGATAATTATTACCATCTAAAATATTTTTGGTCTTTTCTATATTCTTTCTATGAAATCTTGTATCACTAATCTTTAAAACCCTCTCAATTAAATTCTTTGCCGTATTAATAATAATTCCCTTGGGGTGTTTTGAATAATAATTTATGATTCTTCCAGATGAAGTAGGTTTCGGGTATATAAGACTGATACAGCATGTATACATATTTATTTATTTAATATATGTATATTTTACAAATCAATTTATAAAATATATTCACAGGGCGCCGGGTAACCAGACCATTTGCGCACACAAATTTTAGTTTTTAAACGTAAAAGTTAAAGTTGAATTCAAGTATATTTTCCGTATGTGAATAATACTTAGACTTCTCGGATATTATGTATTCGTAAGCTTCTTTGAATTTGGGAAATATCAATATCAGATGAGCAATCAAGGATACATCTATACGTTCATTTATTTTAGAATGTGGACATTCAACCAGCAAATGGGGAATAGTAAGAGTAACGTCACAATGGGTGCATTTTGGAAAGTCTGATCCATCAAAATAATGCTTAGTGTTGTATAAAGCCTTTCCTACTCTTAAACGTGCCAATGTAATACATTGGCTTCTGTTAAATTTGTTGTTATATTTCGGTCATTCAGGCTGTTGATATTGCTGTTTCAAAATTATTTTGTACGGATTAATTAAAGCCTTGGGGAAGCATGGAGTTTCTGTAACATTAGGTAAGTTGAGGGCCATTTTGGCGGCATTGTCAGCTGCCTCATTTCCTTCTATGCTAATGTGAGAGGGTATCCAGAAGATTTGAATGTGACCATTACCGTTGTGATATAACATATTATCATAATTCTTGTTGCGATTTTTGAAAAGGGATCTGGAGGCACTGAGGCTGTCAGTACATATCAATATTCTACCTTCTTGTTTGATTGAGTATTCTATAGCACTTTTAATCGCTGATATTTCAGCAGTGAAAATTCCAGTGTAGTTTGGTAAATGAGCTTTGTGAACAACTTCAAACTGTGATGATTATATTTGTTTGACGACCGAATACGATGTTAAGCCGTTATTATGGTATGAACCATCTGTAAACAGAATAGTGTTCGGTTTGTAAGATGAAATCTTCTCTGTAAAAATTTTTTTAAAACACACTGGGTTTGTATTATCCTTGTTGTAGCTGCTCAAGCTATTATCAACAGAGATAACAGCGTTAGTGTTGTTCTCAAAGGCCGGTTTCTGTGGAATAGAGATGTTGTTTTTCCTTATTAATGAAATCATACTTCCTATTGTGGATGGTGTTGAATTTGCATGGCTGTTAATATGCTAAAAAAATAATTCGTGGAGACCGTCTGTTGGTGTTTTTATAGCTCTTGCCATCATCTTAATAGAGCTTTTTTCTAACAAAGCTTGAAATTCCAGAAATTTTGCTTCAGAACGTAGTGATTGAATAGGTGTAGATCTTAGTAGGCCAGAAGCAGTTCTAAAGCAGCTATTAAGTAGCGTGTTAATTTTGGATATATTTTTTCTGGAAGTCCACCCATAAACAGTTAAGCAATGTAGTATTATACCAGCCGTTATTGATTTACAAATATTAAGCGCTGTTTCCATGTGTGGTCCCTTGTTTCGAGAACAGATCAGTTTCAGTAAATTATTTACCTTACTTAATTTTGATTTTACGAAGTTTGTATGAGCATTCCAAAGCATATTTCTCGTAAAAATAACGCCTAATATTTTTAACTGTTCGGTTGTAGGTATGTTAAAATCACCAATACGAATTGGGCTTGTTGCACATTTTCGCATTTTACAGACATGGAGAATTTCAGTATTTTCAAAGGGGATGACCGCTCCCCTGTATTTTGCCCAAGTTTGAATCCGTTGGTTCAGGATGTTTAAATTAGTTTGAGCTTCCTCGCCCTGCCCCTGTGGACTAGTCGGTAAAGGTCAAGTCAATTGTTTCGGGGTTGCGGGTTCGATTCCCGCCGGAGACTCTGGAATTGTCTGCTTCTCTTTCTTTTCTATTCTAAATATTTATATTCTTATTCGATTCTTCTCTCTATTAAGGCGTCACAATGGACCGTAATGGTCTCCGAGTGAAGGTGTGAGGGTAACTTTGCACCAGCCTTACCTACCTACCTACCTACCTCCTCGGCCTTGCCAGAAGCAATTGCGAATATGTTGTCAGCATAAATGCCGACATAGTCTATTCCAGGTAGATTTTCAATGGCTTTTGCCAAGGAGTTTGCGTAGATGGTGTACAGAACAACCGAAAGAGGAGACCCTTGAGGTATGCCGTTATCCAACGAGTGAGTTTCGGAGAAATAACCATCAACCTTAACTGTGATTCTGCGGTTATCAAGAAATGACTTTAAGAGTTGCAAAGTTTCCTTTGGTATACCCCATTCATTGAGTTCGTGTATTACATGTGTCGATACTACCCTGTCGAATGATTTCTCTACATCCTCAGATAGGACTAAACTGTGTCTTTTTGCTTTCAGATTTCGACGTAGAGTGTCGTCTAATTTGTGGCATAAACTATGTACTCCGTGCTTAGGTATAAATGCATGCTGAGTCTTCGATAAATTGTGACTAGTGAATTTCCAAAATCGTCTTGCCAGAATTTTTTCCAAGATTTTAGAGAGCACGGGTAATAAAGAAATAGGGCGATAGCCATCCAGTTGGTTGGGATTTTTTCCCGGTTTTGGGATTGGTGATAATAAAGCTATTTTCCAGTCATGTGGAAAAATACTTCTGGCCAAGATGTCACTGTAAAGGTCGCAGAGTGGAATTTTTAGACTATCAGGTGAATGTTTGACCATGGAGTAAGTAATCTTGTCTCGTGCTGGCGTTGAGCCTTTTAAAGTTTTTAAAACTTCGTTTAGCTCGAAAATATTGACTTTAAGGTTCATCATTGAATAGCGCTGGTAAGCCTGAGGTAATTTGTAAATGTCAAGGTTTTTTTTCGCTTCCACAATTTCCGGACTAAAAGAATGGTCGGAACTTACTGAGCTCCAAAACTGGGCAAATTTTTCTGCAATCGATACTGGATGAGAAATGAAGTTATCGCCAGAGCAGATGGTTGGGAAATCGTTAATCCTATTAGCTCTCAAGTTATTGACTTTCTTCCACAAACAACGAACCTCCAATGAAGGATTAAGCGTGTTGAGGAAGTTTTCCCAAGTAAGTCTTTTAGCAATTTTGCTTTCCCTTTTAACCCTTGCACAGGCTTTTCTGTACTCTAAGCAGTTATTTTTATCTCTATGTCTTTTAAACAATTTCCAGGCTTGTTGTCTTGAGCGAATTAGTTGGGCATTTTTTGAATTAAACCAGACTGGGTTATTTTTATTTGGGGGCATTCGGCTAAGAGGGATTGTCTCATTTGCCGTTTTTCTTAAAATACGCTTGATCTGTGATGCTTCTCTATTGATATTCGCCGATTTTTCAAATTGATTTACAATTTGAGATGCCCTGTTTTTAAAAAGGTACTAGTCAGCATTTTTGTCCAAAAATTGTGGAATAAACTGTCTTTTAATGTTGTCAACGTCGTTCGTAATTCTAATGGGAAAATGATCACTAGCTTCTGCCGTTGGTAGACAGGACCAGACCAGTCCTGGAGCAAAGTCCACACTACACATTGATACTTCCACTGCTGTAAGAGTATTTTTGGTATTAAATAAAGTTGGAGATCCATCATTAAGAATTACTAAGTTATTGTCATCTGCAAAGTCTTCCCAGATGCTTCCATCAGGAGAATTTATGTTTGAGCCCCATAATACATTCTGTGAGTTTAGATCACCTAGTATAATATGGTGCATATTAGGAGGAAGCGGGATGTCGTTAATAATTCTAGTAGAAAGGTTAGAAGAATGCTCCTTGTAAATATTTGTAATCTGTAGATCAGTTCCGCAACGAATTACTACAGATTGATACAATAAATCTCCGTTAGATGTAGAGTGATGTAAGACATTAATATTATTTTTTATGAACAGGGCGATACCCGATTTTGCATATTGATATTCTTTATTGTGGTGATAAATTTTGTAGCCAGGCAAATGTAGTAGATGAAGATTTTTGTTAGTTATATGAGTCTCTTGAAGAACTATAATGTTAGGTTTGTATCTGGTGGTGAGTCTTTCCAGCGCATATTTATTATTTATAAAACCTTGTATGTTCCATTGAATTATATTTATATTAAGACCAAAATTCATATTTCGTTTGCCTTTTGAAGGCATTGTATTCCTACAAGTTTTTGGTGTTATTATAGTGTTTAATTGAGGAAAATTCCTGTAAAGTTGTGTACAGGGAGAAGCTTCATTTTCGTGTTCCTTTATAGTCGATTTAGGTGGGGAGTTTAGACCCAAACCTTCATTTATATCGTTAATGATAGTTTCCTCTTAAATGTTATGATCGATGGGCATACTGTTATGAAAAGTATCATCTGTCACGATATCGACAAAGATGTCATCGCTAACAGAATTTTTAATAGGTAAATGTTTATTGATGGTAGAAGACAAGGCGAATTCAATATCAGGTGATGTTAAGAAGCCAGCTGATTGTTTTTTGCTCGTTTTATTTTTACGGCACAATGTCAAAGTTTGTTTACATTTAAATTAATTTTTATGAGCGTTAGTTGAAAATTTATATAAAAGTTTTAAAATTTGTGAAAAATAATTGTAAAAATACTAATATTTGAGCAATAACTGATTGGAAAATAAGTAATAAACAATTTATAATTGAAATAAACAACATTTTTAATATTTTTAATTAAAAATATACAAAATTTCCGTTGTGTTTGTCCTAGTGATTAAAAGTCGTGAAAATTGTGAAAAATTTTCAAAAAAAACACAAATTTGTGATATAAATAGCACAAATTTATGTAATAAATTAAAAATACTTATTTATTTTAAAACTTTTCGCGTGAATTTATAAAAATAAAATTTTAATTAAAAGTAAACAAAAAAAGTTGTTTTTTTGTGTTTTGACATTCTCTTGGCCTTTTTGTGTTTGTTGCAGGGATGTTATCACCTGATAGTGAATTCGCCTTGGTAGAAGAGATTTGTGCTGTAAAGGAGGGGGGAGAAGATGGCAATGTGTTTTCGAGTGTATACTGTTGTGTGTTCTGTGTTATTTGTAGTGAGGTTAGTGATGAATTGGAGTTTAATGAAGTAATTTTGTTGTTGTCAATTTGACTTGCTGAGTTATTTTCAGGTGGTTGTTTTAAATTTTCATTCTGTATGTTGACTTGTTTTCTTTTGTCTTCATGTTGAGTTTTTTCTTCTGTTTTTTCTATTATTTTTTGAGTAAAGGCGATAATTGGTTTAGTTTAGTTTAAAGCAGGGTTATCGTTATACACTTGCCATGCTTCTCGCGTGCTGCATTTTCTAGTTATACGCAGGTAGTTTACCGATTTATGCTTCCAGAATGTTGGGCAGGTTGATTCGTTAGAACTGTGCTCTTCCGTTTGACAATTAACACAAAATTTGCGGGAGCAGATGTGCTGAGGTGTTGGGAGACCACATTCTTTGCAAAGTTCAATGTTTCTGCATCTGTTTTTAGTGTGATCAAGTTTTTGGCAGTTTACACAACGCATGGGGTTAGGAATGTATTCCTCAACAGCAATTCGTTCCCAACCAAGTTTTAAAATTTCAGGGCGATAATAAAGATCGAAGGTTAAAATAGCCGCGCCTGTTGCATACGACTCGTTTCCATCCCTCCTCAATATCTTGCGTACACTTAAAACTTTTTGATCCTTTAGAGATTCAACTAACTCTTCCTCTGAAATGTCGATTATTTTTCTGGAGAAAATTATTCCTTGAATGGTGTTTAAGGTTTTGTGCAATGTGATGCTATCTATAAAGGATGCTTTCAAGAATTTTTCCGCTATTTTGTTGTCTGTGACCTTGATCAAGAGGTTACCACTTTTCATTTCAATTACCTTCAAGCGGTCACGTGAGATGAAATTAAGACCTCTTTCCACCTGGAATACATTGTAGGAAGCTAGAGCTAATGTTTCTGTGTTTTCGTTTACTGATCTGGTTGACGCAACTAAGTAGCGAGGGCGGTATTGTCCGTTTAGAGATGGTTCTGGCAAAACTACAAATTCCTCGGAGCGGGGCTTTTTATTTTTAGTGTTTGTTCTTTAAGGCGTCGGAGGCAAGCTCACTAAACCGATTGTTGTTCAGGGGTTGAACCCCTTTCATTATTATCAAATACTTCTAATCCGCACAAATGTATTTAGTCCAAAGTAAAAAAGAAATAAAAATTAAGAAAAAATATAAGTAGGTAACTGCAATAAAAGGCAAAAGCACACACAAAAAAAAAACTTTTTATCGATAACACGCCAAATAACCGACTTGTGAGTAAAGTGTTGTTTACTCGGCGATTGCCCGACAAAGACTGTGAGATGTATACATATTTACTCTGAAGAAGCTACTTATTGTTTGGTAGCGAAATATTGGTTACTAATAAATAATTTTTTTATAAAAAAAAAACAAAAAAGTTCATCTCAAGCTTATATAAAAATCAAATATTTTTTTTTTAATTAATGAATTTGATGTTCCAATTAAATTTTTTTTAATAAATGAATTTGATTTGTTATTATTTCACTTTATACGTAGCGAAGCACGTACCGGGCGGCTAGTGTTATTATAAAGATTACCAACATTCATAAAATAAAATGAAAATCATAAAATAATAATAAAAAAAATAAAAGCATAAGATTAATTAAAAACATTAAAAAGTAACAATACAACTAAATTATACTAAAGATCTCAAAAATTTCTTTTTTATATTTCAATATTTAAAAGTTTTTTTAATAAATGAATTTGATTTATTATTTCACTTTATACGTAGCGAAGCACGTACCGGGCGGCTAGTGTTATTATAAAGATTACCAACATTCATAAAATAAAATGAAAATCATAAAATAATAATAAAAAAATAAAAGCATTAAAGATAATTTAAAAAAATTAAAAAGTAACAATACAACTAAATTATACTAAAGATCTTAAAAATTTATTTTTTCTATTTTAATACTTAAAATAGTTTTTTTTTTCATTTCTAGCTGTTAAAGCTTCTAATTTGATTTTACCAATTCATTTCTTTTTTTTTTTTAATTAACTTTCTCTTTTTTGAATGAAAACTTTTCTTTTGCAAGTTCTAGATTTTCTTTTTTTAATCAAACTTTTTTAAACTCGAGCTTATACCGTCGTTCTTCTGTGTCAGAAGTTCTCTTTAAGTACTTTTGGATCCCAGCTAGATTTTCATTTAAATCCTTTAAAACCCTTGTAGAGTTCTCTTAGTAGGTGATTTGATTATCAACTTGCTTCACCAAAGAGGCATTTTAATTAACAACTTTTCTAACGGGAAGGTGTGGATTTTGGATTAGTCTCCTCTTGAATGGAAAAATCAGAATTTTCATTTTGATCTTCCATATTATTTTCTCATGTGGTGTTTTTAGATGATGACATGGTGTTTAAATAACTTCTTGCGCCAAAATCTAAGGTATTCGTTCCACTAACAGACTCCTCAATACAAAGTAGATCGGAAGTTTTCTGTTCCAATGCTGTAAGGGAACAATACCTACTTGGTCCACCAACTGTTTCAGAAATACTGCTTCGGTTTCGACGGCATTTACTTTTTACATGATTTTTGTAATCTGCCCAATTCTTAAACAAGTTGACGAATGTTAAATAAAAAAATGTGTATGTACATGTATCCATATTTAAAGAAATTTACCCTTTTCTAGCCTTTAACATCACGCTAGGGTGGTCCAAATGCATTTAAATCTGTGCACAGCTTTTGCTACATACTACTAGATTTATTTCTAGCATTTGGAACATTAAGGTGGTCTTTTGCCAAGCCTGGATCAGTCAACATAAATTTAACCATTCCTACAGTTTTTTGTATGTGTATGTACATTTGTCTGTAGTATCCCTTTAACAGTAAAAAAACACATACATACATATATTAAAAAATCTAAACTAATTTACTAAATTATTTAGGATATGCTCCCATAATTTTTCAATTATATTTATTTGGTTGTTGGGTTTAAGCTGGTTTATATGCATTTCACTGGTGCTTATGCCAGATCATCAGTAAACCTTTACCCAAATTCTTGAAAAAGTTTAAAATTTTTATAAGTTATATTTTTAAATTTTCATTAACAAAATGAGAATTCAAAAATAAAACAAAAAAACTATAAAAAACTTTTTCAAAAACCCAACCAACAATTTTTCAATTTTTATTTATTTTATTTTTCTAATCCCTTTAGCATTTGGCTAACCGTTGGTTAACACTAAATGCTTATAAGGGCAACCGAAAAATAAAATCTTTATTTTAGTTAATTTACTAAATTATTTAGGATATGCTCCCATAATTTTTCAATTATATTTATTTGGTTGTTGGGTTTAAGCTGGTTTATATGCATTTCACTGGTGCTTATGCCAGATCATCAGTAAACCTTTACCCAAATTCTTGAAAAAGTTTAAAATTTTTATAAGTTATATTTTTAAATTTTCATTAACAAAATGAGAATTCAAAAATAAAACAAAAAAACTATAAAAAACTTTTTCAAAAACCCAACCAACAATTTTTCAATTTTTATTTATTTTATTTTTCTAATCCCTTTAGCATTTGGCTAACCGTTGGTTAACACTAAATGCTTATAAGGGCAACCGAAAAATAAAATCTTTATTTTAGTTAATTTACTAAATTATTTAGGATATGCTCCCATAATTTTTCAATTATATTTATTTGGTTGTTGGGTTTAAGCTGGTTTATATGCATTTCACTGGTGCTTATGCCAGATCATCAGTAAACCTTTACCCAAATTCTTGAAAAAGTTTAAAATTTTTATAAGTTATATTTTTAAATTTTCATTAACAAAATGAGAATTCAAAAATAAAACAAAAAAACTATAAAAAACTTTTTCAAAAACCCAACCAACAATTTTTCAATTTTTATTTATTTTATTTTTCTAATCCCTTTAGCATTTGGCTAACCGTTGGTTAACACTAAATGCTTATAAGGGCAACCGAAAAATAAAATCTTTATTTTAGTTAATTTACTAAATTATTTAGGATATGCTCCCATATTTTTTTAATTATATTTATTTGGTTGTTGGGTTTAAGCTGGTTTATATGCATTTCACTGGTGCTTATGCCAGATCATCAGTAAACCTTTACCCAAATTCTTGAAAAAGTTTAAAATTTTTATAAGTTATATTTTTAAATTTTCATTAACAAAATGAGAATTCAAAAATAAAACAAAAAAACTATAAAAAACTTTTTCAAAAACCCAACCAACAATTTTTCAATTTTTATTTATTTTATTTTTCTAATCCCTTTAGCATTTGGCTAACCGTTGGTTAACACTAAATGCTTATAAGGGCAACCGAAAAATAAAATCTTTATTTTAGTTAATTTACTAAATTATTTAGGATATGCTCCCATAATTTTTCAATTATATTTATTTGGTTGTTGGGTTTAAGCTGGTTTATATGCATTTCACTGGTGCTTATGCCAGATCATCAGTAAACCTTTACCCAAATTCTTGAAAAAGTTTAAAATTTTTATAAGTTATATTTTTAAATTTTCATTAACAAAATGAGAATTCAAAAATAAAACAAAAAAACTATAAAAAACTTTTTCAAAAACCCAACCAACAATTTTTCAATTTTTATTTATTTTATTTTTCTAATCCCTTTAGCATTTGGCTAACCGTTGGTTAACACTAAATGCTTATAAGGGCAACCGAAAAATAAAATCTTTATTTTAGTTAATTTACTAAATTATTTAGGATATGCTCCCATAATTTTTCAATTATATTTATTTGGTTGTTGGGTTTAAGCTGGTTTATATGCATTTCACTGGTGCTTATGCCAGATCATCAGTAAACCTTTACCCAAATTCTTGAAAAAGTTTAAAATTTTTATAAGTTATATTTTTAAATTTTCATTAACAAAATGAGAATTCAAAAATAAAACAAAAAAACTATAAAAAACTTTTTCAAAAACCCAACCAACAATTTTTCAATTTTTATTTATTTTATTTTTCTAATCCCTTTAGCATTTGGCTAACCGTTGGTTAACACTAAATGCTTATAAGGGCAACCGAAAAATAAAATCTTTATTTTAGTTAATTTACTAAATTATTTAGGATATGCTCCCATAATTTTTCAATTATATTTATTTGGTTGTTGGGTTTAAGCTGGTTTATATGCATTTCACTGGTGCTTATGCCAGATCATCAGTAAACCTTTACCCAAATTCTTGAAAAAGTTTAAAATTTTTATAAGTTATATTTTTAAATTTTCATTAACAAAATGAGAATTCAAAAATAAAACAAAAAAACTATAAAAAACTTTTTCAAAAACCCAACCAACAATTTTTCAATTTTTATTTATTTTATTTTTCTAATCCCTTTAGCATTTGGCTAACCGTTGGTTAACACTAAATGCTTATAAGGGCAACCGAAAAATAAAATCTTTATTTGGTTGGGTTTTAGTGTTAACCAACGGTTAGCCAAATGCTAAAGGGATTAGAAAAATAAAATAAATAAAAATTGAAAAATTGTTGGTTGGGTTTTTGAAAAAGTTTTTTATAGTTTTTTTGTTTTATTTTTGAATTCTCATTTTGTTAATGAAAATTTAAAAATATAACTTATAAAAATTTTAAACTTTTTCAAGAATTTGGGTAAAGGTTTACTGATGATCTGGCATAAGCACCAGTGAAATGCATATAAACCAGCTTAAACCCAACAACCAAATAAATATAATTGAAAAATTATGGGAGCATATCCTAAATAATTTAGTAAATTAACTAAAATAAAGATTTTATTTTTCGGTTGCCCTTATAAGCATTTAGTGTTAACCAACGGTTAGCCAAATGCTAAAGGGATTAGAAAAATAAAATAAATAAAAATTGAAAAATTGTTGGTTGGGTTTTTGAAAAAGTTTTTTATAGTTTTTTTGTTTTATTTTTGAATTCTCATTTTGTTAATGAAAATTTAAAAATATAACTTATAAAAATTTTAAACTTTTTCAAGAATTTGGGTAAAGGTTTACTGATGATCTGGCATAAGCACCAGTGAAATGCATATAAACCAGCTTAAACCCAACAACCAAATAAATATAATTGAAAAATTATGGGAGCATATCCTAAATAATTTAGTAAATTAACTAAAATAAAGATTTTATTTTTCGGTTACTCTTATAAGCATTTAGTGTTAACCAACGGTTAGCCAAATGCTAAAGGGATTAGAAAAATAAAATAAATAAAAATTGAAAAATTGTTGGTTGGGTTTTTGAAAAAGTTTTTTATAGTTTTTTTGTTTTATTTTTGAATTCTCATTTTGTTAATGAAAATTTAAAAATATAACTTATAAAAATTTTAAACTTTTTCAAGAATTTGGGTAAAGGTTTACTGATGATCTGGCATAAGCACCAGTGAAATGCATATAAACCAGCTTAAACCCAACAACCAAATAAATATAATTGAAAAATTATGGGAGCATATCCTAAATAATTTAGTAAATTAACTAAAATAAAGATTTTATTTTTCGGTTGCCCTTATAAGCATTTAGTGTTAACCAACGGTTAGCCAAATGCTAAAGGGATTAGAAAAATAAAATAAATAAAAATTGAAAAATTGTTGGTTGGGTTTTTGAAAAAGTTTTTTATAGTTTTTTTGTTTTATTTTTGAATTCTCATTTTGTTAATGAAAATTTAAAAATATAACTTATAAAAATTTTAAACTTTTTCAAGAATTTGGGTAAAGGTTTACTGATGATCTGGCATAAGCACCAGTGAAATGCATATAAACCAGCTTAAACCCAACAACCAAATAAATATAATTAAAAAATCTAAACTTTAATAATAATTATTTTTTATTAAATCCAACATTATTAAGTTTAATTTATCTATCATACACTTTAATTTATATTGAACATTTAAATACTTACATTTTTTTTCTTTCAATTTGTCGCTAACAAAATACCTTTCGAAGAATTTGCTAATGCTTTTTGTATAACTGAAGCTTGTTTTCGTAATACAAGGTTGCACTTTCAAAAGGGATTCTTGTTATTCGTAATACAGAGATCTTTCGAAAGGGATTTTTTTTCTTTCTATAACTTACACAAAATTTCCGCACTTTCTACTGCAGTCGATGACAACATTTTTTTCTTTTTAGTTTTGGACAGCAGTTTGAAATAAACGTTTTGTAAGTTCTATAGTTTTATATATAGCAGCATCGTGTGCAGTTTGAAAAGAATTTTATAGTCAGGATAAAGTACGCACAACTATCTAATACATTTAATTGTGTTTTATTTATATTATACCGTAAATATTTTTTATTTTAGATTATTATTAAGTAATATTAGATCAAAAGTGTGGTGAAGTAAAAGGCGAGTAAAGAAATGTTTATTAATTTATTTTGTGACAATTTACATATGAATTAAAAGAAAAAACAAAACGTAACATTTGAATTCACATCTTATGTATGTATATCTAATTGAAAATTTAACGTATAACATAACACTTAAATACATATACATATGAATATAAAATACTACTGAAGAAAATATTGATGTTTGATAATTTATGTATGTATTTATATGGAAATTGTTTAGTTTAAATAATATTTTACATTTAAATATTACGTTTAACATACATAGATAAACTAAATAATTCAGTTTTTAAATAAAAAAATAAAAATAATATGCGGTGAATACAGAAGGTATGCGTGCTATTATGTATTGAAGGTATTTATATTCATAAGGCATATGCATTGCAGAAACAAACAACAACATAACAACAAACAGCATATGTCAAATAATTTTTTAATAACTTTAAATTAAAAACTTTAAATTCTTGACTTTGTATTTTTTAAACCGATTATATGACAAACATTGAAAATCTAACGAGAATATTACTTTTGAAATACATATGTAGTTGAAAAAAATTTAAAAAATCCGAATTGTTAGAAATTAACAGTTTTATATAGATGTGGTCATTGTATTTATACTCCTAATACATATTCATAAGTATATAATTTAGTATTTTACAGATATTAATGAGGCTGTTTAATTTAAATTATATTTAAAATTCATATGGAACATATACTGAATGTTAACCTGAGCAATATCATACACTATAAATTCATTGTACAATAGTGATGATTTTAGTTTGTCATCAGTAACGGGTTTACCTAAAGGTATTTCTACACCATCTTCACGAATAACAGATTCGCTAGGGTCAGGCATTGTACGACCACGGCCAAAACAGCTATGTTTATTTTGAGGTAGTTTGGTAACATATTCAGCGGCTGTATATTCAATCATATCTCCAAGTGCAACCTCCGATAATAACATTAGACCTGTTGAATTTTGTTTGCTGGTGCAACAGTAGTTTGCAGACTTTGATACCATATCTGCAAAATATATGCCTTTTCCAAACATATAACCAGTCGCAGGGGCCTCGGGTGGGGCTATTTTTAGACCATGAGATAAAATGCCGGCGAAATTGGTGAGACGAGAACCGTGCCAAAGCAAACGACGGTTGTGAAGTTTTTTGAATGGTTTGTATCGGCGAGCTTCTCCTTGACGGGCAACTTTGAAAATATCAACAATTTCTAATTCGTACATTTTATGTGTAGCAGCATGGGTATTTTGCACATATTTCTGGAGTAAAGAAAATTCTTCGCTGTTTTTGTCTAATGGTTCCAGCTTGGTCTTTAATTGTTCATAGTGCTTATCGATTGGATTAACATCTTCCTTGGTATCCTCGGATATTAATAGATTGTAAGCACACTCTATTTCTAATAGTGAGTCCAGCATTTGACGTAATTTTTCAACTTGTCCATTAGCATCTAGTAATGGAGGACTTTGAGTGCCGAAATTGTGAGGAATCAATGTGTAAAATCTATTAGTAGCATCTATAAAATTTGCACTAGTGCCACCAGCTTGAATGAGTTTTGAAATTTCAGTTAGGACTTTATACGCAGACTGTATTTGCTTTTGACTCAATTTGCCTAATGGCATCTTTTCCATATCTAAATCGAATTCCATCATTGTTCTTTTCATTGTATCAACATCGAAAATGATTTTAATAATATCTTGAACCGGTTGTGCCAATTTCGATTTGACGCTATGTTTAGCAGTTAAATCAATTTTAGCGTCTTCTGCATAATCAATATCTATTGGATACATACGTCCAGAAACCTAAAAATAGAAGAAATGTTTTTATTTTGTTATTAGCTTAATTGGTGCAATTTTAAATGTTTATTAATTGTTTTACTTTTACATTCTTAATTTTTCGTTAAATATATAACAGCTTTTATTTCTTAGAATTATTTTATTTAATTTTAATGTAAATCATTTTTATTTTGGCTCAAGTTCATTTATTCCATTATTTTAATTTCCTAAAACATTTTCTAAATTAAATTGTAATAATTTTAGAATCTTGAAAAACTTCTCCGATATATAAATACAACTTTGCTTTTAAAAAATCCAGCCAAAGGATGGATATTGAAAACATAACAAAAATGTATTACAAAAATAAAAATAATATAAACATGTAGAAAAATGTCATTTAATAAGAGAAGGAAAAAGACAAATATGAGTACTATGATTCCATTACTCTAATTTCACTGAATTGTTACATAAATACAATTTCAAATTACATTTGAGTGTATTGATAAAGAGTTTTGATGATGAAATCGTAGCTGGTTTTGAAAATGCTAATATCGGAATAGTTTTCAAGATTCTAAAATGATTACAATTACGTGATCGTCCTACATCTGATTTTTTAAATTCCTCAAAGAAAACAAAACAACGTAGAATAGCAAACTTACACATCTTAGAATTTGTCAACGAAAAGGTGTTTATGGAAAAGAAAAAAATTATCTAAATGCAGAATCTATCACAGTGAGTGAATCACAGGCTGAAGTAGATTTACAAACTTTGCTTGACCATGCATCTTCACGTATTTTAGATTTACAAACTAAAATCTGGAAAGATGTATCTGATGTTAATTCGGCTGCGCCGAATCTTTTTTACCCACCACCAAATTGATGTATGTACTTTTATAGCACAGAATTTATTATTTTGTTATTAACAGTTGTCTCTATGGAATAATATGTATCACTTTCTTTGTATAACTTCGATATGCCAGTAATATGTTTTCGTAAATTTAATCTTTCAATGAAAGTGGACGTTAATGTAGGTGTGTCAATAAAGTTTTTGCTAATAAATACAACTTAGATATTTTAATATAGTCCTTTAGAAAAATTTATTTATAGAAAAATTATATGAATTTGAGATATGGGAGGTGAGCGTAAAAGTGGGTGTGTCACATTGTTTTTCTGTTAGTACAAAGCCTTTGACCAAAAAGCAATGGTTGCAAAATTTCAGAATCATACATCTAATTTTATCAGTTATATTACGTTTTAAATACACCGAAAAATAATACCGAAACACACTGTGCGGTACTAATTTTCGTATGTTTTAATCTATAACTCCTTTCCTAATTAATAGATTTTGGCAATTTTCGGGGAAAAATATTTTTTTACTCAGGAAATATACATTCGAAATTTCATGACTCTACGTTTATGCGTTTGAACACGATTCCATTTTATTCGTTGTTGGAAGGACACGTTTTTTTTTAACTGCTCTTGCAATATAAAAAGAAACATCCCAAGTTTATATTGCAGAGAGAGAGATTATTTCAAGCAAAAAATTGATATGTTGAAATACACAGAGTATTCTAAATCTGAACAGAAAATATATGTAATTGAACACAAATGGCAAAATACTAAAGTTGATGGTAAAGTATGCAACACATTAAGCCAAACGTCAAAAGAAAATTATAGGTTCGGATTGTCACCCTTACATTCATTAATCGCCTTTTTGAGTATTTCATTCACGCTGCTTATAGATTAGGACTAAATAAATGGCAAATTAGATCAACAGATTAAAAGAAAAACTTTATGGAAATAAAAAGAGAAATTCTAAGTTTAGATCGGAGATGGGCTTGTAAGTAGACAAGCGTAAGCAAATGATGGAAACTCTGGAAGACGAGTTTTTAATAATCCCGATTTGGCTACTAAAATAACAGAGGTTGATGAAGAGCTCATATGTGAATAGATGTCAAACATTAATGTTGCTATGCCACCAGGCAGAGTAATACCTTTGATTCTATCTTTTCCTTCAGTACACAAGATCCTACTGCACACCTCCGAAGTAATTGACACTAGAGTATCAATTGGAGAACTTTCAGAGGAAGCTGCGGAAGCAAATATAAATATATTAAAAAGATTAGATCTGCAACAAACACGAAATCTATTTAATATATTTATTTCAGGTCAATGAAAATTACTATGTAAAAAGAAAAGTACACTATTTAAATCTGCAATTAAATTGCTGCAACTGTATCAAATTAAAAACAATTTTTTGTGTTGGTTTGAAACGGCATTTTTTTTTTGATTTCTTTTAAATGCATTATATATTTATTAAATACCCAGCAAAAAAAAAATTAGAAGTAGTGCAAAGCAAATTACATTTTCAAGACTTCTAAATCAATTGTGTAAAAGCATTCATTCTTAATGACTTCCTAAATGTGAAATAATTTGTCATAATTGTTGTGTTTAAAAATGAATGTAACGTCATGCTAAATATCTTAAAACAATTCAGGTAAACAAACAAATTCAACTCATGAAACATCCGATGCTTCTCATCAAATATGCATGAGTTCTAAATATGTACTTAGAATGGAGTGCAGTTCATTAATATATTCATGTAAACACATGATCTCAAATGACACGCTAATGTTAAAATCATTAGTGTTTTCACCTAAATTAAATCACTTCGTCACCAGTTGAACCCCTGCAAATCCACTTTTCTGTCATAGATTTTTTTGCTGGGTATTTTGCATATTTCAAACAATAGTGCTAAATTTTATACGGCGAAAAACATACGTATTCTGATGAAGGGATACAATTTACTTAACATAGGACTTTAAGCGAAAGGAAAATCTTATTTAATTTTTTCCATTTTGTCACAAATAAATTTATCGAAAGCGAAAGTTAGAAAGCAATTCTTGAGGAACCAGAAACTCATTCTAAATATTTTATTAATAGAAATTAACAAAAATGGACAGTATGGGCAAGTGACCATGCCCATTTTATTAGAATATCGTATTTAGGTTATTATAAATATGCTGTGTAAATTTCATGATGATATCTTTAATCCAATTATTTTTGTGGCTCTTCTTCATACAATAGGTATCATAGTGCCATGGGCAAATCGCTTCGGATCAGCTTCTAGAAAGATTTATGGCATTTTGGAGTGCACCCATCATGTATGTTAATTTTCTATAGTATATTATATTTTGCTTGTCAGACCCTTTAATTTAATACCCATATTGACATTTTTGGTTGTCTGGAAGCTTTAAAATACTTTAAAAATTTTCATTCGTTAATCTTTGGACAACACTGTAACACAAGTAATTTTAAAATTTTGCTTATGTATATCTTAGTTAGTTTTAAAACCTTTTTTTAGCTTTTTTCAGGAATAATTTTCGTGACCACGTTTTGCAGTTTAGTATTCAAAAATTAATTTGGAGCTTGAGAAATTTAGTATATGGATTATAAAAACATTTTTCAAAACAATTTTTGCCTATAGCGTGTTAGATAGTGACCGATATATCCAAAATTGTTTAATAATATACCTAGAGGCAAATCATATTTAAATTAGTAACACACGTGCCTATAAATTATAGGAGAAACAAAGGTAGTCGTATATATTCGCTCATTGAAACATGACGTAACGATGATTTTAACCAACACGCGGCTAAGCGGACATTGTTCAATCAACTTCCCTTTCATTATAACAAAGCTTTATATACCCTAAGCACCGCAGGTGAACTCATACACAAGGAATATTTATTTATCTTTTTTTTTATATATGAAGCTTGCCATTTGAAATAAATGAGAAAATTGTTTTTATCTATGGTATTTGACAGTTTAGTTGAGATAAAAAATTAGCTGACGAATTAAATTTGCCTTGTATTGTAAATCTTAAATTTTATGTTTTTTATTTTTTTTTTTTTTGAATACATACACACATACATACATGCGTTGACATTTTCGTTAACATGCTTGAAAATAAAATGTTTATATACAAAATGTAATTTTTTTGTGGTGCTGCAATGGAAAAAAAATCGTAAAAAAATAGAATCCATTCGACCTCCACTCTAAAATTTTGAGGGAATGTTAAGAATATATTAACCTTTAAGAAAATATTTTTTTCAGATTTTTCGACTTGCTCGAAGATTGTGGAAAACAGAAATTAAGTAAAAAAAACCAAATTTTAATAATAAAAAAAATTTATAAAAAATAATATCTTTTTTTAAAAGAAGGTTCAAATACCTTTACAATAAGGTATTGAACTTCAAAAACCATTTACAAGTTTTATAAAAACATTAGTTTAAATGTTGTCATATCGGAAGATTTTTCACGATTTTGACGATTTTCAAATGCAAATAACTTTAAAAAAAAATTTTTTAATTTTTTTCCCGAAACACGTGTAAAATATTTTTTAATGAAGACTTCGTTCTTAAATTTTGAAAGACATCGGAGACAATTTTTAGCAAAAATCGTACGGTTTGACATGGAATGACTCATACGTGAATTTATAATTTTACAATGGGATGTTTTTATATATGTATGTTTTTTATATGTATGTACGTATTTCATATGGGATGAATGGTGACACAAACTACTGTTATTGCATGACTACACGTTGTGAAGGGTATATAAGATTCTGCACGGCCGAATATAGCGCTCTTACTTGTTTTTATCTTAAAATTGTACTTTCTTAAACTCATGCAAGTGTTTCGATTTAGGAAATACATACATGCACGATTTTAACATTAACGTGTCATTGTCGGTTATGTGTTTGTGTTGGTTACACACATTTGAGCATGGGATGGATATTAGCAACTTTAAAGTCCTAAAATAATAAACCGATTTTAATACACATCTGCAGAAAAATTCCTTTCAAATGGTATATTTTTTATTAAAAACGGTTGTTTAGGAGTGTAATTTGCGTAAAAAAAAATCTACTTCTTATTAATATTTATATAAGACATACATATGTATGTATGTTCGTCTTTCGATAAGGTAAGTAATTTTAATATAGATTTTATTTACCTTGACAAAATTAGAACGGTTTTCGAAATGATTTCCAGATTTGTCCAAGTATATTTCTTTAAAAGATTTAATGGCATCCATAAGGTTATCAAAGTTTTCCAACTTGTTTCCACCAATCGTTGTTCCTATACGTCCCCATGATCTAAAAACCCAATATCTAAAACAACAAAAAATATATGTATGTAAAGGATGACGCTGTTTTCGTTTGGTAGGCTTACTTGTTCTTTTTGTCGCTTTCCAAAAGTTGTAATTTATAATATGAATTCTTATTACTTTGTATGTCAGTTATACCTAGGACAACATTATATTTGTCCTTCTTTTGAGAAACATATACATGTGCAACATCTGCCAAACAACTGTCGGGATCGACAGCTAGACCATCTTTTATTTTAAGCGTCATTGATTTTGGCACTGACTTTGTATAAATACTTTTTGATTTGGAACTTTTGGCTTCTTCTTGTTTGATTCTCGCAGCAGGATCTGTCCCCCAATCACACAGTGACATACTACTTATATAATTAATGGCGTAAGTACCATTAGATTCAACCGCATTTAAATATTCAACTGGTATTACATGCAGTCCTAAACTTTTAGCCTTTTTCATACGACTACCCATAAGAGTAACTTTCTCAGATGTAGACAGAACAGCCGTTGTAGTTCGTTCTTTAATACTAGATACACATCTTCCACCAAGTTTATTTATGCGCTTCGCAACTTCATCCTCATTGTCGACTCCATATAAACAAAATTCGAAATTATACAACGGTGGTCGTTCACGTTTAACTTTAGGACTGCAATTTTGAAATTGTAAATTTTATTGTTTTAAATACGTCATATTTTTTTATAAATGTTTTTTGGGAGAATTTAAATTTATAAAAATATGTTTTTAACACGTTGAGTGCCGTCATACAAAATAAAAATATATTAGTAAAGTGCCAACATATAATAACAGATGTAAATTAATATTTTAGTGATAAAAAATTAATTGGCGAAAATCGTTTTTTGTATATGTGTGTTATTTGCACCGTTATGTATGTGACAGCCGGCGGTACACGTGGCACACAGATAATAAACTCAGGTGCCATGTGTACCGCCGGGAGTCACACTATTATTATTTTTATTATTTGATTATTTTACATACATCTCTATCTAAGGTACAGTCCCTACTAGCAAAAAATGGATGTAAATTATTTTTATGGGAAGCGTCAAAGAACTGATGACATTGAAGACGATGATAATGATTTTGAAGCGTCCAGCTCTTTGCATGGACTGTTTCAATTAGACTCATTAGTTCCTTTTTTATTAAATTTGAAGTTCGTTTTTTTATTATATGCAAGCTAAAAGTATAATTATATATTATATTCTTATTTTATTTTTTTGAAATTTGAATTATTGAAATTTTGAATTATTGAAGTTGTTACGTTGTAATAAAATTATAATTTTTTGTTCCTATACAGATACAGATACAGTGAAAATCCTCAAAACTTAAAAAAATACTTTCTTCTGGGTGCCATAATATAATACTTATTCGTATTACTGTAGTGCCGCAGAAAATATATTGAATTGAATTCACAAGTAACTGTGCACCGCCAGCGGTACACATGGCACTCTAATAAAAGTAAAGTGTGTACCGCCGGCGGTGCACACGGCACTCAACGTGTTAAATATTTGGTTGTTGGGTTTAAGCTGATCTATACTGATTTAACTGGTGCTTATGTTAGATAATAAAGAGCAAGCCAGAAAAAACTTATAAACTTATAATAAAATCAACTAGAAAGATATATATTCGAAGTTTCATCGTCATACTTCTGGATCAGGTGCACAGTCGTGTACATACCAAAGTCAGGTAAAACGAAGGATTATATAATTTTTTTCTTTCTTTTGCAAAGTATGGAGAGAATTATCGATGTTGACCTTCGTTTTTCGATTTCTCTGACCGATTGGCCAGAAAGACAAATCATTAGAGACGGTATTTTATTCGCTCGTGGATTTAACTGAAAAATCTCTCGATCGTGGTGAATACACCATGTTAGGCCGGATGCGGTTATTGTATCTCAGATCGAATCAGGGGTAGATAAAAGGACTATCCACTTTATCAGGGGACAACTTAATTATATAATGATAATATCGACTATGGGATCTGCTATGCTCTACAGGGTTACGAGTGGCGTTATACCACAAGGACGTGTGTTATCAGCTCTCTTGTAGAACCACGCCTTTCATGGAACTTAATTCTTAGATGTATAAAACTGTCGCCATTGCCAGGCCTTGGGCACAGACCGGAGGAACACTGCCTGGCTGCTTGACAGGGTTGTAAATCCAATTCTTATGTACGGAGCTTTGGTAGGGTGGAATGCACTTACCCCTTCCATATACAGAAAACTCGTCAGGTATATCTTAGGTGATCTTCGTGTACACTACCTGCGTATCTGATCGCTAAGCAGGCGACTCTGAATACGCGCTATGATTGCATGGAAACCGTATTTTTACGGATATGCGGCTGTATTGAAATGTATTTCCAATATTTCGGGATATACTGTAGCATTTTGACTACTTTCTTTATAAGGATATTCTCTCGGTATAGTTCAGAACAGTATGCTGTCTTGGAAGAAAAAGGCACATAACAGGGTGAAGAAAGGCCTGAATGCCTACCACACATGTAGAAACTTCATATGAAAGAGGACCAACGACCCAAGGTTGTGAATTGAATTTACACGACATTCCGAAATTTTGAGGTACTGTGTGGTATTGGAGAGGGGTTGTTATATTAAGCTTCTTATAAAGATTCAGAGGTGTATAGGCTAGGTGATAAGGATTAAGTAGAATACTTAATATTGGGTAGCGGAGTGGGGGGTTGGACAAAAGGTGCAGTACCTTATCGATTCAACCTAGACCGGCAACCTAGACCGGCGACCTAGATGACAGGCCGAATGAGCCGATACGGTATTGCATCTTATACATAGCCGAAGAGTTCCTTGGAGACTCTCGTGAACCAAATAAATTGTGCTGGAGCTAGGGCACGGACCGGTTGTAATGATAATTGCCAAATCCGCGTATGCCGTCACTGCGTGTGTTAGTCGACCCTTTAAGTGCTTACACTTGGGGACAAAATTAAGGACATAGAACGACAAAAAAATAACAGGACAAGTCAGAACAAGTACTTAACGATGCCCTTACGGACATCCATAGAGATATTATAAACCAGTAACGACAGCTACAAACACAGATCCAATCGGACGACCTTTTGGAACTATTTATTTATTTATTTTTTAACCGAGCCCTAATGGGCCATATATGGTTATGAGTTTACAACAATGCGCTATAATTATAAAATAAATAACTAAGAAATATGAAAGTGGCAATACAATAAAAATTAAATAACACAATTCATTATTCAGAATTAAAAACAATAAAAATTTGATATAATAAAGAGTAACATAAGCGTAAAATATAAGTATATATGTACACAGGGAGCATTTATAAAGTAGATATGTAAGTACTCAAGGAAAATAGATTTAACTTTTGGCAAAGGAAAAGAAAATTTTTTAAGATCATTAGAGAGTCCATTCTAAATGCGAGAAATTCTGACAACAAAAGAATGTTCATATGCTGACCTAAAAACTCTGTTAATTATAATCTGCGGAGAACGAACAGAATGCAAAAAAACAAAATTCTCATATAGATACCTTGGACATCTAGTGTAAATAATTTTATAAAATATTTAAAGTAGTCTTTGATCACGTAACCTTAAATTATAGATATACCTAACAATTCTGTTAACAATCTTATTAACCTCCCTTAGCATGGTGCGATTAGCGGCTGAAAAAACTTCTATACCATAAGTAACAATTGAAAGGAGTAGAGTTAGCAACAAGCAAGTAAGTTAGCTCTAATTCTAGTTGGAAGATATCCATCTTAACTATACAAACGCCTTAACACAAAACATACCTTTGATTTTACGCAACTAATATGTTTAACAAAACTAAATTTATCATCTAAGATAATACCTAAGCAACTCATATCATCAACAACATCAATTGGACTGTTACACATCCTCAGGTCTAGGATAGAGCTACCACGTATTCCAAAACACATAGCTTTAGTTTTATTAACATAGATACGCAAGAAATTCTGACCCATCCATGAATTAGTAATATCCAAAGAATAATTAATACGTTCATTTAAAGCATCAAGAAATTGGTCTTCACCAAAAAATACTAAGTGAATATCATCAGCGTATAAAAAAATGTCAGAAGTTGGTAAATTAATATGGTGAACAAAATCATTCATGTAAAGAATAAAGAGAAATGGACCTAAAATAGAACCCTGTGGAATACCACTAGAACAAGATAGATTAGAAGAAGAAGAGCCACGAATTGATACAAATTGTTGTCTATTAGAAAGGTAAGAAAGAATCATTAGGCAAGATGCAATACTAAAGTTTAAATATAAATTAAGCTTAGAAATTACGTTGCTATGGTTTATAGTATCAAAAGCTTTGGATATATCCAAGACAACTAAAGCCCCAACACTCCGAGAATTGAGTGAATGTCTTAATCTATCTGTAAGTGACAATAAGAGAGATGTGGTACTGTGACCCTTGCGAAACCCAAAGTGACAATTACTTAACAAATTCTTATCATTAAGATATCTATCAATCTGGTTAACCACTAGGCGCTCAAAAATCTTCGAGAGACAAGGAAGAATACTAATAGGCCGAAGGGAATCGGAACCATGTACCATGGATTTTCTAATAGGAATAACTCGTCAGTTTTTCATGCCATAGGGAATGTAGATGTCATAGTAATGGTATTATAAATGTGTAACATATGCTTATCCAACGATGGGTATAAAATCCTTAAAAACTTAACAGGTATGTTATCAACCCCAACAGAATTAGACTTAACACTTAAAAAAGCTTCCATTAAGTCATCTGAAGTAAATCTTTCGAAAGAAAAACCACCGGAGTTAAGTGTTAAGTTTAAAGGACAGTAATCATCAGATTGATTAGATATGAAAGATTCATTTAAAAACTGAGGATTAACATAGGTGGGGATGCTGTCATCACCACAACAACCTATACTACTATGTGACCTTCAGAAGGAGGTGGAATCAAAGTTCCTAAATCTACAAAAATCACGTCTTCTTTTCAACTTCCTTATAACTTTTTTGACACGATTACGACATTTGCAATAAGATGACCGGTTCTCTTAACTTCTACATTCACAAAAAGCACGATAAGCTGGATCACGTAAGTACTGAGCAGCCCTAACCTCACTCTTATTCATTAGGCTTTTTTATACCTAAGATTTTTCCTTTTAATAGGAACACAAGAAAAAATATCAGGTATTACATGAGTAAAATGTTCAATCTGCACATTTACATCAGATGTAAGGTACATCACACTTAAATCAGCCTCAATAACTTTACTTTGAAGTTAATTGCGTAATAGTCCCTATACTCAATAAATATATCATTATACCGACCGGGCAAATCCAAACATAAGCAAATGAAAGCATGTTTTGACAAATGAGGAGATTGAAATTGACCAGAGAAAATAGTATGAGAAGGGTTGCTCAAAATAAAATAATCAATAAGCGAGACGAAATCAGACCTAATATCATAGTGAGTAGGAAGCGAATTATGTTGACAAAAAAGATTATGAGATCTACATAACTGCCTAATAGTTCTTTATTTAGCTTCATCAAATAAATTATAATTGTAATCACCCATCAACACAATATTCTCAAAGCGACAACTGATGTCACCATGAATATCATCCAGGTGTTGAAGACCGCCAACATTACCATGGGGTAAATAAATAACACCTAATAAAACTTTTACTAAGCCCAAAAAACCTCCATAAATAAACATTCAATAGTTTCAGGATCAGACAACTGATAAACAAACATGACCTTTAAACCCTCTTTCAAATAAAAGGCAACACCACCACCTCTGATACTGTCAGCCCTATCAACTCTGAACAAAACATAGTCAGGTACCCGCACAGCAGAATCCAATACCCAAGACAAGCCAGTTACAACAATATCACTTCTATTCAATCGTTTGTGAAGGATATTATTCTAAGTCTCAAGACTAGAAACTCTAGTTTTTAGTTTATTTATTAGTTAAATTGCAGAGCTTAACATCCTTTTCTAGATTATTAATTTTGGACGACATATGAGACATCATCTCATTAAAGCTATTTTTCATTTCGGCAAATCCAGCTTTTACCTCATTACGCAATGCAACAATTTCATTATTATCAGCGGCACATGATTTAGCATGATCAACACCATTATCTTGACAACTATTACACATAAATCCAAGGAATGAATTGTCTGTGATAGCTTTAATCTGGTCATTGTTAACGTCAGCACAAACAAGGTGACACCATCTCTCACAAAGAATACAAGCATTACCACCACTCATCTTAGTAACATTTTTAGTGCAAAAAGAACAAATTGATTAATGATCTGACTGAGGAGACATAATTCCAACTGAATTCAAGGTGTGTCCAAAAATAACCAACAAATTATAAGAACTAACAACGAGCGCAATTATTAATACCACCTACGCACATGCAATATTTTTTCAAATAAAACAATAATTACATGACCAAAGAAAGACAAAAACATCACCAAACATAAACATTTGAATTTAGAACCCTTATCAGCTTTTCTCTAGTTACAGCAACATTATCGGAAAAGTCTATGTGTGCATAGAACTTATTTACTTCAGCACAAATTCTTCTAAATAGATCAAAGTTAATGTAGTTTGATCGGTGAAATTTTATATATAACGGTCTAGAGTCTCTGGCAGGAATCGAACACGCAACCCCCATACTAGCAGACCAATACAATGAGGAGAAGGCAGGAATGGTACGATGTCCTTTTTGGTCTTTTTGAATAAAATAGCCAAGAGGGACGACTGTTCGCTGACAGAGAGAAGCTTTTGGTGAGGAAGCATAGGCAGAGTGTCGCAAAGTTTGAAAGAACTTACGGACCTACCAGTGCTATCCTCGGCATCTCCCTCTCCGATGTTCAATTAGTGGGAACCCCAGCCGGATCTGATAACTTTGGTTAGAGTGCAGTTACTAGTGAAACTACATCCGGCTCACTTGGGAACCCCCTAAATAGGGGCTAACCAAAATAATGGTATAAGTAGCAGCTGACAGAAGGCATGCTTATCGACCGGATAGCAGCTTTTTAGGGTAATCCTTTAAGAGTGTGGACTGGCCAAAGGGCGTTAAAGTAGTCAACAGCGGCAAAAGGAACTAACTCGAGTTCCAAAAACTTCAGTTAAAGGCTATAGCGACCTTTGTCCAAGAAGGTTGTCTAAGTCTGACAGGTTCAAAGAAGCTGCGAGTGGTGCAATAAGCCTGCACCAAAGAGCCTTAGATCAACAAAAATAGGGTTCGCGAATTAAGGATAGAGGACTATAGTTGATTGTCACATCCACGGATGATAAGGACAGAACATGCATACTTGCTAAGAAAAATTTGAACTTGTGTTTTAAAATCCTTTTTTAGTTTAGGTGACATAACAGTTGTTGGAAGAGAGCCCAGAAGTTAACCAGCTTTAACACTGGTCTTAATATATAAGTGGCGTCATAAACAAAAGGGGTGAGTTAATCTTTGATATCATAACTACTAACGATCTTTGTAATAAGAGAAATTTGCCAATATTCAGAATTTGGGATAGGGAGGCAGTTATAGATATCACTTTGACAAAGAGGGGAAACCCTTTTGTAAGGAGGTGGAAGGTTACGGGTGAATACTCGTTTTCAGACAACAGCAGAATGGATTTTGAGTTGGATTATAGTAGATCTAGTAGGAAACCCTATAGGAGATTTAGAGACGTCTGGCATAGAGGATATATCAATGGAGGTTGTAGACATTCTGATATAGATTCGGTGATAGGGAAACTCACCGATACTCCTGTGGGAAGCTATGGGGCGACATGTCCATTAATCTTTTCAGGAAGAAGGGAACAGCCAAAATGGTGGACCAGGAAACTATGATTTTAAGGGTCTATGGTTAGGAAGAAATTTAATAGGGCGAAGGCCAGTGGAAAGGCCGACGACTGGGAGACCTACAAAGTGTGATTCAATAAGTATAGGGGAACTTAAGATAGTCAAAATGGCGTCGCACAGTGGCGTCTTTTCTTAAAACCCGTGGCAAAAATACAAAACTTCATGACAAAATTTTGTGAAATTAATAAAAACATCGTAGAACACCTTACTGATCACAATTCAAAAAAGTTTTCCTTAATTGCATAAAAATTAGTTTGTGGAGCTGCTTAAAGTCGACAATTTTTTAGAAAGCAAAAAAAGGGTGATATTGAAAAAATAAATGCACTTTAGAATTAAAGTGTCAGAAACATTGCCGTTTGATTACTACTTTATTGGTATTTTTTTAATAATATAACCAGAGCATTTTTAAAAATGATGAGGTAACAGCCTCTTCAGACCCAATTATTTCATCACGAAGACATGTAAGATCTCGAAAGGATTTGGAAGAATATAATTATAGCCCCGATATGTTGAGTCTATTAGATAACGCTAACAATGTTAATGGCTATTTCAAAGAGAACTAACTAATATATATCTAATAATATATATATCTATAGCATAAATATATTAATATTAAAAATAATTTGAAAATGTGTTTCTGTAATAGAAATAAAAAATTTAATATTGGATTAACATGTTATATTAGAGTGTTTCTTTATAAACTTTCGGATTTGAACAATGTGCATTGGAAAGCGCACCGGGTTAAACTAGTTACTTAATATAAATTTACTTAGATTTAAATATTAAAAGTATATAAAAATGCGTATTTGCGATACAAATAAAAAACTTATATTAAAAAAAACATAAATTTTCTCAAATTATACTTCACCATCCCATAGGGGGGTTGCGTTTTATGAAATTCTTAAATTAATTAAAATTTGTCGACTTTTGTGAATAAAATCAAAAGTGGCTAACAGATTTTGAACATTATGGCTTGTTTTTTAATGAAGTTTTAAAAAACAAAAATTTCGAAATTTTGATAAAAAATTATGTTTATAAAACGACTGCGGATATTAGAAAGAAATTTTACTTTTCTTAAAGGAAATTTTATTGCGGAATTTCGGGTTTTTAAGGTTTTTCAGTAAGCTAAAGCGTTTTTGAGTTACGCGAACATATGTTGTGCAACCTCCTCCATTTTCGAAATAACGGTATATGTCGAAAACCAGAGCCAATCTTAAAAAACCGCGGGCACCACTGGATTCAGCGTACCCGAATTATGTTAAAACGTGTTTAAAAAGCCAATTTGCATAGTAACGTTGTTCACTAGGTTGATTTCGCTTGCACAGATTTCTGCACCGAAATTGTATTGGAGCTGAATGTTGTAGCATCTGAATGATTTGATTTATGACATCACAAGATTTCAATTGCATTGATGCTAGCATGGAACTGCATGGTTTTATTTCTACCATCGTGTGATTATAACAACGTTATGGCAACGTCGTGATGACTAGTTGAGTTTTTTTACAATCTACAGAGTAATTCCCAATATTATTTAAAAATTGTTTCTGATATTAAGTAAAAATTAAGTTTATTGAAAAATGCGTCTGTACAATGATAAGTTCACAAAGAGAATGAAAAATAAAACTTAAAGAAATTAATAACTTCAAGCATAAACTACGACGTTTACATTGTTTTAGGGTTACCATATAATTCAAAATATCATCACTCCATCTCAATGTGAAACGTTTTAAATATATAAATTATATAAATTTCATTAATTTCATAAAGTGTAAGTGTTTTATCTTAGATAGATTTTTTGTCAGAATATCGGCGATCATATTCTCGGATGGACAATATCTCAACAGCATCTCATTATTCTTCACGACTTCACGTACATGATGAAACCGTATATCAATGGGCCAATTCAAAGTGGTTGCATATCAGTCATATTTGTACTATTTCATATTATTTTATGCATGCATAAAATTTTTGTTAGTAATTTTCATACAAAAAAAATAATATGACTTTACACATTTGTTTCCTATGTATAAGAAATTGTTTATGTTATACTTTTAACCATACTGTCTCTCAGAGAGAATTTCTTCGCTTCTCACCTCTCAGAGAGAATATTTTCTATTTTCTTCTTTCCTGTATACATACAATTTTTAACAGCGTCATCTCTTTGTCTTCTTTCTTGTATTAAATACATAATTTACATATACATACATAATATTAATATGAATTATATGACATAGTACAATATGAGGGTCTACTTTGAATTGGCCCAATATGCTTTGTCCTCTTATGGTAGACTGGATTTGATGCAAGTTTTTCTGCGCCCTGGTTGTCAATATTTAGTACAAACGATTCTCCAGATGAGTATCCTAGTTCAATTAATAGCCTTCTTAAAAATATCGCTTCCTTTGCAGCATCGGACATGGCCATATATTCCGCTTCTGTGGTACTCAGAGCCACACACTGTTGCTTTCTAGACTCCCAGGTTACAGGACAACCTCCAATAAAGAAAATAAAGCCAGTAAACGACTTGCGGTCGAGAGCATTACCACCCCAATCTGCGTCCACGTAGCCTTCCATGGACTTTTTACCAGCTTTATATATTATCCTATCGATAGTGCCACGAAGATAACGAAGAATTCGCTTAGTTGCCTGCATATGTTCGGTATGAGGATCAGAATTTCGTTGCGCCAACTTCGAAACGGAGTGTAGAATATCTGGCCTAGTATTGACGGGTCACTGGATGTTAGGCAAACATGCAAGTCGGCTCGGACTCCCATCGAACGACCATTGTCGCAGTTGTCTGGATAGAGAGAAGGAGGAATCGGTTTTCCACTTTATCTGCGAATGTCCTGCACTGGCGGCTAAGAGACACAGATTTCTGGGCGAACATATACTAGATGGCCTCTCTGCGATATCTGAAATTACTGAATTATCTACTGAGATACCTCACGGCCACGGGGTGGATCTAGTACCCTTACTCTTGGATTTTATTCTGAGATACACTGGAAGCTGACGAGTGATGTGGTCCTGTCAAAACGGAGTCATACAGACTCTACTTGACTGTTGGCGTGCAGCGAACTACCACGATAACCATCTGGCCTAGTAGTAATCGCCAGATACATAAGCGCACCAATTAAAGACTGGTATTCATGCTGGTCTATTACCTCACACTCATTTATGGTAAAGTTTACTTGATATTTTGCTTCCAGTGGAGTTGCTAAATATTGGCTTACAGTTTTCCAGCCCATATTCTTTAAGCAAGTCTTTAATATACTTGGACTGACATATACTAATTGTTCCTGTTTCACCCTCTCTTTCAATTTGAATTCCAAGATAGTGATGCAATTGACCTTTGTCGGTCACTGGAAAATGTTTGGCCAATAATTTCTTTACCTCCAAAACTTGTGCCTTGTCTTTACAACCAATTAACAAGTCATCAACATAAATCGCTATTATTACCAACTGATTGTTCATTGAAGCTTTATACAAGCAAGGTTCGTTTTCGCTTCGTTCGAACCCCAGTTGTTTTAGCACAAAATCAAGCTTATCGTACCACTCCTTGCCTGATTGCTTGAAGCCATATATAGCTTTATGTAGTTAAAGAACCCTATCTGGATACCTGTGGTCTACGAACTTTTCTGGCTGTTGTATATAAATCTCGTTATGTATTTCACTATTCAGATAAGCCGAGCTAATATCAATTTGGTGTAAGTGCATTTTCCAATGAACTGTCAGCGCCATCACCAAACGTATTGTCGAGTATCTAGCTACTGGTGAAAATGTCTCATTATAATCAATACCAAATCTCTGGCTACATCCTTTAGCTACTAGCCTTGCTTTAAAACGTTCCAATTCACCATGTTCATCTCTTTTAATAGCGAATACCCATTTGGATTTTATGACCTTTGCTCCTTGAGGTAAATCAACCAATGACCAAGTACCATTTTTGTTGAGAGACTTCATTTCTAAACACATCGCTTTAACCACTCATTGCTATTTGAACTATTAATAGCATCTTCTACACTTGTTGGGACACTAACTTCAACTAAATTGTTCAATGCCTGTTGCTTTCGTGGTCGACCTCGTTCTCCAGTTCTTACAACTCTTGGTCTGCCACGGTGTTTAGTATTACTCTTCTTCTGATTATTGCCAATAATATTATCGTCGGACTAGTTTTCCTCTGCAGTTTTAAAACCATTAAAATCACCGACATCTGAGTCTTAAACTTACCTTGTTCAGCTTTATTTTTTATGCAATTTAGTTAAAATCTTTTAATTTTTTTACATGTTCCAGATAAGTTTATTGAATTTAATTTTTTAAAAGTTTTAATGAAATTTTGTAATTTTATATTAATCTTTTATTTTTTATTGGGATAACTCTGTAAATATTGTGAATGTATTTGAATTCATATTTGATGATATTATTACTTTTTAGTAATTTGTACACTTATTTTTGGATATGGCGGTTTTTTAGATTTTATTATGATGTCCCATAGTGGGAACATGGGTCCTATTATAAGTGATGGCAATTTTCTTCGTCAGGCGTTTCCTACTAGTAATAAATACATTAATGTTGCGCATATAAACTGTCAAAGTATAAACCCTCTGTCACAGTGTTCAAAATTGGATGAGCTCAATAATCTTATGGTTGATTCGGGAATACATACAATGGGTCTTTCTGAGACGTGGCTTAAGCCTGATATATCAGATAAATGCATCGCTATTCCTGGGTATTCGTTATACAGAAATGATAGGCCGTCAATTACAAGGGGTGGGGGTGTTGCTATGTTATTAGCTGATGTTCTGAAATATAAGATAGTATTCTGTTCCCGAGATTACAATGTTTGCGAATCTATTTTTGTTGAAATTGTGTGTCATGATTCCATTGTTTTAGTTGGAGTTGTTTATCTTCCTAGTGGGAATATAAATGCTATGGAGGATGTATTAGGTGAGCTATTTACACAGTATGATAATGTATTGGTAATGGGAGATTTTAATTGTAATCTTTTTGATTCTATTAAAGCATTCAATTTTAGATCTTTGTGTAACAGACTTGGACTTTCGTACGTACATAACTCTTTGCCTACACATTGGGATGTTTGTCACAACTCAACATCTCTGATAGACTGTTTTCTTGTAAGTAGTTTATCTAAAGTTCATCTATCTGGACAGGGACAAGTTCCATTTCTTCAATCTCATCATGCATTAATTTATATGTCAATATTTTTTAATGCTCTTTTTGAGGATAAATATATTGAGTATAAAGATTATGAACATTTCGATCACAATATTTTTGGGCTTTATTTAAATAATTTTAATTTTTCTAACTTTTACAGTAATACTGATGTCAATACAAAACTTATTAATGGTAATGTTATGTTAAATACCACAAGATCCTGAGTGAGTGCACCCTTTATATTCATCAATTTATACAATTTCAGGAAATCATTTTCAGGTGCAGGTAATTCCAAAGATTGAGACATATGGAATTTAATTTGTCTTATTTCAGCTTCCAGTCGCCTTGGCGTAAGTAACAGTGGATTGATCCTTCCGTGATGAATATCAGACAGCGCGTCCAAATTACATGTTTACATTTTCTCAAATTGTTAGCAACGAGTGATATCTTTGTTATGCCTGAATCGAATAGTTGAGTTAACTTTATTTGCCATAATTCTTCGTTTCTTTCCTGTTGATTCTTAGTTATTTCGTTCATTTTTGTAAGAATGTTGTCGAAGTTGAGTTTAGCGGCTATTTGATCTTGTTTAACAATGTTCAACGTGGAATTCATCCCGAAGTGTGATCCTTTAGAAGTCTCAGCATAAATGTATCGTTTTCCTGTAGTTTTGTTATGGTGGCTGACATTTGCTTGGCATATTCCGAGTCAAGAATGCAAATGATGAGTTAGCAATATTTCCGACGAAATCAACTGCTCCTATTTTACTTAGCGATCTTTGTAGAAGCCTGTTCTCAAATGTTAAGTAATTTATCATATCTTGGAAGTGGTCTATCGTATTAAAACATGCTGTATTTTCGTCTATCTTCTTACAAAGTTGTCGCAATGCGAAGCTTTCATTAAGTATGAGAGCTGTATTGGCTCAATACGACGATAGATCGTAATGCACAAACAAATTCCACTGGATTGTGGCCACAGCAGTTGTACCTATTTCTTCGAAGTGAATTCCTAATTTGGTTTGGAATCGTTCAATTTTAATTATGTTTGCAAATACTATAAGTAATATGAACATCACTGCGATCATTGTTATGAAGCTTAGATTGTGTGAAAGGCGAGCCTGTTTGGCTTCAGATTTGGTTGTTGGATCTTCGTCAGAAGTTGATTTGATACTTCTGGTTATTTTTGGTTCTATCTCTGAATTTTGGACGTTATCAATAGAAAGTAGCGCGAGACGATGTATCGCCCGTTTGAAATTGTCAGCCGCTGCAGTTCTAACATCGGCTACGCGGGTAGCTCCGTGAGTTATTCGTCCTAATGGCCACTTCATGAGTGGAGTGTTCTCTTCTTTTACGATAACCATGTCTTCTGGTTTGATGTTAAGAGATGATGTTTTCCATTTATGTTTTGGTTGTAACTTGTGCAGTTATTCGCTGGACTACTGCTTCCAGAACTGGTGTTTTATTTGAGATACCAATTGCAAACGTGACAGAAGTGACGTTTCTTTATCACTGCCTTCACAGTCAGCTTGAGCTGTAAGAGCTTCTCCAATCAGTAAATGTCCTGAGTCAGTGCTGCTAGATCGGCAGGATTATTAGATTGGGGACACAGTGGTCATGAATTTAGGATTGCTTCTATTTCCATAATTACTGTCTCCAATTCTTTGGACCGCAGTGTTTGTTCTCTTCGTGGACTGACCTAAACAGAGTTATGAACAGGATGTCATTGTATGGAAGCGACATTGGATGCTTTGCATCGTACGGCAAACGTGCTTCTACCCGAATGATCCCCTTTTCGTCAATGAAGGGGGATAAAATGCTTATGGAGTTTTGATTGCCGACATCTTGGTGCCCTTTTAGTTTTCCTAATTCAACTTGAAATTCAGTGTTCTGAATTGCGCGTATAGTTACTGAGTGCTGAGTCCAGTTCCTTGGGACTAACTTTGTACTAACATTTCTTAAACTTCTTAAGTTTTGGCGGAACGACGTACAGTGTAAACTTAGTTTCCTTGGCAGTGGATCGTCCCATGCAAATTCATGTTCCCACAATTGTTGTATGAAGATTTTTGCAGCAACAACCACGGGTCCAACGGGTATCTCCTAATTCCTGCAAACATTTTGTTGCTAGATAAGGAGCTGCGATTGTACCGTAAGTTACAGTATTCAGCATGAATGTTTGAATTGGTTCTGTTGAGCTCTCCCTCTAATATATTAACTGCATGTGCCTATCAGCTGTGTGTATCAGAATTTGACGGTACATTTTTCGATATCAGTGCAAAATACAAACCTTGGCATCCGGAACAGTAGTAACATGTCAAATAGGTCACCTTGAATCGTGGTACCAGTGTATAAGTGATAAACCTGATGCTGATTTTGCTGAGGCATTAAATACGACCCGAAGCTTGGTAGTACTGCTTTCTGGTCTTAGCACATAGTGGTGCGCAATATAACAGTGAGGGTAGGATACTTCATTACTGTTAAACCGTGTCATGTGGCCCAATGATTCATATTTGTCCATAAAGTCGTGTTATTGTGCTCTTAACGGATGATCCTTGGATAGTCGCCGCTTTAGATCGTGGAATCTTGAAAGTGCTACACTCTTCGTCTCACCTAGAGCGCTTGAATTTTCCGAAAATGGTAGTAGGACTATAAACCGACCATCTGGACTTCTTGTTGTATTCTGAGAAAAATGGATCTCACATTTTTGCTCATGCATTGTGAAGTTGTTGTCTGACTCAAAATTGTCACATTTCCAAAATTGTTGAATGAGTTCGGTCGTAGTTATGTAGTACTCACCGTATATTGCACATATTGCTGAGTTGCCGGCATTTTCTCTTATTTTTCCATTCACTATCCACCCGAGCTTTGTATTTTATAAGGTTGGTAATTCAGGAAACAAATTGATTTTGCCCGTGGTCATTAATTCGAGGTAATATTCCGCTCCTAATAGAACGTCAATATGACTGACTGATATTGTTGAAATCCGGATCTGCTATTTAAATGTTTTCGGGAATTGGGCATGATGAAGGATTAAATTCCTTCGATAGTTGAGCTGGAATTATGATGGGAAGTACGAATGCCTCGAGTCTAATGTTAAACTGCTTGTCGTTGATTGAAGTTTGATGTTGATACGCTAGGTGGTCATTCTGGCTGATTGCCAATCCATTCTATACATAGGGATGCTTCTGACGGCTTGATTGATAGCTGTTTAACTAACCTGCTAGTTACTATGTTGATTTGCGATCCTGAATCTAGAATCGCCTTGAATATACGAGATTGTCCGTTGTTGGCCGTGACTCTGATACGAGCTGTTGTTACGATCCAATTTTTTTATTAAAATTTGCAAGAGAACCAGACTCCAAGATTTGGTATCATCAATGCCTCTCTCTGGTTGTGTCATGAAGATTTTTGATAGATGACGCAAATAAATTTAATAATAATAATTATTATCTAAATTAACCCTTTGAGGTACTGAACAATAACTACGATGACGCGTAACCCACATGCAACAAATCACGGTACTTGCACATCTCTAATAAAAGCATAGAAAACAATGACATGAGGCTCACCGATGCGCAACCTAAATTTTTCAAAGATAACGCTTATTCGTTTAATCTTTAAAATAAAATTTAAATCTCTGCTCAATTGAGCCCCATTCATAACTTTATGCCCAATTAACTCAAAAACTCCACTTTTTTTGCATTTCCAATATAAACATTAAAAACAAAACCACTTCCATAAATAATTTATGTTACAAATTAAGAAATACCTGAGTTTGATGGCTGCATGGTTAGATTTATTAAGCTTTGTACACACGGTTGTCAGATCGTACAATATTGCCTGAAAAATTGGTAATAAATGCCTTACAAACGTGTGAACTGGCAATTTTTGCCTAACAATGTTGGCAAAAAAATCATTGTCAGACCATTGACAGGCGGTCACCTGGCAACAATATTGTCAGATATATGACAATTGTCTGAAAAGCCTTAGTCGCTATTACACTGCTCTGCAAAAAATAATTTTTTGTCTTCCCATTTAATAAAACTATGTGGACTATATGGATTTTGACGCGCTGAACTCAAATCCGTTGTCGGTTTTTTTCCATCAGATCGGGATTTTTTTTTATGGGCGTGGCAAATTTTTCCCCCTAAATTAGTCAGGTACGGATACTTATTTCCTCCTAACTCGAGAACCAGTCATCCGATTTTCAAAAGTAAAACACTAAAAAATGTGTAACAAAATTGTATTTATTTTAGTGGAATAAAATTTTTCTCTATCTCCTATCGTTATTTAGAAATTAATGGAGAAAAAAAATTTTTTTCGTGTAAAATTCGTATTTTTTTTCAATTTAAAAATGGAATTAAAAAAAATATAAGGCATATATTCAACATTTTAAACTTTTTTCTGAGAGCTACTTATCTTGAAAATAAAAAAAGCCATAAACTATAAAAATCAGTTAAAAAATGCAGATTTTATTGTCAATTTACCGCAGGTACCCAATATTGACCAAATATGTGCAATGCAGCAAACAACGTCAGAGTGGGCGCACTAAAGCGACTTGTAGCAACAATGAATGGCAACTTTTTACTTCTATCTATTTTCGTACAACAAAAACAAATACAAGCAAAAAAAATTTGCTAGATTGTAATTTTGTAGCATCGCCTCGCTTAAAGCACCCACCCTGTCGTCACCCGTAGATAACTTCAAATTACAATAAAAAATCAAAATATTTACAAGCTATTTTATTTAAAATAACACAAAATGTTTGTTAATAATTATTAATTTTTATTTAGAAAACATTGTTAAAACAAAAAAGTAGCTTAAGCTGCCCATGCCCTTTTATCCACATCATTCAATTTCGTTCTGAAGACCTCGTCCTTCATAAGCTGTCGTATTTGTGGACCTACAAATATGCCTTCTTTTACTTTAGCATCTCTGATTCTAGGAAATTTGCTCTTAATGTATAGAAAGGCTTCACCATCCTTGTTCATTGCTTTGATAAAATTTTTCATTAGGCCTAGCTTTATATGAAGAGAAGAGTTTGTTCCTTTTGGTTTAAAGGCTCTTCTGCTACATTTTTTTCCTGGAATAAAATTTACTCTTTTCGGTCAAATTTTAACATTGTAGTGTTTTTCTTTTGCGCGGCTATCCCATTTACATAAGAAGCAATAAAACTTAGTATATCCACTTTGCAATCCATTTAACATTGCTACGACTTTAAAATCTGCAGATTCCATGAGTAATGTGAATATTTAATTTTTTGTAGTTCATCTTCATGCTACAATAGTTTTCTTACATATTTCTTGCATACGCGAGTGGGACCAATGAAAATTTGTTGCCATTGTTGCTTTTAAACTTGTCTTGGATGAATTAATAACAAGCCGCCAATCCTCAGATTTATGACTGAAACACAGTTGTCGCAAAAGTCCATCAGCATTATCGCAAAATATCAAACCTTCCTCTTTGCTGAAATATATTAAAAAAGGTTGTTGTTTATTTCGAAAGTAAGAGACGTTAATGTCCGTTTGCACCAAACTCCATTCTTTTCATTGGGATGCAAGAAGCTCAGACTTGGTTTTTTTAAAGCCTTGATTTACAAACTAAGTTATTCATATCAGCTTAATTCGGAAAATAAGGTGTACTCCTTGGACTTCCAAATGAATGCGAAGAAACACTTATGCTGGCGTAAGTGGATTCAGTTCAGCTGCAGAAAGCCCATCTTCTTTATCGTCTGTAGAAGGCAATGGAGGTAAAAATTTACTTGTAAACTGGAAAACTGGTCGTTTGACGCATAAAGTATTTGGATATGTAACTTTATTTTTTGTTTTTTTCGTAAGCCCACGTGTTTTAGTATGACAAAAGTAGCAATCATTTTGATGATTTTGTGGTACTATGTAAAATACCGTTGTACTTTAGTTCCATTACCTGCTCACCTAACGAAATGTTACATATATCATATGCAAGGCTGGTTGCATTACAATATTGGGTACGAGCGGTAAATTGACAATAAAATCCACATTTCTTAACCGACTTTTATAGTTTATGGCTTTTTTTATTTCCAAGATAAGTAGCTCTCAGAAAAAAGTTTAAAATGTTGAATATTTGCCTTATATTTTTTTAATTCCATTTTTAAATTGAAAAATATTACGAATTTTGCACGAAAAAAATTTTTTTCTCCATTAATTTTAAAATACCTCCAAAACGATAAGAGATAGAGAAAAATTGTATTCCACTGAAATAAAAACAATTTTATTACACATTTTTTGGTGTTTTATTTTTGAAAATCGGATGACTGGTTCTCGAGTTACGATTAAATATGTGTCCGTACCTGACTAATTTAGGGGGGAAAATTTGCCACGCCCATAAAAAAAAATCCCGATCTGATGGAAAAAAACCGACAACGGATTTGAGTTCAGCGCGTCAAAATCCATATAGTCCACATAGTTTTATTAAATGGAGGATTTTGCTGCAGAGCAGTGTTATCAGAACTTTGACACATATTGTCATATAATTTTAAATTGGCAGATGTACAAATTTTGTGCATTTGACAATGGCGTCATTGTCATACAAGTCAGTGATGTCAGATGTATAAAATTTTGCTTTTAGTATTGTTGAATAGAAGCTGTTTCTAGGAATTTTCTTGTACTTTCTATATTGTTACTTAAATATGTTCAAATAAAACATATAAATAACAAGTAAGAGCGCTATATTCGGCCGTGCCGAATCTTATATACCCTTCACAACGTGTAGTCATGCAATAACAGTAGTTTGTATCACCATTCATCCCATATGAAATACGTACAACAATATAAAAAACATACATATATAAAAACAACCCATTTTAAAATTATAACTTTACGTATGTATGTTAAAAGAAAAAAAAAATTTTTTTTAAAAAAAATTAAAAAAAAAAATTAAAAAAAAAAATTAAAAAAAAAAAATTAAAAAAAAAAAATTTAAAAAAAAAATTTTTTTTAAAAAATAATAATAATAAATATAAAACAAAAAAAATTTAAAAAAAAAATTTTTAAAAAATTTAAAAAAAAAATAATAAAAATATAAATAATATATTAAATAAAAAATAAAAAAAAATAAAAAAAAGATTAAAAAAAAAAATATAAAACAATAAAAAAAATTTTTTTTTGGCTCAGCTGGGATTCGATGACACGTTTTCTCTAACCAGTATACACGTTTGTATGTATGTATGTTGTTGTTGTATGTTGTTTTTGTGAAAAAAAAATCGAGGTGGTCGTGGGTTTTTGCTCATATCTCAGTTGTTTATGTACCGATGTGTCTGGATTTCAATACCGATCTACTCCCGAATATTTCTGATATTTTAATACCTCACCCGGGTCCAAGCGATGTCGGGGGGCTTCAAAAAGTTGATTTCAACATACACACGGACAGACGGTCAGACGGACAGACTGACAGAGCTTAATCGACTCCCCTATTCATAAGCTTTCAGAAAATATATACTTTATGGGGTCGGAAATGAAAATTGTAGAAATTTCACACGGAATGACAAACCTATATATACCCTTTTTCACTGTGTGAAGGGTATAAAAACAACTAAGAGCGTTATATTCGACTGTGCCGAATCTAATATACACTTCACCAGCATTTGTTTTGTTTTTAGGCACTCGCTTAAATTTTGCAAAAATAACTTAATCCTAATTTACAAAGAAAAACTAAAAGCAAAAAAAATATACATACATCTGCATACTATAATCAAAGACATCTATACATACATATCTTCTTCTATATATATAAAAGTGAAACTCTGTGTGTGTGTGTGTTAGCTATAGACTCCGAAACTGTAAAACCGATCGGGCTCAAACTTTGGTAAGTTATTGTACACATACCAGGGAGTGTTTATGGGTGGAAAAAAGTGGGCGGGGCCACGCCCATAAAAAATGAGTTATCATTTTAAGCTACTTGCACACGACCGATTTTTCTGAAACTTTGCACACATATCGAGCTCTCATGACTAAATACTTTTGTGATAAAAAAAGTGGGCGGGGCCACGCCCATAAAAAATTTTAATTTTGAGGTACTTGCAATGGACGGATTTTACTGAAACTTTGCACACATATTGGGCTGTCATGACCTTATGATTTCGTGATTAGAAAAGTGGGCAGGGCCACGCCCATAAAAAAGTTATAAGATTGAGGTACTTGCACTGGACCGATTTTCCTAAAACTTTGCACACACACTAAGCTGTCATGACTTTACAATTTTGTGATTAGAAAAGTGGGCAGTGCCACGCTCATAAAAAAAAGTTATCATTTTGAGGTACTTGCACTGGACCGATTTTTATTAAACTTTTTACACATATTGAGCTGTTATGACTTTACAGTTCCGTTTTTAGAAAAGTGGGCAGGGCCACGCCCATAAAAAAAATTATAATTTTTAGGTTTCTGCACTTGATATTCAATAAAAAATTAGAATGTATTTTGATTCATTAAGGGGCGTAGCAACGCGCGCCGGGTTTGGCTAGTACTATATAATCGTGAACTTCTATACATACATACTTACATATATGAATTATTATATGTGACAGCGCATAAAGGGACCTAAGGGTAAAACAAAAAACAATTTTCACTTTTTTTTGATGTGGACAACATCTGAGCATCGAATGAGACCGATCCTTTGCCCCAAAAGTGTTCCCTCCCAGAGATATGCGCGTTTTATAAAAGTGAAGTCGACGATTCTAAGCGCAAATAGAAAGGGACGTAACGGTTGGTTGGTTGGTTATCGTGGTAGTTCGCTGCACGCCAACAGTCAAGTAGAGTCTATATGAATCCGTTTTGACAGGACCACATCACTCGTCAGCTTCTAGTGTATCTCAGAATAAAATCCAAGAGTAAGGGTACTAGATCCACCCCGTAACGGTAAAATTTATTTATTTTAATTTTTTCCCCTACTAAATTAACAAAATAACCTGATTTTACGAAACTACAACAAATTTTTTTTCTCTTATGAACAATTTAAAAAAATCATTTAATCTTTAAAATGGCTCTTCTGAACAAAACCTGTTTTTACCCTTAGGTCCCTTTCTCAATGCGCTGTCACATATGATTAATATAGGATTGGCTTATACCGTTGTACGTCATTTTGCAGTGGGGTTTGAAAAAATATGTAATTCGACATTTTGTTTTGTACGCCATCTTAGATCAAGAATTTTCAAGCCCTTTCATTGGATAACACTATTAAGGGTGGTGTTCATTACAAAAATTTTCTCATATATACAGATCTGTCCGCTATTTTGTTGGCGTCCATCTTGAATTTATAGGTTATACATAATGTTCTTTAATCTATTTGTCAGTTTCTTTATTTTGTGTACTAGAACATGTTTGGGAGAATTTTTTAGAAACGTAGGAGTTTTAAGTATGTTTTTTCATATGGCATCACTTTAAAAGGTTATTTCAATGCAACAGGTGTTTTGCAAAACAAAATTATTAATTTTCTTGTATGTTTCTTGTTTTTTTAGTTTTGTGTCAATAATTGGAGAATAAAATGATAATTAATAAAAACAAATTATTGTGAATTTAAAGAGGGCGGTACAAAGTATTCCACTTTTAAATCAATGGAAGATTTCAGATTCCCAGACGCCATAGAAATCTAAAATTGTAAAAAACAACAAGACCAAAGCAATTCTGACAACTCATCTAACAATTTTTTTTATCGTCATCTGACAACCGTCTAAACTTAAAATTTTTTGCCGGACAACATCGTCAGATAAAGTTATTGTTAGAACAATATCTGCCAATGAAATTGTTAGATTTTTTGATGAAAGTCTGACAACTGTCTGAACTGACAATTTACCTTATGAAAGCAATTCTTCATTGTCATTCCATTGTTAGCATATGTTTAGGTAAAGCAATTATGTCAGATCTGTACAGAGCTTTAGTTTTTTTTTAAATTATTAAGGTAAATTGGATTTTATTACACAACATTTTTAGCTTTTTTATGCCTATTTTTTCAGGGTTTTCACACAATTTTTAATTTCAACGCGGCTCTACAAAAGTACCGTTACCTATTTGACATTAATTTTTTGCCTAGTGATGTAGAATTTTATTCACTTTAAGCGAGTACTTTTAGTTTTCACGGTACTTGAATTTTTTTTTCCACTGTGTGCAGCATATAAAAAAATAAATAACTAAATTTTAAGAAATGTTTATTTTGTAACATTCAAAATATAAAAAACCTGTTGAAACTTTCAGTGTACGTTTTGATTTTAATTGATGTATACACATATTTAAAGTAACAAGTAAGTCACTTACCCATCCACTTCATCTCCGTTTTTGATTAAAAGATTTTTCGAAACTGTGGCTGCACTAGGCGGAATGTATCTGATGGCGCGTTCTTCTGGTACTTTACGTACATCTTTGAAAAAAATATATTGGGATTTAAGATCACTGGGAATTTTGCATGCTTTTCGTTCAGGCTTTTTGATTAAATTCGTACATTTAGTCCACTCCGTTAATTGACCATTACACAGATATCCGGATTTTTGAAATAGTATTTGTCTACCATTGCACTCTGTGCATGGCAAAATAGCACCAAATGTCAATAGATCTGCTACTTGGTCCAAAAGCTTTTCAGAATCGCCTTTCACTGGCTCCTGGCCATTAATTTCTAACAGCTCTATCATATGATTTTTGTTCATTTCATTTTTAATTTCATCTCGAAATTTAAACAACCGCTTGCTTTGTTTTTTAATAGTTTCGAGAAGTTCCTTGGATACATTTTCATCTTCTTTGTCTAATTTCTCAATTTTTGCCTTTTTTACAACAGGGACATCTTCACTTTTTATCGCTCTAAAAAAAAAAGTATACATAAACGATATCAAAAGCTCCACTTTTTTTTAACATTAAGTGCTTACGGTAATGCATTTTTGACGTCAGTTGTATCTTCTTTCTTTAAGCTGTTGATTCCAGGTAAGTTTTCACCAGTATCAAACCAGCCCAATTCTCCACGCAATTGAGCAAAACATTCCACGTGGTGCCACAATGGTTGACCTCCATATTTCATCCCTATTTCCGTATCGTAAACCGTCTTGCGAATTCTAAGTTGACCCTTTAATATATTTTGTTCACATCCCCGGCACGCTGCACGGCCGGACTTTGCATATTCTATACCAAAATCTTTAAGTTTATTAATTTCTGCCTTCGACCGCTTACCACCTTTTTTTGAGCTACCAGCTGATATAATTGAAGAATAACAGTCTAATAATATATAAACATAAACATGTACATGAGTTATCCTGTTATAGTTTTTGTTTAAACTTTATGTTATCCCATTTCAAAAAATTCAAGGGATATTTGTATGTTTAAACATTTTCATGTTTTTACTCAATCACGCAAAAAATTACTAAATGATTTAACTGAACATTGCTGCACAGATTACATAAAGAGGATATCTTTCGTGCCAACAACTACGCAGACCCGTGCACAAGCTAGTCTGTAATAAAGGCCATCATATTACTTGAATGAATAGGGGTAGTGATTTTGTAAGCGGATGGAAGGTGGCAGGTTGCACTACAGCAAAATAATTTTTTAATTGAATTATACTAAGTCTAAAAACCTGGATGACAATCTTGCGGCGATGTGGAGGCTTAAGTGTCAGACGTGGATCTATATTGGAGTTTGACTGCTGATAGTTGTTGCATTACAGCTCTTCTATTCGCAGTCATTCTCTCAAGATATATTACTAAAGGTCGAGACAACTAAGGTCATCCGATCCTATCCTTTTATCCTTCCCTATTTTATAATCCCGTCTATACTACCCACCCCTATCCCCCACTTTTAAGGCTAAGGTCGTTGAGAGCTGTGCCAAGGACCTGTATGGCTAGTTAGTGGTGAAAGAAACTAGTCCTTAACGGCTTCCCTCTGATGCCGATGGCAAAGGTCAGTTGTACTTTTAGCCTAATTCGCGCAATCCGTCACTGGTCGTCTTATTACGGAACACTCGTGGAAACAAAACTGGAGAAATAAAATTTTAAAAAACAAAAGGATGTAAGAGAAGGAGTTAGAGTTACTGCTCAGTAGGTTCGGTGTCAGATTCAGACTCGGACTTGTTGGGTATTCTGCTACAGGAGAGTTAGTTAATAACAGAACTGACAATGATGGAGAAGATTGGCTCCCCAATCGACTCCCTGTCGCGTGCTGAGTCCTCTGAAAGACTCGGCGATCTGAACTCGGGATCTGGGGCTGAGCATGAGATAACTGTGAACTCGGCTCATTGTCAGGACCAGAAAACTGTAGCGCCGATTTCGGGGGTCACACTCGGGACAGTGAGTGGGTTGGCGAGTCAATCGAATAGCATTGTTCGACAGGATAGCTCTTGAAGGACGAACGAGCCTCGAGAAGGCCAAGAGTGTTGTAAAGGTCTCCTTAGCCTTTCTGAAAAAAAATAGCTAAGAAGGACTCTACACTGCACGATGGGCGGGAGAGGCATCTGCTCAAGTAGCACCGGAATAACGTGGCTAGATTCGAACAAATCTACCGTTCTATCGATGCAGTCCTAGGGCTTCCCTATTTTGCGGGATATACAGCAAAAGCTGCTGGGTAGTCAACTGTGGTCAGTAACAAGTAAGAGCACTATATTCGGCTGTGCCGAATCTTTTATACCCACCACCAATTTTGTGTACATTTAAAGCACAATATTTATTATTTTGTTAATCGCTATAGAATAATCTCTTTATAATAAAATATGTATCACTTTCTTTGTAGAGGGTGGTTAAATTTTAAGGGCCCATGTTTAAGGTGAACCACATCTAAACTTCAACTTTTTTCTTGTATTTCATTTGACATTTCTCAATCTCAGACTAACTCAATTTGAACCGTGGAAAGATACGCAATCGAGCAACGCTTTTATATATTAAAGATTTTTATAAAAATGGGCGTTCAAATCAAAATGCATTTTGTGCACTTCGTGATTCTTTTGGTCAACATAATCGTTCGAATTCGTCCACAATCGTGAGAATTGTAAAAAATATTTAAATGTCTGCAAAGCAGGTCTGTATGAAATGTGAAAACATCTGTGAATGCCATCTTAGTTCGTTGAATGGGAAACATTGCTGTTTTTCACGATAACGTGGCAAAATAGCAAGCAACCTCGACTCATCATCGTGCCCAACAATCGAGCATCAACAGTGTCATTGAAAATTTGGACTATCGGATCGTGGTGTGCCGCCTAGGTTGGGGGGCCATTTGGCCGATATTTTGTTCCATACATAATTGAAGCATACAAATATTATCATTATAAAACTAAATAATAATAATTTTATAATAATTTTATTCAAAATCAACATAGTCCCTTAAAATTAAACCTCCCATTATAACTTCGGTATGCTAGTAAAATGTTTTCGTAAATTTAGTCTTTCAATGAAAGTGGCCGTTAAAATACGCGTGTCAATAAAGTTTCTGCTAATAAACATAACTTAGATATTTCAATATAGTCCTTTAGTATTCCAAAATCTTTATTCATAGAGAATTTACATGAATTTAAGAGGAAGAAAGTGAATTTTAGGTTAAATTTTAAGGGCCACAGGGTGATTTAAAATATACATTCTCTGCATTTTTCTAAAACGGGAAATTTATCAGTAAGATTTTGATTTTTAAACTTCTATAACATTTTGCTTTTAAAAGATTTTCAAACGAAATAAGTTTTGTATAATTTTAAAATTTGTTAGCCATTAGTACATGAAAATAAATTGTTTATAATGTTTAGAGACAAATTTTTTTGACTTAGGTCACAATTTTCCTAAATTCCCATTTTTAATAGAGCATAATTTCAGGAGAACATAAGCATAAGTTGTTAGCATGCCATCTGGTAGTTGCTAGTAGAGTCATCTATCTTATCATCTTTATCTTATACTTAGCTACAGTACAATAAATGGCGCAGTGTAAGATGAATAAATGCTAATATATATGACTAATATATTTTTATAAAAATTTAAAGTAAAAAGTGTGCGTGGCACATCTATTTTCCGTTATAACGAAGACTTTGACCAAAAAACCATGTTTGCAAAATTTCAGAATCGTACATATAGTTTTGTCAGTTTTATTACGTTTTAAATTTGAAATATACACTGTGCGGTATAAATTTTCGTACATTTTTATCTATAACTCTTTTACTAATTCATAGATTTAAGCGATTTTCAGGGAAAATATTCTTTTGACTCGATAAATATATATTCGAAGTTTCATGACTCTACGTTTATGCGTTTGGACACAATTCAATTTTATTCGATGTGCGAAGGACACGGTTTTTTCGACCTAGTCTTGCTTTAAGAGCTACAACTCTCTTCCTAATATTCCGATTTAGCCCATTTTCAATACTAAACAAACCTTGTCTATAAGAAAGATTCTTGAACCCCCTAGCTTTTTCGGTGCGACCTCTATCGTGCTTTCAACAGACGGACAGACGGACGGACATAGTTAGATCGTTATAAAATCAAACCCCGATTCAGAATATATATACTTTATGGGGTCTAAAATGGATATTTCGATGTGTTACAAACGGAATGACAAAATGAATATACCCCCACCATTTTTTTGGTTGCGGGTATAAAAAAACTGTTATACATTTGCAAGCGTTAACTTATAACATACATACATACATACATATGTAGGTAAAAGAAATTATATTTGTTTTGTTATTATTATTAATTGTATTCAAATCACATGCTTTACATTATAAATATGTATGCATTTTAAATGTTCTTTAATAAAAATACTACATATAGAAATTTGGTTATTTTTTTCTCATTTGGTAACTTTTTAAGCGAAATGTACGAAAATTTATACCGCACAGTGTATATTTTAAATTTAAAACGTAATAAAACTGGCAAAACTATATGTACGATTCTGAAATTTTGCAAACATGGCTTTTTGGTCAAAGTCTTCGTTATAACGGAAAATAAATGTGCCACACACACTTTTTTCTTTAAATTTTTATAAAAATATATTAGTCATATATATTAGCATTTATTCATCTTACACTGCGCCATTTATTGTACTGTAGCTAAATATAAGATAAAGATGATAAGATAGATGACTCTACTAGCAACTAATAGATGGCATGCTAACAACTTATGCTTATTCTCCTGAAGTTATGCTCTATTAAAAATGGTAATTTAGGAAAATTTTGAATTAAGTAAAAAAAAATTATCTCTAAACATTATAAACAATTTATTTTCATGTACTAATGGCTAACAAATTTGAAAATTATACAAAACTTATTTCGTTTGAAAATCTTTTAAAAGCAAAATGTTAAGAAGTTTAAAAATCAAAATCTTACTAATAAATTTCCCGTTTTAGAAAAATGCTGAGAATGTATATTTTGAATCACCCTGTGGCCCTTAAAATTTAACCACCCTTTACAAAAGAATAGATAGATAAAAATATAATTTGACTAAAAAATTTATTTTAAATTTTCAAATACATATTTTAAATCTACTGATGCACATTTTTATATTTTTAAATCTATAACCTCATAAAACTGTGGGAACAAATATGTATGTTTAGAGTTGGGCACAAATTGTTACTCTAGCTAATTTTTTGTCAACAACTAAATTTATTAAATTTACGAAAACATTTTACTAGCATACCGAAGTTATAATGGGTGGTTTAATTTTAAGAGACTATGTTGATTTTGAATAAAATTATTATCATGTATTTTTATAATGATAATATTTGTATGCTTCAATTATGTATGGAACAAAATATCGGCCAAATGGCCCCCCCAACCTAGGCGGCACACCTCGATCCGATAGTCCATATTTTTAATGACACTGTTGATGCTCAATTGTTGGGCACGATGATGAGTCGAGGTTGCTTGCTCTTTTGCCACGTTATCGTGAAAAACACCAATGTTTCCCATTCAACGAACTAAGATGGCATTCACAGATGTTTTCACATTTCATACAGACCTGATTTGCAGACATTTAAATATTTTTTACAATTCTCACGATTGTGGCTGAATTCGAACGATTATGTTGACCAAAAGAATCACGAAGTGCACAAAATGCATTTTGATTTGAACGCCCATTTTTATAAAAATCTTTAATATTTAAAAGAGTTGCTCGATTGCGTATCTTTCCACGGTTCAAATTGAGTTAGTCTGAGATTGAGAAATGTCAAATGAAATGCAAGAAAAAAGTTGAAGTTTAGGTGTGGTTCACCTTCAACATGGGCCCTTAAAATTTAACCACCCTCTACAAAGAAAGTGATACATATTTTATTATAAAGAAATTATTCTACAGCGATTAACAAAATAATAAATATTGTGCTTTAAATGTACACAAAATTGGTGGTGGTATAAAAGATTCGGCACAGCCGAATATAGTGCTCTTACTTGTTTAATATAAAGTAAACAAAACTTGCAGTTCACAGTATAATACTATGTTCACACACGTGCCTTAACTGTCAATTTATAACATCTCGCAATTAAAGGCCTTTATTATTTAAGCTCAATTTACCATACTAAAAATTGCTTTTAAACTGAGCAATATATAAATACTTAATACATAATAATAATACTAAATACTTAAATACAAATAAATATACAAAAAATAAAAAGTAAGAAAATGAAAAAAAATGGTTGATGAAAATTTTAATAAAATGTTTGAATAAAGTCAAATGCATATAAATATAATTGTAAATATATTTTATGAACAGGAAAAAACTGAAGAGAAGGCATTTTTTGATTTGGTATAAATACATCGTATTTTTGCAGCTATCAAATGCTAATGGAGTGAGATAAATCAAGTATGTGTGAACACGTTCTTAAATAAATAGAAACAATTAAAAATATCTGTCTGAACAGGGTATAATAGTTTGAGACCATAGATTTACTTATTAAAAATTCTTGCCTTGCAAGCAATAATTCAATGATCATTTGTAAGGTACAGGGTGGCTGATGAAAGCCGCTACCAAAAAAAATGTAATAACTTTTTTTCTATTTAATGAATGTGGTCCATTTTTTTTATACCCTTCACACAGTGAAAAAGGGTATATATAGGTTTGTCATTCCGTGTGAAATTTCTACAATTTTCATCTCCGACCCCATAAAGTATATATTTGCTGAAAGCTTATGAATAGGGGAGTCGATTAAGCTCTGTCAGTCTGTCCGTGTGTATGTTGAAATCAACTTTTTGAAGGCCTCCGACATCGCTTGGACTCGGGTGAGGTATTAAAATATCAGAAATATTCGGGAGTAGATCGGTATTGCAAATCAGAAACATCGGTTCATAAACAACTGAGATATGAGCAAAAACCCACGAACACCTCGATTTTTCTTTTACAAAAACATTACAACAACAACATACATACATACAAACGTGTATACTGGTTAGAGAAAACGTGTCATCGAATCCCAGCTGAGGCAAAAAAAAAATTTTTTTATTTTTTTTACATTTTTTTTTTAATTTTTTTTTTTAAATATTTTTTTTTGTTTTATATTTATTATATATATTTTAATTATTTAAAAAAAAAAATTTTTTTTTAATTTTTTTTTTATTTTTTTTTTTTAATTTTTTTTTAATTTTTTTTTTAACATACATACGTAAATTTATAATTTTACAATGGGATGTTTTTATACATATACATATGTATGTTTTTTATATATGTTTATATGTACGTATTTCATATGAGATGAATGGTGATACAAACTACTGTTATTGCATGACTACACGTTGTGAAGGGTATATAAGATTCGGCACGGCCGAATATAGCGCTCTTGCTTTTTTTTTAATTTTTTTTTATTTTTTTTTGTTTTATATTTGTTATATATATTTTAATTATTTTTTTAAAAAAAATTTTTTTTTAAATTTTTTTTTTAATTTTTTTTTTTTTTTTTTTTTTGTTTTTATTTTTTTAACATACATACATACATACGTAAATTTATAATTTTACAATGTATTTACGTATTTCATATGGGATGAATGGTGGTACAAACTACTGTTATTGCATGACTACACGTTGTGAAGGGTATATAAGATTCGGCACGGCCGAATATAGCGCTCTTACTTGTTTATTTTGCAGATTGATTCTTAGATTTGTAAAAATGGATAACTCAGACACCGAAACAAGAATTTGGATTGTCCGCTGTTATCACGCACTGGAGTCCGTAGTTTCGGTTCAAAGAGAATATAGGCGCACATTTGGCGGCAATCCTCCGAGCAGATGGACCATAATGAGACTTGTAAACAATTTTGCCGAGCATGGGACAGTCAACAGAAGACCTTACCATCGAAACCCTTCAGTTCGAACGGAGGAAATAATCGCTGCTGTAGCTGCTGCGATACAACACAATCCAAGAGTTTCGACAAGAAGCTTATCTGCTCAAATGGGTATAAGCAGACAGTCATTACAGTCAATTATGCACAAAGATTTGGACTTATTCCCATATAAAATTCAAATGGCCAACAAACTGAACGCTGCAGACTTGCCGATGCGCTTGGAATTTTGACAGAAGATGCTTCAAATGGAAGAGGATGGAAACATGTTGAACTGTCTTTTCATGTCTGACGAGGCCCATTTCGATTTGAACGGCAACGTAAACAAACAAAATTGTCGAATATGGAGTGCTTCCAACCCACAGACACTCCATGAGACGGAATTGCATCCACTTAGTGTCACAGTGTGGTGTGCAGCTTCATCACGCTGCATTGCCGGGCCCTACTTCTTCGAAGAAAACGGTCACCCCGTTACGGTTAGTGGAGACCGTTACTTGAGCATGTTGAGAGAGTTTTTCTATCCAGAATTACGCCGAAAGAGAATTCCTTTTAACTCTGTGTGGTTTCAGCAAGATGGTGCACCTCCTCACATAGCCAAACCTGTTATGACAGAATTGCGACGAAAATTTCCCAATAAGCTGATATCCAGAAACTCCACATTCCGTTTGCCACCCAGGTCGCCTGACCTTATTGCACCGACTTTTTTTTGTGGGGTTATTGCAAACAGGAAGTTTACAAAGCAAAACTAGCAAATTTGAATGAACTAAAGCAATCCATTCGAGCAACAATTGCGGCTATTCCTGTCTCAACTCTCCAAGCAGTATTGAACAACTTTTTGCTAAGATGCCGCACATGCATCAACGAGCAGGGGGGGCATTTAAATTCCATTATTTTTAAAACAAATTAAACTATATTTAATAAAATTGAATGAGCTTTAACATGAATAAAGGAAAAATGTATTCCATACACTGAAAAAAAAGTTGAGTTTCTTAATGTAGCAATATTCATCAGCCACCCGTATATGCCAGTCGGAAGCTGATTAGTTCTTTCTCGTTTAGTTTTCCGTTTTATTGTTTAATTTTGTTTTTCTTCACACGTTTAGTTTTGTAAAATCTTTTAATTGAATGTTGCCGCCATTACAAAAGACATGTCATTTCTGTAGTACAGAGTTGCGATCATTAACACAGAGGTTACACGATCAAGTTTTATGTATCAAGTTTCAATACATTCACACTTTTTTATTAATACACTAAGGGCCATTATTACAACTTGTTAGTTTAAGGTAGGATTTTTTGTGTCCGATTAATAGCTTAGCATTATTAAAACGTCCATTTTTAATTGTAATTATTGTCCGACAAAATCCTGCCTTTAACTAACGGCAAGTTGTAATAATGGCCCTAATACTTTTAGAACTTGATGCGAACTTGCTTTTGAAATTCCCTTTCCATCGTATGTTTCAATTTATAGTCAAGAAAACAGCTGAGTGCAATTGTTATGACGAATTTTTGGTTTTTTTTTGACAAAAATTCTGCCGCCATAATTTTTTGTTTTGTGTTTTACAAATATTCTGCCGCAATTTAAATTAAAACCAAATTAAGTAACTAAGAGCGCTATATTCGGCCGTGCCGAATCTTATATACCCTTCACAACGTGTAGTCATGCAATAACAGTAGTTTGTATCACCATTCATCCCATATAAAATACGTACATACATATAAAAAACACACATATATAAAACATCTCATTGTAAAATTATAAATTTACGTATGTATGTTTAAAAAAATAAAAAAATTCAAAAAAAAATTAAAAAAAAAAATTTTAAAAAATTAATTAAAATATATATAATAAATATAAAACAAAAAAAAAAAAAATTAAAAAAAAAATTTAAAAAAAATAATAAAAATATAAATAATATATTAAATAAAAAATAAAAAAAAAATTTTTTTTTGGCTCAGCTGGGATTCGATGCCACGTTTTCTCTAACCAGTATACACGTTTGTATGTATGTATGTTGTTGTTGTAATGTTTTTGTGAATAAAAAATCGAGGTGGTCGTGGGTTTTTGCTCATATCTCAGTTGTTTATGTACCGATGTTTCTGATTTTCAATACCGTTCTACTCCCGAATATTTCTGATATTTTAATACCTCACCCGGGTCCCGATATCGGGGGGCTTCAAAAAGTTGATTTCAACATACACACGGACAGACGGTCAGACGGACAGACTGACAGAGCTTAATCGACTCCCCTATTCATAAGCTTTCAGAAAATATATACTTTATGGGGTCGGAAATGAAAATTGTAGAAATTTCACACGGAATGACAAACCTATATATAACCTTTTTCACTGTGTGAAGGGTATAATAATAATGTTTGTGAATAAAAATAAGTATGTATAATGATGTGTTGCGATTCATTGAGCTATACAGAAGCCATGGAAAGGCATTTTTAATAATAAAATTGCTTTAAAATTGCGTGCAGCCTACGTCACAGCAATTAATTTTAATTAATTTTGACAAGCACTATGTGTGAAAAACTTGAACGTGTGGCTGCAGTGTTAGTAAAATTAAAAGCTGATGACAGTATTGTCGAAGAAAAGTATTGTAAACAAGTGAGTAGCAATCTCGGCGAATTCGCTTCACTAGCGATTTTAGTCACAACTGTTTTATTTTCAGTTGCCCTGTTAGCAATACTAAAAATTTAAGAACATAAAAGCTTAAAAAGTATAACATAAAAAATATATATATTTATTTTGGAAAAAAAAATAACTAAAATGAGAAAAATATTCACATCTCCACATTAAAGAAAAAAATAACCACTTTTGGTTAGAAATAACCAAAAACGGCAGCCCTGATCACATTTTCTAACTGTACATTACAATCTAAGATACCATTTAAGTAAAACTGCCAAGTCGAATGTAGACGTGCTGATTTTGCAATATGAATGATGGGACCGTGGAGATAGTCCTCTGCAATTGCCCGGCGCTCTGCACAAGGAGATAACGTTTTCTAGAGTTTAGAGTAAATATGTCAATGGGCATTTAGAATTCTTTGCCTCGTATGGTATTAGGCTTAATTAAAAGCCTTGACCTATAGGTAAGCTAGTGATTGCACAAAATATTGTTACAGATTTATTTTTAAATAGCTTAATTTACATTATAATTTATCATCTGGCATCTCTGCCTCAAACCGTGAACATCGTGTTATTTTTTACTCTAAATTGTTAAACCAATTTTATATATTAAAAAAACAATAAAAATAAAACTTTAAGTGATTGTGTATTTCTGACAATGTTGTCGCAGAAAAGAAAAAAACTCTGGGGTAATAACCCAAAATTTAAAGTGCCAAAAATATCCGACGTACCTAGCAGCAGTGCAAATAGATTTCAGCTACTTGCAAATGAAGAAGAAGAAGAAGACAGTACTCACAAGGAGAAAATACCACCTATTGTAGTGGACTCAGTTCATAGTTTTTCGTCAGTTTTTGGGCTAATTGGAGAAAGGTATAAGTTTAAAAGAATGTCAATTGGAACAAAAATATTATCTAGTTCAAGAACTCTTTATGAAGAGGCCTTAAATCTACTAAGAACCAAAAAGTACCAGTTTTACACGCATGAAATAAAAGATGCGAAAACCTTTAAATTAGTGTTGTTTGGTCTTATTCAAATGGACACTAAGATAATCAGTGATGAATTTAACAAATCACACAACATAAATCCGGTAAGTGTTAAGGAAATCACTACCAAAAGGTCTACCGCCGACGATACACTATATCTAATTGAGTTTGACCGCCAGCAAGTGTCGAAGAGGGATATATTAAAAATTAGGTATTTTAGTAATATTGCCGTTTACTGGAGAAGACCACTCAAGGGCAGTAAAGGTCCTACACAATGCACCAAATGCTCTATGTATGGTCATGGTGCTAGAAACTGTAACAGAGTAGTAGTGTGTGCAGCCTGTGCTGGTAATCATGAATTTGCAGATTGCCCATTGAACAAAGCTGCAAATAGTGATAACGTCGTTTATAAATGTCACAACTGCACAAAAAAGAATTTTAGAAATGTGAAGCACAGAGCTGACGACCCTAAATGCCCATGTCGTCAGGAATATCTTGAGATTCGACAACGTACCACAGCCAGAATGAAGGTGCCACAAAGGAATTATATGATGAACTTCAACGTCAATGAAGTTAATTTTCCACAACTGCCCGGTAAGGAGCATCAAAATTATCCACGTGACTCTGGTGCTAAAAATATACTGTACTCTGATGTAACAAGAAGTAAAAATCTTGTGAACAGAAATGAAGATGATATTTCCAATGAGAAATTAATGGAAATATTTTTTGATGCTGTCGATGCACTTCAAAGATGCCAAAATAAGTACGACAAGCTACGAGTGCTGGGAATGATGCTTCAACATGCCATATAAATCAACAGTAAGTCACAATGTTCATGTTATGCACTGGAATGCTCAAGGCATAACGACTGAGTCAGCAGCTTCACAGCTGGAAAAATTTTTATACGACAAGGAAGTTGATATTCTCCTTGTCAATGAGACTTTTTTGAAACCCTACCATAAATTTAAACTTGGGGGCTACAAAATTTATAGAGAGGATAGACCAACACATGGCGGAGGTGTACTCATCGCGATAAAATATAATGTTGAACACGAAATATTACCAACTATAAATACGCGTGTGGCGGAAAATATTTCGGTACGAGTAATAATAAATAGGCGCCCTGTGATATTTACATCTGCGTACAATCCGGCTCACACTATACATTTTAAAACTGATATGGATGCCTTAACTAATCGTTCAAATGACTTCTTTTTATTCGGTGATTTAAACGCTCAACATACTCACTGGAATTGCTTTTCAAACAATATTGCTGGTAATGAGCTTTATAGCCATTGCCTTCAATCGAACTACTATATTTATTACCCGAATGCATTTACTCGTTTTGGACAAAATATAAATCCAGTACAGCCGTCTACAGTAGACATCCTTTTAACTAACTCTTGTCTTCCTTTTTCAACCTTGGAAACACATCCAAATATTCTGCAGTCGGACCATGTACCAATATCTTGCGTCATTTATGGAGAGGTACATAATAGCATTTTGTTGGTACCCCTATATAATCGAGCCGATTGGTTATCAATAAAAAACTGGGTGGAGAATGAAATACTATTACAAGATATAAATCAAAATATTACAAACACAGGTAATCTAGATGTATCATTAAGTAAACTAATATATATTGTAAAAGAAGCTACTAATAGAATACCAGTTGGTCATAGAAACCCCTGGCAACGGCAAATTTCAGAAATTAGCAAAATGCTAATTGCTCAGAGAAACAAATATAGACGTAAATTCCAAAGATGTAGGGATTTAAATTATAAAATGCATTTATATTGTGTCTTGAAACAGCTAAATAGGCTTATTCACTTTCACCTGAATAAAGACAGGAATGAGTCTTGGTCGAAATTCATTTCAAATCTGCCTACCGGTTCCAAAAAGTTTTGGAAATTAACTAAAACTTTAAAAGGCAAGAATCCTACATATTCTAAACTTCATGTAGATGGATCAATTCTGAATTCTGACGTCGAAAAGTCAAATGCAATAGCTGACGTATTTGCTAGTTCACATACTATTACTATTAACAATCCATCACCCATGGACTCGGTTGTATCAAGATGCATTAATGACCTTAATCAAACTCTTATCGACAATACAAGTATTAAACTAACAAATTTGACTGAAGTCAAATCATTTGTCCATTTGCTGAAAAATAATAAAGCTCCTGGCTTAGATGGGATTAACAGTATAATACTTAAAAATATGCCCGACTCCTTTTTTGAAATTTTAAGTAAATTATTTAACTTCTGCCTGAGCAATGGGTACTTCCCACACGTTTTTAAAATGGCTAAGGTAATTCCAATCCACAAATCTGGAAAGGATCCTAAATTGCCCTCCAGCTATAGGCCAATAAGTATTCTTAGCCTATTGGATAAGGTGTTCGAGAAAATTATTCACTCCAGAATTTTAGATTTTTTAAATTGCAATAATATCATAAATAAAGAACAATTTGGTTTTCGAAAAGAGCACTCCACTGTACATCAACTTAAGAGAGTTGTTAACTTTCTTGAATGTAATAAAAGTAATCGAAAAAGCACTGGAGTCGTTTTTCTTGATATCGAAAAAGCTTTTGACTCAATCTGGCATGATGGACTAGTGTATAAATTAAATACGTTAAATTTTCCAATTTACCTTCAAAAACTTATCAAAAGCTTTTTAGATAAACGTACGTTTGTTGTATCTGTCAATAACAAATTTTCTAGTGAAAGGCAAATACCTGCGGGCTTGCCGCAAGGATCAGTATTATCCCCTACACTATACTCGATATATACATCTGATGTTACTCTAAGAAGAGACCATGATGCAGCTTTTTACGCGGATGACAGCGCCTTTATTTCTTGCGGTAAAGTCTCGAATGCGATTATTAGAAGAATGGAAAATAATCTTAAATTAATTCGTAAATACTATGACAAATGGAAAATAAAAGTCAATGACGATAAAACTCAAGCAATTATATTTCCATTCAACAAATCGCGAAAACGCTTTCCTACTAGATATTTATCGTCTAGGGGAACAATTATCCCATTGAAGGACGAAATTAAATATCTAGGAGTAATCCTTGACAGAAAACTTTTATTCAAACAGCATGTCAATTACATTTGCGAGAAGGCAATTAAGTGTAGTCGTGCCTTATACCCCTTAATTGGCCGAAGATCTAATCTTAATATAAAGAACAAAGTTCTTATTTACAAAATGTGTATTCGACCGATTATGACCTATGGTTGTCAAATCTGGTCCCAAAAGGCTGCTAAAACGCATACAAAAAAATTGCAAATCATTCAAAATAAAAACTTGAAAATAATACACAATCTACCTTTTAGATATCCAACTTATCTTCTACACAGAAACTTTGACTTCAAAATGTTTAATTTATTGACAAGGGAACTGACGCTGTCATTTAATGAAAAATGCAGAAGGTCAAATTTTGAAATAATAAGAAATTTGCTGAACAACCACTGAGGGTCTTTTGTTTAAAAGACACATTTCAGTGATTGTTTTAAAATCTCTTATAACTTCTAAGTTGATGCGAGGTTTTTTATGAACAACTTTTCCTTAAATCTGTGATATTAGTAGTTTCTTTATTTTATTAATAAGATGTTAATTGTTGTAATACTATATGTAAATTCTCATAACTCTGTTAATGATATTGATAAAATGAATAAGTTTTTAATAAAGGATAATAATAATAAAAATAATAACATTATAATTTATTTTAGTTGTAGTAGTTTAAGTTACTGTAGTTTTATTTGTATTAGTTTATTTCGCTGGTTGTTCGAACATGATGTTTGTTATTATGTGTAGCATACTTTTAGGCACTTCTATTATTCCTGCATATTACTTAACGTCTTAATTTAAATGTAACGGTTTTCGAATGTACTAGAATGTACATATGAGAACTTTGTCGAATGTTACCGAACACCACTATGTTATTATAAATAGCCGAACAACACAGCTGAGTGTGTTTAAAAAAATTAAGTGCTCTTAATTTTATAACGAATTTCAAGTATTTTTAATTGCAATAAAAGAACTCAAAGTTTATTTAAAGGAAGTAAGCCAACGTTTATAAACGGTATAAACGTAACAACTGGTGTCAGAAGTGAAATTACATTTAAAAAATTGCATTAAAAAAAAAGCAGACATAAAATTTGAGGAGCTTAAAGTAGAACAGCTCAAGAAGGAATTGAGTAAGCTGGCATTGTTGACAACAGGTAATAAAGTAGAATTGCAAAAAGAGACTTCTAGATGAATTTAAGCGGCGTAATATTGACATTGATGGCTATGAGTTTGACGAAAAAGAAGAAATGGAAGTCTCCACTCGAGCAATCACAAACACATGGATTTAAGGACGATGCTTGCTGCTATGATAGAAAAGATGGAAATTAAATTCCAGGAAGCTCAAGAAACTTCTAGGGCTAATAATGAAAAATTATTAGCCGTAGATCAAGAAAATTCTAGAGCTAATAATGAAAAATTATTAGCTCAAGTTAAAGTAGAAGTTCAAGAAGATAATAATAATAATAAAAAATTATTAGCAGAAGTTCAAGAATCTTCTAAAGCTAATAATGAAAAGTTATTAGCTGAAGTTAGAGAAGTGCAAGAAACTTCTAGAACTAATAATAAAAAATTATTAGCAGAAGTTCAAGAATCTTCTAAAGCTAATAATGAAAAGTTATTAGCTGAAGTTAGAGAAGTGCAAGAAACAGCTAGAGCTACGAGCGAAAAACTTCAAGAAATTTCTGAAGCTGTCAATAACAGAGTAGAGGGCATTGAAAAGCAAGTTAATAAAATTGATAAAAAAAATAGCTGACCTTGAAATATTGCATAGTTAGTCAAGCAAGTGACTTCAATAGCAAATTGCAACTACAAGTCAAAGATGTTGACGAAAAATTGCAGCTACAAGTAAAAAATTCTGACGAAAAATTTAAAAATCTGGAAATAAAAATTAATGATTTTCAATGTCACAAGGGACCAGTGCGGATAATTCCAGAAATATCAAGTAGAATAAAGGCCCCTACTTTTCATGGTAGTGTACCGTTTAACGTTTTTAAATTTCAGTTTAAGACAGTTGCCAATACAAATATGTGGAACAATGAAGAAAAGGCTTTAGAGCTGATTTTGGCATTAAAAGGCAACGCAGCACAAGTTCAAGAAAGTATACCCAATGGCTGCAGAGAAAACTACGATGACATAGTGGTGGCGCTACAACGCAAGTATGGCGGTGAGCATAAACGAGATCTATACCGAATGGAATTGCGAGGCAGAATACAAAAAGCTAACGAGTCATTACAAGATTTCGCAACGGAGATCGGAGAAAAAGACGGAGATATATTCACCGAAATTAAAAATGCTGTTATACAGGCGTTAGAGGAGAAGCAAGGTAAAGCCAGAGCCAAATGCTATAATTGTGGTAAAAGTGGACATTTTCAACGAAATTGAAAAGCACCCAGGAAGCGGGCTAGATATGTTTCACCACCTGAAAACAGCAAACGGGCAAACATGAAATCATCAAATGAGTCACCGTTACACTAAAACGAGCTAGCACTATATGGCAAGAGCTAGCTCCCATATCCGAGGGCCCCACAATCTCCATATCAGTTATGCAGCAGAAAAATAGCAATGGTCGAAGGCATATTTTTACTATAGACACAGGAGCATCGTAGTCTATTATCAGGCCCGATTTAGTAAAGAAAACAATCGAACCGTTATGTGGCGTAAGTCTACGAACAGCTACTGGGGAACCTGCTACTGTCTATGGTAAAATAAACGTAAAAGTAACTATTGCAAACATAAGTGTCAATCATGTTTTCATCGTTGCCGACATTGTGGACGAAGTTATCATCGGTGCAGATTTTATGATTAGTCATGGCATTAATCTGAATATGGGCCACAAGGTTATGATTTGGCGGAATGTTGAAATACCCCTAGATGTTGGTTATGAAAATAAGGTGCCTGTAAGAAAACTAATTGCTACAGAATATGAGAAAATACCACCACAGTCAGAAAGTGTAGTATGGGCGCGTATAGAGGGAGATTGTGTGGACAACCGGTTGTGGGTGGTAGAACAAACAGATATAAAAAGTGACTTAATAACAGCAAAAGCCCTTGTCAAAACCAGCAATGACGGAAGAGTCCCTGTAAGAGTGCTTAACCTTTCCGCCTGTTAAAAAGTAGTCAAGCCAAAATCCAAATTAGGTCAGTGTGCTAAAGCTGAGGCAATAATTAACTGCGAAATGAAATCGGGTCCTGCCAGTATGTCAAACAAAGAGAAGGAGATACTAGCAGAATACGTAGAGAAGTGGGTTAAAGGATTATCGCCGCCCGATAGAAATAAAGCAAAACAGCTACTTAGAAAACATGCATCCACCTTCGTTCTGAAAGGTCAACATCAAGGTAGAACATCACTTGTGAAACATCAGATAAATACCGGCGATGCAAGGCCTATAAAACAAGCTTCTAGAAGTATTCCTCTAGCGAAGCGTAATGAAGTCAAAGAACTTGTCAATGAAATGGAGCGGAATGGAGTAATAGAACCTTTTTCAAGTCCTTGGAGCTCACCGTTTTGATCAAAAAGAAAGATGGCAGCACAAGATTTTGCGTCGATTATAGAAAACTAAATGACGTCACTAAGAAGGACAGTTATCCGCTACCAAGAATAGATGACACTCTGGACACGCTAGGTGGAACAAAATGGTTCTCTACATTAGACCTGCAAAGTGGTTATTGGCAAGTGGAAATATCTGATAGAGATAAGGAGAAAACAGCTTTTAGTGCAAGTGACGGGCTATGGCAGTTTAATGTGATGCCATTTGGACTATGCAACGCTCCAGCCACATTCGAGCGATTAAAGGAACGCGTATTAAGGGGACTTCATTGGAAGACATGCCTGGTTTATCTTGATGACATAATTGTCATGGGTAAAAGTTTTGACGATCACCTGAAAAATCTAGAAGTTCTTAAACGTATATCAGCGGCTGGACTTAAACTAAGCGCCAAGAAATGTGCATTGTTCCAGAAAGAGGTAAAGTACTTGGGGCATCGAGACGCAGAGTGAAGGACTGGCCTCGCCCGAAAAATCTTCATGAGTTACGTAGTTTTCTAGACCTCTGTACCTACCGCTGCCAGTCTACATGAGCTCACCAAGAATAATGGAATAGAAAAGGTGATAGGCTACTACAGTCGAACACTCTCGAAGCCTGAAAGAAATTATTGTGTAGCACGTCGAGAGCTTCTGGCAGTTGTAGAGTGTGTAAAACATTACCACAAATACCTGTATGGACAACACTTTGAACTAAGAACCGATCACTCTGCACTCAGATGGTTACTACAATTCAAACAACCTGAAGGACAGCTAGCCCGTTGGATTAAACGTCTCCAGAGCTATGATTTCAGTATTGAGCACAGAAAGGGCACTAAACATGGAAATGCAGATGCACTCTCCCGAAGACCGTGCAGATTGGAGTGCAAACATTTTGCAAAAGCTGAAGGAAAAGAATGTGTTGTTGACGTTCGACTAACACATATAGAGACAAGTGATGACTGGTCAGCGGCGCAAAGAGACGATCCCATACTGGCAAAAATTATGTCAGCAAAGGAGGAAGTCAAAAGGCCAACCCGTAACCAAATATCAGCGAAAAGTCCATTGATGAAATCATACTGGGCGCTATGAAATAGTCTGAAGGTTATTAACGGGTGCCTTTATCGCAAATGGGTGCCTTTATCGCAAATGGGAAAGTACTGATGGTAAATCGACAACAAATCTGATTGTGGTGCCATCCTCTAAAGTCAAAGAGGTATTAAAGGCATAGTACGCAAATCAATCGAATAGATATTAATCATGAATGATAATAATTTGAATGAATTAAATTTTCCACATTGTGACGAATAATTCGTTTTGTTTTCCGAATTTTAAAAATAAAAGTTGCGAGACAAATGATATTTTAAAAAAATTTAAAATAAATTTCTCACCATAATTTAAATATAAAATTCCTTACATGAATCGTTCATTCAAAGAACATAATCGAAAAATTAAAAAAAAAATCGATTCACAATTAGAATTTTTATTTTCCTTGAAGAAAAGTTAGCAACGTTGCCTTTGTAGTTTATCATTTTTGTTGTGTTAATGGGAACAATTTTACCATTTTAGGAATTAAAGAATATATTAAAAAAATTATAATTTTTAGTTAATATATTTTATGTTGTTAAAAGAGGCATTGGATACAGTGTGACACACAACTTTTTACCTATAGGCGCTTGACACATGCTTATATATAAAGTAGCTTTTATACCGAGTTTCAATTTAATACAAACAAGGATTTTTACTTTACTGAGTTGAAAAAAATTAAGAATATAATGAATTTTCTGTTTATATATGTGTTTTGCTAATACGCATATCCTTTTAAGACTTTACCTTTTTATATAAATGCCTAATTATTTTATTAGACCTATAAAGTTGTTTTTCTTGCCCGCATCTTTAAATCAATTATAATTAAATTTATGAGAATAAAAATATTATATATGTATGTATGGATATATAAAATATAATATTTATACACGATACAGCTATTTATATACATATAATCAAATTCCAATCTGTTAAGAACGCATTGTATTGTTTAAATTATTATTATTGATACTGTACATTACTTAATGTTAAGATTTTTTCATACCACAAACAACAACAAATAAAAAGAGGAAATTTTTAAAACAAATTATTCGTTTTTGAGGCATTTTGCTTAGAATGAAATATATTAAATTTGTGAGAAGAATGAAACACGACGAAAATAAAAATTGTATTGCAAACGAAATCAATAAAAAAAAATATTTTTATATTATTTGTGAAAAGAATGAAAAAAAATAAAAATACGTAATAGAATTTGACTCACAACTTTTATCTTTTTCAATTCAGAGCATAATCCAAAAAACAAGCGAAAAAAATGAAATTGTATTCACAAACATAATTTTTTGCGTACTATGATTAAAGGAGTTTCATAATGGTTTAAGTGGTGGTCATCTTGGTGTAACAAAAACCATAGAAAAGATAAAGCAACGTTTCTACTGGGCTGGATGCCAACAATCTGTAGCTGATTGGATAGCAAATTGCGCACAATGTATCGCAGCCAAGGGCCCAGTAAGAAGGAGTCGAGGAGCGCTGCAGCAGTACAATTCAGGTGCTCCCTTTAAGCGAATAGCGATGGATATAGCAGGCCCTTTTCCTGTCAGTGAGACTGGAAACCCTTACGTTCTAGTTGTAATCGACTATTTTAGCAAATGGCCAGAGGTATACGCAATACCAAACCAAGAAGCTAAAACTGTCGTAAACGCATTTGTGAACAACTGGGTGTGCCGCTATGGAGTTCCGCTTGAGCTACATTATGATCAGGGAAGAAATTTTGAAACTGCGATATTCCAGGAAATGTGCGAACTATACGGTATCCAAAAAACTAGGACTACGCCACTCCATCCACAATCTGACGGCATGGTCAAGAAATTTAACCGCACGTTGAAGAAACACTTGAGAAAAGTTGTCAATGCACACCAAAGGGACTGAGATGAGCACATACCAAAATTTCTGTTGGCATACAGGTCAGCCGTTCATGACTCTACCTCCCGAACACCTGCAAAAATTATGTTCGGAACTGAGCTGAAACTGCCAGGTGATCTAGAATTCGGTATTAATCCCTTGACAATAGATGAGCACGAAGAAGACTCTTTAAGGGGACAAGAAGATCTCGACGAAATTCATGAATTCGTTCGTGGCCGAATAAAAATGACCAGCTAGTTCTACTATATAACCCACAACGGAAAAAAGGAATATCTCCTAAGCTGCAAACTCATTGGGATGGGCCGTATAAGGTGATAAAAAGAATAAATGATGTCGTGTATAGAATACAGAAGTACAATAGCCCAAGATTAAAGATGAAAGTGGTTCATCTCGAGCGCCTCGCTAAGTACGGAAAAAGTTAATTTTTGCCTATTCGGGACGAACAGGCATAAGCGGGCGGTAGTGTTACAGAATTATTTTTAAATACATAGCTTAATTTACATTATAATTTATTTTAGTTGTAGTAGATTAAGTTACTGTAGTTTTATTTGTATTAGTTTATTTCGCTTATTGTTCGAACATGATGTTTATTATTATGTGTAGCATACTTTTAGGCACTTCTATTATTCCTGCATATTACTTAACGTCTTAATTTAAATGTAACGGTTTTCGAATGTACTAGAATGTACACACGAGAACTTTGTCGAATGTTACCGAACACCACTATGTTACTATAAATAGCCGAACAACACAGCTAACATCATCAGTATAACAATAGAGTTTGTAAAGCGCGTATCAAAGTGAGTTTGATAATAAAAGTGTATAACGATAAGTGAAATAAGTAAAGTGCTAAAAAACAATATCTGAGTGTGTTTAAATAAATAAAGTGCTCTTAATTTTATAACGAATTTCAAGTGTTTTTAATTGCAATAAAAGAACTCAATGTTTATTTAAAGGAAGTAAGCCAACATTTATAAACGGTATAAAAGTAACAATATCTATTTTTGTAGCGGTGCTTATGGTCCAATTTATTACTACTAACCCCCACTCTTCCTTACAACGAGTTTGGAATGATATTAAACGTTTAACAGGTACAAAAAATTCAACAACATAATTTTAAGTTCAATTCACATCAGAAATTCATCGGAAATTTTTAATTGTTTTGCAACACATTGGTCTGCACAATCAGATAACAAGAATTGTCTACAGTTTTTTGCGACAACAAGTTCTACACATATTTTACAGCCACCAAATCTAAAATAAACATGCAACAAAAATTTTAAATCCAATCATCATCGTTGAATATAAGACGCCATGCATTAAGCAAATGGAAGACCGCATTTCTTATACGATGCTTAAAAATCTATGCCTTTCAACTAAAAAGCATATGCTTGGGATATAATAATAAACTCACATCCAATATTATTCCACAAGCATAGAAAACAGCCATCGTTATCCCAATTCCAAAAAAAAATCACCTTATGGTTTTGACGATTAATTATTTCATCTAATCAAATAATTTTCTAACACATAATCAAATGACATTTATGAAGAAGTAAGGAACAGACGATGTCCTCTTTAACTCCAAGATTTTATAGCTGAAGCTTTATCGAGCAAATATATATATATATATATATATATATATATATTGATTCCTATGGTTCCAAGTTGGAACAAAGGGCCGTACAAAAGTCGAGCAAATAACATGTAAGTATTTTATTCACTGATTTTAAAAAAGCTTTTGCCTTTCATATAAATTTTAAACAACTAAGGAGTGTATTGAAAAAAATTTGTAGTTGTATTAGGTTAAATAAAACTTAAATCGTGCAATATAGAAACTCTTTAAAATACTCAAATTTATTGGCATATTGTACAAATTTATTTAACATTGAAATCTTAATTTATTATTTCGTATTAAAAAAGTTATCGACTTTTTTCGAAAGTCCTTCCATTACAGATTTTACAGTTGCTTCTGTTACCTTTTTGGAGGAGGTGGTACATCTACACTTTAAATCGGACATGTTCTGGGACACCTTTCCTGTGCTCTTCAATTCCTTTTTTACAAGAGCACAGTACCTTTGCACAGGCCTAAGTTCGGGACAGTTATGTAGATTTCCCTCTCGTGGTACAAAAAAGACATTATTCTTTGAATACCACTACCTTTGAATACTACCTTTTTTTCATAGCGTCATGATACCAAAAATATGTAGGTACTGTCTCAAAAAAGCTAAAAGTCGTTTTTGTTGACACTCCGTGATATAAATTTCTGTGTTTATCGTGCCTGATGCCACAAATGCTTGGCTTCGTTTGCCACAACTGCAAATAGCTTGCCACACGAAAAATTTCTTAGGGAATTTCGTTTGTTTTTTTGTCCGGAACTTTTCCTTAACATTACCTCTTTCAGCAGCAACATAAAAACTTGGCCGGGAAGTTGAGAAAAGTCTGCCAGTTGTTACTATTTTTTTATCCATGACGGATTTTTTTCAAAGTTTTAATTAAATTTTCACGTCCATTTTTTTGCAATCCATTTTGATCGATACAATAAAAAACACACTGCTATAAAAAAACTTGTTGTGTCAGAACTTGAAAACCGACCTAGTGGGGGTTGTAGGCCTAGGTTTGGACATACAAAAATTGTTTTCAAAAATTTTGAAACACCCTAAAAATTTTGAATTATTTTAGAAAAATTGTTTTAGGGTAAGTCGTAGCACTTTAGTACCTCTTAGACACACATTTTTCGACTGATTTTAAAATTCTAAAAGGCAAAGAATTAGGCTTTTATGAAATGCATTCATAAAATATATATTCTAAGAAATTAGGTAAGTGTTTTTAAAAAGTTTCTAATTTTTTTTTAAAGACAATTTGAGACAATTTTATATAGAAAAAGCAAAATATTATTTGTTAAACTATTTAAATCTGAAATAATTTTCCACTGATATTTTATATAATTTAATAAACACAGTGGGCCAATTCAAAGTAGACTCTCATATTGTACTATGTCATATAATTCATATTAATATGACTAGTGACTTTGAACACCTTTTGTTAACAAATTATGTATTTAATACAAGAAAGAAGACAAAGAGATGACGCTGTTAAAAATTGTATGTATACAGGAAAGAAGAAAATAGAAAATACTCTCTCTGAGAGGTGAGAAGCGAAGAAATTCTCTCTGAGAGACAGTATGGTTAAAAGTATAACATAAACAATTTCTTATACATAGGAAACAAATGTGTAAAGTTATATTATTTTTTTTGTATGGAAATTACTAACAAAATTTTATATGCATGCATAAAATAATATGAAATAGTACAAATATGACTGATATGACTGATATGCAACCACTTTGAATTGGCCCAGTATTTTTCCATTGTAGCTATGACTCTTTCATATATTATTTTCATATTAAAACATATTTAAAGTATCAAAAGTTTATTGTGGGCCAGTTGTATAGAGTACAGAGATCGGCGTGCATTGGGATAACGGGAGCGATGCGAACTAGCCCTTCGGAGGCGCTGAACACTATGTTGCATCTCGTTCCCATAGATATTCATATATTGGCCACATCCGCAAGTAGTGCGGTGAGGCTTGACGCAACTGGCTGTTGGAGGTCGAGGACGTATGGCCATGCAAATATATTGGCCACGCTGCCTTCGAGCGTGAATCAACCCTCTGACTACGTTACGACCTACATGGACTTTAATGGGGCGTTTAGGGTTCTTATTCCCTCCAGGAGAGAGTAGAATGGGGGCCACCCTTTGGGGAGCTTTGACACCAGGATCTATACTGACGCTTCTAGGATGGAATGTGGTGTTAGATCTGGTGTCTTCTCTGATGGACCGGAGATTGAACTCTCCTTCTGCCTTCCGGATGATTGCAGCGTTTTTCAGGCGGAAATACTCGCTATCAGGGAAGCATGTAGGATACTGAATGACGGGAATATCCACGGGAGCATTGGTATATTTGTCGACAGTCAGGCGGCACTCTTGTCACTCAAGTCATACATTACTACGTCTAATTTAGTTGGCGAATGTAGAAAGGAACTGTCAAGGCTTGGTCTGCGGGCTGACGTTACTCTAGTTTGGATTCCTGCGCATAAGGCCACTATGGTAACGAGCGTGCTGATGAGCTAGCCAGGGGAGGATCTGCTTTGGATATCTCTAACGCAATTGCAGTTGCAATCCCGTTGGGGACTATTAAAAGCAGAATCTCCACACTTTCTCCGGAAGGCTGATAACAGGTGGCGTGGGCTGAGCACGTGTAAGGTGGCACGGCTTACGTGGCCCTCTTTTGATGCACGACGTACATTGGAACTTACCAGTCGAAGTCGGAGGGACATATCGAGGTTGCTGGCGTTATTGACGGGTCACCGGATGTTAGGCAAACATGCAAGTCGGCTCAGACTCCCATCGAACGACCATTGTCGCAGCTGTCTGGATAGAGAGAAGGAGGAATCGGTTTTTCACTTTCTCTGTGAATGTCCTGCTCTGGCGGCTAAAAGACACAGATTTCTGGGCGAACATATACTAGATGGCCTCTCTGCGATATCTGAAATTACTGAATTATCTACTGAGATACCTCACGGCCACGGGGTGGATCTAGTACCCTTACTCTTGGAATTATTCTGAGATACATTAAAAGCTGACGAGTGATGTGGTCCTGTCAAAACGGAGTCATACAGGACTGTTGGCGTGCAGCGAACTACCACGATAACCAACCAACCAACCATAAAAAGTTTAAAAAATTAAAAATGGCCAAAAATTTGGAGTGATTTTAATTTGTTATCCCTTTTTAAATTTTTTAGGTAGCTCTTACTATTTAACTTTCTCCAAATAAATCTCTTTTTTACTTTTTGAAAAATCTTAACAATAAATCTGGGAATAACTATTAAAAATTTTATGACAACTATTTTGTTCGCTATTAAATATCATTACTTACCGATTTCTTTTTGAACTCTCTCCTGATCAGCAAACCGAAGGTTTTCAAAATTTGTAATATCTCCTGCAGAAGCAGGATGGTGTTTGGTAAAGAAACATTTTTCGTGGTACCAATTTGGGTTTTTTCCATCATGAAATGCAGACTGTCAGAAAATATGATAATGTCAAAATATAATCAATATATACATATCGATGGTCACAAGTAGGAAACCTCTATACTCGTATTTTTTATGAAATTGAGTTTTAAGTGATTTTAATAACACATTTTACACAAATACACGTCCACACAAAATTTGAAGCAATATTATCAAAAATAACAGTTTTACAGGTAATTTTTCAAATGAAATTACGTTATAATAATGTAGTTTCAATTACGTTTTTGTTACTACTTTTATTTTTATTTTGTGCTATACTATATATTTATAATTAGGGTATTTCTACTTGTGACCATCGATATATATAAATGTACATTACAATATATTAGTTGAGTCCTATCGGTTAAAATTAATTTAATTATTGTTTTTTAATACATACGTATGTCCTGTATAAATGCTACTAAATCGAAAAATTGAGCATTCATTCTCAAAATGAATTGTGATTGCTTTGTCTATCCCTTACTATATAAGAAAGTTGTAAAGTTGTTATTTTACTTTCAATAAGCAGAAAAAACGTTATATAAAGGAAATCCTATTCAGCACAAAGATTAAAAATTTAAAAAATCATTTACGAATTTTTACTAACAACAGAAAGAAAAATTTTATAAAGGATGCAACAGTAGTCTACTAAAATTAAACTTTTTTTATTTATTTCAGTTTAGCCCATTTTCAATACCAAACAAACCTTGTGTATAATAAATATTCTGGCAAAATTTGAGCCCCTAAGCCACGCCACGCCCATAAAAAAAAGGTTATAATTTTGAGGTACTTGCACCAGACCTATTTTGCTGAAACTTTGCACACATATCGAGCTGTCATGACTAAATAATTTCGTGATTAGAAAAGTGGGCAGTGCCACGCCCATAAAAAAAGGTATCATTTTGAGGTACTTGCACTGGACCGATTATTCTGAAACGTTTCACACATATTGAGCTGTTATGACTTTACAATTTATTGATTAGAAAAGTGGGCAGGGCCACGCCCATAAAAACAATTATAATTTTGAGGTACTTGCACTGGTCCGATTCTTCTGAAACTTTGCACACATATTGAGCTGTTATTACTTTACAAAAAAAAAACTATAATTCTTAGGTTTTTGCGCTTGATATTCAATTAAAATTCAGAATGCATTTCAATTCATTAAGGGGCGTAGCAACGCGTGCCGGGTTTGGCTAGTTAATAATATTAAAGATTTATTGATGATCATTTGAGCGAATGCGAAATAATTTTCGGTGCTTGACAAGACAAAATTTTAAAAATTTACATTCCAATCTAATCACAAAGAAATAAGTCTCCCACCCATAGATTTAAACCACATTACATGTAGTGAATCAATCATGGCCGATCCAATAAAATTTCTTTTAACAGCCAGTAAAATTTTACCGGATTTTGATGGTAATTTTACCAATTTGATTAAATTTATTGACGCAATTAATCTATTAGCTTCAACAAAAGGAGATAATCCAGAATATCTCCTTATAAATATAATATATACGAAAGGTCTCGATTCAATTGTACCTATAGTTGAAAGATAACAAGAGCACTATATTCGGCTGTGCCGAATCTTTTATGCCCACCACCAATTTTGTGTACATTTAAAGCACAATATTTATTATTTTGTTAATCATTATGAAATAATCTCTTTATAATAAAATATGTATCACTTTCTTTGTAGAGGGTGGTTAAATTTTAAGGGCCCATGTTGAAGGTGAACTACACCTAGACCTTAAATTTGTTTTCTGCATTTCATTTGACATTTCTCAATCTTAAACTTACTCAATTTGATCCGTATAAAGATGCGTAAATGAGCAACGCTTTAAAGTTATTCAGGTTTTTTATAAAAATGGCCTTTCAAATCAAAATGCATTTTGTGCACTTCGTGATTCTTTTGGTCAACATAAACGTTCAAATTCGTCCAAAATGGGGAGAATTGTAAAAAATATTTAAATTTCTGCAAAACAGGTCTGTATAAAATGTTAGAAAATCTGTGAATGCCTTCTTAGTTCGTTGAATAGGAACCTCTGCTGGTTTTTGTGATAGTGTGGCAAAAGAGCAGTCATTTGGTCATTTGGCCGATAATTTATTAAATACATAATTGAACCGTACAAATATTATCATTACAAAAATAAATAATAATAATATCCTAAATAATTTGTTTTTTATTTAAATTCAACATCGGCCCTTAAAATTTAACCACCCTTTATAACTTCGATATGCTACTAAAATGCTTTTGTAAATGTAGGCGATTACGGAAGGAATTAAATGGATAAAGGAAACGAATAGCGAAACTCCGATTCGTATCTTTACGGATAGCCAATCAGTGATTAAGACATTGAGAAAGGAGAAAGTTGAATCCCGGAACGTTTTGCAATGCAAGAGTGAGATAAACTCATATGCAAATTGTGAACATCTGGAGATAATATGGATACCAAGCCATCACGGGCTGATCGGAAACGAGAAAGCCGACAAATTATCCAAAATGGGAGCTCTTTTGAGTACTATAGCTTTGGAGAACGCCAAACCCCTTAAACGATTTAAGGATGAACTTAAACGTTGGGCAATGGAAGAACATGTCAGAAAATGGCAAAGCACTGATGTCGGTAAGGTGACAAGAACACTCTGGGGTGACCCAAATCTTGGGAAGTCAAAGGAGATTCTGAGACTAAGTAGACCTACACTTGGGAAATTAACCGGTGTAATTACAGGTCATACGGAGTTGAGAACTCATTTAGCACGCATGGGATTATCTGAGGAGACGACATGTAGAGCTTGTGAGGAAGAGGATGAGACCCTGGTACACTACCTCTGTCATTGTCCTGCGTTTGGGCATATTAGGCGCGAAAATTTTACAGTAGATAATATGCCGAACTTGGAATACCTGGGGAACTCGAACTGGAGATCCATAAGGCGTTACATTGAGGGGACTGGTTTCTTGGACTAGTCCGTTATTTATGGGAAATTATGTTTATGGTTTTTTGTTTGGGAATTCCGTTTTCCACATGGAGCGCACAACATGCCAACTGGGCATAGGTGTATACCTGTCATGGGTTTGGGCTTTTATACCCCTCCTTTTCAACCTAACCTAACCTAAACCTAAATGTAGTCTTTCAATGAAAGTGGGCGTTAAAGTAGGCGTGTCAATAAACACACCTTAGATATTTCAATATAGTCCTTTATTTTCCAAAAAACTTTGTCAATAGAGAAATTACATGAATTTAAGATAAACCGTTATATGGGAGGTAGGCGTTAAAGTGGTGTCACCTAAACTTTTTGGCACAACAATTACATTGATTAGAAGGATATACTTAGCAAATTTGATCATCATACCTTTAATTTTGGCGGTTTATGAGCTTTTAAATTTTACTAACGGTAGGTAACGTGAAAAGTGGGCGTTATAGTAGGCGTGTCAGAGTTATTTTTGCGAATGAGTACAACTTAGGTGTTTCAATATAGCCCTTTATTATTCCAAAATCTTTATTAATAGAGAAATTATATGAATTTTAGGTAAAACGTTATATGGGAGGTGGGCGTAAAAGTGGGCGTGGCTCATTGGTTTTCCGTTACAAAAAAGCGTCTCACCAAAAAGCAAAGTGTGAAAAATTTCAGGGTCGTACATCCAATTTTGTTGCTTTTATGACGTTCTTGTTTTTAAATATACCGAAAAATACACTGTGCGGTATAAATTTTCGTACATTTTGATCGATAACTCCTCTCCTAATGCATAGATTTAGATAATTTTCGGGAAAAAATATTGTTTTTACTCAGGAAATATATATTCGAAGTTTCATGAGTCTACGTTAATGCGTTTGGACAAAATTCCATTTTATTCGATGTTCGAAGGACACGGTTTTTTCGACCTACTCTTGCTTTTCGAGCTATAACTCTGTTCCTAATATTTCGATTTATCCCATTTTCAATACCAAACAAACCTTGTCTATAAGAAAGATTCTGGCAAAATTTGAGCCCCCTAACTTTTTCGGTGCGACCTCTATCGTGCTTTCAACAGACGGACGGACATAGCTAGATCGTCATCAAATCAAACCCTGATTCAGAATATATATACTTTATGGGGTCTAAAATGGATATTTCGATGTGTTACAAACGGAATGACAAAATGAATATACCCCCACCATTTTTTTGGTGGCGGGTATAAAAAGGCGTTATCAAAGGGTACTCTGCTGACACTTGAGCAACAAAATTACACGTGATCAAAAACACGAAAAAGATAAAACACAATACGTAAAAGAAATTGAACTACTTTCTAAGGCCCATACCTAAACAAGAGCGTTGAGCGTCAAGCGTTGCAGTTTTGCATGTATTTTGTTATTGTAACAAAAACATAACACATGTAAAACTCCAACGCTTGACGCTCAACGCTCTTGTTTAGGTATGGTAAGCGTTGCAATTTTGCATGTATTTTGTTATTGTAACAAAAACAAAACACATGTAAAACTCCAACGCTTGACGCTCAACGCTCTTGTTTAGGTATGGGGGTAACGAACTGGCAAATGTATGTAAGGAGGGTATCGGAAAGAATTTGTAGTTACATTAGGTAAAATAAAGTGTGCCTCGGTGGACTAGTCTGCTAGTTTGGGTAGTTTTTATGGTACTTTTTGTATATTTAACGTTTGCGAAGCTAGTATTTCGAAATAATTGACTATTGATACGAGGTGAGACAGAAAAATGTTATGGGCGACCACAAAGGTACTTTTTGAAATGGTACTTTTTGTATTTTCTACGTTTATGAAGCTAAAATTGTGAAATAAAGGATTACTGATTCAAGTTGAGAATTAAAATGATATTGGAGACACAAAAAAACCTTTTCGCATTTTTATTGTACTTTCTGTATTTTATCGTTTGTTTCTTAAAATTAGTGTTTTTAATCCGAGGTTTAACTCCTAATATTAGGACGACCTAAATTAATTTTTCTCATTTTTTTTATATTTTGTATACATAGAAATCTGAATGTACGTAATAATAAACCAAGTTGATGTTCTTAGTGAAGGAAAAAATTTTACTTTTTTTTTTTTTTGAATCTTAATTTTTGAAACTCAGTAGCATTGATCTTAGTTTAAGTAGTAGTATTTATTAGTAAACAAATATTTTCAAATATCGGTTGATTTTCACCAAATATGCATGAGTTCTATGCACTTATTTGAATAAAGTTCATTTCATTAATATATTATTAATGGGCCAATTCAAAGTAGACTCTCATATTGTACTATGTCATATAATTCATATTAATATGACTAGTGACTTTGAACACCTTTTGTTAACAAATTACGTATTAATACAAGAAAGAAGACAAAGAGATGACGCTGTTAAAAATTGTATGTATACAGGAAAGAAGAAAATAGAAAATATTCTCTCTGAGAGGTGAGAAGCGAAGAAATTCTCTCTGAGAGACAGTATGGTTAAAAGTATAACATAAACAATTTCTTATACATAGGAAACAAATGTGTAGTCTTATTATTTTCTTTGTATGGAAATTACTAACAAAAATTTTATGCGTGCATAAAATAATATGAAATATTACAAATATGACTGATATGCAACCACTTTGAATTGGCCCAATATTTCTTTATTAGTATTAAAAATACTTTTCTACATTAACATTTGTCTATAAATTTTTCGGAATTACATATTATGTTTTTTTAAATAAATTCATATTACATATTATGTTTTACATAGTAGACTATATGTTTTTTAAATAAATTCATATTACGTTCTAATTTTACATCATTGGGCAGGGAGTTGAATAATTGTAAGCCTTTATAAAATAGCGACCGCTGCATTGCAGTTGTTGATACTATTTCAATTCTAAAATGATCCACGTTTCTTAACTGGTATGGTTGAGCGTCTCTCACATATGTTATTTGTTCCGTTAAGTATTCTGGGGCTTCACCGATTTTAATTTTTTGAATAAAATTAAGTGTGTTCAATTTGAGCCTTTGTTCTATGTTGAGCCATTTTAGTGTTTCTAGCATGAAATTAATATGTGTGTATCTATTGCACTTTAGTATGGTTCGCATTGCTCTATTCTGTAGTTTCTGCAGACGTTCAATCTGGTTCGCTGTGCAACATGTGTACAATATGGTTGACCCGAATTCGAAATGAGGTTTAATTATAGTGTTATATATGTTGATTGCTGTTATGATTGAAATTTGTTTTCTAATTCTTTTGAAGAAACCAATTTTTTTACCGATTTTTTTACAAATATAGTCTATATGTTGTTTAAATTTTAAGTCTTTATCAATAACAAAACCCAAGTATTTTATCTGGTCTACTTTTTCTATTATCTCATTATTTATTTTAAAAATTAAATTGCTCTTAGTGTTTATTTCCATTATCTTGGTTTTATTTTCGTTTAGTTTAAGTTTGTTCATGTTAAGCCAGTTATTCACGCTTTTCATATCGTGAGTGAGGTTGTAATAACAATCGTAATCTGATTCTTCTTCCGTGAAAATTAGAGTATCGTCCGCATATAGAATTATTTATTTCACATTTACTCAAAATGTTTGGCATATCATTTATGTAAATAATAAATAACAGTGCCCCCAAGATAGATCCCTGTGGTACTCCATAATCATTATTATCTATGCTAGACTTAGAGTTATTCACTTTAGTTACTTGCTTCCTGTTCGTAAGGTATGATTTACACCATTTTAGTTCTGTATCTACAATGCCGTAGTTTCGTAATTTTTGCAGAAGTATATTTCTATCGATTGTTTCGAATGCCCTTTTGAAGTCCACGAAAATTCCCACTATTTTCTTGTTTTTTTCGGTTTTCTTCCATCGGTTTATTAAATAGTTCACTGCCGTTTCACATGAATACTTTCTTCTGAATCCAGATTGATACTTTGATAATATTGAGTTACTTTCAATATATTGCTCTAGCTGCTGCTTTACCACTTTCTCTATTATTTTCTCACAAGTCTTCAATGTGTTTATTGGTCGAAATTCTTCACATTTTCTTGTCTTTGCTATCTTTTCAATTGGTGTAACCATTGAAGTTTTCCAATTTTCAGGGAATACTCCTGTCTCTAACGATTTGTTTATTATTTCTTGTAATTTTCTTCCAACTATTTAAAATCATTTTACTTGATATTTTATTATAGTTTAAGGTAGAAAATATATGCCCGATATATCCTCACTGTACTTTTTTTCTAAGTAAATTGAATCAGAGATACAAATTTTCATAAATTGAACCAAAAATCCTACTAATATAATAAATGTGAATGTTTGTATGTTTGGATATTTGTTACTCAATCACGCAAAAACGGCTAACGGAACTAAATGAAATTTGGCACATATATAGATAACAACCTAGATTAACACATAGGCTACTTTTTATCGCGATAATAACGCGAAGTCGTTGGCAAACTCATCATCACAAATCCTAAACGGGTTGTTTGTGTTGTAAATATTTTTAATGTGTTGTTAATACTAAGTCTACCTTTTATCCCGATAACTACGCAGACGAAGTCGCGTGCACAAGCTAGTATTTAATAATTGAAATAAAACTTGAGTATTCAATAAATTGTAAGAACTGCGCTATCGAAGTAGCGGGTTATCTAATCTATAAACATACATATAAAAATCGTGTAAAAAGTGTATAGTAATTTATAAATTAAGAACTGCTAGACCGATTTTTATAAAAATTTTTGTCAGTTGTTCTTATTTTCGAGGAAAAGGTTTTTACAAAAGAAAATTTTGGAAAAGTCGAAAAATTGGAAAAATTGGAAAATCGAGTTTTTTTATGAAATATTGTGATATTATTCCTTAATGGCTTTTCAAATGAAAAAATTCAAAAGTTCTCAGCCACAATCCGATAGATGGCGTTATACGTTGACTTAAACTTTGCGCAATCTGACAGGTGTCATTTTGGCATTGTTATTTTCAACAGTTGATGTGCTATTTTTCTTGCTGCAATTTATAAGAGTTTTGTGCATTCTTAAATCACGGATTCACGTAAAAGCATTACAATCAATTGAAATTCAGTGCAACATTTATCGAAACATTCATTCTTAAGGAACAGGAACTCCGCCGCATAATTGACAGCTGAAGCTGGAATCGATCATAATCATGTTACAGAATCTCAATTCTCCAAAATTTTACAACTGTACGCGTTTGTCCGTAAAAAAGTTAATGAACAATGTAATTCAGGCGACAATCATTAACGCCAAATTCAAAGGAAAGGAAGTCCTTATCCAACGAATTCCCATTATTCCAACTGACCATTCATTCCATTTCAAACTGCCGTTATTTGTTTTTGGGCCGGAAAACAAATCGAAAAACATTGTTCAGAGGCAGTTGTGTTTATTTGCTGCTATCTCAGAAAGTTATGGGGCGATTGTTCTGAATTGCAATAGCGATTCATTCCCGGATATTTCTAAAGGTTATTTCAACCAACACACGAACAGACGGACATGGCTTAATCAGCTCATCTATTTATTAGCTTTCAGAAAAAATATACTTTATGGGGTCGGAAATGAAAATTTAAGAAATAACAAACGGAAGACAAAGCTATATACCATTGTGCACCAGAGGTGAAGGGTATAAGGATCAAGATTCTATCAATTCTGTTAATTTGAATCAATTATGGCAAGATTAGGTTTAAAAATATTAAAAAAAAACATACTATGAAATAAACAATAAGGCTGACGTTTAACTACTTAATTATAAGTGAAAAAGATCTACTGCTAATGTAATAAAAATATTTTCTAAACACCATCTCTTTTAAAATTTATTACCTGAACCATTACTGCAATACGCAAAGCGGCCAGGTCAATTTTAGTTTTACATCCTTTGCAGCTGGCTCTATTACTTTTAGAATACTCTGCTTTGTACGGCAAATCAATTTCCATCTTTGTGATAAAATAAAATTTAAGAATTTCGGAGGGTAAACAGACAAAGCAATACAATTTAACAAAATTTTAACCGTGACAAAAATTTCACAAGTTATTAGTAACCGCGCAAAGAAGGCATATTCATACACAGCGTTACCGTTGGATATTTCCAAAAAGAGTCAAAAAAATAGTGGGATTTATGCAAAAAAGTGGCATTAAGAAGTGAATTTTTTTAAAAAAGGGGCAACTCTTTGAAAATCAAAATAAGTTCACACTCATGGTGTAACACCCCGTTCACAACAGACATGAAATGCTTAACATTAACACTAATATGATGTTAGTGTTAAGTGTGGACTGATCATGTTAGAGTTTTCTTCATGTTTTAACACGGTTGTTAAAACAAAGCTTTTATACCATGGAATAACGTTTAAGCTTTTTTTATTTTCTTTTTCTTCGGCAATGTTTAAAATGTAAAATGATGTAAGTGTTAAGTGTGGACTGCTCATGTTAGAGTTTTCTTCATGTTTTAACACGGCTGTTAAAACATTTGTTTTAACAAAGCTTTTATACCATGGAATGACGTTTAAGCTTTTTTTCTTTTCCTTTTCTTCGGCAAAGTTTAAAATGTAAAAAAGTTTGTGAAAAAGGAAAAATTAGAATTAAATTAAAAAAAAAATAAATTAAAAAGAAATTAAATTAAATTAAAAAGTAATATAATTAAAACGAAATAAAGTGTAAAAAAGTTTGTGGAGAAAGTTAAAATTTATATTAAATTATTTTAACTTAACAATTTTTTTCTAAATTATAATTTTATAAGTTCCTTCACAAATTTAAAACACAAAAAGTGCTAAAAATCACAGCACATGCAAAAACGTTAAAATACTTTTAAAAACTTATCTGTATTGCTTCGCCGACAATCGAAAAATAATGAAAAATCTTAACATTAACATAAGTTATAACATAAAAAATTTAACATTAAGTTATAACATCATGTTTTAACAACAATTCATGTTTGTTGTGAACGGGGTGAAATAGGTGTGACCTGTTCACTATCACATATTTTTTCATATATTTATATTAAATCCCAGCAAAAAAAAATCGGAAGTAGTGCAAAGCGAATTACATTTACAAGACTTCTTAATCAATTGTGTAAAAGCATTTTTTCTAAATGATATCAATTTATTTCTCCTACACACAAAAAAATATGGTTGTGGTTATCTTATCTATTATTGAATTGTATGACTGTGGTTGAAACACTTAATGGTTGCTTTATTAAAGCGTCATTCAATAACCATATGTATGACTACAGTTAAAATCGATATTATTTATTTTTTTTTACGGATAATTATAGTATTTTGCTTTTAGTTAGACTTACTTACCTTTTCAATTGCAATTTTTAAACCAATATGTTTTTTACATTTCTAGTTTATTTTTAAATTTCATAAATTTTTTAAATTGTTTGTGTACTTTTATGATATCTCAAACTTCTATAAAAAAAATTATTCAAAAGAAGAACAGTTGAAATCAAATTATTATTAGGCAAGTAATGCTAGGCGCACAATTGGGACGAATAATAAATTTTTCGTCGCAAATATTTGTCATCAAAAATCGCGCAATAAGCGGCGAACTCTTCTACAGATTTATTTTTATTTCTTACGCCGGCAAATGACGAACAGCCATTTGGGTCTTATTTCTAGTCTTGTGCCAAATCGTTAAATTAAAAAATCGGTAATTTTCGTTCAATCAGTAAAAGTGAACCCGTTCGTTCAATTCGTTCAATCGTTCGTCTTGTTTTTGTTTTGATGTGAAGTGAAATAAAAGCATTAAATAATAACTAGTTGCTTCTGAAAAATCAATTTATATGTTTACATACATATGTATATTAAATCGCAAATGAAATTTGTAGAACAGAGAAATTTCATGAGTGCGTAGCGGAATTAACATTGAAAAGTATTGGTAGGAGAGACTACTTGCCTATTGGTGGTTAATTTTTTTTTTTTTAATAAAAACCGATTTTGATTTTCATACTGGGTATCAATTCTCGTTCTATGAAACTATGAAATGAAAAGTTTTTGTGTGTAATATCATATGGTGCCACCATACCCTTCGCTATGCAAAAACTTTTTCATTTCACAGTTTCACAGAACGAGAATTGAGACTCTGCTTGTTTTATTTAAAAAATTATATGATCTCACATTGTTTTTTTTTTGTTTGTTTTTTTGTTGGTTGAACAATTCTAATATTTTAATTGTTAAAATTTTCCCTGAAGAAGCTACCCAATGTGGTAGCGAAATATCGGAAAATAAAATTAAAACTATTTTTTATAAAAGAAAGTGATCTCAAGCTCAATACAAAAAACAACTGTTTATATAAAGTTTAAAAATTAAATTTATTTTGATAGTGTAACATTTTTTTCAGCACAAATTTCCACAGTTACTTCGTAAAAGGGTTTTAAAATGGGAATTATTTCGTTAATATATCCCCAGTCCTGTAAGGTTAGTAATAAATCAGGACGTTTTAAAGAAAGTGTTGATATTACAGCATCGTTTGTGGCAACAATTCTCTGCAGCATAAGATAGGTGGAGTTCCAGCGAGTTTCAACATCTTGCTTAAGTTTAAGCAAAGGTATTCCCATTTGCTTTTGAGTTTCAAAAAGTTTATTAAGTCCCTGTGAACTCTTGTGGAAATATTCAACTATTCTCCTTACTTTAGCAAGAGTTTCTCCAACTTCACCTAAGGCTGCCTCAACAACCAGATTCAGGGAATGAGCAAAACAACCCTCACCACGCCAGTTTCCCTGGCGAACTGCTGCAACAATATTAGCCGCATTGTCACTGGTTATGGCAGTTACTTTATTTTGTATTTAATACTCCGCCATAGTTTTTCTTAAAAAATTGCATAAATTTTCTGCAGTATGCCTTTTGCAAATTGTTCGCACGCAATTAAATAAGACCTCAGCTTTGTGTCATCATCAATATAGTGCGCTGTTATTGATAGGTAGCTAGCATTGGTCCTGGATGTCCAACCATCTATAGTTAGGCACACGGCTACAGATGTGCGAACATTTGATTTTACACTTTCCTGAAGTTCCATATGAGCACTTGAAAGCAGGTTTTTCGACAACGTCTTTCTTGTAGACAATTGATAACCTGGGCAATATGAAACTTCATGTATCAGTTCCCTAATGGCAGGCTCCTCTACAAAGCGTAACGAATGATTACTCTGTGCTACCGCTTTCAGCACCAGTCTATGTACCTTTCGAATTGGAGTAGGTTTTCGTACAAACTGGGTAATTCTTTGCTGCTGTAGCCTGGCTTGTGAGTTGATGAAAGGTTGTGTGCTCGTAAACGCTTGTGAACTAGTTGATGGTTGTGGGTTAGTTAAAGGCTCTTCTAATAAAATGGCATCTGGCGAGTCGAAACTTATAGATGTCTGGCGCTGTAGTAACCGAGGCGTTAGAGGATGCTTGGATTTTAAGTGACGACTTAAATTTCCAGAAGATCCACCAGAAATGCTTAATGAAGCTTTACAATAATTACACTTGGCACGATCTGATCCATCCTCAGTGAAATGTAATCATATTTCGCTGCGTTTTCTTGCTGACATTTTATAAAATTTTTATTATTTAGAAAAAACACTTTTTTAATTAAAATGCACTACACAAACACAGTTTCACAATTTTAAAATTAATAGCCTGTTAATTTAAATTGCAAAAGTAGAATTGGCAATGCCAGATAAAAAAAAAGTACTACATATTTAACATATTTTCTAATTCAACTCTGATTAAGTACCAAATATGCGGCTTTAAATACGCTTTAGTACAACTGAACCTAAAGAGCATAACATAAAAAGACACATGAACATGTAAAATTGAACAATACATCACTGAGCCATATGCGGTCAATAAAGTAACCGGTTCACTTCGTTCAATTAAGTGAGTCGTTCAATTGAACGAGGTCGTTCATGAACGACACAACTCTACTTATTTCTTTTTCAATCTTTATAAATAACTTGCCAAGTGCAATCAAATTTTGCAACATTTTAATGTATGCTGAATCATAGTACGCAAATCATTCGAATAGATATTTATCGTGAATGATAATTATTCGAATTTAAATTTTCCACATTGTGACGAATAATTCTTTTTGTTTTCGGAATTTTAAAAATAAAATTTGCGAGACAAAAGAAAAATAAATTTCCCTCCATAATTTAAATATAAAATTCCTTACAAGAATCATTTATTCAAAGAACATAATCGAAAAATTAAAAAAAAGAATCGATTCACAAAAAGAATTTTTATTTTCCTTGAAGAAAAGTCAGCAGCGTTGCCATTGTAGTTTATTATTTTTGTTATGTTAATGAGGACAATTTTACCATTTTAGGAATTAAAAAAATATTTTGAAGACTTTAATTTTTAGTTTTTCTAACTTTTATTTCTCCCCAAATTTTTGTTACACATATTAAATACATACGTTAAAGGCAATTTCATTTAGTATTGAACACCAGGCAATATGAAATATTAAAGAATTAATGTAAGTATATCTAATTAGTGATAAAAAACATAAGTATAAACGGGTTTGAAAGAAGACATTCGGATTAAGTATAATTATATAACCTTTTAGGATTTTATGATAATAAATTAAATTATATTTTGATTTATAATAAAAAATTGTTTTTTAATTTCTTGCGAAATACCTAAGTGCATACACAATTTTATTAGGAATATTTGGTGCAGGCAGAAACAATGTTTCATATGTAGGTTTTGTTTTTGTATTTCTTGCATTCATTAGCGAAATACTTTTTTATTGTGTGTTGGGAGTTATCTCGTTGCTTCAACCCAATTAGCCAAAAAGTGGGTTGAGTGAATTTTATAAAAATAGTTTTCCAAAAAAGTTGTTCGAAACAAAACATGACCGGGGAAAACTGGATATGTAGCTCATACCTTTCCCCCGTTTTCCAATTTTTGGCACATCGCTTTGTTTCAACCCAATTGGCACTCATTAAATTAAGTGTAAAATAAAAATTTTTCCAGGGAGTTTGTTATCTTCTCGGACGTCGATTTGAAAACAAGTTTAGCGGGCAAAAATACGTTTTAGCAATTACGGGAATTCTGTCGATTTTGGTTGACTAGCCCTTTGTGCACATAAGTGCTACTCTTTGTTAATGCGTACAAAATTATTATTATATTATATTATATTATATTATAGAAGTTTGAACATTTTTTCTATAATTAAAAAATTGTATATATTTTTCAAAACTGTTATTCCTATAACTTTGTGATTATTAGTGATCAATTTTTCATGAATCTCTGCAGAGGTATACCAAATCTCAAAATAGTAACAACCGTGTCTTTAAATTATCCCAGGGCTGGAAAATTTTAATTTTTTGGTAAAAATAAGCGAAAAACCCGAGGCGGTCATGTTTATTTGCTCGTATGCGAAGAACACTGGCATTCGTGTTTTACATACCCTTTCTTTCTTTTTCCCTCGCGAAGGGGTAGCCATCATGTCGCGATGCGAAGGCTTATATATATAGTAAGCCTGGCAGTAGACATAAAATGCAAACAAAACCAATTCGTCCGTAATGTAGAGGGAATAATGCCCTGCGTATCCGGTAAAGGGCTTCATAATCTCCGGAGACCCAACTACTGCAGTGTCGGTGTCAGGCTGCAGTAAGTTGTTGCCTACTGAAACCTCGACTAGTGGAGTGAAAGCGCCAGGCTCCACTAGCCGACTAGCTACTAGTGCGCTAAAAACATGACCGATCAAGCCGATAGGCGATCGAAACCCGAGCTTGTTACAGCGTGGTTCTTAGAAACCAGGTACCTCTAAGGCTCCTAAGGTCCGGATGTGACTAGCTCCTGTCAAAACCAGTTTCAGGTGCCGGTGAGGTGGCTAAGACTCAGTCTGCCACTAACCCTGGCTCCCATATAGATAGCTGTAGGTTCGCCAGGGAAGTACTGTTTCTACAACTAGAATCAGACACCTGCGCACATGTTATGAAAGACCTAGTGGGAGGCATACCAGCCCCATGGGAGGGTGGCAAACTTGCCATGGTGAAAAAGGCCGATATCTTATCCCTAACCAAGGTTTCATTTTTCGTTAAAGGTTGGGGCAGCAAACTTGATAGCAAAGCCATGCTTAGGATCATTGGCAAGCAAAATAGAGGTCTGGAAGTAGACAAATGGGAGGTTTTCCATCGTGAGGAAACTGACGATGGCACCCTGGTAGTTGCAGGAGTGGATAAACCCTCCATGTCTTACCTCGAGGAGCAAAAAGGGAAGGTGTACTTCGCGAGTACAACTATTTTCTTCAAAGTTGGTAAGACGCCCATTGGTTGGACACATAATCCAACGGAGAAGAAAGACCCTGACGACGAAGCAAAGGAGGCTAAAGAAGATGAAGGCCACCCCGTGCCAATGAAGAGGGAGGAGTTGGAGATAACTCAATCCCAAGAAGAATCTCTTTAAGCCGAACAACAATGATACTGCTCTTGCAGATCAATCTCCATCGGAGCAGAACGGCTACACAAGCTTTGATGGAAAATATAACTAAAGGTAAGGTACACATAGTTCTCATTCAGGAACCCTGGTCTATTAAAGACAGAGTTACTGGATTGAATGAGTGTGATTACCAATTATTTTATGCTAAAACTGGGTCTCGACCCAGAACATGTATACTTTGTCATAAGGGATTAAATTTTCTTTTTTCCCCAGATTTATCTACAGCGGACGCCACTACCTTAATACATGGCTCACGCAATTTAATGCTGGCATCGGTGTACCAACCTTCTGATGCTCCGACACTACCACCAACGTCGGATTTAAGAAGTATGATAACATCGGCAAGGAGAATAGGTAGGAATATTTTGATAGGTTGTGATGCGAACTCGCATCACCTCTCTTGGGGCAGCACGAACTGTAACAAGAGAGGAGACGCCCTATGGGAATTCCTAAATGCTAATAACTTATTTACCCTTAACTCAGGTAATAAACCTATTTTTATTAACAGAATTAGGGAAGAGGTAATTGATGTGACTATATGTTCAGAGAATTTAATTGATGAAATTTGCGATTGGCACGTATCTGATATGCACTCTTATTCGGACCATCGCTATATTTTTATGACCTTAACTCATCCGCCACCGGAACCGGTGACTTTTAGGAATAAGGCCATAACGGACTGGCCAAATTTTAGGGTAAGTCTTCAACATAAACTCGAAAATTATCCAGAACCGGATGAAAATCTGGACACGATAGATTCGATGGTGGGAAGACTGACTGCCGATTTTAGGGAAACTTTTGAGGAGCATTGTCCACTCCGACAAAGGCGAACCCCAAGGGAAAAGCCCTGGATGACAGGTGAACTGATTAATCTCAGGAAAGAAACCCGAAGGCTATTTAACAGAGCCTATCGAAAGAAACAATCAGTATACTGGGACGATTACAGTGAGAAGCTCAGAATATACAACAAAGCAATAAGAATCGCCAAACGCAGATCCTGGAGGCTTTTTTGCAATCAGGTGGACAGCGTGAATGACGTTTCTAGAGTTAAGAAATTCCTATCGAAAACCCACACCCAACCGGAAACCCTCGTTGACCCCAACGGGAAAAGGTCGGAGACGATGGAGGAGACGCTAGGAATACTGATAGAGGCACACTTCCAAACAGAAATGGCGGATGACGGAGAAATTCCACACCCCCATGACGGTAGTGCCACGACGGATATAATTGTAACCGCAGAGATGGTCAGAGAGGCGGTAAATAGTTTCTTGCCATATAAGGCACCAGGGCCGGATGGTATTTTTCCGGCTCTCCTACAAAGAAGCATTGACCTAATCGATATAAGGCTGGCGAATATTTTTACTACTTGCCTGAAATATGCGTATACCCCTGTGGAATGGAGGGAGGCGAGAGTCGTTTTCATACCTAAACCAGGGAAGGAAAATTACGCAAATCCTAAAGCTTATAGACCCATAAGCTTAACATCATTCTTATTGAAAACCATGGAGCGTATCGTCGATGGAATGGTCAGAAGACGATTACCAGGCGATTCAATGAGATTTGGACAACACGCCTATATCAAGGGCAGATCTACTGAGACTGCTCTTCAGGAGGTTGTTTATCATATAGAAAGATCCTTCGACCTGGGTGTGTATACCATGGGCGTATTCATAGACATAGAAGGAGCTTTCAATAACGTAATGACCTCGAGCCTTATCGGTTCCTTGGAAAACTTAGGGTTAAGCCATGTCTTAATTGCATGGATTAGCAATATGTTAAGGAACAGATGGATAAATTTTGAGGCAAATGGAGTAAGAAGAAGGGACAAAGTCGAGGAACCCCGCAGGGAGGTATTTTATCTCCATTATTATGGGTAACTACCATACATAGTCTACTGAGGATTCTATCGAACGAGGGATTCAAGCCTATCTGTTACGCAGATGATGTTGCGATACTGATCAGGGGGACGAATCCAAATTCTTTATGTATGAGAGCAATGGAGGCTTTGAATATATCCTATAACTGGGCGAAGGAGTGAGGGCTCAATGTCAACCCGGAAAAGACTGAAATCTGCTTGTTTACGAGAAAGAGGAAGATACCGGTGCATAGCTATCCCATCTTTCGGAATAAGACAATAAAGATTGATAAGAAGGTCAAATACCTAGGAATAGTACTTGATTGGAGACTATCCTGGAAGGACCACATTGAATGTAAAGTGGAAAAAGCTCAAAGAATATGGGCCCTCTGCAGAAGAGTGATTGGCTCAAAATGGGGCTTAAGCCCAAGGATGACACATTGGCTATATACGAGTGTACTGCGGCCTACAATTACGTACGCTTCGTTAGTGTGGTGGACATCCTTAGAGAAGAGGGTGAATATAAAACCTCTTCAAAAGATTCAGAGACAGTGCTGCATTAGTATTTGCGGCGCCATGAGGACCACATTGACAATGGCCATTGAGAATATACTATCCATTTGGCCTATTGAGATACAGGTAAAATATGAAGCGGCCTTAGCTGCTACAAGATTAATGGCAATAGATGAGTGGCTTATAAGAGAACATAAGACCAGATACCAAAGAATAACGGATATCTTACCGATGGGAAATATTACGGAATTAACATGTGATAAAATCCCGATGAGATATGAGAATATTAACTGCATCACCATTATACCGGAAGAGGGAGAATGGGATGAGATAATCAGGATGGGAAACACCCACGGAATCGATCTTTACACAGACGGTTCAAAGATTGGTGACCAAACTGGAATGGCTTGTACGACATAAGCCGAAATAGAAGCAAATACTTCCGTCTACCAGATCACAACACTATTTTTTAGGCTGAAATCATGGAAACGAATAGAGAAACTCCGATTCGTATCTTTACGGATAGCCAATCAGTGATTAAGACATTGAGAAAGGAGAAAGTTGAATCCCGGAACGTTTTGCAATGCAAGAGTGAGATAAACTCATATGCAAATTGTGAACATCTGGAGATAATATGGATACCAAGCCATCACGGGCTGATCGGAAACGAGAAAGCCGACAAATTATCCAAAATGGGAGCTCTTCTGAGTACTATAACTTTGGAGAACGCCAAACCCCTTAAACGATTTAAGGATGAACTTAAACGTTGGGCAATGGAAGAACATGTCAGAAAATGGCAAAGCACTGATGTCGGTAAGGTGACAAGAACACTCTGGGGTGACCCAAATCTTGGGAAGTCAAAGGAGATTCTGAGACTAAGTAGACCTACACTTAGGAAATTAACCGGTGTAATTACAGGTCATACGGAGTTGAGAACTCATCTAGCTCTGAGGAGACGACATGTAGAGCTTGCGAGGAAGAGGATGAGACTCTGGTACACTTCCTCTGTCATTGTCCTGCGTTTGGGCATATTAGGCGCGAAAATTTTACAGTGGATACTATGCCGAACTTCGAAACATGGGAAACTCGAACTGGAGATCCATAAGGCATTACATTGAGGGGACTGGTTTCTTGAACTAGTCCGTTATTTATGGGAAATTATGTTTATGGTTTTTTTTTTGTTTGGGAATTCCGTTTTCCACATGGAGCGCACAACATGCCAACTGGGCATACGTGTATACCTGTCATGGGTTTGGGCTTTTATACCCCTCCTTTTCAACCTAACCTAAACTAACCTAACCCTGGCTCCCTTGTGCCAAACATTGTGCAGAAGGATCATGCGAAGAAAGATGTGATGATCCCTATAGCACCACCCTCGAACTCCACGGCTGCCAAAATAGATTCCCCAAGGCACAGAAAACAATACAAAAGGGCCTTCACTACTAAGCGTTCCGCTTATAAAATATTAAGTCGGTTTGGTGAAAAACCTACAGACGAGCTCACGGAGCAAGAGTTTTCTCTCTCCGGTGGGCGCAAACCCTCATTGAAGGGTTAAAACGTGAAATTCCTAATGCAGGTGTAGGCAGTCCTAAACGGACGGTATCCTCTGCAGCGCCTAACCGGCAACGGTCAGAGGAGGACACTCTTCCAGGAAAAAAACATTCTAAACACATGCCTTCACGGCCACAACCAAGATCGTACAAGGAGGTGGCAAAGGACCACCTTATCTGGGCAATCATTGACCGCAACTACAGCGACGGCACCATTTCCTCCGGCAACTGGAAATTACTTGTCATTGCTCTCAATGGGGTGTTTGAAAGTTGTTCGGGACAACCCGGGACCACCACCTTAATGCGAAGATGCTGGCTGGTACCAAGGCCACATCAAACTGATAGCCTGTACAGACGAGCGTTCAGCGCAGCTGTACAAAGCCGCCATAGAGTCCCTATGAAGTATGGTCTGGCGCGAAGCGCGAGGCAATACCTCCCACCGATGTTCCACAAAGGCCGAGGTCTATTGCCAAGATTCCCGCAATACCATCCGAACCAAAGAAGATTTTGGAGATTATGCAGGTCAGTAATCCTCAGCTAGCCACAAAGGACTGGAAAATAGCCAAGGTTACTGAATCTGTAGAAGGCTCCAGGAAGGCCACTGTTATTATAAACCATGACTCCCTGTCTCCACTTCGAAAGACTCAGGGAAAGATATACTATGGTTTTGGTACTATCTTTCTCCGGGTCTATAAGGGCGACGACAAGGAGAAGCCTCAAGCTCCGGAGAGTAAGGACTCTTCTAAGGATCTCTCCATGAGCTGTGACGATGAAACTGCTGTTTCATCGGACATTGATGGTAAGATGGATGTGGCAGAAGATGAAGATGCCCTTTTGGAATCTGACGACGGTTCAGAGGACGCCGATGTCACAGTCGTCCACAGCGACCAGCTACATTGAAGGTTACTCAAATTAACCTTCACCACTCAAAAGCGGTGTCAACTGCCCTACTCCTCCGACTGTCTTTAGACACGGAGGATCTTATATGTGTCCAAGAACCATTGTTGTAAAAAAGACAGGGTTTGCAGGCTAAACAAGGATGGCTACTACATTCTGTATGCAGCCGGACCAGGTAGGACCAGATCTTGCATTATGGCCAATCACCTATATATTGACTTCGATTTGTTTTTCGAAGTGGATTCTGAGAGTCATTTATTGAATAGGAGAAGGACAAAATGGTCTGTTTATGCTAAGGTGCTAGATAGCTCTCTTCATATCCAGACTCCATTGACGATAAGTCCACTCTGGACTCCGTAACTGAGTTCTTGAGTAATGTAATGGCTGAGGCAACCGATAACTCCTGTATGAAAACTAATAGGAAAGGTAAAGCCAAGCCCACTTGCTGGAATGCCAAAATTGCGGAAAGGCGCAAAGAATGCAGGAAACTATTCAATGAGGCTAAAAGGAGTGGATATTGGGCCACATATAAATCCTCCCAAAATGGGTTAAAAAACCTTATCAGAAGAGCCAAGAGGCAATCCTGGAGAAAATTCTGCAGTAAGGTGGAAAATTCTTCGGAGACAACTCGGCTACGAAAGATTTTATCATCGAATTCAACAATACCATCAGACATACAGAGGGTGGATGGTTCTTGGACCACCAGTAGCAAGGAAACACTGGAAGTTCTCATGGAGACACATTTCCCAGGCTGTCTAGAGCAGGACTCTCCACCTACTGTTGAGAGGACCTGTTCAAGTCCCCAGGTCCTGATGGCATAATTCCAGCGGATCTACAGGAGAACATCGATATTTTAATGCCATGGCTTCTGGTGATATTCAAGGCATGCTTGAATTTATCTCATGTCCCATCGAGGTGGACATCCTATAAGATTATTTTCATACCCAAGGGAAGTAAGGCCTCGCATACAAGGGCCGGGGACTTCAGGCCAATAAGTCTCTCCTCCTTCCTGCTTAAGACTCTGGAGAGGATTATTGATGTTTATATCAGATCATCTCTAGGACCAGAGGCTCTGTCGGGGGCACAGCATGCCTATACGAAGGGCAAATCTACGGAGACGGCGCTACACGCGCTGGTTGGCCATATTGAAAAATCTCTAAACTACAGGGACTACGCCTTGGTCGCCTTTCTTGATATTGAAAGCGCCTTCAACAATGTCAAACCGGATTCGGTTCTGGACGCCTTGAGACAACTGGACATAGATCCTGTGGTCACCGGTTTTGTGGGAAAACTACTGAAATATAGGCGCATAGAATCGAATTTGGGCGCCTCTAGTATCTCCAAGGTGGCTGTAAATGGCACACCGCAAGGTGGCGTACTTTCTCCACTACTATGGAACATCAACATTAATATCCTGCTTAGGGCCATGGAGAATACATACTGCATGACTGTTGCTTATGCAGATGATGTGGCTGTAGCAGCTACGGGCAAAGATCCTTAATACTTAGATGGTGCCAGGGATGTGGGTTGGGAGTCAATCCTGCCAAAACGGAACTGGTACTGTTCAGAAGGAGGTACAAAATACCGACCTTTGCTACGCCTAGGATAGACGGGGTGGCACTAGCACTATCCGATAATGCCAAATATTTGGGTCTCGTATTGGACAGCAAACTAAACTGGAACCTGAACACAAAGTCTAGGACCACTAAGGCGGCAACTGTATTACACTGCTGCAAGAGGGCAATTAGCCTCAATTGGGATAGTAACCCCAGGAACTTATACTGGCTATACGATTCTGTCGTCAGACCAATTCTTTATTACGAAAGTATTGTGGGTGGCGCTGGAGAAGAGAACCCACCAGGACAGATTCAAACGTATTATGAGAATGGCTGCGATTATGATAACAGGTGCTCTTAGGACCACACCATCTAAGGCACTGTTCACTATTTTGAACTGGTTACCACCAGACATCCTGGCTAAGCAGATGGCTGCGGACACCGAACTGAGGCTGAATGCCACAAGGGCATGGAAGTATGTGAATTATGGACATGCAAGAATTTTGGGCATGATCAATATTGCTTCTCCTATTGATTACAAGGTACCTGAACCAGTATTCGATCCGGATTTCGTAACGAATATACCGGATAGATCTGAATACGACAACGGCCTCCGACCTCCGGAGAATGCCATCCAGATATTTACTGACGGATCGAAATCACATGCTGGAACTGGATGTGGTATCTTTTCGATCCAGTTGGGTTTGGAATTGTCCCTGAGGCTACCGGATTATTGGAGCGCGATACAGGCCGAATTAATGGCTATTTAGACAGCCGCGGAACAGATTCAGTATAATGGAATATCTGGCAGGGATATTTATATATTTACTGACAGCAAGGCGGCTATTAGGTCCCTTGAGAGTGTGTAGAACACATCGAAAATTGCCCAGAATGCTGGGTGTCTCTTGAGGAGATAGCGAGACATTCGAAGGTTACCCTTGTGTGGGTTCCAGGACATGGGGATATTGATGGTAATAAAAGAGCTGATTCACTTGCAAAAGCTGGTACCACTTTAGATTCGGTTGAATCCAGTTGAGCTTTGGCTATTCCCTTATCGAAGGGTAAGCAGCTAATCTCGCATCGATTCTATTTGGATGCCAAGGAAAGATAGGTGAGAGAACCCACTTGTTTGGAAACCAGAAAGATCTGGCCTGACATGGATGTGCATAGGACGCAATATGCAGTGAATATGCCCCGAATCCACCTTAGGAACCTTATAGCGGTCACTACCGGACACTGGCTTATAGGTACACATGCGAAAAGCCTGAATATCCCTTACAATGACTTCTGCAGAAGTTGCGATAACGAGGAAGAGGAGGAGACAACTGAACATCTTCTCTGTAATTGTCCTGCATTCGAGGACCTGAGACACCAGATTCTAGGTCAGCGAATACTTGTAAGTAAAACTTGTCTTTCCGCAGTTGATCTGGGAAAGATCCACACCTTTGTAAACAGGACGAAATGGCTGAGTAACGACGGCCAGAGGACATAGACAAACGGGCGTTGGTGCCTACGGTATCACAACGGGACCCTCGGAGGACCCAAGTGAGCTATGCCTTCGAGCGGCTGGCGGATCTAACCTAACCTTCTTTCTTTTTGTTTATTGTCATAAAATTTTACCTGTTTTCTTTTTAATTACTCAAGTGTAAAAGCAGGTTATACCAAATTTTATAGGTTTATCCCAAAAATTTTAAGCAAAACTATAATTTTTGATGGAAAGTTAGCAATTTATATCTAAAATTTTAACTTAGTATATATACTAGCTATATTCTGATTTGATTTTGAGGCTATATTTTGCGAGACTTTCTAAAATAAAGTTCCTTAAAAAGTACTCCCCACAACACCCTAGCGCTGGAGAAGAGAACCCACCAGGACAGATTCAAACGTATTATTAGAATGGCTGCGATTATGATAACAGGTTCTCTTAGGACCACACCATCTAAGGCACTGTTCACTATTTTGAACTGGTTACCACCAGACATCCTGGCTAACCAGATGTCTGCGGACACCGAACTGAGGCTGAATGCCACAAGGGCATGGAAGTATGTGAATTATGGACATGCAAGAATTTTGGGTATGATCAATATTGCTTCTCCTATTGATTACAAGATACCTGAACCAGTATTCGATCCGGGTTTCGTAACGAATATACCGGATAGATCTGAATACGACAACGGCCTCCGACCTCCGGAGAATGCCATCCAGATATTTACTGACGGATCGAAATCATATGCTGGAACTGGATGTGGTATCTTTTCGATCCAGTTGGGTTTGGAATTGTCCCTGAGGCTACCGGATTATTGGAGCGCGATACAGGCCGAATTAATGGCTATTTAGACAGCCGGGGAACAGATTCAGTATAATGGAATATCTGGCAGGGATATTTATATATTTACTGACAGCAAGGCAGCTATTAGGTCCCTTGAGAGTGTGTACAACACATCGAAAATTGCCCAGAATGCCGGGTGTCTCTTGAGGAGATAGCGAGACATTCGAAGGTTACCCTTGTGTGGGTTCCAGGACATGGGGATATTGATGGTAATAAAAGAGCTGATTCACTTGCAAAAGCCGGTACCACTTTAGATTCGGTTGAATCCAGTTGAGCTTTGGCTATTCCCTTATCGAAGGGTAAGCAGCTAATCTCGCATCGATTCTATTTGGATGCCAAGGAAAGATAGGTGAGAGAACCCACTTGTTTGGAAACCAGAAAGATCTGGCCTGACATGGATGTGCATAGGACGCAATATGCAGTGAATATGCCCCGAATCCACCTTAGGAACCTTATAGCGGTCATTACCGGGCACTGGCCTATAGGTACACATGCGAAAAGCCTGAATATCCCTTACAATGACTTCTACAGAAGTTGCGATAACGAGGAAGAGGAGGAGACAACTGAACATCTTCTCTGTAATTGTCCTGCATTCGGGGACCTGAGACTCCAGATTCTAGGTCAGCGAATACTTGTAAGTAAAATTTGTCTTTCCGCAGTTGATCTGGGAAAGATCCACACCTTTGTAAACAGGACAGAATGGCTGAGTAACGACGGCCAGTGGACATAGACAAACGGGCGTTGGTGCCTACGGTATCACAACGGGACCCTCGGAGGACCCAAGTGAGCTATGCCTTCGGGCGGCTGGCGGATCTAACCTTACCTTCTTTCTTTTTGTTTATTGTCATAAAATTTTACCTGTTTTCTTTTTAATTACTCAAGTGTAAAAGCAGGTTATACCAAATTTTATAGGTTTATCCCAAAAATTTTAAGCAAAACTATAATTTTTGATGGAAAGTTAGCGATTTATATCTAAAATTTTAACTTAGTATATATACTAGCTATATTCTGATTTGATTTTGAGGCTATATTTTGCGAGACTTTCTAAAATAAAGTTCCTTAAAAAGTACTCCCCACAACACCCTTCACTAATAACTCGTGTCGCTGGCAGTGCAATAATTCGATAGCGCGCCACCGCGGGTTTCTTTTTTGTCCACGCCTCCGCCGTTTTTGTCGGCTTAAGAAAGACACCGTTTTGATCAGCTTCAGTCGACTCAAGAAGGTATTTAATTCATAAGTCTAAGGTCACACAAGATGATTATAGTTGAGCAATTCTTGAGTTTACAGATGTTTTTTACAGTTTCTGGTGAGGAGAATAAAAAGGGAAAATTAATCGCCGGTACTCGGCAATTTGAAGCATTTTTTTTAATTAAATATTTTTTTAATTCGGTGTTTCGCTTCTGGGTGTGTTAATAATCTATAATTTGAATTATAAACGTCACATATGTTTAAAAATAAAAAAAAACAAAAAATTTTTCAGTTATATTATTTCATGTATGTTTTTATCTGTATTTTTTCTATTTACGGGTCAAGCACAAATGTCAAATTGTAAGAAAATGAAAACTAAACAAAACAGAAAAATGCCGAGGAAATTGTGTGTGAACATAAAAGCAAGTTCAAAGAAAATTCGGAAAAAGGTGGGCAATTAAGTCGTCTTATGTAACCTTAATAGCCTTTTTACACTTACTCACATCTTAGCGGAATGCGTGGAAGATGTTGAAAATAAAAAAAATATTTTACATTTGCAATATCTTTCATCCTTCATCTTTCATCTGTCATAATATTTATTTTACATGTTTGCGCATATAAAAATTTCAAAGCACAAATGTCAAATTGTAAGAAAATAAAAACTAAACAAAACAGAAAAATTGCCGAGGAAATTGTGTGTGAACATAAAAGCAAGTTCAAAGAAAATTCGGAAAAAGGTGGGCAATTAAGTCGTCTTATGTGACCTTAATAGCCTTTTTACACTTACTCACATCTTAGCGGAATGCGTGGAAGATGTTGAAAATGAAAAAAACTTGTTTACATTTGCAACATCTTTCATCCTTCATCTGTCATAATATTTATTTTACATATTTGCGCATATAAAATTTAAAAAAAATGGATTTAAAAATTCTGTATTAATTGTATTAATTATTGCCCTTGGAGAGCAATTATTATTACAATATGCAGATTTTGTTAGAGAATGCAGATAATTAAGATATTTTATTTTATACGACATATATCAAGTCCACTCGCTGTGTGATGCCATTTTTTTGCAACAATATTTTTTTTTTCTAGTGAAGACACTAAAATAATCGAAAGATGTTGAGTGGAACAAAATGATTTAGGAACATCTTTAAAAGATGTTGAGATATATTGACACACAAACATGTACAATTCATATGGGAAGATGTTAACACCACGTCCACAACAGACATGAATTGTTGTTAAAACATGATGTTATAACTTATGCTATAAACACATAGACGACAGCAGACAGCAAGCAGCAATATGTCAAAAATAAAATCTATGTGTTTAAATGAAAACGATTATTTTGACGGCAGCACAGCAGCACGACTGCACAACAGCATTTGCTGCTGCTGCCAACTTAGGCTATTTTCTATTTTGACGGGCAGCAAGAAACAAATATAGTGTTGCCATTATATATATTAAATTGGAAAAAAAAAGAACAAAAACTTATTTTTGATATTAAACATAAAAGAACATTACAAAAATACAATAAAGAAATAAATTTATGTGTTTTTATAGCTTTTCGTGATATTATTACATATTTTTATCAATAACTTTAATTTTATTCATTATAAAATATTTATGCGGCATCCCTGAAATTTGTATTGCTAAAATACACATCAGCTGTTTATTATGTTGTGGCTGTCTTCAAAATAATTATGAAGCTGACTTCAGAGCAGCATTTGAAGTTGGCAGCATTTGAAGCCGTGAAGTCTGCTGGCGTCTATGTGTTTAGAGCTTTAGTGTTAAATTTTTTATGTTATACTGTGGAGTACACGTACTTATGTTAATGTTAAGATTTTTCATTATTTTTCGATTGTCAGCGAAGCAATACAGATAAGTTTTTAAAAGTATGTTAACGTTTTAGCATGTGCTGTGATTTTTAGCACTTTTTGTGTTTTGAATTTGTGAAGGAACTTATAAAATTATAATTTAGAAAAAAATTGTTAAGTTAAAATAATTTAATATAAGTTTTAATTTTCTCCACAAACTTTTTTACACTTGATTTCGTTTTAATTTATTTACTTTTTCATTTAATTTATTTTTTTTTTAATTTAATGCAAATTTTTCCTTTTTTTACAAACTTTTTTACACTAAACTGTGCCGAAGAAAAAGAAAAGAAAAATAGCAAAAAAATACTTCTGTCAAGCTTAAACGTCATTTCATGATATAAAAGCGTTGTTAAAACAAATGTTTTAACAACCGTGTTAAAACATGAAGAAAACTTTAACATGAGCAGTCCACACTTAACACTAACATCATATTAGTGTTAATGTTAAGCATTTCATGTCTGTTGTGGACGGGGTTTTCATCTTGTTGATTTGATGAAAGATGTGAGTAAGTGTAAAAACGCTATAAACTAACAGAGATGAAACATTTAGTATTATATTACCGTTAGACTTTTTTTTTGAAAATTTTTGGTTTCCTCACTGATATTTATCAACCGCCTCAAAAAATTTTACTTTGAGTGGTTTTTCTGTTATCAGCGGATATGTTATAAACATGGTTCCTTTATAAAAACTGGCTGACAACATTATGTATGATATCTTTTCGTTTTTCACGCACACAATTAGATGAAAAGAAAAATTGTTTAATGTAAACACAACCTTACAAAACTCTGGCAACAATAATTGCATTAGTACGTTCAGTAAAAATAAGTATTTGTTTCTTGACAAAAAGGATATAATTGAATCTGATTGAAAATCTAGGAAATAATTTAGGAAAATTATTATAATATAAAATGTATTTTTATTTTTGGTAATAACTGATTCTGTATAATCGATATTTAGTTACGGATAAATAATTAATTTGTGAAAGTTTTTTTCTTGCTTTGATTATCAAACAGTGTGTGTGGTCGATTGTTGAATATAAATTTAATGTAATCCTTATTCCACAAAAGTTTTTGTGTTTCAAATCTTGTAATAAAAAACGAAAAAAATATTTTGAAGTAATTGTATTTACTTTATTAATATAAAAAATATCTAAACAACATAAACTTAAAGCTACTAAAATAAATGGGGAGCATTGATAAAGCTTGCATATCAGGATTTCTGTGTCGACTATGTTCGGAAATGCATAGAATTGTAATTCATATATACGGAGACCAGGGACAGCGTCTTTGTCTTGTCGAAAAAATAAATGGCTATTTGCCTATTACGGTAACGAAATAAAAATTATCAGTTTTGTTATATGTATGAATATATATGAAATTAAAAAATTTTAGATCTCACCAACTGATCCGCTGCCCAAAACTATATGTACAACATGTTTGCGACGCGTAGAACAGCATTATGATCTTTTAATGCGTTTATCAAGAATTAAAGAAAAAAGATTTCTACGGTACAACAAAGTAACTGAAGTACTTCATTCTCATTACTTCTTTACTTTTCTCTGTTTAATTTTTGTTTTTCTATTTATAAGCGAGTTCGTAGCTCACCAATCTCAAGTATTGAAAATTCAGAAGACGAGGTATATCAGAGTGATGACGAGTCTCGTCGGCGATGTCAAGAACTAAATATTTCTTCCCAAAGACAAAATCCACAGCAATTGCCAGATAATTTCTCATCGTCAGCAGAATTGACTGTTTCTACTTCATTTTTAGCAACAGCTAGTGAATCATTTTCAAGAAATAGTTTCAGGAATTCCGCATCAAGTGCTAACAATGACGATAATGATAGTGGTGCAAGTACAAGTGCTAGTGCTTTGGCAGCAATTACACAAAATATTACTGCGAATATTAATGAAACGAATGTTGGCGATTCTTCTTCATCTTCGTCAACATCATCGACTACACATATACATACTATTGAAGCCGGCAACAGTTTTAACATTGTGGTGCAACAACATACTGACTGATGTTATTAAATAAATGGATAAGAACGTTCGTTAATAATTAAAACATTATTAATAAATAAAATCTTTTTATATAATTTAAATCTAAAACTAAGTGACCATAAAAATCCATTTCTCTTCTAACAATAGCGGAAATCACTCTTCGTTGCAAACATGATGAAAATGTTGCAGATCTTGCAAGTCTTTTTATATATTCTATTGCAAACGTTTCCAACTGTTTTTAGTATTTGAAATAAGTGCTTTTGTGGAAAATGTAATTTTAGTGTATATTGTTTTTGTGTTGTTGCAGACTTGAGAATATATATACTAGACTTGCAAGATCAGCAACATTTCCATGATCCCCTGATTTCCCCTGTTTTATTATTTCCTTACTGAGTACACCATCAAACATTAAAGAAATAAAACAAATAGCCATATTAATAATTAAATATTTTTGTTCTTAAGTATTTTTGAGTTTTATTAAATAACGATTATACAGAAAGACAAATATTTTGTGCGGACATGGTGTAATCACGTAAAGTGGTGCTGGGCTGGCACCGCTACCTGTATAAGTGTGCCCTGGCAGGGACTCGTTCAGTGAGAGAAAACTTTTTGTGACAAGTTATTTTGCAGCGGTTGATCGAAGTGATTTAATTTAGGTAAAATACATACTAATGATATTGACATTAGCGTGTCATTGGAAATCACGTGTTTCCATCAATATAATTAACTGCACTTCTTTCTAACAAGTGCCAAATTAGGTAAAAAAAATCCAATACAGTCGAACTTCTCCATAACGAAATCTTCTCTATAACAAATAAAATTCGTGAACACAACATTTTTGTAAGTATTTTCTTAAATTTTGATCTCCCTATAGCGAAGTTCTCTCTGTAACGTAAAATTTTTTAAGACCTAAATAGAATTTTTCACACTAAATAATCTCTCTATTGCGATCGATTTTTTGTATCAATTACGTCACAGAATATATAACTGTAAAGACGTTACATTTTCAACGTTTGCTACGACTATCACATAAAAAAGAAAACAGTTGCATAAGTTTACACACCTACGTATATACGTACACAACATCTCAATTTCAAGTGATTTTTGTATTGATCGGACGTAGATTGAAAGATGGCAACAAGTAAATGTCTATCGTTAGTACAAAAGTGTCTTATATGAAGTTGAGAAGGGCATAAAAAAAGGACATTGCTTTGGAGTTTCAAATTTCACCCACCACTCTCTCAACTATTTAAAAAAATTGAAACAAGATTGAAGAAGCTAGAAGCTCATCTATTGCACACGGCAAATTTAGAAAAGCAAGCTATGATTAAGTCGATAACAGCTGCAAGGCATAAAAATATTCCTCTTTCCGGACCAATAATTCGAGAAAAGGCAATTGAAGTTGCGGAGTCATTGGGCCATTCCGATTTCTTTGCGAGTGTCTTGATAAATTTAAAAGAACACACAATATTGCTGGAAGAGTTGTCTGTGGAGAGAGCGCTGACATGAATATTCAAACTCGCAATGACTGGATTAATAACGTTTTGTCGAACATAATCGAACAATGCGATCATAATGATATACACTGTCTCAAACAATTGTCCGTACCCCATACAACTGAAGAAATATTTGATTATAATTCGAAAAATAATTGACCGATTTGAGTGAAATAATTTTTTTTAAAAAGTGCAACTATTGTTTATAACAATTGCAAAGTAATAATAAAATAAACATGTCTCACTACTATTTTATACAAAAAACAAAAAAAATTTCAAAAAATTAACTCAAAAAATTGTCCGTACGGCACAGTCTAATATAACGGTTCTTTAATTTTTGTTATTTTTATAAAACCAGATCACTCTCTAGAGAGAAATATAGATTTCTCTAATACAACGGATCTTTAATTTTGGAAGTTTACGTACAATTAGACAATTGCACAGTCTTATAAAGTGGTTTGTCTGAATAGTGCGTTTTAATAGTGTTTAATATGAGTTCAAATGTTAAAAATCATACTAAAATTCCTATTGCCATCAAAGAATTGATTATTAAACTTCACAATGAAGGCAAAAGTTATCTTGAAATCGCAAAAAATGTTTCTAGACCAAAATCATCCGTGCAATATGTGATACAGAATTATAAGAAAACAAGTTCACTCTTAATTGCCCCAGGAAGAGGTCGAAGAAAAATCATAGACGCTCGATTGGGAAGAAAGATCGACCGAATGGTAAAGCTATTTAGAACCAAAAACAAGTGCAGTGGAAATAGCTAAAAATTTTAAATAATATGAAAACGTTACATTAAGCGCCCAAACGGTACGGAACTTTCTGCATGGTAACCAATATAAAGCATGTGTTCCACGCAAAAAACCCTTTATATCAAAAAAGAATGTAAAACAGCGTTTAGATTATGCCAAAAAATATGTAGAAAAGCCGGACGAGTTCTGGAAAACAGTAATTTTTACTGACGAAAGTAAATTTAATATTTTTGGATCGGATGGAAGACGATTTGTGTGGCGAAGAGAAAACACCGCGTTGCAGTTAAAGCATCTTAAAGCAACTGTGAAACATGGTGGTGGCTCGGTGATGGTGTGGGGTGCAATGGCAGCTGGAGGTGTGGGAAATCTTGTGTTTGTGGAAACCACTATGGACAAATTTAGCTATTTGAATATATTAAAAGAAAATTTAAGAGCTAGCGCCACTAATTTAGGCATATCAGATGATTATCGTTTCCTACACGACAACGATCCAAAGCACACTTCAATGGTTGTGCGAGAATGGCTGCTCTATAACGTTAAGCAAGTGGTTCCTCATCCTCCCCAGAGCCCAGATTTAAATCCCATAGAGCATCTATGGGGTATTTTAGAAAAAAAATTCGCCAGCATAAAATAACAAATAGGCAAATGCTGAAAGATATCATCGTTCAAGAGTGGCGGAATATTTCTACAGAAACCACAGAAAAACTGGCTTTATCAATGAAATCGCTTAAGAGACGTAATTGCTGCTAAAGGATACCACACTAAATATTAAGTACATTTTAAACATGCATAAATATGAACATAGTATGTAAATTTTTTTAAAGGGTACGGACAATTTTTTGAGTTAATATTTTGAACTATTTTTATATTTTTTGTTAAAAATAAAAGTGAATGTTTTTTTTTTTACTATTAATTAGCAGTTTTTATAACTACTTCTTGGACTTTTAAAAAAACATTTATTACTTCGAATTGGGTAAGTATTTTTCGAATTATAATCAAATATTTCTTCAGTTGTATGGGGTACGGACAATTGTTTGAGACAGTGTATTTAATGCAGACGAAACAGGCCTATTTTTTAAATGCTTACCATCCCGAACTCTTGCATTTAAAAACGAAAAATGTGTTGGAGGAAAAAAGAGCAAGGATAGAATTACCGTAATGGTGAGTTCCAACATGACTGGGATAGAAAAACTTAAGCTGCTTGTTGTTGGAAAGGCCAAAAATCCGCGCTGCTTTAAGAGTACAAAATCTTGGAGTGACCTATGAGAGCAACCAAAAATCATGGATGACAACCGATTTATACGAGAAATGGCTCATAAGCCTAGACAAAAAATTTGCTTCTCAAAAGAGGAAAATTCTGCTTTTTGTTGACAACTGTCCAGCACACTCCAAATCAGTCCAAAATATCAATATTGTCTTCTTCCCTCCTTACATGACATCATGAAGTCAATGTTCCAGTAACTATGAAAAAATGTTCTCCAAATATAATTTTTTTCTACATATGTATTTATGTATGTATTAATAAAAAAAATTAATGTGTTCATATAAAAACTATTTTTTTTGTCTTAATAAATATATTTTCTACATAAAAAAAAATTAAGTCAACATTTTCTGCAGTTTCTCTGTAACGAATTTTCTCTATAACGTAGATATTTGACGGTCTCCAACTGCTACGTAATAGAGAAGTTCGACTGTATTTCATGAGTCAATGTTTGTTTACATGAATTTTTTACCATATTTAGCATGATTTGAAGCACATAACATGTGCATAACCTAAATTAACCATCTGATAAAATTATATTATAAAATATATGCACACAATGCGCAGAAAGATCATTTCAAACAGAATGTTCTACTAGGGGCTCAATGCTCGTTTTCTGAAACTGAAATGTACAGAAAAAAAAAAAAAGATGGCACTATATGTATTTACCACCAAGGACTCAATTCTACTTCTGTGAAATAAAGTTTTTGTGTATTATACGGTGTAACCACACCTTTTACTGTACAATATGTATTGTTGGGTAGGATTTGTAAGACTGTATAAGGGTGGGCATTTTTTACTGATCCAAAATGTATGTAGAAACTAGATCGTGGGGGAAGATATCTTTTAAACTTTCTGATGAAAGCAGTGTGTTCCAAACGGAGATACTGGCCATAATTAAAGCAACAGATCTCATTATGGAGCACGTGCCCAGAGGTGGAGAAGTTATTCTCTATGTAATCCGGCAGTCATTTAAGCCTTGAAAGGGCGTTTGGTCAAATCAAGGTTAGTTAAGGGCTGTAGGAAGGCTATAAGTAGAATTATGGACATCTTCTGTTAAAAATGCAATAATCAATTTGCACGATCCGGTAAGCCTATGTGGATGATGCAATAGCAAGAATTAATGCATGTGTGGCTAAATTTACTTCTATTGTTTTCTTACTTCTTCGAGAACAGAGTGACAAGTAATATTTTAATAAAGGAAATTGAAAAGAAGTATCAAAGAAAAGATAAATTATTCTTGTTTTTTTTTATTTTATTAAAATCATACAAGTAATACACGTGGGATTGTATGCTATTGGAGCCTTTTTTAATATCTTCAATGTCAGACTGTGTTGGGTACCAGGACACTGCGAAATTGTTGGCAATGAAATTGTTGACGAGCTAACACGCGTTGTGTCGGCCCTAGAAATGGCAGTTGAAAAAAGATCAGTTAGACCACCATTAGGATTTCAGACAGGACAAACTCTTCATGGAGAAACAGAGGTGATTGCAAAATATCGAGGGTTTTCTGGACGGAGATTAATCCTGTATGATCTAAAGTAGGTACAACCTGAGAACCATAATAGGAGTCATTACTGGACATTGGTAAGGGCTAGATTTATTATCTAATAACATAATAATTGACATCGGGATCGCAACACTCCAAATTATTGTAGGATGTGTAAAGATAAAGAAGAATTAAAAATCACAGAAAAGTAAGCGATTCCACGAGTTAATTGAAGTCTATAATTGTAAATTTTAGCACATCGTTGAATTAATCATGGAAATCAGTTGGCTTTGAGGTTTGCAATAATAAGGGAGGTTACTTTACGGGACTCAACCTTCTCTTCATTCCTTTTCTTACCGATTTTTCTACTCTATTCTTAAAAGAGAACTTTATAGGTACTTTCCTTTTTATACCCTTCACCTGTGGTGCACAAGGGTATATATAGCTTTGTCATTTCGTGTGAAATTTCTACAATTTTTATTTCCGACCCCATAAAGTATATATTTTCTGAAAGCTTATGAATAGGGGAGTCGATTAAGCCCTGTCAGTCCGTGTGTATGGTGAAATCAACTTTTTGAAGCCCCCCGACATCGCTTGGACTCGGGTGAGGTATTAAAATATCAGAAATATTCGGGAGTAAATCGGTATTGAAAATCAGAAACATCGGTACATAAAGAACTGAGATATGAGCAAAAACCCACTACCACCTCGATTTTTTTTTCACAAAAACAACATTACAACAACAACATACATACATACAAACGTGTATACTGGTTAGAGAAAACGTGGCATCGAATCCCAGCTGAGCAAAAACAATTTTTATACCCTTCACCTGTGGTGCACAAGGGTATATATAGCTTTGTCATTCCGTTTGTAATTTCTACAATTTTCATTTCCGACCCCATAAAGTATATATTTTCTGAAAGCTTATGAATAGAGGAGTCGATTAAGCCCTGACCGTCTGCCCGTCTGTCCGTGTGTTGGTTGAAATTAACTTTTAGAAGCAACTATATGTTCCTCAGACCTGTATATGGTATCAATCTCTTGGAAATATCCAGGAATGAATCGCTATTGAAATTCAGCACAATCGCCCCATAACTTTCTGAGATATGAGCAAAAAACCACGACCACCTCGTTTTTTTTCACAATTACAACAACAACATACATACATAGATACATGTAAAAAACATACCAAACAAAAAAAATTACAAAAAAAAAATATTAAAAATAAGAAAAAAATAATAAAAAAAAACTACAAAAAAAAAAATTTAAAAAAATTTAAAAAAAAATTTTAAAAAATTTTTTAAAAATTTTTCTAAAAAAATTTTTCTAAAAAAATTTTTTAAAAAAATTTAAAAAAAATATAAAAAAAATAATAAAATATAAAGAATATATTAAATAAAATTTTTTTGGCTCAGCTGGGATTCGATGCCACATTTATTCTAACGTGTACGTATGCACGTATTTTATATGGGATGAATGGTGATACAAACAATTGTTATTGCATGACTACACGTTGTGAAGGGTATATAAGATTCGGCACGGCCGAATATAGCACTGTTACTTGTTTTTATTTATTTTTATTTTTTTTTAATTTTTTTTTTTTATTTAATATATTATTTATATTTTTAGTATTTTTTTTTAATTTTTTTTTAATATTTTTTTTGTTTTATATTTATTATATATATTTTAAATATTTTTTAAAATTTTTTTTTTTTAAATTTGTTTTTTTAATATTTTTTAAAAATTTTTTTTTTTTAATTTTTTTTTTAAACTTACATACGTAAATTTATAATTTTACAATGGGATGTTTTTATATATGTATGTTTTTTATATGTATGTACGTATATCATATGGAATGGTGATACAAACTACTGTTATTGCATGACTACACGTTGTGAAGGGTATATAAGATTCGGCACGGCCGAATATAGCGCTCTTACTTGTTTTTTTTTGTATTTTTTTTTAACATAAATACGTAAACTCAATTTATAATTCTGCAATGTTTTGTATATGTATGTATGTATGTACGTATTTCATATGAGATGAATGGTGATACAAACAATTGTTATTTCATGACTATATAAGATTCAGCACGGGCGAATATAGCACTTTTGCTTGCTTATTCTATTATTAGAACATGTAATACGAAATATATAAAAAGTAATTTGTTTCCAATATAAACACGATAACTAATAAACAGCAGAAAAAAACACTTTATGGTTTTAAGTTAATATAATCGATTTAACTGTACTTTTATATTTTTAAAATTTGTATTATACATATTTACTTATTTATTAAACCGTTATTAATAGCTTTAATGCATATTATAATTACCTACACATACATACATACAAGATGGTATATAAATAATCCACTCAATGTTATTAAAGATGATTGTGCTTTTTATAAACATTTGTACCACTATAGTAAGTCTGTTAGCTAAAGCTGTTGTTAAGAACATTGTAGATTTACAACATAAAAACAAATACATATATTTTTGACCAGCACGTGTCTGCGTAGTTATCGAGATGAAAGGTAGCCTATGTGTTAGGTTTTAATGTTCTTTGATACGGAAAAACGTATAAAGTGTATTTTGTTGATATTTTTGTGTCGTCTCTACAATTTTTATGTGTCGTATCTACAATCCTCATCAAAGAGTTCTTTGTAATCGCCAGCATCTGCCCCAGGCTAATTTTCCTATAGCACTCACATCCAACGTGTGCCTGGCAGTGGTACTAAGTCTATTGCCAGCCATTGCCGGACATTAGCATACTACATGCGCTGCTGTCTCAGCAGTTTCAAGGTACATGGTAGAGAGGTAAGTAAGGCTGGTGCTGGTTACCCTCACACTCTCATCCAGAAATAAAGAGAAGATTAGAATTAGAAAAGAAAAAAGAATAGAAGAAAGAAAAGAAGATAGACAAATGGTGAAGTAGTGGATATCAAATCAATTCCAAAAAGAGCTAAAACCCTACAATTGACCTATTCTCAGTCTCGTGTCTCAAAGCCAGGTCATTCCCATTACAAAACCTATCAGATTCTCGAGTCCACAGCTTGAGACATCTCCTAATTAGCCAAAGAATTTGCTACCTAGCCATTTCAACCTGCTAATCTGCAGTCTGGGACATTGGCACAGAATGTGCTCAACTGTCTCCAACTCCTCCGGATCCTCGCACAGCCTGCACATATCCGACAGGTTCAGTCCCATTTTTACGGCCATCCTGCCCAATATACAGTGGACCGTAATCATCCCTATTATAGTTATCACGCAAATACTATCTCTGTCAAGAAGCAAATCCGAATCAGATTTACTGACCATCGGCCACAACGTTCGTGATACTTTGCAGTCCGTTCGGTTACTCCAGCCTCGATTAGTCTCGCTCAGAAGTCATTCCCTGATCATACCGAAATAGAAACCCAATCGAGGCTTTACCGTCTCCACCCTATCAGGATCCAGTATTTCTGAACCCAGTCTTGCCAACTCATCAGACATTTCATTGCCGCTTATGTTCAAGTGACCCAGCATGCCGCGGCACCCAGCATAGTCTCAACCTATATTCCTCTAAAATTCCTCGAAAAGCTCTCCTACATTCATCGACCAGCCTGGAGTTCACATAATAGCCCCTCATGGCCCGAAGAGCCGCCCGGCTGTCCACGTATATAGTGACCTCTGAGCCAAAGCGATGTTACCCTTAACCAGTTCTACGGCCCTCAGGATCCCTAGAACCTCCGCCTGAAACACACTGCAGTTGTCAGAAAGACTGTATGGCTTTCTGATGTCCAGATCCTCAATATTTTTACCAGCTACAGTTTTAAAATAAATAAATCAGAGGAAAACTTTGCCTACAGAGACTTCAAGCGAATAAACTTAAATACACTTTTTACAAAACTTACCCAAATTCAATAGGATGACATTTACTATATGCATGAAGTTAATGAGCAACTGAATTTTATTCAGAAAAAAATTAAACAGCTTTTTGACAAGTTTGTGCCTTTAAAATCAAAGAAAAAAACAGTTTCTGATAATCCATGGTTTACTCAAGAGATAAAACGACTAATAGACCAGCGTAATATTGCTTATTCAAGATGGATTCGTTTTAAAACCCCTGAATTGCATTTATTATATAAGCCAATGAGGAATAGAGTGAATACTAAAATTAAAATGGCAAAATCTAGTTATTATGAATCAAAGTTTATAAATTGCATAGATATAAAATCTAGATGGAATGAAATCCGGAATATTGGTATAACTAGTAAGTCCCAAAACTGTACTAAAGATTTAATTGTAGAGGAATTGAACTAAAATTTTCTGACCTACCGAAATCAAATGCAAACATTACTTATTATAGTAGTCAGCAAAGGAGACATAGTCATATTATTTTTCAATTCAATTGTGTTTCTGATGTAGAGGTTTATAAAAGTTTTGCCAGTATTAAATCTAACGCTATAAGTTACGATGGAGTTCATCCAAAATTTATTAAAATAATTTTTCCTTACATTTTACCCTACATAACTTACTTGTTTAATTGCATTATTACGAAATCTGTATTTCCTACTCACTGGAAGCATGCAAAAATTATTCCAATTCCTAAATCAGAAAATGAGTTTCGTCAAATTGCCATACTACCATATCTCTCCAAAGTTTTTGAGCGTTTGATGCACAACCAAATAAATGAGTTTATACATGATAATAACTTACTTACATCGCGTCAATTTGGATTTCGACCGCATCACAGTAGTATATCTGCATTAGTTGATGTTACAGACTTTTTAAGATCTCAACTAGATGACAACCAAGTCATCTTTTTAATTTTACTGGATCACTCCAAAGCATTTGATACAGTGAATGCTGATATCCTAATACTAAAACTGGACAATTTTTTTAACTTTTCTACTACTGCGACGAAACTTATGCGCTCCTACTTATCTGGAAGGTTACAATCTGTGTTTCATGGTAACATGTAATCTACTAAGATGAAATTAACAAGAGGGGTACCACAAGGATCTATATTGGGGCCGTTATTATACTCGATCTATGCTAATGATCTACCAATTCAATTGAGGTTTTGTGAAGTTCAGATGTACGCTGATGATGTGCAACTATATATTGGTTGTGATGTCTCAGGCATTAGTGATTGTGTTACGAAAATTAAGGTTGACCTTGAAAACATTAGGTCTTGGGCTTCGATAAATGGCTTATGTATTAATCCTAACAAATCCAAAGCTATGCTAATTTCAAAAAAACGAAGTACCTTGCCTTATATCCCAAAAATTGTTCTCGATCAAACAAGTATTGATTTAGTGGATAAAGTTAAAAATTTTGGAGTAACTTTTAACAAACACCTTCTTTGGAGCGAACATGTCAGCATCGCAATAGCTAAAACTTACGGAATGTTGAGAAATTTATGCTGCACGCAAAGGTTTATACCTTTTGGGGTGAGGATGCTTTTGGCTAAAACATATCTTATACCCGCTTTATTGTACGGATGAGAATTGTTTTCTGGATGTGATGAGCGTAACAAAAGTAGACTTAAGGTTGTATTTAATAATATTGCAAGTTATATAATTGGGATCAACAGATTTAGCAGAATATCACATTATTCGAAGCGTATCTTTGGAGTAACATTTGAAAATTTTTTAAAATGTAAATCACTAATTTACTTACATGAAATAATATATACACGCCAACCACAATACTTATATGACAAAAAAGTACCATTTAGATCTGTAAGAGGAAACTGCCTAATACAAATACCTCATGCTACAAGTCTGTCAAGCCACCATTTCTTTATATACTCTATAAGTATTTGGAATTATCTTCCCCATAGAATACAAGCAACTAGCAGTGCAACCCAATTCAAGAAATTAATTTATGAGTACTACAAAGAGCGTTCGTGAGAAATTAACATGCATAGATAATATATACATACATATATACACACATTTTCTTCTTTTTTAACTATACATAAGTATTTGTTAAATTATTAATTTTTTGTACTTTTATATAAATTTTTATTATAACTTTTCCCCATAATCAGTACTTTTATATAAGATTTACTCTTTGTACTTGATTTTTGAAAACATAAATAAATAAAAAAATATAGATCCCTGCACCAGTTCCCTCCCATTTTCGAGCCATCAGTAAAGGCAGCAAAGCCACTAAACAGTCTGCTCTTGCTTGACCACCCTCGGCAGATTCCCAAAATCGACCCTAGCACCCACATAATCCGTGGAGCCGGGCGAGCCCAGGCAATAACCACCACCGCTAATTTCACCCAAGATCCGTGAATGACCCTGCATAACATTTCCCAACAATCCTAACTCCCTCAGTCTAAGAATGGTCCTGGCTGCCATTCCCTTTACATACTGCTCAATAGGCAGAAGATGAAGAACAACATCCAGGGCCGCCTGAGGAGTACTTCTCATGGCCCCTGTCATGCTGATCGAAACACATCTCTGAGCCTCAGACAGAAGGTTCCTACGACTTTCCAACCCCAATGCCTGCCACCAAACACAGCATCTGACCGCCAAATATAAAGCCATCTTATCACTGACGGCCGGAGTCCCCAACTTCTACTATCGATGATCTGCAAGCTTAGTAGGCATTGATACCTCTCCTCACCCTTTCCTGAGTGTTCTTCCCCCAAGACAGCTTGCTGTTCAGAAAAACTCCCAAATACTTAGCACTATTAGATAGTCTAAGCTTTACACCTACCAGTACCTTGTACCTCCTTGTAAAAAGAACTCTTCTCTGCATTGATTCCCAGACCCTTATCAGTAGACCATGCTGACAGCTCGTCCAGCGTCACTTGCACGAATTCACCGATTGTCGGCAGAAAATTGCCAATATAACTACATCATCCGCATCCGTCGAAGTGCCTTAACACAACATTGACAGCCATAATAAGGTAGAAAAAACTCCCCCCTGAGTAGTCACCCTGATCATCAGTTTTCTTAGGCGTTCGTGTTCCCAGTCCTAATAAATAACTCTACTTCCAAGCATTAGAGTTAGCCATTCCACCAAGAATAATGGTGCCCCTAAATCACCGAGTGCCTGTCCTATAGCCTCTATCTTCAAGTTTTTAAAGGTACCCTCTATATCCAGGAATGTTGCCAGTGCGTACTCCCTGTTCTGCAACACCCGCTCTATGTGATCAACTACATCATGGGACCACCCCCTAGGAATGTACCCATACAGCACACAAACCCTAAACAGCTTAACCAGCAGTAGGAGTAATGATTCCTGGATATTCTGTAACATTGCCGGAAAAATACCATCTAGTTCTACCGATTTGTACAACCCAAAAGAATTACCGGCCAAGTCACCTTATCCAAGGTTATCATATCCACCACCGCCTCCCTAACCTCAGTTCTCGAGTATGATGAACTGAGGGACTCAGAGCTGGATTTCGTCCACGTGTCGACCGGTCTCTGAATAAAACCAGGGGATACAGGGTCCTTAGATAAAATTCGTCTGAACTTGGAAAATTCATTTACTGAATCCACTGGCTCGCTAAATCTAATTCACGAGTCCCTTTTCGTTCTCCTAATGTTCCATTTACAACCTAACCTATAGCTACTCCAATCCTCACCCCTACGCATATATTTCGCCTTATTGAACAACCTTCTGACAGTGGATCTTTGAGCCCCCAGATTCGCTGTCCACCATCTCGGTTGCATGCGTTTGCCTGTATAGTTCAGCGGGCAAGAACGCTCAAAGCTATCAGTCAACACCTTCGTGAAGGTTCCTACAAAATTCTCCACATCCGACTTAGACGACGTAACCCTAAGATTACCATTCACCAGTCTTGAAGAAGAATCTCAATTCATCCTTTTCGAATGCTCAAAGCTATCAGTCAACACGTCCGTGAAGGTGCGCACAAAAGGCTTCACAAACGACTTAGACGACGTAAGCCTAAGATTACCATTCACCAGTCCTTAAAAAGGATCTCAATTCGTCCTTCACGGATTCCTATATGGACACCTTTTTGACCTTTCAAAGACCAGACTAAAGGATAGACGACTATGGCCAGAGAAGGAATAACCTAAATATACCCTCCAATCCTCTACTAAATCCCTATGGTTCGTCAACATTATATCTAGTACTGCCTCCCTATCCCTAGTTCTGGGGGGTTATTATGTAATTCGATTCAAATCGAAAAAATTACGAATTCGTAAAAATTGTATTATGTAGTACTATTTTCGGAAACTTATTTCCGAACGTTCGTAAATTTAGGGATTTTTTCTACCCCCTTTCGGAAAACAAAAAATCCCTTTCGAATATGCAACTATGTAGTACCAAAGCAAAAATCAAAAGTGTTAGTAACGTACGTATTTCTTTCGAATGCCATTTTGCTTGCGGAAATTCATGTGCATATTATTTTATATACAAAAGTTAAATAAAAACTGTTAAAATGTAAGTATATGAATTTTATATTTGAATAATAAAAAAATAGATTTAATTGCTTTGATTTTGAACATGTTTAAAGGGAATCTTTTACGAAACCAAGACAATATGAAATAATGGTGGAGTTTATGAAATTGCATTCGGATTTGGCAAAAGGACACCTAAATATTTAAAATGCTTAAAGTAAGTGCAGAGAATTGAGGCAAAGGTTATCGCAAGATTTTAATGCTGCAGGTCCACCTTCACATGAGGTTGAAAAATGAAAAAAGGCTTGTATATGAATGAATATTTTGACTCATAAATAGAACGTTTTTGCAAATTTATGTGATCAAAGGTATGGGTAGATTTCAAGCAGCACATTAAGATTAGGTCCCGCCGCAACAAAAATAGCCTATCTGGAACTGGATAGGCTATTGAATTACTTGCCATTAACGATTCTATTGAAGGAATGAGTGGCACGTCAAGATATGGGGTACAAGCTAATAATCCTGCTACTACAAGCATTAGAGAAGAAGATGCAATACAAGAAACCATTACAATATCTTGCAATGACATATCGGAAAACCCTTCTGAAAAATCTTTTGATATTTTAAATATCAATAATCCACGTAGACGTAACCGTGAAAATTGTTCTAGTAAGCAGACTTTATTAGAAAAACAAGTAGAAAATCAAATAAAACATCAAGAAAAGTCAATAGAACTGATAAGCAAATGTGACGAAAATCAGAAGACTCTTATAAGAGAAATGAAAGAAACAAATATGAACCTAATAACAGCAAATAAATACTCAAAATGAAACAGTGATTTCAAGGAGCGTATATATAAATTAGAAAAAGAAAAGTTAGAGTTTAAAAAAATGAATTGGAAAAAAAAGAACGAATGGAACGTATTTATAAGCTTAAAAGAGAAAAGTATGACTTTATGAAGAAAAATGAATTGGAAAGAAAGAAATGCAAAATTGCAAAGCTTGAACTAAAAAGAAAAATATTTGAATTAAAGAGCATATGAAATGGTTGAGGTTTTGCTATGTGCCTTTTTTTATTAATTTTTATGTTTTACTCTTTTAGGAATTTTTATGTTTATATTATTAGTTTTTATGTGCCTCTTTGTTATATTATTTTGTGTTTTAATATGCTCACATATGTATGTAGCTATTAGTTTCACTGAATTATTATTATTTTACTCTTTCAATAAATGTTTTTATTAATTTTTAAATTTTGTAATTTATTTATTTTTAAATTTTGTAATTTATTTATTTTAGGAATTTATATATTTTTTAGTTTCTATATATATTATTTTTAATTTCATTTCTTATACTTTTTGCAACATTAAGTAAATTTATTTCTTACCTATTTTCTGTATTGTTATTTCTTCCTCAGTTTGAAAACTATCACTCTCTACATATTAAACAAATATTGTGTAATGAACAGCACACGCTAAGGCTTTGAACTGCCTTTTCTGAAGAGCAATGCAGTTCTCTTGCAGCCAAAAGGCAACGAAATCTTGCTTTGAGTACACAAACGTTCTTTCTACGATCGATCATCCTTTGGAGTGGTGATTATTAAAAAATGATTCAGAAGAATTCTCAATAGCATTCCTATATGGTGCCAAAATCCATGGTTCCAAAGGATAACCGGAACCACCTGGAAAATAATGAGTTAATTTTGAAGTTTATAGATACAAAGTGTACATTTTTACCAAGAATTCTAGTTCCAGTATCTCCAGCTTGAAACTTTTTTTTTAAGTATTGCCTCTCTACAGACAAATTCCAAACATGAGAGTCGTGGCAAGCGCCTCCAAAACGTCCATCGATAGCTCTAATGTACATTTTGTGGTCACAAATCTAAAGAAGTTAATAACGTACTTTAATCAATTGATATATGTATGTATATGCATGTTAAATCCTACCGCCATAGCATTTATACTGTGTTTAAGTTTTATGTTAAAATATAAATGCTCATTGTTATAAGGTCTTATTATTTTTATGTGAGTTCCATCTACAGCCCCAATAACTCCTGGTATTGAATATTTAATATAAAAAAATCTTTTTGCCTCCATATTTTTCTATTCGCTCATTGCAAAAACAATATGTTTAGAACAAAGATTTTTTTGTATTGATACACATACCTCCGATAAACATACAGAAATATATGATTGAGACATTCCCAATAAACCGTCTTGGCCAATCTGATGTTGGTAACCACCTTGCGCACGAAATTTCAAGGTGGCTGCCAATTTTAAAATAGGAGAGACGGCAGTAGATATTTGTGGTGCTTTTAAATCACTGGTGATGGAGTTCAGTACGTACATAAATGCTAAGCCGAAAAATTTTCACAAATCCGAAAGTAATTTTTTTTTATTTAATAAAATTTTTATACGCGCTTTTCGTTTTTGTTTAAATTAAATTACTTACGAGTTTTCAGTGAGTGCCATAATATTCGATGTATCTCTTATATACTTTCTTTGGACTCTTTCTGGAACAACATCTGCTTCATCACTTTCCCACAACAAAACACAATCCATTTTTACGTTTTTTTTTATATATATTTTTTGTTTCTTTGTATATTTTTAAATTTTTTGTAACAATTTTGACACTTGAACAAAACTATGAAAAATGCTGCTAAATTTTTTACGTATTAAACCTTGGCATCATTTCGTTTTTCCGTTAAAATTTTATATACAACTGTGCAGACGTTTCGAAAGTGCTATATAATACTACTTACTTACGTTTACGTACTTACGTTTCGAATCCAATTACATAATAACCTCCTGAATGTTGGAATATTTCCCCTATTACAGATATAGGAATTACTACCAATAATGAAAAAAAAAATAATGAAATAGCGTCGCAACCCAATACCAATCTCAAGGCTTTTCTGCTTGATCATTCCACCAACTCTCTAATCGTCTCAATGTTTTGTTCATGGCCTCTCCTGTCACGACCGTTAGATCACCATTGCTGAAAGAATGAGAAATCATAAATTTGTGTTCACTCTTTATACATGTTCGTACCTTCTCATCCGCGTGGGGTACGAAAAATGTATACCCCGTGACCTTTAATCCAACTACCATTTTTTTTTACTCAGCCAGGCCTCTTGAATTAAGGCCACGTTGACGTTCTTGTCAATGAAATGGGTTGCTAATTCGGTTGAGGCTACTTCACAGTGATGCAAGTTTATCTGCACCACCTTCAACCTATTAGGATCTATCATTTTTAGAAAATCTAAATTTGATAGACCCTAAATTGAATATAGCAACTAGGGTGATCGTTTATTCTACATTTTTAAGAAACCGGGTTTCAAAAAGTTTGAAATTCAGAATTAAACAAGTAAGAGCACTATATTCGGCCGTGCCGAATCTTATATACCCTTCACAACGTGTAGTCATGCAATAACAATAGTGTGTATCACCATTCATCTCATATGAAATACGTACATACTTAAAAAAACATACATATATAAAAACATCCCATTGTAAAATAATAAATTTACGTATGTAGTTTAATTAAAAAATACTAGGTACTCAATGGGAAAAATACATAAAAATAGATATTTATTTGGGGGATTCACAGTAGTGTCATAAAGTCATATGTCCTATAATAATAGCATGAAAAATTAAGACTGTTGTGAACAACCCCTCATAATTAAGTGTGCTATTTTGAATTTAAATCAGCTGATGTAAAACAATTATAAAAATAAATATTTTCCTTCATAATGCCAAAAACAAGTAAAAATAAACAAAATAATAGCCAGTTTGTGCGAAAAGTACATTTTAGATGTTGTAATGGCAGACTCAAGTAAATAAATTACAAATAAATTAAATTTTGTTTGATAAACAAAAACAGCAGAGTCCTTAGCCGATCTTATTTGACGCCACCAGTGATTTGTTATCAAAAATTAGCAACTGCGCTCAAGTTTGGATTATACAATGAACGGCGACGGCTTACAAAAACTGTTGCGGCTTGGCTTAGACTGCTTAGCCGTTTAGCACAGGTCTCTGCTTATTAAATACGACAGCACAATAAAAATAGCGTACAAAGTTCTATTATTATAAGACACTTTTTGTTTGAAAAGCAACAACAACATTTTTAAACCATTGTAAAATTTTAGGACAATATGACATGATAAGACACCTTGTGAATCACCCAATTTAGTTTAGTTTTTATACCCTTCACACAGTGAAAAAGGGTATATATAGGTTTGTCATTCCGTGTGAAATTTCTACAATTTTCATTTCCGACCCCATAAAGTATATATTTTCTGAAAGCTTATGAAGAGGGGAGTCGATTAAGCTCTGTCAGTCTGTCCGTTAGCATTTAACCGGCAGAGATTAATCAAAAAGTCTCTGTTAAATTTAACCGAACAAAATCTTTCGGTTAAAGGCTTTTATTAAAATTAAAATAAACAAGTAAGAGCACTATATTCGGCTGTGCCGAATTTTTTATACCCACCACCAATTTGATGTTCTTATATAGCACAAAATTTATTATTTTGTTTTTAACAGTAATCGCTATGAAATAATATTTTTATACTAAAATATGTATCACATTCTTTGTATAACTTCGATATGCTAGTAAAATGTTCTCGTAAATTTAGTATTTCAATGAAAGTGGACGTTAAAGTAGGCGTGTCAATAAAGTTTCTGCTAATAAATACAACTTAGATATTTCTATATAGTCCTTTATTCTTCCAAAATCTTTATTCATAGAGAATTTATATGAATTTGAGATAAAGATAAAAATTTCCGTTACAAACGAAATGACAAAATGAATATACCCCCACCATTTTTTTGGTGGCTGGTATAATAAGAATATTATAATAAAATAAAATATAAAAATTTATAGTTACCAAGGAAATGTATGTAAACTATTTTAAGTACCTATACAAAATTTATTTTGTCTTTCATCAAAAAACTGCTAAGAATTTTTTTTTGATTCTTTTCTTTCATTCCACGATTTTTCGTAAATAATAAAAACCAGTATTACCATACTTTTTCTATAATGTTAGTGTTAAGTAACCGAAAGATGGTGAAACGCAAAACACTAACCGTATGTTAAATAGTTTCGGTTAACGATATCGATGGTTTGTTAATGTTTCTGTTAAATTAATATAATCACAGATTGTGAAAAGGGACGTAAGTTGAATAAAAGTTATAGCTGTAGCCAACGCTATTGAAATATTAACATACGTATGAATGAATATGCGTACATAGGTATTTTACACACACGCACACAACGTTGTCAGCGAAAGCCGCGGTGACATTTTGTTTTCTTTAAATAAATGCGTACATACATACATACTATATGTTTTATTATTCTTTATAATGATTTTATCCGCTCAAAAACGTACCATTGTAAAATTATAAATTGAGTTTATGTATTAAAAAAAATAAAATTTAAATAAAAAAATTTTTTTTTGCCTCAACTGGGATTCGAACCTACGTTCATCCGGTGTGTGTTGTTGTAAAAAAAAACGAGGTGGTCGTGGTTTTTTGCTCATATCTCAGTTGTTTATGTACAGATTTTTCTGATTTTCAATACCGATCTGCTCCCGAATATTTCTGATATTTTAATACCTCACGCGGGTCTTGGTGATGTCGGGGGCCTTCAAAAAGTTGATTTCAACATACACACGGACGGACTGACAGAGCTTAATCGACTCCCCTATTCATAAGCTTTCAAAAAATATATACTTTATGGGTTCGGAAATGAAAATTGTAGAAATTTCACACGGAATGACAAACCTATATATACCCTTTTTCACTGTGTGAAGGGTATAAAAAAACCGGTTAACTGGTCGAATACATAAAATATAATTTTTTCTTATACCCATGACAGAGATACATATGTATATAGATATAAACTAGTTTGTTCTATATTTTCTGAAAGCTTATGAAGAGGGGAGTCGATTAAGCTCTGTCAGTCTGTCCGTTAGCATTTAACCGGCAGAGATTAATCAAAAAGTCTCTGTTAAATTTAACCGAACAAAATCTTTCGGTTAAAGGCTTTTATTAAAATTAAAATAAACAAGTAAGAGCACTATATTCGGCTGTGCCGAATTTTTTATACCCACCACCAATTTGATGTTCTTATATAGCGCAAAATTTATTATTTTGTTTTTAACAGTAATCGCTATGAAATAATATTTTTATACTAAAATATGTATCACATTCTTTGCATAACTTCGATATGCTAGTAAAATGTTCTCGTAAATTTAGTATTTCAATGAAAGTGGACGTTAAAGTAGGCGTGTCAATAAAGTTTCTGCTAATAAATACAACTTAGATATTTCTATATAGTCCTTTATTCTTCCAAAATCTTTATTCATAGAGAATTTATATGAATTTGAGATAAAGATAAAAATTTCCGTTACAAACGGAATGACAAAATGAATATACCCCCACCATTTTTTTGGTGGCTGGTATAATAAGAATATTATAATAAAATAAAATATAAAAATTTATAGTTACCAAGGAAATGTATGTAAACTATTTTAAGTACCTATACAAAATTTATTTTGTCTTTCATCAAAAAACTGCTAAGAATTTTTTTTGATTCTTTTCTTTCATTCCACGATTTTTCGTAAATAATAAAAACCAGTATTACCATACTTTTTCTATAATGTTAGTGTTAAGTAACCGAAAGATGGTGAAACGCAAAACACTAACCGTATGTTAAATAGTTTCGGTTAACGATATCGATGGTTTGTTAATGTTTCTGTTAAATTAATATAATCACAGATTGTGAAAAGGGCCGTAAGTTAAATAAAAGTTATAGCTGTAGCCAACGCTATTGAAATATTAACATACGTATGAATGAATATGCGTACATAGGTATTTTACACACACGCACACAACGTTGTCAGCGAAAGCCGCGGTGACATTTTGTTTCCTTTAAATAAATGCGTACATACATACATACTATATGTTTTGTTATTCTTTATAATGATTTTATCCGCTCAAAAACGTACCATTGTAAAATTATAAATTGAGTTTATGTATTAAAAAAAATAAAATTTAAATAAAAAAAAAATTTTTTTTTGCCTCAACTGGGATTCGAACCTACGTTCATCCGGTGTGTGTTGTTGTAAAAAAAAACGAGGTGGTCGTGGTTTTTTGCTCATATCTCAGTTGTTTATGTACAGATTTTTCTGATTTTCAATACCGATCTGCTCCCGAATATTTCTGATATTTTAATACCTCACGCGGGTCTTGGTGATGTCGGGGGCCTTCAAAAAGTTGATTTCAACATACACACGGACGGACTGACAGAGCTTAATCGACTCCCCTATTCATAAGCTTTCAAAAAATATATACTTTATGGGTTCGGAAATGAAAATTGTAGAAATTTCACACGGAATGACAAACCTATATATACCCTTTTTCACTGTGTGAAGGGTATAAAAAAACCGGTTAACTGGTCGAATACATAAAATATAATTTTTTCTTATACCCATGACAGAGATACATATGTATATAGATATAAACTAGTTTGTTCTATGGTTTAATTGCATTTTAAGTTGACACGCATTCAATGGCATTATTATAAAATGCCGTTATTTAAAATAAAGATGTTAAAGGACACACACTTTTTACCTAAAAGTGACCGAAAAGTTAAGTTAAAATACCATTTATGGTTACGTTGTTACCAAGGGACATTTATAGCAGGTAACCGCGAGATTACAAAAATTTAACAATAAAACAAATAACAGGCCTTTTTATTGTTGTAATGTGATAAAAACTGTCAAACAGCAAAGGGGTTGATAAAAGACAAATGAAAAACAAATTTTAATTCTTTGGTAATTTAAATAATTTCAAACATACTTAAATATATAACAATAAAAAAGGAAATGTACCTTAATGTGGGTTTTAAAGGTTTATTTTAATAAACTTTTCATTTCCCATAATTATTTGTTTGCCTTTTGTATTTTAAGGCGTTGGTTTAAGTACCGGATACGAAAATGAATTCTACATTTAAAAAAAGGCTTTTACATTTTGCGGCAATTCTACCGCTTTACTTTCTTCCACAAGGCGCTCATGAAGTTTAAGGCATGTTGAAATTTCTAGTCCATTTAGCTTGTGGAAAATTAATTTGTTCCACAAAAGAGCTTGATGGTTTTTTTAAAAAACCTTTGGATACCTGGTCGACCCATGTTAATGAATTTTCATGGCATTCGTGCTCTTCAAGATTAAGCTTCCGAATAATATAACCGGATATATACTCCAAAGCATCCTCTTGAAGAGCACCAATGTCATTAAAATCTGACATATTTAGGTCTTCTAGAATATCTACTTGATTTTCTTAGTCTTCTAATTCAAGGTTTGGTACACTTTGCTCTGTATGGCCACTCAGTTTGGTCAAGAGCCACGTTGCCAGTTCCACTCAACTGCTCAGTGTTTCTTGCTAACATTTATAAAAAAGCAATTAGTGTTAGTTTAGAATGTATGTTTTTTAAGATTACAAACCTAAATAATATAACTCACCTAAAATGTACTTACGAAGCCTATACTTAAAGTCCCTTGGGGAAGGGTGGTAATTCAAACCGCCTCTGCTCCTTATAGTGCCAAAAAAGTTCTCTAAAATGTCTTGATTTAGGCGGTTGGTACATATGTAGGACATTTGGAAGTTTTTCTTCACATAATCTGACAGCATTAGCAGTGCATTGTTGGATATCAAAATACCCTTCTGAAAATGTTCCAGAGATCTCATTGTTGGTATTATTGGGGAACTCATTATAGCGTTCATGCGCGATAAAATTTCTCTTTGCTGCTCTGGCACCAGTCCAATGGTTCCTTAGCGAAATACTTTATTAGTGTTGTTAAATATAATAAAAAATCATTACTTACCTTGCCGGGATAAGCAAACGTACTAAGCGATGAGTTGTAGACATCAAACCAGTTGCACAAAATCTGCAGTGACCACTGGATTGTGCAACTCTAACCCTATGGAAAAACAACGACGGATAGCGTTAGCAGTTGTATTCGAAAACAACTGTGCTGCCATTTTCACATTTCGTCTACCCGATCCTTTTCCGTTTAATTGTTATCTGTCAGCTTAAACGTTATTGACGCATCACTAGTGGAGGTATACCTCAGCAGTTCCGCAAACTTTTTTGACGTCAAGTGGTGTTTGTTGACCACCAAACCCGTGTCCAAAAAATGGTTTCTTATAAGCTTTAGCATGTGTGGTGCGTCAGCAAATGCGAATACCTTTTCTATTGGGTTACAGGGGTTGGGAAACCATGGCCTGTCTGAAATAATAGACAGTTAGTGGAAATGTCGTACAATAAATGTAATTCTGAAGTAAAAATCTTAACATATGTATTTAGATATTAACTTATTATTAAAGTTGGTTTGTGTTTATTATATTTACATTTTATTTACTGCCTATTTAACGATGTCGAAAGAAAACTCAAGCGAAATTTCATTCGTACAAATACGTTGAAAACAAGAACAAATTTTTAGTTTTTGTTGTTGTTTTCAATATATTTGTATGAATGAAATTTCGCTTGGGTTTTCTTTCGACATCGTTGAACGGGCAGTTAATCTACACTTAAAATCGAACTAAACCAATCTGACGCCGTATTAATATGTATATACATATATATGAACTCAAAATTAAATCTAGAAACCGATCTTAAAACCGAATATTATTTTTTTTTACCTTAAATTACTATTTTTATAGCACTCTAACTTGTTACTCAAAAACGACCTTTTTTAACTTAAAATTAGTTCCTTTAAATCAAAATCGAACTTAAAAGCGATAATTTTCAGCTTAAAACCGAATTTTAATTATTAATTTTATTTACCAAATACACGTAAAAAGGCACAAAATCTGATTTCATTTGTGCATTTTTATTGGAATGAAGTAGGAAACGCGTTGACATTCTGTTAGAATCGTTGGTCCTTGCCATAAGCAAATAATACAAGAAGTTAGTTTTAGTTAATATATTGTGATTAACATGAAAACTTACCTAATGAAACCGACAGTATTTTCCATAACTTACGGTTTGTAGGGCCCATGTCGCTTACTATTGCAACGACAGGGAACTCTACCTTGTGCAGCTCAATTATAATTTTATGTAATATGTCTGCTGTCATACTACAGTCATATTTAAAAAACACTGGCTGTTTCCACGACTTGCGAAGGCCCCGCGCCATAACCGCTTGTACAAATTTGACCGGAGTTCTGACGACGTCACCAGCAACGTCGTATTCAAAGGTTTCCATTACCTTCATCTTGTCAAAAGTTTATCGTCAGGTTCCAAGTCGCTATTTTGTTTCATAAAATCTATGGCAGTTGTCAAAATGCCTTCACTTAAATGTATTTTGCCGCACCAACGTTGTAAAGTAGAAACATGAGGTAAGAAGCATGCAAACATGTAGCGTTTGATATGTCAGGCCATTTCCAATTTACGAGGCCAGAAGGACACATCATTTTTCTGATCTGTCCCTCTGTTAAGATGGAACGCATCACATTAAGAGCAAGGTTCGATTTATCCAGGCTGGTTTTGAGCTCTTTGATTTGAGTTTCCAAAAGTCTTACTGTGTTTAGAAAAATACTACGGTCCAACGAATAGTCTAGAGCTACGGGGCTGAAATAATACAATTCTTAATTAAAGCACAACAACTTTTATTAAGAAATTATATCCAAAACAACCTTTACATGTATGTATTTGGTGGCAAAAAATAATTTGTAATAGTATAAAATAAAGCAATAATCTTACTCTGTTTGTGTTTCTTTTTCACAAGAATGGCTTTTGTTAACTGCAACCGACGCACTATGCTTCGTCCCATAGACAAAAATCAAAAAAAAAATTGTGTGTCCAATTGCGTTTAAATACAGATTTTTTGAAAGATAAGAAGGTATCTCTAATAAATATTTACAAAAATATTTTTTTTTTTGCTTTTTCCGCCACGAGAGGGCGCCAAACTCAGAGAATTTTATGCAAAAATGACTTAACAGAAAAATGCTTTTTAGTTGTTTCACAAAAACTATTCTCAAAAATTAATTTTTTCAAAGACTGGTACGAAATTTTGTTTTCAAGTACTTTGATATATTTGTAGTTAAACTAAAATAAAGGATTTAGTATATGTTTACAAAATCACTTTTTTTTATTGCATCGAAAAAATAATTTTTTTTGTTAAAAATCCAAAAATTGTTTAAGTTTGATGGAGTATAAAAAAAATATATAAAAGTAGATATTTTGTTTCCTTATTTTGTAAGTTTATACTCTTATCTAACAAAGTTTTTAAAAATTAGTGCCTAATTTTGACCACAACTTAAAAAAAAATTAATTTTTTTAAATGCCTAAATTCATGATTTTTACTTAAATATTAAGCCATTATTACGAATAGTGCTTAATATCATTGTTCAACACGATTTAATATTTTGAATGGTTAAAAAAATTAATGTATACCATTAATAGACCAAATCCCCCGAAGGGTTTTGAAAATTTTGCTCTAGTTTTTTTAAGGCCCATTGAAATTTTTAATTTTTTTAAAGGCATATTACTCTATTAAAAAAAATATTATATCTATTTCTGTGTTAATAAATGAAATGATAATGAATGTTTTAGTGAAATTTGAATATACAGTGTTTTGGGGCAAGTAATTAATGAATTATATCCAAATTGTTTTCCATCTTTGTATGCGTTGCGAACCGAAAAGCAAAAATTAGTACCACCTATATTAACAACGGAAATTTTGGTAGAAGTGGACTTAAAAAGCGTAATGCATAGAACAGCAACAAGTATACTTTGTGATGTTAAATAAGAAATAAGTAAAATATCGTTAGTTTGTAAGTGGGGTATGGATGGTAGCTCCGGTCATAGCCGCTACAAACAAAAATTTTAAACGAAAACCATACAGATGAGTTTATGCTTTTCGTAGCATTTGTGTTACTAAAGTAAGTACATTCGAGTATTTACTTAGTTATAGATGTTTGCTAATTTAATAAATTTTAAATTAGAAATAATTAGAATTGTATACATGACAAAAAAATATTATGAGGTAATAAAACACCATCTTCAACGCTGTATTGTAAGCCTATTGATTGAGAAACTTAAAAATATAGAATGTGATGTTATTGAAATGAAAGGTGCACCTGTAGAAGTTTCTTACGAAATGCAATTTGCAATAATAGATGGTGCAGTTATAAATATTTTAAGCGATACAAATTCATCAAGTAGGTGTTTTATTTGCAATGCAAGTACGACGGAAATGAACAGCATAAACCTTCAAATGTGGACAATTACATATATGGACTTTAAACGCTTCATTGTTGGATAAGATTCTTTAAATGTTTGCTACATATTGCTTACCGAATCCCCATTAAAGTTTGGCGGGTAGATAAAGAAAACAACAAACAGTTTTTGGAAAACAAAAAAATAATTCAAATTGCATTCAAAAAAAGAACCGGATTAATAATAGACCAAGCTAAGTCTGGATTTGTCAATACTAATGACGGAAAAACGTCTCGCTGATTTTTTTTCTTACAGTGAAGTAGCGGCGGAAATAGGAATTGATAATTTTGCATTGATATTGAGAGTGTTTTTTTGTGGGTCGCCAATTAATGTACAAACTTTCAAGGGACTAATAATAATTACTAGAAATAGTATTTAATACACTATGGGTGGTATTATGTGCATAGTTAATAAGGTTTTAGTTCATGGATGTGATGTTATCGAGTTTTTTAATTTACCAATAGGTATTTTAACATTTTGTTTTACTTACAAAAAATTACATTAAAAACTGATTAGCTTTTTTCATTCCATGGTGTTTGTCTGAAGAAGCATTGGAAGCCATAAAAATATAAGGAAGCGCGACTGTCTCATACCAGTAAAACGTCTCGAGAAAACACAAATAAAAATTTAATGGCACATTTGTATCTGTCATCAGATATAGTATTATTATCAAAGAGGATCATTAAGTTTAAAAATAAAATAATAGACGCTGAAATTGAGAAATGTATTCATAAGGAAAGTGCTGAAATCGAAGATGATATAATAGTAGACGAGATGACTTCTTTATTAAGCAAAACTTGGTTTTGGGAAGAATAAAGTAGCGATGATGCTTTTTTAAAAGTTTGCATTTATATTTTTTTCTTTAAACGTTTTTCTATTTTAGATGTCATAATATAAAATTACTTAGTTAAGCTGTTATAATTTTTGTTTCAAACTCAAAAATCTAATACAAATAAAAATGTTTTTTTTTATTAAATCATTTTCTTTTTTTATGCTAGTTTTCCCCTTTATTTTTTTCATTTATTTTATCTTTAAAATACCCTTATATTTTTATTTTTGCTACAGCATTTTAAGCGTTTTTAACCTATATTTCAATAAATGATGTTTTTGTATTTTCCACATTAATAATCCGTTACACACACGTTGCTAGTTGTATGTGTATCAGCATGACCCCTTTTTGTAATTTTCTACACATTATTGAAGCTAAAATTAAATTTTTTTCATTTCAGGACACATGGGAGGTAGTCGTGTCCTTGGACCGATTTTTTAAAAAATTTATATTTTTCTTATCTAAGCTATTTTATGCTAGTGTACCAAATTTTAAAAATATCTGATGACTCCTTCTATTTTTGTCCATTGGTTATATGGGAACGAAGCACAGTGCGACGACTCGTCCACAAAGTTTAGCTCGTCTGCGATAAGGCTAGCCATTGGAACAACAGAAGGCGTTTGTGTGGCACCGCAATTGACTGTATCAATTCTCTGGCTGCTTTGACATTGCTGTTGCAATTCATATAACTCTGCAGTTGCAGGCAGTTAATAAGTTAAGCTACAATTTATACAATTAAATATTAACTTACATTGGCACCGCATTTGGCAACAGCATATAGTTTCGGCCGGTGTGTACAAAACTCGATGCCGCAAAGTGGTCTATACAAACCAAAGCATCCCGAGAGAAATTCAGACCACAAATGTTGCTCCACTTTACCCTGCGGTCACCTTGTGGAACAGAGAAAAAAGTTCCATTTCCATTTTTTTGTTTTTTTTTTTGGCATATACTACACTTTCTCATTTTATTTTCTTTAAATTGTCTTTTTTCTAATTATATAAAAAATGGTTATCACTTTGATTTTCTTTTTAAATTTGTCACTTTTTACTTTGATTAAAAAAACTTGTTTACTTTTGAAAAAAACATAAACAACATTTGACAGTTCGTATCACAAAATAAGCAAATAAAAAAATAATCAGCTGGCTTTCCGAGACTACCTGCTATAAATGTACCTTGGTTGTTACATTCGAGCTATCAATAATTATACTTAATTATAAGAAAAAGAAAAATAAACTTTAAAAGTGCGGAAATAATAATACATATAAAATTTTGAAAATAAAAGTGTTTAAAAAAATAAGTTCAGAAAAAAGAAATAAAATGTACAATGCAGTTTTAGTTATAGCGGTTGGGGATGATGAAAGGAATATGTTGCGGATTCATCGCAAAAGGTTGAGCGATTTAACAGACCCTTTTAAAATGCCGGAGAATCGATTTAAGGAACTAAGTTTATCGCTTAATCAGATCATCAGCAATGGTTCTGCTTAAAGAAATGGCACCTTTTATGAGCCAAGGTGTAAGGAATACAAATTTACCTTCACTTTTCAAGACATTGGTAACATTGTTTCCTTTTGATGATAAACATAATGATAATAGTGGCGTATTTAGGATTTTTGTTTAGGATAAACGACATACAAATTAAACAATTTAGTTCAACAATAAACACTTTTGTTGTATTTACATTTTTACGAACTTTTTAATTTTGTATATTAAAATTAAATTCAGGCTATAAGATCAATGCGATAACGACAAGAATATCAAGGAAAAGTTAGTCATCCGATAAAAGCTTTGGTTTATAAATATTTAAGGTCTGAATAAAAAAAGAATATAAAAATTAAAAAAATTATTGCGAAATTGAAATAAAAAAAAGAATAAAAAGAATTAAGCAGTTTTAGTTAGTAAGTTAGTTGTTTTAAACTTTAAATGACTTTGATGATTGTAAAAATGTAATCAATATTAAATAAAATCTAACTTTTTTAGAAATATGAAAACTTTTGTAAATTAAACAAAGATAATTACCATAAATTGTTTCCCGTAGTAAGAAAAATTATCACCTCAAATTTAAAGTAATTAATTGTTCATTTCCTAATTTCTTTCTTTTACATAAAAGTTTAAAGCACAAAAAAAAAACATTATTTCAATTACAAAATATTTTATAGAAGCTTTGGTAGTTTAAACTCGATATCTAATTTTCATTTTTGTTGCTTTGAAACCCGCATATTTTTCTAAACGATAACAAATTTATGATATTAATATTTATACATACATATGTATGCATTAATAATAAAAAAACATTTAAACTTTACATTTTCCATGTTTTTGTAACTATTTTTTTACTTTTTATATTTTTTGGCTAAAAGTTTTTGTAATCTCGCGGTCTTTTTGTTTGTGACTTATTTTGACAGTTCAAAGTGAGAAGTTCTCACCTGAAAACTTTACAGAAACACTTTTTTTATGGCTCACGAGTATTTTTCTTACGTGACAGATATTTCTCGCATGCATAGTTACAGAAACAGTACAGTGAGAAAAAACAGCTGTTTGTTTCGATTTATTGTATTTCTGTACCAATTTACATGTTTCAAGTAAAAAGTTTCTCGTAAGGAGAGTTACAGAACATGTGCACTGCTCTTCATTTAAAATAAATAATATTTAAGCCAACCTATTTTTCTTATTTTACATTTGTTTTTGAAACAAAAAAATAAATTTCTTACAATATTATGGAAGAGTATTTAATAAATTTTCTGATTTTTGGAAATTTTTGAGTAAAAAATAACATAAAACTAAAAAAACCGGCTTCTGTGAGTAAAAAAAACCGGTGTATTCGACATTCGAAAAATTAACATTTGGAAAAAACCGCCAGTGAAAAGAGTAAAAAACCGGGATTTCCACCGGTTATAAAACCGAATCGATCACCCTAATAGCTCCGACGCTGGTAAAACGTCCAAACTGGCGTCAGGGTAAGCGTTGCCACACCTTACAATTGCAGATTTTAAAACCTCAAAGTTCTTTTGGTTACCATAACTGACAGTTTTAACACCCCTTGCCCAATCGGCCCCCCTGAACATTTCTTCTATGCACATGCCATCTGTCTACACCGATCTTACCATCTGGATCCGTGCGATCGATGACAGCCACTAGAATACCGTCCTTACTCGACGATGTCGAGGGTTTGTCCTCTATGGAGCCAGTCCTCCAATTAATCTCCTTAAGGTGATCATTAAGACAGCTGATTACAGCCTGACCAACCCTCTTAGCCGCAGGGGGTTTCTGGTCATCACTAGACCTCACCCTCTTTACGCCCCTTTTTCTGGAGCTTTTCATAGTGTTTCGATGGTGATTATCAGATTTCCCTGCAGATGAAGACTGGTTTATCCCAATTCAAACTCTTTGGCAAGTCCCTTTTGGAAATCACCTCCGGAGGTCATTAATACCTTACCAGTTCTCATCGCGCAGCTAGTAGAGGATAAATTGTCTAGCTCCCTTAATTGTAACCATACTGTCACTATTAAAAAGGCCAGGTAGTGCACTATTTTCCCAATTCCCTTGCGCTCTATCCTCCAGCAAGTGGTCTAACGCGTGCAGCAATCCAAGCATCTCTGCCTGATATACGGACACATACTCCCCCAGACTTAGGGAACAGGAAAGGTTCAACTCAATTGAACGGGCCCAGGCTCCTGCCCTACCGTCCAAGTGGGTTACTTTTGACTACTCAATGCTATTCTATACTTTTTTAATTAAGTACACGATAAAAATTGAACGTTTTTGCATTTAAAAGTAAAAATACGGTAACATAAATTGGTACATACATATATGGATAAAAAAGCAGGGAAGACGATCATCCATGTTGGTTAAAATTTTTTCAAGACCCATATTAAGTATTAGCCGCAGCAAGCAAATACTACAGCTTCTGTTTTCTCCTCATATTTTAACAACATAAACTAAAAATTTTCTGTCCTAGGATAATTTATAGACAGACCCATTTGCTACTATTCAGAGATATTTTACGTCTCTAGGGCTCTTCGTGATAAATTTTTGACAAATTGGCAATCGTTATTGGTGTCAAATCGTTTTAAAATGAACTGAGATATAAAAACAAAACGCAACTGTCTCGCAGAATACAGAAAACTATAAACGTTTAAAACCCATGATGCCCGCTAATATAAAATAGTGTATAAAACATTTACATATGAGTCCAGTCTAGTAAAGAATCCGCCAAATAACTTTTTTTTTTGAAAATGCAATAAAAAAAGTGTAGCTCCGGCTGTGTGGCACGTAGCGCCGTTCTGTTGAAACCAAGTTTTGCCAATATCCTCCTCTTCAATTTTTGTGAACAAAAATTCGTTCAACATGGCCCGATAACGATCGCCATTGACTACGACCACTCCTTGCTCAATTTCGAAGAAAAATGGCCCAATTATGCCTCTGGACCCAAATCCGAACTAAACAGTGACTCGTTTTGGGTGTATCGGCTTTTCAATGTATGCGTACGGGTTTTCTGTGCCCCAAATGCGACAATTTTGCTTAGGAAACTAACCAGTGTAATTACAGGTCATACGGAGTTGAGAACTCATCTAGCTCGCATGAGATTATCTGAGGAGACAACATGTAGAGCATGCGAGGAAGAGGATGAGACTTTGGTACACTACCTCTGTCATTGTCCTGCGTTTGGGCATATTTTACAGTGGATACTATGCCGAATTTAGAATACCTGGGGAACTCGAACTAGAGATCCATAAGGCGTTACATTGAGGGGACTGTGTTCTTGGACTAGTCCGTTATTTATGGGAAATTATGTTTATGGTTTTTGTTTGGGAATTCCGTTTCCCACATGGAGCGCACAACATGCCAACTGGGCATAAGTGTATATCTGTCATGAGTTTGGGCTTTTAGTACCCCTCCTTTTCAACCTAACCTAACTTTGCTTGTTTACATACCCGCCAAGATCAAAATGAGCTTCATCTGAAAAGATGATTTTTTTTGGCAAAATCGGCCAAAGTAATGTCGCAATATTTCCCAGCGTTGTGCAAGCGTACACACAACCACATTCGTTCAGCGGAAGGATAAAACTAATTATCTGTCAAATTAGACATTAGCTAAGTGTTACCATTCACGAAATAAGCACTAGTGGAAAAAACGTTAGATGGCGGAACCTTTTTCAAAAGTTTACCTTACGCTGGGTATCCACGTAACAATTTTTAATGCTAAGGCCACTTTCGCATTAGGCAACTTTAATTGCGCAAGTATAATTTTAATTTTTATTTATTTTCTTTTGAACTTGCTTTTATGTTCACATTGAGCAACTTGGTTGAGCAAGTTTAATTGAATTAGTTGTTCTGTTTCATCTCGCTTCCAATTTCTCATCATTTTTAAATATTTGATTCACTTATAAACAAATAAAATTTTCACACACAAAAAATTACACAACACACCGAAAAAGAAATAAAAGACATTGTCAAAAACAAATAAATATTCCAAGACAAGAATGATAGCAGAAGCAGAATTGCCAAGTACAAGCAAGTCTGTACTCAAATCTCGGCAATTCTTTCCCCTTTACACCGACCTTTCCTCTCACACCCAGAAACACAAGACTTGCGCAATTAAAGTTGCCTAATGCGAAAGGGGCCTAAGCATAAGCAAAACCGTTGACAGAATAACGGCAATGTATTGCTAAAGTGTGTCTAATTTTGTTGGGTGGAGAACACGACACAAGTTATATATACATATAAAAAATTTAATAAATATTTCATCTTTTATGTTTTTTTTTTGGAATATCTCAATTAATTTAATTACACTATGCTAGTTGAAAAAACAGACAAGCCGGGCACCTGGCGTTTTAACATAACTCGGGTACGCTGAATCCAGTGGTGCCCACAGTTTTTTAAGATTGGCTCTGGTTTTTGAGATATACCGTTATTTCGAAAATGGAGGAGGTTGCACAACATATGTTCGCGTAACTCAAAAACGCTTTAGCTTATTGAAAAAACTTAGAAAACCGAAATTTCGCAATAAAATTTCCTTTAAGAAAAGCAAAACTTCTTTCTAATATCCGCAGTCGCTTTAGAACTATAATTTTTTTTTTTTAAATTAATTTTTTTTTTAGCAAAATTTCGAAATTTTGTTTTTTAAAAATTCATAAAAAATCAAAAAATGTAGCTAGGCTTCTAATTTTTTGCAGACATATAAAAAACGAAGCTGATAACAAAACAAGCCATAAATCTTTAAAATCTGTTAGCGACTTTTGATTCTATTCACAAAAGTCGACAAATTTTAGTTAATTTAAGAATTTCATAAAACGAAACCCCCTAAGGGATGGTGATAAAGGGAAAGTATAATTTGAGGAAATGTTAAGAGCAAAAAACATTGGAGGTCGGTCATACATTTTATCCCCCTAGGAGTGAATCCTAGGCCTTAGAAACAAATGATGGGAATGAAAAATAAAGTTGCGTTGGCCCGTCTAGGGGTATCTCAGGCGCCGCAGGTGCAAAATTTAAGGCTAGGGTTCTACGCGTATTTAAAGCAAATTTCCAAACAAAATATGCTATTAGTGATTAAAATCTGTCTACAACTTTTGATTTTTTCAGAAAAGATGTAATTTTTTATAATAACCAAACTAAAAAATTTTTGTTGTTAAGTAGCTAAAGTTAAAGTTTTTATTTAGAAATTTATTCTTCTTCCTCCTGCAGATTCCAACAAATATCCCCTAATAGCGAATCAAGTTGTTTGCCGCTATACCAGTGTTCGAGCCTGGCTGTTACTTGGTGAAATCTCTCGCCATGTTCATCAGACTCGGCTGGTGATTGTTCATTAAATTTCTCGGCATGGTAATGCGAAAAATGTATTTTCAATGGCATTCTAACGTTTAAGTTTTTAAATGCGGTTAGCATATTTTTGGTTAAAATTCGCCAGTTTTTAGACCGATGATTTCCTAATACATTTTCTATTACTGATTTCACACAATTCCAGGCCAATAGCTCGATATCATTCAATGCAACCTCAAATTCATGGTCCTTCATAAGACGACGAATGTCCGGTCCATTAAGAGTTCCTGTAAAATAAAAACATTATGATAAGAAATGTAAATCTAATTTAATAAAGTAGTTAGAGTTCATACCTTATTTTACTTTCATGCCGCTTAATCGTGGAAACATTCGGTGCAATTCGGTAAAAGCAACACCATCTGGGCTCAATGCTTTTATAAAATTTTTTACAATACCCAGTTTGATGTGGAGTGGAGGAAGCAAAATCTTTTCCATCGCACAAGTGGTAATTCAATAACATTGTTTCTATGCAATCTGCTTTCCTCAATCCCGTTTATTTTACTGGCCGCCATCGAAACGCGTATTCCATAAGCACATATTTTTAGTATAGCCCAATTGCATGCCTCTTAAAAATCCACTTTTAAATCTGCGCATATTTTTCACTTGTGGTCTTTATATTTAATTAACTGCATTATTTTTTTCATTGATGCGTATGTCTCTTTAATATTTGTGCTTAGTGCTATCGGAATAGGACTTTTTAAATTAGTGACATGTAGCACAACTGCTTTTAAGCTACTTTTGGAAGAATCAATAAATAAGCGCCAATCTCCAGGATTATATTCATTTTGCATTGTTAAAACCAAGCCGCGGATGTCAGTAAAATATGCGATAAATTTATTCTCAAGATTTAAAAAAAGTCGTAAATCGTCTATGCCGATTGATAGCCCCGTATATTTGTACACGTGCTGCTAAAATATTAGCTCGTTTTAACTCTTTTGTCAAGAGAATGCTCTGAATTTTAGATAATTTTAGACGCCGTACCATTATATCCAGACGATCTTGCGTGATTTCATTGTGACTGCATGGAACCGTGATGCATGACGGTTGATACAATAAAGTAGCTGGTCCACCCGCTTCAACAGAATTAATTATTGAGGGAATATGTTCTGTTGGTATATAGCTATCCGGAACAGGAATTTCATCAGAATGTGGCAGCGGAAATCGAGCATATGCTGTTTCAGTATAAGATATATAAGTCATTTTTCTTCTGTTCATACCCGCTGTATAATTTATGCACGCATAACACTCATCTTCAACATGAACTATGGGATCTCTCGAAATCATTGGAACAGCAAATGGCATGGCGTCTCCATTTTTTCCCTACTTATTTAAATGGTAAATGCAGTGTGTACACACTATTGATGGTGTCCAACTCTTACTATATATAACACTTAAAGAAAAATGTGCTTCATCCAAGGTACTTGTTTCAGTAGTGATTTTACGGCGACTTGGCATATTTTTATATTTCCCACACACATAACAAAAGTAATTAAACTTTTTACACGCCTCCATCTTAGATATTTCAATATAACTGATTAGATACAAGACTGTCAAAGGCTTTAAACTTCACTGATCACTTTCGCAAGCACTTTCCATATGACAGTGAAGGGGTTGAGGAACTCTTATTTATACTGTAATTGTTTTAATCAAAGTACCTGTCGAGACCTTCATGACCATGTTTTGTAAAAAAAAACCAGGATGAATGATATTTCTACCTGTTCCAGGTATAACAATAGAATATCGATGCCTTAATTCCTCAACCTCGTATCTTAAAAAATAAAATTTTTCAGGAGAGAAAAAAAAACGGTTCATCTTTTTATACTTCGGTGTTTGGTTAAAAGTTTAAATGCAATTATTAAGGAATTGATTGTATTTATGTATATTAGTAGTAATAAGTAAGTTTTTTACAAGACCGATTAGTGCGGTTTTGACTGCACAATAAAAGACCGATTTGTGTGGTTTTGTAAGCACAATAAAATACAAAGATGTAAGCATTTATGACTTTATTTCTTAATTCTAAGAATTTTTTAATCGGTAACTTCACTTCTTACGGGGGCTCCCATACAAATATTGCGTTTTATGAAATTCTTAAATTAACTAAAATTTGTCGACTTTTGTGAATAGAATCAAAAGTTGCTAACAGATTTTAAAGATTTATGGCTTGTTTTGTTATCAGCTACATTTTTTATATGTCTGCAAAAAATTAGAAGCCTAGCTGCATTTTTTGATTTTTTTATGAATTTTTAAAAAACAAAAATTTCGAAATTTTGATAAAAAAATTAATTTTTAAAAAAAAAAAAAAATTATCTTTTTAAAACGACTGCGGATATTAGAAAGAAGTTTTACTTTTCTTAAAGGAAATTTTATTGTGGAATTTCGCTTTTTTAAGTTTTTTCAATAGGCTAAAGCGTTTTTGCGTTACGCGAACATATGTATGTTGTGCAACCTCATCCATTTTCGAAATAACGATATATCTCAAAAACCAGAGCCAATCTTAAAAAACCGCGGGCACCACTGAATTCAGCGTACCCGAATTATGTTAAAACTCCAGGTGCCCAGCTTGTCACGAAAATAGTGTTAATTTCTTGCACAGTGTTATTATTATTAGGTAAACAAAATTGTTCTGCAATTTGTTTCTGCAAAGAAAAGCAAAAAATTCAAAGAAAATTTAACGATTTTGACACGCTTTTTTTGAGAGCTTCAATAATAGTATCAAATGAAATGCCTTGACTAGTAGAATACAGAAAATCATAAATAAATTAAAAAATCAATATGACGCTCGAAACAAAGAAAGTACACCATTAAATCGGAAATCTGTGTACATAATGGTGAAGGGTATAAATACTGATATAATACAAAATATAACAATTAAATTTTTGAGTACTAACTTTAAGATATTGAGTACCGGGAAAAATACTAAGAATTAAGTAGTCATTACTAAATTTTTTCACAACACTATTTTAAACCAATGCGCAGAACTGTCACAAAATATTTAAAAACAAAATTTTTGATTTGCGCTTCACATATGTTAACCAGTATATGTCTGTTTTTGTTGAAAAAATTTATTGTTGCACAACATTTAAATCAGTAAAAAAAGTTGTTTTTTATTTATTATATTAAAATATATGGATTAAATACTTGTTCTCTTTAAAAATTTAAGTATTACAAATATAATATTGGTGTTGGGTATAAAAAATTCGGCACAGCCGAATATAGTTCTCTTACTTGTTTAGTGTAAGAAGTGCTGTGAGTGTGTTATTAAATTTTTTAAGCTGTTTAAATGTAAATAACTTATTTGTTTAAATAGCAAAATCATTCCACAACTTACGCTTGGTTGGCTCTACGTCACTGACTTAAGCCACCACTGAGAAACCTACATAATGAAGCTTGAGTATGACTTCCTCCAAAAGCTTCTTAGCTATTTACAATCGAAACTGTAAAAAACTGACTGCTTCCATGACTTTCGGAGGCCACGTGCCATAATCATCTGAACAAAATTAGACGGTTTCTCAACTACATCTGCAACCGATTCGTACTCAAACGTCTCTGCGACTTTCATCTCAACGAATGCTAAAAAACATATTTTGTCTTTTAATGGCATAGCAGCGGTTCGTTTCATAAAGACGAAAGATGAACAAAGTATTCCTTCCGCCATATCTATTTTGAGCACTAGCGCTGCATAGTGCTTACGTGTAGCAGTGGATAACCTTTTTTAAAAAAGTAATTATAAGCTCTTGGTCCCGCGGTGTGTAAACATATTGAAATATCTTCCCACTTCCATGCAATAAGTCCAGGGGAAAGAGGTTTTCTTATCTGTCCGCATAACGCTGACAGCCATATTTGCTCTATTAAGTTTCAAATTAAATTCTTTGATTTCAGATTTCAATACACGAATTTTTTAAAGTAATTGTTATAACACAAATTGAAATCGGACATACAAAAACAGATTTCAAAAATATGTGTCGGTCATGGTTTGGGTCACATGTCAAAAAATTTAAATCGAAATCGACAAATAAAGCTCATTCAAGGGTTATTAAAATATTGGTGATCAATTTTAATTTTCCGCATTGATTTCGACACATACTTACATACATAAATATTTTAAAACATATTTTACAATTTTTACTGTCGTATTTTTTAAAAGTATTTTAGGTTTATTGATTTTGTTGGACCTGTCTGGCTAGAATTATATAAAAACATGTACAAATGGTTTGTGTTCCTTGAAACCTTCTTATATTTATTTGATGTTGCTTCTGAGTTGCTCCCACGTAAATAATCTCTATCATACTTTAACAGACAGACGGACATAGCTAGATTCTTAAATAAAACCAGAACTCAGAAAATATATACTTTATGGGGTCAAAAATGTATATTTCGATTTGTTACAAACGGAATGACAAAACAATTTTTTGGTGGTGGGTATAAAAATAAACTTTATGTCACAAGGAACTTGTAATAATAAAAAATATTAAAAAGTCATTTCACTGCTCACGGTAGTCAAAGTTGCCTTTTGTTAACATAAACTTTATAGGCAAGTTGTAATAATGACCCTTTGTGTGTCACACTACATTAGAACAAATCGATAGATTTTGTAAAAGCAAAATATTATGAAATTCGCTTCGTATGTAAGGAAAAGAGGGCTTCTTGGCGCTTAGTGTAAAGTAAAATTAAAGTACATTTGGAAAAATTCTTAACCAAGAAGCAGATTATTATAACAAATTATAAGCTCAATAATATAAAAAATACCTGCTTTAAATAATTTTTTTTCTTAGTTTACATTTCTTTTTGAAACAAAAAATAAATTTCTTACATTATTATGGAAAAGTATTTAATAAATTTTCTGATTTTTGGAAATTTCTTGAATTCAAAATTATTATGGTACGATTGATTGCAAAGATACATATATGAACATAAACTAAGCAAGTAACAGTGCTATATTCGGCCGTGCCGAATCTTATATACCCTTCACTACGTGTAGTCATGCAATAACAATTGTTTGTATCACCATTCATCCCATATAAAATACGTGCATACGTACACGTTAGAATAAATGTGGCATCGAATCCCAGCTGAGCCAAAAAAATTTTATTTTATTTAATATATTATTTATATTTTATTATTTTTTTTTATATTTTTTTTAATTTTTTTAAAAAATTTTTTTAGAAAAATTTTTTTTAAATTTTTTAAAAATTTTTTTTTTTTAGTTTTTTTTATTATTTTTTTCTTATTTTCAATATTTTTTTTTGTAATTTTTTTTGTTTGGTATGTTTTTTACATGTATGTATGTATGTATGTATGTTGTTGTTGTAATTGTGAAAAAAAACGAGGTGGTCGTGGTTTTTTGCTCATATCTCAGAAAGTTATGGGGCGATTGTGCTGAATTTCAATAGCGATTCATTCCTGGATATTTCCAAGAGATTGATACCATATACAGATCTGAGGAACATATAGTTGCTTCTTAAAGTTGGTTTCAACCAACACACGGACAGACGGGCAGACGGTCAGGGCTTAATCGACTCCTCTATTCATAAGCTTTCATATATATACTTTATGGGGTCGGAAATGAAAATTGTAGAAATTACAAACGGCATGACAAAGCTATATATACCCTTGTGCACCACAGGTGAAGGTTATAAAAATGATGCATTCACCTGTATGCCAAAAGGTTTATCTATCTTTGTTATTCCGTTTGCATGTAATTTCTACAATATTATTTTCCGACCCCATAAAGTATATATTTTCTGTGGTGGTTGAAATCAACTTATAGAACCCCCCACATGCTACTCATATCTGTATATGGTATTAATCTCTTACAAATATATGGAAATAAATCGTAATTGAAATACAGCACGATCGCCCCATAACTTTTTGAGATATGAGCAAATGAACATGATTGCTTCTTACCCCAACTGATATAAACTGTTGGGCTGTGTGTGCTAATTTGTAAATATTACTATTACAGTATAATTTTGTTATTTCCCACTAATAGGACTATGGCTGGAATTCGTTGTAAACGCCTTGGTACAGATGCAATTTTTACGATTCTCGAGTCGATTCCACTTGATAATTCTGATGACACTGATATTGAAATTGAAGAGGAAAATGACACATTGAACGAGTATTTACAGGAACTGTTAGACGAAGATGTTTCACCCAACAATCTTAGTTAATGTGGGATAATACAACACCATAATGACCTCATAGAGAATGAAAGTCATGTTGAAATTATAATAAGAAAATATTCCAAACAACGCCTGGCAGTAGCCAGCAAAAAAAGATCCAGAGCTCAATCGCCGATAGAAATCGAAAACACATGAAACCTGAAAAAGGATTGTTTGATAATTACAGCACAGCTATAGAATATTTTCTTTTATTTATTGACGATATAGATATAGAGCAAAATATATAAATATATGTAGGGTACCTGCCTGATCCGAACAGACCGATTATAAACAGGAATAACGGACATTTGGGACAGAGACCAATTTGGAGACGACAGAGAGAGGACGAGTACATTTAAGTACATGGACGTACGACATTTGACACTCGCAGTTGATAGAAGAAGTTAAGTGAGAAAGATTGTGGTTAGACGACGCGAGTTGATTAAACAAATAAAAGAAAAATGCACACACAAATAAAATAAATACTTAATACGATTATTTGAAACATTGTTCGTAAATAAAAACATTTTTAACTTAATACCTACCTAACTTTAATATTAATAAATAAATAAATTGAATTGTTTGTTTGTCAATAAAAAAAGCGAATAGCATTTTAATTTATTCCCACATGTATGTATATAAAGTTTTGAAAGAAAAAACATTAAGATTCTTTAATTTTAGTGTGACTTGCATAATTAGCTTTAAAAAATTTAAACAAACGTGTGTTTATTCCTGTTAAGTAAGAAAATTTTTGACAATTAAGTTCAAATATACAAAAACAAAATACATGTAGTTAAGTGTTTTTGTAGGGAAGGGATCACCTGATTGAATTCACCTTGATGTAATATTTCAGTCAAACTTATACGCCACCCAGAAAAACAAAAATTTAAAAAAAAGTGAATTATCACAAACTGTCCAGTTGGAAAAATGCATTATAATATTTAAAAGTTGTAAATAAAATTAAGTAGCTAAAATTAATTTCGAAAATATTGGTACGTATTTGGTCTGAGGAAGTTTCGAGAATTTCTGTGCATTACAAAAAAATACCGTGCTATTTGAAGAACACAAATTCATACCGAATACGAATGATTTCCTATAATCAAATTGTACCGGTTTATAGTAAGTATACTAGCATATAACCCGCTACTTTGATAGCGCAGTTCTTACTATTTATTGAATACTCAAGTACAAGTTAATTATTAAATATTTTTGGTTCAATTTATAAAAATTTTTATCTCGGATTCAATTTACTTAGAAAAATATATTATATATATTGTTACGTTTATACCTTTTATAAACGTTGGCTTGTTTCCTTTAAATAAACTTTGAGTTCTTTTATTGCAGTCAAAAACAGTTGAAATTCGTTATAAAATTAAGAGCACTTTATTTATTCAAATACACTAAGATATTGTTTTTATAGCACTTTACTTATTTCACTTATTGTTATACACCTTTATTATCAAACACACTTTGATACGCACCAGAGAATAACAACGATTACAACTTCGGATATACATTGAGTATTATTATCAAAACATGTATAAGTGCGTACGGTTGCAGCTAAAAACAAGTAAGAGCGCTATATTCGGCCGTGCCGAATCTTATATACCCTTCACAACGTGTGCATGACTACCATTCCATATGATATACGTACATACCTATAAAAAACATACAAATATAAAAACATCCCATTGTAAAATTATAAATGTACGTATGTATGTTAAAAAAAAAATAAAAAAAAAATTAAAAAAAAAAATTTTAAAAAAAAATTTAAAAAAAAAAATTAAAAAAAAAAAATTTAAAAAAAAAAAATTTTATAAAAATAATTAAAATATATATAATAAACATAAAACAAAAAAAAAATAAAAAAAAAATATTTAAAAAAAAAAAATTAAAAAAAAAATTTAAAAAAAATAATAATAAAAATATAAATAATATATTAAATAAAAAATTAAAAAAAAAAATATAAAAAAATAAAAAAAAAAAATTTTTGACTCAGCTAACTTGTACATCTGCCAATATAAAATTATCTGACAACATGTTTCAATGGTCTGACAATAACGATGAAGGTTGTTCAGACGATTGCAATATATCTGACAATATTGTTGTCAGGTTGCCGTCTATCAATGGCATGACAATGACTTTTCTGCCAACATTGTTATGCAAACATTGCCAGTTCACACGGTTGTAAGGTATTTGCTACCAATTTTTCACACAATAGGTGTGTTCCACATGCATAACGAAACAGTCCGAACTTGCCAAAAGTTACCCAAAAGCGTTCCACATAACAATTTTTGTTCAATTATGAGAGTAATTGAGAGAGTAATTCTTTTCCTGTACAAATTTGCCCGAACTTTTTCTTTGGGTAAGTTCGGACAAGAATTTAACAATCAGCTGTTTTTTGTTTACATATGAAACTGAAAATTAATCAAAAAATTTGCAAAAGAAAAAAATTAGTTTTTGTTAAAAAATATATTAAAAAGCAAAATGGAAGGTTTTAATGAAAAAGTTAAAGTGGTAAATACATTAGTGAATTCATATCTCCCTTGTTCTTTAAAATAAATACTTTTAAAAAATTTACACTGACTCAGCTTCTCTTTCAGTTCTTTTTAAATTATTTTTAACATCTGTTGGCAATGATGCAAATGTTTTGTTTTTATAATGTTATTGCTTTTAAGCAAGGCGAATTCAATAAGGTGAACTCGTCCCTAAAACAACTACAAAGTGAAAAAATACAACGTGTATTTTGTTAGTGTAAACTAACTTGAACTGTCAAAAAGTTGTTTACGAAATCAAAAATAAAAAACACGTTTGTTTACATATACATAATAATTTGTATAAAATAAAATATTAAAAAGGTGCAATAAAATAAAAATTAGTCACAAAAAATTACTTTTTTTAAAGAAATAAGTGAAATAAACAAGACTTGTGGTGATGTAGGTGATATTTTAACTGATTTTGGGTCTAAACGAGCGGCAAGATGCTTTGAAACACTGTCTGCCGAGGCCACAGCACCCTAAAAACTGATTTAGATTCGGAATCCTTTGGAAAGTATTCTTACGAAGGAAAACTTGATAAAAATGATGGCACGAGTATTAATGATTATTTGTAAATTTTGTGCAATTTTTTACTGAATTTAGAAAACCTTCAGCATTTGTTAAATAAAAAGCTGACATGTTCATATCTGCATTTTTCATTTTTATTAAGCTTATTGCTAAGTTTTGATAATATATTCATTTTTAAGATATTCATTTAAGATTTTTGCAACTTGCTCAGCTGCGCTGTCTCGTTTTGTCACATTTGATGGCGTTGACGACCTAACAATATTTTGAAATATATTTACAATACGCTGTATGTATATGTTAAGGGGCTGAGATTGATTATGCAATATTGTATCATCCCCTTGTTTAGCCATGTCCATTTGTTTTTTCTAATCATTAACTTTTTATAATGGTATTTCTTTGTATTGCTGCTACCAGTACATACTCCATCTTTTTCGATGCGATTATCACTTAATTCATCATCTTGTTCTGTATCAAAAAAACAAGAAATTTATCACCTTTTTAAAAGATTTTGGTAGCCCTGAAAAGGGCTATTTTTTAAGTTTTTGTAGCCCTGAAAAGGGCTTTTTTAAGTTCTGATAGCCCTGAAAAGGGCTCTTTTTAAGATTTGGCTTCTTTCTTGGTGGTGGAATCGACAGCTAAAGTGTGTTAAAATCTGCAAAAAGGAGAATAGTAAAGCTATTACTTGTAAATATTTCTTTTTTTAATTTATTATAATACTTACAGTTCTAAAAAGAAATGGTATGCTCAAAGATTTATTTTGAGCATCTTTTTGTACCCCATTATTTTTTGCTTTGTTTTTTGGACTTTCAACCTCCTGTTTAAATGTCGTACACGGAAGTAAATGCGACATTTGAAAAAAAATCTTTTCACCTTATCTGGTGTGTTACATCATCTGTTTGATTCAAACGAAACCAGCTTATTCCTGGAATAGATCTAACACACAAATTATCAAAACTTGAATCTTTATTTATTTCATAACACGCTTATGAACAGATGCATTTTTTATTGTAATTTGTTTGCTTTATATACATATGAATTGAATAACTTACTCTTGTAATTGTTGTATAAAAGGTTCGGCATTCATCATTAAAGTTTTCCTGTTTCCAACATTAAGAATGCTAGAAGGCAGGAAATGATCCGTACATAAACGGTCTGTTGCAGAGAAATTCACTCCACAAATTTCGCTCCACCTATTTCTGGTGGTTTGATCTCTGGGCACATAGAACAAAGTTCCATTGCCCTTCAAATATTTCTTTTTGCACAAAGAGCACACACGCATTATTCACAAAAAAATAGTCTGTTTAATTTAATTTTATTTTAACTTTTTATTAAATTCTTCACAATTCACAATTATTTTTATCTCTTTTTTACCAATTTTTAAGAGAATTTGCACAATTTTTCACAATTTTTAAAATTTTTCAACTAATGGCGCCCACAAATGTAAACAATAAAAAATAGAAGCACACATAAACACACAAACAAAATTTGACAATTCAATATTAAAAAGAGCGCTCAGCTGATAAACAGCTGGCTTAATAAGTTCACCTGATAATGAATTCGCCTTGCTTTTAAGCGTCTAAAATCACTTAAATAGATTTTAATTTAAAAAGTAAGCACCATTAGTATTACAAGTGCAAAAATGGTTTTTTGCGTTCCAGCAATTTTGGGTAGTTTTGGCAAATTTAGAGAGTAATTTTCATTTTACTCTCATTAGTCCGAACTTGTCCGAGATCTTGTGGAACACACCTATAATTGTACGATCTGACAACCGTGTGTACGAAGCTTTATACATTTATTTGTTGTTTATTATGATCGTTTGTGTGTATACGGCTTAAGCAGCCGTATTTGCTAGCAGGGATGCCACAAAAAATATTATTCCTAACAAATTTGTCAAAAAATGCACTAAAATCTACAAAAAACTTCCATTTTTGCACATAATTTTTCTATATACTTACATTTATATTTAAAAAATAAAAAGAATAATCAAATGGTAGTAAATAAATATAATTTATCAATTAATATAAGTATTAAATAATTTTTTTATATATTAATTGATATATATTCTTTAATTAGTATTTGAAAATATCCAAAATACAGTTTTGTTTACATCAATATTTGAAGAAAAGTGTTACTAAGTCAAAGTATATGCCACTACTTTGGTAATTTTTTTGAATCATAACACTATGCTATGCGCTTTAGCTTATTGAAAAAACTTAAAAAAACGAAATTCAGCAATAAAATTTCCTTTAAGAAAAGTAAAACTTCTTTCTAACATCCGCAGTCGTTTTAGAAACATAATTTTTTTTTTAACAAAAATTCATTTTTTTTATCGAAATTTCGAAATTTTTGTTTTTTAAAAATTCATAAAAAATTAAAAGTTGGAGCTAGGCTTCTAATTTTTTGCAGACATATAAAAAACGAAGCTGCAAACAAAACAAGCCATATATGTCTAAAATCTGTTAGCAACTTTTGATTTTAATCACAAAAGTCGACAAATTTTAATTAATTTAAGAATTTCATTAAACGCAACCCCCCTTAGGGATTGTGATAAAGGGAAAGTATAATTTGAGAAATTGTTAAGAACAAAAAACATTGGAGGTCGGTCATACATTTTATCCTCCTAGGAGTGAATCCTAGGCCTTAGAAATGATGGGAATGAAAAATAAAGTTGCGCTGGTCATACATTTGGCCCGTGTGGGGGTATCTCAGGCGCTGCAGGGTTCTACGCGAATAAAAAACAAAGTTCCAAACAAAAGAAGCTATTAGTGATTAAAGTCTGTCTATAACTTTGGATTTTTTCAGAAAAGATGAAATTTTTTAATTTTTTTAATAACAAAACTTTTCAAACATTTATTTTTGTTAAGTAGTTAAAGTTTTTAATAATTTTTTTAAAAATTTTTTTTAAAAATCTTTTTTATTTTTCGAGCTCAAGGTCCGTAAGAAACATTAAAATAAATAATTTAAATCATGCTAATATTTCGATATTCTTTGAATATCATCATCAGGGCCTTTCTATCAAATAAAAACTAAAAACAAAATAAAAAACGAACTTATTAGATTTAGAATTACTAAATAAAACATTTACAGTACATTAACAAGGTGAGTGAAAAAACATAAAATAATTATGACAAAAGTACCCATCTATATATATAAAAGTGAAACTCTGTGTGTGTGTGTGTGTGTGTGTGTGTTAGCTATAGACTCTGAAACTGTAAAACCGATCGGGCTCAAACTTTGGTAAGTTGTTGTACACATACCGGGGAGTGTTTATGGATGAAAAAAAGTGGGCGGGGCCACGCCCATAAAAAATTAGTTATCAGTTTTAGCTACTTGCACTTGACCGATTTTTCTGAAACTTTACACACATATCGAGCTCTCATGACTAAATAATTTCGTGATAAGAAAAGTGGGCGGGGCCACGCCCCTAAAAAAGTTTTAATTTTGAGGCACTTGCACTGGACCGATTTTTCTTAAACTTTGCACACATATTAAGCTCTCGTGACTGTATAATTTTAAGATTAAAAAAGTGGGCGGGGCCACGCCCATAAAAAAAGGCTATAATTTTGAGGTACTTGCACCAGACTGATTTTTCTGAAACTTTGCACACATATTGAGCTGTCATGATTAAATAATTTCGTGATTAGAAAAGTGGGCAGTGCCACGCCCATAAAAAAAAGGTATCATTTTAAGGTACTTGCACTGGACCGATTATTCTGAAACTTTGCACACATATTGAGCTGTTATGACTTTACAATTTCGTAATTAGAAAAGTGGGCAGGGCCACGCCCATAAAAACAATTTTAATTTTGAGGTACTTGCACTGGTCCGATTCTTCTGAAACTTTGCACACATATTGAGCAGCTATGACTTTACAATTTCGTGACTAGAAAAGTTGGCAATGACACGCCTATAAAAAAATTATAATTTTTAGGTTTTTGCACTTGATATTCAATTAAAATTCAGAATGCATTTCGATTCATTAAGGGGCGTAGCAATGCGCGCCGGGTTTGGCTAGTTACAAATATTTATTAAAAAATTTTTGAAACAGCACAACATAAATACTGCATGTCATTTCACATTAACATCTGTTTATGCACATGATTGGCATGATTTAAATTATTAATTTTAATATTTTTAACGGACCTTGAGCTCGAAAAATAAAAAAGTTTTTAAAAAATTTTTTTAAAAAAATTATTATAATAGAAAGGTCAAATAATAAGAACATATAAAAAATGTTGTTAAAGTTTTTATTTAGAAATTTATTCTTCTTCCTCCTGCAAATTCCAACAAATTTCCCCTAATAGCGAATCAAGTTGTTTGCCGCTATACCAGTGTTCGAGCCTGGCTGTTACTTGGTGAAATATCTCGCCATGTTCATCAGACTCGGCTGGTGATTGTTCATTAAATTTTTCGGCATGGTAATAGTAAATAGTTAGAGTTCATACCTTCTTTTACTTTCATGCCGCTTAATCGTGAAAAAACTCAGAGCAATTCGGTAAAAGCAACACCATCTGCACTCAATGCTTTTATAAAATTTTTTACAATACCCAGTTTGATGTGGAGTGGAGGAAGCAAAATCTTTTCCATCGGCACAAGTGGTAATTCAATAACATTGTTTCTATGTTTCTGGTCGCCACCGAAACGCGTATTCCCTAAGCACATGAAGCACATATTTTTATTATAGCGCAATTGCATGCCTCTTAAAAGAGCTACCCCTTTTAAATCTGCGCATATTTTCCACTTTAGGTCTTCATATTTAATTAACTGTATTATTTTTTTAATTGTTGCATATGTCTCTTAAGTATTTGTGCTTAGTGCTATCGAAATACAACTGTTTAAATTAGTGACATGTAGCAAAACTGCTTTTAAGCTACTTTTGGAAGAATTAATGAATAAGCGCCAATCTCCAGGATTATATTCATTTTGCATTGTTAAAACCAAGCCGCGGATGTTAGTAAAACATAAAAACTGCATGTCATTTCACATTAACATCTGTTTGTGCATAAAGGATATCGAAATATTGGCATGATTTAAATTATTTATTTTAATGTTTTTAACGGACCTCGAGCTCGAAAAATAAAAAGAGAAATTATTAAAAACTTTAACTTTAACTACTTAACAATAATAAATGTTTTAAAAGTTTGGTTATTAAAAAAATTAAAAAATTTCATCTTTTCTGAAAAAATCCAAAGTTGTAGACAGACTTTAATCACTAATAGCTTATTTTGTTTGGAACTTTGTTTTTTATTCACGTAGAACCCTAGCCTTAAATTTTGCACCTGCAGCGCCTGAGATACCCCTACACGGGCCAAATGTATGCCCAGCGCAACTTTATTTTTCATTCCCATCATTTGTTTCTAAGGCCTAGGATTCACGCCTAGGGGGATAAAATGTATGACCGACCTCCAATGTTTTTTGTTCTTAACATTTTCTCAAATTATACTTTCCCTTTATTACAATCCCTATGGGGGGTTGCGTTTAATGAAATTCTTAAATTAATTAAAATTTGTCGACTTTTGTGATTAAAATCAAAAGTTGCTAACAGATTTTAAAGATTTATGGCTTGTTTTGTTTGCAGCTTCGTTTTTTATATGTCTGCGAAAAGTAGAAGCATAGCTCCAACTTTTAATTTTGTATGAATTTTTAAAAAACAAAAATTTCGAAATTTCGATAAAAAAAAAATTAATTTTTAATTTGTTTTCTTAAAGCAATTTTATTGCGGAATTTCGGTTTTTTAAATTTTTTCAATAAACTAAAGCGTTTTTAAGTTACGCGAACATATGTTGTGCAACCCCCTCCATTTTCGAAATAACGGTATATCTCGAAAACCAGAGCCAATCTTAAAAAACTGGGGGCACCACTAGATTCAGCGTACCCGAGTTATGTTGAAACGCCAGGTGCCCAGTTTGTCACGAAAAAAAAGTGTCAATTTCTTGCACAGTGTAATTAATTTCCTATATAAGTATTGATATAATTGGAATATATGTCCTGACTTAACTTTTATTTAAAATATAAATAGATATCAAAATTGAAGGCATTTCTACATATTTCCTTACAGCGTTTGTTTTCTTTATTATGTAAAATATTTTCATTGACATCAAAAGTTATCTACTATATATTCATGTTTCAAGTTTATATGATAAACTATTTAACATGTAACTTGTATAAAAAAATAAGACGCTTAAATGGAAACATGATTTTTAATTGAAATGTTTATTGGCGAAGTATTTTTACTTTGTGTTTTACCACTAAAAATATTGCTCTACAAAACAAACAAATGCACAAAATTACAAAAATTTATACCATAAAAATATCCAGTTGAATTAAACTGGCTCCCCTAAAGGCCATGACTGACTATCCTACAAAGTCGTGCTATTATGTCAAATAAAAATCTGATAGTTTTCTGTTCTACATGAAAAAATCGCAACAAAATGTGTTATTGGATGCCACACTGTCATACTTGCTTGGAAAAAGCAACTCTGATCGCACAGAAACTATTATTTTATGAAAATTTCCAAAAGATTATCAAATCGGACACACTTGTCAAAAAATCTGTCACACATGTTCAATTTGTGTCCACACTTTCTGAACACACATACAATTTTTGACATATCGAACGACTAAATCTGATAGTCAGTCATGGCCTTTATTGTTGTCTTTTTTTCAGTAATACCCAGCGAGCATGTGGGATTTATTTTAAATTTATAAAATAGAAAAAAAATCTTATTTTAAGATATATTTATTAGTTCTAGCAGAGATATTTGTTGTTTATTGTTTTTCTTATTACTTTTTTTTTAGATATTTTAAGTCCCTCAAGAAAAAATGATATGGTTTTTGTTTGTTTTTCTTTATAAATTATCCAAAAAACAAAAACAGAATATCGTTTTTTCTGCGGGAAAATAATAATCAGACAATAGCATTATGTTTACTAACTTATAAATAACTATTTAGTGGTTGATTAAAACCTTTTAAAATTGATTTGTCTCGTTATACAGCTTATAATATAAGCTAAGAATGTATAACACGGCATAATACTTTAATATTTGTGTCCTTGTTTGCTGGGTATCAAGTATTTTACAGAAATAATGACACTCTCTTTGTTGTGTTCCTATCCAGCGTTGTAAACTTTAGCTTTATGCAATATTATTTGTGCTTTTTAAAATTTTTGTCGCGCAAAAAATTTGAGTCAGTGCTCGATGTGATTTCTTAAATTCTTTGGTGCATTATTTTTCTTATCGAAGTAAAAATACTAAATTCAAATAAAGAACAATTTTTGCAAGGTAAATTTCTTACGAAGCAACGCAACAAAAATAATAAGAATTAATAATAGATGTTACGGATTTTTTCTATTAATTTTTTCTTCTTGAAAAACCTCCTATGCCTTTCAAAATTACACATTCGAATTTTCTGGCAAGGCCCGATAATTCTACGTTTCTTTTACATATTTGCATATATATATATACACATATACATATGCAACTGTTACGGTTGGCAACCAATTTTTTTTATATGAGTTTCGATAGACGATCACAAACGGAAAGTTTTGTCACCTCTCATGTCCTTACGTCTCCTCTTACAATTGCCATCACGTCAGTTTACCGTTAAATTGTTTGACCAATAGCAGCACGACACATTTCAAACCGGTTTTGTGGAAAGAGGAATGGAAAAGAAAAAAGATTTTGCAAGTGATGCCTTTCAGCGATTTGCTGATTTTGCATAATTTTTATAAGGGCCCAGTAGGCAAGATCACCTACTGGCAACTTTGCAAAAAGAAAAAGAAAGGGAAAGAGAAGAAAAGAAAAGTCAGATTAAGAAAAGTTGAAAGTTGACAGTTGGTTTTAAGAGGTCGAAAGGTAAAGTCTAGTTTGAAAAAAAAAGTCGGTGTGAAGATTTTTGAAAATAAAGGTTTTAAATTAACAAGAATATTATAAAAATTAAAAGGCTTAAGGAAATGTAAAGTGTGAGGATAAACTATTTCTGTTGAAAAAAAAAAATTTTAAAGTCAAAAACTACAAAACGTACATCAAATAACATTAATTGGAAGCATTTTTCAAAAGGACAATAAATATTGAATGAAAATGAGAAATAATAAAATTATTGTATAAAACGTAAAATGGCAATTTAATAAAGTGAAAATATACTGTTTTAAATTTAAGCGAATAAGATCGTATAACTATATAGAGGAATTACTATTTTGAAAAAAAAGAATACACAAACAAATTATATAAAAGACGCAAAACATAAAAAAAGAAAAACGAAAAGAAAATTATATGAAAGGATAAATAAACGTTTTGTGCTAAACCGAACAAGCCAAGTTACCAAACAATTAAGCAATAAGAAATAAGAAAATTTGTAAATTATATACGCAATTCGCACCGCTAAAATTTATTTTTCAAAAGAAAAAAAAATCAAGCACATGTCCGAAAGATATAATTTAAAATTACCAAGATTATACAAAAATTAAACTAATTTTACAATAAAAACGCCCAACCAGCAACGTCAATTCTACCAGCAACGTCAACTCTACCAGCAACAACACAACAGCAGCGACCACATGTCCACCAGAAAAACTACCACCGGCTTCGATTTTTTTTTGTTAAGTATAGCCCTTATAAGTATTTTATTATTATAATTATTATTATAATTACTTTATCATAATCATTATAATAATTATCGATATCATAACTATTATTATAAATATTATCGTTAAAATTATTACCACTAGTTTTTTTAATGAATGTGTATAACAATTACTTGTCAAAATAAACTTTCTCTGTAAGTTCATCATGAAATTCTAAATTTTCTTTATTCAGAGCAGGAATGTTGAAGGTAAGTGGGGTAAACTAAGCGGGTGATCACGATATTGGGACAGACATTAAATTTTAGGTACTTGGTCTGTCATAGGAGCAAATTGCGGGAGGGAAACCAATAGTACCTGGTGTGACGATCCACCTGGTCATGCCAACGTTTGCATAACGACAGCGATGTTAGATTTTAAAAGCTTTGTTTAAAAATTTCCCGTACTCTAAAGGTGTGTAGAGTACGGTCATATGTTCACGTGCCAAATACCCCGGGTTGAGAACCACTGACCTTTTTGCTCGAGCTAGCTGGCAACCGCCTTTCACGCCCTTAACCCAATATTTGGCTTGGGTATGTTTCGCTTTTATTATTTTTGTATTTGGTAGTTGAAAAATACCGGCACGTAACATAGACAATGCTTATGTGTACTGTGTCACCCGGTGCACACAGTGTAGACACGCAACACAATGGAAAAAGGTGGTATCTCGTTACTGACAGGAGATTACTGCACTTTATTGCAAAAATGGCAGCTGGAGGAGTTTCCTTCTTTTTGGTTCGTGCAGCGTGGTAGCAAGTGGTCGTCAGCGGAAAAAAAAACACCTGCAGTAAGTAAAACAAACTAATATAAAAAGTAAGACCAGCGTGATAGCGAATGGGAATCCGCCCAAATCTCAACCCATCTAGCGGAGTACCAAGAAGCTTAATCACCGGTGGAAAGACGTAGCTAAGGACAGTTCTCAGCAAGGTATATGCCGATACACACGCGCTACTGTCAGGGCATCTAGGAGAGACGAAACAACACATTAAGCCAAATAGAACCACACCAACAAGAAAAACGAAAAATATCAGCCATCCACCAGTAGACCACAAAAGCTACAACCGCAGCAACAGTCACAACTTTTTTTTCACCACCACAATGATCGACGCATCTACCGAACTTCCACCAACATTCCAGCCGTACCCTAAGCAACAATTTAGCCAGCCGACACGAACCATCCCAAAAGCCAGCAAGCAGAACACCAATTAGCATTCGCTTGTCAACTACCGCTTCATGTCAACATTTGGAACAACAATAGCCATTATTTCAACTATCGCCCAGTAACAGTAAATACAATAGTTTCAGAACACCATAACCTCAAACTTGCCGATTCAACTATAGCCCAGTAACAGCCAACACAATAGTTTCAGAACACCATAACCTCAAACTTGCCGATTCAACTATAGCCCAGCCAACACCTACCCACCAACATTAGACAGATCAGGCAGCAGCCAACAACAAACGTTGATGATACAGCACGCCACACACCTCACCGCAAATAGATAAGTACTACCACCTTACTCTTATATTTATATTATTCACAATGGATTAGTTTGTCACGGTTATTAACTAGTTAGAAACCTACGATTTAAGATTCAGGTTATAGTTAAGAAAAATTTTGACTAGTGTACGTTTTTTGTTCTACGAAATATAAATTATAAATGAGACGAAAACTGACCCAGTGCTTTCACTTGGCCCGGTTCTCATATATCAATTTAAATAACTTCCTAAGTAAAACAGTTTCAATTAACCAAGAAATTTAAATAATTATATATTCAGAAAATAAACGTGATTGTCTCGGCAAACAGTTTTTAATCGTGCTATTGATAGAAATAAAACTTTAATTCTTGTAAATTTTGTTACGTGGGAATAAGTGAAAATTTTTGATACTTAAAAAATAAAATTTTGGAATTATAATTAGATTTAACAAAAAGGGGTTAGAAACCAATATATGTATGTATGCAACGCTTTGCTTTGAGAACTGAAGTTTAATTACACACTTAGCTGAGTAGAGCTAAATTAATTAATTTAATTAAATTAATAAATCCGTTGTTATTAACTGTACATTTTGTTAGTTATAAAAAGAAAAGAAAGAAAATATTGTAAACCGAACGTTCGAACGTAGGGTACGATAGGGTAAATTTAGTTAAGATTATACGTTAAAATCGGCAATTCATTTGTTTATGAAATAAAATGAGAAAAGAACATATGATTGATTAGATTTGAAATGAACATGAAAATGTAAGGAAATTAATTGATCAAGGAGGTAAGTCAGAGGTGGTGGGTGACACAGTCTGGGGTATTCTTAACACCGTTTCGCACCCAGGATACCACGGTCAGGGGAGGGATATGCGAGGGCAGGGACATCTACGCCCATGGTGAGTGACATGCTACTTCAGCACTGGTACAAAATTTTTAACGTCAGTCTTGTGTTCGGTCCGCGACGAACCGCCACCCAAGCCCGCGAGCCTTAGCCGTGCAGTAATGACAAGATGCCAGTGCGCGGTACTGACGCAAAGACAATTTGAGACATCGACGACTTAGGGGTTCAGTGACAGTTTCGATGTCCCACTGGATAAATACTTTTTTTAGAGAACAACGAAGAAAACGTCCGGTTTTCAATAACGAAACATGACAGTTAATGGCGCCCAACGTGGGGCGACGACGACTCAGAAGTTGGTTTAGCTTGTTCAGTTGTCTGTAGCTATGTTACTTTAAATTGAACCTGCTCAACTAACGAAGTCCGCCACACATTTACAATTAGACAGTTTAAGGAAAATCGAGGTGAATAGTAAGTGATTTTAAAATTTGAAAACAAAGTATAATTCAGTGAGTCAAGGAGAGAGTCCACTAGTCCATCCGTTTGCCACTGCTTATTTCTAACCAAATAGCTACTAACGTAAGTCTCATGGTCTTGAAGTTTAAGTACCATGATCGCGACAACCATTTTTATGGTAGTTAAACGTTGAAAGGCAAAGTGAGTCCAGGTAGTCCGTCTGGGTTGACACATGTTGCCACTAGGCAGTTCATACGGAATATATTAACACTTTTATTCATTAACTTTCTCGAAAACTGTTTAGATTTTTTGGCTCGTTTAATGTACATGTCCTCACTAATAGATCTCACCACCTGATACCACTCTTGATCATTAATTGTATTAGTCGTTGATTAATTTAGGTAAACTTTACAAATATTACTAGACTTGGTCTTACAAATTTATAAAAGAAAATTTTTTGTATGAAGTAAATAAAAAAAAAAAAAATTTCTTTTGTTTTTGCTTATAAGGTATTGACAGATACCACAAAGCAAAGCAATAGGATACATATTTCCCAGCGAATATATAAATCTTTGAAATATTTCTATAAATTGAATTGTTATTAGTATTTTAAGTATTTATAAAACATAAAAAAAACTCAGTGAATTGTCAAACATTTATATTATATCATATCATATAATCATTATATATAAAGAAAAATAATAATAATAAATTTTTTTAATATATATCTGTTACAATTAATTAAGGTACTAAAGCCTCAAAAAGCTCAACGTTTATTAATTATTTTTGGTGTTAATAACACTATTTTGTTGAATCTAATTTGTTACAAAATACCCACTGTATGTCACTTACATTTAGACAAACATCTTTGAATACACAAATTAATGCTATATAGAGGCATAAATTAACTTAGTTATCTGATAGAGAGACACATTTAGTGAATTTTTTTTGAATATAGAATTTTACTCAGTTTATGGAAGTTTCCCTTAATCACATTTACAATTTTTCAGGAACAAATTTGCGTGTCGCAATTAACATTTGTTAATTAACACATTAACAGCATTTGTTCGGTTAATTGTTGCTAGAATATAGAGGTTCACTTTTTGCCTTTTTATCTTTCGAAATCGAATCTTTGTTAGCTATATAGTCGCAATTAGTTTACAGCATTAGTCGAGTGTATTCTGCTGTTCAAATTTTTTGGGTTTGAAGCAGTTTTGAAAGTTTGAAAATTTTGTCTTCGACATGGTTGGCACGCGTTCAATGAGTAGAGCTGAAGGAGAAGGTCCTACGAACACGGCGACCACATCCGCCATTACACTGACAACAAATACATCTACTACAGCATCAGCCAGTACAGGAGCGATTCCGAAAAGACCAAATTTTAACCCCAATGCAGGAGCAGCTCAGATTGAAGATGTTGGCTTCTTGGCACCATTATTACCCCACCATTTAGCAGCATTAGTGCTAGAGGAATTGTTGACGCCTTTCGTCAAAGAGATGAAACTCTAAGACCTAGACAAGCACGCAGTATTCGAAGAGAAGAAGAAAGAGCCTTAACCCACAATGATTTGCAAAATTTTGAAGACCGCCTTTTAGACATTGTACCACGTCTAGTTCAGCAAAGTCTTAGCGCGCAAGTACAAACAAACACACACGCGGCGCGATCTCAAAGCAGCAATTTCGTTTTACCTGATGTTAGACAACCACCACCATCCGTACCTATCGCACCTTTACATCAATTACAGCTTCAGCCATGGCAAAATAACTACGCTAATCCGAACCCTAACAATTTTGATGGAAATAATAATTTTAGAGAGGAAATACCTATTTCACATATACAACACCGACAGAGTCACCACACAACTCCTAATCCCGGATTAAGAATTGACAAATGGGGAATTATGTTCGACGGAACCAACAAAATTACCGGCATTGAAGATTTCGTGTTTCGTGTTGAAACGTTGCAAGCCGATTTTGGTTGCGATTGGAGAGACGTGTTGAAATCGTTTCATCATCTCTTAAATGGACCAGCCAGGGAATGGTTTTGGGATTATCGTAGGTTTAACAACGTATCTAGATGGAGGAATCTGAAAGCTGCGTTAATCACACAATTCCATAGGTATGATAGCGATTTTGACATACAGCGCAAAATTTTAGATCGCCGACAGAATAACAATGAAACTTTTGATGATTTTTATAATTCGATAATCAAGCTTAGAAACCAGTTGCGTAGTCCTTTAGGAGAAAGAGACCTCGTCACCATAATGAATGGTAACCTCAAAGCGACTATGGCACAATTACTTTTCTCAGTTCAGGTTAACAGTTTAGCTCAATTTGCGAAGGAATGTAGACGTGCCGAAAACCTGTTGAACAACCAAAGACAATTTAGTGGAAGATACCCTCCTAGAGTGTTACATGCTTATGAAGGCGAACTATGCGAACATTCAGAGTCACCCGAAGTTGACGCATTAGCTACCCCAAAGAAAATACAGTGCTGGAATTGCAAAAAGAGGGGCCATATATTTATAAATTGTACTGAAGAAAAAAGATCATTATTTTGCTATAAATGCGGACGGGAGGACACTGTTACACCGCGATGTCCCAACTGCCAGGGAAACCGTGCAGCGAACGTTTCTCGATCAGGGATAGAGACTCGTTCCGAGAACCCGTATCCCAGAACACTTAACTTCAACAACAACAAAACCAATAGTAATAGAATTATTAAAACAACCAAATCTAGTACAGCTTAAAGCCAGTTTAGAAAAAAATGGAAATCTAGCAAGGCAAGCCATAGTAACACACGAACAGGATAATGTAGAATCAGTCCCAGCATCAAAACCACTACACGTAAGACAACAGGAATATAACGCAGCGCGGGAACGAATTTTTGGACCATCGAATAGAATCCTTAAGGCGCGTAAGAGATATGACAACAGAAAGAAACTTAGATTGGAAATTTCGGCTAGCAAGATTTATGAAGGGTAAGATTCTAGGATCTACACAACAATTGAAATCAACGGTCATCCTATTCGAGGCTTACTTGATAGTGGCGCAACAGTCACATGTCTTGGTAAAAATTGTCTTGACTTCATAGAAAGAGCTAAGTTAGCAATTCATCCATTTAACTCAAAAATAAAGACGGCTGATGGAAGATCGAATGAGATTGTAGGTAAAGTTAGGGCTGAAGTTAAATTTAATGGTATTAGCAAAGTTACGGATTTTTATCTTACTTCGTTCTATTTGGTATGAACATGATAACACATGCTTCAGCGTATAAACTTGCTAGGAAATTAGACCTTTTGGAGGACTCCGAAAATCGCATTGAGACTCGAGGAGGGTTTTTGGAACTTGTGAGAGATAATGTCCCGAAAAATCTTCACAAAACTTATGAAGGCAATGCAAAACGTCAACATCCGATGCCGGGAAACCAAGTTTCGGGTTGGTCAGGAAGTGTCCCGCCGCAACTTTCAGCTGTCGGACTTTTCGAAACAGGTATCAGCGAAGCAAGAAGTTTATTAAATGCAGAATTGCTAGACAAATCGGAAACAACCTGTATGAGATAGAGAATATGCAGGGAAAAAGCCAAGGAGTATTCCACGCTAAGGGCATAATCAGAGAAGGACAACAAGTTATGGAATGCCGTAAAGTTGATATTTATCATATTAGCAAATTATATTTGCTAATATGATAAAGTATCTCCACCCACGTAAGGGGGTGTGTACTGTGTCACCCCGGTGCACACAGTGTAGACACGCAACACAATGGAAAAAGGTGGCATCTCGTTACTGACAGGAGATTACTGCACTTTATTGCAACCCTAGCTTGTCAAATGTCAAACAGAATTTGGTTTAAAAATGGCAGATGGAGGAGTTTCCTTCTTTTTGGTTCGTGCAGCGTGGTAGCAAGTGGTCGTCATCGGAAAAAAAAACACCTGCAGTAAGTAAAATAAACTAATATAAAGAGTAAGACCAGCGTGATAGCGAATGGGAATCCGCCAAAATCTCAACCCATCTAGCGGAGTACCAAGAAGCTTAATCACCGGTGGAAAGACGTAGCTAAGGACAGTTCTCAGCAAGGTATATGCCGATACACACGCGCTACTGTCAGGGCATCTAGGAGAGACGAAACAACACATTAAGCCAAATAGAAACCACACCAACAAGAAAAACGAAAAATATCAGCCATCCACCAGTAGACCACAAAAGCTACAACCGCAGCAACAGTCACAACTTTTTTTTCACCACCACAATGATCGACGCATCTACCGAACTTCCCCCAACATTCCAGCCGTACCCTAAGCAACAATTTAGCCAGCCGACACAAACCATCCTAAAAGCCAGCAAGCAGAACACCAATTAGCATTCGCTTGTCAACTACCGCTTCATGTCAACATTTGGAACAACAATAGCCATTATTTCAACTATCGCCCAGTAACAGTAAACACAATAGTTTCAGAACACCATAACCTCAAACTTGCCGATTCAACTATAGCCCAGTAACAGCCAACACAATAGTTTCAGAACACCATAACCTCAAACTTGCCGATTCAACTATAGCCCAGCCAACAGCTACCCACCAACATTAGACAGATCAGGCAGCAGCCAACAACAAACGTTGATGATACAGCACGCCACACACCTCACCGCAAATAGATAAGTACTACCACCTTACTCTTATATTTATATTATTCACAATGGATTAGTTTGTCACGGTTATTAACTAGTTAGAAACCTACGATTTAAGATTCAGGTTATAGTTAAGAAAAATTTTGACTAGTGTACGTTTTTTGTTCTACGAAATATAAATTATAAATGAGACGAAAACTGACCCAGTGCTTTCACTTGGCCCGGTTCTCGTATATCAATTTAAATAACTTCCTAAGTAAAACAATTTCAATTAACCAAGAAATTTAAATAATTATATATTCAGAAAATAAACGTGATTGTCTCGGCAGTTTTTAATCGTGCTATTGATAGAAATAAAACTTTAATTCTTGTAAATTTTGTTACGTGGGAATAAGTGAAAATTTTCGATACTTAAAAAATAAAATCTTAGAATTATAATTAGATTTAACAAAAAGGGGTTAGAAACCAATATATGTACATATGTATGCAACGCTTTGCGTTGAAAACTGAAGTTTAATTACACACTTAGCTGAGTAGAGCTAAATGATAATAAATTAATAAATCCATTGTTATTAACTGTAAATTTTGTTAGTTATAAAAAGAAAAGAAAGAAAATATTGTAAACCGAACGTTCGAACGTAGGGTACGATAGGGTAAATTTAGTTAAGATTATACGTTAAAATCGGAAATTCATTTGTTTATGAAATAAAATGAGAAAAGAACATATGATTGATTAGATTTGAAATGAACATGAAAATGTAAGGAAATTAATTGATCAAGGAGGTAAGTCAGAGGTGGTGGGTGACACAGTCTGGGGTATTCTTAACACCGTTTCGCACCCAGGATATCACGGTCAGGGGAGGGATATGAGAGGGCAGGGACATCTACGCCCATGGTGAGTGACATGCTACTTCAGCACTGGTACAAAATTTTTAACGTCAGTCTTGTGTTCGGTCCGCGACGAACCGCCACCCAAGCCTTAGCCGTGCAGTAATGACAAGATGCCAGTGCACGGTACTGACGCAAAGACAATTTGAGACATCGACGACTTAGGGGTTCAGTGACAGTTTCGATGTCCCACTGGATAAATACTTTTTTTAGAGAACAACGAAGAAAACGTCCGGTTTTCAAATACGAAACATGACATTTGTTATAAAGATCCTTAGCTTACATTTAAAAAACTGTATAAATAGATTATATATTTTATATTATTATTAGTTATAATTTAAATATATATGTTTCTGATATCTTCTATGGTTAAACAAATATAACTTTTTATAAAAGTAAAGAAAAGAATATTGATATGCATAAAACCAAAAGCTGTAATATTTTTGGAAAGTAGCGATTATTGTAGCATATAACGATGGTAAAAAATGGGAAACTATTATATGAAGACATCAACAAGCTATTTGCATGCGTATCTACCAGCCTTATTGCTCGTCGGAGGGGAGGTTCGTTGCTTGTTGTGGCTAACCACCTTTGCTACAATAAAATAATAATATTTATGCATGCAAAACCCTAAAGAAGTGTGATACAAGAAGACTAGATTATATTAACAAATGTGTTTAATGCCGAAATGAATTTGGATAAGTTAATTAATATATGGTCTAATTATAATATGGTCTAAAAAAAACTTTATTACGAAACAAATTTAGAAAATTAGAAGAAAATAAGAAAATTACTTAAAAATTTTATTATTCCTTGCTGTGCAATAGTTTTTTTTTCCTCCTTTATTTTTTAAATTAAAACTAATCTAGAAGAAATCAACTTAAAACTTGTCTAACCTGCAGGCAACTTCAGAAGATAAACAAGTAACAGTGCTATATTCGGCCGTGCCGAATCTTATATACCCTTCACAACGTGTAGTCATGCAATAACAATTGTTTGTATCACCATTCATCCCATATAAAATACGTGCATACGTACACGTTAGAATAAATGTGGCATCGAATCCCAGCTGAGCCAAAAAAATTTTATTTTATTTTATTTAATATATTATTTATATTTTATTATTTTTTTTTATATTTTTTTAAAATTTTTTCAAAAAATTTTTTTAGAAAAATTTGTAAAAAATTTTTTTAAATTTTTTTTTAAATTTTTTTAAAATTTTTTTTTTGTAGTTTTTTTTATTATTTTTTTCTTATTTTTAATATTTTTTTTTTTTGTAATTTTTTTTGTTTGGTATGTTTTTTACATGTATCTATGTATGTATGTTGTTGTTGTAATTGTGAAAAAAAAACGAGGTGGTCGTGGTTTTTTGCTCATATCTCAGGAAGTTATGGGGCGATTGTGCTGAATTTCAATAGCGATTCATTCCTGGATATTTCCAAGAGATTGATACCATATACAGATCTGAGGAACATATAGTTGCTTCTAAAAGTTGATTTCAACCAACACACGGACAGACGGTCAGGGCTTAATCGACTCCTCTATTCATAAGCTTTCAGAAAATATATACTTTATGGGGTCGGAAATGAAAATTGTAGAAATTACAAACGGAATGACAAAGCTATATATACCCTTGTACACCACAGGTGAAGGGTATAATAAAAAATCAAGCACTCTGCATCCATAAATATAGCTTAGCCAGCACCCGCTATTTAGCGGTTTGGAAATTTTAACGTTTTCGTTCCAAACAAACAAATATAAAAAAGAAAAAAATATAGGTAAATGTCAAGTTGCCGATAAGTGTGAAGCAAAGTCTCGTGGATAACAATAGATGACGCTGCACTCAGGCAAACATTTCCGTTAATAAAAAAAATCAAATGTTTATATTGAAAATTAAAAACAAATAATTAACTAAAATCAAAAAAAAAATCATTATATTATTTTTTTTTTTATTAACACATTCATTCAAAACCTATAAATCTCGCACAGTGGGACTAAAACGCATAAAGCGGCACATTTTCCTTGATAAAAAATTTTCCACCCAGAATATTGCAGAGAAGAACAAACAAAAAAAAAAAATAATTTAAACTTTAACGAATCATTCTCAAGCGACACTACATTATATTACCAACTGTGAAGTTAAAGTTACTACTTTGACTTAAAATTTATTATTAATAATAATATTATATGGAAACTTATTTTAGGCCTAAAGGTTCTTATAACGAAATTTATAATTTTATAAAATAAATAATATCGAAAATTTTAAATTTTAAACTTTACGCATATTCTTAAAAATCAACCGTTTTTCCTGTTTGATGTTTTTTGAATCTTAAAGTTGACAACACTTGTGATATAATAAAACCTCTCACTTCACGATGAGAAGTAGATTTTTATACATAAAAAGCAGGGATGGAAAGGTTAATATCTAACTTTGAATACAATTTATGGTTACAGTTATTCACACTCTCAAATCTCATTCGATTTCAAAATAAAGTTTGAAAAATTTTTTCAATGAATGTTCCATTATGTGGTCCAGAACATAAAAGCATTTACAGGTTTTTTCTGGCATTAATTTATTTGGGTCAGCTAGATTGTCATCACTACCTGTATAAGAGCACCCTTCTTAATGTTGGATTTTCCTTGGAAATTTGTGTTTCTTTTTCAATAATTAATTTCAAGATTCTTATAGATTTTTTCCTAACAAAAATCAATGTAAATACATACGTAATTATTAAATCAAAATAAAAAGTACATTGTTAAATATCTATTGCCAGTATCAATTCAACTTAATTTTCACTTTTATTTTCTTTAATTTTTACTTACCTTTTTCTGCTTTTATATCAAAATAATTTCTTTTAAGTTGATAAGCCATAAAAATTTCAGCTATAACAGTTGCGTTTCTTAATACTAAAAATAAATAATAAATACCTATAAGTAGATTTATTTTTATTAAAAAAAACATTTTATTATTATGTGTTAGCTCATTGCTTGTTTAAATATATACAGGGGGAATATCGAAGCAGACCACTACTATCACGGGTCCCTTTTCGACCCCCTTCGCTCCTCAGTGATTTCGTGTCTACCGATCAGTATACCTTCAATCACTGAGTCCCGGGCCACAACCGCCGTTTGCTCTGGACTAGAAAAACGATTTCACACTGCCGACTGGTGATTGTCGACAATCCTCATCACACAGTCCTTTGTAATCGCCAGCATCTCCTTAAGACTAAGGTCCCCCATCGCACTCACACCCAACGTGTGCTTGCCTGTGATCCTCAATCTTACGCTCGCCAACGCCGGACACTCGCATACCACATGCGCTGCCGTCTCGGCACCCTCCAGGCACATTCTACAAATATCATCATCCACGATCCGCATCCTCTTCAGATGATATTTGAAGTTACCATGTCCTGTAATCAACGCAGTGATCCAGCTCATCATACTCCGATTAAAACCGAGTATCTTCACTGCACCCCTGCCAAGTGGCTCCCTGAGCACCATACGAGCCTGTCTACACGTGGTTCCCTCCGTCCACCTTCGCAAGTTCACAGAGTTCACCCATTGAAAGATCCTCGCCCGCACTAACCCATTGCCCAGAGCAGTTCTGGGTTCCGGTCCGCAGAATGCAGCCTCAGACCCCTTCTTCGCAAGTTCGTCAGCAGCCTCATTCCCAGCTATGCCCACGTGTCCCTTAACCCACATCAGCGTTACCTAATTTGTAGAGGCACACCTATTGAGCTTCAGAACACACTCAAGCACCAAGGAGGAGTTCACATCCATCCGCTGCATACGTTTTATAACCGACTGGTTGTCAAGTGCAATAAGAATTTTCCTCCCATACACTCGACATTCCAATAGGTGGTCCAACGCGTGCAGCAAACCAAGCATTTCTGCCTGATAGACCGACACGTACTCCCCCAGACTCAGGGTGCAGGATAAGTCCAACTCAGATGAGTACACACCAGCACCTGCCCTTCCGTCCATAAAGGACCCATCAGTAAAGATACTGATGTCATTCTCTATCCATCCGCTATGAGCGTGTGATGTAGCCTTTCGACCACTTTCACCCGACTCATGCGCTCCATCGGCATCTGAGTCTCTCTTTATCCATGAGGTCCAGGATTCTCCTATGCCCCAAAACCGATCCAAAGCGATACCACATGCCATCGCTTCGCATCCGAATCGCCGATCTTGCTGCCGTCTCCCTCACAAATAAGTCCAACGGCAGCAGTCCCAGCATTGCCTCCATCGCCTGCGTTGGTGTGGTACGTATCGCGCCACATATACCAATGCAAGCAATCCTTTGAACCCCGTCCAACTTCCGCCTAACCGTCGCCTGAGAGGCCTTCGGCCACCAGACAACAGATGCGTAAGTGATCGTCGGTCTCACCACCACTGTGTAAACCCAGTGTGCAGCCTTAGGTGAGATTCCCCACTTCCGACCGCAAACCCGTTTACACTGATGCAGAATCCTCTTTGCCTTCTGTACCCTTGTCTCAACATAATCATTCCAGGTTAGTTTCATATCCAGCGTTACCCCCAGATATTTCACCTTCCTGGACACATTGATCTCAGTCCCAAAAAGCATTATGGATTCAATCTCTATGCCCTTTCTTCTCCGCGTGAAGAGCATAGCATCCGACTTGCCAGCATTTATGGTTAGTCCCTGTTCACAACACCATTCCTCGGTTACTCTGAGCGCCCGTCTCATGCAACCTAAAATGGTCTCCATGAACTTACCACCAACCATAGTTGCCACATCATCCGCATACCCTACCGTATGTATGCCCATTACCTCCAGTCTTCTGAGAAGGCTGTCCACAGTTATGTTCCACAGCAGAGGTGATAAGACCCCTCCTTGCGGACATCCCCTGACCACCCTTCCCCGAATCCTGGTGCTCCCGCTCCTGAGATTCACTGCCCTACATCTGAGCATGGCGCCGATCCACTTTACCACAACAGAATCAACCCCTCGCTCATCGAGAGCATTTCCCAGTCTATCAAAAGAGATCCTATCAAAAGCACCTTCTATGTCCATAAATACGGACAAAGCCAGATCACCATTGAAAATCTCCCTCTCAGCAACCCTCACCAGTTCGTGCAGGGCTGTCTCAGTAGACCTCCCAGCTCTGTAAGCGTGCTGACTCCCACTCAATGGCCTATCCATCAGCGTGTTCTCCTCCAGGTAGTCAACCAACACCCTTTCCATTGCCTTCAATAGAAAGGATGTAAGACTGATCGGCCTGAACGACTTAGATTCCGTATAGTCCCTCTTCCCCGGTTTGGGAAGAAAAACCACCCTGGTCTCCCTCCACGCCACCGGAATATACCCTGTCGAAAGACAGGCAACAAATATTTCCCTAATCACCACAAGTAGAGTGTTCATACCCCACTGTAGTAATGCAGGAAATATCCCATCCATCCCAGCCGCCTTAAATGGGGCAAAAGACAAAATTGCACTTCTAACCCCATTAAGAGTTACTATCCTTTCAGCATCCCTTCGCCTTACCTCACTGGCTCCCCTGTTAACTGGAACCCATGAGTCATTCGAAATGAAGCTTCCAGGAAAATGTACCTCCATCAGCGACCGTAATGTCCCCTCAATCGTCTCCGTCATGCCTCCATCGCTCCTGCGAATAAGCCCCATTCTGGAGACAGGGTCTCTAGACACCATCCTCTGCAGTCTCCCCACTTCAGATGTATCCATCACGCCAGAGCAGAATTCCCTTCACGTACTTCGTTTCCGAAGACGTATAGTCCTCTTCAGCTCCTTCTTCTTCGCCTTATACTCGTCCCATAAGTCAGGATTCCTCCCCCTCATGTAACGATTAAAGGCCCTCCTCGTGTCCCTCTTCATGGATTCCAATTCACTACTCCACCATGGAGTAGAATCCTTTTCATCCACTACCGTGAGAGGACACGCATTCTCGAAGGCAAGTCCGACAGTAGAGTTTACCCTCTCCACCGTCCGCTCAATATCCTCCGTATTCCGAAGTGCCCGGTGTGGAACACTCCCCGAAAGTCCCGAGAGGCACTCCTCGTACTTAGTGCGATCCGTATCCCTCGGTACCCTGATACGCCTACGCGCCTTTCTCCGCCTCCTACCATACAGAATCTCAAACTGGATAGCCCTGTGGTCAGACATGGTCAATCTGTCCACCACTCTCCAATCCCCAACTCTATCCAGCATTCCAACAGAGCATAAGGTTATGTCGATTACCTCCGCCCTACGTGCATCCACGAAGGTGGGCTCGACACCCCTGTTCAGGACCAGCAGGTCATGACACTCCACAAACTCCAGCAATTGCTGTCCCCTGTGGTTATCGTCCGTACTGCCCCATACAGTACTGTGTGAATTAGCATCACAGCCCAAAACAAGAGGCATACCTCTCAACCTACAGAACTCCACCAGATTCCTAACCTCCTCCGAAGGATGGGAGTCCGGTGTGTCATTGGGTAGGTAAGCCGACGCCACCAGAAACGATCCCGAACCCGCGCCTATCATCACAACCGTAAGATCCGGCGAACAGAGATGCGTCATCGGCACAGCACACACACCGTGACGCACCAGGATACATGTCCCCAACCTCCCCCCCGTCTGTGAGTGAAACAGACTGGCGGTCTGACGAGACAGGCCCATGATGTTATCCCTAACAATCCATGGTTCCTGTAGTAAAGCTATATCCAACCCATCCTCCACAAAACATCGCATCATCACCGCCGAAGCCGCTCTGCTATGATGCAGATTAAGCTGGTATACACTCAGAGTTTCCCGGTATGGGCCCACCACCTTCCCTGATAGACTCCTAGAGGCGTCTACCCCCGCACCGCTTGTTTAAATTAATAAACAATATAAATTATATTGTTATATATTTACTATAAAAATAGTTCCAACCCTGACCAATTTTCTTTTTGTTTGATAAAAAATGAAAGAGCAGAATAAAGCACTTTTACTTGTTTTTTACTTGTTTTTTTGTTCAAAAGTACTTATAAGTATGTCGCAATACTTATAAGTATTTTGCCAATACTTATAAGTAATTTGTTTACGCACATGTATATCCGAATAATACGTATGTATAGAGAGTATTTTTGAAAATAAGTAATAAATATAGTCGTAACCGTAGCAAATAATGCATGTACGAGTAGCTATTTTCTGTGATAAATGCATGGTTATACTTATAACCGAAAAAGATAAGTAAATATTCGAGTTATTTTTTTTCGGATAACCGAAGTCAGACTCTGGTGTACACATCGTTTAATTGTGGAATGTTGTAGCAACCATATAATTTTTATGTTGTTAAAATGCTTAAAGCTGGACTTTAAATTTTATTTAAACAACTATTTTTAATGAAAAAATTAATTTTCTTTTAAATAAACTTTGATGTATTATGTATGTACTTATATACATCAAATGAATATGAATTTAATATATTTTTATTTAATTTTTCCCCAGGTTTATATGGACGTGATTTTAAAAATTGATCGATTTCGTTTATTCTACTACCACTGCGCAGTTAAAGAATAATGAACAAAATCAAGTTCTTTTTTTTAGAAATTACTTCAGTGTGATAAGAAAACTTTCTGCAATAACCTAGAAAAGGAGTCAAATCCGATTAGCAATACGACTGATATATGATTCGAAAAACAATCATTAATGACTATAAAAATACTACCAAAAATATGAAAACGACCAAAAAATTGCTTAAAAAAGACTAGTGAGCGTTTAGAAATATGACTGATAAATGACTCGAAAAAGGCTCACAAACTAAGAGAAAGAAGACTGATAAATGACTAGAAAACGAATTGAATAAGGCTATAATAAACCTAATAAAAGGGATAAAAAATGACTCTAAACTGACTAAAAAAATTAATCATATATCAAGAAGAGTCGTGGCTAGGGACACTTTTCTCCCGAACAAAGTATATTTTACGATCAGAAAATGAGCTCATATTCTGTATTTTTTATCGCGCAGAGCAGTTAAAATAGACTCGAATTTGATTAGAAATTTCAAAAATTGCTGGCTGGGATAGAACACAATAATTTACGAACGACGATATGTATGTATGTTCGTATTTCATGAGATGAATGGTGATACAAACAATTGTTTTTGCAACACTACACGTTGTGAAGGATATATCGTCGTCAAAAATCCAAAAGTACGTAACATCACATTTTCTAATTTTACAGTAGAAGCAAAAAACGTAATAACATAAAAAATATTTCAGATATACATATGGGGGATTCACAGTAGTGTCATAAAGTCATATGTCCTATAATAATAGCATGAAAAATTAAGACTATTGTGAACAACCCCTCATAATTAAGTGTGCTATTTTGAATTTAAATCAGCTGATGTAAAACAATTATAAAAATAAATATTTTCTTTCATAATGCCAAAAACAAGTAAAAAAATAAAATAATAGCCAGTTTGTGCGAAAAGTACATTTTAGATGTTGTAATGGCAGACTCAAGTAAATAAATTACAAATAAATTAAATTTTGTTTGATAAACAAAAACAGCAGAGTCCTTAGTCGATCTTATTTGACGCCACCAGTGATATGTTATCAAAAATTAGCAACTGCGCTCAAATTTGGATGTCGGCCTGATAAAATTGTACAATGAACGGCGACAGCTTACAAAAACTATTGCGGCTTGGCTTAGCCGTTTAGCACAGGTCTCTGATTTTTAAATACGGCAGCACAATCAACATAGCGTGCAAAGTTCTATTATTATAAGACACTTTTTGTTTGAAAAGCAACAACAACATTTTTAAACCATTGTAAAATTTTAGGACAATATGACATGATAAAACACCTTGTGAATCACCCAATAGAAACAATTGATGGAATATGGTATTAAAACAGAACAACTAAACTAACACAGCACAACATTTTTCAGTTAATTGATTGCCAACTCAATTCTGTGAACTGTATGTGAAATTAGACCCAAAAAGAAGAATTTCTGCATCATTCGTTTTGTCTTCTTACCTGCGATTTGAAGTTAGTATCGATTTGAAGTTAGTACTATCGTATAGGGGAATTTATCACGTTTTAGGCCGTGTTGTTTGACATAGCTCGACAACCACTAGCCCAATTTAGTTGAAATTAATTTTAAAAAATTAAGAATTACAATTCCCTTAATCTGTTCATATATTGTTTTCCTATACAAGTAACACTTTCGAAGTTAAAAATGAATGTATGAAGGGAAAAAATTATTTTTTGCCTAAAAATTAAAATTTTTTTTTTTTTAAATACATAAAAAATCCAAAATGGAAAAAAGTTTCAAGTCTAGTTATTTTTTCGCAAAGTCACATAACCTATGAGCAAAATGAGACAAAGATCATAAAAATCGATGCACGCGTTTCGCTTTTATTCGCAATTGAGTAAATGTATGAATTTCAAAAATTTGCTCGAGATATGCACAACATTATTTGGAGAAAACATTGACACCTTTTTCATGATTCTGAGAATTAAAAAAAAAGGAATAAACAAAAGGTTATTTGATTTTTATGATTGCGGTAATAAATGTACGTGGACAATTAAACGGAAAGTGGACCTTTTTATTATTTTGGTTTTTCCGGTGGCTACCTATATGATTTTTTTACAGAAATTGCACCCACATTTAAGGGTGGTCATTATTTTGAAAGTTTTGCACAGTTTGAAACGTACAAGTGCTGAATCAGGTATATAGCCAGCCGCCCTTAAAATATGCGCCCATTTATAAGTACCTGGCCGTAAAATATTCAAAAATACGTAGTATTTATAGGTGTGCATTGATCGATTTTTGGCATTCAGCCAGTGCCGACGAACGCGAACAGTAAAAGTGATTTTTCTCCAGTTTTTTAAAAGTGAATAACAACAAAACATAAAATATATCAATATGGAAAACAACAAGTGCCCATATTTGGATGAATATTGTTACGTTTGTGGTCATATCGTCTGAAAAAAGATCGAAAAAATTTGTTTACTGAGCAATTCAAAACCGCGTATTGTAATTATTTCGATGAAGCAGATTTAAGTGGTGCAAATTTTACGCCGAACACAGTGTGCAACAGTTGTTATACTACTCTTCTAAAATGGATTCACGGAAAAAGTAGAAAGTTATCTTTTATGAATTGAAAAAATGTTCTAAATTTTGTTTTTATGCATATTATAATTGCGTATTAATTGCATATTATTTTATTTTCATTAAGTTTTTATAAATAAAGTTTTTTTTTCATATTTTTTAATTTATATTTTTATTTTAAGGGTGGTGGCTATAACTGATTTTTGAAATTCATACATTTACTCAATTGCGAATAAAAGCGAAACGCGTGCATCGATTTTTATGATCTTTGTCTCATTTTGCTCATAGGTTATGTGACTTTGCGAAGAAATAACTAGACTTGAAACTTTTAATTTTTAGGCAAAAAATAATTTTTTCCCTTCATACATTCATTTTTAACTTCGAAAGTGTTACTTGTATAGGAAAAAAATATATAAACAGATTAAGGGAATTGTAATTCTTAATTTTTTAAAATTTATTTCAACTAAATTGGGCTAGTGGTTGTCGAGCTATGTCAAACAACAGGGCCTAAAACGTGATAAATTCCCCTATACGATAGTACTAACTGATTAACTATTTTGCTATGGTTTATAGTAGACTAGATTCACATTCATTACATAAGTTACAGGTTTCTTTTAATAATGCTACGCGATACGTATATAATCTGTCTCGGTTTAGTAGTGTCTCATTGTGGAGGGGAATGATTTTGGGTTGTGATTTGCCAGTTTACCTTAGCATGCGCAATATTTTGTTTCTACACAATCTGATCTACCAGAGGAAGCCTCTTTATCTATATGAAAAGTTAGTTTTTGGCAGATCTTCTAGATGCATGACCCTAATTCTGCCCAGACATACCTACCTTAATACAAGCAGACTATTTTTCGTTAACGCTATTAATTTATGGAACTCTTTACCGACACATTTAAAAATTATAATGAGGAAAAACAGTTTCAAAAAAGCGCTTTATGACTATATGTCTCATAATATTTAACTTTCTTGTCAAAATTTTCATAACTTACACAAATCTAGGCTACCAAAAATGTATAGTGAAGTAAAATCTTTTTCATTTATTTAGAAAATTTTTCATATTTTTAAAATTATTTTTATATTATTTTTCTTTTTTTTGTAATTGTAACTTATACTTTAATTGAGAAATAAATAATTGTTAATTTTTTTTTTTTTTTTTTTTTTTTTTTAAGTTATATGTTTCCTCTTGAACAATAAAAGAATTGCATTCTTAATGTTCTTATGAGGGATAATTAAACTGTAATTAATTAAATAAATAACTTCAAATCGATACTAACTTCAAATCGCAGGTAAGAAGACAAAACGAATGATGCAGAAATTCTTCTTTTTGGGTCTAATTTCACATACAGTTAACAGAATTGAGTTGGCAAATCATGTGTTGTACTGTGTAATTCAAGAGAAAAAAACTGTATTTTTCGAAATATTTTTATACCCTTCACACAGTGAAAAAGGGTATATATAGGTTTGTCATTCCGTGTGAAATTTCTACAATTTTCATTTCCGACCCCATAAAGTATATATTTTCTGAAAGCTTATGAATAGGGGAGTCGATTAAGCTCTGTCAGTCTGTCCGTCTGTCCGTCTGTCCGTGTGTATATTGAAATCAACTTTTTGAAGCCCCCCGACATAGGTTGGACCCGGGTAAGGTATTAAAATATTAGAAATATTCGGGAGTAGATCGGCATTGAAAATCAGAAACATCGGTACATAAACAACTGAGATATGAGCAAAAACCCACGACCACCTCGATTTTTTTTTTCACAAAAACAACATTACAACAACAACATACATACATACAAACGTGTATACTGGTTAGAGAAAACGTGGCATCGAATCCCAGCTGAGCCAAAAAAAATTTTTTTTTAAATTTTTTTTTTTATTTTTTTTTTTTATTTTTATATAATATATTATTTATATTTTTTTTAATATTTTTTATTATATTTTTTTTTTATTTATTTTTTGTTTTATATATATTATATACATAATAATTTTTTTTTTAATTTTTTAAAAATTTTTTTTTTTAAATTTTAAAAACATTTTTTTTTTTTTTTTTTGTTTTTTTAACATACATACGTGAATTTTTAATTTTACAATGGGACGTTTTTATATATGTATGTTTTTATATGTATGTACGTATATCATATGGGATGAATGGTGACACAAACCACTGTTATTGCATGACTACACGTTGTGAAGGGTATATAAGATTCGGCACGGCCGAATATAGCGCTCTTTTGTATTTGAGTTTTCTGAAACAAAAGGCCGTATCATCATAAATATTTTTTTAAACAAAAGTGAAAAAATTAAATATATGAAATAATTTTTAATTCCTTTTATTAACGCTTTAAGTTTAATGAAAGATTGAATGCATTTATTCTGTTTTTTTTTTTTTTAATTACTATCAAGCATAGTACGCAAATCAATCGAATAGATATTAATCATGAATGATATTAATTTGAATGAATTAAATTTTCCACATTGTGACGAATAATTTGTTTTGTTTTCCGAATTTTAAAAATAAAAGTTGCGAGACAAATGATATTTTAAAAAAATTTAAAATAAATTTCGCACCACAATTTCTATATAAAATTCCTTACATGAATCATTCATTCAAAGAACATAATCGAAAAATTAAAAAAAAATCGATTCACAAATAGAATTTTTATTTTCCTTGAAGAAAAGTTAGCAGCGTTGCCATTGTAGTTTATCATTTTTGTTGTGTTAATGGGAACAATTTTACCATTTTAGGAATTAAAGAATATATTAAAAAAATTATAATTTTTAGTTAATATATTTTATGCATGTATGTACGTATGAATATATGCATGTAAAATATTAAGTGATCAACAAAAATACAAATAAGGCTTAGGTATAATAAAACAAAAACTATGAATCTGATTTACCTGATTTTTTCTATTATATTTGTGGAATTTTTACTTGAATCGTAGATTAGTTTTATAAATAAATGTACATACAATTTTCGTTCTTTTTTATCCCTAAAAGTTTTTGTTATAAAAACATGTACATTCAAAATTATATAGGCGCCACCGCCAAATGTAGCCGTGCAGCTATGATGGCGTCAAACATCGTATGTATTTCAATTTGGACAGATTTAAGTCGCCAGCCTGCTGTTATTTAATGCTTCAAGCAACTTAGAAAGCATTGTGATAGGCTTTGTAAAAAATGTGATTGTATGTGTTACACCGATAATGATTGATATAAAAAGAGACACACAACAATGCCACGGTATAATACAAACAAACACATTTTTACAAATACTACGAAAGGCTTGACAAGTAGTTTGATCGTATCTTCACAATATATCAGCCATGAAAAATTCCTTCAGTTTATTGTCCCGGCAACACAAGTTTCCGTCGAAAGAGCTTTTAGTGCTCTCTCAATAATATTAACAAAAATGAGATCAAAAGATACTATAAACAATTTGCTTTTAGTAAAACTAAATAAGAATTTAATTGAATATGTAACAATAAAAAACGAAACCACGGAACAATTACATATGATATAATATTTATTTTTATATATTTTGTTTTTATTTAGGCTCATATATATATCTTTTTTGAATTACTGTCCGATGAAAAAATAAAAATTAAACTAATACAAATCAATAAATTTGTTAAAATTGTATTATGGGAATTTTTGTAAAGAATCTTAGGTTAATACTTGTGGCAACTTGTTTTTTAATTTTTTGGGACATGAATTCATACACAATTTTATTAAGAATATTAGGCGCCGGAAGAACAATGTTTCATACGTATGTTTTTGTTTTTGTATTTCTTGCATTCATAAAAGCAATACTTCTTAATTGTGAGTTGGTTTTTTAAAATGCTAAGCGGTACACAAACATCATACTTACAAACATTACACGTATACAGTCGGATTCGGGTAAGGGAAATTGATAATTGAAGGATTTATTTTTTTGGCTTATGCAAGATTTTCATTAATAAAAAACGTTGGACAAATTGAAACCATTTTGGTTAAATAGCTTTTCTACTTTTTATATTGTTTTAAACAAAATAAGAGAAAATGTTGCACTACAGTGCAACAAATTAGCTCTCGCATTGTATTTCGTCGTATATTAATAAGAAATTTTTTCTACTAAGCAGTGTTTGCTTTATTGAAGTTTGTAGCTTTAAAAACATAAAAGCTGTAAAACTGATTTTCCCTTACGCGAACTCATTTTCTTTAAAATATAGTAAAAATATTTAATTGTAGTTAAGTGATTTTTTCAATTAAACGGCGGCAGCTTAACCGAATCCGACTGTATTACATATTTTTCTATACACACATTTTTTTTATGTGGCGCCAAAAAAAATTTTTGTGTTGTATTCCTTGCAAGGGATGATTTTCACATATACCTTTTTATTGATGTCGTTTGTTTTTTAGGTATTGTTGTTGTTAAAAGAGGCATTGGGTACAGTGTGACACACAACTTTTTACCTATAGGCGCTTGACATATGCTTATATATAAAGTAGCTTTTATACCGAGTTTCAATTTAAGACAAACAAGGATTTTTACTTTACTGAGTAAAAAAATTAGGAATATAATGAATTTTCTGTTTACATTTTCAGGTATATACATATGTTTATATATGTGTTTTGCTAATACGCATATCCTTTTAAGACTTTACCTTTTTATATAAATGCCTAATTATTTTATTAGACCTATAAACTTGTTTTTCTTGCCCGCATCTTTAAATCAATTATAATTAAATTTATGAGGATAAAAATATGGATATATAAAATATAATATTTATACACGATACAGCTATTTATATACATATAAGCAAAATCCAATCTGTTAAATTATTATGATTGCAACTGTACATTATTTAATGTTAAAATTTTTTTCATACCACAAACAACAACAAATAAAAAGAGGAAATTTTTAAAACAAATTTTTCGTTTTTGATTCATTTTGCTTGGAATGAAATATATTAAATTTGTGAGAAGAATGAAACACGACGAATATTAAAAATAGAAATTGTATTGCAAACGAAATCAATAAAAAAAAATATTTTTATATTATTTGTGAAAAGAATGAAAAAAAATAAAAATACTAAATAGAATTTGACTCACAACTTTTATCTTTTTTAATTCAGAGCATAATCCAAAAAACAAGCGAAAAAAATGAAATTGTATTCACAAACATAATTTTTTGCGTACTATGCTATCAAGGCATATCCATAAGGTATATGCAACGGCGAATTGATACAACAAAGCAACTTTTCATGGGATGTTTTATGTCAAGGCCAATTCGTTTTTCAGGGATGGAAAAGTTGTTTTTACATATTAAATACATTAAAGTTTGATTAAAAAACGGATATAAATTTCTTAAACACATTATTAATGACGCAAAAGCAACAAATATACATAAATTGAGCACATTTATGATCAAAAAAGTACACTCAAGTTAAGTGTTTAATACCGAAACCAAAATCACATTTCCTATCCCTGCATTAATAAATGAAATCAAAGCGAATTCAACCAATTTTGACAAAATGTTTCACAATCAGCTGGGCTGATACAAGGCGAATTCCTACAGGTGAAATTATCAGCCCAGCTGATTGTGAAACATTTTGTCAAAATTGGTTGAATTTGCCTTATTAATGCAGGGAAGGGAAATGTGATTTTAAATTCTGTAAAAACAATTAACTTACATGTACATTTTTGATAAAAAATGTGCTAAATTTATGTATATTTGTAGCTTTTGCGTAATTAATAATGTGTTTCAAACAATTATATCCTTTTTTTTAATCAAATTTTATTATATTTAATATGTAAAAACACCTTTTCCATCCCTGATATACAAATTGGCCTTGACATAAAACATCACATGAAAAGTTGCTTTGTTGTATCAATTCGCCGTTGCATATACCTTATGGATATGCCTTGGGCTGATAATTTCACCTGTATGAATTCGCCTTGATTACTATCTTTTGATAAGAGAAATGAAGTTTCACTAAAACAAATACTAACTATAATATTAATGATTTTATAATTAAATACTACAAAACACAAATATGTACGAATTTCAAGTTCATAAAAAATTAGTATACAGAAAGCAAAACAATTCAATGTTCAAATGGGATATTATCATAAAAATAATGACAGTCCGAAGGAAGCAATACTTTAAGGTCCTGTAAATGCTGACATTTCTTTTTATCAATTTTTATTTTTTCAGGATGCAAGAGGTTAGGATGGATGAATTCGGATTTTTTGTCTACCCGTTGTGGAAGAACCTTATCAGTTAATATCAGTTTTAAAATAAATCGTGCACTTGATAACTCTATCAGAAAAGAACAGAATGACCAGCAAGACAACTACAGCACCACGCATTTATGGACTTACAAAAATACATAAAGAAGGAATACCACTACGTCCAATATTTTCCTCAATAAACTCACCTTCATATGAATTGTGCAAATATCTAATCAACATTCTAAAAAAATTAACTAGACATTAAAAATTTAATGTTAAAGACGCCATCGAATTTAAATCAAAAATTAACAATCAACATATAGCAAATGATGAAGTATTAATATCGTACGACGTCATCTCCTTTTTCCTTTTTTTAATTTAGCTCTAAAAACCATAGAAAAAAAATGAAGTACATTGGAAGAATATACTCACATTCCTAAGGATTTATTCATGGAATTACTTACATTTTGCATTAAAGACATTAGATATTTTAAATATGACGACAAATTTTACGAACAACAAAAAGGAATGCCAATGGGATCCCCAGCGCCACCTGTTATAGCAGACATCATAATGGAAGAATTACTGGATGCTTCAGTTAATATCATGAAGACAAAACCAATTATTCTCACCAAACACGTTGATGATATATTCACTATCATTAAAAAAGATGAGATTAATAAAACATTCTAAACTCGTTCAATAAACAAATACAATTAACGATGGAGGAAGAACACAATGGAAAACTACCGTACTTGGACTCAATTATATATAGAAAAGGTAGCATACGGAAAGTGGATTGGTATCAAAAACCTACTTCGTCAGGAAGACTTATACATTTTTATTCTAAACCTCCAAAGAACATTATAAACAACACTGCGACAAATTTCATTAGTAGAGTCTTAAATATAAGTGACCATGAGTTTCATAAAACGAATTTAATTAAAATTAAGAATATTTTAAAAATTAATGACTTCAAAACGATTGATGATCTCATTAATCATGTTAGAACTAGGAAACCTATAACTGACAACGAGAAACTTCCTAAAATATATAAATCAATGACTTATGTTCCAAAATTTTCTGAGAGAATCAGGAACTCTAATACCTATGATAAGGAGAAATTCAAATTGGCATTTAAGACGAATGATACCGTGAGAAAACTTTTAAACAGGACGAAATCGAGATTAAATAAAGAGGATAAATCTAATTTAGTATATAGAATTAGTTGCAACGGGGACCAGTCCAACGTATGCCAAAAGGTATATGTTGGCACGACGAAAACTAAATTGAAGACAAGACTTTCATCACATAAATCGGATCAGAGAACAATCGACAAACCGTTAGAGCAAAAAACGGCGTTAGCAGCTCACTGTGCATTAACAGGTCACAAACCTAACTTTGACGATGTAGTTATATTGGAACATGAGAATAATTATGCACGTAGATTTACATTGGAAATGTTACATATTATTGACGTACCTACTGAGAAAAGATTAAATTACAAAAGAGACATTGCCCGATGTGCACAAATAAACAGACATACAATAAATAAAAACAAGAGAACAAACACTAGTTGACATAAGCTTACGGAGTGCAAATAGCTTTATTATTATTGTTAAGATAGAAAAATGTAATTATTTGTTCGTTTAAACAATTTGTATGGTGTTTTTTGTATATATATTAATAATTATTTTTATAATTTAGAAATCTCCTGAAGATGACCAACAAAGTTGAGTCGAAATATTAAGAAAAATAAAATACATAATTAAACAACTAATAATAAAAACACATACACCCCAATTCTAAATAACAATTCCCTGGGAATTTTTTCCCTATTCCCTGGTCCCCTATTCTAAATAATTTCTCCCGGGGAAATTTGTTCCCTTTCCCTTTTCCCTTATTCTAAATAAACTTCGAAATTGGGAAATTGTTCCCTGGGAAAAAAGTAGGTATTACGAAAGGTAATTAAAGGGAGAATGTAATAACAATTTTTGGGAAAAAATTCGCCAACAAATTCAAAGGGAGTTGTGACAAAAATGTAAGTATTTAATATTTTTTTATAAAAATTGTGATAAATATTGTAATTTATTGTTACTTTTAGGATAAAAACAACAAACAGGAAGCAGAATAATAAATTGTTTTTTAGTTTTAAAATAATTTTATTTATTTATTTATCTTTTTTGAAGTTTTTAAATTTTTTTAATAAAATGTTATATTTATTTAAAAAATGTATATACTACATACATACATAAAGAATGAGATCAGTGAAACCTTAACACACATTTTAATTCCACCTTTCTTCATGCACAAAAAATATAACTGTTTATGATCAAGTTTGCATTTAAAAATTTGTCAAATTATGTGTACAAAATAATAGCATAATCGGATTATTAGTTTGTTTGAAAATGGATTCCGAAGAAAAAGTGCGTGAAAAAATAATAACAATTTTTTTAAAAAATCCCAGTCGTACTTACAAATCTATTGCAAACGAGATAAAGGTGTCACGACAAACAGTTTCGCGTGTGATTAAAGTGTAGTATTAAAAGGAAAGCTGGAAGTGGAGCTAAAAAAGGTATAACTGACCCACAGTTAGCTTCAAAGATTGTTAGTCTTCTAAACCAAAATCCCAACCTCTCAAACCGTAAAGCCGCCTTAAAAGCAAACTGTTCCGATTAAAGATATGAAGGCCTTAAGTCCTACAAGGTTCAGAAAGTGCCAGACAAGAATTCGCAGAAAAACTTGGATGCAAAAAGTCGTGCCAAAGAACTGCTTAGAAATTTTATCAACAAATATGAGTGTTGCATTATGGATGATGAGACTTACGTTCTTGCCGACTTTTCTCAGCTCCCAGGGCGAAGTTATTATGTGGCCGATGGAAGAGGTAATGTCGATGACCAATTTAAGTTCCAAAAAAAGACAAAGTTTCCAAAGAAGTACTTAGTTTGGCAAGCTATATGCACGTGCGGAGAAAGAAGCAGTAAATTTATTACTACTGGGACTATCAACACTGATATTTACATCAAGGAGTGCTTGCAAAAGAGGTTGCTTCCATTCATACGAAAACACAATAAGTCAACATATTTTTGGCCCGACCTAGCGTCGTGTCATTATAGTAAATCTGCAGCAGAATGGTATGAAACAAATAATATAGTGGTAGTGCCAAAAGAAGCAAATCCACCTAATTGTCCAGAACTAAGGCCCATCGAACGTTACTGGGCTTTAGTCAAAAGAGTGCTGAAGGATACAAAACAAGTTGCTAATACTACTAAAATTTTTTCCCAGAAATGGTCTTATTCCAGCAATAAAGTTACTAAGGATACCATCAAAACCCTCATGGTCTCAATTCCGGAAAAGGTGAAACAGTTCATCAAAAAAAGCTGAATTTTTACAAAAAGCATTAATATTTTAATTTACTGTTATTTTATTGTTAAACCACGCTATTTTCATTAAAATGGATTAATTCGTTTCAAGGTTATTGCGTTTTATTCGTGTTAGGGTTTTATCGATCTCATTCTTTAGTATATAAGAAATGGCTTTATTACAGAAATTGATTAGAGATTATTCGCAATATTTTTTCTAATATTTTGGGCAATGGATAAATATTGTGGTGAGTCTAAGGATACCACATCATTATCCTGAGCGCTCAAATAATCTAAATTTTCTAAATCGCTTACTTCAGCATTGCATTTAAAATGAATGCAGATATTATGCAACGCACAGCAAAAATTTGTTATTTTAGCAGCCTTTTTTGGAGCGTAGTGCAGCTGTCTAGCACCAAGAATGCACCTCCATCTCTTGTTAAAACACCATTAATGCGTTCAACCACATTTCAACACTTGGAGTGAATTTTATTTCAACAGGCTCATCCTGGCATCTATAAGCCTCCTAGAAAAAATGCATGTTTAATTTATGAATTTTCTGTTATCAGTTAAAACTTCACCAAGAAGCCAATAATTGCTGCCACCTCTAAGGTATTCTTGCTCAAGGTGAGCACGCAATTCGCCAGAATTCCAAATAAATGAATCGTGATACGCTCCGGGATGTGCGGCATCAACGTACTGAATCCTCAGCTCATGATCACAGACCTTTAATTTTTTGAGTTCCGTCAACACATCCAATAACGTTTGGAATGCTATACTTCACATAAAGAGCTAACGCAACTTTCCGTTTTTGCACTTCAGTTCTGCAGAAAGTTATCTACATAGGGCGTAAATGTTCCTTATATATTAATAACTTCTGCCAGAACTTTGCTAACACTACACTGAGCCATAGACACACCGTAATCTTTACCAATGCCCGTTTGGTACAAACCTTCAGCAAAGAAGCGGAAAGTCGCACTTAATTTCACGATTGGAGAAATTGCAAAGGACTTACGTTTGGGCTGAATACCTTAACACGTCCAACAGATATTTGAACGCCGGTTTATTTACTCTGTAATATTTTTCTAACCTTCCAAAAGTAAAATTTACAAAGTGTGCGGCAAATCAAGTGGGTTTCTGGCGTCACATAGCATTTTCCTTTCTACCCTTTGCTTATTCTTGTGCTTCAGAGTTTTCTGCTCCAGCTATTATTATTAACAACGCTACACTAAACATTTTTGTTCACTTTTAACAATTTTTTTTATTATTTACGAATATTCACTTTTTACGCTAAAAATTATTAGCAAATATTTTGTCAAAACAAAACAACAAAAGCAAACAGCTGACTTCGAAAATGTAAAATTCTCTCTCCCTTGTTATTCCCTTCCCCGACTGTTTAGAATAGGGGAATTTTATTCGCGGGAAAAATGAATTCCCGGGGAATTCAATTCCCTGGGAATATTTAGAATTGGGGTGATAATTGTTAGTTTTTATTTATTACAAGGACCTCATGCCGAACTATCACCACCATTAAATAATATAAAAAAGGTCAACAATTTACATATTTAATAATTAGCAACATTATTTGGGATGTGAACCCAAAATACATATAAAGTAAAGAGACAAATTTTAAAATTAATACTATGATTCCCTAATTCAAATTTCATTGAATTGTAACATATATAGGAATTTTAAATTACATAGTGGTATACCGATAAAGAGTGCTGATGATAAATTCGTAGCTGGTTTCAAAAATGCATACCACTCGGCTAATATCGGAAATAATTAAAAAAAAGAACATTCCTAAAAATGATTGCACTTTAATTTAATTTGAATTATGAAATAAATAATAGAATAAATGAACTTAAGCCAAAATAAAAATGATTTACATTAAAATTTAATATGTATATAGAAGAGTTCGAATAAAATAATATATAGTTGTACTTAAACTTTATTGATTCACTGTATGTATGTATATATGTATATTTTTGCAAATACTGTTTTTGGATACATAAAAAGTTAATAGTTTCGATATGATACTATGTATTATAATAGTATACATTTTTAAATATTTTGTTTGCTAAAAGTATAATTTCCTTAGCAACTTTGCCACAATTTGATTTAGTTACGATCGGATCTTGTAATGCGTCCCGTAGAGGCAGCAGGAAATCGTGATATGGATTAGTATTCAATTGGTAGCTTTCTATGGCTTCAAAAGCAGCTTTAAAAAGAGGTTGTTTATTTGAATGAAAATAACCACGGTTACCATGCATAATTTTAATGCCTTCTACAGAGGCATTACAGACACTCATGTACATGCAATGGTCCGGACGGTAATTGTACTCACAGGGCATTATAAAGAGTTTTTCTAAAAATTAAATATTTTTACACACAACAGATACATAAAAAGTGTTTATATAATATACCTGGATGGTAATAGAAAAGGATATTAATTATATCCTGGTCTCCCCAGGTGATGCGAAGCTTATACTCCTTGTGTATAGGTAAAACATGGTCTTCCCATTGAAATTGCCGCATACGAGTTAAATTCATTAACATTACCCCCGAATTGACACCCAATGGGCCATAGTAGGGATGACGGGCAAATCGATTGTACCAACCAATATTGGGATCTTCATGTTCTGGAGTAAGTGCAGCAAACTGAGATTCATTGAATCTATTAAAATACTTCCAAACATCTCCTATTGGAGACAAAAATAATATGTCTGTGTCAACATATAAAATAGATTCTAACCAAGGTAGAAGTGACTAAAATATTATATATTATTAAAAAAAATATTTGCAACGAAATTTATTACTAATTAATTCATATCACTTACTGGTAGAAACAATCTTTGTGCAGCACATGGTTTAAATAGCGTCTTCCATTCACCGTACAAAGGAAATTGTAGAGGATATAATTCAAAATCAAATTCATCCTTTCTTAAAGAACGCCAATCGTTAAGCTTCTCATTAAAGCTGGAATGCAATTGATCTTCAGCAAAGACCAAAAAGTGTAATCTATCTCCCGAGTGATTAAAGAGTAGTGCTGACTTTATCATGACGAGCGTCTCTTGTAGTCGCTGACCACAAGCGACGACTGCTATAAAGAAAGCTGGATGGGATCGTCTGAATAAAAATAAAATATTCCTTTAATATTGCATGCTATTCTTTTCTTAATCGCGAGTATATGCTTGTGTATGTAATTTAAAAAGCTAAACATACTTGATGTTTTTCATACCAACTGGTACACTTATTACAGTGTGCGAAGAAAATTTTGTGAAGACATTGTAGTAGTAATGGTGGATAATGTATAAGACAACAGCTGCTAGAAACACACTTACGACAAGAATCAATCTTCGAAACCTCATTTCAATTATTGTAGTAGTCGCAAATATTTAATCATTTCATGTGTTTACATTCATGTCCAAAATGAAGTCTCATACACTTGTTCGCTCAAAATAAGTTACTGGATCAAGTCCAATATAAGTATATTGATACCATTTCGACGATGCAGAAAATTATAAAACCGTTATTACCTAAAAATATATATATTTATACTAATTAACAACGAGAGTATTCAATAACTAGCTTTTAACTTGTTCATTATATTCTATTTAAAACACAAACTAATATTCTGTGATATAAAATAAATATGCAGCTGTTTAATGTTAACATTTTATATGCTAGCACACATAGTTGCCAGATTTTGCCGTTCTAGCGATTTTTAATAACCCACCTTTTGTGCCACTACAGCTCTACTTTTTATATATAAAAACTGAATAAAATATGTGATATGATAATGAAGTTTAAAGTTTTTAGGACATCAATTTTGGAATTGTTATCTCTATGTAACGTTATTCTTAGAAACTCGTAAAGTTCTGAGATAGCATGAAATAAAAAATTGTAGTTAAAACTGATTAGCATTGAAAGTCAAAACAAATAACTGAAAAATTTTTTGTATTTTCAGAATAAAATCGGTTAGAGATTCCATTATCCAACGATATACAAATACGGTGAACCCAAATAGTTTAAGTACAAATTTTATTTACCGAATATTACATGCATTAACATATATCTCGCGTTCAAAACAGTTCAGTTCTCTTTTAATGATTTTTCATTATTTAATGAATCAATACATATACATTTTTAGGATTGTTCTTCAAACACTATTTCTCCTAAACCCTTTTGGTTCACTATATAGAGATTTTAAAAAAATGGTCTTTATCGGGTAAACTACAAAAACAAAAAACGTTTTGATGCAGTATCAGTGAGGCGATCATAATAAGAGCAACTTTTAATTGTTTTTAAATAATATCAACAATACCAAAAATTTCCTTTTTAAAAAATTGAGAAAAATTTGTGATGCCTGAGAAAAGTTTTTAAAAGTAGGAAAATAACAAAAAAAAGATGTAGAACCGGCAAACACTTTTTTTATTTTTGTTTCCTTGTCATCGAATTTCACCTCTTTGTCTTACAATTTTTCAAGCGTAAGAGCGAATTTTACGTAATTTTAACTATTTTAACGATTTATCTCTAAATTTTATAATAAAATTTGGAATTTATGAGGAAAGTTATCGATTTATCGCTAAAATTTATATATAATAAAAAATATAGCTATTTTTTTAGCGATCTTGAGACCACATTTACCTTACGTTGCCGCTGCAAGTATTTACATTTAGCCTTTTTATACTTGCTCTCATCTAAGCGGAATGCCTGGAAAATGAAAATAACTTGTAATAGCCTTTTTACACTTACTCACATCTTAGCGGAATGCGTGGAAGATGTTGAAAATGAAAAAAACTTGTTTACATTTGCAACATCTTTCATCCTTCATCTTTCATCTGTCATAATATTTATTGTAAATGTTTGCGCAAATAAAAATTTAAAAAATGAATTTAAAAATTCTGTATTACTTGTATTAATTATTGCCCTTGGAGAGCAATTATTATTACAATATGCAGATTTTGTTAGAGAATGAAGATATTAAGATATTTTATTTTATACGACATATATCAAGTCCACTCGTTGTATGTATTTTTTTTGTTTTTGGCATTTATAATTTTTTTCTAGTGATGCCATGTAAATTTTTGCAACAATATTTGTTTTTTCTAGTGAAGACACAAAAATAATCGAAAGATGTTGAGTGGAACAAAATGATTTAGGAACATCTTTAAAAGATGTTGAAATATGTTGACACACAAACACGTACAATTCATATGGGAAGATGTTAACATCTTGTTGATTTGATGAAAGATGAAAGATGTGGGCAAGTGTAAAAAGGCTATAAGCATTTGCAACATCTTTCATCTGTCATAATTTGTATTTACGTTTGCATAATAAAAATTAAAAAAAAATGGAATTAAAAAATTCTGTAATTATTGTATTAATTATTGCCCTTGGAAACAAATTATTATTACAATATGCAGATTTCGTAAAATTTTCTTAGAGATAAAAATAACTAAAATATCCTATTTTATACGACATATTTCAAGTCCACTCGTGGTATGTATTTTTTTTTGAGCTTGTAATTTTTTTCTAGTGATGGTATGTACTTTTTACAGCAATTTCTAGTGAAGACACTAAAATAATGGAAAGATGTTGAGTGAAACAAAATGAGTTAGGAACATCTTTAAAAGATGTTGAAAAATGTTGACACACAAACACGTACAATTCATATGGGAAAATGTTAACATCTTGTTGATTTGATGAAAAATGTGAAAAAGTGTAAAAAGGCTATAACAATAATATAAGGCAAATCTCTTGCGCAAGTTAGTTTTTTATTTTCTTTTGAACTTGAATTCACGTTCAGACACGGCAATTTGTATACAAAAAAATCAAAAACAAGTTTGCAGCTAACTTCAGACATAAAAATAACAATGAAAAAATACACTTGCCGAGTACAGGCAAGTGTGTACTCAAATATGGGAAATTTTCTTCCTCTTAACCCGAAATTACCCTTTTTAACCAGAAACACAAGATTTTCGCAAGTATTTGCGCAAGAGACTTGCCTAATTTGAAAGGGGTCTAAAGGGCAGACATTTTTTCAATTCTCTTTTGTTCTCTCCTGAGGCTTTTACATTTTCTTTCTTTATTTTTTCATTTACGTGGTGTTTTTGTTCAAACTATGAATATTTTAATTGATAAGACAAGTGGAAGTGAATAAGTAAAAAATCGTTTACATTTTAACTTTAAGTGTGTAACCCACAAAACTAAAATAATGATAGATTGAGAAAAATAATATGAAGCAATTAAACAAAAAAATTCAAAAAATAGAAAGATAAACGAAAAATATCCAGCTGGACAGGCAGACGAACTTTGTATGAGTGGGAAAGAGAAGGAAGAATGTGCAGTACACGACTGTATGCTGGATATTTTTCGTTTATCTTTCTATTTTTTGAATTTTTTTGTTTAATTTCTTCATATTATTTTTCTCAATCTATCATTATTTTAGTTTTGTGGGTTACACACTTAAAGTTAAAATGTAAACGATTTTTTACTAATTCACTTCCACTTGTCTTATCAATTAAAATATTCATAGTTTGAACAAAAACACCACGTAAATGAAAAAATAAAGAAAGAAAATGTAAAAGCCTCAGGAGAGAACAAAAGAGAATTGAAAAAATGTCTGCCCTTTAGACCCCTTTCAGATTAGGCAAGTCTCTTGCGCAAAGACTTGCGAAAATCTTGTGTTTCTGGTTAAAAGGGGTAATGTCGGGTTAAGAGGAAGAAAATTTCCCATATTTGAGTACACACTTGCCTGTACTCGGCAAGTGTATTTTTTCATTGTTATTTTTATGTCTGAAGTTAGCTGCAAACTTGTTTTTGATTTTTTTGTATACAAATTGCCGTGTCTGAACGTGAATTCAAGTTCAAAAGAAAATAAAAAACTAACTTGCGCAAGAGATTTGCCTTATCAGAAAGGGGACTTACTTTCGTAAATGTAAAAGGCGAGTTAGTAATACGTATACACTACTTGTTATAGCCTTTTTACACTTGTTCACATTTTTCATCAAATCAACAAGATGTCAACATTTTCCCATATGAATTGTACGTGTTTGTGTGGCAACATTTTTCAACATCTTTTAAAGATGTTCCTAACTCATTTTGTTTCACTCAACATCTTTCCATTATTTTAGTGTCTTCACTAGAAATTGCTGTAAAAAGTACATACCATCACTAGAAAAAAATTACAAGCTCAAAAAAAAAAAATACATACCACGAGTGGACTTAAAATATGTCGTATAAAATAGGATATTTAAGTTATTTTTATCTCTAAGAAAATTTAACGAAATCTGCATATTGTAATAATAACTTGTTTCCAAGGGCAATAATTAATACAATAATTACAGAATTTTTTAATTCCATTTTTTTTTAATTTTTATTATGCAAACGTAAATACAAATTATGACAGATGAAAGATGTTGCAAATGTTTACAAGTTATTTTCATTTTCCAGGCATTCCGCTTAGATGAGAGCAAGTATAAAAAGGCCAAAGGTAAATACTTGCAGTGGCAACGTAAGGTAAATGTGGTCTCAAAATCGCTAAAAAAATAGCTATATTTTTTATTATATATAAATTTTAGCGATAAATCGATAACTTTCCTCATAAATTCCAAATTTTATTATAAAATTAAGAGATAAATCGTTAAAATAGTTAAAATTACGTAAAATTCGCTCTTACGCTTGAAAAATTGTAAGACAAAGAGGTGAAATTCGATGACAAGGAAACAAAAAGGAAAAAAGAGTTTGCCGGTTCTACATCTTTTTTTTGTTATTTTCCTACTTTTAAAAACTTTTCTCAGGCATCACAAATTTTTCTCAATTTTTTAAAAAGGAAATTTTTGGTATTGTTGAAATTATTTAAAAACAATTAAAAGTTGCTCTTATTATGATCGCCTCACTGATACTGCATCAAAACGTTTTTTGTTTTTGTAGTTTACCCGATAAAGACCATTTTTTAAAACTCTATATAGTGAACCAAAAGGGTTTAGGAGAAATAGTGCTTGAAGAACAATCCTAAAAATGTATATGTATTGGTTCATTAAATAATGAAAAATCATTAAAAGAGAACTGAACTGTTTTGAACGCGAGATATATGTTAATGCATGTAATATTCGGTAAATAAAATTTGTACTTAAACTATTTGGGTTCACCGTATTTGTATATCGTTGGATAATGGAATCTCTAACCGATTTTATTCTGAAAATACAAAAAATTTTTCAGTTATTTGTTTTGACTTTCAATGCTAATCAGTTTTAACTACAATTTTTTATTTCATGCTATCTCAAGTTTCTAAGAATTCCGTTACATAGAGATAACAATTCCAAAATTGATGTCCTAAAAAAACTTTAAACTTCATTATCATATCACATATTTTATTCAGATTTTATATATAACAAGTAAGAGCGCTATATTCGGCCGTGCCGAATCTTATATACCCTTCACAACGTGTAGTCATGCAATAACAGTAGTTTGTGTCACCATTCATCCCATATGAAATACGTACATACATATAAAAACATACATATATAGAAACATCCCATTGTAAAATTATAAATTTACGTATGTATGTTGAAAAAACAAAAAAAAAAAAAAAATAAAAAAAAAAATTTAAAAAAAAATTAAAAAAAAAAAATTAAAAAAAAATTTAAAAAAAAAATTATTATATATATAATATATATAAAACAAAAAAAAAAAAAAAAAAAAATAATAATAAAAATATATATAATATATTAAATAAAATATAAAAAAAAAAATTAAAAAAAAATTTTAAAAATATTAAAAAAATTTTTTTTTTGGCTCAGCTGGGATTCGATGCCACGTTTTCCCTAACCAGTATACACGTTTGTTATGTATGTTGTTGTTATACCCTTCACCTGTGGTGCACAGGTATATGTATATAGCTTTGTCATTCCGTTTGTAATTTCTACAATTTTCATTTCCGACCCCATAAAGTATATATTTTCTGAAAGCTTATGAATAGAGGAGTCGATTAAGCCCTGACCGTCTGTCCGTCTGCCCGTCTGTCCGTGTGTTGGTTGAAATCAACTTTTAGAAGCAACTATATGTTCCTCAGATCTGTATATGGTATCAATCTCTTGGAAATATCCAGGAATGAATCGCTATTGAAATTCAGCACAATCGCCCCATAACTTTCTGAGATATGAGCAAAAAACCACGACCACCTCGTTTTTTTTCACAATTACAACAACAACATACATACATACATGTAAAAAACATACCAAACAAAAAAAATTACAAAAAAAAAATATTAAAAATAAGAAAAAAATAATAAAAAAAACTAAAAAAAAAAAAATTTAAAAAAAAATTTAAAAAAATTTTTTAAAAAAATTTAAAAAAAATATAAAAAAAAAATAATAAAATATAAATAATATATTAAATGAAATAAAATAAAATTTTTTTGGCTCAGCTGGGATTCGATGCCACATTTATTCTAACGTGTACGTATGCACGTATTTTATATGAGATGAATGGTGATACAAACAATTGTTATTGCATGACTACACGTTGTGAAGGGTATATAAGATTCGGCACGGCCGAATATAGCACTGTTACTTGTTGTAATGTTGTTTTTGTGAAAAAAAAATCGAGGTGGTCGTGGGTTTTTGCTCATATCTCAGTTGTTTATGTACCGATGTTTCTGATTTTCAATACCAATCTACTCCCGAATATTTATGATATTTTAATAACTCACCCGAGTCCAAGCGATGTCGGGGGGCTTCAAAAAGTTGATTTCAACATACACACGGACAGACAGACAGACTGACAGGGCTTAATCGACTCCCCTATTCATAAGCTTTCAGAAAATATATACTTTATGGGGTCGGAAATGAAAATTGTAGAAATTTCACACGGAAAGACAAACCTATATATACCCTTTTTCACTGTGTGAAGGGTATAAAAAGTAGAACTGTAGTGGCACAAAAGGTGGGTTATTAAAAATCGCTAGAACGGTAAAATCTGGCAACTTTATGTGCTAGCATATAAAATGTTAACATTAAACAGCTGCATATTTATTTTATATCATATTCTGTGATGAAAACTGAACATACCGAACATACCATTTCGCTATAAACGAAAAAAAAATCTAAAAATAGTTTCTTTAAAAACAGAAGTATTGAAGTAAAGGAGAAATATGTCCGAGATGTGTGAACCTTTAACACTTGATAGAGGTTTTTATTAATTAATTATAATGATTTAATTGTAAATTTACTTTATACTTGTACTGAAGATGTTAAGCGATCCATTGAACTTTTGGAGAAATTGCAAGCGAGTGGAGATTTTCCTACCACCAAATTAGCTGCGTTACAGAAAGTATTACAAAGCGAATTTCTCAATGCAGTTCGTGAGGTCTATGAGCACGTCTATGAAACAGTAGATATACAAGGCTCTCAAGACGTTCGTGCTTCCGCAACGGCAAAGGCAACAGTGGCTGCGTTTGCTGCAAGTGAAGGTCATGCTCATCCTCGTGTTGTTGAGTTACCAAAAACCGAAGAAGGTATATATATTCAATAAAATGAGTATATACACAAATTTTCATTTATTTTAACAATCTTGAAAAGGTCTTGGCTTTAATGTAATGGGTGGCAAAGAACAAAACTCTCCAATATATATATCACGTATAATTCCTGGAGGCGTAGCAGATCGTCATGGTGGTCTAAAACGTGGTGACCAACTGCTATCTGTCAATGGCGTGGTATGTAAATTAATATTTAATTATAAAGAAATATTCATTAACTGCGGTAACATAATTTTTTAAAGTAGCATATAACAGATTGCGGTTGGTACAATAAAATTTTAGTTTTTTCTTGATCCGTTATAGTCACCTAACTGCAAAGATCGTCATTATTTCAAATTCTATGGTAAGGTTTTTTTTATTTTTTTTTGTAAAATTTGAGATTTCTGATTTGCTTCATATATCTTGTCGTAACTTTAGAACGACGTACTCGATTTTGTTAAACAATCGGTCAAAAAACTTTAAATTGCGACAGTTTTAAGTCGTTCTTATATCATTTTCTGATTTAGCCATAAGCTTTGGAGTTATTTAGGTAGAAGTCGAATTTGTTGGTTTTATAATAAAATTTTTGAATTCAAAAAGCTTATAAAAATAGAAACTAATAATTACCAGTTTTAGTACTTGATCTTAAAGCTGCATGTAGTAGAAATAAAATAAAATGTGTGGCATGAAAATCCATCGATAAATTCATGTTTTATTCCCGATAATGGTAGTACAATTTTAAATTTATTATCAGTACGCAATTGATATAAGCATGTATACTGCAGTGTGCCCATGTATGTTAAAAACCACTAATGTTGTTCTTCGATACTTATTTCTTTGAAAAAATCGGGAATAATTATTATTTTCAGTTCCTGGTTTCTGCTTTTGGTTAATACCAGGAGATACTGTAACGTACCGTCTAGTGTTAATGAAAATTGCGATATGTCAATTCAATTTCAATGGAGGAAACTTTTATGTGATAATTACCGACTTAATAAAAGAATTGAACCATTGACATGTGGTTTCAACAAGACGATGCCACATGGCACGCTATACCATAAAAATATTGAGAGACGAGTTTGGTGAGCAATTATTTTCACATTTGCATCGGGCCAGAGTTCACCAACCACTTAAATGAATTTTTTAATAAAATAGAGCTTCCTCGTTAACAAATACGATAATCTAGACACCCATTAACCATTTGGAGTCAGTGAAAGCAGTTTTCAAGTCATGTTTACTGTGTGAAAGTTCATAAATTAGTGCCCGTCAAATCTACCTGGTTGAGTAGTTTATCACTTTGTGATTCACTGTACATACAACAATGCGAAACATTTAACAACAGCGAATGTTTTGGTAGCAAGTTAAATCATTGTCAGGGACGAATGCGTAATGGTTCACTAAACTACGGGCGGTGTTTCAAAATGTTTAGAAGGAAACTATTGCTCCTCTCACGGTCAAATTATCCAATTTGTTCATTTTCGCACCTGTCAACAAACCGAAAAATGTGTTAAATCACCAGTGCCATAAACAAGGGCTATTAAATTGCATTTTTTTTAAACCGATTTCTTTATGATTTTTGTATACTTATCAATTAATGTTTTTGGAGTATTCATTTTGCCTAAATACAAAACTGAATTTATTTAAGCTAATAAGTTAATATAATATTGATTGCGTCAGGTTCTCTTGGTCAGCTTGTTATATATAAATTATATACGTACAATCATCACACTGTTAACACCTATTAGAATGCAATTGTTTTTAATTTAATTAAAAGCTCTTACGGACGCAACGTAATATTTTAGTATAAGATATATTTTTTTTATTTTTAATTCCTATAACTTCATTTCTTTTACAGTCAGTTGAGGGTGAAAATCACGAAAAAGCTGTGGAACTTCTCAAACAAGCAATTGGTTCTGTAAAGCTTGTTGTACGGTATACACCGAAGGTTTTGGAAGAAATGGAGATGCGTTTTGACAAACAGCGTACTACGCGCCGTAGACAATAGTATGTAATTATTATGCGAATTAAAAACAAGTAAGAGCGCTATATTCGGCCGTGCCGAATCTTATATACCCTTCACAACGTGTAGTCATGCAATAACAGTAGTTTGTATCACCATTCATCTCATATGAAATACGTACATACATATAAAAAATATACATATATAAAAAACATCCCATTGTAAAATTATAAATTTACGTATGTATGTAAAAAAAAAAAAATAAAAAAAAAATTAAAAAAAAAAATTTAAAAAAAAAATTTAAAAAAAAATTAAAAAAAAAAATTTTTAAAAAAGTAATTAAAATATATATAATTAATATAAAACAAAAAAAAAAATAAAAAAAAAAATTAAAAAAAAAAATAATAAAAATATAAATAATATATTAAATAAAAAATAAAAAAAAAAATAAAAAAAAAATTAAAAAAAAAAATTAAAAAAAAAATTTTTAAAATATAAAAAAATTTTTTTTTTGGCTCTGCTGGGATTCGATCCCACGTTTACTTTAGCCAATATACAAGTTTGTATGTATGTATGTTGTTGTTGTAATGTTGTTTTTGTGAAAAAAAAATCGAGGTGGTCGTGGGTTTTTGCTCATATCTCAGTTGTTTATGTACCGATGTTTCTGATTTTCAATAGCGATATACTCCCGAATATTTCTGATATTTTAATACCTCACCCGGGTCCAAGTGATGTCGGGGGGCTTCAAAAAGTTGATTTCAACATACACACGGACAGACGGTCAGACGGACAGACTGACAGAGCTTAATCGACTTCCCTATTCATAAGCTTTCAGAAAATATATACTTTATGGGGTCGGAAATGAAAATTGTAGAAATTTCACACGGAATGACAAACCTATATATACCCTTTTTCACTGTGTGAAGGGTATAAAAATCTTAAACGAAAAGATGCATTCATAGAAAGTAATTTGTGTATTTGCTAATTCAATAAAGTATCTTCATTTAATTAAAACACTATATTTGCAAAGGTATTTAATATAACCATAACAGTCAAGTGTTGATTCTCAGTAACTGATCATTTCTGGAAAAAATATTGATTTCTTAAATTAAGAGAAATTTTTTAGTAACCTGCTGTTAACGTTAACTAATGTTATAAAGACAATATTTTAAAGAGTGAGAAAAAAAATCATACACACTAAAATTTATCTATGTTCCAACAAACTATAATTGTTGTAATCACGTTTGCTTTTAAAAATATGTCGGATATAATATTTTCTAAATAATTCAAATTCAACTGTTACCCTAGGTTGCCACAAGCAAGTATTACATAGGAAACTAAAAGTTAATTTTAAAAATGTCGAAGTGAAGAGTTGCAATAATTGCTATACATAACTACCTTTAGAGTTACCAAAAACATTACACATACAAATTTAAAAGGCAATATTTATAAATTATTATATTATTTTTGTTTATATTTAATTAAATTATTGTTTAAGAAAGACATCAATTGTGTTCGTTGTGTAAATTTGAAGAACAAATATTATACATATGTAAATCTTTTCATATACTTACAAAATAAGTTATAGTTATAATTATTGTTTTACCAAAAATCTGTAAATATGTATTAGTGTGTGTTGGGTCAACTATAATATTTACGTGCTGTTCGGATCAACAGATAACAAGGTTACAGGGACTTCAAAATAAGGCTATGCGTAAAATTTTGAAATGCAATCGTTTCACTACAATAAAATATATGTTAGGCATGCTGAAATGGCTAAACATACAACAAAGGCTGCAACTTAATACAATATTTCTTATCCAGAAAATGAAACTGGGAAATGCACCAAGCTACTTAATTGAACAAATAAAATAATTTGGAGAGGTTCAACCATATCGTCTTAGAAATGCCGTAGATTTTAGAACATGTAGAGCAGACAAGTGCAATGCAGAAATCCTTATTTTACAAAGGGCGTAGTCTCCACAACATGATGCGAAATGATATAAAAAAATTAAACAAATATTAATTCTTTTAGAAAAAAACTGTAAATTTTATAAAAAATGTTTAATTTTTTCTAATCAGTGTGTTTTTAATTGTTTTGTTAACGTAACATGAAATGTAATACTATGTTCACACGCGCGCCTTAATTGTCAATTTATAATATCGCAATTAATGCTATGTTCACACACGCGCCTTAATTGTCAATTTATAATATTTTCGCAATTAAAGGCCTTATTGAGCTCAATTTACCATACTAAAAATTATAAATTGAGCAATATGTACTTAATTGTTTCACTTATTGTCTTAAACTCGAAATACAACCCAACATACCAAATTACTTGTGAATAATATTATAATAAGCTTACCAACACAAGCCGCAAGCTTGTAAAAGAGTTGTGAATCGATTGTAAAATGTTTGTGTAACAATTATAGAATAATTGAAACGGAACCCTTATTCATAAGCTTAAATGTACACGATTACTATAAGCTATTGCTTGTAATAGTAGAATAAGCTTACGAAAATAATATTGTTTTAAGATTATCCTTGTAATTTAAGAATAAGCTTACGACAGTAATATTGTACTAAGCCTATCCAATTGTTGAATAGACGGTAATTATTATAAATTAACATTAATTTCATTAATTCAGTTCTTTTTTTTTGGTAATTTCAGTTTTTATTTACATTTTTAGTTTTTTTTGAAATTTAAAATAAATTCATTAGTTCAGTTCTTTTTTTTGTTGTTATTTAAGTTATAATTAACTTATAAACAAAAGTTTATATATACATTTTTAGTTTTTTGGAAATTTTTATTAAATTCATTAGTTCAGTTCTTTTTTGATTTATAATTGTTTCGCATCTTAATACGATTTTTGGCGAACTGAAAGAACACTCGCGTCTCCTTAACAAATTGATCCTCCGTGTTACCCACTGATAAAGCTGCATCTATGAAATGTAGAAATTAATTGATTATTTTTTTCAGTTAATATTTTTAATTGAACTTACTTCGTATTGCATTTCTAAGGCATTTCTAATTATTTTATTATAAATAATATTACATAGGTACCATTTATTTTTTCCCACAACACAATTATAACTTTTATTCACTTTGAAATTTGAACACTAAATGCAAAATACAAAAGAAATTTGTCAACAAATAAAACTGCACTTGTTGACAAATTTCCCGTACATACATATCGTCGTTCTCAAATTATTGTGTTCTATAGGTATACGTTTTATGGGTAACATAGAACACAATAACTTGTGAACGACGATATGTACTTAAGAAGCATAGTTTTTGTGTGCATACATACGAACTGTCCAGAAACAGTTGTGAATCCACTATTGTCATAATATTATTCACAAGTGGTATTGCAGTTTTATTTCTATTTGGTATGTTGGGAACTCTTTCGCAGTATGTTCAGTGAGGCATTTTAAATGTCAAACAAATAAATATACAAAAACCAAAAATTAAGAAAATGAAAAATTTTTGATGAAAAATTTTTTTTAAGTATATATATATAATTGTAAATATATTTTATGAACAGGAAAACCAGTGAAGAGAAAACATTATTTGATTTGGTATAAATACATCGTATTTTTGCAGCTATCAAATGCTAATGGAGTAAGATAAATTGAGATGTGTGAACACTTATTTTAATTGCTTAATCAACACTAAATTGAAACAATTAAAGATATCTGTCTGAACAGGGTATAAATTAAAGTACATAAAAATACTACTTATAAATAAATAAATAGACAACAGGGTTTCAATAATTGTCATTTTACTTTCTGAAAACTTAAAAAAAATATTTGTTGAAAAATTCCTTGAAATCTCAGTGGAAAGTAAAAAAATTATGAGTGTGTTAGTGAAGCAATGTAAGTGTATTGCGAATTTCAGGTATTTACTTTCAAGTGTAAATGCTAGGTTAAAATTATATGCAGTTTTTTATACCCGCCACCAAAAAAATGGTGGGGGTATATTCATTTTGTCATTCCGTTTGTAACACATCGAAATATCCATTTTAGACCCCATAAAGTATATATATTCTGAATCAGGGTTTGATTTGATGACGATCTAGCTATGTCCGTCCGTCTGTCCGTCTGTCCGTCTGTTGAAAGCACGATAGAGGTCGCACCGAAAAAGCTAGGAGGCTCAAATTTTGCCAGAATCTTTCTTATAGACAAGGTTTGTTTGGTATTGAAAATGGGCTATATCGGAATATTAGGAAGTGAGTTATAGCTCGGAATGCAAGAGTAGGTCGAAAAAACCGTGTCCTACGAACATCGAATAAAATGGTATTGTGTCCATACGGATTAACGTAGAGTCATGAAACTTCGAATATATATTTCTCGAGTCAAAACAATATTTCTCACCAAAAATTACCTAAATCTAATCATTAGTAAAGGAGTTATCGATCAAAATGTACGAAAATTTATACCGCACAGTGTATTTTTCGGTATATTTAAAAACAAAAACGTCATAAAAGCAACAAAATTGGATGTACGACTCTGAAATTTTGCAAAATTTGCTTTTTGGTGAGAGGCTTTTTTTTAACGGAAAATCAATGTGCCACGCCCACTTTTACGCCCACCTCCCATATAACGTTTTACCTAAAATTCATATAATTTCTCTATTAATAAAGATTTTGGAATAATAAAAGGCTATATTGAAACATCTAAAATGTACTCATTCGCAGAAATAACTTTGACACGCCTACTATAACGCCCACTTTTCACGTTATATACCGTTAATGAAATTTAAAAGCTCATAAAACCGCCGAAATTAGAGGTATGATGATCAAATTTGCTACGTATATCCCCCTAGGCAATGTCATTATTGTGCCAAAAAATTAAGATGCCACGCCCACTTTTACGCCCACCTCCCATATAACGTTTTACCTAAAGTTCATATAATTTCTCTATTAAAAAAGATTTTGGAATAATAAAAGGCTATATTGAAACATCTAAAATGTACTCATTCGCAAAAATAACCTTGACACGCCTACTATAACGCCCACTTTTCACGTTATCTAATGAAATTTCAAAGCTCATAAAACCGCCAAAATTTGATGTATGATGATCAAATTTGCTACGTATATCCCCCTAGGCAGTGTCATTATTGTACAAAAAAATTAAGGTGCCACGCCCACTTTTACGCCCACCTACCATATAACGCTTTACCTAAAATTCATATAATTTCTCTATTAAAAAAGATTTTGGAATAATAAAAGGCTATATTGAAACATCTAAAATGTACTCATGAGTAAAAATAACTTTGACACGCCTACTATAACGCCCACTTTTCACGTTATCTACCGTTAATGAAATGTTAAAGCTCATAAAACCGACAAAATTAGAGGTATGATGAGGAAATTTACTACATATATCCTTCTAGTCAATGTAGTTGTTGTGCCAAAAAGTTTAGGTGACACGCCCACTATAACGCCTACCTCCCATATAACGGGTTTTCTTAAATTCATGTAATTTCTCTATTGACAAAGTTTTTGGGAAAATAAAGAACTATATTGAAATATCTTAGTTGTATTTATTAGCACAAACTTTATTGACACGCCTACTTTAACGCCCACTTTCATTGAAAAACTACATTTACAAAAGCATTTTAGTAGCATATCGAAGTTATAAAGGGTGGTTAAATTTTAAGGACCGATGTTGAATTTATATCAAACACAAATTATTTAGGAAATTACTATCATTTATTTTTATAATGATATAATTTGTATGGTTCAGTTATGTATTTGACAAAATATCGGCCAAATGGCCCCTCCATCCTTGGTGCCACTCCTCTATCTGATGGTCCAAATTTTCAATGACAATGTTGATGCTCAATTGTTGGCACGATGATGAGTCGAGGTTGACTGCTCTTTTGCCACACTATCGCAAAAAACAGCAATGGTTCCCATTCAACGAACTAAGAAGGCATTCACAGATTTTCTAACATTTTATACAGACCCGTTTTGCAGAAATTTAAATATTTTTTTAAAATTTTCCCGATTGTGGATGAATTTGAATGATTATGTTGATCAAAAGAATTACGAAGTGCACAAAATGCATTTTGATTTGAACGCCCATTTTCATAAAAAATCTAAATAACTTTAAAGCGTTGCTCATTTGCGTATCTTTCCACGGATCAAATTGAGTAAGTTTGAGATTGAGAAATGTAAAATGAAATGCAGAAAACTAATTTAAAGACTAGCTGTAGTTCACCTTCAACATGGGCCCTTAAAATTTAACCACCCTCTACAAAGAAAGTGATACATATTTTATTATAAAAAGATTATTCCATAATGAGTAACAAAATAATAAATATTGTGCTTTAAATGTACACAAAATTGGTGGTGGGTATAAAAGATTCGGCACAGCCGAATATAGTGCTCTTACTTGTTTAAACTTACATATGTAAAAACATTTTGAGTTTAAAAATGATCTTCACCCCAATTCTAAATATTCCCAGGGAATTGAATTCCCCGGGAATTCATTTTTCCCGCGAATAAAATTCCCCTATTCTAAACAGTCGGGGAAGGGAATAACAAGGGAGAGAGAATTTTACATTTTCGAAGTCAGCTGTTTGCTTTTGTTGTTTTGTTTTGACAAAATATTTGCTAATAATTTTTAGCGTAAAAAGTGAATATTCGTAAATAATAAAAAAAAAATTGTTAAAAGTGAACAAAAATGTTTAGTGTAGCGTTGTTAATAATAATAGCTGAAGCAGAAAACTCTGAAGCACAAGAATAAGCAAAGGGTAGAAAGGAAAATGCTATGTGACGCCAGCAACCCACTTGAGTTGCCGCACACTTTGTAAATTTTACTTTTCGAATGTTAGAAAAATATTACAGAATAAATAAACCGGCGTTTAAATATCTGTTGGACGTGTTAAGGTATTCAGCCCAAACGTAAGTCCTTTGCAATTTCTCCAATCGTGAAATTAAGTGCGACTTTCCGCTTCTTTGCTGAAGGTTTGTACCAAACGGGTATTGATAAAGATTACGGTGTGTCTGTGGCTCAGTGTAGTGTTAGCAAAGTTCTGGAAGAAGTATTAATATATAAGGAACATTTACGCCCAATGTAGATAACTTTCTGCAGAACTGAAGTGCAAAAACGGAAAGTTGCGTTAGCTCTTTATGTGAAGTATGGCATTCCAAACGTTATTGGATGTGTTGACGGAACTCAAAAAATTAAAGGTATGTGATCATGAGCTGAGGATTCAGTACGTTGATGCCTCACATCCCGGAGCGTGTCACGATTCATTTATTTGGAATTCTGGCGAATTGCGTGCTCACCTTGAGCAAGAATTGGCAATTATTGGCTTCTTGGTAAAGTTTTGAATGATAACAGACAATTCATAAATTAAACATGCATTTTTTCTAGGAGGCTTATATATGCCAGGATGAGCCTGTTGAAATAAAATTCACTCCAAGTGTTGAAATGTGGTTGAACGGTGTTTTAAAAAAGAGATGGAGGTGCATTCTTGGTGCTAGACAGCTGCACTACGCTCCAAAAAAGGCTGCTAAAATAACAAAATTTTGCTGTGCGTTGCATAATATCTGCATTTATTTTAAATGCAATGCTGAAGTAAACGATGTAGAAAATTTAGATTATTTGTGCGCTCAGGATAATGATGTGGTATCCTTAGACTCACCACAATATTTATCCATTGCCCAAAATATTAGAAAATATAATAGAAAAATATTAGAAAAAATATTCCGAATAATCTCTAATAAATTTCTGTAATAAAGCCATTTCTTATATATGTATGTAGTATATAAATTTTTTTAAATAAATATAACATTTTATTAAAAAAATTTAAAAACTTCAAAAAAGATAAATAAAAATTAAAATTATTTTAAAACTAAAAAACAATTCATTATTCTGCTTCCTGTTTGTTGTTTTTATCCTAAATGTAACAATAAATTACAATATTTATCACAATTTTTATAAACAAATATTAAATACTTACATTTTTGTCACAACTCCCTTTGAATTTGTTGGCGGATTTTTTCCCAAAAATTGTTATTACATTCTCCCTTTAATTACCTTTCGTAATACCTACTTTTTTCCCAGGGAACAATTTCCCAATTTCGAAGTTTATTTAGAATAAGGGAAAAGGGAAAGGGAACAAATTTCCCCGGGAGAAATTATTTAGAATAGGGGAACAGGGAATAGGGAAAAAATTCCCAGGGAATTGTTATTTAGAATTGGGGTGCTTATAAAAGTATTATTTAATAGGGAAGTCGATTTCTTTCAACACAGAACTGTAAGGACAAGTTACACATTGCTTGGTTTAATAAATCCTATAAATTTTGCAATAATATAGTAAATATTTTATTTTTTTTTTTTTTAAATTTTAGATTACTCCAATGGAGGTTCTAGTGTACTAGCACTAGACAATTATTTGGCTTGTCAAAAGACAATACTGCCATCACCAATTATTTTTTCCAGAGCCCTTCCAGCAACTACCAAACGACCTATACCTTCGTATAGGAAGCTGGAATTTCCGAATTTGACTCCTTATCTAAAAATCTACACGTGGTTAATTGATAGTCCGAGTAGCTGTACCTTTGTACAGTTAACCGACGCCACGCAATTAACCAATGCGAGAGTGAGACGTGAAACTCTCGAAGCCAGATAAAAAGGACGGCCTGATTGCCCTTAAGAGATAATGACAATGACGCGCGTGCTCTTGACCCGACCAGAGCTGAATCACGACTGATAATAATATTTAAATTATTGGGGTATTCACAATGGTGTCATAAAACCATATGTCCAAGGTACATTTATAGCAGGTAACCGCGAGATTACAACAATTGAACAATAAAACAAACAACAGGCCTTTTTATTGTTTTAATGTGATAAGAACTGTCAGACAAATGAAAAACAAACAAGAAAAAACGCCATTAAACGAAAATAGATTCATTTTGTTTATCATTTAATAAACTTACTTTTAAAGTTTGTAAGAAAAATTTGTGATGTGTGTTAATTTCGTAACAAAATTTGTATTGTATTTAATATTTATATGAACATCAAACAAAAAAACACCTTGTGGAACAGAGAAAAAAGTTCCATTTCCATTTTTTTTTTGGTATACACTACACTTTCTCATTTTTTTTTCTTTAAATTAGTCTTTCTTTCTAATTATATATTTAAGTCTATCCACAATTGTTATTTATTATAAATCACTTTCACCCCAATTCTAAATAACAATTCCCTGGGAATTATTTCCCTATTCCCTGTTCCCCTATTCTAAATAACTTCTCCCGGGGAAATTTGTTCCCTTTCCCTTTTCCCTTATTCTAAATGAACTTCGAAATTGGGAAATTGTTCCCTGGGAAAAAAGTAGGTATTATGAAAGGTAATTAAAGGGAGAATGTAATAACAATTTTTGGGAAAAAATCCGCCAACAAATTTAAAGGGAGTTGTGACAAAAATGTAAGTATTTAATATTTTTTTATACAAATTGTGATAAATAATGTATTTATTGTTACTTTTAGGACAAAAACAACAAACAGGAAGCAGAATAATGAATTGTTTTTTAGTTTTAAAATAATTTTAATTTTTATTTATCTTTTTTTTAATTTTTGAAGTTTTTAAATTTTTTAATAAAATGTTATATTTATTTAAAAAATGTATATACATAAATAAGAAGTGGCTTAATTACAGAAATTTATTACAGATTATTCGCAATATTTTTTCTAATATTTTTCTATTATATTTTCTAATATTTTGGGCAATGGATTAATATTGTGGTGAGTCTAAGGATACCACATTATTATCCTAAACGCTCTAACAATCTAAATTTTCTACATCGTGTACTGTAGTATTGTTATGTTATGCAAGGAACAGCAAAAATTTGTTATTTTAGCAGCTTTTTTTGGAGCGTAGTGAAGCTTTCTAGCACCAAGAATGCACCTCCATCAATTTTTAAAACACCATTAGTGCGTTCAACCACATTTCGACACTTAGAGTGAATTTCATTAAATTTAATTTCAACAGACGTCTTATAGATGTCCACAGAATATCTATAAGACGTTAAAAGTCACAGTTCAAGTGAATATCCTGCGTCTGCTAAAAAAAATGCAGTTTTAATTTATGAATTGTCTGTTATCATTCAAAACTTTACCAAGAAGCCAATAATTGCTGCCACCTCTAAGTTATTCTTGCTCAAGGTGAGTACGCCATTCGCCAGAATTCCAAATAAAGGAATCGTGACACGCTCCAGGATGTAAGGCATCAACGTACTGAATCCTCAGCTCATGATCACAGACCTGAAATTTTTTGATTAAAAATTAATTATTGATAATTTAAAACAAAAGAAATACTTTACCAGCATTACATTCAAATTATAGTATTTCTTCGTATTGTAGTAAAGATGCTTGTTCTTAGGAGGAGAAATAATGCGGTCATGCGATCCGTCAACACATCCTATAATGCTTAGAATACCATACTTTACATAAAAAGCTAACGCAATTTGCCGTTTTTGCACTTCAGTTCTACAAAAACTTATCTATATTGGGCGTAAATGCTCCTCAAATATATTAATAACTTCTGCCAGAACTTTGCTAAGACTACACTGATCCACAGACACGCCGCAATCTTTACCTATACCCGTTTGGTACCAACCTTCAGCAAAGAAGCGTAAAATCTCACTTAATTTCACGATTGGAGAAATTGCAAACGACTTACCTTTGGGCTGAACACGTCCAACAGATATTTGAACGCCGATTTATTTACTCCAAAAGTAAAATTTACTTACAAAATGTGCGGCAACTCAAGTGGGTTGCTGGCGTCACGTAGCATTCTCCTTTCTACCCTTTGCTTATTCTTGTCAGATTGATATGCTTCTGAGTTTTTTGCTTCAGCTATTATTATCAACGCTACACTAAACATTTTTATTCACTTTTAACTATTTCTTTTTTATTATTTACGAGTATTCACTTTTTTCGCTTAATATTTCTAAAAATTATTAGCAAATATTTTGTCAAAACAAAACAGCAAAAGCAAACAGCTGACTTCGAAAATGTAAAATTCTCTCTCCCTTGTTATTCCCTTCCCCGACTGTTTAGAATAGGGGAATTTTATTCGCGGGAAAAATGAATTCCCGGGGAATTCAATTCCCTGGGAATATTTAGAATTGGGGTGTTTGATTTTCTTTTGAAATTTATCACTTTTTACTTTGATTAAAAAAACTTGTTTACTTTTAAGCTAGAAATTTAACACGTGTTGAATAAAAAATAAACAACATTTGACAGTTCGTATCACAAAATAAGCAAATAAAAAAATAATCAGCTGGCTTTCCGAGACTACCTGCTATAATTGTACCATGCATATGTCCTATAATAAAAGCATGAAAAATTAAGACTATTGTGAACAACCCCTCATAATTAAGTGTGCTATTTTGAATCTAAATCAGCTGATGTAAAACAATTATAAAAATAAATATTTTCTTTCATAATGCCAAAAACAAGTGAAAAAAAAACAAAATAATATCCAGTTTATGCGAAAAGTATATTTTAGATGGCAGACTCAAGTAAATAAATCACAAATAAATTAAATTTTATTTGATAAACAAAACAGAGCAGAGTCCTTAGCCGATCTCATTTGACGCCGCCAGTGATTTGTTATCAAAAATTAGCAACTGCGCTTAAATTTGGATGTCGCCCCGATAAAATTATTTAATTAACGGCGACGGCATACAAAAACTATTGCGGCTTGGCTTAGCCATTTAGCACAGGTCTCTGCTTATTAAATACGACAGCACAATAAACATAGCGTACAAAGTTCTATTACACTGCTCTGCAAAAAATAATTTTTTGTCTTCCCATTTAATAAAACTATATGAATTTTGACGCGCTGAACTCAAATTCGTTGTCGGTTTTTTCCCATCAGATCGGGATTTTTTTTTATGGGCGTGGCAAATTTTTCCCCCTAAATTAGTCAGGTACGGAGACTTATTTCCTCCTAACTCGAGAACCAGTCATCCGATTTTCAAAAGTAAAACACCAAAAAATGTATAACAAAATTGTTTTTATTTCAGTGGGACAATTTTTCTTTATCTCTTATCGTTTTGGAATTATTTAGAAATTAATGGAAAAAAAATTTTTTTTCGTGCAAAATTCGTAATATTTTTCAATTTAAAAATGTAATTAAAAAAAAAATATAAGGCATATATTCAACATTTTAAATTTTTTTCTGAGAGCTACTTATCTTAAAAATAAAAGAAGCTATAAACCATAAAAATCGGTTGAAAAATGTAGATTTTATTATCAATTTACCGCAGGTACCCAATATTGACCAAATATGTGTAATGCAGCAAACAACGTCAGAGTGGGCGCACTAAAGCGACTTGTAGCAACAATGAATGGCAACTTTTTACTTCTATCTATTTTCGTACAACAAAAACAAATACAAGCAAAAAAATTTGCCAGATTGTAATTTTGTAGCAACGCCTCGCTTAAAGCATCCACCTTCTTGTCACCCGTAGATAACTTCAAATTACAATAAAAAATCAAAATATTTACAGCCTATTTTATTTGAAATAACACAAAACTTTTGTTAATAATTATTAATTTTTATTTAGGAAACATTATTAAAATAAAAAAGTAGCTTAAGCTGTCCATGCCCTTCTGTCCACATCATTCAATTTCGTTCTGAAGACCTCGTCCTTCATAAGCTGTCGTATTTTTGGACCTACAAATATGCCTTCTTTTACTTTAGCATCTCTGATTGTAGGAAATTTGCTCTTAATGTATAGAAAGGCTTCACCATCCTTGTTCATTGCTTTGACAAAATTTTTCATTAGGCCTAGCTTTGTTCCTTTTGATTTAAAGGCTCTTCTGCTACATTTTTTTCTCCTGGAATAAAATCTACTCTTTTCGGTCAAACTTTACCATTGTAGTGTCTTTCTTTTGCGCGGCTATCCCATTCACATAAGAAGCAATAAAACTTAGTATATCCACTTTGCAATCCATTTAACATTGCTACGACTTTCAAATCTGCAGATTGCATGAGTAATGGGAATATTTAATTTTTTGTAGTATCATCTTCATGCTACAATAGTTTTTTTTTCATATTTCTTGCATACGCAAGTGGGACCAATGGAAATTTGTTGCCATTGTGAAGTAAAACGGCTTTCAAACTTGTCTTGGATGATTTAATAACAAGCCGCCAATCCTAAGATTTATGACTGAAACACAGTTGTCGCAAAAGTCCATCAGCATTATCGCAAAATATCAAACCTTCCTCTTTGCTGAAATATATTAAAAAAGGTTGTTCTTTATTTCGAAAGTAAGAGACGTTAACGTCCGTTTGCACCAAACTCCATTCTTTTCATTGGGATGCAAGAAGCTCAGACTTGGTTTTTTAAATCCTTGATTTACAAACTAAGTTATTCATATCAGTTTAATTCGAAAAATAAGGTGTACTCTTTGGACTTCCGAATGAATGCGAAGAAACACCCATGCTGGCGTAAGTGGATTCAGTTGCTGCAGAAAGCCCATCTTGTTCATCGTCTGTAGGAGGCAAAAATTTACTTGTAAACTGGAAAACTGGTCGTTTGACGCATAAAGTATTTGGATATGTAACTTTATTTTTGGTTTTTTGGTAAGCCCAAGTGTTTTAGTATGGCAAATTAGCAATCATTTTGATGATTTTGTGGTTCACTCCAAATCGCTGGCTTCATAAACGGCTTTATAAAGACTTCCTTTTTACCAACCTCTTAAGGACTTACCACAGTTGCTACAACATATTTTCGGCAGCCAATTTTTATCTCTATCATCGATAGGAAACCCAAAATAACGGCAATAAGCATCTTTAAGCCCTGAAGATATTGTCTCCCGTTGAGAACTTAAAGTTAGATTACCACATACGTAACAAAATAAATTTAGAGATTTGTTACAAATCCTTGACGTCTTGTAATATGAAAGCGTTTGTGGATTCTTTAATTGCTTTATTTCTTTACACAATAGCAAAGTACACTATAAGATCTATTGACTGTTGCCGATTTTAACCGCACGATATTCAAATTAAAAGTGACTAACTTATTGCCCATTAGCTTCTATATATACAATAAATACCAGAATCTACCCTAATTTTCTTAATTTGAAATCACAGGTAATTAAAAAATACTGTTATAAATATTAATTCCAAGAACTATGCAAAATACCGTTGTACTTTAGTTCCATTACCCGCTCACTTAACGAAATGTTACATATATCATAAGTAAGGCTGGTTGCATTACATGTTGGGTACTTGCGGTAAATTGACAATAAAATCTACATTTTTTAACCGATTTTTATGGTTTATGACTTTTTCTATTTCCAAGATAAGTAGCTCTCAGAAAAAAGTTTAAAATGTTGAATATTTGCCTCATATTTTTTTTAATTCCATTTTTAAATTGAAAAATATTACGAATTTTGCATCCATTAATTTTTTTTCTCCATTAATTTCTAAATAACTCCAAAATGATAAGAGATAGAGAAAATTTGTATCCAACTGAAATAAAAACAATTTTGTTAAACATTTTTTGGTGTTTTATTTTTGAAAATCGGATGACTGGTTCTCGAGTTAGGATTAAATATGTGTCCGTACATGACTAATTTAGGGGGAAAAATAAAAAAAATCCCGATCTGATGGAAAAAAACCGACAACGGATTTGAGTTCAGCGCGTCAAAATCCATATAGTCCACATAGTTTCATTAAATGGAGGATTTTGCTGCAGAGCAGTGTTATTATAAGACACTTTTTGTTTGAAAAGCAACAACAAAATTTTTAAATCATTGTAAAATTTTAGAACAATATGACATGATAAGACACCTTGTGAATCACCCATATATATCCTAGAAAAGCCCGGCTCGCGTTCCTACGCCCCTTAATGAATAAAAATGCATTCTAAATTTAAATTGAATATCAAGTGCAAAAAGCTAAAAATTATAACTTTTTTAATGGGCGTGGCACTGCCCACTTTTCAAATCACGAAATTGTATAATCATGAGAGCTCAATATGTTAAGTCATGACAGCTCAATTAGTGTGCAAAGTGTCAGAAAAATCGGTCTAGTCTAGTACCTCAAAATTATAATTGTTTTCTATGGGCGTGGCCCTGCCCATAGTTTCAGAAAAATTTGGTTCTGCGCAAGTACCTCAATATTATAACTTTTTTCTATGGGCGTGGCCCTGCCCATTTTTCTAATCACGAAATTATATAGTCGTGACAGCTCAATATGTGTGCAAAGTTTCAGAATAATCAGTCCAGTGCAAGTACCTCAATATTATACCTTTTTTATGGGCGTGGCCCCGCCCACTTTTCTTATCACGAAATTATAAAGTCATGACAGCTTAATATGTGTGCAAAGTTACAGAAAAATTGGTCAAGTGCAAGTAGCTAAAGATGATAATTAATTTTTTATAGGCGTGGCCCGCCCACTTTTTGCCACCCATAAACACTCCCTGGTATGAGTACAACAACTTGCCAAAGTTTGAGTCCGATCGGTTTATAAAAAATAGTTATAAACCTATTCTCAGACCTATAGAATGCGTATGCAAAATTTCATTGAAATCGTTTCAGCCGTTTCGGAGGAGTTTGGTCACAAACACTGTGACACGTGAATTTTATATATAGATTAGAAAAGATTGTTATTAAACTAACACACTTTCTGCTGCACGGGTGGTACCGCACAAATTAAAAAAGCTCTCCCTGTGATAGTACTCAAGATATATGATATTCAAAATTCACTTTGTATCGCAGCTACCACGCCCACTTATGCGATCCTACCCATTTTTGGTACGGCTACAAATAGTAACAACAAATGATGTCGCACGAATTTTCGAACCCCTCATTTCATAGTAATCAAGATATATGATGTTAAAAATTCACTTTGTATAGGATGTGCCACGCCTACTTCATTAAGGAATATAAAAAATAGTTATAAACCTATTCTCAGACCTATAGAATGTGTATGCAAAATTTCATTGAAATCGGTTCAGCCGTTTCTGAGGAGTTTGATGACAAACACTGTGACACGTGAATTTTATATATAGATAAATCAATGCCACTTTTCGTTGTAATTTTATAACTCAAGAACGGGCTACCTATCCGAACCAAATGTTTAGACTTTATTCTGACTATTTAGTAGATGGTTTATGTGAAGTTTGCACAAAATCCGTTGAGCGGTTTACAGCTAAAAAAGGGTAAAATCGGTAACTGGTTTAATTAAGATATAACAAAAATTCAGAAAGGTACTTTTTGGAAATTTTTAGTTTCAAGGGGACAAAACGGGATCTTTGAGAGGGATAGCAATAAAAAAAGTAAAAACGTAGTTTTACTCTCCTTTAAACAATCTATATTAAATTTTTGTACTTATTCGAAATTTTGGAGTTTATGGGTAAAAGGGCTAAAAACGGGTAAAATCGGTAATATTGTATCTTCGAACCTAATGCATGTAGCACAAAAATTCAAAAAGATCCTAGAAGGCTAATGGCACTTTTTTGCAATTTTTTTTTAATTTCAATTATCTGTAAAAAGGATGAGCGGAACAAAATTATTTAAACAACCCTTTTCTTCCCGTAAAATACAAGTTAGAGTTCTTTGTTTAATATGGTGTTTTGGGAGGTGTAAAGGGATAAAAGCGGGTAAAAAAGGGTAAAATCGTAAATGAATTTGATGTTCCAATTAAATTTTTTTATTATTTCACTTGATACGTAGCGCAGCACGTACCGGTCGGCTAGTTTAATATAATTATAAGTTAGAATTTTATTTTTAATAATTCATAGTCTAAAAATTCTAGTGATACAAAATATATTGACAATTTTTATTTTCCATACCTGATTTCGTTTATGTGCTTTTATAAAAACATAACTTTAATAAATTTACAAATCCTACTGCCGTATTTATAAAAAATATTTTAGGTTTATTGAATACTTATTTGACAAATTTCTATGCAGCATCTGTCAAATAAGCTTTTAAAAAACCTAAAATATTTTTTATGAATACAGCAGCTAGTGTTCAGAAAAATTAAAAAAAAAATGAATAGAGCTATACAACTGAAATTTCTATTCTCAGTATCATAATGTGAAGTAACCTTAATGAAAATCAGGAGAAATGCAAAAAAAAAAAAAACAAAACAAAATTTTTTGAGTGACAACAGCACAGCACAGCACAGCACAGTGTAAGTTCATTTTTAAAAAGTCGTCAACAACTTAAATAAATTCAAAATACCGTGTGTTGGTTGAAATCAACTTTTAGAAGCAACCATATGTTCTTCAGATCTGTGTATGGTTTCAATCTTTTGGAAATATCCGGGAATTAATCGCTATTAAAATTCAGCACAATCGCCCGATAACTTTCTGAGATATGAGTAAATAAACACGACTGCCTCTATTTTTTCCTATATTTTTACCACCAAAACTAAAATTGTTCAGCCATAGAATAATTTATAGGTACCTTTGCTACTATTTGTAGATATAACATGCCTCTAGAGATATTCGTGCAAAATTTTGGATAAATCCGGCTCTTATCGGTAAAGTTATAGGCAAAAAAATTTTTTTTAATATATATTCCAAAAATTAACAAACGAAAATCAATTCTTTTCAGCTTCTAGACAACCGAGAGAGTCAATATTGGTATCATCTGAAAGGACTTGACTAGAAAAATAAAAGCACCATAAAAAACTTTAAATTTATGTTGGCCGCCACTACCAAATGGCGGACAATAAATTTATATATGAGCCAAACCTGGTATTTTAAAATGTAACTTCTTAAACCCCCTCAATATTGGTATCAAATTAAAGGGCTTGACCAGTAGAATAAATTATTCTAAAATGTAAGACCCAAGATGGCCTCTAAACAAAATGGCGGATAATTTTTTTTAACCCCATCAATATGGGTATCAAATGAAAGGGCTTGACTAGGTGAATACATTTAACTACCTAATAATTCAAAATCGAGGATGGCGTCGGAAATAATAAAGAAAAAAGGGGAATATCATGAAATATAGGTTACGCTACGATGTGATGTGGGATTATAACTTAATTTTTTAATTTTTTGTTTTTGTTTTTAATACATTTTTTATTTTTTTTTTTGTAATTTTTTTTTTTGGAAATATACATATGTACGTAAACTCAATTTATAATTCTGCAATGGGATGTTTTGTATATGTATGTACGTATTTCATATGAGATGAATGGTGATACAAACAATTGTTATTGCATGATTATACATTGTGAAGGGTATGTAAGATTCGGAACGGCCGAATATAGCACTCTTACTTGTCTTATTAAAAATTAATATTCATAAATAATTTACTACATTATTCGGGATACGCTCCCAACTAATCTTTCCAGATCGTCAGTAAACCTTTTACCCAAATTCCCAAGTTTAAAAATTCTCGTTTACAAAATGAGAATTCAAAAATAAAACAAAAATTAAATAAAATATTGAAAGGTTAGTTGGGAGCAAATCCCGAATAATTAAGTAAATCTATATATATAAAAGAGTAACGTGACTGACTAGCCAAGAGCTAGAGACATGAAATTTGGACAATCGGTTCCTCTTTCGATGTATAGCTCCATTAAGAAGGGATTTTTGGAAATTCGTACTTTAAGGGGGTAAAAAAGGGTAAAAACGGGTAAAATCGGTAATCTTATATCTGATAAACTAAAAATGATACAAATTAAATTGAAAAAGTATTGTAATTTGCACAAAAAATAAGCTGACAGGTGTCTGGCCTTTTTTGGAATTTTCAACACCTAAGGGGAAAACACGGGTAAAAACTATAATTTGGTACTTTTTTGGTACCCTATGTAACTTCCAAACGCATAAAGCTAGGAAAAAAATTTTAACTGTATTAAGTAATCCGCAAAAAAATATTAATACGAATTCGGCACTTTTTTTAAATTCATATGTATAAGGGGTTAAAATGTTCCCTATTTTTGGTACTTTTTTTAAAATAAACTTTTCTTATATTATTCAATGGAACAAAATTTGACAATTATTATTTCCTAATAGAATATGGACAACTATTTAGGTGAAATTTTTGGAAACTTTTCGGGGGACAAAAAAGGTACCAAAAGGGGGAAAATTCCGGAAAATGTATGTAATACCTAATTAGACGGCCAATTTTCACAAAATTTTAAACTGGGATTTCACTAGACATAAAAAATTATGAAATTTAGTAAAAATTGAAACACATTCATAACAGGGTAGAAAAGGGAAACATCGAGAAGAGTTTGGTACTTTTTACAACATAATTACTTTTATGCAAAAAAGTGTAGATTTACTGACTTTAAATCATGTCTATTAAAATATTTTGTTACATAGATATTTGAACATTTTAAACTTGGAATTTGGAACCTGGACCAAAAATGTACTTTTTCGCTTTTCTATGGTACTTTTTGTATTTTCTACGTTTATAAAGGTAGAATTGTAAAATAAAGGACTATTGATTCCAGGTAAGACTAAAAATGTTATGGGTGACCAAAAAGGCACTTTTTTGAATTTTTATGGTACTTTTTATATATTCTACGTTTGCGAAGTTAGAATTTTAAAATTAGTGACTATTGATACAAGGTGAGACCGAAAATATTATGGTCGACTAAAAAGGTACTTTTTTGAATTTTTGTGGTACTTTTGGTATTTTCTACATTTATGAAGGTAGGATTGTACAATCAAGGACTATTGATTTCAGGTGAGACCAAAATTGTTATGGGCGACCAAAAAGGTACTTTTTTGAATTTTTATGGTACTTTTTGTATTTTCAACGTTTGCGAAGCTAGAATTTTAAAATTAGTGGCTATTGATACAAGGTGAGACCGAAAATGTTATGGTCGACCAAAAAGGTACTTTTTTGAATTTTTATGGTACTTTTTGTATTTTCTACGTTTATGAAGGAAGGATTGTACAATCAAGGACTATTGATTTCAGGTGAGACCAAAATTGTTATGGGCGACCAAAAAGGTACTTTTTTGAATTTTTATGGTACTTTTTGTATTTTCAACGTTTGCGAATCTAGAATTTTAAAATTAGTGGCTATTGATACAAGGTGAGACCGAAAATGATATGGTCGACCAAAAAGTTACTTTTTTGAATTTTTGTGGTACTTTTGGTATTTTCTACGTTTATGAAGGTAAGATTGTACAATCAAGGACTATTGATTCCAGGTGAGACTAAAAATGTTATGGGCGACTAAAAAGGTACTTTTTTGAATTTTTATGGTACTGTTTGTATTTTCTACGTTTATAAAGATGGGATTGTACAATCAAGGACTATTGATTCCAGGTGAGACTAAAAATGTTATGGTCGACTAAAAAGGTACTTTTTTGAATTTGTATGGTACTTTTTTGTATTTTCAACGTTTATAAATATAGGATTATACAATCAAGGACTATTGATTCTAGGTGAGACTAAAAATGTTATGGTCGACCAAAAAGGTACTTTTTAGAATTGGTATGGTACTTTTTGTATTTTCAACGTTTGCGAAGCTAGAATTTTGAAATTAGTGACAATTGATACAAGGTGAGACTAAAAATGTTATGGGCGACCAAAAAGGTACTTTTTTCAATTTTTGTGGTACCTTTTGTATTTTCAACGTTTATGAAGGTAGGATTGTACAATCAAGGACTATTAATTCCAGGTAAGACAAAAAATGTAATGTGTGACCAAAAAGGTACTTTTTTGAATTTTTATGGTACTTTTTGTATTTTCAACGTTTTCGGAGCTAGAATTTTGAAATTAGTGACAATTGATACAAGGTGTGACTAAAAATGTTATGGGCAACCAAAAAAGTACTTTTTTGATTTTTATGATACTTTTGGTATTTTGGTGAAACTGAAAGTGTTATGGGCGACCAAGATGGTACTTTTTTGAATTTTTGTGGTACTTTTGGTATTTTCTACGTTTATGTAGGTAGGATTGTACAATCAAGGACTATTGATTCTAGGTGAGACTAAAAATGTTATGGTCGACCAAAAAGGTACTTTTTTGAATTGGTATGGTACTTTTTGTATTTTCAACGTTTGCGAAGCTAGAATTTTGAAATTAGTGACAATTGATACAAGGTGAGACTAAAAATGTTATGGGCAACCAAAAAAGTACTTTTTTGATTTTTATGATACTTTTGGTATTTTGGTGAAACTGAAAGTGTTATGGGCGACCAAGATGGTACTTTTTTGAATTTTTGTGGTACTTTTGGTATTTTCTACGTTTATGTAGGTAGGATTGTACAATCAAGGACTATTGATTCCAGGTGAGACAAAAAATGTTATGGGCGACGAAAAAGGTACTTTTTTGAATTTTTATGGTACTTTTTGTATTTTCAACGTTTGCGAAGCTAGAATTTTAAAATTAGTGGCTTTTGATACAAGGTGAGACCGAAAATGTTATGGTCGACCAAAAAGGTACTTTTTTATGGTACTTTTTCTATTTCTACGTTTATGAAGAAAGGATTGTACAATCAAGGACTATTGATTTCAGGTGAGACCAAAATTGTTATGGGCGACCAAAAAGGTACTTTTTTGAATTTTTATGGTTTTTTTTTGTATATTCAACGTTTGCGAATCTAGAATTTTAAAATTAGTGGCTATTGGTTCAAGGTGAGACCGAAAATGATATGGTCGACCAAAAAGTTACTTTTTTGAATTTTTGTGGTACTTTTGGTATTTTCTACGTTTATGAAGGTAAGATTGTACAATCAAGGACTATTGATTCCAGGTGAGACTAAAAAGTTTATGGGCGACCAAAAAGGTACTTTTTTGAATTTGTATGGTACTTTTTTGTATTGTCTACGTTTATAAAGATGGGATTGTACAATCAAGGACTATTGATTCCAGGTGAGACTAAAAATTTTATGGTCGACTAAAAAGGTACTTTTTTGAATTGGTATGGTACTTTTTGTATTTTCAACGTTTGCGAAGCTAGAATTTTGAAATTAGTGACAATTGATACAAGGTGAGACTAAAAATGTTATGGGCGATGAAAAAGGTACTTTTTTGAATTTTTGTGCTACCTTTTGTATTTTCAACGTTTATGAAGGTAGGATTGTACAATCAAGGACTATTGATTCCAGGTAAGACAAAAAATGTAATGTGTGACCAAAAAGGTACTTTTTTGAATTTTTATGGTACTTTTTGTATTTTCAACGTTTGCGAAGCTAGAATTTTGAAATTAGTGACTATTGATACAAGGTGAGACTGAAAATGTCATGGGCAACCAAAAAAGTACTTTTTTGATTTTTATGATACTTTTGGTATTTTGGTGAAACTGAAAGTGTTATGGGCGACCAAGATGGTACTTTTTTACATTTTTATGGCACTTTTTGTATTTTCTACGTTTATGAAGGTGGGATCTTACAATCAAGGGCTTTTGATTCCAGGTGAAACTGAAAATGTTATGGGCGACCACAAAGGTACTTTTTTGAATTTATATGGTACTTTTTGTATTTTTAACGTTTGCGAAGCAAGAACTTCGAAATTAGTGATACAAGGTAAGGTTAAATATGTTATGGGCGATCAAAAAGGTACTTTTCTGAATTTTAATCGGAATTTTTGTATTTCCTACGAGACACAAAAAAGCCTTTTCGCATTTTTATTGTACTCTTTGAATTTTTACGTTTGTAAACATAGATTCTTAAAATTAGTGTTGTTTGATCCGAGGTCTAACTCCTAATATTATGGACGACCAAACTTACTTTTTCTCTTTTTATATATTTTGTATACATAGAATTCTGAAAAAAGGTAATAATAAACCAAGTGGAAGTTTTAGTGAAGGAAAAAATGTTACTTTTATTATTTTTAGGGTAATTTTTGCAAAATATGAATCTTAATTTTTGCAACTCAGTAGCATTGATCTTGCTTTTAGTTAGGAAATATATGCCCGATATATCCTTACTCTCATTTTTATATTTCTAAGTAAATTGAATCAGAGATACAAATTTTCATAAATTGAACCAAAAATATTTAATAATTATAAATAGAAGTATTCATAAATATGAGTATTCAATAAATAGTAAGAACTGCGCTAACGAAGTAGCGGGTTTAATGCTAGTTATTTATAAACTAGCTTGTGCCCGCGACTTCGTCTGCGTAGTTATCGGGATAAAAGGTATACTTAGTATTAACAACAAAAATAAAAATATTCACAACACAAACAACCCGTTTAGGATGTGTTATGATGAGTTTGCCAAAGACTTTCGGTAGCCATTTATACACATTTAGTGTAAACCAACGGTTAGCCAAATGCGAAATGGATTAGAAAAATAAAATACTTGTTTGGGTTTTTATGGAAGCTTGCAATAGTTTTAAACATTTTTTAAGAATTTTAATAAAAGGTCTAGTGACTATCTGGTATAAGCACCAGCTTAACCCCAACATCCAAATAAAATATTGAATTAATATTTATGATAAAGCTTATCTTCTAAATGATAATTTTTGGTTTTTCTCAATATTTTTCATATACATACATACTTACTTATGAAAAAAAAATGTATAAATTATTTATTACATTTGTATAAAATACTAGGAGTTAACAAATACTGTTTTTCGTATTGTCACTTTACTTGCCGCAAGTGTGAAAATTTTACTTACCCTACGTTGCCACTAGCAAGTATTTACTTGCAAGTAGTGTATTATATGTATTACCACAGACTATTAACCAGACTGGTCAAATTTGACGTTAATAAAATTGTCAAATCATATTTGCTTAACACTTTTGTGGAAAGAGAAAAGAAACAACGTGATATAAAATTAGGTAAAAGAAACTGAAAGCAGATATACACCACGTCAAATAAAAACAAAACAATTGAAATAAACAAATATTTTTATTGCAAAAGTTATAAAAATTTGTATTTAAAAATTTAATTGGTACCTCTTTAAGAATTTTAACTCGAACTGAACTTGGACACCCTGGAGAATTAATTTGGTGATGATCAAATTTATAATGTTACTAGCATATAACCCGCTATTTCGAAAGCACAGTTCTTACTATTTATTGAATACTCAAGTTTCAAAACATTTTCAGTCCCACCTCGTATCAATAGTCACTAAATTCGAAACTCTAGCTTCATAAACGTAAAAAATACAAAAAGTACCATAAAAATTCAAAAAAGTACCTTTTTAGTCGCCCATAACATTTTCAGTCTCACCTTGTACCAATAGTCACTGAATTCAAAATTCTAGCCTCGCGAACCTTGATAATACAAAAAGTACCATAAAAATTCAAACAAGTAAGAGCACTATATTCGGCCGTGCCGAATCTTATATACCCTTCACAACGTGTAGTCATGCAATAACAGTAGTTTGTGTCACCATTCATCCCATATGAAATACGTACATACATATAAAAACATACATATATAAAAAAATATATATATAAAAACATCCAATTGTAAAATTATAAATTCACGCATGTATGTTAAAAAAACAAAAAAATAAAAAAAAAATTAAAAAAAAAAAATTATTATATATATAATATATATAAAACAAAAAAAAAAATAAAAAAAAAAATTAAAAAAAATAAAATTAAAAAAAAAAATAATAATAAAAATATAAATATAAATATAATAATAAAATAAATAAAAAATTAAAAAAATTTTTTTTTGGCTCAGCTGGGATTCGATGCCACGTTTTCTCTAACCAGTATACACGTTTGTATGTATGTATGTTGTTGTTGTAATGTTGTTTTTGTGAAAAAAAATCGAGGTGGTCGTGGGTTTTTGCTCATATCTCAGTTGTTTATGTACCGATGTTTCTGATTTTCAATACCGATCTACTTCCGAATATTTCTTATATTTTAATACCTTACCTGGGTCCAACCTATGTCGGGGGGCTTCAAAAAGTTGATTTCAACATACACACGGACAGACGGACAGACTGACAGAGCTTAATCGACTCCCCTATTCATAAGCTTTCAGAAAATATATACTTTATGGGGTCGGAAATGAAAATTGTAGAAATTTCACACGGAATGACAAATCTATATATGTATATACCCTTTTTCACTGTGTGAAGGGTATAAAAAGTACCTTTAAGGTCACCCATAACATTTTTAGTCTCACCTGGAATCAAAAGTCCTTGATTGTACAATCCTACCTTCATAAACGTAGAAAATACAAAAAGTACCATCAAAATTAAAAAAAAGTACATTTTTCGTCGACCATAACCATTTTAGTCTTACCTTGTATCAATAGACACTAATTTCAAAATTCTAGCTTCGTAAACGTTGAAAATGCAATAAGTACCATAAAAATTAAAAAAAGTACCTTTATGGTCGCCTATAACATTTTTAGTCTCACCTGGAATCAATAGTTCTTGATTGTACAATCCTATCTTCATAAACGTAGAATATACAAAAAGTACCATTGAAATTCGATAAAGTACATTTTTGGCCCAAGTTAAAATATCTAGGTTAGGTCAGGTTAGATGCGGCAGCCGCCCGAAGGCATAGCTCACTTGGGTCCTCCGAGGGTCCCGTTGTGATACCGTAGGCACCATCGCCCGTTTGTCTATTTCCTCTGGCCGTCGTTCTTCAGCCATCCTGTCCTGTTCACGAAGGTATGGATCTCTCCCAGATCAACTGCGGAAAGACAAGTTTTACTTACAAGTATTCGTTGACCCAGAATCTGGCGTCTCAGGTCCCCGAATGTAGGACAATTGCAGAGAAGATGTTCAGTCGTCTCCTCCTCTTCCTCGTTATCGCAACTTCTGCAGAAGTCGTTGTAAGGGATATTCAGCCTTTTCGCATGTGTACCTATAGGCCAGTGTCTGGTAATGACCGCTATGAGGTTCCTAAGGTGGATTCGGGGCATATTCACTGCATATTGCGTCCTATACACATCCATGTCAGGCCAGATCTTTCTGGTTTCCAAACAAGTAGGTTCTCTCACCCATCTTTATTTGGCATCCAAATATAATCGATGCGAGATTAGATGTTTACCCTTCGATAAGGGAATACCCAAAGCACAACTGGATACAACCGAATCTAAGGTAGTACTGGCTTTTGCAAGTGCATCAGCTCTATTATCACCATCAATATCCCCATGTCCTGGAACCTACACAAGGGTTACCGTTGAATGTCTCGCTATCTACTCAAGTGACACCCGGCATTCCTGGGAAATTTCCGATGTGCTGTTCACACTCTCAAGGGATCTAATAGCCGCCTTGCTGTCAGGAAATATATAAATATCCCTGCCAGATATTTCATTATACTGAATCTGTTCCACGGCTGTCTTAATAGCCATAAATTCGGCCTGTATCGCGCTACAATAATCCGGTAGCCTAAGGGACAATTCCAAATCCAACTGGATCGAAAAGATATCACATACAGTTCCAGCATGTGATTTCGATCCGTCAGTAAATATCTGGATGGCATTCTCCGGAGGTCGAAGACCGTTGTCGTATTCAGATGTATCCGGTATATTCGTCACGAAACCTGGATCGAATGCTGGTTCAGGTAGCTTGTAATCAATAGGAGAAGCAATATTGATCATACCCAAAATTCTTGCATGTCTGCCTAGCCATGATGTCTGGTGGTAACCAGTTTAAAATAGTGAACAGTGCCTTAGATGGTGTGGTCCTAAGAGCACCTGTTATCATAATCGCAGCCATTCTCATTATACGTCCGAAACTGTCCTGGTGGATTCTCTTCTCCAGCGCCACCCACCAGACTGCCGCTCCGTAATAAAGAATTGGTCTGACGACAGAATCGTATAGCCAGTATAAGTTCCTGGGGTTAATACCCCAATTAAGGCCAATTGTCCTCTTGCAGCAGTATAATACAGTTGCCGCCTTAGTGGTCCTGGATTTTGTGTTCAGGTTCCAGTTTAGTTTGCTGTCCAATACGAGACCCAAATACTCTCTCTCACTCCGTCTATCCTAGGCGTAGCAAAGGTCGGTATTTTGTACCTCCTTGTGAACAGTACCAGTTCCGTTTTGGCAGGATTGACTCCCAGCCCACATCCCTGGCACCATCTAAGTATTAACGTTAGCGCAGATTCCAAGAGCTCCGAGAGCAGTCCAGGATCTTTGCCCGTAGCTGCTACAGCCACATCATCTGCATAAGCAACAGTCATGCAGGATGTATTCTCCATGGTCCTAAGCAGGATATTAATGTTGATGTTCCATAGTAGTGGAGAAAGTACGCCACATTGCGGTGTGCCATTTACAGCCACCTTGGAGATGCTAGAGGCGCCCAAAGTTGATTCTATGCGCCTATAGTTTTCCCACAAAACCGGTGACCGCAGGATCTATGTCCAGTTGTCTCAAGGCGTTCAGAACCGAATCCGGTTTGACATTGTTGAAGGCGCCCTCAATATCAAGGAAGGCGATCAAGGTGTAGTCCCTGTAGTTCAGAGATTTTTCAATATGGCCAACCAGCGCGAGTAGCGCCATTTTCGTAGATTTGCCCTTCGTATAGGCATGCTGTGCCCCCGACAGAGCCTCTGGTCCTAGAGACGATCTGATATAAACATCAATAATCCTCTCCAGAGTCTTAAGCAGGAAGGAGGAGAGACTTATTGGCCTGAAGTCTCCGGCCCTTTTATGCGAAGCCTTACTTCCCTTGGGTATGAAAATAATCTTATAGGATGTCCACCTTAATGGGACATGGGATAAATGCAAGCATGCCTTGAATATCACCAGAAGCCATGGCATTAAAATATCGATGTTCTCCTGTAGATCCGCTGGAATTAAGCCATCAGGACCTGGAGACTTGAAGGGATGGAAACTTCCAACTGAGCATCTTATGCGATGCTCAGTGATCGGTAGATTCGATATGTCATATGCATCCGTGTGGTCAATAGCAGGAGGAGAGTCCTGCTCTAGACAGCCTGGGAAATGTGTCTCCATGAGAACCTATAGCGTTTCCTTGCTACTGGTGGTCCACGAACCATCCGCCCTCTGTATGTATGATGGTATTGTTGGATTCGATGATAGAATCTTTCGTAGCCGAGTTGTCTATGAAGAATTGTCCACCTCAATGCAGAATTTTCTCCAGGATTGCCTCTTGGCTCTTCTGATAAAGTTTTTAAACCCAATTAGGGAGGATTTATATGTGGCCTAATATCCACTTCTTTTAGCCTCATTGAATAGTTTCCTGCATTCTTTGCGCCTTTCGCAATTTCGGCATTCCACCAAGTGGGCTTGGCCTTACCTTTCCTAGTAGTTTTCCTACAGGAGTTATCGGTTGCCTCAGCCATTACATTACTCAAGAACTCAGTTACGGAGTCCAGATTGGACTTATCGTCAATGGAGTCTGGACATGAAGAGAGCTTTCTATTCAGCACCTCAGCATAAAAAGACCAGTTTGTCCTTCTCCTATTCAAGAAATGACTCTCAGAATCCACTTCGAAAAACAAATCGAAATCAATATATAGGTGATCGGAAAAAGAGCAGTCCTTCGACACCCTCCAATTTCCTATCAAATTCACATACCTAACATCCAAAACCTCCCTTCTGTTAGTAACTACAAAGGTGGGTTCATTACCCCTATTAACTACTGTTGGTTTATTTTCAATTATAAATTCGACCCCTTTGGTTGATCGTGCGCCATAAAACAGCTCATTAGGCAGACTATTCTCCTCTTGTTCTCGATGGCTATAGTACAGGTGTGGGGAGCATGGGAGTGTGTAAGGCAAAATGGTTAAAGCGTTCCTTAGTAAGACTTGTCATCTTTAAAATTGACAAGTATAAGGTAAAGTGTTCCCACTATCCTTAGTAAGGATTTCCAAGTCGACTCATAGGTCAGCGTGCTGATCCCATTGCTACGGCAGTGGCCTCCTTGTAGTGCTCCCTTGGGACCACCTCTGTGGAGGTGGAAGCGAATGCGAGCGACGTTCTTTAGCATGTCCGATTGGTCGTAAAATATGACGTCTAGGGAAGTAGGCATATATGCTAAGTTTGCTACTGACTTTCACCAAGCCAGGTTGGTGGCTTAGCTGGCAGCCCCAGCACCAGCCTAGGAGAGCTATAGGCCAATCACTTATTCTCTCTGAAATTAAACTGATTACTGAAACCTATACAAAGGTAAATGATAACATCAGTAATAACTCGAACCCCCTGTTGACGACTATTGGAATGAAAAAAAGGACACGATTTGGATCTTGGAACGTTCGAAGCATGCTAGAGACTACTAAGCTCGCGCAAATCGAGAGCGAGTTCAAGAACTACAATATGCTTATCATGGGACTGAGCGAGATACGTTGGCCAGATAGCGGTGAGCATATAACATCTAGCGGTTTAACATTAGTTTATTCTGGCAAAGCATCTGGTCAACCTAGAGCAAGTGGTGTTGGTTTTCTTTTTTCGAAAGAGGCAAAGAACGCTCTCATTGAACGGCAACCACACATGGACAGAATAATTGTTGCAAGGCTTAGAACACGTGCAAGAAACCTAAGCTGCATTCAGTGCTATGCTCCAACAGAAGGCGCGGAAATTGAAGAAAAATATAGCTTTTACAGCAAGTTGATAAATGTGATTAACGGTATCAATCACGGCGATATTAAAATTCTAATGGGTGATTCCAACGCACAGGTTGGTCGTGACAACACAAGCCGAGAAAGCGTAATGGGCAAGCATGGTATCGGCCGCATGACAGACAACGGAGAAAGGCTTGTTGAACTATGCGATAATTTTAACTTGGTTTTGAGTGGTACGTTATTTCCCCACAAGAATATCCACAAAGTAACTTGGGTGTCCCCAGATCATATAACCGAAAACCAGATCGATCACTTTGCGATAAGCAGGATGTGGGGAGGGTTACTTCAGGACGTGAGAAACAAGAGAGGTGCAGATATTGGTAGTGATCATCACCTGATGGTAGCTGAAGTGCGATTTAAGTTAAAAGCTGTAAAACGTAAGCCAGCCCTCAGCAGAAGAAGATTTGACCTACAACAACAAACATTTCAATTTCTCCCCAACATAATATAGATGTATATTGGAAAGGTGTAAAGTCAGCATTTATTGAAACGGCAGAAAGTAAAATAGGTTACGCTAGAAAAACCAACAAGACCTGGATATCCGATAATACATGGCAAAAAATAGAATCTAGAAAGCAAGCAAAAGCTAAAGTTAATGATGCTAAAACTCCACAATCTAAACAAGATGAACAACGTAAATACCAAGAGGAGAACCGAAAAGTTAAACGTAGTGCAAGGGAAGATAAGCGAAAGTGGGCTGATAATTTAGCCAAAGACGCACAAATTGCCAGTCAAACGGGTCGATCCAAAGACCTGTATCGTATTACGAAAGAGATTTCCAGACATAGCCCCTGAGGAATGATAGGGGCGAACTGATCTATGCCAAAGATCAACAATTAGAGCTGTGGGAGAATTATTACACAAAATTGTTGTCGGTTAATCCGACAGAACCTACAACGATATGTGAATGCGAGCCAATGCATCATATGAATATCGTACGAAACGATATAAACATAGCAAGACCCTCATCTGATGAAATAGTAGCTGCAATTAAGCGTCTGAAGTCCGGTAAATCTGCGGGCCCTGATGGAATACCTCCAGAGATTTTGAAAATAGATATCACCCTAACAGCCACATTACTAGAACCCCTTATTTTATATTTTTGGTTAAACGAGAAAATTCCTGATGATCTTAGAGAAGGCCTTGTAATTAAACTTCCAAAAAAAGGAAACTTGCAGGATTGCTACAATTGGAGGGGTATAACTCTTTTGAATATCGTAAACAAAACCATAGCCCATATCCTGCACAACTGCATCTCATCCATTATTGAACCACAGCTAAGACGAGAACAAGCGGGCTTTAGGCCAAACAAATCATATACTGATCATATCAAGAGCTTGAGGGTAATTGTGGAACAGTCGGTTGAATGGCGTTCACCTCTGTACTTAGTGTTTGTTGACTTCAAACGTGCGTTCGACACATTACAACATTATGCGATATGGGAAGCTCTTAGCTGCAAGGAAGTTCCCGGAAAGTTAATCAATCTCATTAAGGATCTATACAACAACGCATTGTGCTCCATACTGCATGAGGGTTCAGCAAGCAAACCCATTAAAGTAAACGTAGGAGTTCGTCAAGGTTGTGTTCTGTCTCCACTACTGTTTAACATAGTACTTGACGTAGTTATGAACCACTGTATGGATATGCAGCATGGTATTTCCTGGGGCCTTCATGATAGGTTAGATGATATTGATTATGCAGATGACGTCTGTCTTCTATCCCACCGCTTCTCTAGCATGCAATACAAGATTCAAGCCTTTGCTACACATGCTGCCAAAGCGGGCTTGCAAATTAATATCGACAAAACTAAATCAATGCGCATAAATTCCTCATGCAATACGAACTTTCAGCTTTCGGGCCAACACATTGACGATGCTAAAAACTTTTGCTATCTGGGGAGTATAATTTCAAAAAGCGGGGGCAGCAAAGAAAATATACAGAATAGACTGTGAAGGCGAAACAAGCATTTGGCACGCTTAATAAATTCTAGAGATTGCAAAATATCTCAAATCAAACCAAACTTAAAGTTTTTAATAGCAACGTGAAATCTGTGCTTCTGTATGGCTGTGAAACCTGGAATATTTCGATTCGGGAAATGAGTTGTATGCAAGCTTTTGTAAATCGCTGCCTCAGGCGTATACACAGGATATTCTGGCCTGTCACAATATCAAATCAGGACTTGTGGAACTTAACCAATCAGGTCCCTTTAAACATGAGTATCCGATTGCGTAAATTTAGCTGGCTGGGGTATACAATGAGAAAGCCAGCGGATGATTTAACTCGACAGTCCGTTGAGTATAACCCCCTAGGATCTAGAAGACCTGGCAAACCTGCGAATACTTGGAGACGCCAAATTGGGAACGAGTTGAACGAGCATAGTGTGTCTTGGAGCGAAATGAAAACGATGTCTACAGATAGAATACAATGGAGAGCATTTGTTGCGGCCCTATATTCCACTGGAAATTAAAGGATTAAATATATATATATATAGTACAGGTGTCCTTATCACTGAAGTCGGATAGAACAAAAGCTTTAAGATTGTTTTTGGCCATAATGCAAGATCTGGTCCTACCTGGTCCGGCTGCATACAGAATGTAGTAGCCATCCTTGTTTAGCCCGCAGACCTTGTCTTTGTACAACAATGGTTCTTGGACACATATAAGATACTCCGTGCCTGAAGACAGTCGGAGGAGTAGGGCAGCTGACGCCGCTTTTGAGTGGTGAAGGTTAATTTGAGTAACCTTCAATGTAGCTGATCGCTGTGGACGACTGTGACATCGGCGTCCCCTGAACCGTCGTCAGATTCTAGGATGGCGTCTTCATCTTCTACCACATCCATCTTGCCAAAGAATTCCCCCACTAGTCCTGAGACCGATTGGGTGTCATCAATGTCCGATGAAAGAGCAGATTCATCGTCACAGCTCATGGAGAGATCCTTAGAAGAGTCCTTACTCTCCGGAGCTTGAGGCTTCTCCTTGTCGTCACCCTTATACACCCGGAGAAAGATAGTACTTTGGTACATAGTATATCTTTCCCTGAGTCTTTCGAAGTGGAGACAGGGAGTCACTGTTTATAATAACAGTGGCCTTCCTGGAGCTTTCTACAGCTTCAGTAACCCTGGCTATTTTCCAGTCCTTTGGGTCGGATGGTATTGCGGGAATCTTGGCAATAGATCTCGGCCTTTGTGGAACATCGGCGAGAGGTATTACCTCGAGCTTCGCGCCAGACCATACTTCCCCGAGGGACTCTATGGCTGCGCTGAACGCTCGTCTGTACAGGCTATCAGTTTGATGTGGCCTTGGTACCAGCCAGCATCTTCGCACTGGGGTGGTGGTCCCGGGTTGTCCCGAACAACTTTCAAGAACACCCCATTGAGAGCCATGGCAACCAATTTCCAGTTGCTGGAGGAAATGGTGCCATCGCTGGAGTTGCGGTCAATGATCGCCCAAAAAAGGTGGTCTTTAGCCACCTCATTGTAGGATCTTGGTTGTGGCCGTGGAGGCATGTGTTTGGAACGTTTTCTTCCTGGAAGAGTATCCTCCTCTGACCGTTGCCGTTTAGGCGCTGCAGAGGATGCCGTCCGCTTAGGACTGCCTACGACTGCATTAGGAGGATCACTTTTTAACACCTCAATTAGGGTTCCGCCCACCGGAGAGCGTTTTTCTCTTGCTGCGTGAGCTCGTCAGTAGGTTTTTCACCAAACCGACTTATTATTTTATAAGCGGAACGCTTAGTAGTGAAGGCCCTTTTCGATTGTTTTCTGTGCCTTGGGGAATCTATTTTAGCAGCCATGGAGGTCGAGGGTGGAGCTACAGAGATCATCGGATTATTCTTCGCATGATCCTTCTGCACAATGTTTGGCACAAGGGATCCAGGTTTAGTGGCAGAGTGAGTCTTAGCCACCTCACCGGCACCTGAAGCTGGTGTTTTGACAGGAACTAGTCCCATCCGGACCTTAGGAGCCTTAGAGGTACCTGGTTTCGAAGAACCACGCTATACCAAGCTCGGGTTTCGATCGCCTATCGGCTTGATCGGGCATGTTTTTAGAGCACTAGTAGCTAGTCGGCTAGTGGAACCTGGCGCTTCCACTCCACTAGTCGAGGTTTCAGTAGCCATCAACTTACTGCAGCCTGATACCAACACTGCAGTAGTTGGGTCTCCGGAGATTATAAAGCCCTTTACCGGATACGCAGGGCATGATTTTTTCGACATTACGGACGATTGGTTGTTTGCATTTTATGCCTACTGCCAGGCTTGTTATAAACTGCCGCCCCACTGGAGACAGACGCAGACCAACAGCCACTCACTCTGAGAACAGACGCTGGTGGATTTATGGTTGCGGACCGACGATTTAAAAAGGCGGACGCATTCTCAACAGCCTATGTGAAGAGGGGGTTGAGAAGTTGCCTGCCAGCCGCCCCAACTAGGAGAAACAGACGCTGGTAGGCAGGGGGTGGGTAGTTCTTAGTTAGTGTAATTTACACTTAAGCCCTCGCATCGCGACAAAATGACTACCCCTTCGCAAAATATTTTAATGGACATGATTTAAAGTCAGTAAATCTACTCTTTTTTGCAAAAAAGTAATTATGTTCTAAAAAGTACCAAACTCTTTTCCCCTTTCAACCCTGTTATGAATGTGTTTCAATTTTCACTTAATTACATAATTTTTTATGTCTGGTGAAATCCCAATTAAAAATTTTGTGAAAATTGGCCGTCTAATTAGGAATTACATACATTTTCCGGAATTTTCCCCTTTTTGTTACTTTTTGTGTCCCCAAAAAAGTTTCCAAAAATTTTACCTAAGTAATTGTCCATATTATAAGGAAATAATAAATATCATATTTTGTTCCATTGAATAATATTAGAAAAGTTTCTTTTAAAAAAAGTTCCAAAAATAGGAAAAATTTTTACCCTTTATATATACGAATTTAAAAAAAGTTTTAAAAACTTATTGATATTTTTTTCGCCGATTAACTTATACAGTTTAAATTTTTTTCCTAGCTTTATGTATTTGGAAGTTAGTACCAAATTATAGTTTGGTACTAACTTTTTTCAAAATTAAAAAAAAGACCTGTTGGCTTTTTCTTGTGCAAATTACAATACTTTTATAATATATCATTTTTAGTTTAGCAGATATAAGATTACCGATTTTACCCTTTTTTACCTCTTTAAAGTACGAATTTCCAAAAATCCCTTCTTAGTGAACTATACATTGAAAGAGGAACCGATTTTCCAAATTTTATGTCTCTAGCTCCTTGCATTTGGGTTGTGAGATGATGAATCAGTCAGTCAGTCACGTTCCTCTATTATATATGTACACTAGCATTTAACCCGCTACTTCGATAGCGCAGTTCTTACTATTTATTGAATACTCAAGTTCTATTTTAAATTAAATATTTAATATTTTTGGTTCAATTTATGAAAATTGTATCTCTGATTTAATTTACTTAGAAAAATAAAAAGTAGAGTAAGGATATATCGGGTATATATTTCCTAACTAAAAGCAGGATCAATGCTACTGAGTTTCAAAAATTAAGATTCTCAATTTGCAAAAATGACCCTAAATAATAAAAGTAAAATTTTTTCCTTCACTAAAACTTCCACTTGGTTTATTATTACCTACATTCAGAATGAAAAATAATTAGAAAAAGTAATTTTGGTAGTCCATAATATTAGGAGTTAGACCTCGGATTAAGAAACACTTATTTTAAGAATCTATGTTCACACAAACGTAAAAATACAAAAAGTTCAATAAAAATGCGAAAAGGCTTTTTTGTGTCTTTAATATCATTTTAATTCTTAACTTGAATCAATAATCATATTTCACAATTTTAGCTTCATAAACGTAGAAAATACAAAAAGTCCCATTTCAAAAAGTACCTTTGTGGTCGCCCATAACATTTTCAGTATCACCTGGAATCAAAAGTCCTTGATTGTAAATTCTACCTTCATAAACGTAGAAAATACAAAAAGTCCCTTAAAAATTTAAAAACGTACCATCCTGGTCGCCCATAACATTTTCAGTCTCACCTTGTATCATTAGTCACTAATTCCGAAATTGTTGCTTCGCAAATGTTGAAAATACAAAAAATACCATAAAAATTCATAAATGTACCTTTGTGGTCGACCACAACATTTTTAGTCTCACCTGGAATCAAAAGCCCTTGGTTGTACAATCCTATTTTTATAAACGTAGAAAATACAAGAAGTACCATAAAGTTTCAAAAAATTATCTTTTGGTCGCCCATAATATTTTTAGTCTCACCTGGAATCAAAAGTCCTTGATTGTATAATCCTATTTTCATAAACGTAGAAAATACAATAAGTACCATAAAAATTCAAAAAAGTACCTTTGTGGTCGCCCATAACATTTTCAGTATCACCTTGAATCAAATGTCCTTGGTTGTACAATCCTATTTTCATAAACGTAGAAAATACAAAAAGTACCATAAAAATTCAAAAAAGCACCTTTAAGTCTCACCTTGTATCAATAGTCACTAATTTCGAAATTCTTGTTTCGCAAATGTTGAACATACAAAAAGTACCATAAAAATTCCAAAAAGGACCTTTCAGTCTCACCTTGTATCAATAGTCACTAATTTCGAAATTCTTGCTTCGCAAATGTTGAACATACAAAAAGTACCATAACAATTCAAAAAAGTACCTTTGTGGTCGCCCATAACATTTTTAATATTATTATTATTTATTTATTTGTTTAATCAATACAGTACAACAAGAACTAGTCTTATATAATAGTACTGGGGAGATAGTGGCACAATATGATTTTTGTTGGTAAAAAAAAATAAAATAACTTAACTCTAATTTTAATGAATAAAAGAAATTTAATTAGACAAAATTAAAAAAAAATACATTAAACGATATTTCAAAAATTACAAAATTATGATGTTTAAATTAAATAAAAAGAAAGCAAATAATATTACTAACATCAAATAAATATAAGTTAACATATTAAAAATGCAAGAGTTATATATAAATAGTTTTAGTTACCCTAAATGATTAAATATTGCAATTTTGAAATGCTTTGCATTGCTAATGATTTGAATATTAGGGGGAAGTTGGCGCCAAAGATTAATAGCATTGAAGAAAAAATTTATTTTCGATATATCTTTTCTGAAGCGAAAGGTATTTACCCTCTTTCCTCGGTCAGACCTTGAAAAGATTATTCTATTGTATGGTAGATTATTGTATGGTATTCAGGCTGTTTAGTGTAAATTACTTTATGAAAAAATAATAATGTTGGAAGCTTTAATAGGCCATCAAATGGTATGTTACATATTTGTCTAGAGTACTGTGAGATTCTGCTTCGCCTACTGCGTCCAAACACATATCTGGCAATATTATTGTATGTTACATTAAGCCTTTTCATACTTAAAGTATCACAGTTAGCAAACAGTTCACAACCGTACAAGATCGTTGGCAATAAATATGTTTAAGAAAGTAACATTCGAATTTCGCTGTGTAATGTTGCGATATCCAAAGGTTTCTCAACATCGCATATGTTTTACAACATATAACATGTGATTAGTCCAGTCTAATTTCCTGTTAAATATTACTCCAAAATTTTTGGAAGTTTCGTCTATTGTGATTATGGAGTCTCCAATCAGAATTGGTGGTAAAATAGTTTGCAATGATTCGGTTTTTCCAATTATCAAAGCTTTTGATTTCTTGGCATTTAAGGAGAGTCAATTGGCTGAAGCCCATTTTTTAACACTATCTAGTGCCCCTGTGGACCAGTCAGTAAAGGACAAGTCAGTTGTTTAGGGGTTGCGGGTTCGATTCCCGCCGGAGACTCTTGAATTGTCTGCTTCTCTTTCTCTTCTATCCTAAATATTTCTATTCTTTTCTCTATTAAGGCGTCACAATGGACTGTAATGGTCTCCGAGTGAAGGTGTGAGGGTAACTTTGCACCAGCCTTACCTACCTAGGTCATTATTGATCCGGCCAATGCCGGAGTTGAGCAACTATAAGACTCATCAGTCCCATGATACACAGATTGGCTTTTGTCACAAAGAATTAAATGGTCTACTGTATCAAATGCTTTTGAATGATCAAGCAAAATAAAAAATGATACCATACTGTTGTCTACGTTTGCTCTAAGCTCCTCTAATACTTCGATTAAGGCAGTAATGCAACTGTGTTTAGGTCTAAAACCAGATTGCTTGTCGGTAAGCAGGGAATTTTCATGTAAAAAATTGCTCATTTGAGTATGGATTAAACGTTCGAAAGCTTTAGATAAAAAGGGTAATATAGCTATCGGTCGATATGTGTTATCAGCTTTTGGTATAGGAACAATATTTGCGTGTTTCCACGCTGATGGAAAAGTAGACGTTGTAACAATATTGTTGAAAAAATGTGTTATATGTAAAAGAGTATAACTAATTATTAACTTTACGAACTTCGGGTGGATTCCATCGTATCCCACAGAATGGGATTTAATACTTAAAATAGAACCTAGAACGTCTTCTTTAGTGAAGTGTATGAAATTAAAGCACAGTGTATCATTGGAATTATGATTACTGACATCCATGGTATTAGTAGAATTATCATAAAAGTTAGGATCCACTTCTGGCATTGGAATATTGGTAAATTCATAATTCAGTTTGTTAATATCAATCGTATTATCATTTTTGGCACTACAATTAACAATTCCCATATTCCGAATTTTCCTCCACTTCTTCCTCGAGCAAATAGCCGATTCGAACTTTTCCTTATAAACTAATGACTTTAAAGCTCTAATTTTCGAATTTACTTTTCTTCTAGCGTCTTTAAAAGCATTATGGAGCTCAGTAGTTTTCAATCGCTACCATCTCTCATAAGCTATGTTTCTTTCTGTGATCAATGTTTTAATCTCATTTGAAAACCATGGTTTACCATTACGTAATTTACTTGTCTTTATTGGAACGTATTTTTTATATAAATAAATAATATTATTCTGCAAGAAAGTAAATTGCTCATCTACGGTTGGCATAAGGAAGATTTGGTTTAAGAAATGGTCGACAATTCAGTTTCCAATTATTGAAAATCTATATTCTTAAAGTCTCTAAACGTTATTTCCCGTGTCTGTTCTTGAAATTTTATGTTATAGTCATAAGACAAAAAAATCATGTAATGTTTTGAGAACATGGACGCGGAGAGCTGATCAAAGAGCAACAGTTTTGAAAGGTTATTAATGAAATAAAGGTCGAGTAGAGTACTTGAAGTCTCACCTAGAATCAAAAGCCCTTGGTTGTACAATCCTATTTTCATAAACGTAGAAAATACAAAAAGTACCATAAAAATTCAAAAAATTATCTTTTTGGTCGCCCATAACATTTTTAGTCTCAACTGGAATCAAAAGTCCTTGATTGTATAATCCTATTTTCATAAACGTAGAAAATACAAAAAGGTACCATAAAAATTCAAAAAATTACTTTTTTGTCGCCAATAAAATTTTTAGTCTAACCTGGAATCAATAGTCCTTGATTGTACAATCCTACCTTCATAAACGTAGAAAACACAATAAGTACCATAAAAATTCAAAAAAGTACCTTTGTGGTCGCCCATAACAGTTTCAGTATCATCTCGAATCAAAAGTCCTTGATTGTACAATGGTCGCCCATAACATTTTCAGTCTCACCTTGTATCAATAGTAACTAATTTCGAAATTCTTGCTTCGCAAAGGTTGAAAATTGTTACGTGACGTTGACCTGACGAGTTCACCGGCTACTATTGAAATCTCAGGAGGTCCCAATCCTTACGTCAAATCCGCACAGCAACGTTAAAAAACAAGGGGTACTCAACAAACATTCTTACACTTTAAATACCGGACTGACGTTGCTATGAGACAGATGTTGGTCTCCATTTATCCACCCAACCATGTCGTAGTATGTCACCCATAAATTTTACTCTACGACCTTATATCCGCACGACACAACTAACCACTTACCTATCCGTCGTTATTATTGCCGTTACTAATTTAAATTAAGCCTTCATCTTTATACCTATATATTCTTTCAACTAAACATATTTCTTTTATTATCAAATCCTTTAAACTAAATCTACAAATGTATATAATAATAAATAAAATACATATAATATTTACAAAAAAAACTATATATACCAACAATTAATATTTTCACTAAATTTATTTTCCTATTATCGTAATTTACAACCGTTACTTATTATATTTTCTTAAACAAATATACCTATATCTCACGCAAAGAACAAAATATATATATTTTTTAATTTTATCTATCTTCGTTTTCCAATTTTTTTATGAGCTCAAGCTCAAAAAAAATCCCCAATAATCGGATATGCGACCTTTTCCTCCTAATTTTTATTTCCTATGTCTGAAAGTGCTCCCTAATGACGTCACAAAATCAAAAAGAACAAAATTTTTCAAAATTATAGTGAACTATGTAAATTTGAGATATATGTACATAATAATATATAAAATAATAAATAAATAAAATTCATCTAAACAAATTTCTATAAATTACACACACTCTCACCAAGACACAATATTTCACACTAACACAATACCAACTTAAAACTAATTATTTTCGGATGCACTTTAATCAGCGATAAAATAGTTTTTAAAATATTCTCTAAATATATATTCTGTTTTAAAATTACTTATTTTTTTTCTTCTTCTCTTTCTTTTTTTTCTATATGTGTATTTATATCAAACAAATAAAAATATACACATCACTCTCGGTTCCCCTTTTCGGTATTTTAACCACTTATCTTGCAACACAATTTCCCCATACATAAATGGTTGTCTTCCAAAAAATAAACGAATAAAATCCTCCTGTCTCAACACGGACCCTTGCTCACTATTCCTTTGAGACAATAGCCAGCTATATTGAACAACAACAAAAACACAAATCTAAATACATTATTTTTTCTTATAAACTTACGTTTTATTTTAAACTTCTTTTTTCTTTATCTCCTAATTGTATTTATTTAATTTAAAGATATCTCCGCTTTAGCTATACTTTTCCAAATATTCTCCATATGACGACACTATCTTAATAACTTTTCCTATATATTTTCTCAATTTACTTAATAACATTCACCCTGTTTGTCACAGATTCAAAATAATTATGAAACGAAATTTCTAATTATTTATTATCATTACCTCGCTATACGATTATATTAAATATTTATTATAAAGAATAAATAAATAATTTTTATTGTAACTTTTTCGAGAATATTCTCTATCATCCCGTTTTCCTAACCTCTGACCACCACTTCACCGCCTTTCCACAATAATTATCTATAAACTGGTATCAGGCTATCAGCATTTTCAGAACATAACTTTCTCATTAATTTTACACTTTCAAAATTTTACAACTTCAATATTCCTAATATTGAATGAAAATCTACCCCTGCCACTTTACTTTCATCTATCATTACCAACATTTATTTTACTATATGTCTACTAAACAAAGCTCAACTACACATACCTATGCACACACATTAATTTGACAGATACACACATTGTACACTTTAATGGAGGCAGCAGCACATGTATGTGTGTATAAAATTTAACTAATTCTTATCTTTTTCTTTATTTTCAGGAATTTATTAACAATTGGATGGATATAATACTGGGTATATAAGTATCGCAACAACTTATTTAATATTTCAAATATATTCATATATTTTTCTCTTCTCCAGGTATAATACAAACCAACAAACAAAAATACACTTTACCTAACCCAAAAAAAAAACTAAATCTACACAAAATTACACTGAGACTCGGGCAGGAGGTAATGTCTCCACTGGTCGTAAGCCCCTCTCCATTAAAATACCCAAAACAAGTGGATTAGAGGCATTTCGTTACAGCCTCATCTCAATCTCAAAAATCGCTTGGCGTCCACGTCAAAAAAATTACGCACACAGTGGCGTCAATTCATAGGGAACAAAAACCCACCCGCAACAAAACACCGAACTCGCTGAAGGCAATCAGAGTGGACGGTGTGCGGTATGATGTGCACTTTCGATATTTATATATAATGGGTACAATTTAAAATTAATGTGTTCAGTGGTTCACAATCGTGATCGCAAAGAACCACATGGATGTAAATTTGACACAAAAGTCCTTCATTAATTGAATGCAAGTAATGTTTTTGAATTACAAAAACATCGGAATCAGAACTACACTTAACCAGCTGTACATTGTATAACCATCCACGATTCATACGTGGTTCAATATAATCTTGCCCTGGACAGACGGTGAACTAAATTCAAAACGTGGGGAACTCCCACACCCTGACTACAAAATTAGCTGGGCAACACAATCAAATAATAGCCATTGACCAATTTTCATGACGTATTCTATAGTTTACGGGAAGTATAAATAGGAAAATAATATACATATAAGGACTATTACTTTGTGTGATTTTCATATTTAATTGCAGGTAAATTGTACGCTCACGATACTATGAACTATCTGGATTTGTTACTACATTAAGTGGACATACGCGGATATCGGTAAGATATTTTGCATTTATTTATATATATAAACTTAACATAATTGCCGGACAGAATTATGAACATTCTCGATTAGCACGAACATAAAGGTGAACAAAATATTTCCTTTTTCAAAAGCGTCAAGCCGAGATTATGTCATATTAGGACAAAATAAAAAAAATTTTAATGTATTCTAAATTGACCTTATCCTTGTATTGCACATTTTCTTACTTGGCTCTTATCACAGTTCGTTTTCTTTTTAAATCTAAAAAAAATCAGGTACGAAGTAAAATATTAGGACGACACAAACATTTAAAACAAAAATAATTAAAGAAAAATGTATGTGTAACTAAACCTAATATTGCACTTTGTAAAGACTATATCACAGATTTTAAAAATTCTAATTGCTTATAAGGGCAACCGAAAAATAAAATCTTTATTAAACCCAACAACCAAATAAATACAATTGAAAAATTATGGGAGCATATCCTAAATAATCTAGTAAATTAACTAAAATAAAGATTTTATTTTTCGGTTGCCCTTATAAGCATTTAGTGTTAACCAACGGTTAGCCAAATGCTAAAGGGATTAGAAAAATAAAATAAATTAAAATTGAAAAATTGTTGGTTGGGTTTTTAAAAAAGTTTTTTATAGTTTTTTTGTTTTATTTTTGAATTCTCATTTTGTTAATGAGAATTTAAAAATATAACTTATAAAAATGTTAAACTTTTTCAAGAATTTGGGTAGAGGTTTACTGATGATCTGGCATAAGCACCAGTGAAATGCATATAAACCAGCTTAAACCCAACAACCAAATAAATACAATTGAAAAATTATGGGAGCATATCCTAAATAATCTAGTAAATTAACTAAAATAAAGATTTTATTTTTCGGTTGCCCTTATAAGCATTTAGTGTTAACCAACGGTTAGCCAAATGCTAAAGGGATTAGAAAAATAAAATAAATTAAAATTGAAAAATTGTTGGTTGGGTTTTTGAAAAAGTTTTTTATAGTTTTTTTGTTTTATTTTTGAATTCTCATTTTGTTAATGAGAATTTAAAAATATAACTTATAAAAATTTTAAACTTTTTCAAGAATTTGGGTAGAGGTTTACTGATGATCTGGCATAAGCACCAGTGAAATGCATATAAACCAGCTTAAACCCAACAACCAAATAAATACAATTGAAAAATTATGGGAGCATATCCTAAATAATCTAGTAAATTAACTAAAATAAAGATTTTATTTTTCGGTTGCCCTTATAAGCATTTAGTGTTAACCAACGGTTAGCCAAATGCTAAAGGGATTAGAAAAATAAAATAAATTAAAATTGAAAAATTGTTGGTTGGGTTTTTGAAAAAGTTTTTTTATAGTTTTTTTGTTTTATTTTTGAATTCTCATTTTGTTAATGAGAATTTAAAAATATAACTTATAAAAATTTTAAACTTTTTCAAGAATTTGGGTAGAGGTTTACTGATGATCTGGCATAAGCACCAGTGAAATGCATATAAACCAGCTTAAACCCAACAACCAAATAAATACAATTGAAAAATTATGGGAGCATATCCTAAATAATCTAGTAAATTAACTAAAATAAAGATTTTATTTTTCGGTTGCCCTTATAAGCATTTAGTGTTAACCAACGGTTAGCCAAATGCTAAAGGGATTAGAAAAATAAAATAAATTAAAATTGAAAAATTGTTGGTTGGGTTTTTGAAAAAGTTTTTTATAGTTTTTTTGTTTTATTTTTGAATTCTCATTTTGTTAATGAGAATTTAAAAATATAACTTATAAAAATTTTAAACTTTTTCAAGAATTTGGGTAGAGGTTTACTGATGATCTGGCATAAGCACCAGTGAAATGCATATAAACCAGCTTAAACCCAACAACCAAATAAATACAATTGAAAAATTATGGGAGCATATCCTAAATAATCTAGTAAATTAACTAAAATAAAGATTTTATTTTTCGGTTGCCCTTATAAGCATTTAGTGTTAACCAACGGTTAGCCAAATGCTAAAGGGATTAGAAAAATAAAATAAATTAAAATTGAAAAATTGTTGGTTGGGTTTTTGAAAAAGTTTTTTTATAGTTTTTTTGTTTTATTTTTGAATTCTCATTTTGTTAATGAGAATTTAAAAATATAACTTATAAAAATTTTAAACTTTTTCAAGAATTTGGGTAGAGGTTTACTGATGATCTGGCATAAGCACCAGTGAAATGCATATAAACCAGCTTAAACCCAACAACCAAATAAATACAATTCTAATTGTTCATAATTTAATGTCCTTTAAGTGAAATACTCCAATCGGTTTGCCTTGCAAATCCTCAAGTTCGTACATGTTATTACCAATTGGTTTGACTATTCGAGATTTCAAAAATTTTCGACAAAATTTAGAGCTTATATTTTTCCCAAAATCGCTAAGAACAGTATTTCTTCGAAAAACTTTCTGGCTGGGAATTAATTTTACAATTCTCGCTCTTTTATTATACCTGGTTGCGCTTTTCTCATATGCTTCATGCATATTTTTCCTAATCTTTTCCCTTATCAGTTCTAATTTTTAATTTTTGTTGATATTTTCTACTTTATAATCAGTTAAAGACATCAGTTTTCTAGCCAACCTATAATCTGCCCCATGTGAAAACATATGGAAGCCAAATAAAGCAAAGAATGGTGTAACCCCAGTTGCTGAATGGATTGAATTTCTAAGAGCACACTGAATTTCCGCCAAACATAAATCCCAGTCCCTATGGTCCTCATTCAGGTAGGCTCTAATAGCTGCTAAAATGGATTGATTCACCCTTTCCGAAGCGTTGGATTGGGGAGAATAAACAGCAGCAGCATACCGAACGTCTGCATCAAATCTTGGAAACCTTTGGCAACAAATTGAGATCCATTGCCGCTGTGCACAACCTCAGGAACACCAAGTTTTTAAAGATTTCTTGAGTTAAGAATTTAATGACATTTGTTGTTGTAGCTTCCTTCATGGCCTTCATATGAATTCATATGAATTTCGTGAAATTATTCATCACTATGAACACATACATAGCTATTTCCACTTTTCGATCTTGGTTACTTTCCCATAAAATCAATATATAATTTCTGGAACGGCCTTTAGGTGACAACATCTTGACCAATTTCAGGCATAAGGTTTCAGTTTGATGGCTTAGTTTCCTTACATATCTGACAATTTCTTATAAATTCTTTAATTTGAAAAGTCATCCTTGGCCAATAAAATAGTCTTTTTACTTTTTCCATTGTTTTTGCCATACCACCGTAAGCTGATGTATTTGTATCATGTGCTTTTTCTATAATCAAGTGCGTCAAACTCGTTGGTATCCACAACTTCCATTGGAACTGATCTTCTTCTTCAAGTTTATTGTCTGTGCGTTTAAATATTTTACCATCTACCACTTTCAAGTCAGGTAATTTATTTCTATTTTCTTCAATCTGCTGTATTAAAGCCAAATATTCTTCAGACTCGAATTCGGTAGTTTCGAAATCTAGTAAATTTTGCGTTTGAATTTCATCTACTATATGTTGTTGTACGAGTGACAACATGTCAGCCACGACGTTTTCAGATCCTTTTCGGTGTTCGATTTGAAAATCGAATGACTGCAGTTGTAACGACCATCTTGCAAGCCTACCGTTCAGATCCTTTAAAGTCATAAACCACTTAAGGCTAGCAGGATCCGTTATTATCGTGAAAGGCATCATCTCAACATATGGTCTAAACTTTCTTACAGCCATTACTGCCGCTATACATTCTTTTTCTGTTACAGTATAATTTTTTTGATACGGATTTAATTTCTGTAAATAGAATGCTATGGGGTGTTCCTCATTATCGCTGTTAAGTTGATATAGCACCGCACCTTTTCCAAAATCCGACGCATCAGAAATTTTTTAGATTTTTTTAAGGTATCTGTTAATGGAGCTGATATAGTCGCAAAATCTTTATTAAAGCGCCTATACCATCCAGCAGTGCCAAGAAAACTTCTTACTTCTCTCACTGATAAACAGAGCTCAACTACACATACCTATGCACACACATTAATTTGACAGATACACACATTGTACACTTTAATGGAGGCAGCAGCACATGTATGTGTGTATAAAATTTAACTAATTCTTATCTTTTTCTTTATTTTCAGGAATTTCTTCACAATTGGATGGATATAATACCGGGTAAATAAGTATCGCAACAACTTATTTAATATTTCAAATATATTCATATATTTTTCTCTTCTCCAGGTATAATACAAACCAACAAACAAAAATACACTTTACCTAACACAAAAAAAAACTAAATCTACACAAAATTACACTGAGACTCGGGCAGGAGGTAGTGTCTCCACTGGTCGTAAGCCCCTCTCCATTAAAATACCCAAAACAAATGGATTATAGGCATTTCGTTACAGCCTCATCCCAATCTCAAAAATCGCCTGGCGTCCACGTAAAAAAAAAAAAAATTACGCACACAGTGGCGTCAATTCATAGGGAACAAAAACCCACCCGCAACAAAATACAAGTACCATAACAAGTAAGAGCACTATATTCGGCTGTGCCGAATCTTTTATACCCACCACCAACTTTGTGTACATTTAAAGCACAATATTTATTATTTTGTTTATCGCAATGGAATAATCTCTTTATAATAAAATCTGTATCACTTTCTTTGTAGAGGGTGGTTAAATTTTAAGGGCCCATGTTGAAGGTGAACTACACATAGTCTTTAAATTTGTTTTCTGCATTTCACTTAACATTTCTCAATCTCAATCTTACTCAATTTGATCCGTGGAAAGATACGCAAACGAGCAACGCGTTAAAGTTATTCAGGTTTTTTATAAAAATGGGCGTTCAACTCAAAATGCATTTTGTGCACTTCGTAATTCTGTTGATCAACATAATCGTTCAAATTCGTCCACAATCGGGAGAATTGTACAAAATATTTAAATTTCTGCAAAACAGGCCTGTATAAAATGTTAGAAAATCTGTGAATGCCTTCTTAGTTCGTTGAATGGGAACCATTGCTGTTTTTTGCGATAGTGTGGCAAAAGAGCAGTCAACATCGACTCATCATCATGCACAACAATTGACCATCAACATTGTCATTGAAAATTTGGACCATCAGATAGAGGAGTGGCGCCATCGACCATTTGGCAGATATTTTGCTAAATACATAATTGAACCATACAAATATTATCATTACAAAAAGAAATAATAATAATTTCATAAATAATTTGTGTTTTATTTAAATTCAACATCGGCCCTTAAAATTTAACCACCCTTTATAACTTCGATATGCTACTAAAATGCTTTTGTTAATGTAGTCTTTCAATGAAAGTGGGCGTTAAAGTAGGCGTGTCAATAAAGTTTCTGCTAATAAATACAACTTAGACATTTCAATATAGTCCTTTATTTTCCCAAAAACTTTGTCATTAGAGAAATTACATGAATTTAAGATAAACCGTTATATGGGAGGTAGGCGTTAAAGTCGGCGAGTCACCTAAATTTTTTGGCACAGTTATGACATTGCCTAGGGGGATATACGTAGCAAACTTGACCATTATACCTCTAATTTTGGCGGTTTTATGAGCTTTTAAATTTCATAAAGGGCAGATAACGTGAAAAGTGGGTGTTATAGTAGGCGTGTCAAAGTTGTTTTTGCGAATGAGTACAACTTAGATGTTTCAATATAGTCCTTTGTTATTCCAAAATCTTTATTAATAGAGAAATTATATGAATTTCGGTTAAACCGTTATATGGGAAGTTGGCGTAAAAGTGGGCGTGGCACCTTAATTATCTGGCACAGTAATGACATTGCCTAGAAGGATATACGTAGCAAATTTGATCATCATACCTCTAATTTTAGCGGTTTTATGAGCTTTTAAATTTCATTAACGGTATATAACGTGAGAAGTGGGCGTTATAGTAGGCGTGTCAAAGTTCATTTTCCGAATGAGTACAGTTTAGATGTTTCAATATAGCCCTTTATTATTCAAAAATCTTTGTTAATAACGAAATTATATGAATTTCAGATAAAACGTTATATGGGAGGTGGGCGTAAAAGTGGGTGTGGCACCTAAATTTTTTGGCACAGTAATGACATTGCCTAGGGGGATATACGTAGCAAATTTGACCATTATACCTCTAATTTTGGCGGTTTTATGAGCTTTTAAATTTCATTAACGGTAGATAACGTGAAAAGTGGGCGTTATAGTAGGCGTGTCAAAGTTGTTTTTGCAAATGAGTACAACTTAGATGTTTCAATATAGCCCTTTATTATTCCAAAATCTTTGTTAATAAAGAAATTATATGAATTTTAGGTAAAACGTTATATGGGAGGTGGGCGTGGCACCCTAAGTTTCTGGCACAGTAATAAAATTGCCTAGGGGGATATACGTAGCAAATTTGATCATCATACCTCTAATTTTGGCGGTGTTATGAGCTTTTAAATTTCATTAACGGTAGATAACGTGAAAAGTGGGCGTTATAGTAGGCGTGTAAAAGTTATTTTTGCGAATGAGTACGACTTAGGTGTTTCAATATAGCCATTTATTATTCCAAAATCTATATTAATAGAGAAATTATATGAATTTTGGGTAAAACGTTATATGGGAGGTGGGCGTAAAAGTGGGCGTGGCACATTAATTTTCCGTTACAAAAAAGCGTTTCACAAAAAAACAAAGTGTGCAAAATTTCAGTATCGTACATCCAATTTTGTTGCTTTTATGACGTTTTTGTTTTTAAATATATCGAAAAATACACTGTGCGGTATAAATTGTCGTACATTTTGATCGATAACTCCTCTCCTAATTTATAGATTTAGATAATTTTCGGTGAGAAATATTGTTTTTACTCAGGAAATATATATTCGAAGTTTCATGAGTCTACGTTAATGCGTTTGGACACAATTCCATTTTATTCGATGTTTGAAGGACACGGTTTTTTCGACCTACTCTTGCTTTTCGAGCTATAACTCTCTTTCTAATATTCCGATTTAGCCCATTTTGAATACCAAACAAACCTTGTCTATAAGAAAGATTCTGGCGAAATTTGAGCCCCCTAGCTTTTTCGGTGCGAACTCTATCGTGCTTTCAACAGACGGACAGACGGACGGACATAGCTAGATCGTCATCAAATCAAACCCCGATTCAGAATATATATACTTTGTGGGGTCTAAAATGGATATTTCGATGTGTTACAAACGGAATGACAAAATGAATATACCCCCACCATTTTTTTGGTGGTGGGTATAAAAAAGCTACGAGTAATATAAAAAAAAAATCTCATAAAATTATTTATGGGAAACATTAAGAAATTGTCCCACTGTCACGTTTAAATGTCAGACTGTTTCGTGACGTCATTAAACCCACCTGCGCAGAACATTATATTTTTGAGTTCGAGTTGTCGTAATCTTTCTGCTATCATTCTTGTATCATCATTTCTAAACAATTTGTACCCCTGCATTGAGACCATGTTATCCATAATTGATTTACAAAACCATGATTCACAAACATAGTGAAATTCGTCAATTAAAAAAAAAGGCTTTGCGTGTTTATGTGGCAAATTTTAAGCTCTTCCCTTTGTTTAATTTAAGGAGAATTTAAATAAGGAAACAACAACTTTTAATAGTTCAATCAAAATAAATATTTATTAAAGAACAACGAAAAAAAAACAAGTAAGAGCACTATATTCGGCTGTGCCGAATCTTCGTAATTCTTTTGATCAACATAATCGTTCAAATTCGTCCACAATCGGGAGAATTTTATAAAATATTTAAATTTCTGCAAAACAGGTCTGTATAAAATGTTAGAAAATCTGTGAATGCCTTCTTAGTTCGTTGAATGGGAAACACTGCTGTTTTTTGCGATAGTGTGGCAAAAGAGCAGTCAACCTCGACTCGTCATCATGCCCAACAATTGAGCATCAACATTGTCATTGAAAATTTGGACCATCAGATAGAGGAGTGGTGCCAAGGATAGGGGGGGGGGGGGGCATTTGGCAGATATTTTGTTAAATACATAATTGAACCATACAAATATTATCATTATAAAAAGAAATGATAATAATTTCTTAAATAATTTGTGTTTTATTTAAAATCAACATCGACCCTTAAAATTTAACCACCCTTAATAACTTCGATATGATAGTAAAATGTTTTCGTTAATTTAGTCTTTTAGTGAAAGTGGGCGTTAAATTACACGAATTAAAGACAAACCGTTATATGGGAGGTAGGCGTTAAAGTGGGCGTGTCACCTTGATTTTTTGGCACAACAATAACGTTGTTTAGAAGGATATACGTAGTAAATGTTATCATCATATCTCTAATTTTGGCGGTTTTATGAGCTTTTAAATTTCATTAACGGTAGATAACGTGAAAAGTGGGCGTAATAGTAGGCGTGTCAAAGTTGTTTTTGCTATGAGTACAACTTAGATGTTTCAATATAGTCATTTATTATTCCAAAATCTTTATTAATAGAGAAATTATATGAATTTTAGGTAAAACGTTATATGGGAGGTGGGCGTAAAAGTGGGCGTGACACCTTAATTTTTTGGCACAGATGTGACATTGCCCAGAGGGATAAACGTAGGAAATTTTATCATCATATCTCTAATTTTTGCGGTTTTATGAGCTTTTAAATTTCATTAACGGTAGATAACGTGAAAAGTGGGCGTAATAGTAGGCGTGTCAAAGTTGTTTTTGTTAATGAGTACAACTTAGGTATTTCAATATAGTTCTTTATTATTCCAAAATCTTTATTAATAGAAAAAATAATATGCGTTTTAGGTAAAACGTTATATGGGAGTTGGGCGTAAAAGTAGGCCTGGCACATTGATTTTCCGTTACAGAAAAGCCACTTACCCAAAAGCAAAGTGTTTAAAGGTAAAAGGCAAAGGTTTTAAATTTTAAATATACTGAAAAATACACTGCCGGTATAAATTTTCGTACATTTTTATCTATAACTCCTTTCCTAATGCATAGATGTAAGCAATTTTTGGGGAGAGATATTGTTTTGACTCGAGAAATATATATTCGAAGTTTCATGACTGTACGTTAATGCGTTTGGACACAATTCCATTTTATTCGATGTCCGAAGGACACGGTTTTTTCGACCTACTCTTGCATTACGAGCTATAACTCACTTCCTAAAATTCCGATTTAGCCCATTTTCAATACCAAACAAACCTTGTCTATAAGAAAGATTCTGGGAAAATTTGAGCGCCCAAGCTTTTTCGGTGCGACCTCTGTCGTGCTTTCAACAGACGGACAGACGGACGGACATATCTAGATCGTCATCGAATCAAACCCTGATTCAGAATATATATACTTTATGGGGTCTAGAATGGATATTTCGATGTGTTACAAACGGAATGACAGAATGAATATACCCCCACCATTTTTTTGGTGGCGGGTATAAAAATAAAAAAAAATGTCTGACATAAAGTTTAACAAAAACACTTACTTACATATTTTATAAAAGTATTTTGTGGTTTCCTGTTGCAGCAAATTTATTAAGCACAACTTCTGGATCAACTTTGATTTGGTTGTGAATATATAACATGGCTAACCCGTTTAGCCTGTACTCTGTCTTGGTTGATCTCAGCCACATTTAAATGTGACGAAGAGTAGAAAATGATCTTTCGACAGTAGCATTACTTACTTCTTAAATTTCGATCAATATCTGCGTCACACATAATAAAAACATCTATCACATTTTCTGGAAGTTCTTGAAAGATCTTTCATTTCTGCTGCCAATGCAAAAGTTCAGCATCAAGTTTAGATTTTAGTAGTTTTTTATATGTTTCTTCCTGCTTAAGCAAAATCGTCTACAAGGAGTGGAATTAAATTGGTTAGGTCTAATGAATAATGTTTAATGCTTTTTGGCAGAAGTTAGGTACGTTAAATAAATTTAAAACAACTTTTGAGAAAGTATTTTTAAGTCCTAGAGAACAGGGTATATATATTTTTGTCATTCCGTGTGAAATTTCTACAATTTTCATTTCCGACCCCATAAAGTATATATTTTCTGAAAGCTTATGAATAGGGGAGTCGATTAAGCTCTGTCAGTCTGTCCGTGTGTATGTTGAAATCAACTTTTGAAGCCCCTCGACATCGCTTGGACCCGGGTGAAGTATTAAAATATCAGAAATATTCGGGAGTAGATCGGTATTGAAAATCAGAAACATCGGTACTTAAACAACTGAGATATGAGCAAAAACCCACGACCACCTTGATTTTTTTTTTTCACAAAAACAACATTACAACAACAACATACATACATACAAACGTGTATACTAGTTAGAGTAAACATGGCATCGAATCCCAGCTGAACCAAAAAAATTTTTTTTATTTTTTTGAATATTTTTTTTTAATTTTTTTTTTTAAATTTTTATTTTATTTTTTTATTGCATGACTACACGTTGTGAAGGGTATATAAGATTCGGAACGGCCGAATATAGCGCTCTTACTTGTTAAATCTATGTCCTGTTTTTGTGGCATTACACTAAGCGGTTGTGTTAGAGTAAGTATATCATTTAGAATACATATATAATCCACACAAAAATTCGTATGTGCCTAATGAATTTCTTAGTAATCACGCTCTTGAAAATGTATCCGTGTCTTTCCACTTAGATATCTTTATCAGAGCTTTTATTATATTTTCTATATTCACTTTAAATTGTAAAATGAAATCATGACGATTAACCCCTCTCGTTTCGCACAATGGTGACAATTTGGTTCCTAAATATTTTGCCAAAACCGTATTTCGCTTCTGATGATGACTTTTAAAAAATCTTGTCGTTTCTGCAACAAACGAAACAACTTTTTGTATAAGTGGCACCTTGTTGCTTTCAGAAATTGAATTGTTAAAAAAATAAATATATAAATAAGTAAATTTTGTTTTAACCATTTGGTACCATTTGTACAATTGTCATAAAACATTGGCAGGATCTTCCGAAGATGTACGCGATGTCGAAGATACAATTAATAGTAAGGTTGGTCCTGGAACTGCAACACGATTATACTCTTTTACATACCACTAGTACTAGTACATTGTTCTAATGAAATGTAACTAATTGAAACAATAGCCGGAAACTATAAATCATACAATACATAATAAAAAATGCTCATATTGCCAAAAATATACTTAAACACTTTCCGGCCACTAAAAGTTTTTTACTTACATGAATTTATTAGTTTTCACTACACTTACACCTGGCGATGTTGTGATAATGAAAAAATAAAGAAAATCGCACCAAAATATATAATTATTTGTGTGCCAAAATTCTTTATTTAATTTTTCAATTTTTTTCTGCCACTGAAATTTGTCCACACCAACACATGAATTTACCTTGGCGATGTTCTGAAAAAATATTAATAAAGAAAGTAGCACAAAAATTTTAGTTATTTTATTTAATTTTCTTATTTTTCTTCGCCAATTTTTAACACAAAAATGAAAAAATGCCTAACACCCTCAGAAATAGGAAGTAGCAATAGAAATATTTCAATTATTTGCTATCTATTTTCTAACATAGTTTTAATCGGTGATGCTTAATCGGAATATCCTTATATCTTATCGGAATGTCCTTCCAACATCGAAGAAAATATTTCCTGAGTTAATGAAATTTCTTTTCCTAAAAATGGTTAAAATCTATGCATTACGAAAGAAGTTATAGATCAAAATGTACGAAAATTTATACCGCACAGTGTATTTTTCGGTATATGTAAAATTTAAAACGTAATAAAACCTACAAAATTAGTTGTATAATTTTGAAATTTCGCAAACATAGCTTTTTGATCAAAACAGTTGTTATAACGGAAAAATAAGGCGACACGCCCACTTTAAATCTTATCTCCCAAATAACGCTTTACCTTGACAAAAATTTTGGAAGAATAAAAAACTATATTGAAATATCTAAGTTTAATTATTACAATGACTCGCCTACTTTAACGTCCACTTTTCACTTAATCTACTGTCAATGAAATTCAAAAGCTCATAAAACCGACAAAATTAAAGGTATGATGATGAAATTTCGTACATATAGCTTTTTAGTCAGTGTCATTGTTATACCAGAAAATTAAGGTGACACGTCCACTTTAACGCGTGGGCGATTCTTTCCCTAAAAAGTGCTCAAATCTATACATAACGATCAAAATGTTACGATGTACTTGTACCGCACAGTGTCTTTTTTGGTGTATTTAAAACGTAATAAAAATGGCAAGATATGATGTACGATTCTGCAACTTTACAAACATTGCTTTTTTGATTAATGCATTTGTAATAACGGAAAATATCGTTACACGCCCACTTTTATTCCCACCTCCCAAACAACGATTTATCTCAAATTCATATAATTTCTTTATGGACAAAGATTTTGGAGATTAAAGGACTCTATTTTAAAATATCTAATTTAAATTTGTTTGTATATTTCAAAAATCGTTTATATTGAAAAACATTTTTCCCGCCTTTTTTAACAAATTAGTTTTTCATTTTGTAATTGTTTTGAATTTTTTTTTTGTTTATATAATTTTTATATTTACCCTAAAAAAGCTACTCCTTGTTTGGTAGCGAAATATTAGTTATTAACAAAAAATTAGTTATAAAAAAAAACAAAAAGTGATCTCAAGCTTAAATAAAAATCAGAAATTATCAGCAATAAGAATGAACAATAGCAATTACTGCAACAATTTCAAGGCAAATCGTGAAATAAGAAGAAACATCAATAGGTACAAAACTGTTAGGGATAAGTTGGTTAGTTAGGCATCAATAACTTTTTTTAATCCGCTGCCGAAATACGGGTATAATTCCAAAATTTATTAAAAATTCCACAGATTTTTTTATTTATTTTTTCTTCTTGAAAAGCTTCTATGCCATTCAAAATTACACATTCAAATTTTCTGGCAAGGCTCGATAATTTTGCGTTCCTTTTACTACGCAAGTCACTTGCGCAAGTTAGTTTTTTATTTTCTTTTATTATACCCTTCACACAGTGAAAAAGGGTATATATAGGTCTGTCATTCCGTGTGAAATTTCTACAATTTTCATTTCCGACCCCATAAAGTATATATTTTCTGAAAGCTTATGAATAGGGGAGTCGATTAAGCTCTGTCAGTCTGTCTGTGTGTATGATGAAGCCCCCCGACATCGCTTGGACCCGGGTGAGGTATTAAAATATCAGAAATATTCGGGAGTAGATCGGTATTGAAAATCAGAAACATCGGTACATAAACAACTGAGATATGAGCAAAAAACCACGACCACCTCGATTTTTCACAAAAACAACATTACAACAACAACATACATACATACAAACATGTATACTGCTTAGAATAAGCATGGCATCGAATCCCAGCTGAGCCAAAAACAAATTTTTTTTATATATATTTTTTTAATTTTTTTTTTATTTTTTATTTAATATATTATTAATATTTTTATTATTATTTTTTTTATTTTTTGTTTGTTTTATATTTATTATATACTAGCCAAACCCGGCGCGCGCTGCTACGCCCCTTAATGAATCAAAATGCATTCTATTTTTATGGGCGTGGCATTGCCCAGTTTTCTAATCACGAAATTGTAAAGCCATAACAGCTCAATATGTGTGCAAAGTTTCAGAAAAATCGGACCAGTGCAAGTACCTCAAAATTATTATTGTTTTTATGGGCGTAGCCCTGCCCACTTTTCTAATCACGAAATTGTAAAGTCATAACAGCTAAATTTGCGTGCAAAGTTTCAGAATAATCGGTCCAGTGCAAGTACCTCAAAATGATACTTATTTTTTATGGGCGTGGCACTGCCCACTTTTCTAATCACGAAATTATTAAGTCATGACAGCTCAATATGTGTGCAAAGTTTCAGAAAAATCGGTCTGGTGCAAGTACCACAAGATTATAACCTTTTTTTATGGGCGTTGCCCTGCCCACTTTTGTAATCACGAAATTATATGGTTATGACAACTTAGTATGTGTGCGAAATTTCAGAAAAATCGGTCCAGTGCAAGTACCTCAAAATTAAAACTTTTTTAGGGGCGTGGCCCCGCCCACTTTTCTTATCACAAAATTATTTAGTCATGACAGCTCGATATGTGTGCAAAGTTTCAGAAAAATCGGTCAAGTACAAGTAGCTAAAACTGATAACTAATTTTTATGGGCGTGGCCCCGCCCACTTTTTTCCATCCATAAACACTCCCTGGTATGTGTACAACAACTTACCAAAGTTTGAGCCCGATCGGTTTTACAGTTTCGGAGTCTATAGCTAACACACACACAGAGTTTCACTTTTATATATGTACTAGAAAAGCCCGGCGCGCGTTGCTACGCCCCCTAATGATTAAAAATGTATTCTGATTTTAAATTGAATATCAAGTACCAAAAGCTAAAAATTATAACTTTTTTTAATGGGCGTGGCACTGCCCACTTTTCTAATCACGAAATTGTAAAGTCATAACAGCTCAATATGTGTGCAAAGTTTCAGAAGAATCGGACCAGTCCAAGTACCTCAAAATTATAATTGTTTTTATGGGCGTGGCCCTGCCCACTTTTCTAATAACGAAATTGTAAAGTCATAACAGCTCAATATGTGTGCAAAGTTTCAGAATAATCGGTCCAGTGCAAATACCTCAAAATAATATCTATTTTTTATGGGCGTGGCACTGCCCACTTTTCTAATCACGAAATTATTAAGTCATGGCAGCTCGATATGTGAGCAAAGTTTCAAAAAAATCGGTCTGGTGCAAGTACCTCAAAATTATAACCTTTTTTTATGGGCGTGGCCCTGCCCACTTCTCTAATCATAAGATTATATGGTTATGACAGCTTAGTATGTGTGCAAAGTTTCAGAAAAATCGGTCCAGTGCAAGTACCTCAAAATTAAAATTTTTTTAGTGGCGTGGCCCCGCCCACTTTTCTTATCACAAAATTATTTAGTCATGACAGCTCGATATGTGTGCAAAATTTCAGAAAAATCGTTCAAGTGCAAGTAGCTTAAACTGATAACTAATTTTTATGGGCGTAGCCCCGCCCACTTTTTTCCATCCATAAACACTCCCTGGTATGTGTACAACAACTTGCCAAAGTTTGAGTCCGATCGGTTTTACAGTTTCGGAGTCTATAGCTAACACACACACACACACACACACACACAGAGTTTCACTTTTATATACATACTAGCCAAACCCGGCGCGCGTTGATACGCCCCTTAATGAATCGAAATGCATTCTTAACTTTAAATGAATATCAAGTGCAAAAGCCTAAATATTATAATTTTTTTTATGGGCGTGGCCCTGCCCACTTTTCTAATCATGAAATTGTAAAGTCATAACAGTCCAATACGTTTGCAAAGTTTCAGAATAACCGGTCCAGTGCAAGTACCTCAAAATGATACCTTTTTTTTATGGGCCTGGCACTGCCCACTTTTCTAATCACGAAATTATTTAGTCATGACAGCTCGATATGTATGCAAAGTTTCAGAAAAATCGGTCTGGTGGAAGTACCTCAAAATTATAACCTTTTTTTATGGGCGTGGCCCCGCCCACTTTTTTAATCACGAAATTTTAAGGTCATGACAGCTCAATATCTGTGCAAACTTTCAGAAAAATCGGTCAAGTGCAAGTACCTCAAAATTAAAACTTTTTTAGGGGCGTGGCCCCGCCCACTTTTCTTATCACGAAATTATTTAGTCATGACAGCTCGATATATGTGCAAAGTTTCAGAAAAATCGGTCAAATGCAAGTAGCTTAAAATGATAACTAATTTTTTATGGGCGTGGCCCCGCCCACTTTTTTCCACCCATAAACACTCCCTGGTATGTGAACAACAACTTACCAAAGTTTGAGCCCGATCGGTTTTACAGTTTCAGAGTCTATAGCTAACACACACACACACACACACACACACAGAGTTTCACTTTTATATATATAGACTAGCCAAACCCGGCGCGCGTTGCTACGCCCCTTAATGAATTTGAAATGCATTCTGAATTTTAATTGAATATCAAGTAATTTCAATAATTTTTTTTATGGGCGTGGCATTGCCCACTTTTTTAATCGCGAAATTGTAAAGTCATAACAGCTCAATATGTGTGCAAAGTTTCAGAAGAATCGGACCAGTGCAAGTACCTCAAAATTATAATTGTTTTTATGGGCGTGGCCCTGCCCACTTTTCTTTTCACAAAATTGTAAAGTCATAATAGCTCAATATGTGTGCAAAGTTTCAGTATAATCGGTCCAGTGCAAGTACCTCAAAATGATACCTGTTTTTTATGGGCGTGGCACTGCCCACTTTTCTAATCACGAAATTATTCAGTCATGACAGCTCGATATGTGTGCAAAGTTTCAGAAAAATCGGTCAAGTGCAAGTAGCTAAAACTGATAACTAATTTTTTATGGGCGTGGCCCCGCCCACTTTTTTAATCACGAAGTTATAAAGTCACGACAGCTTAATATGTGTGCAAAGTTTTAGAAAAATCGGTCCAGTGCTAGTACCTCAAAGTTAAAACTTTTTTAGGGGCGTGGCCCCGCCCACTTTTCTTATCACGAAATTATTTAGTCATGACAGCTCGATATGTGTGCAAAGTTTCAGAAAAATCGGTCAAGTGCAAGTAGCTAAAACTGATAACTAATTTTTTATGGGCGTGGCCCCGCCCACTTTTTTTCATCCATAAACACTCCCCGGTATGTGTACAACAACTTACCAAAGTTTGAGCCCGATCGGTTTTACAGTTTCAGAGTCTATAGCTAACACACACACACACACACACACACACACACACACACACACACACAGAGTTTCACTTTTATATATATAGATATAGATATAGATATTTTAATTATTTAAAAAAAAATTTTTTTTTTAAATTTTTTTTTATTTTTTTAACATACATACGTAAGTTTATAATTTTACAATGGGATGTTTTTATATATGTATGTTTTTATATGTATGTACGTATTTCATATAGGATGAATGGTGGTACAAACTACTGTTATTGCGTGACTACACGTTGTGATCTTGCTTTCACGTTCAGCAATTGACTTGCCCAAGTTTCGTTCTCTTCTACTTATTATACTCTTCACACAGTGAAAAAGGGTATATATAGGTTTGTCATTCCGTTTGAAATTTCTACAATTATCAATTATCTACACATACATAAAAACGTGGTATACTGGTTAGAGTGAGCCAAAAAAAATTTTTTATTTTATATATTATTCAAATTTTTATTGTTTTATTTTTAATTTTTCTTTTAATTTATTTTTTTTTAAACACATAAGTAAACTAAATTTATAATATTACAATGGGATGTTTTTATATATGTATGTTTTTTATATATGTATATGTACGTATTTCATATCAGGTAAATGGTGATATAAACAATTGTTGTTGCATGACTATACGTTGTGAAGGGTATATAAGATTCGGCATGGCCGAATATAGCATTCTTGTTTGTTTTTATTTCTTTTTTGTTTTTGGTTTCTCAACAAAAACTTGCTCGTACTTGCCGAGTACAGGCAAGTGTGTACTCAAATATGAGCAAGTTTCTTCCTCTTAACCCGACCTTACCCCTTTTGTCTATAAACACAAGAGTTGCGCAAGTCTCTTGCTCAAGTGACTTGCCTAGTCAGAAAGGGGTGCAACTCTACATATTCCCTTCAAACAATTTCTATCCAAAAAGAGACTTAAAAGTTACGGCAGGAAGTTAAAAATCATCGAATTCGATATCATTTTCTTATCCAAATAGCGTCCCCGTTTGTGAAGAAACGTTCCACCTCTATAATACTTTCTAGATGAGACTATTTAGTGACTTTCTTAGTGTCATATGTAGTACACTGCTTCGGTTACGAATTATTGTATTTTTATGATATAGCTTTGGTATCGTTTTCTTATCCAAAAAGTCTCCCATTTCGGAGCATTTTATAATATCGCTTTAGTATCGTTTTCTTATCCAAAAAGGTTCATATTTCGGTGCACTTTATAATACCGCTTTAGTATCGTTTTCTTATCCAAAAAGTCTCTTATTTCGGTGCATTTTATAATATCGCTTTAGTATCGTTTTCTTATCGAAAAAGTTTGCCATATTGGTTCATTTTACAATATAATTCTTTAGGGAAAAATAGTGCCTTTTAGTTCGAAATCTTAAGAAAACACAAATAAAACATCTTATCAAAAAGGTGCTACCATTAAGAAAAAAATAAAACTTTTTATTTGTTTTATGTGAAATATGTGTAATTATTTGGAGCCTTGTGTCAAAGTTGATAGATTAGAAAAGGCATATACGATGTGGGATTTTACCTATGTACATGATGGTGAAGGGTATTATCAGATTCGGCATGGCCGAATATAGCACTCTTACTTGTTTTTAACTGGTTTTGTTCACTTTTTTTAAACACTTTTTATATACACATTGTTAATTTATTTTTATAGTTATTTAATAAATGTTCATTTAAAATTTTGTACAAAATTTTCATTTAATTTTTAATATGCTATATATTAAAAATATTTCTTTTTAATATTCACTTTAATAATGACCACTTTTAACCTCCGAAGTCACATTAACGCCAAATAGCGTCTGATTTTTCTTTAATTTAACAGTTAATTGCATTAATTTGGTTTTTGCAAAAAATATTTAGTGCAAAAGTTAAGGGATCAAAGTTCAATAATAGTATAATTTGTTTTTGTATTTTTGAATTCACCAAAAACTAACATTTTAGGTACAGAAAACAGGTAATGTATATTTTTATAGTTTTATTATAGTGGGTTAGTAACTAAAAAGTGACTATTTCGATAGTTTAAATTACAAAAAAATTGATCAGAAGGAAGAGCAGAACACGAAACACGTATATTTTGTTTTTGCAAAATATTTTACTAATTAATAAGTAACTTATAATGCACAATAAAAGTATCATATTTATATCATTTTAGTATACTTTTTAAGTGACTTAATAGTCGCTATTTCGATAGTTTAAATTACAATGAAATTGATCAGAAGGAAGAATAAAAATCGAAATCAATGTAATTTGTTGTTGTGAAATTGGGCACTATATACTAGTTGTGTCGAAGTAGTGACTATTAAGACACAACTATCCAAAATTAAACTTCCATTTGCTGGCAGGGTTTTTATATATGTATGTATACACATATATATGAACAGGCATGTACATACACATATGCAATTGTTACGGTTGGCAACCAATTTTTTTATATAAGTTTCGATAAACGATCATAAATGAAAAGTATTGTCACCTCTCATGCCCTTACGTCTCCTCTTACAAATGTCATCACCTCAGTTTACCGTTAGATTGTTTAACCAATAGCAGCACGACACATTTTAAACCGGTTTTGTAGAAAGAGGAATGAAAAAGAAAAAAAGATTCTGCAAGTGATGCATTGCAGCGATTTGCTGATTTTGTATAATTTGTATAAGGGCTCAGTAGGCAAGATCACCTACTGGCAACTCCGCGGTTGAAAAAGGAAAGAAAACAAGTAAGAGCACTATATTCGGCTGTGCCGAATCTTTTATACCCACCACCAATTTTGTATAATAAAATATGTATCACTTTCTTTGTAGAGGGTGGTTAAATTTTAAGGGCCAATGTTTAAGGTGAACCACATCTAAACTTCAACTTTTTTCTTGTATTTCATTTGACATTTCTCAATCTCAGACTAACTCAATTTGAACCGTGGAAAGATACGCAATCGAGCAACGCTTTTAAATATTAAAGATTTTTATAAAAATGGGCATTCAAATCAAAATGCATTTTGTGCACTTCGTGATTCTTTTGGTCAACATAATCGTTCGAATTCGTCCACAATCGTGAGAATTGTAAAAAACATTTAAATGTCTGCAAAGCAGGTCTGTATGAAATGTGAAAACATCTGTGAATGCCATCTTAGTTCGTTGAATGGGAAACATTGCTGTTTTTCACGATAACGTGGCAAAAGAGCAAGCAACCTCGACTTATCATAATGCCCAACAATTGAGCATCAACAGTGTCATTGAAAATTTGGGCTATCGGATCGAGGTGTGCCGCCTAGGTTGGGGGGGCCATTTGGCCGATATTTTGTTCCATACATAATTGAAGCATACAAATATTATCATTATAAAAATAAATGATAATAATTTCATAATAATTTTATTCAAAATCAACATAGTCCCTTAAAATTAAACCACCCATTATAACTTCGGTATGCTAGTAAAATGTTTTCGTAAATTTAGTCTTTCAATGAAAGTGGCCGTTAAAATACGCGTGTCAATAAAGTTTCTGCTAATAAACATAACTTAGATATTTCAATATAGTCCTTTAGTATTCCAAAATCTTTATTCATACAGAATTTACATGAATTTAAGAAGAAGAAAGTAAATTTAAGGTTAAATTTTAAGGGCCACAGGGTGATTTAAAATATACATTCTCTACATTTTTCTAAAACGGGAAATTTATTAGTAAGATTTTGTTTTTTAAACTTCTATAACATTTTGCTTTTAAAAGATTTTCAAACGAAATAAGTTTTGTATAATTTTAAAATTTGTTAGCCATTAGTACATGAAAATAAATTGTTTATAATGTTTAGAGATAATTTTTTTTGACTTAGGTCAAAATTTTCCTAAATTCCCATTTTTAATAGAGCATAACTTCAGGAGAACATAAGCATAAGTTGTTGGCATGCCATCTAGTAGTTGCTAGTAGAGTCATCTATCTTATCATCTTTATCTTATATTTAGCTACAGTACAATAAATGGCGCAGTGTAAGATGAATAAATGCTAATATATATGACTAATATATTTTTATAAAAATTTAAGGAAAAAAGTGTGCGTGGCACATCTATTTTCAGTTATAACGAAGACTTTGACCAAAAAGCCATGTTTGCAAAATTTCAGAATCGTACATATAGTTTTGTCAGTTTAATTACGTTTTAAATTTGAAATATACACTGTGCGGTATAAATTTTCGTACATTTTTATCTATAACTCTTTTCCTAATTCATAGATTTAAGCGATTTTCAGAGAAAAATATTCTTTTGACTCGATAAATATATATTCGAAGTTTCATGACTACGTTTATGCGTCTGGACACAATTCAAAAGTGAAAGTGGGCGTTATAATAGGCGTGTCAAAGTTGTTTTTTCTAATGAGTACAACTTAGGTGTTTCAATATCGTCCTTTATTATTCCAAAATCTTTATTAATAGAGAAATTATATGAATTTTATGTAAAACGTTATATGGGAGGTGGGCGTAAAAGTGGGCGTGGCACCTTAATTTTTTGGCATAGTAATGAAATTGCCTAGGGGGATAGACGTAGAAAATTTATCATCATACCTCTAATTTTAGCGGTTTTATGAGCTTTTAAATTTCATTAACGGTAGATAACGTGAAAAGTGGGCGTTATAGTGGGCGTGTCAAAGTTATTTTTGCGAATGAGTACAACTGAGGTGTTTCAATGTAGGCCTTTATTATTCCAAAATCTTTATTAATAGAGAAATTATATGAATTTTAGTTAAAACGTTATATGGGAGGTGGGCGCAAAAGTGGGCGTGGCACATTGATTTGCCGTTACAAGAAAGCGCGTCACCAAAAAGTAAAGTGTGCAAAATTTCAGAGTCGTACATCCAATTTTGTTGCTTTTATGACGTTTTTGTTTTTAAATATACCGAAAAATACACTTTGCGGTATAAATTTTCGTACATTTTGATCGATAACTCCTCTCCTAATGCATAGATTTAGACAATTTTTGGGCAAAAATATTGTTTTTACTCAGAAAATATATATTCGAAGTTTCATGAGTCTACGTTAAGGCGTTTGGACACAATTCCATTTTATTCGATGTTCGAAGGACACGGTTTTTTCGACCTACTCTTGCTTTTCGAGCTATAACTCTCTTCCTAATATTCCGATTTAGCCCATTTTCAATACCAAACAAACCTTGTCTATAAGAAAGATTCTGGCAAAATTTGAGCCCCCTAGCTTTTTCGGTGCGACCTCTATCGTGCTTTCAACAGACGGACAGACGGACGGACATAGCTAGATCGTCATAAAATCAAACCCCGATTCAGAATGTATATACTTTATGGGGTCTAAAATGGATATTTCGATGTGTTACAAACGGAATGACAAAATGAATATACCCCCACCATTTTTTTGGTGGCGGGTATAAAAAGAAAAGTCAAGCTATAAACACAATCAAAGGCTACCGACCATCGACTAACGACTACAAAAGTAGCTGGCTACAAAAATAGCCAAGTCGCCAGCTACTTAATTCTTTTAACGACTACCGACCACTTACTACAAAAAATAAACACATAATGAACAGATGATTATTATTTTTCAATGGTGCCACTATAATAGTTTTTCGCGTTTTTAATAGCGATATTTAATGTATTGCGTTTTTAAAACCACCATTTCATGCATTTATTGTATTGGCAGCACTAATCTGTTTTTTGTAGCCAAGAAAAATAGAAATTAGCCTAAGTTGGCTACGGGATACAAAAGTAGCCGTGTAGTCGGTAGTCGTGTAGCGGCTAAAAGATTTATTCTCATAAGCACGCATGTATTCTATTTTTGACATCTTGTAGTCGGTGGTCGGTGGTCTTGATTGTGTTTATAGCATCAGACTGAAAAAGTTGAAAGCAGGCAGTTGGTTTTAAGAATTTGAAAAGTGAAGTTAGAGTTGATTTTAGACGGTTAAAAAGAAAAGTCGAGTTGAGAAGTTAAAGAAAAAAGTTGGGATTAAGACGTGAAATAAGAAGTGGAAAAAAAGTTGGTCTTAGGAAGTGGAAAAGAAAAATTACATAAACTTAAGAATTTAATATTGCAATTTGCAATTAAACAGAATTTCAACAAGTTAATTTTATGTGTGTGGAAACTCGTAAAATAATATTATGTAACAAAAAAAAAAAAAAAACGTATATTAAAAATTTATTGTTTAAATTAAAAAAAAACATACAAAAGAATATATACATATATACACCTACTATATGTGTTTGAAATTATCCTTAAAATCTATTAAATAAGGCAAAATAATATTAAATTATTGTCAAAATCAATAAAAACAACAAACTAATAATATGAATTGGTGTAGTATATAAAACGTCTACAAAAGTTTTTTTTTCCTTATTTAAAATTAAAAAGCAAAAAAAAGGAAAAATTCCTAAGTTAAATAATAAAACATTATAAACACCAGCTAAAAGTGAAAATGAAAGCAACACGTAACGTAAAACTAGTCACTATTATTTTATAATAAAACCGTTGGCCCAAAATTGTAAAAGCAACAACGTGCAAAAGTTTTGAACTAAATTTCAATCATTAATTAAAAAAAACAAGTAAGAGCGCTATATTCGGCCGTGCCGAATCTTATATACCCTTCACAACGTGTAGTCATGCAATAACAGTAGTTTGTATCACCATTCCATATGATATACGTACACACATATAAAAAACATACTTATATAAAAACATCCCATTGTAAAATTATAAATTTACGTATGTATGTTAAAAAAAATTAAAAAAAAAATTAAAAAAAAAAAATTAAAAAAAAATTAAAAAAAAAAAAAATTTAAAAAAAAAAAATTTTTTAAATATTTAAAATATATATAATAAATATAAAACAAAAAAAATATTAAAAAAAAAAAAATTAAAAAAAAAAACAAGTAAGAGTGCTATATTCGGCCATGCCGAATCTTATTTACCCTTCACAACGTGTAGTCATGCAATAACAGTTGCTTGTATCACCATTCATCCCATATGAAATACGTACACGTATGTATGTTAAAAAAACGAAAAAAAAAATTTTTTTAAAAAATTTAAAAAAAAAAATTTAAAAAAAAAATTAAAAAAAAAATTTCATATATATGATTTTTTTAAAAAAATTAAAAAAAATTTTTTTTTGGCTCAGTTGGGATTCGATGCCACGTTTTCTCTAACCAGTATACACGTTTGTATGTATGTATGTTGTTGTTGTAATGTTGTTTTTGTGAAAAAAAAAATCGAGGTAATCGTGGGTTTTTGCTCATATCTCAGTTGTTTATGTACCGATGTTTCTGATTTTCAATACCGATCTACTCCCGAATATTTCTGATATTTTAATACCTTATCCGGGTCCAACCTATGTCGGGGGGCTTCAAAAAGTTGATTTCAACATACACACGGACAGACGGTCAGACGGACAGACTGACAGGGCTTAATCGACTCCCCTATTCATAAGCTTTCAGAAAATATATACTTTATGGGGTCGGAAATGAAAATTGTAGAAATTTCACACGGAATGACAAACCTATATATACCCTTTCTCACTGTGTGAAGGGTATAATAATAATCAAAATATAAATAATATATTAAATAAAAAATAAAAAAAAAATAAAAAAAAATTTAAAAAAAAAAATAAAAAAAATTTTTTTTTGCTCAGCTGGGATTCGATGCCACGTTTTCTCTAACCAGTATACACGTTTGTATGTATGTATGTTGTTGTTGTAATGTTGTTTTTGTGAAAAAGAAATCGAGGTGGTCGTGGGTTTTTGCTCATATCTCAGTTGTTTATGTACCGATGTTTCTGATTTTCAATAGCGATCTACTCCCGAATATTTCTGATATTCTAATACTACACCCGAGTCCAAGCGATGTCGGGGGGCTTCAAAAAGTTGATTTCAACATACACACGGACAGACGGTCAGACGGACAGACTGACAGGGCTTAATCGACTCCCCTATTCATAAGCTTTCAGAAAATATATACTTTATGGGGTCGGAAATCAAAATTGTAGAAATTTCACACGGAATGACAAACCTATATATACCCTTTTTCGCTGTGTGAAGGGTATAAAAACAACCATATATGCAATAGCATCCCTAGCAACGACTCTACACCAGCAGTAACATCCCATCACCAGCAACGTCACCAACTACCAACGCACAGCGGAGTATTTGACCTGAAAAGCTGGCCAAAAAGGCAAAACTGAATTTTAAGAAATCGTAAAAACCAAGTACGCAGCTCGACAGACAACAATATTTTACATTATATTGTAAATTTTTAAGACTTTTAGTTGCGATTTGTACCTCTGAGACCCATGCTTAAGTCAGGAAAGTGAAGAAAATTATATGAGAATTAAATGTTGTTTCCCGTTTCTGGATGTTTATATAATATTTTTTTTGCGGCTAAACGAATAAAGGTTCAACAATGATGTCTTTTTTTGCTGAAAGGTTTGATCAAAAGTTATTTAAAAAAGAAAAAAAAAATTTAAATATGTTGAATATTCATGTTGAAACAATTCGTTCAAAAGCTAAAAACAACAAAAATTATACACTTTTTTTGCAAAAAAATAAAAAGAAGAGGTTTTTAAAAATGAGGTTAGCATCTCTACGAATTATGTTTGATATCACAATAAAATTTGGAAACTCTAATTTTAGAAAGATAAAAAAAAGTCTCTGCAAGTTTGCGCCATTATTTTTGACGATTTTTTAAAATTTTCCCATTTCTTCTATTTTTGCTCATCAGGCACTTTTTCTTATACATTTATATCGTCATAAACTTTTATGTATTTCGAATTATTGATTTCAACTGTTATTCACATCACTTTTAACACTTCACAATGTTAATACCTGCCTGTAATTATAAATTTGAAAAATTCTATATTATCGGTAATAGTTATAAGGGAATGTCCCACACATCCTAAGAAAAGATATTTTTATATACCTGCTCTACAAAATATTATTTGTTAAAAAAATAAATATACGTACATAATAAGAATAATTATTAAAAGCATTAATCACAAAAATATGTTTACAAAAAATAAATACAGGTACATAAAAATTTATGGGCACCCTGGTATCAGGCTACCATCCAATTAACGCATAACAGCATGTGCTTGAAAATACTTATAAAGGGTTATTGCACACAATCTTTATCAAAACCGTTTTGTAACTTCAAAAGTCAACATGCAACAAGTTTACACAAGATTACAGCTATTCCAAATAGTGATAAAATCTAATGCTGGAACAATTGACGAGAAATTGGATTTTTTGGTCAGAAAATTTAGCGAAATTTCAAAATGTCAAGGGGATGGGGACAATATTGTTTTAAAACATATTGGCTTTTGGCACAACGAAAAGAGGACCGCTTTTTAAGCACAAACGCTAAATGGCTGGAAGGAACTGTAACAATACCATTATTTGGCAGTTCGTTTTCAGGGCGACCCCGAAAAGAATTTAATGAAGCTAGTGAAAGAACAAAGTGGAGAAAAACGGAAGAAGTTCGTCACCAATTAACAACAGAGAAGATCACATTTGCTGCATCCATGTGTCAAAGAGCCACGGTACATAATGATGCAGCTAAATTAATAATAGATATAATGAGATCCCCAAGAAAAGCAAGAAATCGCAAGTGATCATTAGCAACTTCTGAAGTCAACCCTGTGAATAAACTTTCAGCGGAAGGAGCTTTAGCACTCTTTGTAAATGCAGAGCTCATGAAAAAGCAATATGAAATTTTATACAATGCCAATAAAAATGTGTATCCATGTTACTTATTACTAAAAAATTCAAAAAAAATGTTATCCCAATGAAGATGCCATAACCGTTACTGAAACATTAGCGGAAGTGAAGCTCTAAGCTCTTCTCGACCACACAACAACATGTTTATGTATATGCCGTCAGTAGGTTTTGCAGCAGTTTAAACCTTTAAAATCAACATTTGTTAATTGAGTTTTTCTATTTATACCGTCTTTTATTCCTTAGGAATGTGGCTTTTGGAAAAATCTTTAAAATTTAAACTTTTTGGTTCTTTAATTTTTTTTATTGTATTTTGAAAACAAAAAATTTGACGAATTTTGCAGGAAAATTTGTTTTTTTCGCCATTAAATTTTTAATAACTCCGAAATAGTAATAGATAGAAAAGAAATGTGTTTGCCTAGTTTAAGCAGAATTTTCAGGTGCATCTTCTTATCCTCCTGCTATTAAAATCGGAGAACCTGTTTCTAAGTTATGACAAAATATATTTGGCAACCCAACGATTTAGGGGGTGAAATATGCCACGCCTTTAAAAGAAAATCCTTATGTACTAGAGAAAAACGGAAAACAGATTTGAATTAAGGGCATCAAAATCCATATAGTCCACATACTTTTATTTCTAGGGTAGACAAATATTTTTTTTGTTGCGCAGTGTACTTTTGTTGCGCAGTGTATTTTTTCAAAATCTGCTACTAGATTTCTTATATCATACTACACCTAAAACTATAAAAAAAACTAGAACTTTTAATTCAAAAAACACGTTTAATAATTTTGGCCAGCGTTTCAGGCCAAATACTCCTCTGTGCAACGGCTTGTTAAGTATTATCATTAAAAATATTGTCAATAGAAAAAAAAGAAAAAATTTTTTTTTTGCCGTTGTTAACATTACGTTTATTAACAATATTAATTTTAACTTTATGTATATATGTACAGGCAAGTGTGTACTCAAATATGAGCAAGTTTCTTCCTCTTAACCCGACCTTACCCCTTTTGTCTATAAACACAAGAGTTGCGCAAGTCTCTTGCTCAAGTGACTTGCCTAGTCAGAAAGGGGTGCAACTCTACATATTCCCTTCAAACAATTTCTATCCAAAAAGAGACTTAAAAGTTACGGCAGGAAGTTAAAAATCATCGAATTCGATATCATTTTCTTATCCAAATAGCGTCCCCGTTTGTGAAGAAACGTTCCACCTCTATAATACTTTCTAGATGAGACTATTTAGTGACTTTCTTAGTGTCATATGTAGTACACTGCTTCGGTTACGAATTATTGTATTTTTATGATATAGCTTTGGTATCGTTTTCTTATCCAAAAAGTCTCCCATTTCGGAGCATTTTATAATATCGCTTTAGTATCGTTTTCTTATTCAAAAAGGTTCATATTTCGGTGCACTTTATAATACCGCTTTAGTATCGTTTTCTTATCCAAAAAGTCTCTTATTTCGGTGCATTTTATAATATCGCTTTAGTATCGTTTTCTTATCGAAAAAGTTTGCCATATTGGTTCATTTTACAATATAATTCTTTAGGGAAAAATAGTGCTTTTTAGTTCGAAATCTTAAGAAAACACAAATAAAACATCTTATCAAAAAGGTGCTACCATTAAGAAAAAAATAAAACTTTTTATTTGTTTTATGTGAAATATGTGTAATTATTTGGAGCCTTGTGTCAAAGTTGATAGATTAGAAAAGGCATATACGATGTGGGATTTTACCTATGTACATGATGGTGAAGGGTATTATCAGATTCGGCATGGCCGAATATAGCACTCTTACTTGTTTTTAACTGGTTTTGTTCACTTTTTTTAAACACTTTTTATATACACATTGTTAATTTATTTTTATAGTTATTTAATAAATGTTCATTTAAAATTTTGTACAAAATTTTCATTTAATTTTTAATATGCTATATATTAAAAATATTTCTTTTTAATATTCACTTTAATAATGACCACTTTTAACCTCCGAAGTCACATTAACGCCAAATAGCGTCTGATTTTTCTTTAATTTAACAGTTAATTGCATTAATTTGGTTTTTGCAAAAAATATTTAGTGCAAAAGTTAAGGGATCAAAGTTCAATAATAGTATAATTTGTTTTTGTATTTTTGAATTCACCAAAAACTAACATTTTAGGTACAGAAAACAGGTAATGTATATTTTTATAGTTTTATTATAGTGGGTTAGTAACTAAAAAGTGACTATTTCGATAGTTTAAATTACAAAAAAATTGATCAGAAGGAAGAGCAGAACACGAAACACGTATATTTTGTTTTTGCAAAATATTTTACTAATTAATAAGTAACTTATAATGCACAATAAAAGTATCATATTTATATCATTTTAGTATACTTTTTAAGTGACTTAATAGTCGCTATTTCGATAGTTTAAATTACAATGAAATTGATCAGAAGGAAGAATAAAAATCGAAATCAATGTAATTTGTTGTTGTGAAATTGGGCACTATATACTAGTTGTGTCGAAGTAGTGACTATTAAGACACAACTATCCAAAATTAAACTTCCATTTGCTGGCAGGGTTTTTATATATGTATGTATACACATATATATGAACAGGCATGTACATACACATATGCAATTGTTACGGTTGGCAACCAATTTTTTTATATAAGTTTCGATAAACGATCATAAATGAAAAGTATTGTCACCTCTCATGCCCTTACGTCTCCTCTTACAAATGTCATCACCTCAGTTTACCGTTAGATTGTTTAACCAATAGCAGCACGACACATTTCAAACCGGTTTTGTAGAAAGAGGAATGAAAAAGAAAAAAAGATTCTGCAAGTGATGCATTGCAGCGATTTGCTGATTTTGTATAATTTGTATAAGGGCTCAGTAGGCAAGATCACCTACTGGCAACTCCGCGGTTGAAAAAGGAAAGAAAACAAGTAAGAGCACTATATTCGGCTGTGCCGAATCTTTTATACCCACCACCAATTTTGTATAATAAAATATGTATCACTTTCTTTGTAGAGGGTGGTTAAATTTTAAGGGCCCATGTTTAAGGTGAACCACATCTAAACTTCAACTTTTTTCTTGTATTTCATTTGACATTTCTCAATCTCAGACTAACTCAATTTGAACCGTGGAAAGATACGCAATCGAGCAACGCTTTTAAATATTAAAGATTTTTATAAAAATGGGCATTCAAATCAAAATGCATTTTGTGCACTTCGTGATTCTTTTGGTCAACATAATCGTTCGAATTCGTCCACAATCGTGAGAATTGTAAAAAACATTTAAATGTCTGCAAAGCAGGTCTGTATGAAATGTGAAAACATCTGTGAATGCCATCTTATTCGTTGAATGGGAAACATTGCTGTTTTTCACGATAACGTGGCAAAAGAGCAAGCAACCTCGACTTATCATAATGCCCAACAATTGAGCATCAACAGTGTCATTGAAAATTTGGGCTATCGGATCGAGGTGTGCCGCCTAGGTTGGGGGGGCCATTTGGCCGATATTTTGTTCCATACATAATTGAAGCATACAAATATTATCATTATAAAAATAAATGATAATAATTTCATAATAATTTTATTCAAAATCAACATAGTCCCTTAAAATTAAACCACCCATTATAACTTCGGTATGCTAGTAAAATGTTTTCGTAAATTTAGTCTTTCAATGAAAGTGGCCGTTAAAATACGCGTGTCAATAAAGTTTCTGCTAATAAACATAACTTAGATATTTCAATATAGTCCTTTAGTATTCCAAAATCTTTATTCATACAGAATTTACATGAATTTAAGAAGAAGAAAGTAAATTTAAGGTTAAATTTTAAGGGCCACAGGGTGATTTAAAATATACATTCTCTACATTTTTCTAAAACGGGAAATTTATTAGTAAGATTTTGTTTTTTAAACTTCTATAACATTTTGCTTTTAAAAGATTTTCAAACGAAATAAGTTTTGTATAATTTTAAAATTTGTTAGCCATTAGTACATGAAAATAAATTGTTTATAATGTTTAGAGATAATTTTTTTTGACTTAGGTCAAAATTTTCCTAAATTCCCATTTTTAATAGAGCATAACTTCAGGAGAACATAAGCATAAGTTGTTGGCATGCCATCTAGTAGTTGCTAGTAGAGTCATCTATCTTATCATCTTTATCTTATATTTAGCTACAGTACAATAAATGGCGCAGTGTAAGATGAATAAATGCTAATATATATGACTAATATATTTTTATAAAAATTTAAGGAAAAAAGTGTGCGTGGCACATCTATTTTCAGTTATAACGAAGACTTTGACCAAAAAGCCATGTTTGCAAAATTTTAGAATCGTACATATAGTTTTGTCAGTTTAATTACGTTTTAAATTTGAAATATACACTGTGCGGTATAAATTTTCGTACATTTTTATCTATAACTCTTTTCCTAATTCATAGATTTAAGCGATTTTCAGAGAAAAATATTCTTTTGACTCGATAAATATATATTCGAAGTTTCATGACTACGTTTATGCGTCTGGACACAATTCAAAAGTGAAAGTGGGCGTTATAATAGGCGTGTCAAAGTTGTTTTTTCTAATGAGTACAACTTAGGTGTTTCAATATCGTCCTTTATTATTCCAAAATCTTTATTAATAGAGAAATTATATGAATTTTATGTAAAACGTTATATGGGAGGTGGGCGTAAAAGTGGGCGTGGCACCTTAATTTTTTGGCATAGTAATGAAATTGCCTAGGGGGATAGACGTAGAAAATTTATCATCATACCTCTAATTTTAGCGGTTTTATGAGCTTTTAAATTTCATTAACGGTAGATAACGTGAAAAGTGGGCGTTATAGTGGGCGTGTCAAAGTTATTTTTGCGAATGAGTACAACTGAGGTGTTTCAATGTAGGCCTTTATTATTCCAAAATCTTTATTAATAGAGAAATTATATGAATTTTAGTTAAAACGTTATATGGGAGGTGGGCGCAAAAGTGGGCGTGGCACATTGATTTGCCGTTACAAGAAAGCGCGTCACCAAAAAGTAAAGTGTGCAAAATTTCAGAGTCGTACATCCAATTTTGTTGCTTTTATGACGTTTTTGTTTTTAAATATACCGAAAAATACACTGTGCGGTATAAATTTTCGTACATTTTGATCGATAACTCCTCTCCTAATGCATAGATTTAGACAATTTTTGGGCAAAAATATTGTTTTTACTCAGAAAATATATATTCGAAGTTTCATGAGTCTACGTTAAGGCGTTTGGACACAATTCCATTTTATTCAATGTTCGAAGGACACGGTTTTTTCGACCTACTCTTGCTTTTCGAGCTATAACTCTCTTCCTAATATTCCGATTTAGCCCATTTTCAATACCAAACAAACCTTGTCTATAAGAAAGATTCTGGCAAAATTTGAGCCCCCTAGCTTTTTCGGTGCGACCTCTATCGTGCTTTCAACAGACGGACAGACGGACGGACATAGCTAGATCGTCATAAAATCAAACCCCGATTCAGAATGTATATACTTTATGGGGTCTAAAATGGATATTTCGATGTGTTACAAACGGAATGACAAAATGAATATACCCCCACCATTTTTTTGGTGGCGGGTATAAAAAGAAAAGTCAAGCTATAAACACAATCAAAGGCTACCGACCATCGACTAACGACTACAAAAGTAGCTGGCTACAAAAATAGCCAAGTCGCCAGCTACTTAATTCTTTTAACAACTACCGACCACTTACTACAAAAAATAAACACATAATGAACAGATGATTATTATTTTTCAATGGTGCCACTATAATAGTTTTTCGCGTTTTTAATAGCGATATTTAATGTATTGCGTTTTTAAAACCACCATTTCATGCATTTATTGTATTGGCAGCACTAATCTGTTTTTTGTAGCCAAGAAAAATAGAAATTAGCCTAAGTTGGCTACGGGATACAAAAGTAGCCGTGTAGTCGGTAGTCGTGTAGCGGCTAAAAGATTTATTCTCATAAGCACGCATGTATTCTATTTTTGACATCTTGTAGTCGGTGGTCGGTGGTCTTGATTGTGTTTATAGCATCAGACTGAAAAAGTTGAAAGCAGGCAGTTGGTTTTAAGAATTTGAAAAGTGAAGTTAGAGTTGATTTTAGACGGTTAAAAAGAAAAGTCGAGTTGAGAAGTTAAAGAAAAAAGTTGGGATTAAGACGTGAAATAAGAAGTGGAAAAAAAGTTGGTCTTAGGAAGTGGAAAAGAAAAATTACATAAACTTAAGAATTTAATATTGCAATTTGCAATTAAACAGAATTTCAACAAGTTAATTTTATGTGTGTGGAAACTCGTAAAATAATATTATGTAACAAAAAAAAAAAAAAAACGTATATTAAAAATTTATTGTTTAAATTAAAAAAAAACATACAAAAGAATATATACATATATACACCTACTATATGTGTTTGAAATTATCCTTAAAATCTATTAAATAAGGCAAAATAATATTAAATTATTGTCAAAATCAATAAAAACAACAAACTAATAATATGAATTGGTGTAGTATATAAAACGTCTACAAAAGTTTTTTTTCCTTATTTAAAATTAAAAAGCAAAAAAAAGGAAAAATTCCTAAGTTAAATAATAAAACATTATAAACACCAGCTAAAAGTGAAAATGAAAGCAACACGTAACGTAAAACTAGTCACTATTATTTTATAATAAAACCGTTGGCCCAAAATTGTAAAAGCAACAACGTGCAAAAGTTTTGAACTAAATTTCAATCATTAATTAAAAAAAACAAGTAAGAGCGCTATATTCGGCCGTGCCGAATCTTATATACCCTTCACAACGTGTAGTCATGCAATAACAGTAGTTTGTATCACCATTCCATATGATATACGTACACACATATAAAAAACATACTTATATAAAAACATCCCATTGTAAAATTATAAATTTACGTATGTATGTTAAAAAAAATTAAAAAAAAAATTAAAAAAAAAAAATTAAAAAAAAATTTAAAAAAAAAAAAATTTAAAAAAAAAAAATTTTTTAAATATTTAAAATATATATAATAAATATAAAACAAAAAAAATATTAAAAAAAAAAAAATTAAAAAAAAAAACAAGTAAGAGTGCTATATTCGGCCATGCCGAATCTTATATACCCTTCACAACGTGTAGTCATGCAATAACAGTTGCTTGTATCACCATTCATCCCATATGAAATACGTACACGTATGTATGTTAAAAAAACGAAAAAAAAAATTTTTTTAAAAAATTTAAAAAAAATTTAAAAAAAAAATTAAAAAAAAAATTTCATATATATGTAATATACATATATAAAACAAAAAAAAAATAAAAAAAAAAATTTAAAAAAAAATAATAATAAAAATATAAAAAACATATTAAATAAAAAATAAAAAATAAAAAAAAATAAAAAAAAAAATAAAAAAAAATTTTTTAAAAAAATTAAAAAAAAATTTTTTTTGGCTCAGTTGGGATTCGATGCCACGTTTTCTCTAACCAGTATACACGTTTGTATGTATGTATGTTGTTGTTGTAATGTTGTTTTTGTGAAAAAAAAATCGAGGTAATCGTGGGTTTTTGCTCATATCTCAGTTGTTTATGTACCGATGTTTCTGATTTTCAATACCGATCTACTCCCGAATATTTCTGATATTTTAATACCTTATCCGGGTCCAACCTATGTCGGGGGGCTTCAAAAAGTTGATTTCAACATACACACGGACAGACGGTCAGACGGACAGACTGACAGGGCTTAATCGACTCCCCTATTCATAAGCTTTCAGAAAATATATACTTTATGGGGTCGGAAATGAAAATTGTAGAAATTTCACACGGAATGACAAACCTATATATACCCTTTTTCACTGTGTGAAGGGTATAATAATAATCAAAATATAAATAATATATTAAATAAAAAATAAAAAAAAAATAAAAAAAAATTTAAAAAAAAAAATAAAAAAAATTTTTTTTTGCTCAGCTGGGATTCGATGCCACGTTTTCTCTAACCAGTATACACGTTTGTATGTATGTATGTTGTTGTTGTAATGTTGTTTTTGTGAAAAAGAAATCGAGTTGGTCGTGGGTTTTTGCTCATATCTCAGTTGTTTATGTACCGATGTTTCTGATTTTCAATAGCGATCTACTCCCGAATATTTCTGATATTCTAATACTACACCCGAGTCCAAGCGATGTCGGGGGGCTTCAAAAAGATGATTTCAACATACACACGGACAGACGGTCAGACGGACAGACTGACAGGGCTTAATCGACTCCCCTATTCATAAGCTTTCAGAAAATATATACTTTATGGGGTCGGAAATCAAAATTGTAGAAATTTCACACGGAATGACAAACCTATATATACCCTTTTTCGCTGTGTGAAGGGTATAAAAACAACCATATATGCAATAGCATCCCTAGCAACGACTCTACACCAGCAGTAACATCCCATCACCAGCAACGTCACCAACTACCAACGCACAGCGGAGTATTTGACCTGAAAAGCTGGCCAAAAAGGCAAAACTGAATTTTAAGAAATCGTAAAAACCAAGTACGCAGCTCGACAGACAACAATATTTTACATTATATTGTAAATTTTTAAGACTTTTAGTTGCGATTTGTACCTCTGAGACCCATGCTTAAGTCAGGAAAGTGAAGAAAATTATATGAGAATTAAATGTTGTTTCCCGTTTCTGGATGTTTATATAATATTTTTTTTGCGGCTAAACAAATAAAGGTTCAACAATGATGTCTTTTTTTGCTGAAAGGTTTGATCAAAAGTTATTTAAAAAAGAAAAAAAAAATTTAAATATGTTGAATATTCATGTTGAAACAATTCGTTCAAAAGCTAAAAACAACAAAAATTATACACTTTTTTTGCAAAAAAATAAAAAGAAGAGGTTTTTAAAAATGAGGTTAGCATCTCTACGAATTATGTTTGATATCACAATAAAATTTGGAAACTCTAATTTTAGAAAGATAAAAAAAAGTCTCTGCAAGTTTGCGCCATTATTTTTGACGATTTTTTAAAATTTTCCCATTTCTTCTATTTTTGCTCATCAGGCACTTTTTCTTATACATTTATATCGTCATAAACTTTTATGTATTTCGAATTATTGATTTCAACTGTTATTCACATCACTTTTAACACTTCACAATGTTAATACCTGCCTGTAATTATCTATATATATAAAAGTGAAACTCTGTGTGTGTGTGTGTGTGTGTGTGTGTGTTAGCTATAGACTCTGAAACTGTAAAACCGATCGGGCTCAAACTTTGGTAAGTTGTTGTACACATACCGGGGAGTGTTTATGGATGAAAAAAAGTGGGCGGGGCCACGCCCATAAAAAATTAGTTATCAGTTTTAGCTACTTGCACTTGACCGATTTTTCTGAAACTTTGCACACATATCGAGCTGTCATGACTAAATAATTTCGTGATAAGAAAAGTGGGCGGGGCCACGCCCCTAAAATAGTTTTAACTTTGAGGTACTTGCACTGGACCGATTTTTCTGAAACTTTGCACACATATTAAGCTGTTGTGACTTTATAACTTCGTGATTAAAAAAGTGGGCGGGGACACGCCCATAAAAAAAGGCTATAATTTTGAGGTACTTGCATCAGACTGATTTTTCTGAAACTTTGCACACATATTGAGCTGTCATGACTAAATAATTTCAAGATTAGAAAAGTGGGCAGTGCCACGCCCATAAAAAAAAGGTATCATTTTGAGATACTTGCACTGGACCGATTATTCTGAAACTTTGCACACATATTGAGCTATTATTACTTCACAATTTCGTGATTAGAAAAGTGGGCAAGGCCACGCCCATAAAAACAATTTTAATTTTGGGATACTTGCACTGGTCCGATTCTTCTGAAACTTTGCACACATATTGAGCTATCATGACTACACAGTTTCGTGATTAGAAAAGTGGGCAGTGCCACTCCCATTAAGAAAAGTTATAATTTTTAGGTTTTTGCACTTGATATTCAATTAAAATTCAGAATGCATTTCGATTCATTAAGGGGCGTAGCAACGCGCGCCGGGTTTGGCTAGTAAATTATAAATTTGAAGGGAATGTCCCACACATCCTAAGAAAAGATATTTTTATATACCTGCTCTACAAAATATTATTTGTTAAAAAAATAAATATACGTACATAATAAGAATAATTATTAAAAGCATTAATCACAAAAATATGTTTACAAAAAATAAATACAGGTACATAAAAATTTATGGGCACCCTGGTATCAGGCTACCATCCAATTAACGCATAACAGCATGTGCTTGAAAATACTTATAAAGGGTTATTGCACACAATCTTTATCAAAACCGTTTTGTAACTTCAAAAGTCAACATGCAACAAGTTTACACAAGATTACAGCTATTCCAAATAGTGATAAAATCTAATGCTGGAACAATTGACGAGAAATTGGATTTTTTGGTCAGAAAATTTAGCGAAATTTCAAAATGTCAAGGGGATGGGGACAATATTGTTTTAAAACATATTGGCTTTTGGCACAACGAAAAGAGGACCGCTTTTTAAGCACAAACGCTAAATGGCTGGAAGGAACTGTAACAATACCATTATTTGGCAGTTCGTTTTCAGGGCGACCCCGAAAAGAATTTAATGAAGCTAGTGAAAGAACAAAGTGGAGAAAAACGGAAGAAGTTCGTCACCAATTAACAACAGAGAAGATCACATTTGCTGCATCCATGTGTCAAAGAGCCACGGTACATAATGATGCAGCTAAATTAATAATAGATATAATGAGATCCCCAAGAAAAGCAAGAAATCGCAAGTGATCATTAGCAACTTCTGAAGTCAACCCTGTGAATAAACTTTCAGCGGAAGGAGCTTTAGCACTCTTTGTAAATGCAGAGCTCATGAAAAAGCAATATGAAATTTTATACAATGCCAATAAAAATGTGTATCCATGTTACTTATTACTAAAAAATTCAAAAAAAATGTTATCCCAATGAAGATGCCATAACCGTTACTGAAACATTAGCGGAAGTGAAGCTCTAAGCTCTTCTCGACCACACAACAACATGTTTATGTATATGCCGTCAGTAGGTTTTGCAGCAGTTTAAACCTTTAAAATCAACATTTGTTAATTGAGTTTTTCTATTTATACCGTCTTTTATTCCTTAGGAATGTGGCTTTTGAAAAAATCTTTAAAATTTAAACTTTTTGGTTCTTTAATTTTTTTTATTGTATTTTGAAAACAAAAAATTTGACGAATTTTGCAGGAAAATTTGTTTTTTTCGCCATTAAATTTTTAATAACTCCGAAATAGTAATAGATAGAAAAGAAATGTGTTTGCCTAGTTTAAGCAGAATTTTCAGGTGCATCTTCTTATCCTCCTGCTATTAAAATCGGAGAACCTGTTTCTAAGTTATGACAAAATATATTTGGCAACCCAACGATTTAGGGGGTGAAATATGCCACGCCTTTAAAAGAAAATCCTTATGTACTAGAGAAAAACGGAAAACAGATTTGAATTAAGGGCATCAAAATCCATATAGTCCACATACTTTTATTTCTAGGGTAGACAAATATTTTTTTTGTTGCGCAGTGTACTTTTGTTGCGCAGTGTATTTTTTCAAAATCTGCTACTAGATTTCTTATATCATACTACACCTAAAACTATAAAAAAACTAGAACTTTTAATTCAAAAAACACGTTTAATAATTTTGGCCAGCGTTTCAGGCCAAATACTCCTCTGTGCAACGGCTTGTTAAGTATTATCATTAAAAATATTGTCAATAGAAAAAAAAGAAAAAATTTTTTTTTTGCCGTTGTTAACATTACGTTTATTAACAATATTAATTTTAACTTTATGTATATATGTACATATATCAAAAAAAAATAAAAAACCCAAGAAAAAAAAATTATAATATTTAAGCCATTTTCATAGGAGAAAATTGCGGGAGGGAAAACAATAGTACTAGGCATGACGATCCACCTGGTCATGCCAACGTTTGCATAACGTCAGCGATCTGTTAGGTTTAGAAGCTTTGTTCAGAAATTTCCCGCACTCTAAAGGTGTGTAGGGTACGGTCATATGTTCACGTGTCAAATACTCCGGGTTGAGAACCACTGACCTTTTGCTCGAGCTAGCTGGTAACCGCCTTTCACGCCCTTAACCCAATACTTGGCGTGGGTATGTTTCGCTTTTGTTATTTTTGTATTTGGTAGTCGAAAAATACCGGCACGTAAAGAGCCTATTAGACACGCATACTTGTCTTAAGACATGTACGATGGCATACCAAATCTCACTGTGTAATAGCATGTATGTCGAGTATGTTGAAAACCTGAGTCTGTCGCATACCAACATACTCGTCTAATAGCGTGTCTGTCATACTTCATACAAAAATTCATTCAAATTTTTGCCGCTGCTGTGTGCATATCGCAAATTTAAAAAAATGTCTCTCTAATATTATTTTCTGGAAAGACTTTATTGAGATATATAATAGCTTCCCACAATTGTGGCAAATAAAATCAAATCAACAAAGAATTGAAAATTAATGCATACAATGCATTAAAAGAAAAATTAAGTGAAATAGAAAAAAATGCAACTATTGACAACTTTCCGTTCATTGCCATGTTTTCGCTTCAAAAATGTCGTTGTAATGAAGTATGCCGTCAGTGTTCGACAGTGTAATAGCTAAGCCAAAAATATGCCATACACATGTCTTAAGACAAGTAAATATGCGTGTCTAATAGGTCTTTAACAGACACATTACACTATTTTAAAACAAAATTCTGAATTTGGCAATTAAACAGAATCATGGATTATTAAAGCAAGTTTTACAAGAATTAGAATATATCACCACTAATTTCTATTACTATTTTAATTGAGCTGTTTTCCACACAATCATTGAACACCAGGATAGGTTGTCCATGTTTTTCAGATTGCAGATAAAATAGGTACATAATAAAAAGTATGATTGTTTAGAAAAGGAAATAGTTTGTGAATAAATGAGATTTTGAGATTCTTACAGATGTACAGTAGGTTCTCTCATTAGGCCAAAAGTTTTCATTACCCGTTAAGAAGGAAAGTTTACCAGTTTTGAAGATTATTGCAGATTGGAAAGATTTAATACAAACATTAGAAGAAAAGGACAGGAAATAGCAAGAAATAAATTGACAAATGTTGTTGATCATCATTTAAATAGCAAATGTCTTACAAATAGGGATACAATTATTTTAGAAAAAGTAAAAATGACTGAAAACTTTTCGATAAATAACGAGAACTTACATACTTATTTTAAATGCTGATAAGGGTAATACAACGGTTGCAGTAATAAATGTGACTAAATTTTGAGGATGAATAATATTGTGGGGGATATAAGCACATATCAATTACACTGTGCAAGAAATTGGCACTTTTTTTCGAGACAAGCTGGGCACCTGGCGTTTTAACATAATTCGGGAACGCTGGATCAAGTGGTGCCCGGTGGCTCTGGTTTTCGAGATATACCGTTATTTCGAAAATGGAGGAGGTTGCACAACAAATGTTCGCGTAACTCAAAAAACGCTTTAGACTATTGAAAAAACTTAAAAAAACCGAAACTTCGCAATAAAATTTCCTTTAAGAAAAGTAAAACTTCTTTCTAATATCCGCAGTCGTTTTAGAAACATAATTTTCTTTTAAAAAAAAAATAATTAATTTTTTTATCAAAATTTCGATAATTTTTTTTAAATTTATAAAAAATTAAAAGATGCAGCTAGGCTTCTAATTTTTTGCAGACATACTTACATATAAAAAACAAAGTTGCAAACAAAACAAGCCATAAATGATTCAGATCTGTTAGCAACTTTTGATTTTATTCACCAAAGTCGACAAATTTAAATTAATTTAAGAATTTCATAAAACGCAATATTTGTATGGGAGCCCCCTAAGGGATGGTGATAAAGGAAGAAAAAACCAACTTAAAACGAACATATCTACAGCTTCTAGATTATATGGAGTATTAAAGATCCATAAGAAACATTTTCCTTTTAAACCAATATGTGCATTTGTAACCTCCGTCTTATGAACTTTTTAAGTATATTACAAATATTCTTAAGAAAATAACCGAAAACTCTAAATATAATGTAAAGGATTCTTTACAATTTAGAGAAGTAGAAAAGTTAAAGATACGATCTGATGAGAAGTATTCCAATATATCTGTGGCTTGGAGCTAAAAGGGCATATGTCAAAATATTTACTTTTGAGAGAATTGGAATTGAACTTTAATTTTATAGGTGCTTTCATAGTGACATTGGCCAGCCTTCCAAACAACAGATATATACACCCCAATTCTAAATAACAATTCCCTGCGAATTATTTCCCTATTCCCCTATTTGTTCCTTTTCCCTTATTCTAAATGAACTTCGAAATTGGGAAACTGTTCCCTGGGAAAAAAGTAGATATTATGAAAGGTAATTATAGGGAGAATGTAATAACAACTTTTGGAAAAAAATCCGTCAACAAATTCAAAGGGAGTTGTGACAAAAATGTAAGGGCCATATTCATAAAAAATATTTTAGGTTTATTAAAGGCTTATTTGACAGATGTTTTAGAGAAATTTGTCAAATAAGCCTTCAATAAACCTAAAATATCTTTTATGAATACGGCCCTAAGTGTTTAATATTTTTTTTATAAAAAGTGTGATAAATATTGTAATTTATTGTTACTTTTAGGACAAAACAACAAACAGGAAGCAAAATAATGAATTGTTTTTTAGTTTTAAAATAATTTTAATTTATATTTTTTTTAATTTTTGAAGTTTTTAAATTTTTTTTAATAAAATGTTATATTTATTTAAAAAATGTATATACATATATAAGAAATGGCTTTATTACAGAAATTTATAAGAGATTATTCGCAATATTTTTTCTAATATTTTTCTATTATATTTTCTAAAATTTTTGGGCAATGGATAAATATTGTGGTGAGTCTAAGGATACCACATAATTATCCTGAGCGCTCAAATAATCTAAATTTTCTACATCGTTTACTTCAGCATTGCATTTAAAATGAATGCAGATATTATGCAACGCACAGCACAATTTTGTTATTTTAGCAGCCTTTTCTGGAGCGTAGTGCAGCTGTTTAGCACCATGTTTAATTTATGAATTGTCTGTTATCATTCAAAACTTTACCAAGAAGACAATAATTGCTGCCACCTCTAAGGTATTCTTGCTCAAGGTAAGGCAATTCGTCAGAATTCCAAATAAATGAATCGTGACACGCTCCGGGATGTGAGGCATCAACGTACTGAATCCTCAGCTCATGATCACAGACCTTTAATTTTTTGAGTTCCGTCAACACATCCAATAACGTTTGGAATGCCATACTTCACATAAAGAGCTAACGCAACTTTCCGTTTTTGCACTTCAGTTCTGCAGAAAGTTATCTACATTGGGCGTAAATGTTCCTTATATATTAATAACTTCTGCCAGAACTTTGCTAACACTACACTGAGCCACAGACACACCGTAATCTTTACCAAAACCCGTTTGGTACAAACCTTCAAGCAAAGAAGCAGAAAGTCGCACCTAATTTTACGATTGGAGAAATTGCAAAGAACTTACGTTTGGGCTGAATACATTAACACGTCCAACAGATATTTGAACGCCGGTTTATTTACTCTGTAATATTTTTCTAAACTTCCAAAAGTAAAATTTACAAAGTGTGCGGCAACTCAAGTGGGTTGCTGGCGTCACTTAGCATTTTCCTTTCTACCTTTTGCTTATTCTTGTGCTTCAGAGTTTTCTGCTTCAGCTATTATTATTAACGCTACACTAAACATTTTTGTTCACTTTTAACAATTTTTTTTTTATTATTTACGAATATTCAATATGAAAATATTGTCGTTCCACAAAATCCATAATAAAAACTTTATTTTTTATCCGATTTTTTATACCCTTCACCTGTGGTGCACAAGGGTATATATAGCTTTGTCATTCCGTTTGTAATTTCTACAATTTTCATTTCCGACCCCATAAAGTATATATTTTCTGAAAGCTTATGAATAGAGGAGTCGATTAAGCCCTGACCGTCTGTCCGTCTGTCCGTGTGTTGGTTGAAATCAACTTTTAGAAGCAACTATATGTTCCTCAGATCTGTATATGGTATCAATCTCTTGGAAATATCCAGGAATGAATCGCTATTGAAATTCAGCACAATCGCCCCATAACTTTCTGAGATATGAGCAAAAAACCACGACCACCTCGTTTTTTTTCACAATTACAACAACAACATACATACATACATACATGTAAAAAACATACCAAACAAAAAAAATTACAAAAAAAAAAAAATATTAAAAATAGAAAAAAAATAATAAAAAAAACTACAACAAAAAAATTTAAAAAAAATTAAAAAAAAAAATTTAAAAAATATATAAAAAAAAATAATAAAATATAAATAATATATTATATTAAATAAAATAAAATTTTTTTTTGGCTCAGCTGGGATTCGATGCCACATATATTCTAACCAGTATATACATATGCACGTATTTTATATGGGATGAATGGTGATACAAACAATTGTTATAGCATGACTACACGTTGTGAAGGGTATATAAGATTCGGCACGGCCGAATATAGCACTGTTACTTGTTTCAAATTACGCTTAAAATGTTTGTAATTAAATAAGCTATTTGGTAAAAAAATAAAACATTCCAGATCTTTACTATAACGTAGAAAAAAAACGAAGTAAAAATGAAAAATTTTGAAAAAATCGTAAAAAATAGGCAAATTTTGAACTTTGAGGTGCCATAACTCAGCCATTTCTTATCAGATAGAAATTTGCAGCATATTGACGGAAAAGGCATTCAATTACCTTTCCAACGATACGCCATTTATCTCGATCAGACTTTTCGGTTGGGCTCCACAAGGGTTTGAGTGGGACCATACACCAAAAAACACAAAAGTATCGTTATCTAAAAAACGGTACTTAGAAAAAAAATTACAGCGTTTTTCGTGTTCAGGAGGTCCCAATTAACTTATCTAGGCATGTGGCGTTCTTGGTATTTTTCCAAATTAAAAATTTGTAAAGCAGTGTAATAATAGCTGAAGCAGAAAACTCTGAAGCACAAGAATAAGCAAAGGGTAGAAAGGAAAATGCTAAGTGACGCCAGCAACGCACACTTTGTAAATTTTACTTTTGGAAGGTTAGAATCTGTTGGACGTGTTAAGGTATTCAGCCCAAACGTAAGTCCTTTTCAATTTCCCCAATCGTAAAATTAGGTGCGACTTTCTGCTTCTTTGCTTGAAGGTTTGTACCAAACGGGTATTGGTAAAGATTACGGTGTGTCTGTGGCTCAGTGTAGTGTTAGCAAAGTTCTGGCGGAAGTTATTAATATATAAGGAACATTTACGCCCAATGTAGATAACTTTCTGCAGAACTGAAGTGCAAAAACGGAAAGTTGCGTTAGCTCTTTATGTGAAGTATGGCATTCCAAACGTTATTGGATGTGTTGACGGAACTCAAAAAATTAAAGGTCTGTGATCATGAGCTGAGGATTCAGTATGTTGAAGCCTCACATCCCGGAGCGTGTCACGATTCATTTATTTGGAATTCTGGCGAATTGCGTGGTTACCTTGAGCAAGAATACCTTAGACGTGGCAGCAATTATTGGCTTCTTGGTAAAAGTTTTGAATGATAACAGACAATTCATAAATTAAACGTGCATTTTTTCTAGGAGGCTTAAAGATGCCCACAGGATGAGTCTGCTGAAATAAAATTCACTCCAAGTGTTGAAATGTGGTTGAACGCATTAATGGTGTTTAAAAAAAATAGATGGAGGTGCATTCTTGGTGCTAGACAGCTGCACTACGCTCCAAAAAAGGCTGCTAAAATAACAAAATTTTGCTGTGCGTTGCATAATATCTGCATTCATTTTAAATGCAATGCTGAAGTAAACGATGTAGAAAATTTAGATTATTTGAGCGCTCAGGATAATGATGTGGTATCCTTAGACTCACCACAATATTTATCCATTGCCCAAAATATTAGAAAATATAATAGAAAAATATTAGAAAAAATATTGCGAATAATCTTTAATAAATTTCTGTAATAAAGCCATTTCTTATATACTATGTATGTATGTATGTAGTATAACATTTTTTAAAATAAATATAACATTTTATTAAAAAAATTTAAAAACTTCAAAAATTAAAAAAAAGATAAATAAAAATTAAAATTATTTTAAAACTAAAAAACAATACATTATTCTGTTTCTGTTTGTTGTTTTTATCCTAAAAGTAACAATAAATTACAATATTTATCGCAATTTTTATAAAAAAATATTAAATACTTACATTTTTGTCACAACTCCCTTTGAATTTGTTGGCGGATTTTTTCCCAAAAATTGTTATTACGTTCTCCCTTTAATTACCTTTCGTAATACCTACTTTTTTCCCAGGGAACAATTTCCCAATTTCGAAGTTCATTTAGAATAAGGTAAAAGGGAACAAATTTCCCCGGGAGAAATTATTTAGAATAGGGGAACAGGGAATAGGGAAACAATTCCCAGGGAATTGTTATTTAGAATTGGGGTGGTTGTTTAGAATTGGGGTGTTAAAGTAGTTTAAGTTACAGTAGTTTTGTTTGTATTAGTTTATATTGTTCGAACATGTTGTTAAGTTATATGCAGCCGAGGTGAGTTATTTTGTGCAGCATACTCTTAGGCACTTTTATTATTCCTGTATATTACTTAACATTACGTCTTAATTTACAGTGTACATACGAGAACTTTGTCGAATGTTACCGAACACAACTATGTTACTATAAATAGCCGAACAACACAGCTAACATGATCAGTATTACAGCCAGTGCTGCCACAACAAAAAAATTTTTATAACCAAAATTCTCTTTAAAAGTTACCAAATGAGAAAAAAATAACCAAATTTCAATATGTAGTATTTTTATTAAATAACATTTAAAATGCATACATATTTATAATGTAACGCATGTGATTTGAATACAATTAATAATAAAAAAACATATAAGTATAATTCTTTTACCTACATATATATGTATGTAATAAGTTAACGCTTGTACATGTATGTATACAAAAATAACGGTTTTTTTAAATGTAAAGTAAACAAAACTTGCAGTTCACAGTATAATAGTTTGGGACCATAGATTTACTTATTAAAAATTCTTGACTTGCAATCAATAGTTCAATGCTCATTTGTAAGGTATATGTCAGTCGGAAGCTGATTAATTTTTTCTCGTTTAGTTTTCCGTTTTATTGTTGAATTTTGTTTTTATTCAAACGTTTAGTTTTTGTATTAGAGAGCCGAACAGTATTTTTACACAAACAACAACTTACGTGCATATTCTTTATAAAAATTTACTTTGTAAAATCTTTAATTGAATATTACCGCCATTACAAAAGACATGTCATTTCTGTAGTACAGAGTTGCGATCATTTAGTAAAATAAAAGCTGATTTAGTGAAATTAAAAGTGAGTAGCAATCAAGGCGAATTCATAATAGGTGGCTGAACTAGCGATTTTAGTCACAGCTGTTTTATTTTCAGTTGCCCTGGTATCAATCAGGGTACACTTATACAAGGTGGCGGTGCCAGCCCAGCTGACAATATTTTTGTGTTCTGGAGTATGTCAAACTACATATTAAAAAAATAATTTCAACTCCGAAATTTGTCAAACTTCATACATAAAAAAAAAACAGAGCTGAAAATCGCTCTCCTTTACGCTATCACCTTATGTAATTACACCATGGTATCAATACTAAAAATTGAAGAACAAAAAAGCTTCAAAAGTATAACATAAAAATATGTACATGTATATCATTATTTTGGCAAAAAAAATAACCAAAATCAGAAAAATATTCACATCTCCACATTAAAGAAAAAAATAACCACTTTTGGTTAGAAATAACCAAAAACAGCAGCCCTGATTACAGTAGAGCTTGTAAAGTGCGTATCAGAGTGTGTTTGATTATAAAGGTGTTTAACAATAAGTGAAATAAGTAAAGTGATATAAAAACAATATCTGAGTGTATTTAAATAAATAAAGTCCTCTTTATTTTATAACGAATTTCAACTGTTATTATTTGCAATACAAAAAGAACTTAATGGTTATTTAAAGGAAGTAAGCTAACATTTATAAAAGGTATAAACGTAATAATATAATTTTATATCGAGTTGAAAAACAATTTTTTTTGTTTTGTCCGACTATATTTACATGTTGTATGTCTGTTTTTATACCCTTCACACAGTGAAAAAGGGTATATATAGGTTTGTCATTCCGTGTGAAATTTCTACAATTTTCATTTCCGACCCCATAAAGTATAAATTTTCTGAAAGCTTATGAATAGGGAAGTCGATTAAGCTCTGTCAGTCTGTCCGTCTGACCGTCTGTCCGTGTGTATGTTTAAATCAACTTTTTGAAGCCCCCCGACATCGCTTGGACCCGGGTGAGGTATTAAAATATCAGAAATATTCGGGAGTAGATCGCTATTGAAAATCAGAAACATCGGTACATAAACAACTGAGATATGAGCAAAAACCCACGACCACCTCGATTTTTTTTTCACAAAAACAACATTACAACAACAACATACATACATACAAACGTGTATACTGGTTAGAGAAAACGTGACATCGATTCCCAGCTGAGCCAAAAAAAAATTTTTTTTATATATAAAAAATTTTTTTTTTAATTTTTTTTTTTAATTTTTTTTTTTTATTTTTTATTTAATATATATTTATATTTTTATTATTTTTTTTTTAATTTTTTTTTTAATTTTTTTTTTTATTTTTTTTTGTTTTACATTAATTATATATATTTTAATTATTTAAAAAAAATTTTTTTTTTTTTAATTTTTTTTTTTAAATTTTTTTTTAAAATTTTTTTTTAAAATTTTTTTTTTTTATTTTTTTTTTAACATACATACGTAAATTTATAATTTTACAATGGGATGTTTTTTATATATGTATATTTTTTATATGTATGTACGTATTTCATATGAGATGAATGGTGATACAAACTACTGTTATTGCATGACTACACGTTGTGCAGGGTATATAAGATTCGGCACGGCCGAATATAGCGCTCTTACTTGTTTATTTATGTATCAGTTTATTGTATTTATTTATTTTACTTGTAAAAAGTACCTTTTGTCCTTACATTCAAATAATTAAAACCAAATAGGTCAACTGCATTCATGTCAATTATTGCGTTATTGTGCAGCAAAACGTATATAAACTGTAAAAATTTCATATTTAGATATAATTTTTATTATAATCTTTTTTTATACCCTTCACCTGTGGTGCACAAGGGTATATATAGCTTTGTCATTCCGTTTGTAGTTTCTACAATTTTCATTTCCGACCCCATAAAGTATATATTTTCTGAAAGCTTATGAATAGAGGAGTCGATTAAGCCCTGACCGTCTGTCCGTCTGCCCGTGTGTTGGTTGAAATCAACTTTTAGAAGCAACTATATGTTCCTCAGATCTGTATATGGTATCAATCTCTTGGAAATATCCAGAAATGAATCGCTATTGAAATTCAGCACAATCGCCCCATAACTTTCTGAGATATGAGCAAAAAACCACGACCACCTCGTTTTTTTTTCACAATTACAACAACAACATACATACATACATACATACATACATACATGTAAAAAACATACCAAACAAAAAAAATTACAAAAAAAAAATATTAAAAATAAGAAAACAAGTAACAGTGCTATATTCGGCCGTGCCGAATCTTATATACCCTCCACAACGTGTAGTCATGCAATAACAATTGTTTGTATCACCATTCATCCCATATAAAATACGTGCATACGTACACGTTAGAATAAATGTGGCATCGAATCCCAGCTGAGCCAAAAAAATTTTATTTTATTTAATATATTATTTATATTTTATTATTTTTTTTATATATTTTTTAAATTTTTTTAAAAAATTTTTTTAGAAAAATTTTTAAAAAATTTTTAAAATTTTTTTTTTAAATTTTTTTTTTTAGTTTTTTTTATTATTTTTTTCTTATTTTTAATATTTTTTTTTTTGTAATTTTTTTTGTTTGGTATGTTTTTTACATGTATGTATGTATGTATGTATGTATGTATGTTGTTGTTGTAATTGTGAAAAAAACGAGGTGGTCGTGGTTTTTTGCTCATATCTCAGAAAGTTATGGGGCGATTGTGCTGAATTTCAATAGCGATTCATTCCTGGATATTTCCAAGAGATTGATACCATATACAGATCTGAGGAACATATAGTTGCTTCTAAAAGTTGATTTCAACCAACACACGGACAGACGGGCAGACGGTCAGGGCTTAATCGACTCCTCTATTCATAAGCTTTCAGAAAATATATACTTTATGGGGTCGGAAATGAAAATTGTAGAAATTACAAACGGAATGACAAAGCTATATATACCCTTGTGCACCACAGGTGAAGGGTATAAAAATAATAAAAAAAACTAAAAAAAAAAAATTTTTAAAAAAATTTAAAAAAAATTTTTAAAAATTTTTCTAAAAAAATTTTTTTAAAAAATTTAAAAAAAATATAAAAAAAATAATAAAATATAAATAATATATTAAATAAAATAAAATAAAATTTTTTTGGCTCAGCTGGGATTCGATGCCACTATTATTCTAACGTGTACGTATGCACGTATTTTATATGGGATGAATGGTGATACAAACTACTGTTATTGCATGACTACACGTTGTGAAGGGTATATAAGATTCGGCACGGCCGAATATAGCTCTGTTACTTGTTTTGTGCACATTTCTCTGTATCACTCACATGCACACTTTTAAAATCTATATATATAAAAGTGAAACTCTGTGTGTGTGTGTGTGTGTGTGTGTGTGTGTTAGCTATAGACTCCGAAACTGTAAAACCGATCGGGCTCAAACTTTGGTAAGTTGTTGTACACATACCAGGGAGTGTTTATGGGTGAAAAAAAGGGGGCGGGACCACGCCCATAAAAAATTAGTTATCATTTTTAGCTACTTGCACTTGACCGATTTTTCTGAAACTTTGCACATATATCGAGCTGTCATGACTAAATAATTTTGTGATAAGAAAAGTGGGCGGGGCCACGCCCCTAAAAAAGTTTTAATTTTGAGGCACTTACACTGGACCGATTTTTCTGAAACTTTGCATACATATCGAGCTGTCATGACTAAATAATTTCGTGATTAGAAAAGTGGGCAGTGCCACGCCCATAAAAAATAGGTATCATTTTGAGGTACTTGCACCAAACCGATTTTTCTGAAACTTTGCACACATATTGAGCTGTCATGACTAAATAATTTCGTGATAAGAAAAGTGGGCAATGCCACGCCCATAAAAAATAGGTATCATTTTGAGGTACTTGCACTGGACCGATTATTCTGAAACTTTGCACACATATTGAGCTGTTATGACTTTACAATTTCGTGATTAGAAAAGTGGGCAGGGCCACGCCCATAAAAACAATTATAATTTTGAGGTACTTGCACTGGTCCGATTCTTCTGAAACTTTGCACACATATTGAGCTGTTATGACGTTACAATTTCGTGATTAGAAAAGTGGGCAATGCCACGCCCATAAAAAATATTATAATTTTTAGGTTTTTGCACTTGATATTCAATTAAAATTCAGAATGCATTTCGATTCATTAAGGGGGTAGCAACGCGCGCCGGGTTTGGCTAGTGTATAATAAAATAAGAGAAAATACTTTTGCCAATATACATATAACATATGTATAGGCATAACCCAACAGCCGAAGTTTTGTAAAGTGGTGACAAATCGATGCCAATATAATTTCAATTTGCTTCAACAGTAGATTTCTTGCTTTCTGCAGGTGTTTCTCTAATCTTATATAGATATATTCCCCAGGTCGGACGGTCCTTAAAAGACCCTCCTTGATTCTTTGTAAAAGGCCGCCAACACTTGTAAGTTTTATAAGTTTTAAACAGTTGGTGCAACACTGTATTGTAATCGGTAAACAACTTTTCACAAAAAGGTTGCCACAAATCCTGTTACCAAAAAAATGGTGGGGTTACATTCGCTTTGTCATTTCGTTTGTAACACATTGAAATTTCCGTTTTAGACCCCAAAAAATATATATTTTCTGAATCGGGTTTTATTTTATGACTATGTCCGTCTGTTGAAAGCACGATAGACCTAGAAATGAAATAGTTAGGGTGCTTAAATTGTTGAATATTTCTTATACACAAGGTTTGTTTGGTATTGAAAATAAGCTAGTTCGGAAAATAGGAAGGGAGTTATAGCTCGTAATTGTGTCCAAATTCATTACCCTAGACCCATAAAATTTCGAAGGTATATTTCCTAAATAAAAAAAATATTTTCTCTAAAAATTGCTTAAATCTATGTATTAGGAAAGGGGTTACAGATAAATATATACGCAAATTTATACCGCACAGTGTATTTTTCGGTGTATGTAAAATTTAAATCTTAAAAAAACTGACAAAATTAGATGTACGGTTCTGAAATTTTGCAAACATTGCTTTTTGGTCGAAGGCTTTGTACTAATGGAAAATAAATAACACACCCCCCATTTTACGCCCTCCTCTCATATAACACTTTATCTCAAATTCCTATGATCTATATATAAAAAATTAAACTCTGTCTGTCTGTGTGTGTTAGCTATAGACTCCGAAACTGTAAAACCGATCGGACTCAAACTTTAGCAAGTTGTTGTATACATTACAGGGAGTGTTTATGGGTGGTAAAAAGTGTATGTTGTTTTTGTAATTGTGATATTGGATATTTCCAAGAGATTGATACTATATACAGATCTGAGGAATATATAGTTGCTTCTAAAAGTTGATTTTAACCAACACACGGACAGACGGTCAATGCTTCATTTTCTATTCATAAGCTTTCAGAAAACTTTATGGGGTCGGAAATGAAAATTGTAGAAATTACAAACGGAATGACAAAGCTATATATACCCTTGTGCACCACAGGTGAAGGGTATAAAAATCTAAGTTGTATTTTTTAGCGGAAACTATATTGACACGCCTACTTTAACGCCCACTTTCATTGAAAGACTAAATTTACGAAAATGTTTTAATAACATATCGTAGTTACACAAATAAAGTGATATGTACATATTTAAGTGTAAAGAGATTATTCCATAGCGATTACTGTTACTGTTACTGAAATATGTACATAATAAATTTTGGCTAGTAAAGTTATAAAACTGGTGGTGGGTCTAAAAAATTTGGCACTGCCGAATATAGTGCTCTTACTTGTTTTCTATTTATACCCACCACCAAAAAAATGGTGAGGGTATATTCTTTTTGTCATTTCGTTTGTAACACGTCGAAATATCCATTTTAGATGCAAATTTCGAAAGTGTCTTTCCTGCGTAAAACAAAAATCTTTCCCTGAAAATTGCTTAAATCTATACGTTACGAAAGAAGTTATAGATCAAAATGTACGAAAATTTATACCGCACAGTGTATATTTAAAATTAAAACCTAACAAAACTGACAAAATTTATTATTTTAAACAATTATTTATCACATTGGATTTATGACATTGGATGCTTAAAAAACTATCAGCTGATTAGATATGAGTACCTTATTGATATACCTTGGTACTGAGACCAAATATATAAGATTTTTTATTTTACTAATAAATACATATTGAGGAGCCGCAGAACAAAAGGTGCTTTTTCGCATTTCGCGAAAAATTGGTTTTTTGGTATTTTTATAATATTTAGGTTGAAATCTTGTAGAAACAATCAAGTTTGCATTATTATTATTTTTTTTACAAAGTAAATGGGTTCTAAAAAATTCATGCTTAACAAAAGGTGCTTTTTTGATTATTTTTTAACAAAAGGTGTTTTTTTGTTTATTTTTTAACAAAAGGTGCTTTTTTGTTTATTTTTTAACAAAAGGTTCTTTTCCCATAATCTTTGTGTAGTTTCACTTTTTACTTTAATGATCAAACCAAACTACAGTTAAAGTAAAATTAATCAGATGTTAAAGTCTTTGTGGAAAGTCTTTTAATAAAACAGTTTGGTAAAGACTGGAGTGAAAATCAGTCATTATTTTGGTACAAGGACATTTTGTATAACCAGGATAAAGTTATGGAGGATTCAATAGACGAAAATGTTCTTGCCTAGAAGAAGATGTTGGAACAAGAGTTTAACTATTTAACAATTTTCATATGTATTTAAGAAATGTTTAAGTTGCAATTTAATTTAATAAAACGACAAATATAATATACTTAGCTTAACATTTTTTATTATTTTTTATTAGATCAGGTTTAACCACATTCAGTCAAAATTTATTGTCATACTAGCTAATACCCGGTGTGCTTTGCCACCCCAAATTTTAGTATTTAATTCATATGGTAGGTGCCACGCCCATTATTGATAATGCACCCATTTCTTGCCTAAATGTTCATTTGGGTGTCAAAGTTGCTCTTGCAAAATTTTACTACTCTAATCGATAACGTTTTTCAAATATACAAATTTTAGTATCTAATTCACATTCAAATGTTCGTGTGGATGTCAAAGTTTATTGTACTTAATTTGAAGACTCTAGCTGCATTAACTTTCGTGATATATAATAAATAATACTTATTCTTTGATAGGGCGTGGCACCCCGCCCACTTACAATTTCAAACCAAAGTATAGTCTATAGTTCCTTCCAGACATACAGAAAGATTCTGTGAAAATTTCAAGGAAATCGGTCCAGCCGTTTAACCGTCTATAAAGCACAAACAAACATATAAACATACAAACACACATTGATTTTTATATATATAGATATGTGTATTCGCATTACAAAATGTACTTTTTCCTTCTATTAACAAAACGTGCTTTTTTACTTTTTTTTAACGAAAGTGTTTTTACTTTATTCCTAACAAAAGGTGCTTTTTTGCTTTCTTTTTTGCAAAAGGTGCTTTTTCCAAAATAAAAATGGAATTATATCAAACATCCTTAACATTTAATCGGGTGACTTACAACAGTTAGATGCATCTATAGATAAGTAAAAATCTTGTAAGCATTTTCATGTTCTTGCAATTTTTTAAAGGGGCGAAAAAAATAAATCTCGATTTCCCAAAAATTTGAAATGAGCGAAAAAGCACCTTTTGTTCTGCGGCTCCTCATATGTATGTACATATATAGCCGGTTTTAATTTATTAAAGCTAATATTAATAAATACAACAATAAATAATTAGGAATTTAACTTAAATATATAAAAAAATTTCAGTATTTAAGAAGTATTTTCTTGGAATTTCTTAAAAGCTTTCATAGCGAAGTCATACAGTTCTTCCACATGCTTCTCCAAAACATCTGTAAATAAAATGAAATTATTGTATAAAATATGAATTTAGTACATGAATTTTGCAACATAGAAAATTATTTCTAATTGATAGTCTGTGTAAATGGGTTCTTACATATTTTAAGCTAAATAAAGATAAATTGGTTTCATTTGACTATATTAATGCGAACAACAACTCGAAATGTTAGATTTTTATGTCTACAATACAAAAGCATATATCACATCTTGTCACTTGTTATTTCGTTTACGAGTAAGAGAAATGTATGTCTTTTTCTACCTACCACAAAAAAAAAAAAAAATTGGTGGTTTCATTTTAAGACGATCTAGCTATATATTTACGTCCGTCTGTTAGATAGTATGATAGAGCTCGAACCGAAAAATACACAATCGGTATATAAGGAATAGAGTAATAGCTGGCAAGAGTAGGTCAACAAAACAATGTCCTTCCTACATCGAATAAAATGTTATAATGTCTGAACGCATTAATGTAGAACGATAAAATTTCAATAGTATATATCTCGAATCAAAAAAAATACATTTCCCTGAAAATTGCTTAAATCTAGCCATTAAGAAAGGAAGGAGTGTACGAAAATTTTTAACGCACAGTGTTTGTTTCGGTATATTTTTAAAACGTAATATAACTGACAAAATTAGATGTATGATTCTGAAAATTTTCAAACATTGCTTTTATGGACAAAGATTTTGGAAGAATAGGGACTCTATATTGAATTATTTAAGTTGAATTTATTATCAAAAATATTTAAAAGCTCATAAAACCAACAGAATTAGATGTATGATGATGCAATTTTGCATATGCATTTCTCGTCAATATAAGAATAATAAATTAAGGTGATACGCCCACTTTAACGTCCAGCTCCTATATACGTTCTGTGCTGTTATGAATCAGCTGTGAAGATGAATTTTTACAGAAGAAATACATAATTACAAAAATTAAACAACAGAATGGCACGTCAAAGAACGACAACAGAAAGTAAAGGCTAATGAAGCTCTAATACTTTTATTAACTTAAGCAGTCTAATTTTTTTTTATCCCGCTCAAAAATATACTGTTGTTAGTTTCTTGCCAATGGATCCTTATTAAGATCGTAAGTATATACTGAGTATTTACGCATGGATGTATGAATGTATGTATATAGTAATGTATTTATTTATATATGGACAAAATATACATATCGTCGTACGTAAACTACTGTGATCTATAGGTATATGTTTTATACATATGTATGTTATATATCAAGGCGAATTTAATTATCAGGTGGTGATAATTCTACAACAAATACAACATTAAAAAAACAACATGGGTTTTTATTGTTGCTTTCGACTGTCGATGTGTCAAAAACTACATGGTTTTTGTTTGTGTTTTTTTGCGCGGGAAAGAGTAATCTATGTAAACATAAATAATATTTGACAACTCAACCATCATTTATGCAAATAAAAAAGTAGATCAGCTGCGTTGTCAACACCACCTGATAATGAATTCGCCTTGTTATATATTTTCCGCCTTATTCATAACAATTATTAAAAGGTTTATAAGGGGTTTATAGAACTGATTTTCTATGGAAATTTGATTAATAAGCCTCTTATAAAGCTGTTTTAAATTTTATGAATTAGACCGTTAGAAAACAACAATTTACGAAAGACGATTTGAAAATAAGAATGTGTATATGTTTATAAGTATGTATATATTATTTTATTCATTTTACCTTGTTCTGTTTCAACTTGTTTACTTTCCATGGCATCTTCGTCACTGGATGGTTCTTCTTTAAACATATCCTTTAGTTTAGGTAAAAAAAGCAATAGGCAAATTACACCGATGAATTTAACAATTTTTTTGAAGATTAGAAGTTTTAAAATAATTTTTCCAATAGTGAAAAGATTTATTTTGTTTTTCAATTTCTGTAGAAGTGAAAAATGATCGTGTGAATGGTAAGGCAAAGGTTTGTAATAAGTTAAATGAGGAGGGCCATATATTGAAGCGGAAGGACTGTATACGGGTGCTGGTGGTCCATAAACTGGAGCTGGTGGACCATAAACTGGGGCTGGTGTAGAAGGTGGTAAATATTGGTTGTTTGGAGGTGGTGTGTAGTTGTATCCCCCGAAGTCCCCATTAAACTCTGTAATTGATGCAACAAATATAATAAGTTGGTTATTGTTATTGTAATACATTAAGTAAAATAAAAAGTTTCGAAAAGCTTAATTCTTTAGTTCAATTAAGAAAAATAATGAAATTCAAATTCCTAAATTTGAAGTGACTAAAGTATCCGACGTACCTACACTGAACCAAAAGTGGTAAGTAATAATGAATAAAATGGTTCGTAGTTTATCAAATAAAAATATCGTTGAATCAGTAGGGTTTTTATTAAAATCTAAAGAAAAATACTTAGAACTGACTCCTTTTTAGTAAATTCAATGAAAAAATTTAGTATAAAAACAAGTAAGAGTGCTTATATTCGGCCGTACCGAATCTGATAATACCCTTCACCATCATGTACATAGGTATAATCTCACACCGTAGCTTAACCTATATTTCATGTTATACCCCTTTTTTCTTTATTATTTCCGACGCCATCCTCGATTTTGAATTTTTACGTAGTTCACTGAATTCTACTAGTCAAACCGTTTAATTTGATACCCATATTAATGGGGTTAAAAAATTTGATCGCCATCTTGTTTTAGACCTCATCTTGGATTGTACATTTTTTAATAATTTACTTTATTCTACTGGTCAAGCCCTTTCATTTGATACCAATATTGAGGGGTTCAAGAAGTTACATTTTAAAATACTAGATTTGACCCATATATACATTTATTGTCCGCCATTTTGTAGTGGCGGCCAATATGAATTTTAACTTTTTTATAGTTGCGCTAGTCAAGTCCTTTCAGATGATACCAATATTGATTCTCTTGGTTGTCTAAAAGCTGAAAAAAATTGACTATCGTTTGTAAATTTTTAGTATATTTAAAAAAAAAAAAATGTTTGCCTATCACTTTACCGATTAGAGCCCACTTTATCCAAAATTTTTCACGAATATTTCTAGAGGCATATTATATCTATAAATAGTAGCAAAGATTTCTATAAATTATTCTATGGCTGAAACATTTTAATTTTGGTGGTAAAAATAGGGGAAAAACAGAGGCAGTCGTGTTTATTTGCTCATATCTCAGAAAGTTATAAGGCGATTCTGCTGAATTTCAATAGCGATTCATTCCCGAATATTTACAAAAGATTGATACCATACACAAATCCAAGGAATATACAGTTGCTTGCAACAAACACACCAACACACGGACAGACAGCTTTCAGAAAATATATACTTTATGGGGTCGGAAATAAAAATTGTAGAAATCAGAAACGGAATGACTAAGCTATATATACCCTTGTGCCCCAAAGGCGAAGGGTATAAAAAGCTGAATATCTACTATACAAAAGAAAACTACATTTTAGAGGAGGTTAGAGCAAGAGTTAGACATAGAACTTTTTGTATGATATGTGTTTTAAAATTTTAAATTTTTTAGCTTTCGACTGTTTTTACTTATATGTAACCTAAAGGGAATGCCTCTAAGTATTATACATAAGTACAAGCAGATTAAGAGTTGTATGCATGTGACACTCATTTTCCTCGTCAAACTAAAACGAATATTTTGCAAAATTAGTACAACCTACGCACTGCTTCATAAAACTTTGATGTGGATTTTACATATGTATATATTAAAAAAAAAAAGCCAGATGGTGAACATAAACCTCCAAAATCTGTTTTATTTTCATAGTTTTTCGTATTCATAAACATTCCTGATGGAAATGTTGTTTAGCTTTAGGCCCCGTTGCTATAGCTAAGTATATATACCTAAATTTAGTTTCATACAGTCATGTATATTCTAAACCTTTAAATAAATAAGATATTTGTGGCGCTATGTTATCTATGAAATATCGACTTGAGGTAAGTTGTATTGGCACATTCTCAGAGTTAAAACTTTCGGCACTTTCATCAAAATATTTTTCATTTTCCTGGTATATATCAATAATATCTGTTACAACGGTAGAACTGCTAGGTGCTACACTGTCATTATCTCTAAATCCAGTGACAAGAATATTGCGTCGTCTTCAGCACAATTCGTTGAGGTACTAAACTGGCTTATTTTTAAAGATACAGTATTTATCGGTTATATGCATTTCTAAAAATGCACAGCTTTCTGTGCATATAAGCGCGAAATGCAAATATAAAAACACGTTTATATGCATATACGGTGCTTATAAAAAAAAATTGTTAATATGCATATGCAGTGCATATATAAGAACTCCGATATTTGCATAAAGGGTGCATATAAAAAAGTAGACAAAATCTATCCAAATTTGTATACATATACATACATATGTATGTATCAGTTTTTATTAAAAATTCATTTTTGCAAAAAAAAAAAAACCAAAAATATTAAATTAAATAAAAAATATTATTGTACATTGAGATCAGTCAACTAGGTTGAAAACATAAAAAACTAGAAATTCATTGCTTACTAGAATTGCCCCAGCAGTTCCAATACTTGCGAAGTGATAAGTGATTTTGTCGCGTCCTTATCATTGCTAATAAATTCACAAGCAATGGAAACTTGAATTTGGAATTGCTGAGGTAAATTAAAGTACTTAGTCTAATACATACTAATTTTTAAAAAAATCTGTTATTTTCTTTTGTACATTTTTGCAGCAGCTCTCAAAAATAAATTGTTAAATTTTTTCCAATTCTCAATCAATTCATTTCTTGCTTGAAGAAAACACCGTAAACTACTTAAATAATCCACTGCATTACTTACAGATGGAATTGGTACAAAATACTCATTGTCATCATCCTCGTTAGCTTGATTGAAGCTCAGAAATGATTTCCTCCTCGTTAGGTGGTGCGAGACAAGGTAAATTTTCGTCCTGAGTTACAAAATTTTCAAATTCTAAACCGGAGTCAGCAGTTATAATTATTTCATCTTCGCGATCTTCCATCGCTGGCAGCTCGTGAGATTCCGAAACAAACTTACACCGGCCAAGTGGGTTGGGATGAGTTTCCAGCTTTTTTAAGTAGCGGCCAACGTGTCTAGTGATTTCGCTTTTTATCAACGGAACATCAAGATCTTTATGTAAATTGCTGTTTTTTATGTACCAAGGGGCAACGGTTATCATTCGTAGTATTTTATTTTGACGTCGTTGAATTTTTTCTATGTTGGAGGAGGATGCAGTTCCCCATAATTGAATACCGTAACACCAAATTGGCTTCAAAATTGAGTTGTAGAGCAAAAGTTTGCAATCGAGCCTTAATATCGAATTTCGACCTATAAGCCAATGTATTTGAGCAGTCCTTAATTTCAATTGGGTCAACTTTGCATCTATATGATTTTTCCATGTGAGACGGCGATCCAAGTGAATACCAAGGTATTTAACGTGAGAGTGTTGTGGCACCACCTGGTTATTAATAAAAATGGGGGGACAAGATTCCCGACGTAAAGTGAATGTTATATGTGAACATTTAAGTTCATTTATTTTTATTCCCCATTTTTTAGCCCACTTCTCAACATCGGTTATATGGTGCTGTAGTTGGCTTGAGGCATCTTTTGGATCTTTATGAGTGCTGAGAAAAGCCGTGTCGTCAGCGAATGTTGAAGTATGGGTTAAACTGCTTGTTGGCATGTCTGCTGAATATATTAAATATAACATTGGACCTAAAATACTCCCCTGCGGTACTCCAGCCAGGATTGGTTGGGGGCAGCTAACAACGTCTCCTTCTTTTATAAGAAACTGGCGACCGATAGTGTATGTTTGTAGAAGATTGAGAACATTAACTGGGAAGTTATGCTTCCCACTTGGCCGAAACATCTTACAATATCGCGGACATGTTCGTTTGAGAAGAAGGGACACCATCTCTCTTAGATGAACTAAATAATCGCAATCTCTACAATTTATTTTAATTTCGAAAACCAGATTTTGTCTGGCATTGGCTGGACTTTCATCTACTAATTATAGATTTAAGATTTGATTACTTATTGTTAGTTCATAAACATATATGAAGATACAATAAATATTAGTTTGAAAAAAAAAAAAAAAAAAAAAAAAAAAAAAAAAAACTTACACCGAAATATATAAAAAGTCATATAAATTAGAGAAAAATAAGTCTGTATCTTTTAAGATCAACTTTTTAAAGCAGTTGAAAATGGTACTAGGAGTTACCATCATCCTAACATATCAAGGCTTTTCTTGAAATCTCTAAAAAGCATATTTGCTTACGTATTATATTTTGTCGACGGTATGCCTTGGAAGCATGAATGATCCTCTGATCTAAAGGCTGTAAAATTGAGGTGCTATATGCTGGTAAATATCGAACGTCAACGTTCTTTAAACTTATCTGCTTATGGGCTGTGGCATTGTCTACGAATAAGGTTACTTTTCTATTTTGTTGAATCATTTCTTCATCAAAAGCTAGCATTATTTCAGTCTAAATGTCCTGTGTCATCCATGCCTTGTTTTGCGAAAAATACTTAATTTTTTTATTTTTAAAACATCAAGGCTGTTTTGGTTTACCTATGGCAAACATACTCACCAGTTGCATTGCACAAAAGGAGTAAAGTTTTACGTTCTTTTTATGACGTCATTCCAGAAATTTTAAACTCCTATTGAGTGTTGATGAGAGCAATGCTTTGAAAAGTAGTCCCGTTTCATCGGCATTAAATATGTAACTTGCCTTGTACCCAGCGGGAGAATTTCTTGAATGTACACCCCAATTCTAAATAACAATTCCCTGGGAATTATTTCCCTATTCCCTGTTCCCCTATTCTAAATAACTTCTCCCGGGGAAATTTGTTCCTTTTCCCTTTTCCCTTATTCTAAATGAACTTCGAAATTGGGAAATTGTTCCCTGGGAAAAAAGTAGGTATTATGAAAGGTAATGAAAGGGAGAATGTAATAACAATTTTTGGGAAAAAATCCGCCAACAAATTTAAAGGGAGTTGTGACAAAAATGTAAGTATTTAATATTTTTTTATACAAATTGTGATAAATAATGTTATTTATTGTTACTTTTAGGACAAAAACAACAAACAGGAAGCAGAATAATGAATTGTTTTTTAGTTTTAAAATAATTTTAATTTTTATTTATCTTTTTTTTTAATTTTTGAAGTTTTTAAATATTTTAATAAAATGTTATATTTATTTAAAAAATGTATATACATAAATAAGAAGTGGCTAAATTACAGAAATTTATTAGAGATTATTCGCAATATTTTTTCTAATATTTTTCTATTATATTTTCTAATATTTTTGGCAATGGATTAATATTGTGGTGAGTCTTAGGATACATCATTATCCTAAACGCTCTAACAATCTAAATTTTCTACATCGTGTACTGTAGTATTGTTATGTTATGCAAGGAACAGCAAAAATTTGTTATTTAAGCAGCTTTTTTTGGAGCGTAGTGAAGCTGTCTAGCACCAAGAATGCACCACCATCAATTTTTAAAACACCATTAGTGCGTTCAACCACATTTTGACACTTAGAGTGAATTTCATTAAATTTAATTTCAACAGACGTCTTATAGATGTCCACAGGATATCTATAAGACGTTAAAAGTCACAATTCAAGTAAATATCCTGCGTCTGCTAAAAAAAATGCAGTTTTAATTTATGAATTGTCTGTTATCATTCAAAACTTTACCAAGAAGCCAATAATTGCTGCCACGTCTAAGTTATTCTTGCTCAAGGTGAGTACGCCATTCGCCAGAATTCCAAATAAAGGAATCGTGACACGCTCCAGGATGTAAGGCATCAACGTACTGAATCCTCAGCTCATGATCACAGACCTGAAATTTTTTGATTAAAAATTAATTATTGATAATTTAAAACAAAAGAAATACTTTACCACCATTACATTCAAATTATAGTATTTCTTCGTATTGTAGTAAAGATGCTTGTTCTTAGGAGGAGAAATAATGCGGTCATGCGATCCGTCAACACATCCTATAATGCTTGAAATACCATACTTTACATAAAAAGCTAACGCAATTTGCCGTTTTTGCACTTCAGTTCTACAAAAAGTTATCTATATTGGGCGTAAATGCTCCTCAAATATATTAATAACTTCTGCCAGAACTTTGCTAAGACTACACTGATCCACAGACACACCGCAATCTTTACCTATACCCGTTTGGTACCAACCTTCAGCAAAGAAGCGTAAAATCTCACTTAATTTCACGATTGGAGAAATTGCAAACGACTTACCTTTGGGCTGAACACGTCCAACAGATATTTGAACGCCGATTTATTTACTCCAAAAGTAAAATTTACTAACAAAATGTGCGGCAACTCAATTGGGTTGCTGGCGTCACGTAGCATTCTCCTTTCTACCCTTTGCTTATTCTTGTCAGATTGATATGCTTCTGAGTTTTTTGCTTCAGCTATTATTATCAACGCTACACTAAACATTTTTATTCACTTTTAACAATTTCTTTTTTATTATTTACGAGTATTCACTTTTTACGCTTAATATTTCTAAAAATTATTAGCAAATATTTTGTCAAAACAAAACAGCAAAAGCAAACAGCTGACTTCGAAAATGTAAAATTCTCTCTCCCTTGTTATTCCCTTCCCCGACTGTTTAGAATAGGGGAATTTTATTCGCGGGAAAAATGAATTCCCGAGGAATTCAATTCCCTGGGAATATTTAGAATTGGGGTGATTGTCAACTGCTTGCTTATCAGCAAATCTTGCCGCATCATAAATCTTTTTTAAACTAATCCCCTCTCTCCGTTGCACATTAGGTCAAATGACTACTTTTTCTGTGCAAAATTAATTACGACTACATTATAAGAGTAATCGAAACAGTTATTATATGAATTATGTAATTATGGATGGTTTCAATAAAAAATGGAATTTACCCCAAAAGGGACCAAAAATTAACCCTCTAGCCCCCATTAATTTAAACACAGTGTATAGAATTAATTAATTTGTTTTTTAATACTAAAATATTTATTAATTGTTTATATCCAATTCACTTTGTAAAATTATTTCAAAGGAGGCTTCTTCACTTTCATTATTTTCGTCGTCTTGTTCGTTATGGTGAAGTTCTTCTGTTGGTTCGCAGCGACATAAAAGTTCAATTACTTCAGGTGGTAACGTGGAACGTGTTCTTTTTTGAATGCGTCTGTTTAAAAATGTTGTGGAAATTAATGGATCTGATGTATCCATGGCCCTATTAAATACATCTAGTAGGTTATTGGTGCTGGTGTTTCTACGCGCGTGATGTAGGCGATCGGCTTTGTATATTTTATGACGAGATTCAGCAGCACATTATAAATATAATATCCTTATCTACACCAGTTATTTCTGAAAAAATTTCCTGTTCAGCGAAAGCTTGGCGAGCAGTGATTCCGTCGTTAGTAGATCCTGAGCCACCTATTCTGGGCATATTCACGCGAAGTATGAGTTTTTTCCAAAAATCGTTTTGTATATCAGTTTTCCTTTTCAATACAATTGACTTGTCAGCTCCTCGTATTTGCCATTTTTGTACCTTACATTTGTATCCTATATGTAAAAGAAACTCAAAAACTCTTATCCAGCAATGAAGTGGGCTAAGCCCAAACTAGGTTTTCTTCTTTTGCACGGAATATTTCACTTTTTTAATCAAACGTGTTCATAAAGTGTTTCGGTGTAGCATAACAAATAGGGCAAGCCTGGTTTGATTTGTTTCCGGTTAAAACGTTCAAAATTTTTCAATCAATTAGTGTCAAAAATAATTTGAATGTAACTTCGACGAATTTTCCATCACCAAGTGATACTTGCAAGTTTCTTAAATTATCAATTTCTTTTTGTAGGTCCAAGTTTTCCTTTAAAACCACTTCTTTCGTTTATTTTGTGAACTCCAGTTTAATAGGACGACAAAATCTTACAGACTGCGGTGTGCGATTATTCCAGATTGGTTTTCCCGATTGTAGCGCTAATCTTAAGGGAATAACTGTGGTAGCAAAAAGGGATGCGTCACAGCTACTTGACAAACTTTGTTCACTAAATGCTTGCTTAAACTGGGCTTGACCAGTACTACTATCAAAGCCGCAACTAAATATTAGTTCTGTGCTTAAAAACTCAGTCTTCTCCTCTTCCATTTCAGCAATAAAAACTTCTTTTTGCATTTCCAAAATTCTTTCTGCTGTATGCGCTAGAATATATCGAAGACGAACATTCACAAGGTTCTCTGCTGCTTTTGTACCCTCAGGACGGCATTTCATTTTCGCGGCAGTTATTTTACTATAATGAGGATATATGTATATCACAATTCCTTAATTTGCTTAATTTTCCTGACGTATTGCATTATACTGCTCTTTAGACAAATTATGTTCAAGGAGGAAGGCTAAAGCCTCATCCGTAGTAAATGGAATTGGCTTCTTAGAATGTTCATCACAAATTTTACGCATTTTTGATGGTCTTGTTGGACTTTGAATACTTTCCTTTATTATTGCAGCCAAATCGGTTTCACCTTGTTTACGTGCTGATGTTGCTGCTGCACGAACGAGAAGATTTGTATAAGCTTTCGCATTTGAAAGCTCTGCAGCTTCTTTTCTTTTTCCAAATTCAGATTTTTCGCTAAATGGTATACGAGGACGTCCAACAGCGCCACTTGTTTCCTTTTCTAAAATGCCATCTACCACAATATTTAATTTAGCATTTAGCCATGCCTGGTTTTGGTTTTTGAATACATTCGTCTTTCTATGACACTTTTTCCACTTTTGTGCTAGTTTCACGCAAAACAAATTATTTTTTTTGGTAATTTGTTTCACCATTTCATCAGAAATTGACGAGGTTTCAAGTTTGTCATATACGTTTTGTTTTTTTGTACTTTCCTTTCGCCATACTTTAAAAAGATCAATCTTTTTTATACAGAGGTTACCTAACAAAAAGAGGCATTACTCGCAAAACGCAAATAATCGCAATCTTTGATAAATACCAAATAACTCACTAGATAATATTCTAATTATTTTGTGCAATTTGAGAGTGGAGAAATGGGGTATATTTTTTTAAAAGCTTTCAGAAAATAAAAATTTTATAAAAATTTAACTATTTATAGATGTTTACGCTAATGAGTTATTTATTAAGTATAGCGACATATATATAAAACATTTAAAATTAAAAATATATCTACTTACTTGGCTCTTTCTTTTCCATTTTACTCTTATAAATTATCACAAACACAGTCCGAGATATACGCACTTAAAGTTGACCACGCACTACTTAACTTAGGAACACAATTATAGAAAAAATTTAATCAGTTGACTTCGACACGCTGCTGTATAACAGTTATTAATATTTAGTCAAAACAAAAATCACTTTTTTTATTCTGAAGTCTTTAGAATTAAAAAACAACAACAATAGTAAAACTGCAAGTTGATTTTTGGACTTTCGCACAGAAAAATGTGTCGTTTGACCTAAAGTGCGTGGCCATTGGTATAGCCAGCCAGGTGTATGATATAAATTTTCGTTCAGGGCAATGTCAAATTGTTTGGCCTTTTCCATTAGCATATTGTTTGATCAAACCACTTCGATAATGCCTTATCCTTTTTTTATTTTCGACTCGATTTTTTCTTTGCGACATATACATATTGATGTTTTGCTGCTTTGAATCATAGAACTTTTCTCTCTTAGAATAAAATTATGCATATAAGCGATAAATGCATATAAGCGAAATGCATATAGACGAAATTTTTATGTATATTTTAAATTACAAGCTGAGATTGCACAGGCTTGGATGCATAAAAGCGAGAAATGCTTATAACCGACGTGCATATAAGCGATAAATACTGTAACAGCTTAGTCATTGAATTCGTGATTAGAAGGGTTCTTACAATGTCCACCTTTGGCACGTACATACGAAAAAACGTTTTTTTATAGGACTTGATTATATCCAATTTATACCCTTAATCTACAAAAATCCCCAAAATAGCTATTGCGTTCGCTTATACGAAACGATTGAGGATTTTTCATGCAGAAAGTTTTATTTTCACGATTTATTTATATTTTCTTTTTTTCTTACAGAGACTTTCTTTTAATACAGAGACTATACGTAGAAAACTACTGGAATATGATATTTTTAATGTTTTTTTATGTAGATTAACGTTTGCTATCACATAAAGTTGTTACGTATTTAAGCAATGCAAATATGTTTTACGTTTAAAAATTTAACTTTTTAAAAATATTTACTGCCTGTTCAACGATGTCGAAAGAAAACACAAGCAAACTTTCATTCGTACAAATACGTTGAAAACAAAAACAAATTTTTTGTTTTTGTTGTTGTTTTCAATATATTTGTACGAATGAAAGTTCGCTTATGTTTTCTTTCGACATCGTTGAACAGGCAGTTAATGAAGAAGAGAATGATTTAAGAAGTAAACTTAACCAAATTTATTTTTCCATCAAAACAATAACATGCCTCTTTTTCATTCTGACAATAAAGTTAGCAATGATTTACATATTTAAGTATTTGTAATCGAACAATGTGGCCAGGACATTCCATTATACGTTTGAAACTCGAAAATAAAATTGAAAAAACAAAAAAAAAAATAAATAAATAAATAATAGATAATAAAATAATGGAAGAGACAAATTATATCGATTTTTCTTCTGTTAATTCAGGTACAGATCCAAACTTTATTGTTCCAAAACAAAAAGACTCGAGAAAGTAACGCAAATGATGTAATGTTAACAAGTTAATTTGATATTACTCAAAATGTAAGTACAAATTATTTTTGTGATAAAAATTTATAATACGGATATATTTTTTGTGTAATTAAACAGGATACTGGATGAAATAAAGTGGTATTCTGGCCAAATATAAGTCATGTAATGTCAAGAGGCAATGAATGTTTCTTCATATATTACTTAAACTTAAAAAAGTAAGTATTTATAAAATATAATACTCCGTTACTGTCTTTAGCACCTGTCTACGCTGGTTTGGGAAATGTGATATGCAGACTCTGTACTCTTATACATATATATGTATGTACACATATTTTTTTAAATGTTAAAAACATAATATGTGCACATATTATATATTCTTACTTAATTTAAATTTAATTTTTTTTGAGTGTGAGCTAAAAAACAAACATCAAATATTTTATAACGTTTTTTTAATTTTATGACATTTTAAATCTGGCAGCACGCTGATTTTTTATACAGTGACTATACAGTTTATTTTATGTCGTTTTTTTTAATAGCAAAAGGTTCTATGCCGTTAATGTGCCGAATTACCTTATCCATTAGCTCTTGAATTGTTGTTTCTTTCATATAACCCTGAATAAAGAAGCCCAACGGTGTCCAATCACCTGATCTTGGCGGCCAATTGACAACGCCACCACGTGAGATAACACGGCCGTTGAATTTGTCGCGCAAAAGAGACATTGCTTCGTTAGATGTGTGGCAAGTGGCACCGTCGCACAGTGGCACCTTTTGACTTTTTTCGTTGCAAAAATCATAACTTTTGAAATAATTAAGATATTTTAAAGATTTAAAAACATATTAATAGAGGACACCTTAGGCTTTAAATTAATGTCTACACTATATTGCTGGAGGTACAGTGTGCTTCAAAAATTGCGGTTAAAATAGGAAAATTTAACCTGTTAGATATTGACATGTTTTTTTAATATATGTGTTTTTCATTTGTATCGTAAATACACATTTTTATAAAGTTTTAATATTTAAATCGAAGTAAATTTATATTAAGTAACTAGTTTAACCCGGTGCGCTCTGCAATACACATTGTTTAAATCCGAAAGTTTAGAAAAAAACACTCTAATATAACATGTTAAACCAATATTAATTTTTTTTTTCTATTACAGAAACACATTTTTAAATTATTTTTAATATTAATATATTTATGCTATTAATATCATGTTATTTATTTAGCTAGAATAATTGATTTCCATTAGTTAGTTCTCTTTGAAATAGTCATTAACATTGGGAGCGTTATCTAAAAGACTTTACATATCGAAGCTATTATTATGTTCTTCAAAATCCTTTCGAGATCTTACATGTCTTCGTGATGAAATTAGTGGGTCTGAAAAGGCCGCCAACATATTGAAAAGACCCGCATTCTGTCTAATCCGTGAAATTGATATTCAATTAAACTTTTAAAATGAGTCAAAATCGTATGAACCGTAGAAGCTAGTTTCTTCTCAGGATACATTTGAGCTAAAAGTTGGGCAGTTTTTAATGCATAATTATCAAACTTTGAGGCATTTACCATTGTCTAGAGTTTATAACATTTAGGATAACTGCCAACCTTTTTATAATATTATTGTCGACCCCAGTAATTCGCGCTGTTACCTCATCATTTTCAAAAAATGCTCTGGACATATTATTATCGCTAGTATTTCCATCCCCCTAGTTATATATTATAAGAGCCTATCTATCATTATACAATACCTAATTTCCTTATGCCTATTATCTTCATTATGATATATTAAATATTGTTGTTTATCTACATATATTAACTATTATTTTGTTATATTTTATTTTATATAATACTTTACATTATATAATTAATATATACTATTATTTTGTTTAAAACTCATAAAAAAGAAAACTAAAAATCAGTTTTGAATTATTATTCAATATATATTTTTGAAAACTAAAAGAAATAAAAAATCAATAAAAAATTAATAATTGCAATACAAACTTTTGTTTTAATAAACTTTATTACTATTATTTTAATAAATATTACTGGCGCAGTCGGTTTACGGACAAAGTTTTTTTTTTTAAAAAAGAAAACCAAATTTGCTTAAATCAAAACGCAAAACCAAAAAAAAAAAAGAAGAAACTGAAGAAATCTTTAAATCGTTTTCATCAGTGTTAGACATAAAAACAAAAGTATTCAAGTCGAAGTTTACAACAACACACGTAAGTACGCAGATCAAGTTTGGACAATATCATAAATAAAAGTAAACAACAACGTCATTTTGCATACAACAAGGATTCGCTCAACTATGAGTCTAAGTGCATTTACACTTCTAGATGGTGTTCCAGAATTTGATGGAAAAGCTGAGGAGTTGGAAATGTTTACGAAACATATTGAAGAAATTCGTAAGCATGTAGAAACATCTCTAATAACATTATTTGATTTAAGAGTAAGAAATAAAATCATTTCAAAGGCAAATATTACTCTTATTAACAACAACAATCCAACGAGTTGGGCTGAGATTAAGAATTAATTATAATATAGCTGAAAGTATAGAATCGATTGTAAATAAAATTAAAACTGCAGAATATAGGGATAATATACATAAGTGATTTTTCTGATTATATGTTAAAATTGTTAACAAAACAAAATCTTAAAACTAGCATTGACAGGGAAAATGAGCAGTGGTATAGCTGTAAAAATAATGAAAGAATGGTATTACAAATTTTTATTTCTAAATTGCCTAATGAACCAAAATTAATATTAAACTCAAGAAATCCTCATTCGTTATTGAAAGCAAAAGAAATTTTAGTAGAAACTGAATATTTTTACAAGAAAAATTTAAAATCTTTTTCATTTAATAATGAAAATAATTACAAAAAACGTAACCAAATATTTCCTAATTCTCAATCTTATTCAAATTCATGTTTTTCTAATTCCAACCAATCTTTACAAAACAATACAGTGTATAATCCTAATAAAGGTAACTTTAATCAATATAATAATAACAGCAGAAATTTTGATCAATACGAACAAACCGGTAATAGATACAATTTTCGAAATTGTCGACCAAATATGCCAAATAATCAAACTATTGGATATGATTTTCCAAACGTTCGAAATGGACAAAATAATACGGGATATTTAGGAAATCAAGGTATCTCAGGAAATTTTAATAATGGCTGTAGAAATAACTCTCAACAATCTAACATAAATAGTTCGAATTGAATGGAAGTAGATAATATTCAAACTTCAAATTTTCAATTATCAACCGGAGAACATTACCCTGTATAGTAGTTCAAACTAAAACAGTACCAATAAAATTATTAGTAGATACAGGATCAGGCACTACACTTATTAAAAAAGGAATATTTCACAGTTCTTTAAAAGCAGAACTTGAAAATCCAATTGTTCTAAATACTATTTCTTCTAAAACAGTTGCATCAATGAAGATAACTATACCTCTTTTCAAAGAGTTTAATTCACCTGGCTCTACAATGGAAATGTTAGAAACAGAGATTTTTAGTGACTTTGATGGTATTTTGGGGTGTAATATTTCAAAACCATTAGGTGCAAAAGTTGACTTAAAGGAAAATTTTTTAATTACAAAGAATGCAAAAATTCCACTTATATATGGAAACTCTTCAATAGAATATAACAAAAATGATAAATCATATTTTAAGTCAATAACTACAGATATGAATTTAACGAACCAAAAGTTGAATATTTAACTAAAAAATTAAAAACAGAGAATTTAAATAACGAGGAAATAAGAGAATTGACAAAATTAATTAAAAATTTCAACAACATTTTTTATATAGAAGGTGAGAATTAATCAGCAGTGGTAAAATATAGACATAGAATACCCACAATTAATGAAATTCCAATATTTGCGAGAACTTATCGATTTCCAGATATTCACAAACAGGAAGTAGAAAAACAGGTAAACGAAATGTTGTAATCTGGAATCATAACTAAATCATCTAGTCCATATAATGCTCCAGTTTGGGTTGTTCCTAAAAAAAAATGGACAATCCTGGAAAATCAAAATGGAGAGTAGTAGTGGATTATAGGAAACTAAATGACGTGACCATAGAAGACAAGTTTCCTATACCTAATATGGGAGACCTGTTTACGAAATTAGGAAATTCTCAATATTTTAGTACTATTGATTTAGCTAAAGGTTTTCATCAAATTCCTATATTTCCTGAGGATAGGCATAAGACAGCTTTTTCTACTTTGAATGGACACTACGAATTCACTAGAATGGCATTTGGCTTAAAAAATGCTCCAGCCTCATTTCAAAAGGCCTAACTATATTATGCTTTTGCTGGCTTAAGCAAATGTGCGGTTACATAAAATTAAATGTATGCAACTATATTGTACTTAGGAAACTTTTCGTCAAGTTTCGTCAAGTGTCATTTGCTTAAGCAAACTGCGAATCTGATCGTATTTTGCTTACGAAATTTGCTTTTCATTTGATTTGTACACACTGTTGCATTATTTAGTACTTTTTTTATTAATGTTTTTTTATTAGTGTTTGAATTAGTGAAAAAATTTATAAATTTAATAGTTTATGGTAAAATATTTTTAAATTTTACACATTAAATAATAATTTTGTGACAATATCGATATATTTAGGAAATACAGAAATAAAACAGCTTTTGCAAAAGTACAAATATTTGTAACTAATCATAGTAAGTATTTAAGTTTAAAAAGTACAATATATCCACCGACAAGTCTTTAAAAATTTTCTTAAGCATTTGACAGACTTTTCGTTGATTTTTGACATTAGCTTAAGCCAGCAAAAGCATAATATAGTTAGGTCTAAAGAATGATGAATGAAGTGCTGCTGGATTATATTAATAATATACATATGTGTAGTTTTTTTAGACGATATATTAGTTTTCTCCACTTCTCTTCAACAACATATATTATCATTAACAAAAGTTGACAAATGCAATTTTTTTAAACGCGAATCCGAATATTTAGGACACATCATAACACCCGACGGAATAAAACCTAATCCTAGTAAAATTTCAATAATACAAACAATTTTGATACCAACAACTGTTAAAGAAATAAAATCCTTTTTAGGGTTAACTGGTTTTTATAGGAAATTTATAAAATATTATAGCCAAGTTGCACTACCAATGATTTCATATCTAAAGAAAGGTTCAGTTATAGATGTGAATAATTCAAAATACATTGATTCATTTAACAAATTATAAAAGATATTATGTTCTACCCCAGTTTTAGCATACCCAAACTTTGATATGATATTTGTGTTGACTACAGATGCTAGCAATGAGGCTTTAGATGCAGTTTTATCGCAAAATGGGTATCCTGACTGAATATCAGATATTGGAGTTTTATTGGATTCTAAGTTAATTCTCTTTTGGATTTATTGAAAGATGGGCTAAAGAATTCTCTGATCAATATATTACAAAACAACTTTTTATTTCCCTTGTAAAGCGTGTTTTGGAATATGCATTTGTTGCTTCGAATCCAATTTTCACTGTACATGAAAGTTTTATTGAATCTGTGCTGAAGTTGCTATTTTGTCTCGTGGCTTGTATTGGAATTCAACCGATCTTCCAACATATAATAGCCGTCTTGCATTATTTAAGCTGCCTACTCTTAAGAGCTGACGAATTATGTTTAATGTGTCGTTTTTATTGAATTTAATTAATGGAGATAATAATTCTAATTTTCTGCTCTCCTACATTTTAGTAATCGTTTCATACCGCCCAGCTCGTTACCCTGATTTCCTGTCTATCAAATACTTTAGGTCAAATTATGCGAATGATGATCTATAGATTTAACGATTTTTATTTGAGTTCGCGTATTATTGAATGCAAAATTGTCCTGCTTTTAAGTAATCAATAATTTTACTTAATAGAATTTCCTGAGGATTTAAGGCAGGTTTTTCTCGAGTAGCGTTTGGACATTTGCCACCTACTTTAACAAATTTTGTAAATTCACATTTTTTTTTTTCAATTACAAAATTGTTTAGAATTTCTTTATCTAATTCAATTAAATTATTTGTTACTATCTTATGTCTATCAATTAAAATAATATTTTTCATTTTATTATTGCTCTCATATGTATATATATTGATGTCATATATCAAACATATGTATGTATGTATCTATGTATATTTTTTTATATTTTATATTTTACACCAGAATGGGTAAATTTATTGCGTATTAAAAAACATTATTGCTTGCGTAGTCTAATAAATATGACACACCTGTCATTTAATTACATATGTTGGTTCTAGAGATGGTAACTAAATATAACATGATTGGTATCTTAGCAAATCAGCATTATGGCTTAAATATCTGCCATTCAGAAACGTGGTTATTACCAGAATAAATGACAGACAGATGGTTATCGAAATTTCGGCTCTGATAGGCAAAGTAACGTAGGTGTAGCAATTTACATTAGAGATAATATCTAATGTAAACTTGTTTGTTGAACTCATCTTTATTTATATTAATTTTTATAATGACAAAATGCATGAAATTGGACACATTTATTAAGAAATTAGAACACATTTCTGTAACGTACTCGGAAGTGATTATCACCGGTGATTTTTATTGAAATTTGTTTGAGAATAAATATATCACGGCTACTAAATATGTCTTCTTTTAATTTAAGGGCTGTAAACACTTCTAAGCCTAAACACTTCACAACCACTTACTGACTTGATCTGATTGTCGTTAGTTACGACTATCAAAAATAAAGTTAGGTCGTGGTTTAGAAATAAAACTAAATTGTTAATTGAACAACAGGACCACATATACCACATGTGGAAACGGTACATAACCCCTGAAGTTAAACGTGAATATCGATTGGCAAGATAAATTGTAGTTTCGAGGATAAAATATGTTAAATCTTTATATTAATATAATAAATACAATGCAGAAGTTGACTGTAAAAGTAAATGGAAATATATGAGATTTTTTATTTATAATTTGCTTATTGAAAATTTTACTTAAATTTCTCTTTCTACTGTTCAATCCAAGCAACTTTTATAATGAAATTTTACAGTTAATTTCATCTAATGAATTTAGATTTTAATGTCTAGAAAAATTCGATACAGTCTGCGTTTTTAATGCAATTAATTCAAATTCAATTGGATTGGATAATTTTAACCCCGAATTTATAAAAATAATTCAACCCTGGATAATTCAATACGATACACACCTTTTTAACACAATATTTACGACCTGTATCTTTCCAGTACAATGGAAATATGCTAAAATTCATCCAGTCCCTATTTCTCTCCTATTTTTCCAAAGTTTTTGAGAAATTATTATATGGACAAATTTATAAGTATGCTAATGACAACAACCTATTAACTGATCGTCAATCTAATTTTAGACCTCGACGTACATAGCTGTACTACAGCTCCAACTGATGTGACGGGATTTATCTCTGTAGCATAAAATGACAGGAGACTCAATACAAAACATTGTTAGAGAAACAACTATCTCAGACAATATGTCATCTATAAGACTCTTTTCTGTTAACACTACTACCCCAATGCATTTTACCAGCGCCAGTAACACTCTTTTCTCCTCTTTGAATGTTATATATCTGAAGTAAATCAAGTTTCTGCACAACGTTTTTCTAGACACGATTTGATATTTCCCACTTATGTTTTTACTACCCCTCCCGAATAGAACTATTTCAGCTACAGGGATTTCAATAGTATTAACTACAACGAAATAAATAACACCTTTATTAATTTCTTCTGTGTGTAAGACAATCTGGCTTTCGTACGAATAACAGTTGTACACTAAGAGAAAAATGACGATCTAGATTGAAGAATAAAATTCTTGAATGTAGATTGCAGAAATCTACCGATTTCAATCTTAAATTTTAGTCAGTAAGATTGACGTTATCGAATTTAAGCATAAATTCTTGATTTTAAGAATAAATTCAAAAATAAAAAACGCAATATTGACTTGAAGATCGTTTTCTTAAAATCAAGAACGTAATCTTAATTTTTAGATCGTATTCTTCAATTTAAGAACGTATCCTTAAAATTAAGATTTAATTCTTGATTTAATATTAAAGCAAACGTGTTGTTTATAAATTGTAAAACGCTAAATGAAGAAGACGCATTGTGAGAAAAAGTGTAAAAGAAATTTTAAATTATTATAAAAAGCATTTAAAATAGAAAACCAGAACACCGATGAAATGGTGCTTGTAACCATACCAGTAAGTGAAGACTTGTTACCGATGGCAATTGGAAGCTATAAAGTGATGAGTATGCCGGATGAAGTTGCGTCAGAATTGTCAGACGACGCTTTGCTACAAAATCTTCTAGAAGAGTTTCAAATGGAGTCGTGTTTCAAGTGTCTTAAGGGTAAGTGCTCCTTCTTATTTATATGAGTGTATATGCAGTTAGAAAAATGTTCATATATGTATATTAGAAGAAATCATAATTTTCTTTAAAGGAGTCATAATAAAAACGAAAAACAAGTGACATTAATAAGTTTTCTTTCAGTTTGGAATAGACGAAGATACACTTTTAATGTCATCGAAAGTAAGTGAATGGTGCATCACTTAATAGTGTAAATACAAGCTCATCTCTTTTGGAAGAAGAAGACAGTAAAATCCGATCAACAAATCATATGCAGAGTGCGGAAATTGATGAATCAGTTGCAGCTACTTAAACATTATCATTGAGTAGAGATTGTGCTAATTGGTAGAAAGTTTGTCATAAATGGAAACTCATAGCAGTATGCGGCAGAAAGATTTACAAGAAATGAGAAGTCGTGAGTTTTTACGTGGATGGCCAAAGTTAAGTCACTTAAGAGCACCCGAATTGGTAAGTAGTTTTTCGATTGCTTATTACAGCTTAACGCATTTTTCTTCTAAATTTTCAGATCAACATTGATTTCCAAGTTATGTACCCAGGCAAAGATCAATTATGTTTTCAAAATGGGAAGAATTTAACATGTTTATACCAGCAAAATAGTATGCCAAGGAACTAAGTTATAGAAATTCAGAATTTGGTCTCTAGTTTGCTTTCATCTATATCTAATTCAATACAAAACTTATTCCGATCGAACCAAATTCAGGAAGATTTATCATTTATAAATACTAAATTTCTCTAAGTAGCCATTTAACGATTTTAAAATCGAACATAAGTTTCTCAATATGTAAATATTACATTATCATTGCGTCCCTTTTTTTATTTTTAACACATACACATACTTATGTAAATATAAATAAATAAAAAAATTAAAATTAAAAAAAAAAAAAAATAGTTTTATTTCAACATTGCATTTGGTAAAAACCAATAGGGCTATTTTCAAGAATTTCATTCTTAAAATTTAAAAATTTATTCTTGATTTAAAACTTTTTTTTTTCTTGATCACTCTAAGAATTTCGATACTGTGGATTATGCTGCTTTAATATGGAAACTCAAGAACCACATTAACTTTTCCTCAATATCTACGAAACTCATAGCTTCATATCTTATTGGTTATCTCACCAAAGGAGTGCCTCAAGGATCTATCTCTGGACCTCTGTTATTTTCCCTACATATTAACGATTTGCATACACAGATCGTTAATTATTTCTAGGCTAATGTATCTCGTATCTGAATGGCAGTTTTACGTTTATAATACTCGTCTTTAGAATTCGCTGCCACCAAACCAACAACTTAATAGCAACGTAATAGCTTTCGGAAATTTATCTCATAATTGAATATGTTCTAATGTAAGTATTTGCAGTACGTATTAATGTATTTTAAGTGTTATTTTGTTACTATTTATTGTTTGTTATTTTGTTTATTTTTTATATATGTAACTATTATTGCACAATTTTTTTATGCCTATACTTTTATTATAAGATATAGGCCGACTTCCTAAACGCAAGTTGCAATGCATATTTACAATGCATACACTTCGTAAACGCATATGTAAACTTTTTAGCAATGTTCAATGTTCCTAATCGTTTGGCAACTCATTTTACTAAGTATCAGCTGTCAAAATCGCGCATCATTTTTATTTTGTATGCAAACATTTGAGCTGCAATAGCTGAGTTAGTATTTTCTTTGTTTATTTTTAATAAATTATTTATAATTGATAGAGCTTATTTGAATCACAGACTAATAACTTAAATAATTAAACACTTTATATTGCAGAGAGGAAAAGTGGATCATGAGCATTCCTAAATGCCGATAAAATGCAAAGAAAATCTCTGCAACGCAAGGTTGCACTTAAGACATGTTTAGTCGATGGTCACACACGACGATTATAGTTGGGCAATTCTTGAGTTTATAGATGTTTTTACCGTTTTAGGTGAGGAGAAAACGAAGGGAAAAATAATCGCCGGTACTCGGCTATTTGAAGCAATTTTTCTTTTTTTTTTATATTTGACATTTCTTTTCATTCGGTGTTTCGCTTCTTGGTGTGTAGTAATTTAAAACTTGGATTAAAAATTTCACAAATTAAACGTTTAAAATATTTAAAAATAAAAAAACACAAACAAAATATTTTAGTGAAAACATTTTAATTAAAAGCGTTAAAAAAATCAATTATATTATTTTATGTATGTTTTTATTTTTCTTTTTGCTATTTACGGCAAAAGCAGCGTTGCCAGAAGCTTCGGAGAGAAAATCATCACTTAGGGCAAAATAATCATATTTTGAAAAAGAAAATCATCAAATCAAACATTTTATTACAATCGCAAAAAAAAACAATAAAAATTTATTTAGAAAACTGATTTCTTATTAGATGAGTTATTTAAAACAAAAAATATATTAAATTGATATTAAAATAAATATACATATTCGTATAGCGACTTGTGAATAAAATCAAATTGACAGATACTCTGTAGTATGTTAAAATATTAAAATTGCATATCTATCATTCGAAATGTAGAAACATAAAAAACTTGAATGTTTTAATATAAAAAAACGATCATACATTTAACAACACATATGAATTAAAGTATTTTAGGAGTCATCATTATTGTTATACAGAATAGGTTTCATATTTGTATTTATACCTTAATATATTTTTAGTTATAGCATGAACAATCGTTTAACTTTAAGTATACTTTTGAATACCCCTTAAGAGTGCTGTTATCTAATCTATTTCTATTTAAAACTTAAAATATTCGTTCAACATTTGCAGAAGAAATAGGAAAAATTTTGACAGAGTCGGAAAAGCTAAGATTTTGTCATCTCGAGTTATTTTTGAGACTTCTGACCAAAATTCTTCACAACTTAGATCATCTAAAGTTGTAAAGTGTTCGTCAAAGTAGAGAAGACGTAGTTTTCTAAACTCGTTTTCTAAGTTTTTAACATCATTCTTATCAATTGAATAAATTTGAAAATGAAAAAAAAAGTTTTTTTAAATAATTATGGTTAAAATCAAATCGTAAAATGAAGTACAATTTTCAACAATTTTTTTTCATTTTCTCCAAGTTTAAGATTGGAAATTTTTTTGTTTTATAAACACGACCAAATAAATATCTTCGTTTTGTAAACGAAGCAATTCAAAAATTAAGTTCATTAATCAAATTGATGTTAACGTAATTTGGTTTAAAAAAATTATCTAAAATTCATCATAAATTCTTTGTATTTGAGACTTTGTTTATTATGTTAAGAATATACTTTAAAAACACAGATAGAGTTCGACATGTTTTTAATAGACCTGTGACAAGCTGATATAAAACTTTGTTGGTTTAAAAATTGATTGTTGATAAGAATTGTAGAAAAATTATGTTTCGTATCTACAACATATATAATTTCTAAAAATAAAAATCATTATTTTGGGGAAAAAATCATAAATCATATATTAGCAAAGAAAATCCTTAAAAATATGACAAAATCATGACTATGGCAACGCTGGGCACAAATGACAAATTGTAAGAAAATAAAAGCTAAACAAAACAGAAAAATCGCCAAAGGAATCGTCGTGTGTGAACATAAAAGCAAGTTCAAAAGAAAATATGGAAAAAGTTGGGCAATTAAAATCGTCGTGTGTGACCTTCGACTTAGCATTGCATACGCATTTTTTAAATTATGAATTGCAACTTGCGTTTAGGAAGTCGGCCATAGTCTTGTTGTACAGGATATGACGATAAATAAATTAACAAAAATACTACTTGAATATTTTTAAGGCCAAAAATATTTTCTCTGAATAAATTAAAAAATAATATATAAACAAAAAAAATTTTTGAAAGTACAACTCAAAATTGTTATTATTAAACCGGGAAAATCAAAAATAAAGCCTGTGTCCGTTCGGAAGGTAGATCTGGAGCATTGGTGGAAAAATTTTAAAAATTAAATAAGTAGTTTCGAAGAAAACTCATAAATTACAAATAAACATTTCCTCTTTATTATTATATTAGTATAAATTTAGCAACCATAAATATATAAAAGGGGTTCAATGCATTCGAAATGATAAAATTTTACCAAATCTGACCGCTCAAGTTGTATACAAAAGTCGGACTGTGCGATATACAATAAATAAAAAAACGCCTCATGTTTTGCCAACGTTTGAAACACCTTTAGGTATATTTTACCAACGTTGGTCCGGTTGTACTTTTCTTCCTGGGATACCTTTTGTGGAAGGCACACTATTATGGTTAGACCACCCTTTAATCTTAAAATTCACTTCAAATTCAGATCTTTAAAACAAGCCAATTTGTTTCAGTAAAAGCGTTAATTCGATTAATGGCGCACAATGAAAAGTATTCAAAGTAAGATTTTTGTTTTAGATTGATTTGACTAAATTTATTAATTTATAAACACATAATTGGCTAACACATAGCAAAGGATTTAGTTTTGATGATACCACTAATCGAAATCATCATTCATACACTAATCATTAATTGTTAACAATAACGAGGTTTCAATTTATTTAGAGAATGCAGTAAAAATTGTCAACACCAATGTATATATGTACATACAGTCGTGTCTGGATATAGTGAACACCTCCATATATTGAACACCAAAATTTTTGCATGGAGTACTCTAAATAGTGAAAAACTCTAATAGTGAATAAAATTTTGAAAACAACTTCAACAACAATTCTTTTATTAAACTAAAATACATATGTACATAAATATATTTCCTTTTTTGTACAAATTGTTTCTAATCAGCTATTCCATTTACATGTATGTATGTATTTTTAGTAAATAAAACGAGTTTTTGAATAAAAATTTCAACCTTGATATAGAGAACAACCTGGATACTATTAACAAGCCTTGCAAAATTTAGTTCACTATATCCAGACACGACTGTATGTTCAATTAAACTTGAATTTTCCTTTAATATTTAAAATGGGTTAAATGTCTGTATGTTTAATGCATCAATCAAACTATTTACTGATTGTACTCGATCAATAATATAACAACTTATGTATAAGAAACTAATATGCACTTATATGTATGTATATTAACCGGGAAAATATGTATGCTTGTATGTATGTATGAATGTATTTTATTTAGGTTCACAGTATTTAAGTAGGTACATATGTATATGAAATTAAAAGTGTTTTCGAGCATAATATCACTTTAAACCGTTTATTAATGCATAAACCTTTTCACTTAAATATTTTTGGTTAATTAACACACCGGTATCGGTTTGATGAGAGTTTTGCAATGCATTAATATAAGTATCCTCGGGATATGAGGCATCGCCTTTGCTCAAACTAAAACATGTTGTACAATACAATATTGAAAATAGAACTGTAGTAAACGGAGACATTTTTTAATCTAACGCGCTTTATTCTTTAAGTCTTCTACGCGATTCGAAAACAAAATCGACAATAAATGTTAGCCAATACTAAACCCCTATATAAAAGTTTTATTAACTGTTCAGTTCGATTTTTGGTTGTAAAGTTGATAAGTACATATTTATATACTTACATACATACATATACATACTTATGTATATACATTCGTATGTCTGTTTTTACAAGTCTGCAACTGTAGGTAGGGACTTAATTTCATTATTTTTGTATTTTTCGTATTTTAACTAACTTACGCATAGCAGAATTCCAATTTCTTTTAAATATAACAAATAGCGGGTCACGTAGAAATGATATGCGACAATGTACACCACATTCATACTTACTTATAGTATAATCAACGAAACAAACACATGAATTTAAATACATATGTACATGCCTACATATATACATATGTATGTAGAAATTGTATGCACACTTAACCCACCATACATGCATTTCGATTTAAAAGCTTTAAATTAAATATAAATACAGTTTTATTTTTAATAAAAGGTTACGATTTACCGATACAATTTGCCAATGGCAAATCATCAGTTAAATCAAATTATTCCTTTAATAGATTATTATAATTCACCCTGAATCAACTATACTAAACTATAACAATGAAATTCCTCTCTATTCAATTGAAAAAAAAACGATTTCTTTTATATTTTATTTTTTTTTTATTATTTTTAGGAACTTTTACTTTGTTAAACAATTTTAATTATTTATTTTAACCTACATACTTAGATGCATACACATATACATAAGTATGGACATACAAACAACACATTTACACGCAAAAAAAAAAAATAGTTGAGGTGATTAGAATCTAAGAGAAACATACTATGATAAGATTGTATGTTTGTGGTTAAAAACTATAATGGCTGCAAGTTTTTATTTGAATGTTTTATTAAAGTTTCATTCAATTATCATGTTATGACAGTAAATTGATTTAATTGTATAAATGTTGTCACACGACCCCATATCATAAAATTATAATACAACTTTAAATAGTCATAATATGACTGCAATTAAATTATAAAATCTTTCTACAATATTAACTTTCGACCCCATAAAGTATATATTTGCCTAAAGCTTATAAATTGAGGAGTCAATACATGTTGCATATATCTATATGTGATATCAATCTTTTGTAAATATCCGGGAACGAATTTCAATTGATATCCACCTAATTGCCTCATAACTTCCTGATATAAGAGCAAATAAACACGTCTACCTCTGTTTTTTCCCATATTTTTATCACAAAAATCAGCATATTCAACCCTGCGAAAAAAATGTTGGGCAAACCGGTCTCTAAATAATCGGCAGAATTATAGGCAAAAATATTTTTTAAAATAATAATATTTTTAATCTTGTCTTCTTTCTAAAGTTATTGGCCTACCATAATTTATGTAAATAAAATGCATGTTTTTCTTTACATATTTTTCCGACGTTTCATGAATTTTATGTTCACTTTTTCAAGAGATTGTACTATTTATTTAAAAACAAAAACAAAACAAAAAAAGAGAAGGGATATGAAATTAAAAAATTAAAACATGTTTATGCGAAGTTAATGAAATTATTTACACAATTAAGTACTTTCAATAAAAACATATATATATTTGTATTTATCACATTAAATTAATTCCATTTTAATAAACTACAATTTACGTTAAACATGAATATCACATTAATATAACCACAATATCAATTAAACAATTGCAATATTAAAAATCCCACTCAGGTTGTGTGTCACTCCTATTCTGACTTTCGATTTGAATCGAAATTTTCTCTGTTTGGCAAATTTGGTATTCAAAGTTTCGATTCCGCTCCGTTTCTTTCGATTGTAGGTATTCTGTATTACAATCGTAGATAAGTTTCTCTACGCTTATATTTTAGCAACTGATTTTTTTCGATTGCTCTTTTTAATTATAAAGTTAAAAGGTGTTTAATTTATAAAATGTTTAAAAAGTGATTTATATAACTTTTTGTTGAATTAAATATAAAGATTTATTTTTCCAGGTCAAAAATAACGACACCAGAGCAATACGAAAAGCTGCGTCCTTCGGCAGAGTCTTAAAGCCGCCACAACACGGTTAAAGGCCATGACTGACTATCAGATTTAGTCGTTCGATAGTGTGGACAAAAAGTGCACATGTGTGACAGATTTATGGACAGATGTCTCCGATTTGATAATCTTTTGGAAATTTTCATAAAATAGTAGTTTCTGTGCGATCAGAGTTGCTTTTTGTAAGCAAGTATGACAATGTGGCATTCAATCAATTTTCTCAAACGGGTCAAGAAGTTATCTGGAAGCTGCAAAATATGACTTTGGTAAAAACAGGGACAATCGTGTTCTTTCGCTCATATCTCAGATCGTAATATGCCCACATAACTGATTTTCAATATTGAAAGCATATTTGAAAAATTTATAACATGTAGGAGTCTGAAGTACATATACATATGGGCTTATCCGAAAATTTTTAAACGAAAGGCAGAAATTTAAAGTTGCCCAAAATCCAAATGCTTGTTATGGAATAATAGGATACATATTCAAGCTTCAAAATATATAAGCAATAAGGTTTTACGGTGGTTTGTTTGTCCTTGGCAGAGGCTAACCTAAACGTACCTCTTGCTTTAATTTATTTTTGTAAAAAGGGTATTTTTCATGGCCAAAAAAGTGAGCGAAACAGTCGTTTCAGTTTTTAGCGTTTAGCAAAACTTTAATTTGTTTAATTTTCTTTTATTTAAGATAAAAATCATATCAGCTTTTTCAATGACAATACTATAAAAGTAGCTCGAACAGTAGGGTCTATTAAGCATAAGATACAATGTTAAACAGTTAAATAAACAAAGAAATACATGAATATAAGCTAATATAAGAGTAATGAAATATTCAATAATTTTTTTGTATCTAATAATACCAAGGTTAAAAAGATTTTTAAATACAAATACATGTTTTTATATACACAATTTGGTTTAATGGAAAAAGTGTAACGTCCGTAACGTAACGTCCGTAACAGACAAAAATTAAGATTTTTGTTTAACGGGACTAATTAGCCTTCTTTTCTAAGCTGGATTGATATGGTCATATATTCCACTTAATTTCTTGTGTATGGACTTTTTTTGTTTATTATGCAAAATTAGCTAAAAAATGTGCAAATGCACATAAGCCTCAAAATCGACTTCCATTTTTTGTAACGTCCGTAACGCAGGATTAGCCCATATGTGGGGGCTTTAAAAAGTTAATTTCAACATACGCACGGACTTAGCTAAATCAATTCTACTGTCTATGTACATATGTATATGGATTCAGAATATACATATATATTTTTATAGAGTCTAAAATGAATATTGTAGATATATTTATATTATGAATATTGTTTATATATTATCTTGTGAAGGGTTATTATAAAGAATATAATATGGCAGTCATGATCATGTCATAACTATGGCTTTTCTTTGTGTGTATGTAAATAATGATTTTCATCAGTAAGGCAATCACGTTCTTACTTTCGATGGTAACACAAATAACCAATTTTAATAGATAAATATGTAAGTTATTGAATTGTAATTTGTGTCAATTTTATTATTATTAAAATATGTACATATATAAACGTATATATGTATATATATATATTTGTAAACTATAGGTATACATACATAGCTACAAATAAATTAAAATTAAACTCACATATACATATGTATGTATGTATATGAACACACACACACATACGAATTAAAGTTCAATGGATTTGGCATTGTTTTTAAACAATTTACTTTATTCAATTTATTTTCTTTGTCTTGTTTTTTTTGCACCGAAAAAGAAACAGCTGTTTTCCACACATTGATGAAATTAAAATTTTTCTAAAGGCTGAATATTGTGAAGAAAAAGTAATTCATGATTTTAGAACAATATTATGTGTATGATGTACATATGTATATAAAAATATGTACTATTTCATATTTATGTATATTAAAGATTTATAATCTAAGGATTATATTCATGAAAAATAAAATAAATTTGAAATCTACTTTAAGAACATTTTGTATAAAAAATTTTAACTAAATACATTTGAACGCCATTTAAAATTTTAAGGCTATAATACACGGCATGTTTTTTACATCTGACTTTTAAAATTTATGAGACATATGTAAATCTACATGTCTGTCAAAATTGTACTTTTACGCTGACTGCTATGCAGCAGCAGAGATTTCTGCCAACGACTGATGTCACAAGTTTTTACAGAAGAAAATAGAGCGCACTCTAATTAAAATTTTGTCAGATGTCTTAACACATGTTTTTTACAGAAGTAATGTTTGAAAGGTAACACACGACATGTTTGTATTAGCCATGTATTAGCTTCTTTATATATATGGAGGTAAAAACATAAATAACAAATTACTGTCTACTAGCTAACACGGTGCGCTTCGCTACACCCACCAGGGAATTTTTATTGTTTTATTTATATTTATTCGTAATTTTTTTATATGTATGTATGTATGTATATATATGGATGTGTTATTTTCATTTTTATAATTTTAAGCGATTTTTTAATGCAGCTTATTGTATTTTATTTTTTTAGATTTTCAGAATTCAGATTACATTACATGGATAATGGATAATACATTTTCAATATATAAATTTTCATATGATGTTTAATTTTTTATTTATTAATTTCATTATTTTTATTTGTTATTAAATAAACTGGTTTTCACGATTTCCAACTCGTGATAAGGCAACACAGAGTTAACCATGTGAAAAACATGAAAAACGAAGCTCGACTCTAACCAAAGAAAAGGGTTTTTCTTGAGACGTATTAATTGCCATTGCAAAAGACGTTTTCACTGGAAATTATAGCTTTTTAAAAGGTAAAGTCATGTCTGTAAGAATCATAGGAATCATTGGAATGTTTCAGGGCCGGGGAGAAAAAATGTTTGTGGATTATGGACTGCTTCCTCGATATTAATAAAAATGTTAATAGATTTATTTGTATTGATTTTGCCAAAAAATTGGGGGGGGTATATTCATTTTGTCATTCCGTATGTAACACATCAACAAAAGCACGATAAGGTCGTACCAAAAAAGCTATTTAGGTGGCTAAACTTTTGCCAGAATATTTCTTTTACACAAGATTTGTTTGGTAATAAAAAGGTGCTAAATCGGAATATTAGGAAGAGAGTTATAGCTCGTTATGCAAGAGTAGATAAAACAAGTAACAGTGCTATATTCGGCCGTGCCGAATATTTGTTTGTATCACCATTCATCTCATATAAAATACGTACATATGTATGTATATACTGGTTAGAATAAATGTGGCTAGACTAGACTAGACTATAGGAATTGATTATATTGAAATATCTCTGTTTTATTTATTAGCTGAAACTATATTGGCACGCCAACTTTAACGCTCGTTTTCATTAAAAGACTAAATTAACGATAATATTTTAATAGCATATGTATAGAAGTTATACATATTTTAGAAGATATTATTCCATAGCGATTCCTGTTAATAAAAAAATAATTTATGTATTTTGCACTATAAAAGCACACAAATTTGGTGGTGGGTATAAAAAATTCGGCATAGCCGAATACAGTGCTCTTGTTTTTTTTTATTAAATCTATATATGTATATAAAAGTGAAACTCTGTCAGTCTGTGTGTGTGTGTATGCGTGTTAGCTATAGACTCCTAAACCGCAAAGCCGGTCGGACTCAAACTTTGGCAAGTTATTGTACACATTCCAAGGAGTGTTTATGGGTTGTAAAAAGTGGGCGGGGATACTCCCATAAAAAAAGTTATAATTTTGAGGTACTTGCACTTGACCGACTATTCTGAAACTTTGCACACATTTTGAGCTATTATGACTATATAATTTCGTAGAGTAGGAACACCAAAAAAATTGTTAATTTTTACAGCAAATGGAAAAAATCAAAAATATTGTATACTCACTTGCAGTACAATAAAAATCAATAAGATATTTTTTTTAATATATTCAATTAAAATTCAGAATGCATTTTTATTCATTAAGGGGCATAGCAATGCGCGCCGGGCTTGGCTAGTATTATTTAAAATTAATTTGCTTTTTATTGTAAGTATGTATATACATAATGCATAGTGGTGTGTATGTATGTGAATTCTACTTTTTGATAGTTTTTATACTATTACTAGCCAAGCCCGGCGCGCGTTGCTACGCCCCTTCATGAATAAAAATGCATTCTAAATTTTAATTGAATATCAAGTGCAAAAAGCTAAAAATTATAACTTTTTTAATGGGCTTGGCACTGCCCACTTTGCTAATCACAAAACTGTATAGACATGACAGCTCAATATGTGTGCAAAGTTTCAGAAAAATCGGTCCAGTGCAAGTACCTCAATATTATAACTTTTTTATGGGCGTGGCCCCGCCCACTTTTCTTATCACGAAATTATATAGTCATGACAGCTCAATATGTGTGCAAAGTTTCAGATAAATCGGTCCTGTGCAAGTAGCTAAAACTGATAACTAATTGTTAAACCTCCAGTTTTTTGCAAAGAACAGCCTGATCTTTATTTTATCCAAATGGAATCCCAATTTGATGTCGCGGGTGTAAAGGCCGATGATACAAAATATAATCACATTGTTTATTCACTAGAGCCGCAATACTTGTTGCAAATAGCTGACATAATTCGTAACCCACCGCCTGAAGGTAAATACGAGGCAGTAAAGCGATCGTTAATAATTGAGTATACAGATTCAGATCAAAGAAAATTGATAAGAGAAATAAAACTGGGTGATCTCAAACCGTCACAACTTTTAAAACGTATGAGAGATTTGGCTGGCGATAAAATTTCAGATGAAAAAATCTTAAATCTTATTGGATGGAATGGCTTTCTGAAACTATTAGATCAATAATCTCCATAGTCGATGGTAAATCAACAAAAATGGTTGAACAAGGTGATAAAATGATGGAGATGCACAATTTTTCTAATGTTGCTACCATATACCAGCTCACCTCTTCAAGTGGAAATTAAAAATCTTCTAAAGGAAGTGGCGGAATTGCGTATGTTTCGACGGGACAATTTCCATGGACAATACAATTCACATCGACCAAGAAACCGATCAGCACAACGTAACAAGTCTAAGGTACGATTTCCATTTTGCAGATACTACTATTGCTATGGTGAAAAGGCAAAAAAAATGTTTTGTACCATGTCAGTACAAACAAGTAAGAGCACTACATTCGGCTGTGCCGAATATTTTATACCCACCACCAATTTTGTGTACATTTAAAGCACAATATTTATTATTTTGTTAATCGCTATGGAATAATCTCTTTATAATAAAATATGTATTACCTTCTTTGTAGAGGGTGGTTAATTTTTTAGGGCCCCTGTTGAAGGTGAACCACACATAAGCAACAAGTTTTTTTTTTGCATTTCATTTGACATTTCTCAATCTCAGACTAGCTTAATTTGAACAGTGGAACAACACGCAAATGAGCAACGCGTTTCTTATGAAAATGGGCGTTCAAATCAAAATGCATTTTGTGCACTTCGTAATTCTTTTGATCAACATAATCGTTCAAATTCGTCCACAATTGGGAGAATTTTAAAAAATATTTAAATTTCTGAAAACAGGTCTGTATAAAATGTTAGAACATCTGTGAATGCCTTTTTAGTTCGTTGAATGGGAACCATTGCTGTTTTTTGCGATAGTCTAGTAAAAGAGCTGTCAACCTCGACTCATCATCGTGCCTAACAATTGAGCACCAATATTGTCATTGAAAATTCGGACCATCGGTTGGAGGTGTGGCGCCGAGGTTAGGGGTTGGGTGCCATTTGGCTGATATTTTGTTCCATACATAATTGAATCATACAAATATTATCATTATAAAAAGAAATGATAATAATTTCCCAAAAAATTTGTGATTTATTTAAAATCAACATCGGCCCTTAAAATTTAACCAACCTTTATAACTTCGATATGCTAGTAAAATTCTTTTGTTAATTTAGTCTTTCAATAAAAGTGGGCGTTGAAGTGGGCGTTGAAGTAGGCGTGTCAATAAATTTTATGCTAATAAATACAACTAAGATATTTCAATATAGTCCTTAATTCTTCCAAAAACTTTGTCAATAGAGAAATTACATGAATTTAAGATAAGCGGTTATATGAGAGGTAGGCTTTAAAGTGGGCGTGTCCCTAAACTTTTTTGCACAACAATTACATTGGTTGGAAGGATTTATGTAGCAAATTTTATCATCATACCTCTAATTTTGTCGGTTTTATGAGCTTTTAAATATCACTAGCTGTAGATGACGTGAAATGTGGGCATTATAGTAGGCGTGTCAAAGTTATTTCAGCTGATTAATGCAACTTAGATGTTTCAATATAGTCCTTTAGTATTCCAAAATCTTTATTCATTAAAAAATTATTTGAATTTGAGATAAAGCATTAAATGGGAGGTGGGCGTAAAAGTTGGCGTGTCACCTTAATTTTGTGGCATAGTAATACTGTTGACTAGAAGAATATACGTAGCAAATTTTATCATCATGCCTTTAATTTTGTCGGTTTTATAAGCTCTTAAATTTCACTAGTGGTAGATAACGTGAAAAGTGGGCGTTAGGGTAGGCGTGTCAAAGTTATTTCTGCTAATGAATACAACTTACGTATTTTAAAATAGTACTTTATTATTCCAAAATCTTTATTCATAGAGAAATTATATGAATTTTAGGTAAAACGTTATATAGGAAGTGAGCGTAAAAGTGGGCGTGTCACATTGATTTTCGGTCATAACAAAGCCTCTTACCAAAAAACGAAGTGCACAAAATTTCAAGATCGTACATATAATTTTGTCAGTTTTATTAGGTTTTAAATTTTAAGTATATTCTGAAAAATACACTGCGCGGTATAAATATTCGTTCCTTTTGATCTATAACTCCCTTTCTAATTCATACATTTAAGCAATTTTTGTATATACTTGGAGTTTCATGACTCTAACTTGATGCTGGTGGACACAACTTCATTTTATTCGATGTTGGAAAAACATGGTTTTTTTTACCTACTCTTGCATTACGAGCTATAACTTTCTTTCTAATATTCCGATTTAGTCCATTTTCAATACCAAACAATTTGTCTATAAGAAAGATTCTGGCAAAATTTGAGCCCCCTAGCTTTTTCGGTGCGACCTCTATCGTGCTTTCAACAGACGGACAGGCGGACGGACATATCTAGATCGTCATAAAATCAAACCCCGATTCAGAATATATATACTTTATGGGGTCTAAAATGGAACAATGCAATATGGAACAAAACAATATCTTGTAGACACGGGGCAGATTTTTTAATATTACGTCCAACATATCAAAACGACAAACACACAGGTTATTTGTATGCAGCGAACGGCACACCTATAAAGGCCTACGGCACAAAGATAATTTCAGTTGACTTTAGACTGAGGAAAAATATGGACTTTGAATTTGTAGTTGCAGACGTGACAAAGCCTATAATAGGCATACGTAGAAATATTCTTATAGATGTAAAAACAAATCTCACGGTTAATGGACTCAAGTGAAGAGAACATTTTCTAAATATTTACACAAATTTCCCACAGTGCACACATGGATAAAGGAATTACTCGAAGAATACAAACCCTTAACCCAACCATTCAAATTCTCTATAGTCGACACGAAAATTGACGTTCAACATCATATTGCCACCGAAGGCCCACCGATTTTTCCTAAGGCTAGAAGATTTAACCCTGACAAATTGGCAATAGCCAAACGGGAGTTTGATTATATGTTGCAGCATGGCAAGCTCATTGCACTTGGCACCAAAGAAGACAAGTGATGAGTGGCTCCCATGTGGCGATTATAGACGCCTAAACACCGCCACCAAGACGGACAGATATCCTACTCCACACGTACACGATGTATGACATAGATTGTTCAACAAGTCAAAGTTTACTACATTAGACCTTAAGCGTGCATATAAAAAATTCCAATAACACCACAGGACCGGGAAAAACGGCAATAATAAAACCTTTTGGGCTGTTTGAATTCAATGTAATGACTTTTGGATTGCGGAATGCAAATCAGACATTCCAAAGGTTTATGGATCAGATATTTCGAGTTCTAAATTTTGTTATCGTTTACATTGATGACATATGCATCGCATCTTCTAATTAAGGAGAACACATCCAACATTTAAGGATTATTTTTGATCGTTTACAAAAATATGGACTTAAGATTAAAATTTCGAAATTCGTCTTTGGACAAACAGATATTAATTTCTTGGGACATCTTATTAACGCGGATGGAATAAAGCCCACTACAGAAAAAGTTGATGCAATACTAAACTTTAAACAACTAACTGTCGCACACGAACTTAGACGTTTTATCGCATTATTAAACTACTATCGTCGTTTTCTTCCTCAAACAGCGTTTAAACAAAATGTACTACAAAAATTAATAAAAGGCAATAAGAAAAATGACAAGTCCATTGTCGAGTGGGATAACAAAGTGTCCAAAGCGTTTGATGAATGCAAAATTTCACTTGCAAACGTAACTTTGTTAACTCACCCGTTACCATACGCAAAGCTGACACTTCATGTCGATGCAAGTAATTTTTGTGTTGGTGCGGCGATCCACGAGATGTAATCTGTTCAACACAAATCACTCGGTTTCTTTTCAAAAAGGTTGACAGATTCCCAGAAACGCTTAAGTACATACAATAGTGAGTTATTAGCTATATATCAATCAGTAAAATACATCGCCCATGTTATTTATGGCCGTGATTGCGTTGTACTGATTGAACACAAACCATTAACGTATGCTTTCCAACAGAAACCTGAGAAATTAACACCGAAAAAACCCTTCAATTAAGCTTAATAAGTGAATATACGACAAATATATAACATATTTCAGGTAAGGACAATGTTGTTGCTGGCTCTTTGTCACGCGTGATTTTGAGCAATTATCAGTACAATAAGGTAATAGCTTGGAAATTGATGATGCCAAATCAGATACTAGTTTACATTTGAAACTTATTCCTATACTTGGTTCCAAATCTTCCGTTTGGTGCGATATATCCAACAACCGTATTCGACCTTATGTCACGGAAAGTTTCCGAGAACAAGTATTTAAGGGTGCCCCGGTGGACTAGTCCGTAGTGTGCTAGTCTGCTAGTTTGGGGGTTGCGGGTTCGATTCCCGCTAGAGACTGGTGTTGTCCGCTTCTCTTCTCTCTTTTCTATTCAGGTATCACAATGAGATCAATAAAATGGACCCAAGTGAGCTGCACAACAGCTACCTGTTCTACCTAACCTAACCTAAGTATTTAACTCCATTCATATTATGTCATACCCTGGAAAACGATCGACAGTAATCATCGTTTTGTTTAGAAAGATATGAAAAAGGACATTGCCAAAATGGTAAAAAATTGCATACCATGCCAACGTTGCAAAGTAACAAAACATAATAAAAGTGCCCAGTCACGTTTTAACATTCCAGATGATAGATTTAGGCACGTAAACATAGACATAGAAGGTCCCCTACCGATCTCCAACGACTGTAATACCTATGAAGGACATCACTGTTGAAACGGTTGCACGAGCTTTTTTACACGTCTGGATATCACACTTTGGTATGCCCAGTGCTATTACTACAAATCGTGGTCGACAATATGAATCAACATTGTTCAGCGAATTATCTCGCCTTACTGGGTCAAAACACCTGCGAACGACGGCGTACCACTCACAAGCAAACGGTTTAATAGAACGCATGCATCGAACGTTAAAAAGCGTTATAAAATGTCACGCATCTAGCGAATGGTTTGATAGTTTACCTATCGTACTGCTTGGACTACGTGCAACCTTGAAAGCGGATCTTAATGCGTCCCTAGCTGAAATGGTGTATGGATCAACTATAAGACTACAAGCCGAATTTTTCGAAAAATCACCTAATGAATATACTGGAAGTGACTTTGTAAAAAACTTACGTAATATAATTGTTGATCTCAAACCGTTGAAAAAGTCTCGACATTGTAGGAACAAAACATTCGTTCAAAAGGGTCTCGCAAACTGCACACATGTATTTCACACAGTGCAACCACCACATAAATCTCCGTACGATAACCCCTATAAAGTTTTAAGTAGGGATAACAAAACTTTTGATATAAGAATTGGCGATAAGGTTACCAAAGTCAGTATAGATAGAGTGAAAGCAGCTTACATGAACAATCTGGAAACTCAAGATTTGCTTCGAGACCAACAACCATCAACTTCCCAGCAGGCACAGTATACTAAAGCGTCAAAACCACTAATGACTACTGAACAAACGCAATCTATAAAAAAATCTAATAGCCTTTTTACACTTACTCACTTGCTTCCATCTTTCATTAAATCAACAAGATGTTAACATCTTCCCATATGAATTGTACGTGTTTGTGTGTCAACATTTCTTAACATCTTTTAAAGATGTTCCTAAATCATTTTGTTCCACTCAACATCTTTCGATTATTTTAGTGTCTTCACTAGAAAAAAAAAATATAGCTGTCAAAAAATACATACCATCACTAGAAAAAAATGCAAGCGTCAAAAGTATACATACACAATGAGCGGGACAGAGAAATGTAAGTAAATTTAAATTATTTTAAATAAAGAAATATTTTATTTTATAGCAAAAAAGAAAAATAATATGCGTGTTGTATGGTCTGCAACTGAAGAAAGCATGCTGCTGGATCTCTGGCAGGACAAAATAGAAGAGTTAAGAGGAGCACAGAAGAATTCTCAAGTTTTCCAGGAAATTGCAGCTAAGTTGCAAGAAGCTGGATTTTGTGGCAGCTGGGCAGACGTGAGAACAAAAGTGGACAACCTCACCCGGAAATATAGGTAAACCAATTTGCCACCATATTAAAAAGTATATGTTACCTACATAGTACATATCTACATAAATATTGTATTCTAGACAAGAAAAAACAAAAATTGGACCTACAGGTGGTGCGCCTTCATCATGGGAACATTACAACAAGATAAACAATATATTGGGGTCTTTCAGACTACGCAATATACAAGAGGCCATGCATGAAAGTACCGGTATGTATATAAATGTGTTAAAAAGCATTAAAAAAATTTATAAATTTTTTATTAACAGATATGTCTACGCTTTTGGAAGAACCTGCCTTAATAATAGAGCTTGACCCTCTAGATTTTGACCCCGACCAATCGTCCTCAAGGAATTGGAACGTCAGCGGACACAGCCGAAGAAAAGGAAGCTGGACTTCAATGCGAAAATGGTAAGATTGGCTAGAGAGCGCAATGACATGCAAAGGCAAATGCACCAAGAACGGAGGCAACAACTAGATGAAATGGTAAGAAGGCTAGACACTATTTCGTCGCAAAACGCAGCTTTTCAAAGTGAACTGCTTGCAATTTTGCGAGAGAAGTAGGTAGATCCTAATTTAATAAAAATAAAACTAATTACTCTTCTTTTTTATATATAAAGATTTAAAATTGAAGTCAAATATATAGGTATGACATATGTATATCGCTCCTTTAATGCAACATATTTCAAAATCAATCATATTTAAAAAAATAAACATTTGAAAACTTTAATCGTACTTTGCGAAGTTTGATTTTTTTATGTTTAATTAAAGAAGCGATATATGTATGTCATACTTACATATATACTTGATTTCAGTTTTAAATCAATTAAAATTTAATTTTGATCAATAAAAAGGAAGAGTAATTAGTATTATTTTAATACTTTAATCCTTTTTTTTACTATTGAATTTGTTTTTTATGTTTTGATATTATGTTTTTGTTTTTACTTTTTGAATGCATGGTTATATTTTTTTACTTTGTTTAGTTCCTTTTTTTATTATTGTCATTGTTTTTGTATTTGTTATTAATATTTTTAAATTTTCATGTTATTATTTTTTTTACTTTTGCTTTAAATGAATTAGATCTCAATTAAAATAGTTTAGTTGTTTTTACTTTTATATAAACGAATTTAGTTAATTAATTAATAAATATTTATTTATTTTTTTATTTATATGAAAAAAAAATTATTAAAAGATTTTATTTAATAATAAAATTAATGTTGAAAAAAAAATACAAAATGAGTTTATTTAATAAGAAAATGGTAAAGTATAAAAGGTTATATTTTTTAATAAATTTCCTAAATTCGGGCTTTCAAGGTCATACGTTTCATTATTTTAAAATAAAAATAAAAGATTATTTATTTCATTTTATAATCCGACGTTTCGTTGGTATTTTCCAACTTCTTCAAGGATTCATTTATTGAAATCAATAATCTTTTAAATTTAACATTCTTTAAAATATCACAGGTGAGTATAAAGTGGACAACACACAAAACACAAACTTAATAAATCAAAAAAATGTAAAAATATAATAAAAATTTCACAGCCAATTACTTAAACAATCGTTATCATTAAACTGACGTATGACCTTGAAAGCCCGAATTTAGGAAATTTATTTAAAAATATAATACATTAAAAAGGTCGATTAAACAAAAATTTATATAAAAGGTTATATTTTTGCCGTTTAAGCAATTTAAAATTATCTTTCTGTAACATATCTTGCAATGGCTGTTCTTATATTTTCTGCTGGTTCTGAAAAATCTGCTGATATATTGTGGTCCTCTGGTTGCGGATGGGAGTCAGTCTGGCCAATTCTCCAACTTTCATTTATAATGCTGTTGTGACAGTTCAAAAAGTTGTGCAGAATACAGCAACACATAATAATTTTGCTGTTGAATTTTGGGTGATTATCTAAACCCTTTCCAATGCGCCGGAATCTAGCCTTTAAGTGACCGAACGCATTTTCAACTACACGTCTTGCTTTGGACAAATTGTAATTAAACATTTGTTGTTCCAAAGAGGCGGAAGTTGAAAAAGGATATGGGTTCATAATCGTTGGTGAAAATTTGAAGGCTGAGTCCCCAATAGGAAGTATTGGAAATTCTGTGTTACATATTTATTCGCACAGATTTTTCTTTTAAAATGTGACGATTCAATAGTTTTACTCAACTGCGACTGTCGATAAATTTGCGAGTCATTACAACGTCCTGGACAACCAACATTTACATATAGAAATTTGTAACTAATTTGAAAAATATTAGATGGTAAAAGACATTTGCTTTTCCAAAATTTACCGATAATCAACCAATGCAAATAGTACCACTGAGTACCACCCCTTGTAGTTGTAATGGTCAACAGCCTCTGCAGCTGGTGGCTTAATTTCGATATGGCACCCATCTAATAAAAAATATATTGATGGAAATTTTATTTTGAATATAAAAACAATTGCTTACCAATGGCGCCTAAGCATTGAGGAAATCCTATATCATTAAATCCTTTGACGCACTCTTTGACCTTAGAATCTGTTAGGAAGAAAATCGTTTGCCAAATTTTCAATAACACCCCTACAGAAATCATGCAAGATATTGCAAACGCTGCTACTGGAAACGCCAAAAAGCCTTCCGACAGTAAGATATTCAGCTGAAGACCCCAGTGTATAAAGAACTATCGCCACGCGCTTTTCTAATGGAATAGATTTTCAAAACTTTGTATCTTTTTTTCTTAAACCAGCTAACTGTTGTACCAGCAATGAAAACGTAACCCTATGTACTCATAAGCTCTATTTAAAGAACTCTGGGCTACCATTTGGAATATCATTTTCCCAAAAAGTTCCGTAACGACTCTAAAGTTATATATTTTTTGTAATTAAAACCTATATGAATTGCATAACACTACTTGCAAATATCTACAGGCTTCGCGGACTTGAAATACGTTGCGTGAAAACTGACATTTCTTCATCATCTTTATCCTCTAGCAAAGTTTCAATAACATCTGCAAATTGTAATAATAACTGCTTTTGCTACTGCAAAATTTTTAATTTCCATTTTAATTTATTTTTAATCGCACAAACACGTAAAATAAATAATATGTGAGATGACAGATGAAAGATGTTGCCAATGTAAACAAGTTTTTTTTCATTTTCAACATCTTCCACGCATTCCGCTAAGATGTGAGCAAGTGTAAAAAGGCTATAAACCTTCTGAAACGGCAAACTTGCTGTTTTATTTAATATCGTGAACACAGAAGTTCAATAAAATAAAAACTCAATTTCAAAACTGAGATATCTCAATATAGCCTTTTATTCTTCCACAACTTTGTCCATAGAGAAATTATATGAATTTAAGATGAAGCATTATATGGGAGGTAGGCGTTTTTTGGCATAACAATGACATTGACTAGACAGCTACATGTACGAAATTTCATCATCATACCTTTAATTTCGTCGGTTTTATGAGCTTTTAAATTTCATTAATAGCAGATAATGTGAAAAGGGGGCGTTACAGTAGGCGTGTTGCAATAGTTTCTGCTAATAAACTCAACTTAGATATTTTAATATAGTGTCACATTTATTTTCTGTTAGCGTTTGACCAAAAAGCAATATATGCAAAATTTCAGAATCATACATCTAATTTTGTCAGTTATATTACGTTTTAAATATATATTGTTATGTTCATACCTTTTATAAACGTTGACTTATTTCCTTTAAATAAACTTTGAGTTCTTTTATTGCAATCAAAAATAGTTGAAATTAGTTATAAAATTAAGAGCACTTTATTTACTTAAACATACTCAGATATTGTTTTATAGTACCTTACTTATTTCAATTATTGTTATACACTTTTCTTATCAAACTCACTTTGATACGCACTTTACAAGCTCTACTGGTTTACTGATCATGTTAGCTGTGTTGTTTGGCTATTTATAGTAACATAGTGGTGTTCGGTAACATTCGACAAAGTTCGCGTATGTACACACTAGTACATTCGAAAACCGATACATTTAAATTAAGACGTTAAGTAATATCAAAGAATATAAATCATATGGAATGCGCATCACGTACAAACAAAATTTCTTATGGCGGGTTGTAACATTGGAACCCGCTCTCTTCATTACGAATGGCTCTCATATAGTTTCGCTCACATAATTTTGTCAAGGCAATTTGTTGTTGGTTTCTTTATTCATATTTATTTACGATGCACTCGTTTAACATTATGCGTTAGACAAGGAAGCAAAGAAACAAAATACGAACACGTGTTTGTCTGTTGTTTATGCATGTATGTATGGATGTGTTAATGTTCTTCAAACAATGATATGAGAAAATATAAATTTACATTTATAAAAAAGGTCAAATATTTAATTCAAACAAATGTGAACAAACATTATTTTGAAAACAAATACGCTCGACTGTGTTACAGTAGCAAAAGCATATATATATTGTTGTTGTACGAATGAGATTGTATCAATTGTGATCGAATTTGATTTGCCCTTCTTAGTGAAAATTTTAGTCTACGTGTAAATTTTAATTGATTTGAAATAATTTGAATACAATGAAATTTATTATAGGTGAAAGTTTTTTTCAAGCATTTGAATTTCACTTGAGGTATTTTAAATAAATAAATAAAAAGGGCGATGTTTTCTAATGTATTACAGACACTTTTACAAATTGAAGTTTTCGAAAAAACTTTCGCCTATTGTCAAGTACACTCAATGTTTATACATGTAGCTCTAGTGTGATATTTTTTATTTTAAAGTGTAATTTATAATTTATTTTAGCTACTTTATTCTCTAAAATTACAATTTTTATTAAAATTGCTGTCACTGTTTCGCCAATAATATGTTGGCTCGTCAGGAAACAAATAGTTATGTATGTATTTTGTGATAAAAGAAATTTCAATTTTATGTAAGAAAGGCAAAACTCAATAAAAAATACTTATGTACCTGTTCCCTGCACGGCAATTATTTGACCGTTTCCCAAAAAAAAAAACCACATGCAATAAATGTGCAAAAACTAGCTAACCGAAGTCAGGTAGAATTTTTGTATTGTTGTTGTATTTTAAGAGCCACAAATCGTCAAGGACACTTCGCCCGAAATTTTTTTAGTGATTTTTTAAAGGCTCTGCAACTTTTTATTTTATTTTGAAGCATTTCATAACACATTTCAGTTTCAAAGCTGCAGTGAAACATTACGTACTGTGTGTCTAGAAATTATAATAAAAGTAAATAAAAAAATAAAAATAACGCAATAAATAAAAACTCTACTAAAGCAATGAATTCGAGTACAATAAAGAAAAATAAATCGCAATCGGGCATAAAATGCTGCGTAAAAAAAATGCCAAAAGTCGAGAAGACATTTTAAGGGCTTAAAAATGTTTAAATTTCTTTCGCCGGATATGATAAATTTGGCAAGAGAAATGTCGAATTCCTGAGAAGAATTTTAATAAAAATCTTTATATTTGCGAAAATCATTTTTCAAGTTCATACGTTGGGGGAAAAAAATTAAAAGCTGACGCCATTCCAACTGTAGATATTGATGAAATGGAGGAAGAATTAGAAGATTTAAAAAAAAATTAAAAAATTTAGATTGTGAAAATAGCGAAGACCCCTTCTGCTCAAATTGCGAAAATCAAACTCTACTTGCAGATCACTACCGGAAAAAATATAGTTATCTCTCAAAATATACAAAAAAAAAAAAAATTTTAAGATCAAAGCGACCCACACAAAATATTAAAAAGTTAAATCGTAAAAATATAAAAAAGTCTCTTATTGAATCGATTGATTGTTTACAAAATATAAGCGCAGAAAGTAAAATTTTTTGTAAGCTTTTGTAGGGCTCTCGGCCAAAGGAATATTCTGAAAATGTAAAATATTTAGCTCAGAACATATTTTACAAATCTCAATCCACATACTTATTTCTAAGGGACAAATTAAATTTGAGTCTTCCTCACATTTCCACCTTGAATCGGTGGGCGCCGATTAAATTTCTTCAGTCCGGCTTAAAAAATAATGCTTTTGAATTCGTGAGGGAAAAATGCTCCCAGTTGGATGACAGAAGTGCTAAGCATATGGTTTTAGTTATGGATGAAGTGAGCATAAGAAAAGAGTTGAGGTATAACAGAAGTCTAGATTTAGTTGATGGATTTGAAACAACTGGATTTGAAAGGACTAATAGAATTGCCACTCATGTATGTGTTTTTATGATTAAATCTATGTTTTCTAATTTTTCAATCACTCTTAATTACTTTATTTCCTACAACGGCTTATCTGCGGATACTTTTAATGTAGTTAAAGAAAATTATAATATTTTAAAAAGCATGGGTATAAACGTTCGTGCCCTTGTATGTGATCAAGGCCCGACCAACCTTAAAGTATCTGTCGAAAAGCCGTTTTTTGAAACTAATGATCAGAAAGTTTTTTGTATGTACGATTTCCCCCATTTAATTAAGTATTTGCGGAATGGCTGGTTAAAGTGTGACATAAAATCACCGGATGGAACGGTAAGTTTTCAAGTAATTAAGGAATTGTATGAAATGGAAGCAAGTGCAAAAACAAAAATGTGCCTAAAATTGACACGGCAACACATTTATACTATGTTCACACAGGCGCCTTAATTGTCAATTTATAATATTATCGCAATTAAAGGCCTTATTGAGCTCAATTTACCATACTAAAAATTATTTTTAAATTGAGCAATATATACTTAATTGTTTCACTTATTGTCTAAAACTCGAAATACAACTCTTGAGAAGTATGTTCAGTGAGAAGAAAATTCTATAGGTGGCATTTCTAATGTCAAACAAATAAATATACAAAAAATAAAAATTAAGAAAATGAAAAATTTTTGAAGAAAATTTAAAAAAAATTTTTGAATAAATTCAAATACATACATATAACTATATATATGTATAAATATAATTGTAAATATATTTTATCAACAGGAAAAACACTGAAAAGAAGGTATTATTTGATTTGGTATAAATACATCGTATTTTACAGCTATCAAATGCTAATTGAGTAAGATAAATTGAGTATGTCTGAACACTTATTTTAATTGCCCAATCAACACTAAATTGAAACAATTAAAAATATCTGTCTGAACAGGGTATTACCCTAACTGTTTTGAAAAAATGTGTGTAAAATTTACAACACATATTTTGGGCAGAACTGTTGCGGCTGCTATCAAAACTATTTCCGAAACCATAAAATTAAATATAAATTCCTTGGCCTTATCAACAGCACAGTTTGTTGAAAAAAATTGACAAGATTTTCGATTGTCTTAATAGTGGCTCCCTTTACGGTGATAACTGCTACAGATCTGCAATTCAGCTTAACAGTGAAGCATATAAATTTATTAAATTTTTTTTGCAATATAAAGAAAATGTGGAGTTTTTGGATAAAAAGAAGCGTGTTTTTTTTCTTTTTAAATCAGTTCTTATGTTAACCGATGATATTTTAAAAGAAGGTGGTGATGTATTTTTTTTTATGATAAAATCCCTTAATCAGGACAAATTAGAAAACACGTTTTCTGTATTGCGGCAGAAGGGGGGCAACAATAACAACCCGTCTATAGCCAAATTGAATAATATTTTGACAAAATTAATGGTGACTAAAATAGTTCAGTCAAGCTCTTCTAGCAACTGCGAACTTGTACAAGACGAAATAGCAAATGTTGATGCTGGCTTTCAAGCAGATTTATGTATTGAACATAAATAACCAAGTTGCTATGAAATTGACAATGTTGATTTCGAGAGCCACATATATGCAGATTATTTTCTGGAAGATGTTTTTGAAAATTCTGCAGTTATAAATTTCGAAGTAGTTTCTATGAGATACTTTGTTGGATATGTAGCATTTAAAGTCATTCCAAAATTACAATGCCAAAAATATTGTGACGAATCGAGAAAGACGGATGAAGTTCTAAGAGCGCCAAGCGAGCTTTTTATACACTTTAAAAATTATCAGTCACTTACAGATTTTGGAGGCTTAGCTGCTTCATCAGATAAACTAATGGATGCTAGTAAAAGACATATTTTAATATTTCATAAAATTTTTAAAAATGAGCCCCAAAAAATTGGTAAAAAATCTTTTATTATTGAGTCCTGTAAACGCTTGACTCCGCAGTGGTTTGCCGACGCTTGTTCTCAACACAGAATAGAAGTTTTGGACTTTCTACTATTAGTACTACTCCGAAAGCATTGCTCTTGGTCTATAGAAAAAGGAAGTTCCAAGGAAAAAAACATAAAAAATGTAGCAAACGAATGATGTAATTTATTAAAGTATAATAACTTTGTTAATTTTACAAGGGTGGTTCACATCCTTATTGAACACTTTTTAATGGCCGAAATTAATGAAGTGGGAAAAACATATCAAAAATTATTTATTCTTAACAAAAATACATACATAGTTTGTTTTTATTTCAATTGTTTTATAAAAAAAAAACTTATTTATTTTCCAATATTATTATTTAATTTATTTTAAAATTAATAAACTTTTCAACATTCTGTTTGTTCTAAAAAAAATAATACATAGTTCTCAACTCTAGTTTTATTCGCATTTTTTATATAAAGTTTTATTTATTTAAAATACCTCAAGTGAAATTCAAATGCTTGAAAAAAACATTTTCACCTATAATAAATTTCATTGTATTAAAATGATCTCAAATCAATTAAAATGTACACGTACACTAAAATTTTCACTAAGAAGGGCAAATAAAATTCGATCACAATTGATGCAATCTCATTCGTACAACAACAATATATATATATATATGTATATATGCTTTTGCTACTGTAACACAGTCGAGCGTATTTGTTTTCAATATAATATTTGCTCAGATTTATTTGACCTTTTTTATAAATGCAAATTTATATATGCTCATATCATTGTTTGAAGAACATTAACACATCCAGACATACATGCATAAATGCATAAACAACATACATACATACACGCGTACGTAGTTACACGTCTGACTGAATGTCTGACTGACAAGAATTTGTTGATTGAATTTGTACAAGAAATGAAAATATCAAAACATAAACAAACATACATACATGCAAACTGAAGTATTTACAAACACACGCAATTACGTATGAGAGCGAAACATTGTTATGCTCTTTACTTTTGCTTTTTTCCCTTTTGCCCTACCGACCGCGTCATAAAAATTTGTTTAAAAAATATTTGAATTTGGGCCTTCATGCGCATTCTATATGATTTATATTCTTTGGTAATATGCAGGAATAATAAAAGTGCCTAAAAGTATGCTGCATATAATAACTCACATCATGTTCGAACAACCAGCGAAATAAACTAATACAAATAAAACTACAGTAACTTAAACTACTACAACTAAAATAAATTATTAAGAAAATTAAGCTATTAAAAAATAAATCTGTAACAATATATATACCGAAAAAAACACTGTGCTGTAAAAAAATTTTCGCACATTTTGATCTAGAACTCCTTTCCTAATGCATAGATTTAACCATTTTTTAGGAAGAGATACTTTTTTTAATAAGGAGATATACGTTCGAAGTTTCATTGCTCTACGTTAATGCGCTTGGACACAATTGCATTTTATTCATAGTCTCTTGCATTACTTTAACACATTTCAAGACTTAAATTGAAGAAAAGCTACTTGCAGGTCGACGGGGCGTATCTACCACACGGCATCAAAATCTTAATTTACTTAAAAAGTGGATTTAGCAAGTTTGCATATTAAGCCGACGAAAATCAAAAAATATGATTTGGTCAGGTTGCACACTAAGCTAACGATTTTGAATTTAATAAGCTAACAATAACAAACTGTTTGAAATATCAAGCCATAATATAATCTTCAAAGTATATTTTTTCACAAGGAAGTTAAATTTGTTTTTTTTTGTAAATGTTAAAACGATTAACCATGAATTACAAAATTTAACTACAATTACAATTATTTAATTAATTTTACTACAAAAAACGACTTAATATTATACAAGGCTGAACTGTTCAGCAAAAATTTTATTAAAAAATTTCAATTCTTAGTAAAAAAAATCATGCATAGTGTTGCTACACTTAGAAAATTATGACAGTAACTGACTGCGATTTATTCAAAAAGTATTCCGTAACATTATTTTTAAATGAAAAATCAATTGAAATAGAAAAAAATATAATTTGTAACTGTAATGATCAGTTGTTTTTAACAGACATGTATTTTTTTTACATCAAATGTACTGCATAATGCACAACACCCAAATTATTACGCAAATGTAATGTTTTTATACCCTTCACACAAAAGTGAAAAAGGGTATTTGTATATAGGTTTGCCATTCCGTGTGAAATTTCTACAATTTTTATTTCCGATCCCATTAAGTATATATTTTCTGAAAGCTTATAAATAGGGGAGTCGATTAAGCTCTGTCAGTCTGTCCGTCTTACCGTCTGTCCGTGTGTATGTTGAAATCAACTTTTTGAAGTTCCCCGACATCGCCTGGACCCGGGTGAGGTATTAAAATATCAGAAATATTCGGGAGTAGATCGGTATTGAAACCGATCATATATATATCTCAGAAACTGAGATATGAGCAAAAAACCACGACCACCTCGTTTTTTTTTCATAACAACAACATACAACACATACATACAAACGTGGTATACTGAGCTGAACCAAAAATTTTTATTTTTAATTTTATATTATATTTATATTTTATTGCTTTTTTTATACCCTTCACCTGTGGTGTACAAGGGTATATAAAGCATTGTCATTCCGTTTGTAATTTCTACAATTTTCATTTCCGACCCCATATAGTCTATATTTTCTGAAAGCTTATGAATAGAGGAGTCGATTAAATCAACTTTTAGAAGCAACTATATGTTCCTCAGATCTGAGTATGGTATCAATCTTTTAGAAATATCCAGCTATTGAAATTCAGCACAATCGCCCCATAACTTTCTAAGATATCAGCAAAAAAACACGACCACCTCGTTTTTTTTCACAATTACAACAACAACATATGTACATATATACTGGTTAGAGTAAACGTGGCATCGAATCCCAGCTGAGCCAAAAATTTTTTTTTTTATTTATATTGTTATCATTTTTTTATATATATATATTTTTTTAATTTAAAAAAAATTTTTTTTTAATTTTTTTATTGTGTTTTTTACATATGTTTTTTTGAAATAATTCTTTTTTTTGTTTAAACACAAACGTAAACTCAATTTATAATTCTGCAATGGGATGTTTCGTATATGTATGAACGTATTTCATATGAGATGAATGGTGATACAATAATTCTTATTGCACGACTACACGTAGTGAAGGGTATATAAGATTCGACATGGCCGAATATAGCACTCTTACTTGTTTACTATTTGTATTGTATTTTTTATTTAATTGGAGTCCACCTAATTCCAATTTTACCCTAAACTGTTTTCATTCTTCACGACTGAGTAAATAAAAATGATTTGGTAGGAGGAAAATGCGTATTCTTGTCTGAAAAAGGTCAGTAGTATAAAAGTTTTTTAAGCACAATTTAAACCCCAAAGTACATTTACACCTAAATCATTAATTTGACACTATTTTTATTTAGTATTTGTAAAACTCATCTAATTTGTGCTGCTGCAATTTATAAACGACTAAGAGTTTACAAGAAGTATACCCTTAAAAATTCTTTTATAATTAGGTCTAAACAACTAATAGCCTTTTGTGTACCTTTTAAAAATAAACATTATTAATTGTTTAGTTCATAAGCACTTAGCATAAATGAATTTAAATGTGTTGATTGTTAAGTTTCTTTACACACATATGCTTAATTCACAACCTGTCGTAGGAGTCGTAGGTTGTAAGGAATTCTCATCTTCATATTGAGGAAAAACGGCGATAGTACCTTCTTTTGCATCTATAATGTATTTATACGACATTCTTTAAACATAGGTAAAATTGTAGTAAGTGTTGTATTAAAAATTAATGTACAAATTACCAACAAAATATTTACAACTACTTTGACAGCTTGTCAGTACCCTACAGATAATATTGGGCTACGTGGTCCATTTTAGCTAAATGGACTACTTACAACATGGTTGTAGTTAAACGACAAGTGTTCGCGTTTTAACGATTACATATATTGTTGTCAAAACGTGTATAATGGTCATGTAGGTGCTCCATCAAGTAGTGACAAAGAGTAGTTTTGAGACTACTCCGATGGGTCATATGATCCAGCCCTAGGACATCGTAATGTTAAATCGACCATGTTTTCTCCATACATTTGGGTTACCTTTGGACTAGTCCTAGTCTATTATGGAGTACAATTTACATGCGTGTATGGACTACTCACGTTATCTGCAGGGTAATACATATGTACAAATGTATATGTACATACATACTAGTATAAGAACAAATAAAAATTATAAAAAATATGTAGTACAATCAGACTAAAAAACAAACACATTTTCGATTCGTAGAACTAGTAAAGAAAATATGAATGTGCCAAAAAATTAGAAACGTCAAAAAATTGCTTGACCATAAAATTCTCCGTACATCGATTTTTATGACAGTTGACGAAAAAATGTAGTTAAAATTTTTTTTCTGCTGCATACTAGCAAACAGAAAGTTACCTCTTACGGACACGGACACTTGAAATTCAGTCAGAGCTGTGAACTAGCCTTCGTAGTTAACTTAGTCAAAGCTTAAAAGACGTTTGTGTGGAATATAATTTTATTTCCTAAGGTAATATTTAAAGCGAAGAAATAAACGAATATATTTTTAAATATAAAAACAGCGACCGCAACTATTTACGTGGATAATTGTAAAACAGAAATAAAAAATATTTTATAAATGAGGCCGTAATAGTTTTAAAGTTTTTTCTTGTTTTTTCTCTATCGAGAATTTTTTCGTAGTTTATATTTGATATTTGTATTTATTTGAAGTTTTAATGCATACATTTTCCTATAATGTATTATTTTTTAATGTTTTATATACATTTGGGGATTATTTTATTTACCCAATAACAATAAAGAACTTACGTGTAAATAATTTATAATACTTTATTTTATTAATCTGTTTAAATTTAGGATAAAAAAGGTTCAAGAAAATTTATGATGTTGATTGCATCGCTGCCGACAGGAAAAGAGATCGAGTAGCTTCTTTCTTTTATGCAAGTGCATACAGCATGTGCCTTTTATATTTGAATACCGATTACTGTCGCTATTCGGTAATTCGTATTTGGTAGTTGCAGGGTGCCACATCACCCCCCTTGCTAGAAAAGACTATCGAAATCTAACCGGGAGCTTAATACATCGTCCACTTTTTGTTGCTTTTGTGGCAGGCTGAGTTGAAACTGTGGTTGATGTATCAGCCGTGTATGTGGCACAGCTGGGACTACCTGAAATCGGCGTGTCTGGAGTTGAATATCTACCGGAAGACTCTTCTGGAATGTGTGGAGTGCTTGGTACGAGATCATGTGGCGAATTAAAAATTGTTGCTTGTTCAGATGAGCTTAAAGATTCTGACGCTGGGAGAAAACATGGCTTTAAACGGTCTATACTAATATTTGTTCTACGACCCCGCACAAGTATTGTGAAAAACTTCGGAAAACGCTTTATAACAATATGCGGGCCATCGTAGGGATGAGTCAGCGAAGGACGGATTGAGTCGTTTCGAACGAAAACGTGCGATGTTAACTGTAGGTCCTTAGAAATAAAGGTTGCCTTCTTCGAGTGGTGCGATGTTTGTGTAGGTTGAAGATTTTTCATTGAATCTCGAAATTCTGCTACAAAGTTGCTACTGGTTGTTGTAGGATTGTTTTTAAAGAAAAATTCTCCTGGGATACTTAAAGTGGTACCATATACCAGCTCTGCAGGTGATGCGTTTATATCCGATTTAAATACTACACGTAGGCCAAGTAGAATTGTTGGTAGGTGTTAAACCCACCTTGATGAATCGTGACATAAGATGGCAGACTTAAATGTTCTGTGCCACCTCTCTATTAGGCCATTCGCTTGGGGTTGGTACGATGTGGTTCGAAAGTGCGTAGCTCCAATCGCTTGCATTAATTCGGCGAAAACTGATGATTCAAATTGCCTGCCTCTATCGGATGTGACTCGATGCGGGACTCCAAATCTAGAAATCCAGTGAGTAACTAGCGCTCTTGCCACCATTTCAGCAGACATGTCGGGCATCGGTACGGCTTCAGGCCATCGAGTAAACTTGTCGATTATCGTTAGACAATATCGCTGACCTTCACATAGTGGAAAAGGTCCAACGATATCGATATTTATATGCGAAAAACGTTCGGAAGGTGGTTCGTACATGTCAGGTTTCGAAATGGTGTGACGGTGCGTTTTTGAACGCTGACACGGTAGGCATGACCTGACAAAATTGGCGATTTCTTTTTTCATGCCATCCCAGACAAATCTTGAAGTCACTAATAAAGTTGTAGCACGAACTCCAGGATGTGCTAAGTTGTGTAACGAGTTAAGTATTTGCCTTCGAAAATCTTTTGGGACGTAAGGCCTTACACGTGAAGTGGATGTATCACACACAATTTGTTCGTCACATCCTAAAATATTCAAATACTTTAACATTAGTGAATTATTTGACGTACCTTGATTTTTTAACAAATTTTGCAGCTCGTTGTCACTTTTTTGTGCTGTTGCTAAATCTTTAAAATTTATAATTCGTTGAACAGAGTCGCCATGTAAAGTTTGTATCCTAGATAGGGCATCAGCTGTTGCATTCTCTCTCCCAGGTGTATGACGTATGTCAGTTGTAAACTGACTGATAAAATCAAGTTGCCTTAACCTGCGTGGTGATGCTTTTCCCATCTTTTGTTTGTAGGCAAATATCAATGGGCGATGATCGGTCACTATATAACAAGGGCGTCCTTCTATTGCGTACCGAAAATGGCAAACAGCCTGGTAGATGGCGGCTAATTCGCGGTCGTACGTTGAATACTTCTGCTGTGTCGCTGTTAGCTTCTTTGAATAGAAAGCTAATGGTTGAATGTTGCCATCAACTTTTTGATGCAGCGCTGCTCCTACGGCTGTGTCTGATGCGTCGACGTAAACGGCTAATTCTGCACCGGGGACGGGGTGAACCAGTAGCGTGGCATTGCACAACTCGGTTTTACAACGCTCAAACGCATTTTCGGTGTCGGAAGTCCATACTAATGGTGTGGTGTCGTTCTTTCTGTTACCTAAAATCATGCCTTGCAAAACTCCCTGGTAAGTGATGGTGTGGGCAAAAACTTTCTGTAAAAGTTCATCATACCCATGAATCTTTTAAGTTCTTGTGCGTTGAGCGGTTTTCGGTACTCTTTAATCACTGCGACCTTTTCGGGCGATGGTCGAATGCCTTCGGGTGTGACGAGGTGACCAAGAAAAGTAATATCGGACTTTCCGAATTCGCATTTTTTTAAATTAATGGCAAGTCGATTTTCACGCAGGCGCTGAAATACCAAACGAAGGTCATGACGATGCTGCTCTAAGGTGGCAGAGGAAACAAAAATGTCGTCAATGTACGGAAACACACAGTCGACACCTCTGAACACCTCGTTGATAAGTCGCTGGAAAGTTTGCGCAGCATTTCGTAGGCCAAAAGTCATACAATTGAATTCGTACAACCCAAAAGGAGTACTTATTGCCGTTTTTGGTACATCGTCGGCATGAATCGGCATTTGATGATACGCTTTCTGGAGATCGATTTTCGAAAACACCTTTTTACTTTTTAAATTATTCGTAAAGTCTGTCAAATACGGCAGGGGGTACCGGTCTGGCACAGTTTGCGCGTTCAGGGCGCGGTAGTCCCCACAAGGTCTCCATGTCCCATCGTTTTTTTTAACCATATGCAATGGGCTGCTCCAGTTGCTTTTAGACGGTTGGCATATTCCAGCTTCGGCGAGAAAATTAAACTCTTTTTTTGCTGCTTCGAGTTTTTCAGCTGGCAATCGACGAGGACGGCAAAATGTGGACTGCCCAGTCGTTTCAATTCGGTGAGAAATTGTTGACCTCGTTTTGTAACCGTAAGGCGAGAGTACCGTGATGTCGTTGAATTCTTGTAAAAGATCTGCAAACGGGTTGTATGCACTAAACGTTTTTACACAAGCGATTTCTGAAGTCGACGGTAGCTGTAGCTTAGAATCGTGACCGGTAATATTGTCTATTAATCGGTTACGCCGCAAATCTATCAACAAATCGAGATATTTTATGAAGTCTGTCCCTATTATTGGCATCGTCACATCAGCAATGATAAATGACCAATAAAAATTCCGTTTCAAACCTAGGTCTAACCGTAGGCGCGTTTCTCCTATAACCTTAATTAGCGAACCGTTCGCAGCATATAACTTTACGGGTGTCGGGCAGATGTTTGAAGTGTTGGCAGAAAGAGAAATCACTGAGACGTCGGCACCACTATCAACCAAAAAATTCTTTTGGGTGCATCTGTCGGTCACTTGGAGGCGAAAAATATGGCACTTAGTGGGGGATTTTTCGCTAGAATCCTCCACCGGCCAAAGAAGTCACTTTGACGACTGCGTTGTAACAGCGTGCACTTGCCGTTGCTTATGTTTGCACGGGCTGCGACAATTTCGTGCATTACGCCCATACTTTTTATGATACCAGCACTCATCAAAATTCGAGCTGGTTTTTTTATCGGACGATGATGGACGGTGCATAGAACGATGACGAGCGACAGTAGGCCTGCGAGATCGCGAACGTGACCGCGTGGTAAATTGCTCGAACTTTTAACCTAACTCGATTATAGCTGTATGTAGCTCGTTAATGACACTGGTAGGCTCTTTTGTCACTTTACATACCTGTGATGGCGATACAACGTCTATAATGGTGTCAGCTATTTTGGTAAATTCTGCTGCAGTGCCAGTTGAAGCTGCTACCACAGGTTGAGCAAACGTCGGCAATCGTTTTGTCCAGAGACCCTTAAGCGCTGCTTCGCCTACTGAGTTGCCGGCCACCCTCTTCATTTCAAAAAAGAGCACGGAAGGCTTTTTGTCGCCTAAAGGCATTTCAGATAAGAGCCGGTTGAGTCGTCTCTGTTCGCTGTCGGCGAAATGGTCACTAATTTTTTGTTTGACGTATTCGAATCGGTCGGATGCTGGCAAAGTTGTGATGACGTCGGTCAACTGCGCTATTGTTTCGGGCTTTAAGGCGGCAAGCACGGTGGCGGCCTTTTGTTTGTCAGAGGTTATGCCTGATGCACTGAACCAAAACTCCATGGGAATAAACCATGCTTCGACGTTTGTGTAACACATTTCTGGGAATGGCAATCGGGCATAAATGGCTGATACGCTACCGGTGTTGTTATGTGCCTGATCATCGTCGTCGTTTTGCTTGGCCACGGTAGATGCTGCTGATAAATTGTTGGTTGCCATTACTTTGTTCCTCGGGGTCACCAATTTGGGGATTATTTTATTTACCCAATAACAATAAAGAACTTACGTGCAAATAATTTATAATACTTTATTTTATTAATCTGTTTAAATTTAGGATAAAAAAGGTTCAAGAAAATTTATGATGTTGATTGCATCGCTGCCGACAGGAATAAAGATCGAGTAGATTCTTTCTTTTATGCAAGTGCATACAGCATGTGCCTTTTATATTTGAATACCGATTACTGTCGCTATTCGGTAATTCGTATTTGGTAGTTGCAGGGTGCCACATACATTATTTTACGTCCTAAAGCAATTACATATGTATATTAATTTTGTAAGTATTAGAGTATACTAAGATAACCAATCCGATAATGGTTTTAGGATGTGTAATAATTCTCGTAAAAAATTAAGTCTTGCAAAAAATAGCAGATTACATACATATATGAACATTTTTCTATATTGTTTTTTATTTTTTTATATACATATGTTTTTTCCCCCGTTTGTTTTAGTTTTTATTTTTTTGTAAACCTAAGCTTTTTGTTTCTTAAAGTATGACTAAACGTTTGTACGACTGTCATGTTCTAGGAAAATTAAGATCTTTCAACACGTTGAATAGTAAAAAGAATCTAAGTAGGAAATTAGCAACCTAACTCTATGATTTAAATAGACTTGCCTATATCCTTTCATAGGTAAAAGTCGTCCATAAAAAGTGTATGTAACTATATTTTATAAAAAAACTTTGTAATATATTAACGGCCTAAAGCTTTATATACAATGTTTAAAGTCTTATTATTTTTTTATAATGAAGTAAACTAGTCTTTCCGATTTCAAACTCATAATAGCGAACATAGAGCTGATCTTGTTATGTTTTTACAGGAAATTGTAGCCTTTTGACAAATCTGCTGGCAAGTCTGTTGGAATCATAGGAATTGTCGGAAAGTTTGCAAGCTGGCCAGTTGTAGGGCCAAAGGAAATAAATGCTGAAATTTAGCTATCTTTTAATTCTTTAATAAGTAGCTATGTTCCGTTACACAGGTTAGGAGGGCTTAAATTTTATAATAGCATGATCGGAATATCAACTTTAAGAGGTATTTTATGCGATGGCAAGCCAGAAGAATTAAGTGAATTTAAAAATTCTTTTGGATAATGGACTCTGTCTTTAAGCTAAATAATAAAGGTGTGAATCGATTTATGTTTAAATTTGGCCGGGGACTTTTTTTGTATAATAAGGTTGTAAATTTCAATTACGTTTTATTTATACAAAAAGTAATTTTAAAAGCTTTTGCAAAATAATTTGAGCAATTTAAACCCATTGCTACCAGTTGCAACATCTGTATTTTTTCTGCTTTTAGTTTTTTTTGTTTTTATAACTATTATATTGTTTTTATTACATATTTATTAAAAATAAAATACATTTGCTTTTTATTGTATACTAGCCAAGCCCGGCGCGCGTTGCTTCGCCCCTTAATGAATAAAAATGCATTCTGAATTTTAATTGAATATATTAAAAATAATATTTTATTGATTTTAATTGCAATGTATTTTCCATTTGCTGTAAAAATTAAAAAATTTTTTGGTGTTCTTACTCTGGAGCATGCGACGTAGAGCTGACCATGTGAAAAGCATGGGTTTTCCAAATTCAATCCTGCAACACGTAGAGATTGTCCTTGTGCTTTGTTGATGGTAATAGCGAAGGCAAGGCGAACTGGAAACTGCAGTCGCTTGAAGTTGAAAGGCAAATCGGTGGGAATCATTGGAATGCGTGGAACTAGCCGAAAATAAAAACTTATTTTCTAATTACGAAATTATATAGTTACGAAAGCCTTAAATGTGTGGAAAGCTTCAGAAAAATCGATCCAGTGCAAGTACCTAACAATTATAACTTTTTTATGGGCGTGGCACTGCCCACTTTTTACCATCCATAAACACTTCCTGGAATGTGTTCAACAACTTGTCAAAGTTTGAGTCCCATCGGCTTTACGGTTTCGGAGTCTATAGCTAACACACAGACAGAGTTTCACTTTTATATATATACTAGAAAAGCCCGGCGCGCGTTGCTACGCCCCTTAATAAATAAATGCATTCTAAATTTATATTGAATATCAAGTTCAAGTAGCTGAATATGATAACTTTTTTTATGGGCGTGCCACTGCCCACTTTTCTAATCACGAAATTGTAAAGTCATAACAGCTCAATATGTACAAAGTTTCAGAAGAATCGGTCCAGTGCAAGTAACTCAAAATGATGCATTTTTATCACGAAATTTTTTAGTCATGACAGCTCAATATGTGTGCAAAGTTTCAGAAAAATCGGTCCAGTTAAAGGACCTCAAAATTATAATTTTTTTTTATGGGCGTGGCCCTGCCCACTTTTCTAATCACAAAATTTTATAGTCATGACAACTCATTATGTGTGCAAAGTTTCAAAAAAATTGGTCCAGTGCAAGTACCTCAAAATTAAAACTTTTTTATGGGCGTGGCCCCGCCCACTTTTCTTATCACGAAATTTTTTAGTCATGACAGCTTAATATGTGTGCAAAGTTTCAGAAAAATCGGTCCAGTGCAAGATTCTCAAAATTATAACTTTTTTTTATGGGCGTGGCCCTGCCCACTTTTTAAATCACGAAATTTTTTAGTCATGACAGCTCAATATGTGTGCAAAGTTTTAGAAAAATCCGTCGAGCGCAAGTACCTCAAAATTAAAATTTTTTTAGAGGCGTGGCCCCGCCCACTTTTTTTTATCACAAAATTATTTATTCATAAGAGCTCGATATGTGTGCAAAGTTTCAGAAAAATCGGTCATGTGCAAGTAGCTAAAAATTATAACTAATTTTTTATGGGAGTGGCCCCGCCCACTTTTTTCCACCCATAAACACTCCCTGGTATGTGTACAACAACTTATCAAAGTTTGAGCCCGATCGGTTTTACAGTTTCGGAGTCTATAGCTAACACACATACAGAGTTTCACTTTTATATATATACTAGCCAAACCCGGCGCGCGTTGCTACGCCCCTTAATGAATCGAAATGCATTCTGAATTTTAATTGAATATCAAGTGCAAAAACCTAAAAATTATAATTTTTTTTTGGGCGTGGCATTTCCCACTTTTCTAGTCACGAAATTGTAAAGTCATAAGAGCTCAATATGTGTGAAAAGTTTCAGAAGAATCGGACCATTGCAAGTATCCCAAAATTAAAATTGTTTTTATGGGCGTGGCTTTGCTCACTTTTCTAATCACGAAATTGTAAAGTCATAATAGCTCAATATGTGTGCAAAGTTTCAGAATAATCGGTCCAGTGCAAGTACCTCAAAATGATACCTTTTTTTTATGGGCGTGGCACTGCCCACTTTTCTAATCTTGAAATTATTTAGTCATGACGGCTCAATATGTGTGCAAAGTTTCAGAAAAATCGGTCTGACGCAAGTACCTCAAAATTATAGCCTTTTTTTATGGGCGTGGCCCCGCCCACTTTTTTAATCACGAAGTTATAAAGTCACGACAGCTTAATATGTGTGCAAAGTTTCAGAAAAATCGGTCCAGTGCAAGTACCTCAAAGTTAAAACTTTTTTAGGGGCGTGGCCCCGCCCACTTTTCTTATCACGAAATTATTTAGTCATGACAGCTCGATATGTGTGCAAAGTTTCAGAAAAATCGGTCAAGTGCAAGTAGCTAAAACTGATAACTAATTTTTTATGGGCGTGGCCCCGCCCACTTTTTTTCATCCATAAACACTCCCCGGTATGTGTACAACAACTTACCAAAGTTTGAGCCCGATCGGTTTTACAGTTTCAGAGTCTATAGCTAACACACACACACACACACACACACACAGAGTTTCACTTTTATATATATAGATATATATATATGTAGATAGAAGATAGATAATGCATGAGCACATATCTAGTAGTGTGTGTTTATGTGCATTCTACTTTTTGATAGTTTTTATATTATAACAGATTTTATTTATTAATTTTATACATTTTCGTCATAGTTTTCGATATTCGACATAAAAAGTTTTTATTTTCTTTGTACGGGGGATACCATGCCCCCTGCACCGTTCCTATAAATTTTTTTGTCGAACAAGGAAATTGTTATCAAAGTAACTCGTACAAAATTTAAAGGGAATAGCTGCTATTGTTCTCAAAATATGTCATAAAATGTATTTAATTTGTATGGGAGAAGAAAACTCAAAACATACAAACACACATTTCCTCTTTATGTATTAGTGTAAAATAACATCCTGTGTTTTAGTTGGACAACCCTGTATTATGAAAAAAAACGCCGTATCATAGAAATAATCAAGTTTTTTAAGACTTTATTTTACTTGCGGACATACCTGTAGTTTGAAGTTGTCAAAAAAGCAGCATCATGGACTTAAGCTTTTTTCTATTTAGTCTCATAATTATGAATTTCTGACTTTAACTACCTTCACAAATATATTAAAAAAAATATCTTAAGTAGTAGTATAACAATGAAAACATTTGAAATCCAAGATGATCGGCACCACAAAATTACGGATTATAATATATTCTTTTTATTCAATTTAACATGGGTATCATTTATTGCCTGTGTATTTTTGTTTATTACTACTTAAAAACTTATGCAATTTGTCGTCAACATACATATTTATGTACATACTTAAATTTTCGTTGGGACTGTAAGATCAGAAAATATAAAATTTATAAGACGATCAATCAGCGCATTTGAACTGAACAGTGGCTAACTTTGTTTAAACACTGTCTGCATAACTTCATGTATTGTTAATTGTTCAATTTGATTAATTCGTTTGTTTAGCTAAAACTGTACTGGATAAGGTTTATTTGTTTAAAACTCTGACATAACTAGTGGGCAATGCCCAATGATACAGTTTACAATAAACGAAAAATTTAACATTTCTTATTCGCAACTAGAAAAAAAGTAAAAAACATCTGTACGAAAATGTGCATTTTGTATGTGCATGCAGAAAAACTTTTTTATTTGTTGATAGTATCGTAAACCTAATGTTTTCTGAATGGATGAAATCGATTAAAATTGCTACGTAAATATTTTTGTACATTCATATGTAGTATGTACAGTTGGCGCTAAACGTGATATGAATGTGAAATTTTAAACAAAAATGAAATTAAAGTTTCACTTCCATTTATTCGTACATTATCAATACGATTGTAAACAAGTACATACATATGTACATACGTCTGTATGTACATCTAAATGATGATGAGTAAAAATATCTTATACATAGATAAATTTTATTAAGGTCAATTTTGTTATAAATTTATTTTTTTATTATTAAACGTATGCAATATTTTAATGTAATAAATTTGCTATACCGGCATACATACATATGTACATACATATTTACAATAAATACCTACGAACAATAAAACAAACATTTAGTAGTACCTTTTGGCCCTTTGACAAAAATAAAACTTTTAAATATTTTAGGAGACCAAAACAACAAAACAAAAAAAAAAAAATAAAATTAAAGTTGTTTTTATTTGTTGTGATATATCTTATTCTATAGCTTGTAGCAAGACGCGAAAAACTTATTAGAAAACAACTATGAGTTAAAGGCAATAACTAATATAGGATACTATTTATATTACGTATTATACCTTCAAGAGTTTAACATAGGAAGACGCCGATCAGTGCAAACAAAGCGTCTTTAAGAAAAACTGAAATTTTTCTAATGTTGACATAGGGCTGCTTTCAGACGCGATATATAGAGCTACGATCAAGAAACTAAAAGAAATTTCTGAAGCTGTGGACAACAGAGTAGGGAGCATTGAAAGGCATGTCAGTAAAATAGACAAAAAAAAACTCTTTGATCTAGATCTAGCGATTTAAAGGCATGAATGCAGGCATTAGAAGAGAAAAAAGGCAAAAATAAAGCCAAATGATATAACTGCGGTAAGAGTGGACATTTTCAGTGAAATTGCAAAGCCCAAAGAAAGCGATCTAAATCTGTTTCGCCATCTCGTAAAAGCAAACGAACAAATACGAAGTCATCACATGAGTCATCGGTAAGCTAAAATAGAACCAAATAGAGGACACCATAGACATGCTAGATGGAACAAAATGGTTCTCTAGGAGAAGTAATTAAATGAATATCAAGTCTACATGAAATCAACAAGAAGTCACTACGAATTTTGTGGAGTGATGGGTTTTATTAAGTGAACATTACTGTTCTTAACACAACGTTGACATTCTTGTTTCAGGAATGTTAAAAACCACAACTGGGACAAACAACGAATTTCACCCTGCATAACAAATTCGGTCGTAAAAAATAGCCGCATAAATTCGTCGTATAAAGCACAATAATGACGAAAAAATAATTAAAGAATTTCAAGTTTTGTAAATTTTATCAAAACATTTAATATAATTTCTGTTATAGTAAAAACTTGTTTGCTTCTGCGTAGACGTTTGCATTGAATGTGGTAGAAATGTGAAGTAAGCATAATTTAATATCCTGTTTAACGATGTCGAATGAATGTGTTCTTTCGCATTATAAGCTAAAGAAAACTAATCTGGGTCCAGCTATCTACACTTTATGCGAACGATAACTTGACAGACGCACAGAGGAGTATTTGGCCTGAAAAGCTGGCCAAAATTATTAAACGTGTTTTTTAAATTAAAAGTTTTAGTTTTTTGCTAGTTTTAGGTGTAGTATGATATAAAAAGTCTAGTGGCAGATTTCGAAAAAATTACACTGCGCAACAAAATAAAATTTTCCTACCCTAGAAATAAAATTATGTGGACTATATGGACTTTGATGCCCTTAATTCAAATCTGTTTTCCGTTTTTCTCTAGAACGTAAGGATTTTTTTAAAGGCGTGGCATATTTCAGCCCCTAAATCGTTGGGTTGCCTAATATATTTTATCATAACTTGAAAACGGGTTCTCCGATTTTCATAACAGGAGGATCAAAAGATGAAAATTTTTTGTTTTTAAAATTCAATAAAAAATAATTAAGGAACCAAAAAGTTTACATTTTAAAGATTTTTTCAAAAGCCACATTCCTAAGGAATAAAAGACGGTATAAAAAGTAAAACTCAATTAACAAATGTCGATTTTAAAGGTTTAAACTCATTCTTGACAGACTATATGTACATGCATACATATGATTTACGGTCTAATTCAAACAAAAATATGTCCCCATCCCCTTGACATTTTGAAATTGCGCTCAATTTTCTGACCAAAAAATCCAGTTTCCCATCAATGGTTCCAGCATTCGATTTCTTCACAATTTGGAATAGCTGTAATCTTGTGTAAATTTGTTTCATGTTGACTCTCGAAGTTACAAAACGGGTTTGATAAAAATTGTGTGCAATAAACCTTTATAAATATTTTCAAGCGCATGGTTTTATGCGTTATTTGGATGGTAGCCTGATACCTGGGTGCCCATGTATTTTTGATGTACCTGAATTAATTTTTTGTAAACTTAGTTTTGTAGTGAATGCTTTTAATACACTGTGCAGGAAATTGACACTTTTTTTCGTGAAAAGCTGGGCACCTGGCGTTTTATGCCCGCGGTTTTTTAAGATTGGCTCTGATGTTTGAGATATACCGTTATTTCGAAAATGGAGGAGGTTGCACAACATATGTCCGCGTCACTCAATAACGCTTTAGCTTATTGAAAAAACCGAAATTCCGAAATAAAATTTTCTATAAGAAAATTAAAATTTCTTTCAAACATCCGCCGTCCGTTTGAAAACATAGGGGCATATTCATAGTCATCAAAAAAGTCGACTTTAACAGTACTTAAGTCAATTTCTTAAAAAAGTCTACTCTAAGTCATTCATAGACAACTTAAAGTTGGTTTTTGACATTAAAGTCGGCTCTAAATTTAAAACCAGCTGAACCTGTTGTTAACTCTATTTACAATAACATCAGCTGTTCATTGTACAGTTAAAAGATGTGTTGAAAATTAAAAAAATGCCAAGATTTCAAGATATTGAAAGAGATTTTTCAATAACTGGTGATTGTGAGGGTGATTTTTGTGTAAGGAAGCCTAAAAATTACAAAAATAGATTTAATCCCTTCGACCTAAGCGATGAAGATTTTTATTCCCGCCACAGATTTGACAAAATTACAACTCGTAAGATGAAATTATCGTTTCCCTTATAGCTTTCCACGAATTTTTTTTACTGTATTAATGAAATATCATTTATCATTTCCTCTGTTTTCTACCACATCCAAGTGTGCGTTTACACACTCCCAGAGGCATTCTTTCTCAGAAGCACTCCAATTTGCATCTCTTGGCTTCTTCAGTTTCTGAAAGTAAAACATTTATTAAATGCCAAACTAAAAATATGTATATCACACATATGTACATGTGTATGTACATACATAAATATGTTATTGAAACTTACCATTTCTGTTTTTTCCATTATTTTAATAAATTTTGATTTTATACATAGATGTAAAACGTTTTAAAATTTTTATTTTTTATTGTTTGCTTCAACAAAAGTAAACAAAAGAAAAGCAGCTGATCAAGTTGCCATTTTTTATTTTTTAAAAAGAAATTGTATGCCAGAGTTAAGCAAATAAGAGTTGACACCCATTTAAAGCCAGCTAAACTTAAAGTATACTCTTTTTTTGACTATGAATACCAAAAAGATAGTAAAAGCTTTTAACTTAAAGATTAACTTTAGCAAGAGCCGACTTTAGTTTGCGACTATGAAAACAAGCCATAGTTTTTTTTTGAAAAAAAAAATTTTTTTATCAAAATTTCGGAATTTTTGTTTTTAAAAATTTATAAAAATTTAAAAAAAAACAGCTGGGCCTCTAATATTTTGCAGACATAAAAAACGAAGCTGCAAACAAAACAAGCCATAAATGATTAAAATCTTTAAGCAACTTTTGATTTTATTCACAAAAGTCGACAAATTCTTATTAATTTAAGAATTTCATAAAACGCAATATTTGTATGGGAACACCCCTAAGGGATGGTGATAAAGGGAAAGCAAAATTTGAGAAAACGTTAAGAACAAAAAACATTGGAGGTCGGTCATACATTTTATCCCCCTAGGAGTTATTCCTAGGCCTTAGAAACAAATGATGGGAATGAAAAATAAAGTTGCGCTGGTCATACATTTGGCCCGTCTAGAGGTATATCAGGCGCTGCAGGTGCAAAATTTAAGGCTGGCGTTCTATGCGTATAAAAAACAAAGTTCCAAACAAAAAGAGCTATAAGTGATTAAAATCTGTCTACAACTTTTCATTTTTTTCAGAAAAGATGAAATTTTTTATTTTTTATAATAACCCAACTTAAAAATGTTAAAACATTTGTTGTTGTTGTTTTTGGCCTTATCTCACATTAGCAATATAAGAAAATGGCTTTATCTCTCATTTCAGTTTTGAATAACTTTTGCATTTTACATTGATTAATAGTTTTCTTATTTTTATAATTAAGAGGTAATAATAATAAAAAAGTAAAATTTGAAAGGAAAAATCAATACTTTTCTTATTTTTATAATTAATTATTTTTTATTCTTGAGACGCACGCAGGAAAACTTTATTCAGCGAAGCCACCTGCCGCGTCCAACGGAAGGGAGAGGAGTTGCAGGCCGCAACGCGAAAAACTTTAGTACGCGAGGCCAGATTACAATACTTATTTTTAGTGTCTCCTAGAAGACATCCTCTTCTCTCCAAATCATTGGAACACCAAATGGCATGGCGTCTCCATTTTTTCCCTACTTATTTAAATGGTAAATGCAGTGTGTACACACTATTGATGGTGTCCAACTCTTACCATATATAAAACTTAAAGAAAAATATATTTCATACAAGGTACTTGTTTCAGTAGTGATTTTACGGCGACTTGGCATATTTTTATATTTCCCACACACATAACAAAAGTAATTAAACTTTTTACACGGCTCCATCTAAGATATTTCAATAAAACCAATTGGATACAAGACTGTCAAAGGCTTTAAACTTCACTAATCTCTTTCGCAATCACTTTCCATATGACAGTGAAGGGGTTGAGGAACTCTTATTTATACTGTTGTTTTAATCAAAGTACCTGTCGAGACCTTCATGACCATATTTTGTAAAAAAAAGCCAGGACGATTAATATTTCCACCTGTACTACTCCATTTTCTAAATAACGGTGTATCTCGAAAACCAGAGCCAATCTTACAAAACCGCGGGCACCACTAGATTCAGCGTACCCGAATTATGTTAAAACGCCAGGTGCCCGACTTGTCTGTTTTTTCAACTAGCATAGTGTTATTCTTATTAGGTACGTACATATATTAATTTTTTTAACAAATAATGTTTTGTAGAGCAGGTATGTATATAAAAATATCTTTTATGGGGATGTGTGAGACATTCTCTTACAACTATTATCGATATCACAAGGCACAAAAAATTTTTAAAATTTAAAAGGATTTTAAAACCACTATGTAATTTTGATGTCTTGTGGTTCCAGTAGTACAAATATCGTCCAAATTTTAAGTTCTATGCATAATTTGTTTTTAAATTCAAGATTTTTTAGACGCTGCTCCACATAATCAATAATAACTCGGAAACGGTTAGTCCGATATTCTTAAAATAAACTTAGATTTACATAGCCTTTAATCCGTTTAATCCGTTTCGGAGTTATAATAAAAAATTAAAGCAAAAAATATATTTTTTACGTGAAAATAGCAATTTTTTTTTTTTTTTTAAATCATGAAAAATCGAAAACGGCAAAAAGTTGTTCAAGTTTATTACTTTATCGCAAAGCCACATGTAATAGCAACAAAATAAGATATCGATCATAAAAATCGATTCATTCCTTTCGAATTTATTCACAATTTAGTGATCTGGCTCATTTACACAAAATTTTAGTTTTTATACCCGCCACCAAAAAAATGGTGGTTTGTTTGGTATTGAAAATGGGCTAAATCGGAATATTAGGAAGACAGTTATTGCTCGAAAAGCAAGAGAAGGTCGAAAAAACCGTGTCCTTCGAACATCGAATAAAATGAAATTGTGTCCAAACGCATTAACGTAGACTCATGAAACTTCGAATATATATTTCCTGAGTAAAAACAATATTTTTCCCCGAAAATTATCTAAATCTATGCATCAGGAGAGGAGTTATCGATCAAAATGTACGAAAATTTATACCGCAGTGTATTTTTCGGTATATTTAAAAACAAAAACGTCATAAAAGGAACAAAATTGGATGTTCGACTCTGAAATTTTGCACACTTTGATTTTTGGCTTATTTGTAACGGAAAATCAATGTGCCACGCCCACTTTTACGCCCACCTCCCATATAACGTTTTACCCAAAATTTAGATAATTTCTCTATTAATATAGATTTTGGAATAATAAAGGACTATATTGAAACATCTAGGTTGTACTCATTAGCAAAAACAACTTTGACACGCCTACTGTAACCCCCACTTTTCACGTTATCTACCGTTAATAAAATTAAAAAGCTCATAAAAACTATGTTGAAACACCTAAGTCGTACTCATTCGCAAAAACAACTTTGACACGCCTACTATAACGCCCACTTTTCACGTTATCTACCGTTAATGAAATTTAAAAGCTCGTAAAACCGCCAAAATTACAGGTATGATGATCAAATTTGCTACGTATATCCTTTTAATCAATGTAATTGTTCCAAAAAGTTTAGGTGACACGCCCACTTTAACGCCTACCTCACATATAACGGTTTATCTTAAATTCATGTAATTTCTCTATTGACAAATTTTTTGGGAAAATAAAGGACTATATTGAAATATCTAAGTTGTATTTATTAGCAGCAACTTTATTGACACGCCTACTTTAACGCCCACTTTCATTGAAAGACTACATTTACAAAAGCATTTTAGTAGCATATCGAAGTTATAAAGGGTGGTTAAATTTTAAGGACCGATGTTGAATTTAAGCAAAACATAAATTATTTAGGATATTATTAATATTTCTTTTTGTAATTATAATATTTGTATGGTTCAATTATGTATTTAACAAAATATCGGCAAAATGGCCCCCATCCTTGGCGCAACTCCTCTATCTGATATTCCAAATTTTCAATGACAATGTTGATGCTCAATTGTTGGGCATGATGATGAGTCGAGGTTGACTGCTCTTTTGCCACACTATCGCAAAAACCAGCAGTGGTTACCATTCAACGAACTAAGAAGGAATTCACAGATTTTCTAACATTTTATACAGACCTGTTTTGAAGAAATTTAAATATTTTATAAAATTCTCCCGATTGTGGACGAATTTGAACGATTATGTTGATCAAAAGAATTATGAAGTGCACAAAATGCATTGTGATTAGAACGCCCATTTTTATAAAAAACCTGAATAACTTTAAAGCGTTGCTCATTTGCGTATCTTTCCACGGATCAAATTGAGTAAGTTTGAGATTGAGAAATGTCAAGTGAAATGCAGAAAACAAATTTAAGGACTAGGTGTAGTTCACCTTCAACATGGGCCCTTAAAATTTAACCACCCTCTACAAAGAAAGTGATACATATTTTATTATAAAGAGATTATTCCATAGTGATTAACAAAATAATAAATATTGTGCTTTAAATGTACACAAAATTGGTGGCGGGTATAAAAGATTCGGCACAGCCGAATATAGTGCTCTTACTTGTTTTTATTTCAATTAATGTTTTTTTACCATCATGTTTATGTAATAAAATGGATAGTACAAGAAAATTCCTAAAAATAAAATTTTATTCAACAAACCTGAAAGCAAATGCACAAAACATGTGCATCTATTTATTTTATATGATCTGACAACATGCTTCAATTGTCTGACAATAACATCGAAGGGCGTTCAAACGTTTGCCAGATATCTGACAATATTGTTGCCATGTCGTCGAATGTCAGTGGTCTGACAATTATTTTTCTATCAATATTGTTAGGCCAAAACTGCCAGTTAACACGGTTGTAAGGTATGTGTAACAAATTTTTCAGACAATATTATATGATCTGACAACCGTGTGTACAAAGATTTAGTTGTTTTAAACAAAGAATTCCCGAGGGGGTGCTTTAATACCATGTGAGATAAGGCCATGATGGCTTTATCTCTCATTCAATAGGGAGATACAGCCTTTTTTGTTCATTTGAATGGAAGGTAAAGCCATCATGGCCTTATCTCACATTAGCAATATTAGAAAATGGCTTTATCTCTCATTTCAGTTTGGAAGAACTTTTTCATTTTACATTGATTTATAGTTTTATTATTTTTATAATTAAGAGGTAATGAGCTTTCCTTTTACGGAATGTTTACACCTAATGTATCAATAGTTTTCTTATTTTTATAATTAAGAACTAATAATAATAAAACAAAATTTGCACACCTTTATGTAAACAAAGCACTATAAACTTTAGAAATTATATTATGAGGGGGTGCATTAACACAAACGGCAATAAGGCGAAATTTGCTTTATTTCACTTTTAAATGAGAAATAAGACAAAAAATCGATTTTGCTTTATTTCCAAGCAGGATTGGTAATAAATCGAATTTTGTTTTATTTCCCTTTCATAATTTTTAATATTGTTTGACTATCTGCATACGAATTCTTTCTTTAACAGTATGTTTCCTTTTCTATGTGCATTCATTGAAGGAAGAAAATCTAATAATATTAATATTAATAATAAAAACATTCTGTAAAAAAATGTCTTCCCGGAGACACTAAAGTTAAGTATTGAAATTTTCGCTTCGCATACTAAAGTATGCGGCCGTGCTTCCGGGTTTTCTCCTCCATTAGGACGCGGCAGGTGGCTTCGCTGAATAAAGTTTGCCTGCGTGCGTCACAAGAATAAAAAAATGTCTTTGTTGGGTTTTTTTGTTTGCTTTTGTTTGTATACATTTTTGTTAAAAATAAAATGAATTTAAAATATTAATTCTTAGTTGTTATTTTTTCGATGATAACTAAGGATTTTCACTTTTACAGAATGTTTACACCAGAGATCTGCAACGCATACTAATGAAGTAAGTCAACTTGAATCATGGAGCATTATTTCGTTGATTTATACGCATTTATACTTATTAAAGTCTTCACTACTTATACGCACTTACAGTACTCATATTCATCAACACGTATGACTTAGTTGATTAGTATTGTCGTTCATGTAAAATAAAAAGACGACCAAAAGGACATATCGATGCCTAACTTCCTCAACCTCGTAACTTAAAAAATACGGTTTTGACTTTTTCATATCAAACGATTGTTTCATGCTTTAACTAAAAAAGATTAGTATATTATTACAACCAGTGCTGCCACAACCAAAAAAATTTTACAACCAAAATTCGCTTTAAAAGTTACCAAATGAGATAAAAAACAAGTAAGAGCGCTATATTCGGCCGTGCCGAATCTTATATACCCTTCACAACGTGTAGTCATGCAATAACAGTAGTTTGTATCACCATTCCATATGATATACGTACATACATATATAAAAACATCCCATTGTAAAATTATAAATTTACGTACGTACGTATGTATGTTAAAAAAAAAAATAAAAAAAATTAAAAAAAAAAATTAAAAAATAAATTAAAAAAAAAAATATTAAAAAAAAATTTTTTTTTTTAAATATTTAAAATATATATAATAAATATAAAACAAAAAAAATAAAAAAAAAATATTAAAAAAAAAATTAAAAAAAAAATAATAATAAAAATATAAATATAAATAATATATTAAATAAAAAAATAATAAAAAAAAAAAATAAAAAAAATTTTTTTTTGCTCAGCTGGGATTCGATGCCACGTTTTCTCTAACCAGTATACACGTTTGTATGTATGTTGTTGTTGTAATGTTGTTTTTGTGAAAAAAAATCGAGGTGGTCGTGGGTTTTTGCCCATATCTCAGTTGTTTATGTACCGATGTTTCTGATTTTCAATAGCGATCTCGATGTCGGGGGGCTTCAAAAAGTTGATTTCAACATACGCACGGACAGACGGACAGACTGACAGCGCTTAATCGATTCCCCTATTCATAAGCTTTCAGAAAATATATACTTTATGGGGTCGGAAATTAAAATTGTAGAAATTTCACACGGAATGACAAACCTATATATACCCTTTTTCACTGTGTACATGTACATATGTATATAAAAAAAAACAGTTTTTAATATAAAGTAAACAAAACTTGCAGTTCATAGTATAATAGTTTGAGACCATAGATTTACTTATTAAAAATTCTTGACTTAGAAGCAATAGTTCAATGCTCATTTGTAAGGTATATGCCAGTCGGAAGCTGATTAATTTTTTCCCGTTTAGTTTTCCGTTTTATTGTTAAATTTTGTTTTTCTTTACACGTTTAGTTTTTGTATTTGACAGCCGAACAGTATTTTTACACAAACAGCAACTTACATGCATATTCTTTATAAAAATTTACTTTTATAAATTTAATTTAATGTTGCCGCCATTACAAAAGACATGTCATTTCTGTAGTACAGAGTTGCGATCATTTAGAAAATTAAAAGCTGTTGACAGTATCGTAAAAGAAGAGTATTGTAAACAAGTGAGTAGCAATCAAGGCGAATTTATAAGAGGTGGCTGCACTATCGATTTTAGTCACAGCTGTTTTATTTTCAATTGCCCTGGCAGCAATACTAAAAATTGAAGAACATAAAAGCTTCAAAAGTATAACATAAAAAAATGTACATGTGTATCATTATTTTAGCAAAAAAAAAACCAAAATGAGAAAAATATTCACATCTCCACATTAAAGAAAAAAATAACCACTTTTGGTTAGAAATAACCAAAAACGGCAGCCCTGATTACAACTAATTAAACTGCTGCATTAACAACCTCATACAGTGATCATGTTTATGTGTCAATGAATAAACAGCTAACATCGAACACAAACTAGCTAACTGATTACATGTTTGATCGAGTTTAACATTAGTAATCAAATGTTTGTTTATGTTGTAATCACAATGAATACTGTTCGGTGTTCAATGAATTCTGTTCGATGTTCATGAACAGAAGGCATTGTTCGAACAGAAACAACCAGTTCGAATACTCATGTATGTATTGCGTTTCCATACGGTAATTGTTTTTGTTTTCTTTTTATTAGGAATGAATTCTGTTTAGTGTTAAAGTTTTTAGGAACGCGATTACGTACACTAACGGTTTTATTATTTATTTTTTAGGAAAAAGAACTTAAAAATGAACGTAAGTAAAAATTATAAATAATTTTATTAGTTTTTAGGGTAATTTTATTTATTTTTTTAATATTGATCTCCTTAATTTCTAAGCTCCTTTCATTAAATGAGTAATTCTACGAGGAATGTACCTGATTTTTCGCCTTTTTATTTCATATTAAAAACAATATTTTATTTTCATATGTAAATACAATACATAGGTATACCTTAAATAATAAGGGCCGTATTCATAAAATATATTTTAGGTTTATTAAAGGTTTATTTGACAGATGTTGTAGAAAAATTTGTCAAATAAGCCTTCAATAAACCTAAAATATTTTTTATGAATACGGCCCTAAGTGAATTAATAGTGAATTTATTAAATGAAAAAAATAAAACATTGTTTTTTAAAATTTAAAATATTGCATAATTATTTTTACAAAAATTTACATATCTATATATATAAAAGTGAAACTCTGTGTGTGTGTGTGTGTGTTAGCTATAGACTCCGAAACTGTAAAACCGATCGGGCTCAAACTTTGGTAAGTTGTTGTACACATACCAGGGAGTGTTTATGGGTGGAAAAAAGTGGGCGGGGCTACGCCCATAAAAAATTAGTTATCAGTTTTAGCTACTTGCACTTGACCGATTTTTCTGAAACTTTGCACACATATCGAGCTGTCATGACTAAAAAATTTTGTGATAAGAAAAGTGGGCGGGGCCACGCCCCTAAAAAAGTTTAAATTTTGAGGTACTTGCACTGGACCGATTTTTCTGAAACTTTGCACACATATTAAGCTGTCATGACTTTATAATTTCGTGATTAAAAAGTGGGCGGGGCTACGCCCACAAAAAATTAGTTATCAGTTTTAGCTACTTGCACTGGACCGAATTTTCTGAAACTTTGCACACATATCGAGCTGCCATGACTAAATAATCTCGTGATTAGAAAAGTGGGCAGTGCCACGCCCATAAAAAACAGGTATCATTTTGAGGTACTTGCACTGGACCGATTCTTCTGAAACTTTGCACACATATTGAGCTATTATGACTTTACAATTTCGTGAAAAGAAAAGTGGGCAGGGCCACGCCCATAAAAAAAATTATAATATTTAGGTTTTTGCACTTGATATTCAATTAAAATTCAGAATGCATTTCGATTCATTAAGGGGCGTAGCAACGCGCGCCGGGTTTGGCTAGTCTATATATATAAAAGAGAAACTCTGTGTGTGTGTGTTAGCTATAGACTCCGAAACTGTAAAACCGATCGGACTCAAACTTTGGCAAGTTATTGTATACATTCCAGGGAGTGTTTATGGGTGGTAAAAAGTGGGCGGGGCCACGCCCACCAAAAATTAGTTATCATTTTTAGCTACTTGCACATGACCGATTTTTCTGAAACTTTGCACACATTGAGCTGTCATGACAAAAAAATTTCATGATAAGAAAAGTGGGCAGGGCCACGCCCATAAAAAAGTTTTAATTTTGAGGTACTTGCACTGGACCAATTTTTCTGAAACTTTGCACACATAATGAGTTGTCATGACTTTAAAATTTTGTGATTAGAAAAGTGGGCAGGGCCACGCCCATAAAAAAAAATATAATATTGAGGTACTTGAACTGGATCGATTTTTCTGAAACGATTTTTCATAAAAAAGTTATAATATTGTGGTACTTGCTCTGGACTGATTATTCTGAAACTTTGCACACATATTAAGCGGTTATGACTTTTAAATTTCGTGATTAAAAAAGTGCGCAGGGCTACGCCCAAAAAAAAAGGTATTATTTTGAGGTACTTGCTCTGGACCTATTTTTGTGAAACTTTGCACACATATTGAGCTGTCATGACTATACAGTTTCGTGATTTTTGCAACTGATATTTAATATAAATTCAGAATGCATTTTTATTCATTAAGGGGCGTAGCAACGCGCGCCGGGCTTTTCTAGTGAATACATATAATCGGTCGTATTCATATTTATGATCATACTTTTCCACTCGTCGGTACTTGTCGGCAATAAACACAAACAAGTTAAACATAAACAAGTAAAAGCGCTATATTCGGCCGTGCCGAATCTTATATACCCTTCACAACGTGTAGTCATGCAATAACAGTAAATTCACGTATGTATGTTAAAAAAAACAAAAAAAAAATAAAAAATAAAAAAAAAATTTAAAAAAAAAAAATTTAAAAAAAAAATTAAAAAAAAAAAAATTATTATATACATATATAATATATATAAAACAAAAAAAAAAAAAAAAATTAAAAAAAAAAAATAAAAAAAAATAATAAAAATATATATAATATATTAAATAAAAAATAAAAAAAAAATAAAAAAAAAATTAAAAAAAAAAATTTAAAAAAAAATTTTTTTGCCTCAGCTGGGATTCGATGCCACGTTTTCTCTAACCAGTATACACGTTTGTATGTATGTATGTTGTTGTTGTAATGTTGTTTTTATGAAAAGAAAATCGAGGTGGTCGTGGGTTTTTGCTCATATCTCAGTTGTTTATGTACCGATGTTTCTGATTTTCAATACCGATCTACTCCCGAATATTTCTGATATTTTAATACCTTACCCGGGTCCAACCTATGTCGGGGGGCTTCAAAAAGTTGATTTCAACATACACACGGACAGACGGTTAGACGGACAGACGGTCAGGGCTTAATCGACTCCTCTATTCATAAGCTTTCAGAAAATATATACTTTATGGGGTCGGAAATGAAAATTGTAGAAATTTCACACGGAATGACAAACCTATATATACCCTTTTTCACTGTGTGAAGGGTATAAAAATAAAGTGAGCGTCTTCAGACACAGATTTTCTGTGTTCATGCAGCAGTCTACTACTAATATACATAAATACAATAAATTCCTTAATAATTGCATTTAAACTTTTAACCAAGCACCGAAGTATAAAAAGATGAACCGTTTTTTTTCTCTCCTGAACAATTTTATTTTTTAAGATACGAGGTTGAGGAAGTAAGGCATCGATATGACTCGCGTAGTCATTATGAAGTTGTGTGTTTTAACTAGGCTTGCCAGAATACAATTTGACGTAACGTATACCATAATAATTGTGGATTGTTAAAAAAACTAGACAATTTAAATTTAACAAAATAATACAAAAACAACAAACAACAAGTAAAAGCGCTATATTCGGCCGTGCCGAATCTTATATACCCTTCACAACGTGTAGTCATGCAATAACAGTAAATTCACGTATATATGTTAAAAAAAAAACAAAAAAAAAAAACAAATAAAAAAAAAAAATTTAAAAAAAAAATTTAAAAAAAAAATTAAAAAAAAAAATTATTATATACATATATAATATATATAAAACAAAAAAAAAAAAAAAAAAAAAATAAAAAAAAATTAAAAAAAAAAAATTAAAAAAAAATAATAATAAAAATATATATAATATATTAAATAAAAAATAAAAAAAAATAAAAAAAAAATTAAAAAAAAAAATTTTAAAAAAATTAAAAAAAAAATTTTTTTGGCTCAGCTGGGATTCGATGCCACGTTTTCCCTAACCAGTATACACGTTTGTATGTATGTATGTTGTTGTTGTAATGTTGTTTTTGTGAAAAGAAAATCGAGGTGGTCGTGGGTTTTTGCTCAGATCTCAGTTGTTTATGCACCGATGTTTCTGATTTTCAATACCGATCTACTCCCGAATATTTCTGATATTTTAATACCTTACCCGGGTCCAACCTATGTCGGGGGGCTTCAAAAAGTTGATTTCAACATACACACGGACAGACGGTCAGACGGACAGACTGACAGGGCTTAATCGACTTCCCTATTCATAAGCTTTCAGAAAATATATACTTTATGGGGTCGGAAATGAAAATTGTAGAAATTTCACACGGAATGACAAACCTATATATACCCTTTTTCACTGTGTGAAGGGTATAAAAATAAAGTGCTTGCTTTGATGTCTGTTTAAGAGATTTTGTTTTTGCGTATTATCTTTCAAATTTAAGTGAGCACCTAAGAACGCAGTTTTTTAATTTGCTGCAAAAAATTTAAACATGAAAATAAAAAACACAAAATAACTGTTATTGTTTACCTCTTATTATAGAAGCCAACCAAAACTTAGCCTAAAGGCCATAATAAGTTGCATTTATTTAAAAATTAAATAGTTATACTTGCAAAAATTGTAAAATTGCAAATTTTCTGGTGGCCAAAAAATATTTTGCACTCTTCGACCTGGCAACATTGTTTTTTCTTCATACAAATAAGAGCAGTTTATGTTTTTGTTGTTGAGTCAACTTGCATCATTCTATGAAGATAAGTAGTTGCTTAAAAATTTGAATCAACGTGAGTAGTCTTGCAAATCATATAAATATGGGACGCTATAAATATAAGTACGACGAAGTACTTATGTTCATTGTGTGTTGTACTTATAAATCATCGTTGTTGTTGGTATGAGTAGTTAGGTCAGCTCAGTTAAATTTCAATGATTTATACACACTTATAACTTATACTAAAATTTAATGACTCACTGTGAATATTGAAAAAAGCGACTCAAAGTCGATCACTAGTTTACACCATGCATAACAATATGACTTTATCTCTTATTTGCGAAAAAAAAAAATATGGCTATAGGTATCTCTCATTTCGCAAAATTTTAAATATGTCCTTACCTCTCAATGATTGGGCAATAAAGCCATTATGCCTTTATCTCCCATTCAATTGAGCAATAAAGTCATAATGGCCTTATTTCACATGGTTTCAAAGCAAAGAATTCCCTTTGTCCATGATTCCTTCAAAGCATTTTCTTTTTCTTTATTGCTATTTTTTGCAATATTGCTTTAACCAAAGACTATAGACTATAGTCTTTGCTTTAACAGTTTGTTAATCGATCTTCAATTTCCACTAAAACACATACATACTTGGGCCTGTTCGTAAACGCATCACTGCGCTGCAAAATATGATTACTTTGCGCTGCCACGGCAAATCATATGTTGCTGATGCTTCTTTTTGCTTATTTTATTGCTGCATTTACGAACGAGCGAACACTGCGGAAAAATGAAAAAAATGATTATAAATTTAATTTGTGAATTTGATAATACAATATCTGCCATATATTTCACATTCGAGGCTAAAAATGTTTAAAAAGTAAAATAATCAAAAATAAATCATAAAAAACCACATTCTTTATACTCACACATCTATTGCATCAGCAATTTTTGTAAAGAACAACACAGGTTAAATTTGGTGAAATCTAATTATTTCTTTATTAACAGATTGTGACCAACCATTTGTTTTATTTCCTAGATTTTAGAATTGTTTCTTAAATAATACAGAATATAATTATTAAATATTTACATTTTTTTAAAAATATAATGTGTGCACGTTCAACATAAGTATAAATACTATAAAAGATCGTGACAGTTAAAGGTATATAATAGTCATCAGCTTTCGCTTGTAAATTCATATGTAAAATAAAAACTTTGAGAATATGTTATATTTATATAAAGTATGTACGTTAGTAAATTATCAGAGTTGCATATTTTGGTATGCAGAGGCTAGTGGTAACATACACCTCGACATAAAAATTTAATGGAATAGTATCAAAACCTACATTTTTACAAGCAATTTTACAAAAAAAAGTTACATTATAGTAAAGTAACAATTATTTCAGTTAGGGTCTTTCTACTTGTGACCAACGACATGTACATATGTATTTAACTTTTATTTACATTATTTTATCAATTGCACCGCTGCACAGAGGAGTATTTGACCTAAAAAGCTGGCCAAAAAGGCAAAACTGAATTTTAAGAAATCTTAAGAACTAAGTACGCAGCTCGACAGACAACAATATTTTACATTAAATTGTAAATTTTTAACACTTTTAGTTGCGATTTGTAGTTCTGAAACCCTGCTAAAGTCAGGAAAGTGAAGAAAATTATATGAGATTTGAATGTTTTTTTTCGGTTTCTGGATGTTTTTATGATATTTTTTTACGAATAAAGGTTTAACAATGATTTTTTTTTTCGCTGAAAGGTTTGATCAAAAGTTATTTAAAAAAGAAAAAAAATTTTAAATATGTTGAATATTCATGTTGAAACAATTCGTTCAAAGGCTAAAAAAAAAAAAAAAAAAATTATACATACACTTTTTTTGCAAAAAAAAAAGAAAAATAAGAGGTTTTTGAAAGTGAGGTTAGCATCTCTACGAATTATGTTTGATACCACAATAAAATTTGGAATCTCTTATTTTAGAAACAAAAAAAAAATTTGCGCAAGTTTGCGCCATTATTTTTGACGATTTTTTTAAATTTTCACATTTTTTCTATTTTTACTCATCAGGCACTTTTTCTTATACATTTGCATATATCGTCATAAACTTTTTTGTATTTCGAATTATTGATTTCAACTGTTATTCACATCACTTTTAACACTTCACAATGTTAATACCTGCCTATAATTATAAATTTGAAAAATTGTTTATTATCCATAATAGTTATAAGTCTCACACAAAACATTATTATTAGTTTAACTTTTCAGTATATTAAGTATTAAATAATATAATATAAAACAAATATGATAAAGCATTTTTTCATAAAAAAATACTGCCTTACAATTTTCAAAATTGTTTTTTTTTAATTAGACCGTAAATCATAATGGGCCAATTCAAAGTGGTTTCATATTCTATTTCATGTACTATTTCATATTATTTTATGCATGCATAAAATTTTTGTTAGTAATTTCCATACAAAAAAAAAAAATGTGACTTTACACCTTTGTTTCCTATGTATAAGAAATTGTTTATGTTATACTTTTAACCATACTGTCTCTCAGAGAGAATTTCTTCGCTTCTTACCTCTTAGAGAGAATATTTTCTATTTTCTTCTTTCCTGTATAGATACAATTTTTAACAGCGTCATCTCTTTGTCTTCTTTCTTGTATTAAATAAATAATTTGTTAACAAAAGGTGTTCAAAGTCACTAGTCATATTAATATGAATTATATGACATAGTACAATATGAGAGTCTACTTTGAATTGGCCCAATATGTATGCATGTACATACAGTCTGTCAAGAATGAGTTTAAACCTTTAAAATCAACATTTCTTACGTACTAGAGGAAAACGGATTTGAATTAAGGGCATAAAAATCCACATACTTTTATTTCTAGGGTAGACAAAAATTTTTTTTGTTGCGCAGTGCAATTCTTTCAAAATCTGCCCCTAGACTTTTTATATCATACTACACCTAAAACTAGCAAAAAACTAAAACTTTTAATTAAAAAAACACGTTTAATAATTTTCGCCAGCTTTTTACTCCTCTGTGCATCGCCTGATACCACGTGAGTTATTAAAATATCAGAAATATTTGGGAGCAGATCGGAATTGAAAATCAGAAACATCGGTGCAGAAAGAACTGAGATATGAGTAAGAAACCAAGACCACCTCATTTTTTTTTACAACACGTATATAGACTGACTTCATAAATGCAGTTTGCAAAGTAACCTTACAATGCACTGTGTTCATAAAAACATTCAAATTTTTTTTGGAAATGCATCATGTTCATTATTGCATGGCAATGCTTTTTACTGCGCATTATTTGTCAATTTCTTGCATGGTTTTAATACAATATTACGTTGCCTTGTAAACAATTTTCTTTACAATGTTGCAATGAAAACTGCATTTATTAAGTCAGCCATACTACATACAAACGTGGTATAGTGGTTAGAGTGAATGAGGCATCGAATCCCAGTTGAGCCAAAAAAATGTTTTTTTAATTTTTTTTTTGAAACACATGCGTTAACTCAATTTATAATTTTACAGTGGGATGTTTTGTATATCTCTGTGGCTTGGAGCTAAAGGCCAATGTCACTTTTTTGCTCTTTTGAGTTAATCATTGCATTTGATTTGTTTTCTTGCTCTATTTCATTATGGTAAAACAGCTAAAGTCATACTTAACCCAGAACAGCTTCATCAATAAAATTCTGGCCAATGTCACTATTAAAGCACCTATAAAAGTTAAAGTTCAATTCCAATTTTCTCAAAAGTAAATACTTTGACATTGGCCCTTTTATATGTTTTTTATATGAGATGAATGGTGATGCAAACAATTGTTATTGCATGACTACACGTTGTGAAGAGTACATAAGATTTGGGACGGCCAAATATAGCACTCTTACTTGTTTTGTATTTAGTTAGTTGGTTGTTCAAAGGTTTTGAGTGGCCAAAATTTACATGTCCTGGCGAAAAAAAAATTCATCATTCAACGTCGTCTATAGAAGTATTTTTTCTTTAATAAAAAAAAAAAAAAAATTATTAAACGGATTTAAATGAAATTTGCCGCACAGATAATAACCTGAATAAGTACAAAAAGTTATCATGTCGATAACTACACAGTCGAAGATGCGGGCACAGGGGCAAATTACGGCATTCGAACGTGATCGAAATTTGAAAATTCTTATTAGAATCTCTATACCTAATGCACAGCAAACTCGATCATTCGAGTAAAATTTCGATCGTGATCGAATGCCGTAATTTGGCCCCAGGCTAGTGCATAATTTATTATTTAATATAAAAATTTCGAATTAATATTAATTTATAAATTATTTTTAACTTTTTGAAAAAATATAATTTTTGATATGTTTATTAGCTAAATAAAATACTCTATCCGCAGATAAATAATGTTCACTTTTTCTTTTTAAAAAAGATATAATCTACTAAATATCGATTGAATATTAATTGATGTGCTGGTAAATTACAGAACCTCTTTACATATACATATCTAGTTTTATTTTAAACAAAATAGCCTTTTTACACTTGCTCACATCTTTCATCTTCCATCAAATCAACAAGATGTTAACATCTTCCCATATGAATTGTACGTGTTTGTGTGTCAACATTTTTCAACATCATTTAAAGATGTTCCTAACTCATTTTTTTCCACTCAACATCTTTCGATTATTTTAGTGTCTTCACTAGAAAAAAGAAATATTTTTGCAAAAAAACACATGGCATCACTAGAAAAAAATTACAAGTGCCAAACAAATAAATACATACAACGAGTGGACTTGAAATATGTCGTATAACATAAGATATCTAATTATCTTCATGCTCTAACAAAATCTGCATATTGCAATAATAATTGCTCTTCAAGGGCAATAGTTAATACAATTAATACAGAATTTTTAAATTCAATTTTTTCTTAATTTTTATTTGCGCAAACATGTTAAATAAATATTATGACAGATGAAGGATGAAAGATGTTGCAAATGTAAACAAGTTTTATTTTCATTTTCAACATTTCCACGCATTCCGCTAAGATGTGAGCAAGTGTAAAAAGGCTATAAATAATCAATTTCTTATAACACGGCAACTTAGTTGTCAAAATTCCGCTATATATACAGATCTAAATTTTTAACAGAATATTCGCTTCCGCATTTGCGAATAATAACTGATATTCGTTACATCACTAGTATGTATGTGTGTATGTATATACATATATATATATATATATATATAATCACGATGTAACTGCTGTCTACAATTTTATTTAATAGGGATGTGTATTGTTATTGTCCATTCTGATTGCGAAAATCGAATACCATGCGTTTAAATTGTTGAACTAATTCTCATGAGTACGATTTATTCTTGAGTTTTTTCAAAAAATCTTTTGCTTGCTTATCTCCTTGGCGATACTCTAGAGCTCTTATGGTATCAGAATCTGAAATTACAAAAAATAAATTAGTAAATTAACAGTTGTAAGAAAACAATTAATATACATATAAACAAAAAATAAAAAAAATAAATTGTTCAGCATAAATATGAAGATTTTTATGATTACTTTATCACATTATAGGAAGTGAAGTTTTATCTCTCGTTACAGAATGGTATATAGATGCTTAACAAATTGTATTTGATCATTTTATACGGCCGTTTATTTATTTAAATGGAAATCCAGCACAACAAGATAATAATCTTATAAATGAGAGTGCAAGTAAAAAATTAATTAATAACACTGTGCAAGAAATTGACACTTTTTTTGTGACAAGCTGGGCACGTGGCGTTTTAACATAATTCGGGTTCGCTGAATCCAGTGGTGCCCGCTGTTTTTTTTCAAGATTGGCTCTGGTTGCACACACAACATACCTATGTTCTCGTAACTCAAAAACGCTTTAGCTTATTAAAAAAAAACTTAAAAAACCGAAATTCTTAGTAAAATTTCCTTTAAGAAATATATGTATCTAATATCCGCCGTCGTTTTAGAAATATATTTTTTTTTATCGAAACTTCGAAATTTTAGTTTTTAAAAATGTATAAAAAATTAAAAAATGCAGCTGGGCTTCTAATTTTTTGCAGACATATAAAAAACGAAGTTGCAAACAAAACAAGCCATAAATTTTTAAAATCTGTTAGCAACTTTTGATTTTATTCACAAAAGTCGACAAATTTTAATTAATTTAAGAATGTCATAAAACGCAATATTTGTATGGGAGCCCCCCTAAGAAGTGGAGTTACCGATTAAAAAACTCTTAGAATTAAGAAATAAAAACTTACATTTTTGTATTTTATTGTGCTTACAAAACCACACAAATCGGTATTTTATTGTGCAGTAAAAACCGCACTAATCGGTCTTGTTAAAAACTTAAATAACATATTCTATTGTTATACCTGGAACAGGTAGAAATATTATTCGCCTTGGTTTTTTTACAAAACATTATCATGAAGGTCTCGACAGGTACTTTGATTAAAACAATTAGAGTAAAAATAAGAGTTCCTCAACCCCTTCACTGTCATATGGAAAGTGCTTGCGAAAGTGATTAGTGAAGTTTAAAGCCTTTGACAGTCTTGTATCCAATTGGTTTTATTGAAATATCTTAGATGGAGGCGTGTAAAAAGTTTAATTACTTTTGTTATTTGTGTGGGAAATATAAAAATATGTCAAGTCGCCGTAAAATCACTACTGAAACAAGTACCATGTATGAATCATATTTTTCTTTATGTGTTATATATGGTAAGAGTTGGACACCATCAATAGTGTGTACACACTGCATTTACCATTTAAATAAGTGGGAAAAAAATGGAGACGCCATGCCATTTGGTGTTCCAATGATTTCGAGAGATCCCATAGTTCATGTTGAAGATGAGTGTTCGTGCGTGCATAAATTATACAGCGGGTATGAACAGAAGAAAAATGACTTATATATCTTATACTGAAACAGCATATGCTCGATTTCCGGTGCCACATTCTAATGAAATTCCTGTTCCGGATAGCCATATACCAACAAAACATATTCCCTCAATAATTGATGCTGTTGAAGCGGGTGGACCAGCTACTTCAATGTATCAACCGTCATGCATCACGGTTCCATGCAGTCACAATGAAATCATGCAATATCGTCTGGATATAATGGTACGGCGTCTAAAATTATCTCAAAGACAGAGCGTTCTCTTGACAAAAGAGTTAAAACGAGCTAATATTTTAGCACCAGGTGTACAAATATACGGAACTATCAATTGCCATAGAAGATTTACGACTTTTTTTTAAATCTATTGAGAATAATTCTTCGCGTATTATACTGACATCTGCGGCTTGATTTTAACAATGCAAAATGAATATAATCCTGGAGATTGGCGCTTATTCATTGATTTAATACACGGGATTGGGCTTTACGTGAGGAAAGTAGATTGCATAGAAATAATGTTATTGAATTACCACTTGTGCCGATGGAAAAGAATTTGCTTCCTCCACTCCACATCAAACTGGGTATTGTTAAAAATTTTATAAAAGCATTGAGCCCAGATGGTGTTGCTTTTACCGAATTGCGCCGAATTTTTCCACGATTAAGCGGCATGAAAGTAAAAGAAGGTATGAACTCTAACTACTTTATTAAATCCGATTTAGTTTTCATATCATAATGTTCTTATTTTACAGGAATTCTAAATGGACCGGACATTCATCGTCTTATAAAGGACCATCAATTTGAAATCAGTAATAGAAAATGTATTAGGAAATCATCGGTCTGAAAACTGGCGAATTTTAATCAAAAATATGCTGACCGCATTTAAAAACTTAAACGTTAGAATGTCATTTTGCATTACTATGCCGAAAAATTTTATGAGCATTCACCAGCCGAGTCTGATGAACATGGCGAGGGATTTTACTAAGTAACACCCAGGCTCGAACACTGGTATAGCGCCAAACAACTTGATCCGCCATTAGGAGATATTTGTTGGAGTCTGCAGGAGGAAGAGGAATAAATTTCTAAATAAAAAGGCCGACTTCCTAAACGGAAGTTGCAATTAATAATTTAAAAAAATGCGTATGCAATGCTAAACATGTCTTAAGTGCAACCTTGCGTTGCAGAGATTTTTTTTTTTGCATTTTATCGGCATTTAGGAACGCTCATGGATCCACTTTTTGTCTCTGCAATATAAAATGTTTAATTATTTAAATTATTAGTCTGTGATTTAAATAAACTCTATCAAATTTAAATAATTTATTAAAAATAAACAAACAAAATACTAACTCAGCCATTGCAGCTCAAATGTTTGCATACAAAATAAAAATGATGCGCGATTTTGACAGCTGATACGTAGTAAAATGAGTTGCCAAACGATTAGGAACATTGGACATTGCCAGAAAGTTTACATATGCGTTTACGAATTGTATGCATTGTAAATATGCATTGTAAATATGCATTGCAACTTGCGTTTAGGAAGTCGGCCAAACTTTAACTTTTACTAATTAATAACAAAAACAAATGTTTTAACATTTTTAAGTTGGGTTATTATAAAAAATAAAAAAATTTCATCTTTTCTGAAAAAAAATCAAAAGTTGTAGACAGACTTTAATCACTTATAGCTCTTTTTGTTTAGAACTTTGTTTTTTATGTCTGCAAAAAATTAGAGGCCCAGCTGTTTGTTTTTAATTTTTTATAAATTTTTAATATTGATAAAAAAATAATTTAAAAAAAAACTATATTTCCAAACGGACGTCGGATATTAGAAAGAAATTTTACTTTTCTAATTGCGGAATTTCGGTTTTTGCAATAAGCTAAAGCGTTATTGAGTTACGCAGACATATGTTGTGCAACCTCCTCCATTTTCGAAATAACGGTATATCTCAAACATCAGAGCCAATCTTAAAAAACCGCGTGCACCACTGGATTCGGCGTACCCGAATCATGTTTAAACGCTAGGTGCCCGGCTTGTCTGTTTTTTAAACAAGCATAGTGTAATTATATTTAACTTGAGCTGTTATAAGCATTAGCAATTAATTTTAGTTAAGTAACAAACGAAGGAAACATAATAATCTATCATTATAATAACATTGCATTTGCGAATAACTAAAACTCCATGTATACATGAAATACATACATAGGCATTTTAATTAACTCCCTTTTAAATGGGCTTGCATTACCTATGTTTTGAATATGATTCGGTAAAGCATTCTAAAGACTTGTGCTGTATATTAAGAATTGACGTTGTGATAAAAGGCTCCGATATCTTTGCTGAATAATCTTTCTTCCACGGTTAGATCTGGCAAACTGAATCCTGTTATATAAATACGGAGGTTGTTCAGATTGAACGATTTTATGCATAGAGGTAAGGCATTAAAATTTTAAAAAATTCCTAAAATCTATACGAAAGATCTGATTGGAGCGTAGCGATATGTGATCACGGCGCACTATGCTTCGTCCCATAGACAAAAATCAAAAAAAAATTTGTGTGTCCAATTGCGTTTAAATACAGATTTTTTGAAAGATAAGAAGGTACATATCTCAAAAAAATATTTTTTTATGTTTGCTTTTGCCGCCACGAGAGGGCGCCAAACTCAGAGAATATTATGCAAAAATTACTTAACAGAAAAATGCTTTTTTGTTGTTTCCCAAAAACTATTCTCAAAAATTAATTTTTTCAAAGACTGGTACGAAATTTTGTTTTCAAGTACTTTGATATATTTGTAGTTAAACTAAAATAAAGTATTTAGTATATGTTTACAAAATCACTTTTTTTTATTGCATCGAAAAAATAATTTTTTTTGTTAAAAATCCAAAAATTGTTTAAGTTTGATGGAGTATAAAAAAAATATATAAAAGTAGATATTTTGTTTCCTTATTTTGTAAGTTTATACTCTTATCTAACAAAGTTTTTAAAAATTAGTGCCTAATTTTGACCACAACTTAAAAAAAAAATAATTTTTTTAAATGCCTAAATTCATGATTTTTACTTAAATATTAAGCCATTATTACGAATAGTGCTTAATATAATTGTTCAACACGATTTAATATTTTGAATGGTTAAAAAAATTAATGTATACCATTAATAGAACAAATCCCCCGAAGAATTTTGAAAATTTTGGGCTAGTTTTTTTAAGGCCCACTAAAATTTTTAATTTTTTTAAAATGAGTATTACTCTACTAAAAAAAATATGATATCTATTTCTGTGTTAATAAATGAAATGATAATGAATGTTTTAGTGAAATTTGAATATACAGTGTTTTGGGGCAAGTAATTAATGAATTATATCCAAATTGTTTTCCATCTTTGTATGCGTTGCGAACCGAAAAGCAAAAATTAGTACCACCTATATTAACAACGGAAATTTTGGTAGAAGTGGACTTAAAAAGCGTAATGCATAGAACAGCAACAAGTATATTTATACTTTGTGATGTTAAATAAGAAATAGTATAATATCGTTAGTTTGTAAGTGGGGTATGGATGGTAGCTCCGGTCATAGCCGCTACAAACAAAAATTTTAAACGAAAACCATACAGATGAGTTTATGCTTTTCGTAGCATTTGTGTTACTAAAGTAAGTACATTCGAGTATTTACTTAGTTATAGATGTTTGCTAATTTAATAAATTTTAAATTAGAAATAATTAGAATTGTATACATGACAAAAAAATATTATGAGGTAATAAAACACCATCTTCAACGCTGTATTGTAAGCCTATTGATTGAGAAACTTAAAAATATAGAATGTGATGTTATTGAAATGAAAGGTGCACCTGTAGAAGTTTCTTACGAAATGCAATTTGCAATAATAGATGGTGCAGTTATAAATATTTTAAGCGATACAAATTCATCAAGTAGGTGTTTTATTTGCAATGCAAGTACGACGGAAATGAACAGCATAAACCTTCAAATGTGGACAATTACATATATGGACTTTAAACGCTTCATTGTTGGATAAGATTCTTTAAATGTTTGCTACATATTGCTTACCGAATCCCCATTAAAGTTTGGCGGGTAGATAAAGAAAACAACAAACAGTTTTTGGAAAACAAAAAAATAATTCAAATTGCATTCAAAAAAAGAACCGGATTAATAATAGACCAAGCTAAGTCTGGATTTGGCAATACTAATGACGGAAATACGTCTCGCTGATATTTTTTCTTACAGTGAAGTAGCGGCGGAAATAATAGGAATTGATAAGCGACTTATTGATAATTTTGCATTGATATTGAGAGTGTTTTTTTGTGGGTCGCCAATTAATGTACAAACTTTCAAGGGACTCATAATAGTTACTAGAAATATGTATTTAATACACTATGGGTGGTATTATGTGCCTAGCATAGTTAATAAGGTTTTAAGTCATGGATGTGATGTTATCGAGTTTTTCAATTTACCAATAGGTATTTTAACATTTTGTTTTACGTACAAAAAATTACATTAAAAACTGATTAGCTTTTTTCATTCCATGGTGTTTGTCTGAAGAAGCATTGGAAGCCATAAAAATATAAGGAAGCGCGACTGTCTCATACCAGTAAAACGTCTCGAGAAAACACAAATAAAAATTTAATGGCACATTTGTATCTGTCATCAGATATAGTATTATCATCAAAGAGGATCATTAAGTTTAAAAATAAAATAATAGACGCTGAAATTGAGAAATGTATTCTTAAGGAAAGGGCTGAAATCAAAGATGATATAATAGCAGACGAGATGACTTCTTTATTGAGCAAAACTTGGTTTTGGGAAGAATAAAGTAGCGATGATGCTTTTTTATATATTTTCTTCTTTAAACGTTTTTTTATTTTAGATGTGATTATATAAAATTACTTAGTTAAGCTGTTATAATTTTTGTTTCAAAATCAAAAATCTAATACATATAAAAATGTTTTTTTTTTATACCCGCCACCAAAAAAATGGTGGGGGTATATTCATTTTGTCATTCCGTTTGTAACACATCGAAATATCCATTTTAGACCCAATAAAGTATATATATTCTGAATCAGGGTTTGATTTGATGACGATCTAGCTATGTCCGTCCGTCTGTTGAAAGCACGATAGAGGTCGCACCGAAAAAGCTAGGGGGCTCAAATTTTGCCAGAATCTTTTTTATAGACAAGGTTTGTTTGGTACTGAGCTATGGTATGGGCTAAATCGGAATATTAGGAAGAGAGTTATAGCTCGTAAAGCAAGAGTAAGTCGAAAAAAACGTGTCCGTCGAACATCGAATAAAATGGAGTTGTGTCCACCAGCATCAACGTAGAGTCATGAAACTTTAAATATATACTTCCTGAGCAAAAACAATATTTCTTCCCAAAAATTGTTTAAATGTATGCATTACGAAGGGAGTTGTAGATCAAATAGTACGAAAATTCATACCGCGCAGTGTATTTTTCAGTATATTCAAAATTTTAAACCTAATAAAACCGCCAAAATTAGAGGTATGATGATAAAATTTGCTACGTATATCCCCCTAGGCAATGTCATTACTGTGCCGAAAAAATAAGGTGCCACGCGCACTTTTACGCCCACCTCCCATATAACGTTTTAACTAAAATTCATATAATTTCTCTATCAACAAAGATTTTGGAATAACAAAGGGCTATATTGAAATATCTAAATTGTACTAATTAGCAAAAATAACTTTGACACGCCTACTATAACGCCCACTTTTCACGTTATCTACCGTTAATGAAATTTAAAACCTCATAAAACCAACAAAATTAAAGGTATGATGATAAAATTTGCTACGTATATCCTTCTAGACAATGTCATGCCGGAAAATTAAGGAAAATTAAGAAATACATTTTGCGCTATAAATTGGGTTATTTCCCGGAAATTCGACTTATTTAATCTACCCGATTTCCCGGGATTATTTTTCGGGATCCCGGGAAATAAAAAAAAGGTGGCTACGAATCGAAAGGAGATGTTTATATTGAAATTGAATTTTAGTGATTTTATTTTTGATCTTATAGCTGAAGTATCTGTATTTTTCTTTTTGTGCTCATATTTGATCTCGTATCTAGAGAATAATATTTTTTTCAATAAAAAATATTTTTACTTAATTTATATTTCAAATTCAAATTTTTTTTATTAATTTTAATAGTTTTGAAGTGTTTCTTCTACATTATAAGCTATTTTATGCTTTTTAATAAAAAGTTTTTTATTAATTATTAATTAATACAATTCTCCCGATTGTGGACGAATTTGAACGATTATGTTGACCAAAAGAGTCACGAAGTGCACAAGGTGCACGAAATGCATTTTAATTTAAACGCTCATTTTATAATAAGCCTGAATAGCTTTAACGCATAAACAATTTTATGATTTTATAAAAAGTTTTTTTATTAATTAAAAACAAATTAACTTTTTATTTGTTTTGCTACGGGATCCTGGGAAATTAAAAAATAAATCTCGCATTCACGGAAAACAAAAATTTTCGGGAAAAAACCCTAGCTATAAAAGAACGGAAAATTGGTGGTGGCACAGCCGAATATAATGCTCTTACTTGTTATTAAAACATTTTCTTTTTTTATGGTTTTTTAATGACGCTAACACATTGCTAGTTTTCCCCTTTAATTTTTCTCATTTATTTTATCTTTAAAATACCCTTATTTTTTACTTTTGCTACAGCATTTTAAGCGTTTTTAACCCATTTTTCAATAAATGATGTTTTTGTATTTTCCACATTAATAATCCGAATCAAAAAAAATTTGGCATAAATATATATATTATAAATATCAATTGAAGTACCAAAGTTGATTACGATTGGATGCGCTTCGTCAAGAACAGCCGCGGTGCCCATATGCCCGAAATCATTTTCAAATGTTAATGTCACGAATTGATCTTTCGAATAAAAAAAAAATTTTGATTACAATTTAATTTTTTGTGTTATTTTTTACAATTTCAAGTTCTATCGGGCTTAAAAAAACACCCTTTATTTTCAACAGCCCATAGGTTACGAAGCATACCATGTACTCTACCCACGACCGCGTTAATGTGATTTCACCAAGTCAACTTATCATTAAACGTAACGCCTAGGTTAGATGCAGAACTAACAAAACTAATTCTTTATCATTAATTCTTATATTTACGTTATCAAAAATTTTGTTTGACTTAGAAAGTCAGCCAGAAATTCAGGGGATTGATACATAGTCCATTGGCACTAGCCCAGTTATTTATTTCATTCAAATCTTTGTTGATTTTCCTTACACAATGTTGAATATCTATGGCATTAGTAGTATGGTAAAGCTGAACATCATCCGCATACATATGTATTTTGCTATTAACAGAAGAGAAGAGGCCCAAGTTAAGTTTGTCTGATATATTCCCATTATATTGAACTATTTGTGATCTATTGTTAAGATAAGAAGATATAAGACTACAAGCCGAGCTAGAAAAGTGAAATGCCTTCTGAAGATTTCTTAAAAAAACTTTGTGGTCAACAGTATCAAATACCTTACTGTGGTCCAAAAGAATTAAAAAAACTACCATGTTCATATCAAGTTTAGATCTAAGGTATTCTACTACATCAACTAGGGCCGTAAAACAACTTCTGGCTTTCATAAAACCTGATTGTCTATCAGATAGGTAGTTCCCGGAAATCAGAAAATTGCTCATCTGTTTTCCCATAAGATTTTCAACCACTTAGGATAAAAAGATCGAAATTCGTTGTTATCTTTAGGAATGAGTATTATTTTCGAAAGCTTCTACTCTTCTGGAAAATAAGATGTTAGAATAGAATTAAATAAATGTGTGAAGTATGGTAACAACTTGGGAGTTATGGCCTTAAGGAAAATTGGATTCATATCATCCATACCAACTGCATTTGAATTTATTGCCGAAAAAGATTCAAGAACTTCACTCTGATCTACACAACGAAAACTAAAGGGATTTTTTATTAAAACATGACAAAGGTTATCATAAATGGTAGATGTAAGTGATGGCACACTTCAGTTAACAAATTTGTTGTTCAAAATTTTAACGCCAACATCTTCTATACATAATGAGGGACCTTTCTGTCCTATTCCAATTTTACGTATTTCTTTCCATTTAGATTTGCTATCAATTACGATTGAGACCTTTCTTTGAAAAAATAATGTGTTTCGTGACATCCTTTCGAGCAGATTTATAACCTGCTTTAAGATCACTAGTTTTAAACTTTTTCCAGCGTCTGTAAGCAGCGTCACGTTTCTCTAGTAAAAGTTTAATCTCATGACTAAACCAAGGTTTTGGTTAGCTTTTATTGTCTTTGGGACAGATAAATCAAACAAGTGTTTAACATTTCCTGGAATAAAAAATAATTGATCATTAACATTTCCATAAATGTAAATCTGATCTCAAGGAATGCTGTCGATGTAGTTATTTAGCGCAATGTAAAAAATATTATGGAAGTCACGATATGAAATAAATGTGTCATTCTTATTTAGAGACAGGTCATATGTTAAAAATAGCATATCATGCAATGAGAAAGCGAACGCTGCAAGTTGATTTTATAAGAGTAGCCTAGATTTGTGGTTGAAAAATATAAGATCAATCAGACTATTGGATGAAGTGTGAAAGTGTGTTGGAGTATGAGTATTCACGGGATGAAGATCCAATGCACACATGGGTTCTATTAACGGGTTTTCAATTAATAGGTTATTATTAAAGTCACCGATTATAACGACATCATCATATTGCACAGTTAAGACCTCCAGTATAGCAATGAGAGGATTAACATACATATTGCTTCATACCGTATACACACTACCCAAAAGCCTTTTTCTCCCATCCAAGGAAGAGATCACAAGAAACAAATATTCTATTTTACTACCAATAACAGTTTTTAATGTCTTCTTGTATGATACACCATTACGAACATATACAGCGACTCCACCACCTTTAGCTCTTGTTTCAATATTATCAACAATAATCCTTCTATCAGAACGGTAAATTTTATAGCCATTGATACTAAACGTAGCGTCATTTATATCTAATGGAAACCAGGTTTCAGAGACACATATTATATCTATATCAGTTGAGACAAATAGATATCGAAATTCGTCCATTTTATTAGTCAAACTTTGTGCATTTTAGTGTACGATTTTAAGACCAGTTTTTTGTGTAGAAAGAAATCTGAGCTTATTTTACGCACAGTCTGTGGAACGATAGCTATTTGAATCGAACATGTATTATTTTGAAATTGACAACGCGTGCAAAAAGAGGTAAATGAGGTAAGGTATCTTCAGACTTAAAAAGGAGGTAAACATGCATAATTGATTTAGATATAAATTGGTTTTGACAAATATAAACAAGATATTATTTAAAACAAGAAATAATTTAAACAATTTTTGAGATAAGATATTAATACTTAAGTTACAAAATGGATAAATGTTAAACACATCGTGTTGAACGTGTTTTGTGCTAAACGTTTCGAGCATCGTTGCTGCTTTGAGCGGCGTCCAATTCATCAGCATCAGGAAATATAAATAAAACCTCGCATTGAGAAGGCACTATGAATGATATTTTTCTTTTTGAGACGAGTGGCAGCACGTAATAATTGAAAATAAGTTTTTGTCATATTTTTATTTACATAAAATTTGCGGTTAGAGTTAAATCCAAGATGATTTAAGAATAAAAAGAAGTTCTTATTAGTTTTTTTTTTTAATTTCGGAGTGTTTTAAGGAAAAAGTTTTTGTCATATGGCGACCACATTTTTACAATAATGACTGCATCTTTCGAACACTTTTCATGTTTATTGTTTAAATTCTGTAAACGATATACATACATATATTCTTTACTGACAGAACTAAAGTATTAATAGTGCTGCAAATCGAGAAAAAATATATCCATTAGGTTTTCATTTTTATGATATGGTAATTCATTAATACGCAAGTTATTTCATCCTGCATACTTTTAAATTGGGACGTGACTGTTTCTAGGCAAGATACTCTTTCGCTGAATAGATTTATTTCATTTTTAATGTTGTTGAATCTCTTATCAAGTTCATTTAAGAGCTTCTCTCTATATTGACTGAGTTTGTTTTCCATGATTTTTTCAATTTGCTCTGTTAGTCGCTCAAATCTCCCATTCATCACTGTAAATAATTTAAAATAGTTGCAGTCAGCATTGCCAGAATCTTTGGAGAGAAAATCATCACTTAGAGCAAAAAAATCATATTTTTAAGAAAAAATCATCAAATTTTTTTTAATTCAAACATTACTACAAACGCAAAAAAAAAACAAAGAATTATTTAGAAAACTGTTTTCTTATTAGATAAGTTATCTAAAGCAAAAACTATATTAAATTCATACGAAAATACATACACATATTCTTATAGCAACTTGTGAATAAAATCAATTGACAGATACTCTGTACTACATTAATATACTCAAATGGCATATCTATCATACGAAATGTAGAAACATACATATAAAGAACTTAAATGTTTTAATATAAAAAAACAATCATACATTTAACAATTACATATGTATTAAAGTATGTATTTTAGGAATAATCATTATTATAACATGTACAGAATAGATTTCATATTTTTATAACCTTCACACAGTAAAAAAGGGTACATATAGGTTTGTCATTCCGTGTGAAATTTCTACAATTTTGATTTCCGATCCCATAAAGTATATATTTTCTGAAAGGTTATGAATAGGGGAGTCGATTAAGCCCTGTCAGTCTGTCCGTCTGACCGTCTGTCCGTGTGTATGTTGAAATCAACTTTTTGAAGCCCCCCGACATCGCTTGGACTCGGGTGAGATATTAAAATATCAGAAATATTCGGGAGTAGATCAGAAACATCGGTATATAACCAACTGAGATATGAGCAAAAAACCACGGCCACCTCGTTTATTTTTAACACAACAACAACATACATACATACATACATACATACAAACGTGATATACTGGTTAGAGTAAACGTGGCATCGAATCCCAGATGAGCCAAAAAAAAACTTTTTTTTATATCTTTTTTATTTTTTTATTTTTTATTTTTGTTTTTTTTTTATTTTTTATTAATTATTTATATTTTTTTATTTTTTTTTTTAATTTTTTTCTAAATTTCTTTTTATATCTTGTTTTAATTTTTTCAATTTTTTTTTACGAAAATTATAATTTTACAATGGGATGCTTTTATATATGTATGTATGTTTTTTATATATGAATGTACATATTTCATATGAGATGAATGGTGATTAGGGTTTGGGATTTCCCGGTCTTTTTATATTCCCGGGAAACGGGAATTAAAAAATCGTCTTCCCGGGAATTCCCGGGATTCCCGAAAATAATATTTCTTTTAAAATAAATAATATTTGTTAACTTTAAAATCACGATTTAGTTAATAATTCATTGTTTTAGAAGTAGTTTATTTTCCATTAGAGTCCTTATTGTGTCAGCATTACATCTTCCGGAAATATAAACTAAACCCAAATTATAAAAACAATTACTGCCATGTTAACGGTTATTAAAATATCTTTTTTGGGCAACACTACTCCACTCGTCTGATACAAGAGCAAACCTCAAATTGTCGCAAATTTGACTCGATATTGTTTTCACCGTCGTATTTTTAACGGCGTTGTAATATTTTATTACAATGTTTTTAGCATCAGTTTTATATTTTGGTAACGTCATATTTTTACTAAAAAAACGTTGACAAATAAAATAACCTTGTGTAATTGTTTGAATAGATATTCCATCGACTGGTGCTAATATTGAAACAATTTCTGGTAATGTTTGGGTGTCTAAAAAACTTTTAATAGTGGAATTATTTTTTTTATTTGGTGCAGGTGTTGAAGAATCTTGTTTTGTGAACCAAGAGAAGGTGCCGTATGAGACGGCCCTTGAAGACTAACCTTTTCGGGCAAATATTACATTGTGCTGACTTGTCTACTTTTTGAAAATAGTTCCAAACTTCAGACATTTTGCTTCTAAACAAAGTGAATTTTCAAAAGAAGTATTATTACAACAATTCAATCATACATAGAAAATTTATACCTACAAATTCTGTGACCACTTTTAAAAAGAATTTGTACATACGATTATATTTATAAAAAAGAACCACGGAAACTACTGTTGGTTTTACGGTTGTTATAAAAAACATTTTTATACAAGAAAACATTTAATTATGTATGTATATAATTAATTCACTTGAAATTTATAAGCACTTATAAAATATAATTCCAGAAAGTCGTTAACTTTGGCGTAAAATATTTTTGACCGATGATGTTTGTTTTTCTTTTACATATTCGTATTTGAGAAAAGTTGTAAATACTTACCAAACAAAAAACGCTAACAAATTAAAAACCTTACTTTTTATTCAAATATTCTTTAAATTTACCAAAACAGATAAGAAATTAAAAATAAAATTAAATATATTTCCTAATATACTACATATTTTTTATTTCCCGTTTTCCCGGGAATAAGAGCAAAATTTTCCCGGAAATTTTAAGTGGTTCATTCCCCGCCCGGGAATTCCCGGTTCCCAAACCCTAATGGTGATACAAACAATTGTTATTGCATGACTACACGTTGTGAAGGGTATATAAAATTCGGCACGGCCGAATATAGCACTCTTACTTGTTAATATATATTTTTGGATTTTTTGAATTCGTTTTTGTTTTATTTAAAATTTTTCTATTTTAAATATTTTAATTTTGTAGAATATTTTTAACATAATAATTAAACCAAAAGCAGAGAGACCACGAAAATCACGTCCGCACTCATTAATATTTCCCAAATTCTTATTCTTTATTATTTTAAAAAACTAATGAATATTTAAAAAAAAATATTGTTTTATTATTTTTTTGTTTTGACATTTGTTAGAAACCTACATACATACATATATATGCAAAATTTTATTTTCTAATACATTTAATTTTACGCTTTTAAGAGCTTTTAAATTTTATTGACAGCAGAACATGTGAGAAGCGGGCGTTAAAGTTGGCGTGTCAAAGAAATTTCTGATAATGAATAAAGATATTTTTTTATTAAAAAGTCCTTTAATATTCCACAAGTTTTGTTCCGCTAGAGAAATTACATAAATTAACGGCTACACGTTATATGGTAGTTAGGCGTTAAAGTGGGCGTGTCACCTTCATCATCTAGTATTATAATGACATTGAATAGGAAGCTATATATCATCATCATCATACCTCTAATTCGGTCGGTTGTATGAGCTTTTAAATTTTACTGATGCATTTCACAGAATATGTAAGAAGGTGGCGTTAAGTAGGCGTATCAAAGTAGTTTCTGCTAATAAATTCAATTTAGATATTTCGATGGCCTTTTATTCTTCCAAAATCTTTATCAATAGAGAAATAATATGAATTTAAGAGTGGGCGTGTCAACTTAATTTTCCGTCATTGCAAATCTATCGACCAAAAAGCAATGACTGCAAAAATTTCTCAAATTTTATCAGCTTTACGCCGCACAGTGAGACAACGCCGGCATTAAATACAAGGAGTAATTGCAGAGCTCTGAAATTTTGCACAGGTTACTTTTGAGACAATTCCAGTTTAAAAAAAAAAATTAAGAAAATTCGCCCACTTTTACGCCCACCTCCCATACAATCGAAATTTGTAAAATGCCGTATTGTCCGTAATACTTAAGGGATAACTTTAAATTTTGGTATACTTGAATGTTATATTGTTACAAACATTATCGGAATAAAGTTTTGGACTTTGGCCCACTTTTACCCCCACCCCCCCCCATACAACCTCAACATAAAAAGTGCCATATTTTCTAAAATATTTTAGGTACAATCTTCAAATTTGATATTATTATTTATATAATTTAAAATGTTTCATGCAAAAATTACAATAACACGCCCACTCTTACACCCACTTCCCATTAAAATGCAATAAAAAAGAACAATTTTTTTCATTCTATCAATAATTTTTTAATATCATCATGGTGTTCTAATTTTTTCAATATCTTTATTGCTATCGATCCAAATATCAGAAATTGCACTATAAAAAATTATTGAATTATCCATGACCTTGTAAACTTTTTTTAACACTTTATATAAACTTGTATAAACTTGCACTCTCAAATATGTAGATTGTGAATTAAACATATACATAATTGTAATTACCGTTTATTGATCAATAATATTTAAAACAACAACAATGTAATATTTTTTTACAGTTTGTTTTTAAAAAGTTTGTGAGCACAATATAAAATATCAAACAAACAATTAAAAAAAAATTAAAAATTTGTAAACATGCTATTGCATGCTAACATATGTACATACGTATAGCGACAAAATGTGCACGTTGCGTATTTTTTGTAGTTTTTTGTATGTTTAAAGTACTTTTGCAAACTTTTGCTATATGTCCTCTACTTTAAATGAAAGCTGAGACTTCAATCTTTCATTTGATATAAGTCTGCACCTAGGGCGAGGGGCTGCTCTATATTTCCTAGTCCATTGAAAATGCAAAATGTTAAATTTTTACACCACAATTCTGTTGTAAAGAAATTTTTTTTTGTGTTTCTTTTTTTAAATTTATTTTTTTATCTACTCATTCTACAACAACTAAATTAATTAAAAAAATACTTTAAGGTTATATTTATTATGTATTTTTTTTATTGATAAGCTTTTGAATATTACATATTGAACCAACATATTTCAAGCGCGTTAGCATACCTCAACTTTGACTTGCTCTAGACCAAAAAGTAATGAAGTTATGAATCTCAAATTTCAGGGAATTGTTACTCATATATCTGTTTATATACTGTGAAAATTTCATCCAAATTGGACGACACGCCAAAAACTATTTTTTGCCGCTGTTACTTTAGAGCTGTCTCACTGTGCGCCGTTTTAAATTTTAAGTAGACTTGAAAAGACACTGCGCGGTATACATTTTCGTACATTTTGATCTACAACATTCCTCGTAATGTTTAGATTTGAGCATTTTTAAGGGTAAGATATTGTTTTTTACTCAGGAAATAAACATTTAAAATTTTATCGCTCCACGTCATTGCATTTAGACATGACGTATGTTGATGTTAGAAAGACATTGTTTTTTTACCTGGTCTTACGTTACGACCTAAAACTCTCCTCTTAATATACTGATTAAGCCCATTTTCAATACCAAACAAATCTTGTCTATAAGAAACATTCTGGCACCCTAAAATAATTTGAGCTCCTTAACTTTTTCAGTTCAAGCTCTATTGTGCTTTCAACAGACGGACGGACGGACATAGCTAGATCGTCATAATTAATTAATACTATGATTCCCTAATTCAAATTTCATTGAATTGTAACATATACATACGTATAGGAATTTTAAATTACATAGTAGTATACCGATAAAGAGTGCTGATGATGAAATCGTAGCTGGTTTCGAAAATGCATTTCACTCGGCTAATATCGAAAATAATTTTAAAATAATATTCCTTGAAAATTATTGCAATTTAATTAATTTTAATTATAAAAATTAAATAATAGAATAAATGAACTTAAGCCACAATAAAAATGATTAAAATTTAATATGTAGAAACGTTCGAATAAAATATTAATATAAACTTTTCTAATATTATTTAATGGGACACAATTTTATCATTACGATTGCCTAATAGCGTATGGACAATTATTTAGGCGACATTTTTGGAAACTTTTAGGGGGACAAAAAAGGTAAAAATAAAGAACTTCCGGAAAATGTATGTAATTCCTAATAAGACTGCCAATTTTCATAAAATATTTAATTGGGATTTTACTAGACATAAAAAATTATGTAATTTAGTAAAAATTGAAACACATTAATAACAGGGTAGAAAGGGAAAAATCGGGAAAACAGTTTGGTACTTTTTAGAACGTAATTACTTTTATACGAAAAAGAGTAGAATTACTTTAAATCAAGTCTATTAAAATATTTTGTTACATAGATATTTGAACATTTTAAACTTGAAATTTATACGTTGATATGGAAAACACAAACAAAGGTACTTTTCTGTTTTTTGGGTACTTTTTGTACTGCGTTTATGAAGCTAAATTTATGACACTACTTTTGATCCGAGCTAAGGCTGAAAATGTTATGGACGACCGCAAAGGTACTTTTTCGCACTTTAATGCTACTTTTTGTATTTTCTACGTTCATGCAGTTAGAATTGTAAAATAGAGGAAAATTAATTCTTGGTAAGGCTGAAAATCAAAAAGGTATTTTTTCTATTTTCTGATACTTTTTGAATTTTTAAACGTTTGCGAAGCTACAATGTCGAAATTAGTGACTCTTGATACGAGATGAGACTGAAAATGAAATGTACAATAAGAGTGCTATATTTGGGAAGTGGGAATATGGGAAAAATCAGAGGCAGTCGTGTTTTTTTGCTCATATATCAGAAAGTTAAGGGGCTATTGTGCTATGGGGTCGGAAATGAAGATTGTAGAAATTACAAACGGAATGACCAAGCTATATATACCCTTGTGCACCACAGGTGAAAGGTATAAAAACAAGTTGTCATAAATTTAACAAAAAAATATTTGGTAATTAAATAAATAACTTGAGAATTCAATAAATAGTAAGAACTGCGCTATCGAAGTAGCGGGTAATACGCTAGTATATATCTGTGGCTTGGAGCTAAAAGGGCCAATGTCAAAATATTTACTTTTGAGAAAATTAGAATTTAACTTTTATAGGTGCTTTAATAGTGACATTGGCCAGCATTTTATTTATGAAGCTGTTCTGGGTTAATTATGACTTTAGCTGTTTCACCATAATGAAATAGAGCAAGAAAACAAATCTAATGCAATGATTAACTCAAAAGAGCAAAAAAGTGACATTGGCACTTTTAGCTCCAAGCCACAGATATATACATATGTTACTGTGGTAACAGTCATTACAAAACGACTGCCATATTCATAAGCTTTCAGAAATTAATATTGTAGAAATTACAGACTAAGAGATAAAGCTATACATATCACCTTAGCACCAAATGTTAAGAGTATAAAAATATTCTCCGTCAATATTCTCACACAATTAAAATGTCAAGTTCCATATAGAGTGTAAATAATTCCATATAGCATATAAATTTAAATAGTATTAATATCAAATGAAAGAGATTGACCAGTATAATACAGTAAATTATGAAAAAGTTGAAAATCCAAGATGGCGTTCAAACCAAAACAGCGAATATCTTTTTTCTTGACTGCATCAATGTGGTTAGCAAGTGAAAGGGCTTGACAAGTAGAATACCGTTAATTATAAACATTCAAAATCAAAGATTACGCCATCTAGTCAATGTCGTCCTTTTAGTTTCTGCTAATAAATTTAATTTAGATATTTCAACATAGTCCTTAATTTTTCCAAGAATTTTGTCCCTAGAGAAATTATATGACTTTAAGAAACACCGTTATATGGCACAACAATGACATTAACTAGAAGATAATGTAAAAAGGGGGCGTTAGGGTAGGCGTGTCAAAGTTATTTCTGCTAATGAATACAACTTACGTATTTCAAAATAGTACTTTATTCTTCCAAAATCTTTATTCATAGAGAAATAATATGAATTTGAGATAAAACGTTATATGGGAGGTGGGCGTAAAAGTGAACATGTCATATTTATTTACTGTAAGTACAAAGCCTTTGACCAAAAAGCAATGTTTGCAAAATTTGAGAATTGTACATCTGATTTTGACAGTTTTATTAGGTTTTAAATTTTAAATATACCGAAAAATAACTGTGCGGTATAAATTTTCATACATTTTGAAAACCTTGTGTATAAGAAATATTCTGGCAAAATTTGAGCCCCCTAACTTATGGCTCCACGAAAAGCCACCCAATGAAATAACGCCTAGGAAACAACCCCCAATGAAGTAAACCCCAAAAAATTGGAAATAACACCCAAAAACAGTAAATGAAATAACATCGAAAAATAAATGAAATAACCCCCAAAGCGAAAACGAAACAATCCCCAATATTTGGGAGTTATTTCATAATGAAAATGAAATAACCCCCAATGAAATAAACCCCATCAGCAACAAAAATGAAATTATGCCCAAAATTCATAAAAGAGTCAGTTTCATGAAGTCAATATGGACCAACAGCAAAATCGCAAATTTATTGATATAAATCGTGTGGAGGCCCGCAGGCGTCTTCATCATAATAAGGATATATGCAACTTTGAAAGTGTGCCAGCATTCATAATCATTTTTTTTTGGTGAAAGAACATACAAAGCTCGTTTAATAGTGACTACTTTTGGTTTTGTAAGTGGACTCAGTCCAGTGCAGTTATTTTCCCTTATACGATGGAAGCAATTTCAGATCAGTCACCAACTTTCGAATGGCTTAAAAATCCAACTCATGGGAGACGTTATTATAGTTACAATATTGTAAAGAAGGCAGTAATTTTCTGTAATGGAGATGTGAGGAAGTATGGACAACGAATTGTTTAATATTTCCAATATATTTATTTTTGAACCCCAACTACCAAAAAATTATTTTCATGTTCATACATAAATAATAAACTTAATACATTATACGTAAGAAATGGTAAAAAAAACAAAATGGTTGCTCATGAATTCAAGATGGAGAAAATATAGGTTGTATGTATAAATGCTGCCAGTTGGTTACACATTGTTGTTATGTACCGCCTCACTGCTTGGCAGAAGTGGAACCAACAACCGTCCGTAAACTAATTTCGTAGTCTGTCACGAAGGTCGCACCATCCAAATCCAGAACTTTATCATTTATGTATTTGAAAAGATATTGTAATATATTCACAGGCTAAAAGTTTTCTTGTAAAAGGCCTATTTTTATACAATTTATTTACAAACACCCCCAAAAACCAACAGCTTTAAAAATGAGATAACCCCCGAATACAAAATGAAAGATCACCCAAATTATACACGCTATGAAACAAGCCCCGAATTTTAAAAATTTGTTGGGTGTTATTTCATTGGAGATTATTTCATAATTTGAAAACCCCAAATGAGAAATGAAATAATTTCCAATAAAACTGAAAAACGGCCCAAAAAAATTGGGAGTTATTTTATATGAAATAACACCCAAAAATGTATGGAAAAAATTTGGAGAATATTTCATTTCTCGTTTGGCGTTATTTCATTGGGGGGCTTTCGTGGAGCCCAACTTATTCGGTCCGACCTCTATCGTGCTTTTAACAGACGGACAGGCGGACGGACATAGCTAGATCAATATAAAATGAAACCCCAATTCAGAATATATGTATATACTTTCGATGTGTTACAAACGGAATGAGAAAATTAATATACCACCACCATTTTTTCGGTGGCGGGTATAAAAGGATTATTTTACCAGTGGCTCAATTCACGTTCTGTGAAATGAAAACTTTTTGTGTGTCATATCATACCATTTACTGAACAACAACTTTTTATTTCACTGAAGGATAATTGAGCCCCAGGAGGTTGTAATAACGAAAAAAAAGTTTTAGTCACTTCATTGCTCACGTTGGCCAAAGTTATCTTTTACTAACATTAAATTTATAGGCGAGTTGTAATAATGGCCCTTAAAGTGTCTTGTAATCCGTATGTGGAAGTATTAATTATCTGGCAAACAATAAAATATTTTTTAATGTGGATTAAATGACTTCTTTGATTACTAAAAAATTCATAATTTTTCTTGAACTGTAGTCCCCTTAGGTTTGACCATTTCACATTCTTTTGTGATTTTGAATCCACTTCAGCAAATGATAATTAAAATTTAGGACAAAACGACCCTTTTAGACACCTTGTGTATTTATATATTTTTATTAAAAAAAAAAATAAACAAGATAGTAACACAAAACCATAGCTGTTAAGTGATGTTTTGCATAATTTATAATTAATTACGACTACAAATGATTTAAATACTCGTGTAATGAGAATTACTTGTAATTACGATAAATAATCAAAAGTAATAGAGATGTAATTCAACCTCAATTAAAAAATTACTTTGATCCTTTTTGATTATTTTGTATTGTATCAAAAGGAATAAAAAGTAGTCAGATTATTCTGGATTGTTTTATTACTTTATGGAAGTGCTATCTAAAATAATGCCAATCATTTTTTTATTATTTATAATCATTATTAATTTATAAGCAAGAACTGCGACAACGTCAAATTTATCGAAATTGCACTAAAACAAACGTTACAAAACTAAAAACACATTGCCAAAAAATATATGCGATACACTGCGTCTGTCTACGAGCAGTAGAACTTAAATATCGTAATATTGTTAAGATGATAACTATGTAAATACCTGTATATTCTGGCCTCGATAATTCCATATGAATTTGTTCGTTCTCATTGGCCATCAAATCGGCAAACGTTATATAACATTCGGCGATATATTGATTGGTCATACCAAATAAATCTTTATCCTTAATGCTAAACAATATCAGACTGTTTTGTTTTTTAAGCTGTTCTTCCGTGAGTTTTCTGAAAAAAAAGATAACACCAAATGAATACTTTTAAATACATATGTATCGATCCTAAAAATTAAAATTTCATTTTTATATTTTTTTTTTTTTTTCAAAGTACAAATCTATTTAATTTAATTTTATAATCGATCTTAGTATGTATGCCACTATTTATATTAACGAATTTAATTAAATAAATACATGTTTGTTACTACAAGTACAGTAGTTTCCGCTTAATTGATTCCCGCTTATTTGATCCAAAAAAGTTACACTGAAAATATTCAATATAAGTTTTATAGAAAAATTCCATTTAGCTGATAAAGATTAAGATCCATTAGCATTTCTTTGTGTAACTTTGGTTTGCATAGCATATGAAAGCTATATATGCGAAAATTCGTCATCTAATACATCTAATTCCGTCGATTTTATCAGCTTCTAAATTTCATTGCCAGAAAATATGGTAGGTGGGCGGTAAAGTAGGCGTGTCACCTTAATTTTCCGTCATTGCAAATTTATTGACCAAAAAGCAATTTCAACAAAATTTCAGAATCGTACATCTATTTTTCGGATTTATTACGTTTCAAATTTTACGTAGACCAAAAAAAAAAAAAAAACTGTATAGTATAAATTTACGTACATTTTGATCTAGAACTACTTTCGTAATGTATAGATTTGAGAAATTTTCAAGGAAATTCGTTTCTTTACTCAGGAAATATACTTATACAATTTTATCACTGTACGTCAATGCGTTTAGACACAATCGCATTTTATTCGTTGTTCGAAGAATATTGTTTTTTTTTTTTAACTACTCTTGCATTTTAACCTACAACTCTCTTCCTGACATACCGATTTATCCCATTTTCAATACCAAACAAACCTTGTGCAGAAGACATATTCTGGCAAAATTTTACCTCCTAACTTTTTCTGTTCTGTACAGACGGGCGCCTTAGCTAGATCGTCCTAAAATGAAATCAGAAAATATATACCTTATGGGGTCTAAAATAAATATTTCGATGTGTTACAAATGGAAAACCATTTTTTTGGTGGTAAGTTTAAAAAAGGATAAGATGTAAGTTGTTATTCTCTGATATTTTATTTTTAAAATTAGTGACATAGTATATTTATACGCGTATTTCATTCGTGATAGTTGTTTCCGTTGCCAATAAATTGAGAGGTGATGATTTCAATTTTATGACTTGAATGAGTTGTTTAAAGCTGTCAGAGCACGAAATAAACCGAAATTCTTTGAACGCAATTATTAAAATTGTGGGGCGTGCAAGTCTATAATCGAAACAGTTATAAAAAAATCTCTAGTAAACAAAAGCTAAAAACTATTCGTGTTCCTAATGGGCGTAACTATACTATTCTGATTTGTTTTTGCCTAAAATAATTTGAAGAAAATAACTATTTACATTTAATATACATATAAAATTACACCAATTTAAGATTTTGAAGAAAAAAAATTAAAAAAAAATTTGTGGTTAATCCAATCGTTCACACAAAATTTCCTAAAGATAAAAATCCTTAAATTACATCAGTGGAAACTCGTAGAAAATTACCACAACATTATTGTGGCTTAGGAAATTTAAGATAAATCTGATTCCATAGCAGGATACTAAGAAAAAAACTTTTTGTAAGCGAAATCGGCAAAAGAAAGCTACTGGACTTTGCACTACACCATGAACATAGATAAACCAAATAAATGCTTTCTGGATGATGAGAGTAAGTTCAACTTATGTCGTTGTGACAGCAAGCAATAAGTTTGGCGAAAAGTGTCATGTCAGTCATGTTAGGGAACTGCAACTTATGGCAACAACTATGGACCGTTTTGTTGTATTTAGATATTCTGAAAGCAGTCATAAAGAATCCAAAACCACACTGGGTTTCAGTGGCGCTTTTTATAGCCAACAAGAGAATGACCCAAAGCACACTTCGCATATTGTAAGAGTGTTTGCTTTACTACGTACAAAGACAGCTTCATTCGCCTCCCTAATCAACACACCTTAACACCTTAGAAAATTTGGGGGACTAACTTAAACGCCAAATACGAATAGTATAGTATTATTGTTATCGATGACAGTTTTCATGAATTGATAATTTCTTTCGAAACTAATATGAAAGATTTTTTAGCAAAATGCCACGTCGCTAGCTGCCGTAATTATAACCTAATATTTGGACTATCTTAATTAATTTTATAAGTTTAAAATTTTAGGTTTTGGTCAAATATTACAACTAAAGAGACACAGTACGACAATGTTAAAGTCGCCAGCACAACAAATTTCCAGATCACAGCTTATACATATGCCTTTATACACATTCATACATACTTGTTATATAGTACTTGCTTAAACTTACATTGTGAATTGTTCATCGTAGAGCGGATAGCGAGTTTTATTATGAGCAGCAGTTTTTATAGGTGAGATTCCAAGGAAACGATTTGTTGGGAGAAAGTGAGCTTTTACGAAGGAATCACATGATCCATTTGTGTCCATTGGCACTAGATCTCTCGCATTCATTATTTCCAACTGAAAAAATTAATTTTTTTTAGTTAATTGAGTGCATGATTTAAAAATAAAAATTTTTGAATTTATAAAATATAAACAAAATATATATACAAGCCAAGCCCGGCGCGCGTTGCTACGCCCCTTAATGAATAAAATATGCATTCTGAATTTAAATTGAATATCAAGTGCAAAAAGCTAAAAATTATAACTTTTTTAGTGGGCGTGGCACTACCCACTTTTCTAATCACGAAATTATATAGCGATGATTGCGTAATATGTGTGTGCAAAGTTTCAGAAAAATCGGTGAAGTTCAAGTAGCTGAAAATTATAACTTTTTTAGTGGGCGTGGCACTACCCACTTTTCTAATCACGAAATTATATAGTCATGATTGCGTAATATGTGTGTGCAAAGTTTCAGAAAAATCGGTGAAGTTCAAGTAGCTGAAAATTTTAACTTTTTTTATGGGAGTGGCCCCGCCCACGTTTTGCCACCCATAAACACTAACTGGAATGTGTACAACAACTTGCCAAAGTTTGAGTCCGATCGGTTTTACAGTTTCGGAGTCTATAGCTATCACATACGCACACACACAGAGTTTCACTTTTTTATATAGACTAGAAAAGCCCGGCGCGCGTTGATACGCCCCTTAATGAAAAAAAAATGCATTCTGAATTTAAATTGAATATCAAGTGCAAAAAGCTAAAAACTACAACTTTTTTAGTGGGCGTGGCAGTACCTAATCACGAAATTATATAGTCATGATTGCTTAATATGTGTGTGCAAAGTTTCAGAAAAATCGGTGAAGTTCAAGTAGCTGAAAATTATAACTTTTTTAGTGGGCGTGGCACTACCCACTTTTCTAATCACGAAATTATATAGTCATGATTGCTTAATATGTGTGTGCAAAGTTTCAGAAAAATCGGTGAAGTTCAAGTAGCTGAAAATTATAACTTTTTTATGGGCGTAGCCCTGCCCACTTTTCTAATCACGAAATTATAAAGTCATGACAGTGCAAGTGGCTAAAAATGATAACTTATTTTTTTTGGGCGTAGCCCCGCCCACTTTTTGCCACCCATAAACACTAACTGGAATGTGTACAACAACTTACCAAAGTTTGAGTCCGATCGGTTTTACAGTTTCGGAGTCTATAGCTTACACACACACAAAGAGCAAAAATTATGTCAAAAACCGAATTGTGCTTTACCTGGGGTTTCCAGTTGTGTTCTCTACTTTTGCACTGAATATTTTCATTTTGGTAAGAAAAATGTAAACTTTTCATTTACCCTAGATCTGCTCTTGAATTTGATTGATCGCAACTCATTTTTGATTATTGAATTAATTCAATATTTTTCAAAATCAATTCAATTCAAATTAATGGGAAATGAATTGCAATTTACTTTGAAAAATTCATTTGAACTAAAAACTAATTGCAATTCATTTAACAGATTCATATCAGCCTAATTCATTTGAATTCATTCAAATTTCATTCAATTCTTTTTTGTTGTGAAAATAAATAATTCAAAATTTAGCTAATTCGTAACCAATTAAAATCAAAAAATAATGATTCATTTACAGTTCTCACATTGATTGTATAGCTCGTTGTGTGACATTTAGCACAATCCTGCTTAAGTTGAAGTTGCTTGATATGCTACACCACGAATTCAGGATCTGTTTCATAAATTGCAGGGAGATAAATATTTTTCTAAAGTAGATCTAAGTGAAGCTTACCTCCCAACTGAGATATCTGAATCAACTAAGAAATTTATAGCTATAAGAACACCTTTTGGTTTATATTAAAAATAACGTATGCCTTTTGGAATTTTAAGCGCACTTGCAATCTTTCGAAGGTTTATGGAAGAAATTGTAACTGAGATCCCCAATAGTGCTGTTTATCTTGACGATATCATTGTAACCGGTAGTTCAAATGAAGACCACTATTAGAAATTTAAAACGTGTGCTTCAGAGGTTAGAGTTCCATGGACTTAAATGTAAGGCTGAGAAATGTTCATTTGCAAAATCGTCAGTTGAATATGTTGGTCTCATTATTGATTGTGACGGTATAAAACCCTCAGAAAAGCGATAAGATGCCATTCTGCAAATGCCAAAGCCATAAAAGAATTAGAATCATTTATAGGAAAATACAATAAATTTTTACCCATTAAACGTATTACGAAAGACAAATACGAAATTTATCTGGCGTAAACGACAAGAAACTGCAGTCAAAACTTAAAAAAAAGACATTGTAAATGTAGTTAAATTAGTCTATTATGATGACAAATATCATATTATTCTCGCAACTGATGCACTAAAGCACGGAATCGGATCAGTTTTGTATCACAAGTTTCCTGAAAAACAAATAGATTTTGCCTCCAAAACCCTTAAAGCTGGTTAAATTAATTATTTCCAAATAGAAAAAGAGGCTGTTTCTTCTATTTTCGGAGTAACGAAGTTTCGCCAATATCTATATGGCAGGCATTTTGAATTAGTAACCGATCACCAAGCCCTTACTACACTCTTTCATCCTTATAAACAATTATCTGTTATGACTTTACACTAACTTCAACGATGGCTAATTACATTACAAGCTTAGGGCTATTCTATAAAATATAAAGCAACATCGCATCATGAAAACGCCGATGCATTATCAAGATTGTCAATGGGTAACGATGCGGAATTTGATGAAAAGGAATCTGACCTATTATTTATAGATGAGGTATATAGTGCAATATTAGAAGACTGACCTCTTAATGCAAATATGATTGCCACCGATACTAGAAAAGATAAAACATTCAAAGTGGTTACAAATTGTATAATGAATACAACAAGGCTAATTAAACTTTAAATCCATATTTCAATTGGAAAAATTCTATTTCTATTGAAAACGATGTACTTTTTTTGTATAATGATAATACCTGTGTAATTATTCCAAGCTCACTGCATTCAAAAGTTTTTTAATTACGTTATATAATGGGGTGCAAGCAGGATGAACCCATTTCCTAAAGAGTATGTATAGTTTCCGAAAATTGCTAAAGAGATCGAAAAAATATCTAAGGCATGTGTAATATGCCAAGAAAATGGTAACAATCCAAAAAGAGAATTTTATGCGTGGCCTGTGACAAATCTTTATGTTGTTGGTGGAGATGGCACGCTTGTTGATGCACGGCATGAACTCGTCGGATGTGTTATGGATTCTTTCCACCAGATCATGTCAACATTTATTCTCTTATAAGATTCGTGCCAGATACAATAATTAATACAACATTTAACACTCACAGCGAAAAACTATCGAATGGGACTTTAATCGTACAGACGGACAGACAAACGCCAGTTAAGCTACAAAAGATCGGTGTGCTGCTTAGGCACTTTGAGACGAGAAGGTAACGTCTCAACAGGTTTCCCGCCCGTGATATGGCTCATTTCAGCCATCCATGACTCCTTGACACCTGCAATGCTTTTTCTTTTTATATGGGAGTCCCAAGCCCAACTTACCAATGCTTTTCAATTCACATCAATCTCTTTTGAGTTTACCACAACATGATTATGTATACATAGTTTTCATTAATTTTAAATAAATTTAATTTTATTACAAATAAAAATAAAAACTACTTAACTGATATGTTTACAGATGTAATAGATATAACTACATATAAAACACAGCTAATCTTAAATTAATTATACTTGTTATATATTATAATATTTTTAATAAATATAAAGTTTGTTTATGTATGACAACAACTTTACATGTATATATTCATTCCTCTCTTCCTCTTTCTTTTTAGTTAATTTTATTTTATATTTTATTTCCCTTTTTTTTTTTTTTAGTTATTAAAAAAAACTTATTATTTTTATGATATTTATTTAGTTCATTTCATTAATTATATTTGGGTTCATTAATTACGTTTAGTTTAGTTCACTAATTATCTCGATAGAATTATTCAGTTACTTAGAGTTAATTTATTCAAGTTTTCTTCATATAATATTCATTTAGTGTATTCGCAACGTTAGTCCAAATTATTTACCTATGTATATTCCTTAGTAACTAAATATGTATAATTATCATATTAATTAGCTCCTATTTCCCTTATATTATATTATATTTTTCTTTTTTTTTTCTTTTCCTTTTCTTTTTTTTTTCAAATGCAAAAAAAAAATTGATCTTATTATTTCCTATCTTTCACCTTTTGCCTCCGATTGCTTCCCTATTTCAATATTATTTAAATTGCTAGAAGGTATACGCTTACCCAGCCCTGCCTTTTCTCTCTCAGGCAAACTAAAGCGACCAACTAATTTTGGGAAATTTGGTGAGTATCTGTCTGGTGTATAAACTATCCTCACTTTGCCTTTGTCTGTACTATACGACACCTTCCTCTAACGACCACCAGGTGCCTCTAACCTCTTTATGTTAACTCATACGATGATTCACCACGTTTTCGACTTGTTTGCCTTTCGAATAAAAAAATTATTTAAAAAAAATCATGCTTTCAATTTATTCCGTGCTAATCTAGGATTATTCACACATATTCCTTTTTATACATTTATGTGTATTTCAAAGGAATATGGATTTTATTCGCATTAAAGAAAAATTATCTTGCACAAAATGTAAACTGGCAAAAAAAATTTCTTAAAGTGATGATATTAATTCCAATGCAATATTGTGTAAATTTACCTTAAAATCGATATTCATGAGTCTGATATTATTTTTATACAACTTTTCCTTCCTTTTGCTTTTATTACCCTGTGTATAATATGGGATTTTTACCTTTATATTTCATAAATTTCTTCTAATTTAGTTCACTTCGGACCACTTACTTATACGATGATTCGACACGTTTTGATCGATCCCAAAAATGGTGTCATTGATTTGACCTAATGATTTTCCCCTTTCTCACGTGACTGTAATACTTTCACAATACAACTATGTAATTATCATTCATGCAAATGTTTATTGTGAATAGTTCCCCATGTAAGAAGGCGGGTGCCCTCTATATGTGAAGGTATTACAAATAGTAAGAGACAAAGAAAAAAATCTCATAACTAAAAGAAAATATTTGCCAAAGTTATTTCTTGCTAAATTTTCAATATATTTGTCATTTCAGTAATTAAAATAAAAGGAGTGTCACATATAATCAGAGTGCCATCATAAGGAAGAAAAGTATAGAAGAAATTAAAGAGAACAAGGCTAAATAATAATTTAACACCATAAACATCGACCAGTTGCCGGCCAGTCGGTTGTTGCAGATAAGATGTTGCAAGTGTCCGTCACAGGCCTGAGGCTAAGCATCTGTGGGAAAGAATACACATCGATTTTTTATACCCGCCACTAAAAAAATGGTGGGGGTATATTCATTTTGTCATTCCGTTTGTAACACATCGAAATATCCATTTTAGACCCCATAAAGAATATATATTCAGAATCAAGGTTTGATTTGATGACGATCTAGCTAAAGGGTGTTTTTGTAAGCCCGATAGAACTTGAAATTGTAAAAAATAACACAAAAAATTAAATTGTAATCAAAAATTTTGTTTTATTCGAAAGATCAATACGTGACATTAACATTTGAAAATGATTTCGGGCATATGGGCACCGCGGCTGTTCTTGACGAAGCGCATTCTTGACGTCCGTTGTTTTATCGCAAAGTTGTGTTCAGCGAGGAGGCGCATTTTTGGCTTAACGGGTTTGTTAATAAGCAAAATTGCCGCATATGGAGCGAGACCAATCCACAAGAGACCCTACAGACTCCATTACATCCAGAAAAATGCACTGTTTGGTGCGGTTTTCACGCTGGTGGCATCATCGGACCTTATTTCTTCAAAAATGAGGCCGGAGCTCGCGTTACGGTCAATGGAGATCGTTACCGCACCATGATCAATGATTTTTTGTTTGAAAATATGGATGACATTGATCCGGAGGAGATGTGGTTTCAACAGGATGGCGCTACGTGCCATACGGCGAACGCAACCATCGACTTATTGAAATCAAAATTTGGCGATAAGTTGATTTCGAGAAATGGACCTGTCAATTGGCCTCCAAGGTCGTGCGATTTGACACCTCTCGATTATTTCCTGTGGGGCTACGTGAAGTCACTGGTTTATGCTGATAAATCAGCAACAATTGACGCCTTGGAGGCCAGCATTGTTCGTGTTATTCGTGACATACAGCCAGCAGTGCTCGAAAAAGTGGCCCAAAATTGGACGTCCAGAATGCGCTTCGTCAAGAACAGCCGCGGTGCCCATATGCCCGAAATCATTTTCAAATGTTAATGTCACGTATTGATCTTTCGAATAAAAAAAAAATTTTGATTACAATTTAATTTTTTGTGTTATTTTTTACAATTTCAGTTCTATCGGGCTTAAAAAAACACCCTTTATGTCCGTCTGTCCGATGAAAGCACGATAGAGGCCGCACTGAAAAAGCTATGGGGTTCAAATTTTGCCAAAATCTTTCTTATTTGGTATTGAAAATGGGCTAAATCGGAATATTAGGAAGAGAGTTATTGCTCGTAAAGCAAGAGTAGGTCGAAAAAACCGTGTCCTTCGAACATCGAACAAAATGGAATTGTGTCCAAACGCATTAACGTAGACTCATGAAACCACGAATATAAATTTCCTGAGTAAAAACAATATTTTTCCTCGAAAATTATCTAAATCTATGCATTAAGAAAGGAGTTATCGATCAAAATGTACGAATATATATTTAAAAATAAAAACGACATAAAAGCAACAAAATTGGATGTACGACTCTGAAATTTTGCACACATGGCTTTTTGGTCAAATGCTTTGTTTTAACAGAAAATCAATGTGACACGCCCACTTTTACGCCCACCTCCCATATAACCTTTTACCTAAAATTCATATAATTTCTCTACGAATAAAGATTTAAAAATAATAAAGGACTATATTGAAACGCAACATTTATTATTAAAAATAATTTCGACACGCCTACTAAATATTACGACCACATTTCTCGTTATCAACTGTTAACGAAATTTGGAGGTATGATGATGAAATTTGCTAATTATATCCTTCTAGTTAATGTCATTGTTACGCCACAAAATTTAGGTGACACGCCTACTTTAACGCCTACCCCCCATATAACGGTTTAACTCAAATTCATATAATTTCTCTATGAATAAAGATTTTGGAATAATGAAGGACTATATTGAAACATCTAAGTTGCATTCATTAGTAGAAACAACTTCAACACGCCTTCTTTAACGCCCACTTTCATTGAAAGACTAAATTTACGAAAACATTTTACTAGCATATCGAAGTTTTATAAAAATGTGATACATATTTTAGTATAAAGAGATTATTGCATAGCGATTACTGTTAATAACAAACAAATACATTTTGTGCTATAAATTGGGTTATTTCCCGGGAATTTGATTTATTTAATCTACCCGATTTCCCGCGATTATTTTTCGGGATCCCGGGAAATAAAAAAAAGGTGGCTACGATTCGAAAACGGATGTTTATATTGTTTATTTATATTGAAATTGAATTCTAATGACTTTATTTTTGATCTCATAGCTGAAGTACCTGTATTTTTCTTTTTGTGTTCATATTTGATCTCGTTTCTAGAGAATAATATTTTTTTAAATAAAACATATTTTTACTCAATTTATATTTTAAATTCAAATTTCTTTATTAATTTTTATAGTTTTTAAGTGCTTTTTTTACATTATAAACTATTTTATGCTTTTTAGTAAAAAGTTTTTTATTAATTAAAAACAAATTTACTTTTTATATGTTTTGCTGCGGGATCCCGGGATATTAAAAAATAAATCTCGCATCTCCGGGAAACAAAAATTTTCGGGAAAAAAACCCTAGCTACAAAAGAACGGAAAACTGGTGGTGGGTATAAAAGATTCGGCACAGCTCTTACTGGTTTCTTGTAAGATTGTTTGTAAAAGCGGTTTTTTTACACTATTGCATTAAATTTTTGTGTGAAATATATTGGAATTACGAATGCCAAAAGGGACTGATTTTGTAAATCTCGGAATCGGGGTTTTGAAAATTTAATTCCTGGGATTTTTCGGAACACCTGGTTAATAAAATAAAATAAATAAATAACAAAAAATACATGTTATACATATACTATGTATAATTATTTATTAATTTTTTTAATTTTTAATAACAAGTGTAAATAAAGATCAAAGATAAATAAAAAATTACAATCAATGTAATTTTAGAATTTTTTTTAATTAACAAAACAACAAACAACTTATTCGATATTTGCATACTTGTTGTGCCTGTTGCCAACAACAACATTTCTTTTGTTCGTAATAAAATACAATATCGCTACTTTTAAATAGTTTTGCTAATTGCTGATAAGTAATTTTATTCTCTTTTTTTCAGCTATAGATGACTACTTAGGTAATCGGTTAGTTGATGTATTCACTACTAAACTTAAAATGACATTAAAAATAATACAGTGTTGTCAACATGCAACTATAGAAGTAATAAATTCATTTAATAGCTGATTGCGTTTTACTAAACGTTTTTAACGCTGGGTCTCCAAGTAGCAATTTTCATTGCTAAGTATAAGCAAAAACGTCGGCAGTTAACGGCACTTTATTGCTAAAGTATGTTTATTTTGATTGGGTGGAGAAGACGACACAAGTAATTTATTTATAAAATTTGATATTTTTGTTTTAACTTTTATGGTTTTTTTTTTTGAATACCCACCCCCTGCCTACCAGCGTCTGTTTCTCCTAGTTGGGGCGGCTGGCAGGCAACTTCTCAACCCCTCTTCACATAGGCTGTTGAGAATGCGTCCGCCTTTTTAAATCGTCGGTCCGCAACCATACATCCACCAGCGTCTGTTCTCAGAGTGAGTGGCAGTTTATAAAAAGCCTGGCAGTAGGAATAAAATGCAAACAACCAATCGTCCGTAATGTCGAAGAAATCATGCCCTGCGTATCCGGTAAAGGGCTTCATAATCTTCGGAGACCCAACTACTGCAGTGTCGGTATCAGGCTGCAGTAAGTTGTGGGCTACTGAAACCTCGACTAGTGGAGTGGAAGCGCCAGGCTCCACTAGCCGACTAGCTACTAGTGCGCTAAAAACATGCCCGATCAAACCGATAGGCGATCGAAACCCGAGCTTGGTACAGCGTGGTTCTTCGAAACCAGGTACCTCTAAGGCTCCTAAGGTCCGGATGGGACTAGTTCCTATCAAAATACCACCTTCAGGTGCCGGTGAGGTGGCTAAGACTCAGTCTGCCACTAAGCCTGGATCCCTTGTGCCAAGCACAGTGCAGAAGGATCATGCGAAGAATGATTCGATGATCCCTGTAGCACCACCCTCGACCTCCACGGCTGTTAAAATAGATTCCCCAAGGCACAGAAAACAATCCAAAAGGGCCTTCACTACTAAGCGTTCCGCTTATAAAATAATAAGTCGGTTTGGTGAAAAACCTACTGACGAGCTCACGGAGCAAGAGAAAAACTCTCTCCGGTGGGCGAAACCCTTACTGAGGGGTTAAAAAGTGATCCTCCTAATGCAGGTGTAGGCAGTCTTAAACGGACGGCATCCTCTGCAGCGCCTAAACGGCAACGGTCAGAGGCAGACACTCTTCCAGGAACAAAACGTTCTAAACAAGATCCTACAAGGAGGTGGCTAAGGACTACCTTATTTGGGCGATCATTGACCGCAACTCCAGCGATGGCACCATTTCCTCCAGCAACTGGAAATTGGTTGCCATGGCTCTCAATGGGATGTTCTTGAAAGTTGTTCGGGACAACCCGGGACCACCACCCCAGTGCGAAGATGCTGGCTGGTACCAAGGCCACATCAAGCTCATAGCCTGTACAGACGAGCGTTCAGCGCAGCTGTACAAGACCACCATAGAGTCCCTCGGGGAAGTATGGTCTGGCGCGAAGCTCGAGGCAATACCTCTCGCCGATGTTCCACAAAGGCCGAGATCTATTGCCAAGATTCCCGCAATACCATCCGACCCAAAGGAGATTCTGGAGATTATGCAGGTCACTAATCCTCAGCTACCCATGAAGGACTGGAAAATAACCAAGGTTACTGAAGCTGTAGAAGGCTCCAGGAAGGCCACTGTTATTATAAACAGTGACTCCCTGTCTCCACTTCGAAAGACTCAGGGAAAGATATACTATGGTTTTGGTACTATCTTTCTCCGGGCCTATAAGGGTGACGACAAGGAGAAGCCTGAAGCTCCGGAGAGTAAGGACTCTTCTAAGGATCTCTCCATAAGCTGTGACGATGAATCTGCTCTTTCATCGGACATTGATGACACCCAATCGGTTTCAGGACTAGAATCCCTTCTAGAATCTGACTACGGTTCAGAGGACGCCGATGTCACAGTCGTCCACAGCGATCAGCTACATTGAAGGTTACTCAAATTAACCTTCACCACTCAAAAGCGGCGTCAGCTGCCCTACTCCTCCGACTGTCTTCAGGCACGGAGGATCTTATATGTGTCCAAGAACCATTGTTGTACAAAGACAGGGTTTGCGGGTTAAACAAGGATGGCTACAACATTCTGTATGCAGCCGGACCAGGTAGGACCAGATCTTGCATTATGGCCAAAAAGAATCTTAAAGCTTTTGTTCTATCCGACTTCAGTGATAAGGACACCTGTACTATAGCCATCGAGAACAAGAGGCGAATAGTCTGGCTAATGAGCTGTTACATGGCGCACGATCATGGAGGGGACCCACCTAACTCCATCACGATGTCTTACGCGAACAAAAGGAACATCCCTCTCATAATCTGCGCGGATGCCAACGCGCACCATACCGTCTGGGGAGCTTGGATACCAACCAAAGGGGTGAGTTACTCCTCGAATTTATAATTGAAAATAAACTAACAGTAGTTAATAGGGGTAATGAACCCACCTTTGTAGTTACTAACAGAAGGGAGTTTTTGGATGTTACTCTTATTAGCGATAGGTATATGAATTTGATAGGAAATTGGAGGGTGTCGAAGGACTGCTCTTTTCCCGATCACCTATATATTGATTTCGATTTGTTTTTCGAAGTGGATTCTGAGAGTCATTTCTTGAATAGGAGAAGGACAAACTGGTCTGTTTATGCTGAGGTGCTGAATAGAAAGCTCTCTTCATGTCCAGACTCCATTGACGATAAGTCCACTCTGGACTCCGTAACTGAGTTCTTGAGTAATGTAATGGCTGAGGCAACCGATAACTCCTGTAGGAAAACTACTAGGAAAGGTAAGGCCAAGACCACTTGGTGGAATGCCGAAATTGCGGAAAGGCACAAAGAATGCAGGAAACTATTCGATGAGGCTAAAAGGAGTGGATATTGGGCCACATATAAATCCGCCCTAAATGGGTTTAAAAACCTTATCAGAAGAGCCAAGAGGCAATCCTGGAGAAAATTCTGCAGTGAGGTGGAAAATTCTTCGGAGACAACTCGGCTACGAAAGATTCTATCATCGAATCCAACAATACCATCATACATACAGAGAGCGGATGCTTCGTGGACCACCAGTAGCAAGGAAACGCTGGAGGTTCTCATGGAGACACATATCCCAGGCTGTCTAGAACAGGACTCTCCTACTGCTGTTGACCACACGGATGCATATGACATATCCAATCTACCGATCACTGAGCATCGCATAAGATGGGCAGTTGGAAGTTTCCATCCCTTCAAATCTCCAGGTCCTGATGGCGTAATTCCAGCGGATCTACAGGAGAACATCGATATTTTAATGCCATGGCTTCTGGTGATATTCAAGGCATGCTTGCATTTATCCCATGTCCCATCAAGGTGGACATCCTATAAGATTATTTTCATACCCAAGGGAAGTAAGGCCTCGCATACAAGGGCCGGAGACTTCAGGCCAATAAGTTTCTCCTCCTTCCTGCTTAAGACTCTGGAGAGGATTATTGATGTTTATATCAGATCGTCTCTAGGACCAGAGGCTCTGTCGGGGGCACAGCATGCCTATACGAAGGGCAAATCTACGGAAACGGCGCTACATGCGCTGGTTGGCCATATTGAAAAATCTCTGAACTACAGGGACTACGCCTTGGTCGCCTTCCTTGATATTGAGGGCGCCTTCAACAATGTCAAACCGGATTCGGTTCTGAACGAATTAAGACAACTGGACATAGATTCTGCGGTCACCGGTTTTGTGAGAAAACTACTGAAATATAGGCGCATAGAATCAACTTTGGGCGCCTCTAGCATCTCCAAGGTGGCTGTAAATGGCACACCGCAAGGTGGCGTACTTTCGCCACTACTATGGAACATCGACATTAATATCCTGCTTAGGGCCATGGAGAATACATCCTGCATGACTGTTGCTTATGCAGATGATGTGGCTGTAGCAGCTTCGGGCAAAAATCCTGGACTGGTCTCGGAGCTCTTGGAATCTGCGCTAACGTTAATACTTAGATGGTGCCAGGGATGTGGGCTGGGAGTCAATCCTGCCAAAACGGAACTGGTACTGTTCACAAGGAGGTATAAAATACCGACCTTTGCTACGCCTAGGATAGATAGGGTGGCACTAGCTCTATCCGATAATGCCAAATATTTGGGTCTCGTATTGGACAGCAAACTAAACTGGAACCTGAACACAAAATCCAGGACCACTAAGGCGGCACCAGGACAGTTTCGGACGTATTATGAGAATGGCTGCGATTATGATAACAGGTGCTCTTAGGACCACACCATCTAAGGCACTGTTCACTATTTTAAACTGGTTACCACCAGACATCATGGCTAGGCAGTTGGCTACGGACACCGCCCTGAGGCTGAATGCCACAAGGGCATGGAAGTATGTGAATTATGGACATGATCAGTATTGCTTCTCCTATTGATTACAAGGTACCTGAACCAGCATTCGATCCGGGTTTCGTGACGAATATACCGGATAGATCTGAATACGACAACGGCCTCCGACCTCCGGAGAATGCCATCCAGATATTTACTGACGGATCGAAATCACATGCTGGAACTGTATGTGATATCTTTTCGATCCAGTTGGATTTGGAATTGTCCCTTAGGCTACCGGATTATTGTAGCGCGATACAGGCCGAATTTATGGCTATTAAGACAGCCGTGGAACAGATTCAGTATAATGAAATATCTGGCAGGGATATTTATATATTTACTGACAGCAAGGCGGCTATTAGATCCCTTGAGAGTGTGTACAGCACATCGAAAATTGCCCAGGAATGCCGGGTGTCCCTTGAGGAGATAGCGAGACATTAGACCGTTACCCTTGTGTGGGTTCCAGGACATGGGGATATTGATGGTAATATTAGAGCTGATGCACTTTCAAAAGCCGGTACTACCTTAGATTTGGTTGAATCCAGTTGTGCTTTGGGTATTCCCTTATCGAAGGGTAAACAGCTAATCTCGCATCGATTATATTTGGATGCCAAGGAAAGATGGGTGAGAGAACCCACTTGTTTGGAAACCAGAAAGATCTGGCCTGACATGGATGTGCATAGGACGCAATATGCGGTGAATATGCCCCGAATCCACCTTAGGAACCTCATAGCGGTCATTACCGGTCAATGGTCTATAGGTACACATGCGAAAATGCTGAATATCCCTTACAACGACTTCTGCAGAAGTTGCGACAACGAGGAAGAGGAGGAGACGACTGAACATCTTCTCTGCAATTGTCCTGCATTCGGGGACCTGAGACGCCAGATTCTGGGTCAACGAATACTTGTAAGTAAAACTTGTCTTTCCGCAGTTGATCTAAGAGAGATCCATACCTTCGTGAACAGGACAGGATGGCTGAGGAACGACGGCCAGAAGACATGACAAACGGGCGATGGTGCCTACGGTATCACAACGGGACCCTCGGAGGATCCAAGTGAGCTATGCCTTCGGGCGGCTGCCGGAACTAACCTAACCTTCGATTCTTTAACCTCTTTAGGGAAATAACAGGAGTTTTAAACATGAATTAATTATGATTGTTATTCCCTTTTTTGGAAGAGCTTTCAAATATCTATTACTAGCTGACCCGGTCCGTGTTGCTGGCCCTAAGCAAACATTAGTTCTGTGTTAGCACACAATTTAAATTAAGCTTTTAACTAAATTTGCGGCCTTCAAATAAAAATCCATTGAACACCTATCATAAAGTTTTTTTACAAAATATTTTTTATATGGTGTAAGTATGGGCTCAATCTAAAAAGAAACGCTTGCATTTAAGGCAAATTGGAAATTATATTTATTTATTACTTCATCTTAAGGCCAGCGGAGAAACAATGTTTTTTGTTTTTTTTTATTTGGTGTAAAAACGGATAAATTTCTTGGCGTTCCAACCCGAGAGCAAGCCACATACAACTGGCCGTGTGAAAAACATGAATTTTCCAAAATTAAGCCAGCAATAGTCAGGGATTGGCCTTGTGCTTTGTTGATGGTAATAGCAAAGGCAAAACGCAAAGGCAGTTGGAGCCGCTTGAATTGGAATAGTAAATCGGTGGAAATCATCGGAATTTGTGGAATAAGTACGTCTTCGCCTTTGAATCTGCCACCGATGATTGTTGCCTCGATTAAGTTTTTGATGGTCAATCTGGTTCCGTTGCATAACTTTGGGGCGATTAAGTTGCGAATAAGAATTACCGGTGATCCCACCTTTAATGTTGGTACATTAAAATTCAGTGGGATAATTGACGGCTTATTTTTCATCCATCACTGTGTCGATCGATTTGTATTTGATTAATTTACCGGGTAGTTTCAATTGAATTTGCTCATTGAGCTCTCAATATTTTTTGTAAAGAAACCAAAAACTCGTATTTTTGAATGCAACATTTCGAAAGTTTTAAAATTTAATATTGGATCATTATTAACATAGGTTTTTTGTAAATATCTTCGGAACTACATAACCGATTTAAGAGTTTGATATCTCGTTTTGAACAAAATAACCGGCTTAAAAAAAAGCGAACAAAATAAATATATGCGTATGTCATTGGTGGTGCAATATGAAAATTGGATTTTGCCACGCCCCTCCACCCGCAGACCGAAAATCAGACTTCACAGTGTCACCCGCCTAAATATTCTGAATATTCCCTGAAAATTTCATCAAAATCGGTCCAGCCATTTTGGAGTCCATACGTTACATATATACATACATACATCCTCTTTTATAAATATAGATTAAATTAATAGATTAATGATATTAAGACCAGGTGCCTTTTTAGGTTTTCACTTTTAATAAGGCAGTATGCTTGAAAGATATTTCTTAGGCGTATAGTTAGGCAGAATAATATATGATGATTGAAAAGATTGAGTAGTTATTATTAACTAGAGAAATTGTTTTCGAATCCAAAAGATTATTTTAGACTATATGGCTTGTATAGTTCCAGCTTTGTTGTGAAACGAAAAGTATTTTGTTTTAGAATTGGAATGTTCATGCTTTTATTCCTGAATATTCTTCTTAGGTTCTAGAATGGAGAAGAACTAGTATCAAAAGTAAAAAGAAGTTTCTTCTTGTTTTAAATAAAGGACTTTTTTCTCTTCCAAGTTTCTAAAACGGTGCCAGTTTCTACGTTAACTATTTCGCTATTGAATCAACATTTTCACATAAGATGGTAAGGATTTACTTGGATATAAACAAACTTTTTTTGGGTACACTAACCGATATGCCTTATATAGTGAAAATACCAAATGAATGAGTAATGTTTTGGTAATATGTACACATAAAGTGCAAGTTACTCATTTTAAGAAATATGAATACATTGGTATTCCTAAATATTGGCACACTTTAAGTGCAAAAAATTGAGGACACTATCAACTTATGTTACAAGCATTATTGTGTAATTGTATATTCTCACTTACCCTCAACTAAGCTTAGTCATAAGATTTATAATTGTATTTAATAACTTTAAAATATAATTAATAGGAACAAAAACAAGTAAGAGCGCTATATTCGGCCGTGCCGAATCTTATATACCCTTCACAACGTGTAGTCATGCAATAACAGTAGTTTGTATCACCATTCATCTCATATGAAATACGTACATACATATAAAAAATATACATATATAAAAAACATCCCATTGTAAAATTATAAATTTACGTATGTATGTTAAAAAAAAAATAAAAAAAAAATTTTTAAAAAAAATTTTAAAAAAAAATTTAAAAAAAATTAAAAAAAAAAATTTTAAAAAAATAATTAAAATATATTTAATTAATATAAAACAAAAAAAAAATAAAAAAAATTTAAAAAAAAAATAATAAAAATATAAATAATATATTAAATAAAAAATAAAAAAAAAAATAAAAAAAAAATTAAAAAAAAAAATTTAAAAAAAAATTTTTAAAATATAAAAAAATTTTTTTTTTGGCTCAGCTGGGATTCGATCCCACGTTTACTTTAGCCAATATACAAGTTTGTATGTATGTATGTTGTTGTTGTAATGTTGTTTTTGTGAAAAAAAAATCGAGGTGGTCGTGGGTTTTTGCTCATATCTCAGTTGTTTATGTACCGATGTTTCTGATTTTCAATAGCGATATACTCCCGAATATTTCTGATATTTTAATACCTCACCCGGGTCCAAGTGATGTCGGGGGGCTTCAAAAAGTTGATTTCAACATACACACGGACAGACGGTCAGACGGGCAGACGGACAGACTGACAGAGCTTAATCGACTTCCCTATTCATAAGCTTTCAGAAAATATATACTTTATGGGGTCGGAAATGAAAATTGTAGAAATTTCACACGGAATGACAAACCTATATATACCCTTTTTCACTGTGTGAAGGGTATAATAAAGCAGTTAATTAAAAACAATAAAGCAAGTAACAACCTTCTTTTAGTAGAGTTTTGAGATTGGCTGTCATAGAATCAATATAATCGTCAATAGCAATATCATAAAATTTAATATTAATTATAACACTGTGCATGAAATTGACACTTTTTTTTCGTGACAAGCTGGGCACCTAGCGTTTTAACATAATTCGGGTACGCTGAATCCAGTGGTGCCCACGGTTTTTTAAGATTGGCTCTGGTTTTCGAGATATACCGTTATTTCGAAAATGGAGGAGGTTGCACAACATATGTTCGCGTAACTCAAAAACGCTTTAGCTTATTGAAAAAACTTAAAAAACCGAAATTCCGCAATAAAATTTCCTTTAAGAAAAGTAAAACCTCTTTCTAACATTCGCAGTCGTTTTAGAAACATAATTTTTTTTTTGAATAAAAAATTAATTTTTTTTATCAAAATTTTGAAATTTTTATTTTTTTAAAATTCATAAAAAATTGAAAAATTCAGCTAGGCTTCTAATTTTTTGCAGACATATAAAAAACAAAGCTGCAAACAAAACAAGCTATAAACAATTAAAATATGTTTGCAACTTTTGATTTTATTCACAAAAGTCGACAAATTTAAATTAATCTAAGAATTTCATAAAACGCAACATTTGTATTGGGGCCCCCTAAGGGATGGTGATAAAGGGAAAGTATAATTTAAGAAAATGTTAAGAACAAAAAACATTGGAGGTCGGTCATACATTTTATCCCCCTAGGAGTGAATCCTAGGCCTTAGAAACAAATGATGGGAATGAAAAATAAAGTTGCGCAGGTGCAAAATAAGCTATTTGTGATTAAAGTCTGTCTACAACTTTTGATTTTTTCAGAAAAGTCGAAATTTTTGAATTTTTTATATAACCAAACTAAAAATTTTTTGTTGTTAAGTAGTTTTTATTTAGAAATTTATTCTTCTTCCTCCTGCAGATTCCAACAAATATCCCCTAATAGCGAATCAAGTTGTTTGCCGCTATACCAGTGTTCGAGCCTGGCTGTTACTTGGTGAAATCTCTCGCCATGTTCATCAGACTCGGCTGATGATTGTTCATTAAATTTTTCGGCATGGCAATGCAAAAAATGTATTTTCAATGACATTCTAACGTTTAAGTTTTTAAATGCGGTTAGCATATTTTTGATTAAAATTCGCCAGTTTTCAGACCGATGATTTCCTAATACATTTTCTATTACTGATTTCACACAATTCTAGGCCAATAGCTCGATATCATTCAATGCAACCTCAAATTGATGGTCCTTCATAAGACGGCGAATGTCCGGTCCATTAAGAATTCCTGTAAAATAGAAACATTATAAAATGAAATATAAATCTAATTTAATAAAGTAGTTAGAGTTCATACCTTCTTTTACTTTCATGCCGCTTAATCGTGGAAAAATTCGGTGCAATTCGGTAAAAGCAACACCATCTGGGCTCAATGCTTTTATAAAATTTTTTACAATACCCAGTTTGATGTGGAGTGGAGGAAGCAAAATCTTTTCCATCGACACAAGTGGTAATTCAATAACATTGTTTCTATGCAATCTGCTTTCCTCACGTAAAGCCCAATCCCGTGTATTGTACTGGTCGCCATCGAAACGCGTATTCCATAAGCACATGAAGCACATATTTTTAGTATAGCCCGATTGCATGCCTCTTAAAAGAGCTACCACTTTTAAATCTGCGCATATTTTCCACTTGTGGTCTTCATATTTAATTAACTGTATTATTTTTTTCATTGATGCGTATGTCTCTTTAGTATTTGTGCTAAGTGCTATCGGAATAGGACTTTTTAAATTAGTGACATGTAGCAAAACTGCTTTTAAGTTACTTTTGGAAGAATCAATGAATAAGCGCCAATCTCCAGGATTATATTCATTTTGCATTGTTAAAACCAATCCGCGGATGTCAGTACAATACGCAATAGAATTATTCTCAATAGATTTAAAAAAAGTCGTAAATCGTCTATGGCGATTGATAGCCCCGTATGTTTGTACACCTGGTGCTAAAATATTAGCTCGTTTTAACTCTTTTGCCAAGAGAATGCTCTGTCTTTGAGATAATTTTAGACGCCGTACCATTATATCCAGACGATCTTGCGTGATTTCATTGTGACTGCATGGAACCGTGATGCATGACGGTTGATAGATTGAAGTAGCTGGGCTATCCGCTTCAACAGAATGAACTATTGAGGGAATATGTTCTGTTGGTATATGGCTACCCGGAACAGTAATTTCATCAGAATGTGGCAGCGGAAATCGAGCATATGCTGTTTCAGTATAAGGCATATAAGTCATTTTTCTTCTGTTTATACCCGCTGTATAATTTATGCACGCATAACACTCATCTTCAACTATGGGATCAGTGGAACACCAAATAACATGGCGTCTCCATTTTTTCCCCACTTATTTAAATGGTAAATGCAGTGTGTACACACTATTGATTGTGTCCAACTCTTACCATATATAACCCTTAAAGAAAAATATGATTCATACAAGGTACTTGTTTCAGTAGTGATTTTACGGCGACTTGGCATATTTTTATATTTCCCACACACATAACAAAAGTAATTAAACTTTTTACACGCCTCCATCTTAGATATTTCAATATAACTGTTTAGATACAAGACTGTCAGAGGCTTTAAAATTCACTAATCACTTTCGCAAGCACTTTCCATATGACAGTGAAGGGGTTGAGGAACTCTTATTTATACTGTAACTAGCCAAACCCGGCGCGCGTTGCTACACCCCTTAATGAATCGAAATGCATTCTGAATTTTAATTAAATATCAAGTGGAAAAACCTAAAAATTATAATTTTTTATGGGCGTGGCATTGCCCACTTTTCTAGTCACGAAATTGTAAAGTCATAACAGCTCAATATGTGTGCAAAGTTTCAGAATAATCGGTCAAGTGCAAGTACCTCAAAATAATACCTTTTTTTTTATAGGCGTGGCACTGCCCACTTTTCTAATCACAAAATTATTTAGTCATGACAGCTCAATATGTGTGCAAAGTTTCAGAAAAATCGGTCTGGTGCAAGTACCTCAAAATTGTACCCTTTTTTTATGGGCGTGGCCCCGCCCACTTTTTTAATCACAAAATTATAAAGTCACGACAGCTTAATATGTGTGCAAAGTTTCAGAAAAATCGGTCCAGTGCAAGTACCTCAAAATTAAAACTTTTTTAGGGGCGTGGCCCCGCCCACTTTTCTTATCACGAAATTATTTAGTCATGACAGCTCGATATGTGTGCAAAGTTTCAGAAAAATCGGTCAAGTGAAAGTAGCTAAAACTGATAACTAATTTTTTATGGGCGTGGCCCCGCCCACTTTTTTTCATCCATAAACACTCCCCGGTATGTGTACAACAACTTACCAAAGTTTGAGCCCGATCGGTTTTGCAGTTTCAGAGTCTATAGCTAACACACACACACACACACACACAGAGTTTCACTTTTATATATATAGAAGAAGAAGATTGTTTTAATCAAAGTACCAGTCGAGACCTTCATGACCATGTTTTGTAAAAAAAAACCCAGGACGAATAATATTTCTAACTTTTCCAGGTGTAGATTTTATTGTCAATTTACCGCAGGTACCCAATAATTTGAAATCACAGGTAATTGAAAAATACTATGTTATAATTTTTAATTCTAAGAACCATACAAAATACCGTTGTACTTCAGTTCCATTACCTGCTCACCTAACGAAATGCTGTATCATATGTAAGGCTGGTTGCATTACAATATTGGGTACCTGCGGTAAATTGACAATTAAATCTACATTTTTTAACCGATTTTTATGGCTTGCGGCTTTTTTTATTTTTAAGATAAGTAGTTCTCAGAAAAAAGTGCAAAATGTTGAATATTTGCTTTATATTTTTTTTAATTATATTTTTAAATTGAAAAATATTACGAATTTGGCACGAAAAATTTTTTTTATCTCCATTAATTTTTAAATAATTCCAAAACGATAAGAGATAGAGAAAACACATCTTCTGGTGTTTTACTTTTGAAAACCGAAACCTAATTTAGGGGAAAAAATTTGGCACGCCCATAAAAAAAATACCGATCTGATGGAAAAAAACCGATTACGGATTTGAGTTCAGCGCATCAAAATCCACATAGACCACATAGTTTTAATTAACGGGAAGAAAAAAAATTATTTTTTGTCGAGCAGTGTTATTTATGGCTTGTTTTGTTTGCAGCTTTGTTTTTTATATGTCTGCAAAAAATTAGAAGCCTAGCTGAATTTTTCAATTTTTTATGAATTTTAAAAAAATAAAAATTTCGAAATTTTGATAAAAAAATTAATTTTTTTTTCAAAAAAAAATTATTTTTCTAAAACGACTGCGAATATTAGAAAGAAGTTTTACTTTTCTTAAAGGAAATTTTATTGCGGAATTTCGGTTTTTTAAGTTTTTTCAATAAGCTAAAGCGTTTTTGAGTTACGCGAACATATGTTGTGCAACCTCCTCCATTTTCGTAATAACGGTATATCTCTTAAAAAACCGTGGGCACCACTGGATTCAGCGTACCCGAAATATTGTTACATGACCTTACATGCACCAGGATAATTCTTTGCAGCCGACTAGCCTCGCATATTGACTCATCACGGTGTGGTCCCTCCCATTACCCTAGCCACAGGTATGTAAACAATAAAAAAAAACTGAAACTAACATTACTACTAATAGTACATCACAATTGCAGGAGAAGGATGTTATTCTCCAGCCGCCCAACCCAACCATGGTCATCAGTACTCCACTTCCCTAATAATGACCCCACAAATCCGCTTACCTTTACTGCTTTATCTCACCACTCCAACACAAAAATTAATTTAAGCCATCATTATTTCCTTATAAAATAATCAAGACATTATTCTTTTTATTATTAATACACTATTCTAATTAAGCTATACACTTATGATATATTTAACAATTCTAATTTTTAATATAATTAACAAACTTTAAATCAAAAAAAAACGATAGTATTTATAAATTACCTTTAAACAACAAATTATTCACAATATATCCGGTAGCGTTTCTACACCTATCGGAAACATAAATTAACAAAATTATACACTAGTCTTTATAATAATTTATAGCAATGCTACTCACAATCTATATATATCATTCCCAAAAAATGGGTTTATAATTTATAAAAAAAAAAATCAAAAAAAAACAAAATCCTTTTCCTTTCTTAATTTATCTATTTAGACCTAAAGAGCTCTCTAAAATCTATAATAGAATAAAGGATAAAAATGTATATTCTCCTATTGCGAGTAAAATTGCAAAAAAAAAACAAAACAAATTTCTATATATGTATGTATGTATGTACATAAACACTAGGTAAAAAAAATTAAATAAATATAAAAACAAATTAAACTTAAAAATGATAAAAAAAAACTTAATCTAAATCATGCACAAAATAAAGTTTAATGTACAAAAAAAAAACGAAAATTTTATGTAAACTAAATCTAACGGCTTCCAAGTTTGTTTCTATATATATATATGAATATCGTAGCGGTATTTCGTATCATATAAACATGGATGATTTTCCTTTTTTATTAAAATGGCCAGCGCCAAAAAAAATTAACCTATGTATGTCTTCTTTAATCTTTTATTTCTTCTAACGCTATGGTTACCTGGTTGCTTGAAACATCTCCTAAACTCTCGCGGAGAACTTTCCTGGAGAACCTTAATGACAGCACTTTCCCAGAAAGCATATGGCCTGACAGAAAATACGCTCTAGTCCTGCTCCAGATAAAGACTGGTCAAAAGCTATTTTACCACGTATAAAATTAGTATTTTCTCCTACGACAACCATTTCGAAATTACTTACGTTCTCCAAATATTTACAAATAACGTGTAGCTGGAACAGTTTCCTCTCCAAGCACCACAGGTTTCTAGATAAAAAAAAAAAATGCAACACTATTTCTCTAAATAAAAAAACTAAACATAGATGTTTAAAACATCCTCACCCTTTTTTCTTAAAATCAAATATATAATCTCCTTTCTTCACCAACAAAGAAAAAAAAATCTCACAGTTAATTAAGTTTCATCACTCTATATTTCTATTATAAAATTTACTTTTTCCTTTAAATATATTACACACACATTTATTCTTCTTTTATTATTTAAAATTCTTAAATTTCTCCGCTAGTACTTGATTATACCAATGCTACAAACATTCTCCCCTAAAAAATGGCTAAACCTGGCTTAAGTAATACCTATATTCCATTAAAGCCATATTTGGATTTTAATTCCCTAAAATGTTGCTTCTCTCAATTATTCCCATGCACCAATAATCCCTACTCTTTCCTACATGACATTCCTTATTTTTAAAACTGATTTTGTCCCTTTCCTTTTCATAATATAAAAAAAAAGACAGTTAACATTAGTAAAATAATATAACAGACAAAATTAAAACTGCAATTCATTCATAAATTTTTACTATTCGCTCTACTGTAGAAATAAAACAATTCACAATAACCACAATCTTACACACATTTTTCCATCATCTACCAACACTACACAACATATGTTCATGAACAATTAAACACAATATTTTTTTTTTTATCGAAGGTGCTGGTATTGTACGTGTTGTTCCACATAATTATTCAATTAATTTAATAACTTCTCTATTTTCAGATCCTCACGGCGGGCTTAACTGCGATACGTAGATTCGGACGGTCGCGCGAGCAAGGTTTCCCCCCCGTTGCCAATGGTCTATTGCGGACTGGCGATCCCCATCAAACACAAAATAGGCCTTTCCGAATAAAAATACATAAATCAATTAACACGGCCAAAGAGTGCCTAAGTCCACGCCGGCCACTAGCCAAGCTGGCAATCCCTTGCGTTGGCCATAAATAAGTGTCCAAATCTTCAACTACGCCGGTCTTTCCACGCAAAATTTCCTTTCGTTATGGCACCTGCCTGTTGCAATACGTATATGTGTATGTATGCGGCTATGCATTGCCACCGCAACAAAACACCATACTTTATTTATCCATTCACATACAAGGATGGTGTGCGAGGCTCATAAGTAAGTGTTCAACGTGGGGAACTCCCACGCCCTGAGGTCTCATTCGCCGGGCTACTAAACCATCGTAAAGAGGTAGGTGCTATTCACAATATTAGATTATTTTCATTCTCCTGCGTATCACAGCATTGAAAAACGTCACTTTTTCAGGTACTAGGGAATGGTGGAATTTTTTGAAGGAAACCAGATCGTGTGTTTAGATAAGTTATACATTACTTCGTTCTAGTAAGAAATATTCTTTGTGGTTATTTTCATCTTATTTTAGGGACATGATCATAGCCTCAAATGGACTAGAGTATTCGGCGGCAAACGAAACACAACATTGGACACTAAGGACATTACCCTGTACAAGGTGTAAGTGATTGTACACTAAATATATTTATAAAGTCGAGTAATTTGGAATATTATCTGCACATAAAATCAGGTACTGGATGCTTATATATTAAAAACACTTCGGAACACAAAAAACATGACATTGCAAAACAAAAAATAACTAATAAAACAATAATATCAGTCATATAAAATGTATTCCTAAAATCTAATATTGCACACAGTTCTTAAATTATATCACAGATCAGTTTCTATTGCCATTATCCCTTATATCTTAATGTCCTTGGCATGATAAACTCCAATAGACTTTCCATGCATATTTTCCAATTCATACATATTATTTCCTATTGGTCTTAGTACCCTACATCTCACAAATTTTTTGCAAAATTTCGCATTTCTGTTTCCTTTAAAATCACTTAAGATGTTATTACGCCTATACACCTCCTGCCCTGGCACAAATTTTGTATGTCGCGCGCGTTTGTTATAGCGTTCTGCACTCCTTTCGTACGCTATATGCATATTTTGCTTAATTCGTTCCCTTATTATTTCTAACTTTTCATTTGTACTGAAATCATGTATTTGGCTATCTGATAACGATTTAAGTTTTCTAGCTAGTTTATAATCAGATCCGCTTAAAAACATGTGAAACCCAAATAAGGCAAAAAATGGAGTTACACCTATTGCAGAATGCAAAGAAGTTCTCAATGCACACTCTATCTCCGGCAAATATAAATCCCAATCGCGGTGATCTTCATTGAGGTAGGCTCTAATAGCATTCAATACCGATTGGTTCACCCTTTCAGCAGCATTTGACTGTGGGCTATAAAAGGCGGTTTTAATATGTTGAACTTTATAGGTTTGAATCATATCCTGAAAAATTTTTGATATGAATTGAACACCATTATCTGAGTGTATCATTTCTGGTACACCGAACTTGTGAAATATTTCATTAACCAAGAACTTAACCACATTATTTGCCGTTGCTTCTCTCATGGCTTTAAGAAAAGTAAATTTCGTAAAATGGTCTACTACTATAAATATGTAGCAGTTCCCATTTTTAGACCTCGGATATTTTCCCAAAAAGTCGACATACAGTTTTTGAAATGGGCGATCTGTAATGACCTCTTGACCGATTTCAGGCATTAGATTTTTATTGGCACACTTTACTTCCTTACAAATTTGACACGCATTTACATATTCTTTTATTTGAATCGTCATTCTCGGCCAATAGAAAAAACGTTTTACTCTTTCCAAAGTTTTAGCTATCCCTCCATGAGCTGCTTTGTTTTCGACATGAGCCTTTTCAATAATAGTAGAAGTTAGATTAGGTGGTATCCACAGTTTCCAATTATATTGTTCCCCTAATGTTAAATCAACAAACGTTTTCTTAAATACTTTGCCGTCTACCTCTTTTAAGTCTGGCAGAACGCTTGAATTTTCCCTGATATGATTAATTAACTCAAGATATTCCTCGCTTTCGAACTCTGTGGTTTCAAAATCAAGTAAATTTTCATATTCTATTTCATCCAATATAAACTTATTCTCTAGGGGCGCTCTAGACAGCATATCTGCAACTACATTCTCGGAACCTTTTCGGTGAAGAATGTCGAAATCATACGTTTGTAATTGCAGTGACCAACGAGCTAGTCTACCATTCAGGTCTTTCAATGTCATTAGCCATTTTAAGCTAGCGTGATCCGTGATCACTGTAAATGGCATCATCTCCACGTATGGCCGAAACTTTTTTATTGCCATTACTGCTGCTAAACATTCTTTTTCAGTTACGCTATATTTACGCTGACATGCATTTAGCTTCTGGGAATAAAAGGCAATCGGGTGTTCTTCCTCGTTTGTACTTAACTGATATAAAACAGCCCCAATTCCATAGTCTGATGCGTCACACTGAATAAAAAATCGTTTAGTGAAATCCGGGTGTTTTAAAACGGGAGCAGTGGTTAAAGCTCTTTTAAGCTTATTAAACGAATCTTTTGCTTCTGGTGTCAAAGAAAACCTTTTAGATTTTTTTAATGTATCAGTTAGTGGTGCAGCGATTGTAGCAAAGTCTTTTATGAATCGTCTGTACCAACCTGCTGTACCAAGAAAACTTCTTACTTCTCGTGTTGTCTTTGGGATTTTTATGTTTCGTATAGCGTTAACCTTCTCGGGATCGGTTTTTAGCATTCCCCCGCCAATAATGAAACCAAGATATTTCAATTCTTTAAAACAAAACTGTGACTTTTTTAGACCAATCGTGAGATTCGCTTTATTTAAACAGGTAGCTACTTCCTCTAACAACCGTATGTGTTCTTCAAACGTACTCGAAATCACCAACAAATCATCCAGATATATAAATACATTTTGTTTTATTCGTTGCGGAACCACTTTGTCCATTAATCTGCACAGTCTTTGAGCCGCGTTGCACAATCCGAATGGCATGACTCTGAATTGGTACAGCGGCCGACCTGGTACTGTGAAAGCTGTATATGGCTTGCTCTTTTCGTCTAATTCTACTTGCCAAAATGCATATTTCAAATCAACACTACTTATAAAGTATGTCTCATCTATTCGACTTAATATCCCCTCTATATTTTGCAGTGGATATGCATCTTTTACAGTTAATTTATTTAATTTTCTGGCATCGAGGCAAAAGCGATTCTTTCCTGGCTTGCGTACTATCGTAGTTCGATTGCTCCATGGGCTTTCACTTTCTTCTATTACATTCAACTTTAACATTTCATCGATTTCTTTATAAGTTATCTCTTGTACCGCCGGTGAAATGGGGTAATGCCGGTCTTTGACTGGTACCGCTCCTTCAACGAGCGTAATACTGTGCTTCTCAAGATGAGTAATACCTAACCCATCATTTTCAAATGTTTTAAAAAGCCTAATGACCCTATCTAATTCCTCCTGCTGATCCGTAGTCAAATTATGTGGGTTCATCCTATACTGTTCATCCCTGTTTACAATATCCTGTTGAATCTTCTCCATATCAATCTCCTCTATCCTTACTGACTCTGGGACTAGCTCAAAAGCCTCCCAAAAATCTATGCCTAAATATAATGGTTGCTCTAAATCGGGACACAGATACAACCACACGATATGCTCCCTATCTTTATAACTTATGGTCACTTTAGTTTTGCCTAATAAACGGTGTTTTTGACCACTGGCAGTTTTTACACTTGTCATCATAGGATAAACTACCAGGCCTAATTCATTTACTACCTCCCTACACTCTTTGCCTAAAATGCTAACGGATGCACCTGAATCCAATAATCCCTTAAAATCCTTATTGCATATCCTAACATTAATAAAAATTCTAGGATCCTTCACCATTTTATCCGATCTTTCCATTGCCTCTAATATTTTTTTCCTTTTAATCCGACGCTCATTGAATTTTTGTCTAATCTTTAAAATTCTTTTCGATATTCTAGTCTTTCCTTGGTCTGGCCCAAAAATTTTTCTTCTAGTTGTTTCATAATTTTCCATTCTTTTTTGTAGCGGTAGATAGTGTCTAATCTGAGAAAAATTTGCACCCTTATTTGCCTGTTTACCAACATCAATTAACTTAAAATCGTTTTTATTAACTGAGTTTATTTTCCTAACAACACAGGGTTTTCCATCTGACGTGAGTCCCCCGTCTTCCCCACGCCATTCTTTGCGTTTTCCTGTTGACATACTGGACACTTCGGCGTAGTTACATTTTGTTTGCCGCATTTATAACAAAATAGGGCTCTCTGCTCAATAGGACAATCCATGAAGACGTGGCCTACAGTTCTACAGTTCCAACATTCTATTGGCTGTTTCTTTTGTTTAAAAAGTTGTTGCCTCAATTGCATGGCATCTACTTCTACTGTTTCATGATTCAGGCATTCTTCATCTGTAGGATACTCTCCATTTTCGCAGTATAATTCGTTTATATGCCTGTTTACGCGCGGTGGTGGTACATTTCTTATGTCTCTCCTGGGGAAATTTCGCTCGGCTTCGTTACACTCAATGCGCAGCTGTTCCACTGAAGAAACTATCAACGGATAGACTATTCTAGCCAAATTGTGATTTACATTTCTTTTCATGATCTTTATCATGTCGTATTCTGGCATTGGTTGTGTGAGCTTTGATCTTAATTTGTTCATTGCATGAAAAAACATATCGATTGTCTCGTTATTCTGCTGCTTTCTTTCTACCAAATCCCTCATCACTTCAAAATTAGAACGTGGCGTTTGATATTGAGATAGCAAAGCCAGACGTAACACCGGCCATTCGGTTAAGCCGTGCGATCCTATAAAAGCCCAATACCAATCTTTAACAGACTCAGAAACGATTAAGTGAAAATCACGCACGATTTCCCTCTCCGGTATATTATATTGAGTTTTTATATGTTCCAATCGAAAAATAAAATCATCGACGCTCATAGACTTGTTATCAAAAATTACTCCTAGTTTATCAATTCTTATTTGACGGAAATCGAAAGGCACGTTACCATTAGATGCTACCCTGTTATATGTCTGAGCAGTATTCAAATTCATTTGGTTAGAAAATGGGTGATTCGAAGAGTTAACTAAATTCACATTTTCTATAAACGTACTTTCATTCTCTGTTCTACCCCTAATAGCGTTATCCCCAACATGACCAACATTATTATTTCCTGAACCATTCGATTCATTTGGCGTTGACGTCTCAGAAGAAGAAGACGCCCTTGATAGGTTTTGAACAACCCTTGCCAAATCACCAATAGTTTTCCTTACTTCAACCATTTCATCCTGTAACATTTTTCTCATTCTTTCCTCTAACGCCGTTTGCCCTAAAATTGCTTCATCCCTGACCTCTTGAGTGAGAACATTTGACGAGCTTGCAGATTGGCCCTGAATAGGATTTGCTGTGTGCACAGTTCTGGTATTAATAGTCGCTGATAGATCTTTAATTCTTCCACTATCGGTAGACATGTTTGGGCGAATGTTATACCCCTTTCTTTGCTTAACCTGTGGCTCTGTTGAATGGTTTAAATTAACTATTTGACTACTTCTTTTCCTGTTTGCAGACTGCGATCTCGTCTCTCTATTCATTACCTACAAACTACTAAAAAAATTGCTAACCTTCCCCTTATATTATAGGATTTGATAACAATAAAATTCACCCTAAGAAGACACTATATGTGGGATCAATATCTGTATAATGTGCAAACCAATCTTCGATTAAAAAAAAAAATCTGTTTACCTATTATACAATTATTAGCATGCATATAAACACTTAACTAAGTTTGATCAGAATTAAACCAATCTATAAAATAATAATAAAAGAAAATTAAATTATTAACATGCAATAGAATTTTCGAAATTAAGAATAAATTAATCTACACAATAAATAAACAAAATTAACTATTAATATACTAAATAACTAACATTAATAATAAAAAAACACAATAATTATTATTACACAATACACAAATAAATAAATACAATTTAGACTACGGTAAACAACTCAATAATTAAATATCATTAATAACCAGGAAACTAAAAATAACCATTAACAGGTCTCTAATAAATACAACAAAAAAAAATAAACTAATACAACAAATTCTCAAAATATCAAACGTTTGTTTGTTTCGGAAGATAATGGCTTTTAATATAATGTTAAAAAGGATTAAAATTTTACTATATATAAAAAAAATCAGATACTATATTTTTTTATTTTATTTTATCTTATCAAATTTACTTAGTAATTTTTATTTTGTTATTTTTTTATTGCAGGAGTGGTAAGAAAATGAGCAGTGCGCGTGCGGGTATTTCAATAAAAGGCTCTCTCTTTTGATGGAGAGTTACAACTTTGATGTACTTTAATGTCTCAACACAAATAAAACACAAAAAAAAATTAATTCTAGTTTACCCATTGACAAGTTACTTGTAGGCTTTCAATGACTTACGAGAGAATTATCAATACTGCAGTCCTCAAGGATTTTTTCCGAGCGGCTATTGATATTAATCTCCATAAGCTAGCAAACTAAAATAAGGCTGAAATTATTGTATACAAAACAAACAAAAAAATGGCATACAGAATGTACGACCAAGGTTTCAAATCCCAACACTTGTGAACAACTGTACCATTCCATTATGTGTAACGGCTACTAGTATCAACTCTTATTCCGATTTAAACTATACTACTAACTTCCGAAAAATATTCCAGAAAGGCTATAGTTTTATCCAGAAATTTAAATTGAAAACTAAGCTAAATTCCAAGAGTTTATAGAAATATACTTTAGTGGTCTATTTATATGCATATAGATTTTACCATACATACAGGCGTTCTGCCTTTTACTCTTTACAAATTGGGCGCCATATTGTTACATGACCTTACATGCACCAGGATAATTCTTTGCAGCCGACTAGCCTCGCATATTGACTCATCACGGTGTGGTCCCTCCCATTACCCTAGCCACAGGTATGTAAACAATAAAAAAAAACTGAAACTAACATTACTACTAATAGTACATCACAATTGCAGGAGAAGGATGTTATTCTCCAGCCGCCCAACCCAACCATGGTCATCAGTACTCCACTTCCCTAATAATGACCCCACAAATCCGCTTACCTTTACTGCTTTATCTCACCACTCCAACACAAAAATTAATTTAAGCCATCATTATTTCCTTATAAAATAATCAAGACATTATTCTTTTTATTATTAATACACTATTCTAATTAAGCTATACACTTATGATATATTTAACAATTCTAATTTTTAATATAATTAACAAACTTTAAATCAAAAAAAAACGATAGTATTTATAAATTACCTTTAAACAACAAATTATTCACAATATATCCGGTAGCGTTTCTACACCTATCGGAAACATAAATTAACAAAATTATACACTAGTCTTTATAATAATTTATAGCAATGCTACTCACAATCTATATATATCATTCCCAAAAAATGGGTTTATAATTTATAAAAAAAAAAATCAAAAAAAAACAAAATCCTTTTCCTTTCTTAATTTATCTATTTAGACCTAAAGAGCTCTCTAAAATCTATAATAGAATAAAGGATAAAAATGTATATTCTCCTATTGCGAGTAAAATTGCAAAAAAAAAACAAAACAAATTTCTATATATGTATGTATGTATGTACATAAACACTAGGTAAAAAAAATTAAATAAATATAAAAACAAATTAAACTTAAAAATGATAAAAAAAAAACTTAATCTAAATCATGCACAAAATAAAGTTTAATGTACAAAAAAAAAAACGAAAATTTTATGTAAACTAAATCTAACGGCTTCCAAGTTTGTTTCTATATATATATATGAATATCGTAGCGGTATTTCGTATCATATAAACATGGATGATTTTCCTTTTTTATTAAAATGGCCAGCGCCAAAAAAAAATAACCTATGTATGTCTTCTTTAATCTTTTATTTCTTCTAACGCTATGGTTACCTGGTTGCTTGAAACATCTCCTAAACTCTCGCGGAGAACTTTCCTGGAGAACCTTAATGACAGCACTTTCCCAGAAAGCATATGGCCTGACAGAAAATACGCTCTAGTCCTGCTCCAGATAAAGACTGGTCAAAAGCTATTTTACCACGTATAAAATTAGTATTTTCTCCTACGACAACCATTTCGAAATTACTTACGTTCTCCAAATATTTACAAATAACGTGTAGCTGGAACAGTTTCCTCTCCAAGCACCACAGGTTTCTAGATAAAAAAAAAAAATGCAACACTATTTCTCTAAATAAAAAAACTAAACATAGATGTTTAAAACATCCTCACCCTTTTTTCTTAAAATCAAATATATAATCTCCTTTCTTCACCAACAAAGAAAAAAAAATCTCACAGTTAATTAAGTTTCATCACTCTATATTTCTATTATAAAATTTACTTTTTCCTTTAAATATATTACACACACATTTATTCTTCTTTTATTATTTAAAATTCTTAAATTTCTCCGCTAGTACTTGATTATACCAATGCTACAAACATTCTCCCCTAAAAAATGGCTAAACCTGGCTTAAGTAATACCTATATTCCATTAAAGCCATATTTGGATTTTAATTCCCTAAAATGTTGCTTCTCTCAATTATTCCCATGCACCAATAATCCCTACTCTTTCCTACATGACATTCCTTATTTTTAAAACTGATTTTGTCCCTTTCCTTTTCATAATATAAAAAAAAAGACAGTTAACATTAGTAAAATAATATAACAGACAAAATTAAAACTGCAATTCATTCATAAATTTTTACTATTCGCTCTACTGTAGAAATAAAACAATTCACAATAACCACAATCTTACACACATTTTTCCATCATCTACCAACACTACACAACATATGTTCATGAACAATTAAACACAATATTTTTTTTTTTATCGAAGGTGCTGGTATTGTACGTGTTGTTCCACATAATTATTCAATTAATTTAATAACTTCTCTATTTTCAGATCCTCACGGCGGGCTTAACTGCGATACGTAGATTCGGACGGTCGCGCGAGCAAGGTTTCCCCCCCGTTGCCAATGGTCTATTGCGGACTGGCGATCCCCATCAAACACAAAATAGGCCATTCCGAATAAAAATACATAAATCAATTAACACGGCCAAAGAGTGCCTAAGTCCACGCCGGCCACTAGCCAAGCTGGCAATCCCTTGCGTTGGCCATAAATAAGTGTCCAAATCTTCAACTACGCCGGTCTTTCCACGCAAAATTTCCTTTCGTTATGGCACCTGCCTGTTGCAATACGTATATGTGTATGTATGCGGCTATGCATTGCCACCGCAACAATATGTTAAAACGCTAGGTGCCCGGCTTGTCTGTTTTTTCAACTAGCACAGTGTAATTTATTCAGTAAGAAAAATAATAGTTGGAATCAAACTTGATTGCTTTGTAACCATACTGGTTTTTTCCTTATCATTTAATGGTTATTTGTATTATTATTTTCTTTTTTTTTTTTTTTTTTTTTAACATACATGTTTTTATATTTTGATGTTTTTGATATGTATGTACGTATTTCATATGAGATGAATGGTGATACAAACTACTGTTATTGCATGACTACACGTTGTGAAGGGGATATAAAATTCGACACGACCGAATATAGCACTCTTACTTGTTTTTTTTTTATGATGTATTTGTTGTAGAATTACCACCAGCGGATAATTAAATTCGCCTTGATAACAAATGCACAATATTTAATCATTCATACTTTATAACTACTACTAGAAAAGCCCGGCGCGCGTTGCTACGCCCCTTCATGAATTTTAATCGCATTCTAAATTATAATCGAATATCAAGTTTAAAGCTAAAAACTATAACTTTTTCTTTATGAGCGTGACACTGCCCACTTTTCTAATTACGAAACTGTATAGCAATGACAGCTCAATAAGTGTGCAAAGTTTCAGAAAAGTCCGTCCGGTGAAAGTACCTTAAAATTATAACTTTTTTAATGGGCCTAGCCCTGCCCACTTTTCTAATCACGAAATTATAAAGTCATGACAGTTCAATATGTGTGCAAAGTTTCAGAAAAATCGGTCCAGTGCAAGTACCTCAAAATGATACCGTTTTTTAATAGGCGTGGCACTGCCCACTTTTCTAATGACGAAAGTGTAAAGTCATGACAGCTCAGTATGTTTGCAAAGTTTCAGAAAATTCGGTCCAGTGCAAGTAGCTAAAACTGATAACTAATTTTTTATGGGCGTGGCCCCGCCCACTTTTTTAATCACGAAATTATAAAGTCATTACAGCTTAATATGTGTGCAAAATTTCAGAAAAATCGGTCCAGTGCAAGTACCTCAAAATTTAAACTTTTTTAGGGGCGTGGCCCCGCCCACTTTTCTTATCACGAAATTTTTAAGTCATGACAGATCGATATGTGTGCAAAGTTTCAGAAAAATCGGTCAAGTGCAAGTAGCTAAACTGATAACTATTTTTTTATGGGCGTAGCCCCGCCCACTTTTTTTCACCCATAAACACTCCCTGGTATGTGTACAACAACTTACCAAAGTTTGAGCCCTATCGGTTTTACAGTTTCGGAGTCTATAGCTAACACACACACACACAGAGTTTCACTTTTATATATATAGATGTATATGTATTTTGATGCTTATAGGTGTTGCTAGATATGTGTCTTATGTATGTACATATGTATAATATTAAATTGGCATTAGAATTGTTATAAGACAAAAAAAAACACAGTTCGTATGACGTCTAAACTATGAACAACTTTTTGCTATGATTTTTTTCCGAAATAATGAAGAACATTTTAAGTCATAATCCAACTAACTTAAATAATTGTCTCTTTACAGGAGGTGAAAACGTAAAAAATATACTATTTTCTCTGGGGGCACGTAAATGTTGAGGTCTTTAAGAATAAACTAACGCTATGCTAGAATGAGTCATCTAAAATGAGCCATTTCGAATTGACCACCTCAGACGTAGTCGTGGCTATCATTTACATTATATTATTTTCAAACAGTAAATGCTATAAAATGTTCTTTTGACTGATCATAAAAATATTCAAATGTATTTGTTGTATGTTACATTTTAAATCAAACGCCACAACGAATCACCTTATAGTAGGTTTTCCTTAAGTAACCGAATGGTGGTGAAACGTAAGAAGTTCTTATTTATGATAGTGGCGGTTTGCATGCAATAACATTATGTATTTCTTGGACCGATTATATTACTCACCACTAACGAAGATTCTGTAAAATTCGCTCTTATCGTTAGTTTGCCAAACTCTGAGTTGGAAACTTCTTTTTGGTAACCAAGCCTCTCTAAGTAATACTGATGAATCAGGTCAGCTGTTTCAAATGCGTGCAGGTCCAAAATTCGTTCAATTTCGGAAAGGACTTCAACATCTGATGTAACAATCTGGCCACTTTTAAAGCACGAAATCATCACACCCAAGGTGTGACGTAAATTTTGAAAAAACGCAGGAGGACGGCGTTTCTAAAATTAAGCAATAAATTGAAAATTGCGTACATGAAATTATAATAAACAATTTTAGTAAGTGATATTTGCGACAATAAGTACTCACATCGAGATTTGACTGTATTAGATCGTACATTATTATTGAAAGTTCTGCCCATATCGCATCTAAAATACGTGAAAAATTTACTTCGTTAAGAGTTTCGTACAGCGTTCCTAGCGATGTTTCCAAATACATCATTAGACGTTCCATTGAATTTGAATCTTCGTGAAGAACCTCAGCACCTTCTGCTAGGAATCGTCGAATTGGTGGAGACATTTTCCTAGCCACAATTTCTATCAATTCCAAAATTTGATTTCTTTCTATATCAAGTGCATTTTCAATGACATTTTTAATTGTAATCTCACATCGTTCAGCTTCCAATTGTGAACGATATTCACCTAATCGCTTAATGACATCATCAATACCTAACTCCTACATTTGAGGATAAAACAAGAACAAGAAGTACATGAACGTGGTATACAATGAATTTCGTTTCTTAAAATGCTTACTTTTATAAATGCTGGTAGACTTTGGCGTATATAATCTATGTTATTTATAGCTAAACACCATTCAGGTGATACATGGAAAAATTCACTGTTGTCTCTTGTTAGTGTCTCAACACGTCTCGACATCCTTTGAGCGTAGAAAACGCAACATCGGCAAATATCCTAAAATATTACAATAATCACTGGAGTTTTTATTAAGCCACTATTTGTCTTTGTCACTTACATCAACTATTTTAGCGACAAACGTATATGAGCCTTCTGCGTCTGGCCAATCCAATTGTTGCCAAAAAATTTTTATTTGATAGAATATCGCCAGTGTATCAACTGCAGAAGAACTATACTTAACAGTCTCATCGACAGCTTTAAGTTCATCCAGTTCGATTGCCTTTTCTATTCTTTTAAGTGCTTTAACCACAGATATTGCCAACCAATGAGTTACGCCAGGCATGAACCAACCGTGAAAGTGTTTAATTCCCAAATTCTCATGAGGGCAAAGTGATTTTCCTATCAAAAAGCATACATACATGCATACATAAAAATGCACTGCATTTATTGACATTTGAATAACAATATTAAATAACATACCAAGTGCTAGGAAACGTTTCAATACTAAATACAGCTCAAACAACGTTGTGCCCATGTTTATGTCATCTATGTCGGGCAATTCTTCAAAATGATCTTCTGGTACGTCGATTCTTTTAATATGGCTACAAACTTCGCTGATAATTGATTCGGCTATTTCTGATACTTTTCCATCGTAGAATTTAAAAAGCACCGTGGAAAAATTAAGACGTATTTTGCTGCAAAAAAAAAATACATACATATGTATGTATGTACGTATATAATAAATTACATATCTGTGGAATTTTGACAAAACATGAGATTAAAAAATTCTTAATAAATAAAAAAAAAAAAAACTTTTTCTGTTTAAACTAATATTTAAATTTTTAATCAGGCTTGAGTTCATATTAACATTCTTATTGTTACAAAGAATTTTTTAATTGTGATAAATGAAAGAATAATTCTGAAAAATTATATTTTTACCGACACTAGCCGAGTTGAGTGCATTTTCGAAACCAGCTACGATTTCATCATCAGCACTCTCTGATCGGTGGTAACATGTTGGTTGTAAATATCATCTATTTAACTCCCGGGACTTAAGTTAATTGAATTTGGTAACTACTTTAGTTTACCTTTTTCATATATTTTTACCACAATGAGTTAGATTGAAATTTACCAAACAGTAACCCTTTTACTTTTCTTTGCTATTATCTTTCATTTATATCACTATGTTTGTCCTGCTCTAGCCATCAGTTAGGTAGCGATAACAAACACAGGACAAACATAGTGATATAAATGAAAGAATTAAAACGAATTGAACAAGTAAGAGCACTATATTCGGCGGTGCCGAATCACCAATTTTATGTACTTTTATAGTACAAAATGTATTATTTTGTTATTAACAGTAATCGCTATGGAATAATCGCTTTAAACTAAAATATGTATCACTTCCTTTGTGTAACTTCGATTTGCTATTAATTTATTTTCTTACATTTAGTCTTACAATTGAATCTTAAAGGCCATGTCAGATAAAACTTTTGCTTTGCGTTGCGTTACATATTAGCTTTAACATCAAAAATGAAATGAACACAATTTTGCGAAACATGTCACATAAGGTATTTTTAAACGCAGCGCGAAGCAAAAAGTTAGGCAACTCTCACCATTTTGCGCGCTTTGACAATCAGTTGGTGTAATTTTCATTAAATTTGTGTTAAATTCGTAATTATTATAAATATATCTTAGATGTAAAGTTCAAATTTAAGATACATATATGTATAAATATAAATCTGTCATGAACATGAAAAGTGTCCCCTCAAAACAATATACATACATACATACATTTGTATATAATAAAACACAAAGTATGTTTTGTAGCACTTTCACCAAAGGGACTCGAAATATTAAAGACTTGACATTATTTTATTTTTGAATTTCCCAAGAGAGGCATAATTAGACATAATATGCCTCTAAAGATATTCATGAAAAATTTCGGATTAAACGGGCTCTAATCGGCAAAGTTATAGACCACATTTTTTTAAATATATATTCCAAAATAAATAAATATAAATAAATTTATATACATATGGGTGAAATCTGGTATTTTAAAATGTAACTTCTTGAACCCCTTTAATATTGGTATCAAATGAAATGGCTTGACCAGTAGAATGCAGTAAATAATTAAAAAATGTAAAATCCATATCGGATCAAAATTTTAACCCCATCAATATGGGTATCAAATTAAAGGGCTTGACTAGTAGAATACAGTTAACTACGTAAAAAATCAAGGATGACGTCGGAAACAATAAGGAAAAATTGCGCATAACATGAAAAATAGGTTAAGTTACGATGTGGGATTAATTATACATACATATGTACATGATGGTGATGGGTATTATCAGATCCGGCACGACCGAACTGTTTTTGAACTACCTCTGGCCACCAGATTCTGCCCTTCAGTTTCCGTAAAAATACAAGATTGAAACACTTCTAAGAAATACTAAGGTTTTATATAACAAGACTTAATCTAAAAAGATGAATTAATAGCAAATCGGAGATACACAAAGAAAGTGTAATACTTAATATACATATAAGTATAAGATATTCCGTAATGATAACTGTTAATATGAAATACTAAATTTTTTCCTATAAAAGTACATAAAATTGGTGGAGGGTATCAAAAATTCGGCACAACCAAATATAGTGCGCTTACTTGTTTTGATTTGTGGTTCTTTTTGCTCTCCCGAAATATTTCAAAAAAGTCGTCATCGTCACAATGACATTTTCTTCAATGAATCATTACCACAGAATCAGTATCAAGACGATATTCTATGCATAACTAAAACTTAGATACACACCCCCAGGTTTTCGCAACCACCAATATACCATCTGAAGCACCCATCATATAGAGAACCTAAACTACTACTGTAAGGCTAAAGCGTAATAAAGCACTTGATGAGTATGGAACACCCTCAGAGCTTTTCTAAACGGACTCTATTAATTCGATTCGAAAATACGTAAAGGGTGTTTTTTTAAGCCCGATAGAACTTGAAATTGTGAAAATTAACACAAAAAATTAAATTGTAATCAAAATTTTTTTTTTATTCGAAAGATCAATACGTGACATTAACATTTGAAAATGATTTCGGGCATATGGGCACCGCGGCTGTTCTTGACGAAGCGCATTCTGGACGTCCAATTTTGGGCCACTTTTTCGAGCACTGCTGGCCGTATGTCACGAATAACACGAACAATGCTGGCCTCCAAGGCGTCAATTGTTGCTGGTTTATCAGCATAAACCAGTGACTTCACGTAGCCCCACAGGAAATAATCGAGAGGTGTCAAATCGCACGACCTTGGAGGCCAATTGACAGGTCCATTTCTCGGAATCAACTTATCGCCAAATTTTGATTTCAATAAGTCGATGGTTGCGTTCGCCGTATGGCACGTAGCGCCATCCTGTTGAAACCACATCTCCTCCGGATCAATGTCATCCATATTTTCAAACAAAAAATCATTGATCATGGTGCGGTAACGACCTCCATTGACCGTAACGCGAGCTCCGACCTCATTTTTGAAGAAATAAGGTCCGATGATGCCACCAGCGTGAAAACCGCACCAAACGGTGCATTTTTCTGGATGTAATGGAGTCTGTAGGGTCTCTTGTGGATTGGTCTCGCTCCATATGCGGCAATTTTGCTTATTAACAAACCCGTTAAGCCAAAAATGCGCCTCATCGCTGAACACAATTTTGCGACAATTTTGGACGTCCAGAATGCGCTTCGTCAAGAACAGCCGCGGTGCCCATATGCCCGAAATCATTTTCAGATGTTAATGTCACGTATTGATCTTTCGAATAAAAAAAAATTTTGATTACAATTTAATTTTTTGTGTTATTTTTTACAATTTCAAGTTCTATCGGGCTTAAAAAAACACCCTTTACATAGACTAAAGGAACGATAATAATGCTACAAAAAACAGACTGTAACAACAGGAGGAGCATCACTTTACTCAACACAATATACAAAATTGTAGGCAATATAATAAACAGCTGACAAGAGCCCGTAGAGAAACTACTACGATAAGAACAAGTAGGTTTCTGTCCACATAATAGTTGTATTTGCCAGGCAAACACAATTTTATTTTTTATAAATATTTGTAGAATGTACATAAATACATATGTATGTATGTTTGTTATTACTTATGTATAACGCACAGTTGATATTAGGATAGGAATTAAGGAATTTAAATATACTAAGATGACATAGAACAAATACCGTTCACCTGTGTTGCCAGAGGCTACATAAGTTAACACAACTCGTACAGCCTTAATAAAAAAACAGAAATGTTGCAATCCGCTGACCACAGCGTCTGCACATTTTTATTATTTAGCTTTCGTTCATTTATTTGTTTTTTTTGTTTTCCGTTAATAAAAGATATCAAGGTGCGCTACACGCGCAATTACAATAAGCTGAGTCAACACAATGGTCACTCAGGCTGTGCGATATAAAAAACAAGTAAGAGCGCTATATTCGGCCGTGCCGAATCTTATATACCCTTCACACCGTGTAGTCATGCAATAACAATAGTTTGTATCACAATTCCATATGATATACGTACATACATATAAAAACCATACATATATAAAAACATCCCATTGTAAAATTATAAATTTACGTATGTATGTTAAAAAAAAATATAAAAAATTAAAAAAAAAAAATTTAAAAAAAAAATTAAAAAAAAAAAATTTAAAAAAAAATTTAAAAAAAAAATTAAAAAAAAAAAAAATTTAAAAAATAATTAAAATATATATAATAAATATAAAACAAAAAAAATATTTAAAAAAAAAAATTAAAAAAAAATAATAATAAAAATATAAATAATATATTAAATAAAAAATAAAAAAAAAATAAAAAAAAATTTAAAAAAAAATATAAAAAAAAAATAAAAAAAAAAATTTTTTTTGGCTCAGCTGGGATTCGATGCCACGTTTTGTCTAACCAGTATACACGTTTGTATGTATGTATGTTGTTGTTGTAATGTTGTTTTTGTGAAAAAAATCGAGGTGGTCGTGGGTTTTTGCTCATATCTCAGTTGTTTATGTACCAATGTTTCTGATTTTCAATACCGTTCTACTCCCGAATATTTCTGATATTTTAATACCTCACCCGGGTCCGGGCGATGTCGGGGGTCTTCAAAAAGTTGATTTCAACATACACACGGACAGACGGACAGGCTGACAGAGCTTAATCGACTCCCCTATTCATAAGCTTTCAGAAAATATATACTTTATGGGGTCGGAAATTAAAATTGTAGAAATTTCACACGGAATGACAAACCTATATATACCCTTTCTCACTGTGTGAAGGGTATAACAATACGTTTATAATTATTTTTAGTTTAGTTTAATTAGTTTCTTAGCATAGTTTTAAGAAAATTCTTAGGGCCGTTAACAATAAAAAAATTAACCTACAGTTAACACTAAACTTAAAAATTAAACCTTGGTTAGCCAAAACCCATTAACACAAAGTTCAGTTATCTTATAACTTTCAGAATATTTTGCCAAGTTTTAGTTAAATTTAACCGACTACTATTTGGCGTTTAAGTTCTCAACTGTAAGAAAATATTTGATGTTTGATTTTAAATATATTATATTTTTGCTATTTTTGAACAATTGAAAGATGCCTCTACGATTAAAAAGATTTACACATTCGTATAATTTATATAAAGTAAATATTTCTTATGGTATGAAAAGAAAATATAACCACTGAAGTTGAATGTATCATTTTAATTTACCTGATGCAGAGTTTTTCATGAGATATCGTTTATCTAAGAGAATTGTTAAATTTATAGCAAAAATTATTTCAAAATACATTCAATTTTTAATAAATTTATTAGCAGATGGGTGCACATTAAGAATTTATATTTATGTATACATTTCTTCTTCTTTTTGAAATTCATTCATAATAATTGATAACTACAAGTTATCTAACTCTTGCCTATTGTTACCGAACATTTTTAATTTATAGTTAAAACTTCAGTTTAAGCTTACTGAAAGTTAGTGAACTTTTGTGTTAAATTTATTTAACTGAATATTATGTTAATAGGCCTTAAGCACATAGTGCTTCTATAATTAAATATTAAACACTAAAATAAATGAAGCACATAGTGCTGCAAAAACAAAACGATGTTTTCATAATTTATATAGCTTTGTCTTTCCGTTTATAATTTTTACAATTTTTGATCACATAAAGTTCATATTTTTTTAAAGCTTATGACTAGTGAAGTTGATTGTCCGTCTATCCATGTGTTGGTTGAAATCAACTTTTAAAAGCTCCCACATGTTACTCAGATCTGCATCTGAATGAATCGCTATTGAAATTCAGCATGATCGTGTCATAACTTTCTGAGATATGAGCTAAAGAAGACGACTGCCTCTGTTCCTTTTCATTTTCTTACCACAAAAATTAAAATTTTTCAGCTATAGTGTTATTTATAGAGACGTTTGTTACTACTTATGTAGGATAGTGACATTGACGGACAGAAAAGGGTTAAGTCGATGAGGACAAAGTTAACGGGATATATGTTAGATAAACGAGTGGGAACTTATTTTGAGTGTTGGTTGTAGATTTTGAAGACAGTCGAAGAAGTGAAGTTGAAATTGACAGACTAAAGCGGCAAATACCTACGTATATTAGTTTTTAGCTTAAAATTAATACAAACTGTACTGATTTTTAATAAACTTAAAAATTAAAGAAAATGAATTGTAATGAACACAAAAAAACGAATATGAACTAAAATAAAGGAAAATAAATAAATTATCCTACATTTATAGGTACGATTTGCCTCTAAAGATATGCATAAAAAATTTTGGATAAATCGATTATTAACCGACAAAGGAACAGGCAAAAATAATTTTGAAAAAAATTAAGTATGTCAAGTTATTAAGGCTTCTAATTAATTTTTGGACATTTTAGAGACATCAGAATACAAGCCGCAGTCTAGAAAATTAGTGTTAAGAAAAACTGACAAATCGGTTTAAAACTAATTGAGATATAAGCATAAAAATAGAAAACCTTCGGTGTTACGTCTTAAATTTAAAAACAAGAATTGATTGCTCAGCTTTTGGACAACAAAATACAGGAAACTAAAAAAATTTTAAATCCAAGATGACCGTAACAACAAAAAGGTACACTTGATTTATATATGGGTCAAATCTAGTAATTAAAAATGTAGCCACTTCAACCCCCTTAATATTGGTATGAAACGAAAGGACTTTGCCAGTGGAATACAGTAAATAGTGTAAAAGATTATATTTAAGATGGCGTCCAAAAAATAATGGTGAGTGTATTACGGCTATGCCCCTTCAACTCTCATGAAGGAAAGAACTTGACCAAAAGAATACAGTAAACTATGAAAAAGTTTAAAACTAAGATAGCGCTCTAAACAAAATGGCGCAAAGTATATTTTTTCAACTTCATCAATATGCGAATCAAATGAAAGGGCTTGACTAAATAGTAGAATACAACTAACTGTGTAAAAATTCAAAATCAAAATTGGCATCGGAAATAAAGCAAAATTAAATCTAGGCTAAGCTACGATGTGATCACTGTACCTAGGCACAAGATGGTGAAGGGTTTATCAGATTCGGCACTGACGAATATAACATTCTTACTTGTTTTATTAAGTATTCGTATGTACTTTAGAATCAAAAAAAAAACACTTACTGGTAAAAATGTTTATCAAAATATTCCATTGCTCGCTGCAAATCAGATCGAACCATTTGTATTAGCTTTATTAGATATTGCAAATTATCTTCGTCGGATTGGGAATCACTATTCTGACGATTGCCCTCAATGATGTGTTCCAACCACTCTTTGGTACCGCAGTGTATGGCGTCAATAATCACATCGTTGATGCTGTAGTCCATGTCGTCTTTCGTTGTTATCCAACCATAAATATTTGAAGGAAATATATCAATACTTTTTGGGTTTTCGAGAGTATTTATCTTTGAGAGAATGTCAAGAACCTCACAGAGGGTTTTCACAATTTGCTTATCGCTAACATTTTTGGCACGTAATTTTCGTAGTATTGAAAAGCAGGATGGCAATAGACGTCTTACGCCGTCCCAAAAAGTTCTCATGTCCTCTGATTCATTGAGATGACACTTAAGTATTGGGATTACTACGTCCAATATTGAATTGAATAAACCGAAACTCAGTGGGTGGTCTTCATGTATTGTAGCGTATACAGACCATTGACTAAGAGCACATTCAAAACTTGAGAGACCGGACTGAACGGCATGCTGAGAGCGTATCGCTTCAGCATTTCCACTGAATTTGCCAGCCCACCAGTAATTGGCTACTTGTGATGACTCCAATTCATGCATTAACAATAATTTTAAAAGATGGCGATGCTCTTGAACCGCAACACGTTTATCTTTTTCAGCACTTAGAGCCAAATTAACCAATATAGATCCCCGACTTTTAGTCTTGTTGCCCTTTTCTAGGTTATACCAAACTGTTGTTCCCGACACTGGAATGGACTGTTAATATTAAATAAATTTAAAATTAACTTGTAGTTAATTTTATGTAAACAATAATGTATACCTTTAAAGTAATGGCGGTTCTTCCAATCAATTCATTATCATGTTTTCCCGTTGAAGCGGTCATGGCAATTTCTTTCATTAATTTACGCAACCCTTTAATACCTTTAACATCCATTAGCTTGTTCACTTTGTCTTTAACGGTTTCGGCAGCATCGAAGTCCCATACTTCAATTATAAGCACTTCATTTCTAGGATTTTCTGCAATTGGCCTATGCATGGGGTGTGATTAGAAAGACTCTACTGTTTATTCAAATATTATCTCATTTACTTACAATGAAAAGTGTTCTTCCCATATGGGGTTAAGAGTTTCAGTTTTAACAGATGAATTATAGCGGTGAGAGCCATTTGATTCCAAATATAATGTAACAAATGGATCAGAAAATCCATTGGCATCCTTTGGTAGAAGATTTTCAGCCTTAATAATTTCCACATTTAGTCGAATATTTGGAGGTTCTTTTTGTTGTGCTATTTCGAGTATTTCTTCATGTTTCGCATTTGAAAGTTTAAATGCTTCCTGAGCAAATTCGATAAGCGATTCTTTGCAAACATTATTCGCCTCACATCCAATATTGTTTGTAATTTCATAAAGAACTTCCTCATAGAGATCCTCAATCTAAGAAATACAATATATACATATGCACATTATTTATTTATTTATTTATCTTTTTTTGTTTTCATTATAAAAATAATATTTAATTATTCTTTGCTTAATAATATTTACTCTTAATAATTTTATTTAAGACATTTCGTTATCGTTATCTAAAAAGCGAAACGCCTTAACTAACCTTTTAATAATTTTGCAGTAGAACAACAACAACAATCACAAACTAAAAATATTACTAATTTCAATGCAAGTTTCTCCAATAAAATTGCACTTTTGTGGTGTTGTGTTATTAAATCCACCGAAATGGATAAAATAAATCAGTTTTATTTTTTTGTTAGTTGAGCAATACTTTTGTGTAGAAAAGACTGCTTTAAATTATTCTCAAAACATAATTTTTATAAAAAAAAACCGATTTAAATAATAAAAAAAAACATTTCCTCAATTCCCAAGCTATCGAAGGAGTTTTTCTTCATCAGATTTAGCAACAGTTGTAAATACTTATTTTGTTGATAATTTCTCTTCTAATATCTTGCACAACACAAACAACAATTTTTCCTATGTTTATGGCTCCCTAAAAAATAGCCCCAATAAAAAAATTTACCCAAACTCAAAATTAAAAATGGTCATAAATTTTTTGCATTGAAGACAACAACACGAAATTTTTCATTTCTGATTTTTGGATTATTTTTCATTTTTAAAATAGCCCCAAATTTTAAAAGTGTCGCCATTGGCACGACATGCCCAGAAGTCGCAATCTTTATTCTATTATTCTTGAGCATGTATGATCATAAAACAGTTAAATAAGTTGATGTGTCTGTGTACTTTTCTTGTTATAATTATCTAGTTACTTTTTCTATTATTAATAATAAAAAAAAATTATATTTAAAAGGTAAAGGAATGTAATTTAGTAATCTATATATATAAAAGAGTAACGTGACTGACTGACTGACTGATTTATCATCGCACAGCCCAAACGCTAAGAGCTAGAGACATGAAATTTGGACAATCGACAATCCTCTTTCGATGTATAGCTCCACTAAGAAGGGATTTTTGGAAATTCGTACTTTAAGAGGGTAAAAAGGGTAAAAACGGGTAAAATCGGTAATCTTATATCTGCTAAACTAAAAATGATACAAATTAAATTGAACAAGTATAGTAATTTGCACAAAAAATAAGCTGACAGGTGTCTGGCCTTTTTTGGAATTTTCAACCCCTAAGGGGAAAAAACGGGTAAAAACTATTATTTGGTACTTTTTTGGTACCCTATGTAACTTCCAAACGCATAAAGCTAGGAACAAGATTTAAACTGTATTAAGTAATCCGCGAAAAAATATTAATAGGAATTCGGCACTTTTTTTAAATTCATATGTATAAGGGGTAAAAATGTTCCCTTTTTTTGGTACTTTTTTTAAAAGAAACTTTTCTTATATTATTCAATGGGACAAAATTTGACAATTATTATTTCCTAATAGAATATGGACAACTATTTAGGTGAAATTTTTGGAAACTTTTCGGGGGACAAAAAAGGTACCAAAAGGGGGAAAATTCCGGAAAATGTATGTAATGGCCAATTTTCACAAAATTTTAAATTGGGATTTCACTAGACATAAAAAATTATGAAATTTAGTAAAAATTGAAACACATTCATAACAGGGTAGAAAAGGGAAAAATCGAGAAGAGTTTGGTACTTTTTACAACATAATTACTTTTATGCAGAAAAGAGTAGATTTACTGACTTTAAATCGTGTCTATTAAAATATTTTGTTACATAGATAGATATTTGAACATTTTAAACTTGGAATTTGGAACTTGGACCAAAAATGTACTTTTTCGCTTTCCTTTACTTTTACTTTTACTTTTTGTATTTTCTACGTTTATAAAGGTAGAATTGTAAAATAAAGGACTATTGATTCCAGGTAAGACTAAAAATGTTATGGGCGACCAAAAAGGTACTTTTTTGAATTTGTATGGTACTTTTTATATATTCTACGTTTGCGAAGTTAGAATTTTAAAATTAGGGGCTATTGATACAAGGTGAGACCAAAAATGTTATGGTCGACCAAAGAGGTACTTTTTTGAATTTTTGTGGTACTTTTGGTATTTTCAACGTTTATAAAGATAGGATTATACAATCAAGGACTATTGATTCTAGGTGACACAAAAAATGTTATGGGCGACGAAAAAGGTACTTTTTTGAATTTTTATGGTACTTTTTGTATTTTCAACGTTTGCGAAGCTAGAATTTTAGAATTAGTGGCTATTAATACAAGGTGAAACTGAAAATGTTCCGGTCGACCAAAAAGGTACTTTTTTTTAATTTTGATGGTACTTTTTGTATTTGCTACGTTTATGAAGGTAGGATTGTACAATCAAGGACGAATGATTCCAGCTGAGGCTAAAAATGTTATGGGCGACCAAAAAAGTACTTTTTGTATTTTCAACGTTTGCGAAGCAAGAATTTTGAAATTAGTGACAATTTATACAAGGTGAGACTAAAAATGTTATAGGCGATCAAAAAGGTACTTTTTTGAATTTTTATGGTACTTTTTGTATTTTCAACGTTTGCGAAGCTAGAATTTTAAAATTAGTGGCTATTGATACAAGGTGAGACCGATAATGTTATGGTCGACCAAAAAGGTACTTTTTTGAATTTTTATGGTACTTTTTGTATTTTCTACGTTTATGAAGGAAGGATTGTACAATCAAGGACTATTGATTTCAGGTGAGACCAAAATTGTTATGGGCGACCAAAAAGGTACTTTTTTGAATTTTTATGGTACTTTTTGTATTTTCAACGTTTGCGAATCTAGAATTTTAAAATTAGTGGCTATTGATACAAGGTGAGACCGAAAATGATATGGTCGACCAAAAAGTTACTTTTTTGAATTTTTGTGGTACTTTTGGTATTTTCTACGTTTATGAAGGTAAGATTGTACAATCAAGGACTATTGATTCCAGGTGAGACTAAAAATGTTATGGGCGACCAAAAAGATACTTTTTTGAATTTTTATAGTACTGTTTGTATTTTCTACGTTTATAAAGATGGGATTGTACAATCAAGGACTATTGATTCCAGGTGAGACTAAAAATGTTATGGTCTACCAAAAAGGTACTTTTTTGAATTTGTATGGAACTTTTTTCAACGTTTATAAATATAGGATTATACAATCAAGGACTATTGATTTTAGGTGAGACAAAAAATGTTATGGGCGACGAAAAAGGTACTTTTTTGAATTTTTATGGTACTTTTTGTATTTTCAACGTTTGCGAAACTAGAATTGTAAAATTAGTGGCTATTGATACAAGGTGAGACCGAAAATGTTATGGTCGACCAAAAAGGTACTTTTTTGAATTTTTATGGTACTTTTTGTATTTTCTACGTTTATGAAGAAAGGATTGTACAATCAAGGACTATTGATTTCAGGTGAGACCAAAATTGTTATGGGTGACAAAAAAGGTACTTTTTTGAATTTTTATGGTACTTTTTGTATTTTCAACGTTTGCGAATCTAGAATTTTAAAATTAGTGGCTATTGATAGAAGGTGAGACCGAAAATGATATGGTCGACCAAAAAGGTACTTTTTTGAATTTTTATGGTACTTTTTGTATTTTCAACGTTTGCGAAGCTAGAATTTTGAAATTAGTGACAATTTATACAAGGTGAGACTAAAAATGTTATAGGCGATCAAAAAGGTACTTTTTTGAATTTTTATGGTACTTTTTGTATTTTCTACGTTTATAAAGATAGGATTATACAATCAAGGACTATTGATTCTAGGTGAGACAAAAAATGTTATGGGCGACGAAAAAGGTACTTTTTTGAATTTTTATGGTACTTTTTGTATTTTCAACGTTTGCGAAGCTAGAATTTTAAAATTAGTGGCTATTGATACAAGGTGAGACCGATAATGTTATGGTCGACCAAAAAGGTACTTTTTTGAATTTTTATGGTACTTTTTGTATTTTCTACGTTTATGAAGGAAGGATTGTACAATCAAGGACTATTGATTTCAGGTGAGACCAAAATTGTTATGGGCGACCAAAAAGGTACTTTTTTGAATTTTTATGGTACTTTTTGTACTTTCAACGTTTGCGAATCTAGAATTTTAAAATTAGTGGCTATTGATACAAGGTGAGACCGAAAATGATATGGTCGACCAAAAAGTTACTTTTTTGAATTTTTGTGGTACTTTTGGTATTTTCTACGTTTATGAAGGTAAGATTGTACAATCAAGGACTATTGATTCCAGGTGAGACTAAAAATGTTATGGGCGACCAAAAAGATACTTTTTTGAATTTTTATAGTACTGTTTGTATTTTCTACGTTTATAAAGATGGGATTGTACAATCAAGGACTATTGATTCCAGGTGAGACTAAAAATGTTATGGTCTACCAAAAAGGTACTTTTTTGAATTTGTATGGTACTTTTTTCAACGTTTATAAATATAGGATTATACAATCAAGGACTATTGATTTTAGGTGAGACAAAAAATGTTATGGGCGACGAAAAAGGTACTTTTTTGAATTTTTATGGTACTTTTTGTATTTTCAACGTTTGCGAAACTAGAATTGTAAAATTAGTGGCTATTGATACAAGGTGAGACCGAAAATGTTATGGTCGACCAAAAAGGTACTTTTTTGAATTTTTATGGTACTTTTTGTATTTTCTACGTTTATGAAGAAAGGATTGTACAATCAAGGACTATTGATTTCAGGTGAGACCAAAATTGTTATGGGTGACAAAAAAGGTACTTTTTTGAATTTTTATGGTACTTTTTGTATTTTCAACGTTTGCGAATCTAGAATTTTAAAATTAGTGGCTATTGATAGAAGGTGAGACCGAAAATGATATGGTCGACCAAAAAGGTACTTTTTTGAATTTTTATGGTACTTTTTGTATTTTCAACGTTTGCGAAGCTAGAATTTTGAAATTAGTGACAATTTATACAAGGTGAGACTAAAAATGTTATAGGCGATCAAAAAGGTACTTTTTTGAATTTTTATAGTACTTTTTGTATTTTCTACGTTTATAAAGATAGGATTATACAATCAAGGACTATTGATTCTAGGTGAGACAAAAAATGTTATGGGCGACGAAAAAGGTACTTTTTTGAATTTTTATGGTACTTTTTGTATTTTCAACGTTTGCGAAGCTAGAATTTTAAAATTAGTGGCTATTGATACAAGGTGAGACCGAAAATGTTATGGTCGAACAAAAAGGTACTTTTTTGAATTTTTATGGTACTTTTTGTATTTTCTACGTTTATGAAGGAAGGATTGTACAATCAAGGACTATTGATTTCAGGTGAGACCAAAATTGTTATGGGCGATAAAAAAGGTACTTTTTGAATTTTTATGGTACTTTTTGTATTTTCAACGTTTGCGAATCTAGAATTTTAAAATTAGTGGCTATTGATACAAGGTGAGACCGAAAATGATATGGTCGACCAAAAAGGTACTTTTTTGAATTTGTATGGTACTTTTTGTATTTTCAACGTTTGCGAAGCTAGAAATTTGAAATTAGTGACAATTGATACAAGGTGAGACTAAAAATGTTATGAGCGACCAAAAAGATACTTTTTTGAATTTTTGTGGTACCTTTTGTATTTTCAACGTTTATGAAGGTAGGATTGTACAATCAAGGACTATTGATTCCAGGTAAGACAAAAAATGTAATGTGTGACCAAAAAGGTACTTTTTTGAATTTTTATGGTACTTTTTGTATTTTCAACGTTTGCGAATCTAGAATTTTAAAATTAGTGGCTATTGATACAAGGTGAGACCGAAAATGATATGGTCGACCAAAAAGGTACTTTTTTGAATTTGTATGGTACTTTTTGTATTTTCAACGTTTGCGAAGCTAGAATTTTGAAATTAGTGACAATTTATACAAGGTAAGACTAAAAATGTTATAGGTGATCAAAAAGATACTTTTTTCAATTTTTATTGTTATTTTTTGTATTTTCTACGTTTATGAAGGTGGGATTGTACAATGAAGGACTTTTGATTCCAGGTGAAACTGAAAGTGTTATGGGCGACCAAGATGGTACTTTTTTTACATTTTTATGGCACTTTTTGTATTTCCTACGTTTATGAAGGTAGGATCTTACAATCAAGGACTTTTGATTCCGGGTGAAACTGAAAATGTTATGGGAGACCACAAAGGTACTTTTTTGAATTTATATGGTACTTTTTGTATTTTTAACGTTTGCGAAGCAAGAATTTCGAAATTAGTGGTACAAGGTAAGGTTAAATATGTTATGGGCGATCAAAAAGGTACTTTTCTGAATTTTAATCGGAATTTTTGTATTTTCTACGAGTCACAAAAAAGCCTTTTCGCATTTTTATTGTACTCTTCGAATTTTTACGTTTGTAAACATAGATTCTTAAAATTAGTGTTTTTTGATCCGAGGTCTAACTCCTAATATTATGGACGACCAAAATTACTTTTTCCCTTTTTATATATTTTGTATACATAGAATTCTGAAAAAAGGTAATAATAAACCAAGTGGAAGTTTTAGTGAAGGAAAAAATGTTACTTTTATTATTTTTAGGGTAATTTTTGCAAAATATGAATCTTAATTTTTGCAACTCAGTAGCATTAATCTTGCTTTTAGTTAGGAAATATGTGCCCGATATATCCTTACTCTCATTTTTATATTTCTAAATAAATTGAATCAGAGATACAAATTTTCATAAATTGAACCAAAAATATTTAATAATTATAAATAGAACTTGAGTATTCAATAAATAGTAAGAACTGCGCTAACGAAGTAGCGGGTTTAATGCTAGTAATTTATAAATAACGTTGTATATAGTTTCTCTTACACCATAAAATTTAGGTGACACGCCCACCTCCCACATAACGTTTTATCTAAAATTCATATAATTTCCGTATGAATAAAGATTTTGGAATAATAGAGGACTATATTAAAATATCTAAGTTGTATTCATTAGCAGAAATAACTTTGGCACGCCTACTATAACGCCCACTTTTCACGTTATCTACTGTTAATGAAATTTAAAAGCTTATAAAACCAACAAAATTAGAGGTATGATGATGAAATTTGCTACATATATCCTTCTAGTCAATGTCATTGTTATGACAGAAAATTTAGGTGACACTCCCATTTTAACGCCTACCTCCCATATAAGGGTTCTTCTTAAATTCATATAATTTTTCTATGAATAAATATTTTGGAAGAATAAAGTACATATATTCTGAATCGGGGTTTAATTTTTGACGATCTAGCTATGTCCGTCCGTCTGTCCGTTTGATTCTCAAAAAAACATTACGTAAAAAAAACTGAATAAATGGATTTAAATTTTTTAAGTAGACATGTTTATATATTTGTTATGGCACTTTTTTAAATAGACTTTGGCACTTTCTAATTAAAATTTTGGCACAAGACTGAAATTCTCATATACCATCACTGGTGTATACTGGTTAGAGTAAACGTGGCATCGAATCCCAGCTGAGTATATTATTTATATTTTTATTATTTTTTTATATTTTTTTTAATTTTTTTTTTGTTTTATATTTATTATTTATATTTTTATTATTTTTTTAATTTTTTTTTTAAATTTGTTTTTATTTATTTTTTTAAACATACATACCGGGCGACGCAAATAAGACCAGCTGATGTGAAACACAAATAACTTCTTAATTTTTTAACATTTATTTAATTTATTTTTTCTTTTTGCAGATTATAACTGAACTGTTGGAAATTTTAAATGAATACGTACAGTCAACAACAACGAATTAAAATTGTCTATTTTTATTATTCTTCTCAACGATCAAGCGCCCACATCTTTCATGATTACAAGTTTAGTTCGCCGTTTTGAGGAACTGGGTTTAGTTGCCGACCGTCTAGAAAGAGGTGCACATAGAAATATTCGTACTGAAGACAACGTGGAAGCTGTGCAGCAGAGTGTTGCAAATTATCCATCTGTCTCAACTCGTCGCCGTTCCGGCCAATTGGGTATACCCAGAACAACATTACAGATAATTTTAAAGTTGGATCTTAAGATGTATCCATACAAAGTTCCAACTGTGCTACAGATTCTACCGAAAAACCCCCAACAACAACTACAATACGCTATTCGCTTTACACAATTAGCCACACAAAAAGATTTTTTAAATAATCTTTTGATGACGGATGAAGCGCATTTCCAATTAAGTGGTTATGTGAATAAACAAAACTGTAGGTTGTGAGTCACCGAAAATCCAAGGTCAATATATCAGCATCAGTCACACCCAATCAGATGCACTGTTTGGTGCGGTGTTATGGCCATAAAAATCATCGGCCCATATTTCTTTGAGAATGAGGATGAAACGCCAGAAATCTCCGGGGCTTCTTACAGAACAATAATCGACAACTTTTTGCGGCCTATGGTGGAGCACCATCCTAATTTGTTGTTTCAACAAGATGGAGCCACTGCGCATACTTCTGGGCAAACTATGGGCATGCTGCGTGAAATTTTTGGTGAACGCATAATTTCAAAAAATTCAGATTTTTCATGCCCTCCTCATTCACCAGATTTAACTGCGCCCGATTTTTTTAATGGGGTTATCTAAAAGACAAAGTGTATGTTAACAAACCACAGACACTTGGGCTACTCAAGCAGAATATTCGAGACGAAATACGGCGCCTGCAACCAGAAACATTACGCCGTGTAATGCAAAATGTGCTAACATCACTAGGTCTTATTTGGGCCACCCGGTACGTAAATTTATAATTTTACAATGGGATGTTTTTATATGTGTATGTATGTTTTTTATACGTATGTATGATATGAGATTAATGGTGATACAAACTATTGTTATTGCATTACTACACGTTGTGAAGAGTATATAAGCAGCGGAATTAATGTTGAAAAACCTACAACAAGGTATATCCATAAGGTAAATGCATCGCGGCAACAAACACAACAATTTAAAAAAACAAATGTATTTTGATTTTGTATATATGCCGGCATATGTCACAAACTTTTTTTATTTTCTTCTTTAATATAAATAATTTTTAAAAAACTTTAGAGCAAAAACTTTTTATTCATATTTTTGTATTTTTTAAAATGTTTTAAATCAACTGAAACTGCAAATTATTTATTTTATATTAGAATAAAAAAATTTGGTTTGACAAATGCAGCAGACTTTTTAAAAAAGTTGGTAACGCTCAAGGCGAATACATACAGGGGCCGAATTACAGCATTCGATCGTGATCGAAATTGTTAAATTCTTATAAGAATCTCTATACCTAAAGCACAGCGAACTCGATCGTTCCAGTAAAATTTCGATCGTGATCGAATGCCGTTCGGCCCCAGGTGAAATTATCCGCACATGATGATGGGGAAGCACAATGTCTAAATTTGTTGAATTCTTCTTGATTCCATTTATTAATGCAGAAATGGTAAATTAGATTTTGGATTCCAAATTGAACACTTAACTTAATTGTGCTATTTGATAATAAATTTACCAAATTCTCACAAACTTCATATCCTTCACAAACACATATCCTTTTTTTAATACAATTTTATTGAAATAAACATATAAAAACAACTGTTCCATCTCTGTTATAAAAAAGGGCTTTAAAAAAAAAGATCCCCTAAAAAGTTGCTTTATTGTATCAACCCGCCGTTGCATATACCTGTATGAATATGCCTTGGTAACGCTTATAAAATGTATAGAAAAAAAACAGTCAGCTGATTGGATACGAGTACATTATGGATATGCCTTGGTGCAAATAAAATAATTGAATGTGTCGTGAAAACATGCTATAAGAAAAACACGACCAGTCGTGATTCAGCTCTGGTCGGGTCAAGAGGGCAATCAGGACGTCCTTTTCATCCGTCTTCGATAGTTTCACGTCTCGCTCTCGCATTGGTTAATTGCGTGGCGCCGGTTAACTGTACCGAGATACAGTTACTCGGAGTCTCAATTGACCACATGCAAACATTTTTAGAAGATAATTTTGCGTTCAGCTCCGACTTCCTATATGAAGGTATAGGTCGACTTGCGGATACTGAACCATCGTGGGATACCCTGGCATTATTAGTTTGAAAACTATCCATTTATTTAATTATTAGAACCCAAAAAAAAAAAAAAAAAAAAAAAAAACACGACTTGATTCTTTCAGCTTGAAAAATAGTCGATCTATTTAAAAGCAAAAAGATTTTTTTGGGTTACAATAACATATTACATTGTATATTTAATGTAAGAAAACAAAAAATTAAATGATTTTACCGGTAATTTGGATATGACAGCAAATAAGACTATACATATTACAAAAAATAATAAACTAAATACAAGGTTACTAGGTGGGACATTTGAAAATGAATTAAAATACAAATATTATTAATAAATACAACATATGTATATATTTTCTTATGAACAGTTATAATAGTAGTAAAAATATATTTCATTTAACTATTTAATAAGGAAAAGAAGAAGACTTGTTCGTAAGATTATCAAAACTATTTTTGTAACAGACTTACATACGCTTTTTTCGGTTACACAAAAAATAAATCCTCAAAGGCGTAAGTTTTATATCTCTGCAAATTATAACAAGTAAGAGCACAATATTCGGCTGAGCCTAATTTTTTATACCCACCACTAATTTGATGTACTTTTATAGCACAAAATTTATTATTTTGCTAATAACAGTAATCGCTATGAAATAATTTCTTTTTACTAAAATATGTATCACTTTCTTTACACAACTTTGGTCCTTTATTCTTCCAAAAACTTTGTTCATAGAGAAATTTTATTAATTTAAGATAAAGCGTTTTATGGGAGGTAGAAGTTATAGTGGGCGTGTCACCTTCATTTTTTGGCATAACAATGATATTGACTAGAAAGCTATATGCACGAAATTTCATCATCATAGCTCTGCTTTTGCCGGTTTTATGAGCTTTTAAATTTCATTAACAGCAGATTATTTGAAAAGTGGGCGTTATAGTAGGCGTGTCCAAATAGTTTCTGCCAATAAACTCATCTCAGATATTTCAATATAGAATCCTTTATTGTTCCAAAATCTTTATTCGAAGATAAATTATATAAATTTGATTATATAAAGCGTTATATAGGAGGTGGGCGTAAAAATGGGCATGTCACATTTAGTTTCAGTTAGACCAAAGCCTTTGACCAAAAAGCAATGTTTGCAAAATTTCAGAATTATACATTTAATTTTGTCAGTTTAATTACGTTTAAAATTTTAAATAAGCCGAAAAAGACACTGTGCGGTATAAATCTTCGTACATTTTGATCAATAATTCCTTTCGTAATGTATAGATTTCAACAATCTTCAATTCCTACTTAGGAAATACACATTCGAAATTTCATCACTCTATAGCAATGCGTTTAGACACAATTGAATTTTGTTCGATGTAAAAAGGACATTGTGTTTTAGCCTACTCTTGCATTACGAGCTATAATTCTATTCCTAATATTCCGATTTAGCCAAAAATTTACATTTTGTATTATCCTAGGATAATTCATAGCCCCGTTTGTTACTACATATTTATAAATATATGTATGCCTCTAGGCATAAAAATTTGGACTAATTGGTCACTAATAGGAAAAGTTATTGACAAAAGTTTTTTGAAAAACATTTTTTTTAAATACATATATAGGGCTATTCAAGGTCCTAAATAAGTTTTGGACCTGCTAGTAACACAAATTGCAAACCGCAGTTTTAGAAGTTATTTCTGAGAAACACAAACAAATCGGTGCGAAACCAACCACGATATATGCTCAAAAATGCAACTGGTTCGGTGTTTTTTCTTTTTCAAATTACACACAAAAATCAAATTTTTCAGCTGCTGGACGACCTGGAGAATCAAAATGAGTGTCAACTGAAAAGCCTTGACTATCAGAATTTAAAAATTTTAAATCCATAATAGCCGGCACTTCAAAATGGCGTACAATAATTTTATGTATGGGTTGAATTTTGTATTTAAAAGTCTTCATTCTTTAACCTTCTCAGTACCGGCATCAAATGAAAGGGCTTGTAAAATGCAGAAAACTATATAAAATATCGAGATCATAGATGGCGCACAGTGGCGCCTTTTCCTAAAACCCTTGTCAAAAATACAAAATTTCATGACAAAATTTTGTGAAATGAATGACAACATCTTATAAGGAACTACTTACTGATCACAATTCAAAAACGTTTTCCTTAATTGCATAAAAATTATAGTTTGTGGAGCTACTCAAAGTCGACAATTTTTTAAAAAGCAAAAAAAAGGGTGATTTTAAAAAAATAAATGCACTTTTGAATTAAAGTGGCCGTTTGATTACCACTTTTTTGGTATTTTGTTTAAGGTATGTTTTTTTTTTCATTAAAAGAAGTAGTAAAATGTTTAGCAGATGCCCTACACTTTCGGCAGTAGCCGCTTTTCAGACACTCTATATATTTAGGTAATTTTTACAAATAAAATAGAGCATATCTAACAAGTAAGAGCACTATATATATGAAAAGAGCAACGCTTTAAAGTTATTCAGGTTTTTTATGAAAATGGGCGTTCAAATCAAAATGCATTTAATGAACTTCGTAATTCTTTTGATCAACATAATCGTTCAAATTCGTCCACAGTCGGGAGAATTGTAAAAAATATTTAAATTTCTGCAAAACAGGTCTGTATAAAATGTTAGAAAATCTGTGAATGCCTTCTTAGTTCATTGAATGGAAACTATTGCTGTTTTTTTTGCGATAGTGTGACAAAAGAGCAGTCAACCTCGACTCATCATACTGACCAACAATTGAGTATAAATATTGTCATTGAAAATTTGGACCATCAGATAGTGGAGTGGCGCCAAGGATGGGGGGCCATTTGGCCGATATTTTGTTAAATACATAATTGAACCGTACAAATATTATCATTACAAAAAGAAATGATAATAATTTCTTAAATAATTTGTGTTTTATTTAAAATCAACATCGGCCCTTAAAATTTAACCACCCTTAATAACTTCGATATGATAGTAAAATGTTTTCGTAAATTTAGTCTTTTAGTGAAAGTGGGCGTTAAAGTAGGCGTGTCAATAAAGTTTCTACTAATAAAAACAACTTAGATATTTCAATATAGTCCTTTATTTTTCCAAAAACTTTGTCAATAGAGAAATTACATGAATTTAAGATAAACCGTTATATGAGAGATAGGCGTTAAAGCGGGCGTTTCACCTAAATTTTTTGGCATAATAATTACATTGATTAAAAGGATATATGTAGCATTTCATCATTATACCTCTAATATTATCGGTTTTATGAGCTTTTAAATTTCATTAACGGTAGATAACGTGCAAAGTGGGCGTTATAGTAGGCGTGTCAAAGTTGTTTTTGCGAATGAGTACAACTTAGGTATTTCAATATAGCCCTTTATTATTCCAAAATCTTTATTAATAGAGAAATTATATGAATTTTCGTTAAAACGTTATATGGGAGGTGGGCGTAAAAGTAGGCGTGGCACATTGATTATCCGTTGCAGAAAAGCCACTTACCAAGAAGCAGAGTGTGCAAAATTTCAGAATCATGCATATTATTTGGTCAGTTTTATTACGTTTTAAATTTTAAATATACTGAAATATACACTGCGCGGTATAAATTTTCGTACATTTTTATCTATAACTCCTTTCCATAGATGTAAACAATTTTTGTTTTGACTCGAGAAATATATATTTAAAGTTTCATGACTGTATGTTAATGCGTTTGAACACAATTGCATTTTATTCGATGTGTGAAGGACACGATTTTTTCGACCTACTCTGGCTTTACGAGCTATAACTCTCTTCCTAATATTCCGATTTAGCCCATTTTCAATACCAAACAAACCTTGTCTATAAGAAAGATTCTGATTTGAGCCCCCTAGCTTTTTCTGTGCGACCTCTATCGTGCTTTCAACAGACGGACGGACGAACGGACATAGCTAGATCTTCATGAAATCAAACCCTGATTCAGAATATACTTTATGGGGTCTAAAATGGATATTTCGATGTGTTACAAACGGAATGACAAAATGAAGATACTCCCACCATTTTTTTGGTGGCTGGTATAAAAATGGCCAAAAATGGTCTCGCCCATATTTTCTGAGCATATTTGCTACATAATACTTGAAATAATTTAACTAAGTTTGGCTGCCGTAGGTTGCCGCTGTAGGTGAAATAAGAAGAAAACTGTTACAACCTCATAGCGAAAACGAGAAAAAAATTTTTTCTCATTTTTAAAGAATGTAACAAAGATGTGTGCAAAATGTGAAAAGAAATAAAAAAAAGTTTCCAAAGTTACTTGTTGTATATTTTTATTGCTTCTCCTTAAATAGTAAAAAATATTTTGCTCTGCCAATCAGGTAGGCATAACTATTGCAATTTTTTTATTTATTTCAATTTAAAAATACCTGTTATAAAAGTAGGCAGGTAGTTTTAAAACTTTTTTATACTGAATAAAATATAAATTGCTGGTTTATATTCCCGCTAATTTTTTTTTTTTTTTGCTCAAATTAGGTAGTTGAAACCCTTTTTTTTTAATTTTTGGGTACAAATTAAACCGCAATTGTTTAACGCAGTCAGTTAACTTTCTAAAACTAGTGATCAGTAACAGGACTTCTACAATTTTACTTTAAAGTGCGATAATGTCATTTACCAATTTAGAATTGTTGGAGTTATTCATAAACTCAGATATTGAAAATGCATTTAAATTGGCTATTGTGGAAAAACTACACGATTTACCAGGATACCACGAAATGGATGTTCATAGCAAAATTCTCTTCGTTTTCCTAAAAATTAAAAAAATGGCTTACCTCACACCGTACGAAAAAAGCATTTAAGAAAAACAACCCAGACTGGCTAAATGGAGTTACAACTTTCGAAAACATCGAAGAACCACATACATCCTCTGACAGCAAAAGAGGAAGACCAGCAAAAACTATAAACAAGTGTTCTGAGTTCACAACTTGAAAATGCCACAAAAGATATATCTAAATCGCATCTTTCAGAAGCATTATGTCTTACGTTTGTAAAAGATAAATCAAGGTCCGACATTACAAAAGTTGTGGTACTTGCAAGCCCAGATCGACTGCAGAGAATCAAAGGGAGTATTCTTCCTGGATACAAAAAAATTACATCTGCCAAAAAAGAAACAGTGCCACCTAATGTACAGGTTACTGAAGTGTCGGTAGAGGTAAAACTGCAAGACTTAATGGATCATACAGCCAAACGCCTTATTCAAAGTTTGCCTGAAGAGGAAGCAGTATCACTTCCAGATAGGCTTACATTCATAAATAAGTGGGGATGTGATGGATCATCCGGTCCGCGTAACAGCCCGAATTACTGGGGTCGACAATAATATTATAAAAAGGTTGGCAGTTATCCTTAATGTTATAAACTCTAGAGAAATGGTAAATGGCCCAAAGTTTGATGATTATGCATCAAAAACTGCGCAACTTTTAGCTCAAATGTACCCTGAGAAGAAACTTACTCCTACGGTTCATAAGATTTTGGCTCATGGTAAAAGTTTAATTGAATATCAATGCTTACCGATTGGAGAGTTGTTAGAAGAAGCCCAGGAATGCAAAAACAAAGACTACAAAAAACTTAGATATTCGAATACTTGCAAAATTTCACGGATTAAACAGAATGCGGACCTTTTCAATATGTTGGCGGCCTCTTCAGACCCACTAATTTCATCACGAAGACATAATATAAGATCTCGAAAGGATTTGGAAGAATATAATTATAGCCCCGATATGTTAAATCTATTAGATAACGCTCCCAATGTTGATGACTGTTTCAAAGATAACTAACTAACAAGTAACCGTACCCTTCACAACGAGTAGTCATGCAATAACAATTGTTGGTATCACCATTTATCTCATATAAAATACGTACATACATGTAAAAAACATACCAAAAAAAAAAAAAAATTACAAAAAAAAATTTTTTTTTTATTTAATTTTAATTTTTTGCTCATATCTTAGAAAGTTATGGGGAGATTGTGCTGAATTTTAATAGCGATTTATTCCTGGATATTTCCCAGAGATTGATACCATACACAGATCTGAGGAACATATAGTTGCTTCTAAAAGTTGATTGCAACCAACACACGGACAGACGGACAAGGCCTAATCGACTCCTCTATTCGTAAGCTATCAGAAAATATATACTTTATGGGGTCGGAAATGAAAATTGTAGAAATTACGAACGGAATGACAAAGCTATATATACCCTTGTGCACCACAGGTGCACAAATATATTAATATTAAAAATAATTTAAACATGTGTTTCTGTAATAGAAATAAAAAATTTAATGTTGGTTTAACATGTTATATTAGAGTGATTTAGATGTTAACATTTAACTGGAAAAAGTATACTATTTTAACCGCAATTTTTGGAGCACCCTGTACCTCTAGCAGTATTTTGAAAACATTTTTTTGAAGCCTAAAGTGTCCTCTGTCAATATCTTTTTAAATCTTTAAAATATCTTTATTATTTAAAAAGTTATGATTTTTGCAACGAAAAAAGTCAAAAGGCGGAAATAATTAAAATCAAAATGGCGTAAAAAATATTAAATCTGAACTTTTACGATTATGTCATTATACCTCTGTATATGATTGTGAAAGTTATTATCTGATTCGGCCGACACTTTTACTTGTTTTTGTTAAACTTTGCACAAAAATAAAAAAGTGAACTATGTCACGTCCATACAAAGTAAATATTATTTTTTAATTAACCGATTTAAAGAAGAATTTGCTCATTTACAGAGTACCCATGGAAATAAAATTGAGCGGGTAAAAAAGTTCAGTGCCACGCTCAACAAAGCATTTGTTTTGAATTAATTTTACTAAACCGATTGTTATCATACTTTGTACAAGCATTGAGATCACGTGACAATACAACATTATGGCGAGAAAAACGGTTAATCTCACCCCCAAAGAATAAATATTTTTGGTTTCGTTTTAAGACGACAAAAAAAAAACAATTTGTAATTCAAAAATACTAAAAAAAAAAAACCTCGCTGTAATAGCAAATCGAACTAAAAGCAGGAGAAAACCTTAAGTATAAAAAGTTTATTATTGTCAAAAACGTGGTGTGTGTTTTTCAATATTTTCATACAAAGGTTTCGGTTATATACAAGGCATATTTATTGAAAAAATAGTTTTATTGTAATTGCTTTGCATTAAATGTCAACAGGTACCATACATAACTCATTTTAATTAAGTTCGGTGTCACTAATTTGAAAATAAAAAAAAAACTTTTAAGTTACCATTAAACATTTTTTATTACAAAATTTCGTACGTTCGCGACCGTAAGTAAATTTTTGTCATAAACAATTGGCTAATCCACAAGGTGTCCTAAATGATCTACCTGTTCATGTTAACTCATCACTCTGTCAGACATTTATTTATGCTGATGATATTTTTCTTCTATTTAAGGGTAATATGGGCTCGTGTGATGTGTTGCAAAATAACATAAATTTTGGTTTGGACCAAGTCACTTTTACTCTATGGTCTTGAAGTCTATTCTGAAACTTCTTCTACACGCTTGAAGAAAATTAATCGTATAGCTAATAGTGTAGTACGTTTTATTTACAACATTGAGCGTCGTGAACGCGTTTCCGATTATGTTCACTGTTTTCTTGGATGGCTCATTCAATAACTTTATAAAATATCGAATTATAATCTTCTTTCATAGAGTTATTCTACATTTCAGACCACCACCACTGTACGAATCTTTTGTGTTTACTAGATCTACAAGAAATCCTCAAATTTTTATGTCTAGAATCTCTACATCTGTTTTTGAAAAATCGTTTGTTGTGAAGATCGCAAGGTTGTGGAATATTTTGCCATAATCTCTACGTAATTTCTCTCAATCAAATAATTTTTCCGTTTAAAACTTTAAGAATTCTTATCAGAATTTACTTAACTGTTTTTGAATTCTTTTTTTATACCCTTCACACAGTAAAAAAGGGTACATATAGGTTTGTCATTCCGTGTGAAATTTCTACAATTTTCATTTCCGACCCCATAAAGTATATATTTTCTGAAAGCTTATGAATGGGGAAGTCGATTAAGCTCTGTCAGTCTGTCCGTGTGTATGTTGAAATCAACTTTTTGAAGCCCCCCGATATCGCCTGGACGAGGTACTAAAATATCAAAAATATTTCGGTATTGAAAATCACAAACATCGGTACATAAACAACTAAGATATGAGCAAAAACTCACGACCACCTCGTTTTTTTCACAACAACAACATTACAACAACATGCATACATACATTTAAACGTGTATACTGGTTAAAGTAAACGTTGCATCGAATCCCAGCTGAGCCAAAAGAAAAAATTTTTTTACATATTTTTTTTTATTTTATATATTATTTATAGTTTTAGTTTTATATTTTTTTTAATTTTTTTTATTTTTTAACATACATACATACGTAAATTTATAATTTTACAATGGGATGTTTTTATAAATGAATGTATGTACGTATTTCATATAAGGGTATATAAGATTCGAAACGGCCGAATATAGCACTCTTACTTGTTATTTGTTTGCTTTGTTTTTTAATTAAATTAAATGCTGCTGATTGGGCCTATATGGTATTATTTATTATTATATATTTACTTCTAATTTTGCGGCTGGGGTCTTATTTTGCATTTAATTTTATATTCACATATTTAGTATCATATTTTTTTCTTTCTACTTTTTAAGTAGTTTTACTCAGGATTATTATTATTTGGTAATATTGTTTTTTTTTGCCCTTAGGGCTTGATATTACTGTATTAAATAAATTGAAAGTGAAATAACTTAAACATTGTTTTAATGATGCATTGTCTTTTTACAACTGTCCTTTCACCACATTACTGGAATCAACACAATTTAGATTGGAGGTGGTATAATTGGTAAGATGTCCCCAACTATAATTAAAAAATTTAATGATATACCGAATATTCTAGGTATCAGAATGATACATTCGATTTTCTGTGATTACTTTAAATCAAGCACAGCTCTATCGGCCTATTCAATAAAAACAAAAAAATATCATACAAGTTTTTAAAAATTCATTACTTTATAAAAATAGTAAATTTTCTTGCTAGTAATGTAACTAAATACTATAAATGGAGTATTAAGTTTTGTATTAAGGAAATTTGACGATATTTATGGGGAAATGCATGGTGATAATAATAAAAAAAAAATAAATCGTACGTTCGCGACCGGTACTTTAGCCAATTAAACAAAAACCAAGAGAGATATTTTATTGTGAAAATACTGAATAGAGACCTACATTAATACACTTTTAAAATAAATTAATCACTTTTGAATATTCCTTTCAATTTCGCAGATTTTTACATTTCACTACTGTCAGCCAGAGTTGACTTCTATTTTGCGTACGTTCGTGACCACATGTTTATAACTATCATTATGAAAACTTAAACTAGATGAAATCTATCTTTTGCACTAAACATAGTGCTGCCAAAACACAATCGAATAGCAATAAAAAAAGCTAGGAACAGTTTTGTTTTCTATATTCTTTGTACATCAAAACCGTACGAAAGTACGTTCGTGACCCCAGAAAATGCCCATATGAATGCGAACATATCCATATGCGAAATACAGTCGAACTTTTGTAACTCGAATTTTCTCTAACTCGAACTAATTTGGTTGGCAGTAGCGTTTAAAGAACAAATCACACACAATTTTGCTTCCGTAACTCTAACTTCCATAAGTCGAAGTTCTCCATAACTCGAACAAAGAACATACACATGAACTCTATAACTCGAAGAATTTTGCTTGTTTAAATGGGTTTTTGTTATAGTTTGTTTTACTCTCGTTTGTTTTTTGAGCTGGTTTGTCTATTCTACGTGTTTTTTTTCGGGGAATTACAAATTTGTTTTTTTTTTTGTTTGCGTAAGTATCAGTTCTATGCATAATTCGGGCTAGATGGTAAATGTTGAAATCAATTTTTTTAAATTATTATGGCAACTAAACGTGTTTTAAAATGCTTATCAATTGAAAAAAAGTATTTTCAAAAATAAGGAATCAATTATCAACTCATTTGAATCTGGATTTCGTTTATGTAGTAAAAGAGTTAGGACCCCAAAATTCAAAAAAGTCGACAAAGCAGTCCTGAATTGGTCTTCAGCAACTAGAAGCCAAAACATGCATGAGAAACTACTCAAAAGCCAAGAAGAAACGATGTAGAAAGTTCTTTCCCAACATTAAATAATTATTTACGGACAAATGACGCACAAGTGATGAGCGCACAAAGCTTAAAGTACATTGGAGTTATTTTTTACTGAAAATAACAAAAAAAGTAAAATGTCAGTCATTTATTTCAGAATATTTGACTTCACTGTAATTTTTTAATTACATATGCTTGTTCTTTTCTATGTACTATGTTCTTTAGTATGTAATTTTCCCGTTCGAGGCTATTTTAAATAAAAATACGTAATAAAAAACCTTTTATTCTATTTTAACAAAAAATTCTGTAACTCGAAGTCTCCGTAAGTCGAAGTTTTTTTTGGGATAATGGTGATTCGAGTTATGGAAGTTCGACTGTATAACATTTTAAATATTATGTGGTGATAAACATTTAGTATATACATACATACTTAATTATATATGTGTGTATATATACATTTTTTAATCTGAAAAGGTTTCTAGAGTACTTACGGTCATTGTGTGACACACATTTTCAGCATGCTGATCTAATTGACGTTTGTGTACTCCTCGAAAATAATTGGAAGAAATACTGCCGTTTCTTTTTAAAATTCCTCTTCGCGGTGCTACTTGAAGAGATAATGTAGATCCACCGCTATATAAATTTGCTTTTCTTGTTGTTTGTCTATTATTTAAACTTGAATACTTAACATTTTGTTCTACAGAACTATTAGAATTCCGAAGACTTTCACTTGCCAGTTTGCGTGGAAGCGAAAGAAAACTCATTTTCACACGATAATTTAAATATTTTTAATTGCTTGTGGTTTTCCTTTTACCCTTTTTCTTTTATTTGTAATTCTTCTTCTCATTTGTTTATTTATTTTTCGATTTTAGTTGAAGGTTTTCTTTTGCTTAACTTTTGTGAAAACGTTACGTGAAACTATACATGCACCGAATATATTATATTTTAAAGATTTATTCGATTTCAAGTAAATATCTTCTATATACATCTTAATACTATATTTTAATATCTACTTGAACATGTATACATAAGCATGTACATACATATTTATTGATTTAAAATAAACTTTTTTTATACATACATGCATGTATATTTTAAAGAGTACGTTTGTATGTATGTATATACATATGTATGTATATAGATAAATGTTTTAATTGATTTTGTAGTTGCGTTCAAATGAAAACATTGACTGAAGGACGATCGATGACCACCACCACGACACACACCTGACTGACGTAGGCCATTTATTGCGTTTATTTCGCCGCTCGCTAAATACTGACGTTGACCGTGAGCCGATTTTAATGATTTTGAATGAAAATTTTCAACTTTGCTTTTATTTCGATGTGAGTGCTCTTAGAGATGATGCTCGATTTTTGGCTACTACTAGTATTTGCCGCAATTAGAGAATGCGTGTATATTGTTTGAGAAAATTTCTTTGCCGAATACATTCTAATAATAGCGAAGAAACAACTCAAACTTTAAGCGAAAAAATAAGTTTGTTAATATCATTTGCCTTTCCAAATGGCAAAAAAACAATACACAAATTTATAAAACATATACATACATAAATACATATATATATACATACTTACATACATACATACATACATACATACATACATACATACATACATACATATATACATACATACATACATACATGCATACATACATACATACATACAGATGAGTATGTGTCCACGCAGAACTTTTTTATAATTAATTTAATTTTTCCTTTTAAATTTACAGCATAATAAACAATTAGTTTAATTTTCAATTAATTTGAGGAGCATAAAAAAAAATTAATAAACATGTGCGTTCTTCAAACAAGGAAATATTTTTTATAGGAAGGGTACACATGATTCAACAAAAATCTTTCAATTTTCTCTTGTATTTGGCAGAACGAGCATGCGATCATTGTGAGCCCTACAATATACATACATACATACATACATATGTATATTAAAAAACGAAACAAACATAGATTTTTTTAATTACATATTGTTAAGGTCATTAACAACAAACAAAATTAATTTTTTATTTATTTATTTTTTTTTGTGCTCTCATAGTTATCTTTTCGCAGAAAATAGTGTGCAAGAATTATAAATAAAACTAAATTCAGCTCTAGAGCATTATACAACTTTTTTACAGTAGAAAGCAAAAGTTTAAGATATCCGAAAGATGTTTTATCGTATGAAATAATTATTTTAAATTAGTACAGATTTTGAAAACAGTACAAATAAAATGGATTTGAATAATAATAATTAACAAACAAATTTTATTTTTTTTACAGTTTATATATAATTATATTATATTCTATTAAATGACGACTGTAATTGCAAAAGGCTTTAATCACCGAACCCTTTATATATATACATATGTATGTATGTATGTATGTATGTATGTATGTATGTATGTATGTATGTATGTATGTATGTATGTATGTATGTATGTCAATACATACTCTGTTAGTCGTTAGAGCGCAAACTGCCCAAGTCCTATTTTTTAAATAGGATAAATATAAAACGTAGTCAGTTTTGTGTTTTTGTTGAACTTGACACAATTTCTTTTAAAAATAATTTTTATTATTTGTTTTTTTTATTGAAACATACTTTTCTATTATTAAACAATAAAGAGTGCTATATTCGGGCGTGCCGAATCTGACAATACCCTTCACCATCATGAACATATGTATATGTAAACTAGGTAATAAAGGCCATTATGCCCTCGACGCCATTCTTGATTTTTGAATTTTTACATAGTTGACTCTATTCTACTTGTCAAACCCTTTCATTTAATACCCATATTGACGGGATTAAGAATTTGCCATTTTGTTTTAGACGCTATCTTAAATTTTACACTTTTTTCAACAATTTACTGTATTCTAGTGGTCAACCCTTTCATTTTATACCAATATTGTAGAGATTGAAGGGGACAAAGTCATTATTACCCATATATCTGCCATTTTATTAAGGACTCCATCTTGGATTATTAATTTTTTACAGTTTGCACTTTCTTTTGACACCAATATTAAGGGGTATCACAGAGTTACATTTTTAAATACCAGATTTGACCAATATATAAATTTATTTTCCACAATTTTGTAGTGGCAGCCATCATGGCTTTTAATTTTTTATAGTGCACTATATTAATTGACTCTTTACTTTATATTGTCTAAATACTGAAAAGATCGATTTTTGTTTAAAAATTTTTGGGAAAATAAGGGGTGTCTCGAAATGCCTTTTTACATTTTTTACAGGGCACTACGCAAACAATTATTATTTAATTCATTTTTTTGTTCCACTCTGTGATAGTTTTAAGTGTCAACAATACTTTGTTAATAGGTTTATTCAAATTATTTAATCCGTATTTAAAATGCCGTCAAATAGAGAAAAAGTGAGAAAAAATATGTGTGGAATGTGGATATTTCTTACGCTGTAGTTGCGCGACGGGCAAAAGTGTCCAGACAGACTGCCCGTAACCTTATTTTTTAATTCAAAAAAAAGGTGGAGGGCCTCGTGGTTTTAGGAATTCTCAAATCGTTAAAAAGGTGAAGGCACTTTGGAAGCAAAATCCAAACATTTCCATTCGCGATATCGCACGAAAACTAAATATTTCGAAGTCGATTGTAGAACGAATAAAGAAAAAAGAAAATTTAAGAACATTCAAAGTCAAGAAAGCTCCAAACCGAAACGAAAAAGGAACAAAAACGGCAAGAATAAGAGCAAGACAGTTGCTATGTCACAAATTAAATAATTTTAATGGATTTATTTTAATGGACGATGAAACCTATTGTAAGGCTGACTATTCAGAGCTTTCTGGTCAGGGTTTTTATGTTTCTAATAAAAGAGCTAATGTTTCCGATAAATTTAAGTATAAAAAGATTTCAAAATTAGCCAAAAAATATATGATATGACAAGCAATATGTACATGTGGGAAAACTTCAAAGGCAACATTGTGAATCGTACAATGAACAGCCAATTTTATATTAATGAGTGCCTGAAAAAGGCTGTATTGCCATTATACAGAAGCCACAATATACCTCCACTGTTTTGGCCCGACTTGGCAAGCTGCCACTACAGCAAAGACGTCCTTGAGTGGTATGAGGCCAACAAAATAAATTTTGTACCGAAAAACATGACCTAATTGTCCAGAGCTAAGGCCTATTGAACGGTATTGGGCTATAATTAAGCAGTACCTAAGAACAAAGTTCAAAGCTTCTGCAAATGTAAAAAAATTTGGATTTTTTTTGGAAAAAAGCTTTCAAACACTTCGGTAAAACATGTGTCCAACGTTTAATGCAAAGCGTTAAGAAAAAAGTGCGAAATTTTGCAAAAGAATATAAAATTTGAAACTTTGGTTTTTTGCATAATAAAGTTAAGAAATTTTTCTCCATAACGCCAATAAAATGTATTTTTTGTTTAAAAAAAACTAGATTTGGGAGACATTTTAAAATGTAAAAAAGCATTTCGAGACACCCCTTATATTTTTCCAAAAATGTTTTGCCTATAGCTTGCCGATTTGTTGAAAACTTTTCACGATTATCTCTAGAAGCATATCATATCTTCAAATAGTAACAAAGGTGTCTAGGGCTGAAAAAAATTAAGGTCAGTCTGTAGTTGCTGAGGTGAGTCAACAGTATGATTACAAAACAATCAAGCTATGATTTCCAACAATAATTTGATTTCAACATTTCTCCTTCTTGCTGAATAAATTTTTATTATTTTAATAGTTTGAGATGTGAAAAAAATACACAAAAATTGTGAAAAGAATTGGAGAAACTTGAAAAGAAGCGAGAAAATAAAAAATATTATAATATAAAAATTGCAATTTAAAAGGTAAGTAAATCATTATATGCAACTAACCTGAAGACAATAATGTGCCGTAAAAAAAGTAAAGATAGTCGATTTAAACTATATAATATATATATATATATATATACATACATTGTTATTGCATTATGCTTCAATTAAACATAATAATGATAATTGGCAACCATTGCATGTTTTAACCACAATCAAACAATTCAATCACAGTATGTTGCTCTTTGATTATGATTAGATTATTACCATTATTGTTCTTGGCGTGTAGAATACTTCCATAAAACGTTATTTTATATATTTTAAAAGTTTTATAAACCGAATAAGTGATATCAAGGGGTTAAGTTTTTTCAGGCTCTCTTGTATATACCAATATATTTAGCAGGGGCATCAAAATATTCGTATTTTTGCTAAATTATGCACAAAACAGTTTTTATTCTAATAATAAGTTTTTAAAAAGATTGCAAAAAGGAGTGCTATATTCGTCCGTGCCGAATCTTATATACCCTTCGCAACGTGTAGTCATTCAATAACAATTGTTTGCATCACCATTCATCTCATTAATATGAAATACGTACAAACATATAAAAAACATACATACTATATAAAAACATCCAATTGTAAAATTATAAATTGAGTTTATGAATGTATGTATGTATGTATGTATGAAAGTTAATACACTAATAAATAAAACTGGTAATTATAATAATATCAAATTAATTTCAATTAAAAGTTAAAGTCTTAAAACTATTGTTTTCTATTATTCAAATACAAAGTTTTTCTGCAAGGTACAAGTTAAAAACAAAATATGTTTCGCTGTGCCAAAATTTTACATTTTTGTTAAATCTGTAGTATTTAGAGCCGGTTATTAAATCTATTAAATCTATATATGTAAAAGTGAAACTCTGTGTGTGTGTGTGTGTTGGCTATAGACTCCGAAACTGTAAAACCGATCGGACTCAAACTTTGGCAAATTGTAGGGCGGGGCCACGGCCATAAAAAATAAATTATCATTTTTAGCTACTTGAACTTGACCGACTTTTCTGAAACTTTGCACACATATTGAGCTGTCATGACTTTATAATTTCGTGATAAGAAAGGTGGGCGGGGTCACGCCCATAAAAAAGTTTTAATTTTGAGGTACTTGTACTGGACTGATTTTTCTGAAATTTTGCACACATTAAGAGCTGTCATGACTTTATAATTTCGTGATTAGAAAAGTGGGCCGGGCCACGCCCATAAAAACATTTATAATTTTAAGGTACTTGCTCTGGAACGATTTTTGAGAAACTTTGCACACATATTGAGTTGTCATGACTATACAATTTCTTTATTAAAAAAGTGGGCAGTGTCACGCCCATAAAAAAAGTTATAATTTTCAACTACTTGAACTTCACCGATTTTTCTTTACAAAATAACAAGTTTTTGACACATTATTGCCACTGTTGCCATTTTATACCTTTAAGTGCTAGATTTTGCATCTAATTTATTAGCACTTAGTTTTTAGTAAAAAGTGCTAATTTATCACTTTTTTAAAACTATTTTTATAATTTTTTCATTTGTTTTACTAAAATAACAATATTTTATTTTTTCAGTGTAAGGACAAATGTCTTAATAAAATTTAGTGAAAATTTTTAGTGCTGATAAAACTCTTTAATATACATATATATATATACAAGCCAAGCCCGCCGCACATTGCTACGCCGCTTAATGAATAAAAAATGCATTCTGAATTTTAATTGAATATACTAAAATTAATATTTTATTGATTTTTATTGTAATGCAAGTGAACAGATTTTTTGGTGTTCCCACTTTGGACCATGCGACATACAGCTGGCCATATGAACCATGGATTTTCCAAATTCAATCCTGCAACACGCAGAGATTGTCCTTGTGCTTTGTTGATGGTAATAGCGAAGGCAAGGCGAACTGGAAACTGTAGTCGCTTGAACTTAAAAGGCAAATCGGTGGGAACCATTGGAAATAACCGAAAATAAAAACTTATTTTTAGTGGGGGTAGCACTGCCCACTTTTCTAATTACAAAATCATTTAATCATGACTCAAAATGTGTGCAAAGTTTCAGAAAAATCGGTCAAGTGCAAGAAGCTAAAAATTATAATTTTTTTATAGGCGTGACACTTCCCACTTTTCTAATCACGTGTGCAAAGTTTCTGAAAAATCAATCTAGTGCAAGTAGCTAAAAATTATAACTTTTTTTATGGGCGTGATCCTGCCAACTTTTCTAATCACGAAATTGGAAAATCATGAGAGTTCAATATGAGTTCGGTCCAGTGCAAGTACCTCAAAATTATTAATTTTTTGTTATGGGCGTAGCCTCGCCCACTTTTTACTCAAACACTCCCTAGAATGTGTACAACAACTTGCCAAAGTTTGATTCCGATCGGCTTTACGGTTTCGGAGTCTATAGCTAACATACACACACAAACACAGAGTTTCAGTTTTATATAAACGGACTGACTGATTCATCATCGCCCAAACCAAAAGATAAAGCATCAAATTTGATTCTTTTTATGTATAGTTCCCGTAAGAAGGAAAATATATATAATACCTTCTTACAGAGCCAATTAGAAAAAAATTGTAATAGGGATTTAACCCAACGTAAAAAATTTTTTAATTTAGTAAAAATTTAAACAGAGTAGAAAGGGGAAAATTTGGGAAACCCGTTTGGTACTTTTTAGAACATATTTATTTTTATGCAAAAAATAGAAGATTTATTCACTTAAGATCATGTAAATATGTATTATATATATATTTTTTTTGTTATATCTTATTGCTAAATAGATATTTAAACATTATAAACTTGGAAATTGAACATGGATATAGAAAACCCATAACTGTACTTTTTCTCTTTTGTATGGTACATTTTGTATTCTCTACGTTTTTAAAATTTAAAATTGCAAAAAATGGGAAAGCCAAAAGGTACAAAAGATTTTCATGGTACTTTTTGTATTTTATACGTTTTTGAAGATAGAATAATTTTTAAATTCGTGACTATTGATTCGAAATAGTAAAAATTCAAAATCGTGAATGGCGTCCGAAATAATAAAGAAAAATGGCGTATAACATGAAATATAGGTTAAGCTATGATGTGGGATCTTACCTATGTACATGATGATGAACGGCCGAATCTAGCACTCTTACTTGTTAAATTTTGTATTAACGTATCGCAGAATAATCAAACCGAAATTTTACTTTTATAGTACTTGTATTTTTTTTTATTTTTAATATATTTTTTTTTTGTAATTTTTTTTTTTTGGCATGTTTTTTGCATGTATGTATATAAGTATGTTGTTGTTGTAATTGTGTAAAAAAACGAGGTGGTCGTGGTTTTTTGCTCATATCTCAGAAAGTTATGGGGCGATTGTGCTGAATTTCAATAGCGATTCATTCCTGGATATTTCCAAGAGATTGATACCATATACAGATCTGAGGAACATATAGTTGCTTCTAAAAGTTGATTTCAACCAACACACGGACAGACGGACAGACGGGGCTTAATCGACTCCTCTATTCATAAGCTTTCAGAAAATATATACTTTATGGGGTCGGAAATGAAAATTGTAGAAATTACAAACGGAATGACAAAGCTAAATATACCCTTGTGCACCACAGGTGAAGGGTATAAAAAAAATTAAAAAAAAAAAATTAATTTTTATATAATATATATAAAACAAATAAAAAATAAAAAAAAAATTAAAAAAAAAATTAATAAAAAATAATAATAAAAATATAAATAATATATTAAATAAAAAACAAGTAAGAGCGCTATATTCGGCCGTGCCGAATCTTATATACCCTTCACAACGTGTAGTCATGCAATAACAGTAGTTTATGTCACCTTTCATCCCATATGAAATACGTACATACATAAAAACATACATATATAAAAACATCCCATTGTAAAATTATAAATTCACGTATGTATGTTAAAAAAACAAAAAAAAAAATAAAAAAATTTTAAAAAAAATTTAAAAAAAAATTAAAAAAAAAAATTATTATATATATAATATATATAAAACAAAAAAAAAAATAAAAAAAAATTAAAAAAAAAATTAAAAAAAAATAATAAAAATATATATAATATATTAAATAAAAAATAAAAAAAAAATAAAAAAAAATTAAAAAACAAATTTAAAAAAAATTAAAAAAAATTTTTTTTGGCTCAGCTGGGATTCGATGCCACGTTTTCCCTAACCAGTATACACGTTTGTATGTATGTATGTTGTTGTTGTAATGTTGTTTTTGTGAAAAAAAAATCGAGGTGGTCGTGGGTTTTTGCTCATATCTCAGTTGTGTATGTACCAATGTTTCTGATTTTCAATACCGATCTACTCCCGAATATTTCTGATATTTTAATACCTTACCCGAGTCCAACCTATGTCGGGGGGCTTCAAAAAGTTGATTTCAACATACACACGGAAAGACGGTCAGACGGACAGACTGACAGGGCTTAATCGACTCCCCTATTCATAAGCTTTCAGAAAATATATACTTTATGGGGTCGGAAATGAAAATTGTAGAAATTTCACACGGAATGACAAACCTATATATACCCTTTTTATACCCTTCACACAGTGAAAAAGGGTATATATAGGTTTGTCATTCCGTGTGAAATTTCTACAATTTTCATTTCCGACCCCATAAAGTATATATTTTCTGAAAGCTTATTAATAGGGAAGTCGATTAAGCCCTGTCAGTCTGTCCGTCTGTCCGTGTGTATGTTGAAATCAACTTTTTGAAGCCCCCCGACATAGGTTGGACCCGGGTAAGGTATTAAAATATCAGAAATATTCGGGAGTAGATCGGTATTGAAAATCAGAAACATCGGTACATAAACAACTGAGATATGAGCAAAAACCCACGACCACCTCGATTTTCTTTTCACAAAAACAACATTACAACAACAACATACATACATACAAACGTGTATACTGGTTAGGGAAAACGTGGCATCGAATCCCAGCTGAGCCAAAAAAAATTTTTTTTTTATTTCTTTAAAATTTTTTTTTTAATTTTTTTTTTATTTTTTTTTTATTTTTTATTTAATATATTATATATATTTTTATTATTTTTTTTTTTTAATTTTTTTTTATTTTTTTTTTGTTTTATATATATTAGGTTAGGTTAGGTTAGGTTGAAAAGGAGGGGTATAAAAGCCCAAACCCATGACAGGTATACACCTATGCCCAGTTGGCATGTTGTGCGCTCCATGTGGAAAACGGAATTCCCAAACAAAAAACCATAAACATAATTTCCCATAAATATCGGACTAGTCCAAGAAACCAGTCCCCTCAATGTAACGCCTTATGGATCTCCAGTTCGAGTTCCCCAGGTATTCCAAGTTCGGCATATTATCTACTGTAAAATTTTCGCGTCTAATATGCCCAAACGCAGGACAATGACAGAGGTAGTGTACCAGGGTCTCATCCTCTTCCTCACAAGCTCTACATGTCGTCTCCTCAGATAATCCCATGCGTGCTAAATGAGTTCTCAACTCCGTATGACCTGTAATTACACCGGTTAATTTCCTTTGACTTCCCAAGATTTGGGTCACCCCAGAGTGTTCTTGTCACCTTACCGACATCAGTGCTTTGCCATTTTCTGACATGTTCTTCCATTGCCCAACGTTTAAGTTCATCCTTAAATCGTTTAAGGGGTTTGGCGTTCTCCAAAGTTATAGTACTCAAAAGAGCTCCCATTTTGGATAATTTGTCGGCTTTCTCGTTTCCAATCAGCCCGTGATGGCTTGGTATCCATATTATCTCCAGATGTTCACAATTTGCATATGAGTTTATCTCACTCTTGCATTGCAAAACGTTCCGGGATTCAACTTTCTCCTTTCTCAATGTCTTAATCACTGATTGGCTATCCGTAAAGATACGAATCGGAGTTTCGCTATTCGTTTCCTTTATCCATTTAATTCCTTCCGTAATCGCCATGATCTCAGCCTGAAAAATAGTGTTGTGATCTGGTAGACGGAAGTATTTGCCTCTATTTCGGCTTATGTCGTATAAGCCCATTCCAGTTTGGTCACCAATCTTTGAACCGTCTGTATAAAGATCGATTCCGTGGGTGTTTCCCATCCTGATTATCTCATCCCATTCTCCCTCTTCCGGTATAATGGTGATGCAGTTAATATTCTCATATCTCATCGGGATTTTATCACATGTTAATTCTGTAATATTTCCTATCGGTAAGATATCCGTTATTCTTTGGTATCTGGTCTTATGTTCTCTTATAAGCCACTCATCTATTGCCATTAATCTTGTGGCAGCTAAGGCCGCTTCATATTTTACCTGTATATCAATAGGCCAAATGGATAATATATTCTCAATGGCCATTGTCGATGTGGTCCTCATGGCGCCGCAAATACTAATGCAGCACTGTCTCTGAATCTTTTGAAGAGGTTTTATATTCACCTTCTTCTCTAAGGATGTCCACCATACTAACGAAGCGTACGTAATTGTAGGCCGCAGTACACTCGTATATAGCCAATGTGTCATCCTTGGGCTTAAGCCCCATTTTGAGCCAATCACTCTTCTGCAGAGGGCCCATATTCTTTGAGCTCTCTCCACTTTACATTGAATGTGGTCCTTCCAGGATAGTCTCCAATCAAGTACTATTCCTAGGTATTTGACCTTTTTATCAATCTTAATTGTATATATGTATATATGTATATAATAATTTTTTTTTTAAATTTTTTTTTTTAAATTTTTTTTTTATTTTTTTTTTTTTTGTCTTTTTTAACATACATACGTGAATTTACTGTTATTGCATGACTACACGTTGTGAAGGGTATATAAGATTCGGCACGGCCGAATATAGCGCTTTTACTTGTTCACTGTGTGAAGGGTATAAAAACTACAAAAAAAAAATTTTTTTAAAAAATTTAAAAAAAATATGAAAGGAATGAACCACTTAATATTTCCGGGAAAATTTTGCTCTTATTCCTGGGAAAACGGGAAATAAAAAATATGTAGTATATTAGGAAATATATTTAATTTTATTTTTAATATATTTTTATTTTAAAGAATATTTGAATAAAAAGTAAGGTTTTAAATTTGTTAGCGTTTTTTGTTTGGTAAGTATTTACAACTTTTCTTAAATACGAATATGTAAAAGAAAAACAAACATCGTCGGTCAAAAATATTTCACGCCAAAGTTAACGACTTTCTGGAATTATTTTTAATAAGTGCTAATAAATTTCAAGTGAATTAATTATGTACATACATAATTAGTTGTTTTCTTGTATATAAATGTTTTTTATAACAACCGTAAATCCAGCATTAGTTTCCATGGTTCATTTTTATACCCTTCACCTGTGGTGCACAAGGGTATATATAGCTTTGTCATTCCGTTTGTAATTTCTACAATTTTCATTTCCGACCCCATAAAGTATATATTTTCTGAAAGCTTATGAATAGAGGAGTCGGTTAAGCCCTGACCGTCTGTCCGTCTGCCCGTCTGTCCGTGTGTTGGTTGAAATCAACTTTTAGAAGCAACTATATGTTCCTCAGATCTGTATATGGTATCAATCTCTTGGAAATATCCAGGAATGAATCGCTATTGAAATTCAGCACAATCGCCCCATAACTTTCTGAGATATGAGCAAAAAACCACGACCACCTCGTTTTTTTTCACAATTACAACAACAACATTCATACATACATACATGTAAAAGCATACCAAACAAAAAAAATTACAAAAAAAAATATAATAAAAATAAGAAAAAAATAATAAAAAACAAGTAAAAGCGCTATATTCGGCCGTGCCGAATCTTATATACCCTTCACAACGTGTAGTCATGCAATAACAGTAAATTCACGTATGTATGTTAAAAAAAACAAAAAAAAAAATTAAAAAAAAAATTAAAAAAAGAAAATTTAAAAAAAAATTTAAAAAAAAAATTTAAAAAAAAAATTATTATATACATATATAATATAAATAAAACAAAAAAAAAATAAAAAAAAATTAAAAAAAAAAAAAAAAATTAAAAAAAAATAATAATAAAAATATATATAATATATTAAATAAAAAATAAAAAAAAAATAAAAAAAAAATTTTAAAAAAATTTTAAAAAAATTAAAAAAAAATTTTTTTTGGCTCAGCTGGGATTCGATGCCACGTTTTCCCTAACTAGTATACACGTTTGTATGTATGTATGTTGTTGTTGTAATGTTGTTTTTGTGAAAAGAAAATCGAGGTGGTCGTGGGTTTTTGCTCATATCTCAGTTGTTTATGTACCGATGTTTCTGATTTTCAATACCGATCTACTCCCGAATATTTCTGATATTTTAATACCTTACCCGGGTCCAACCTATGTCGGGGGGCTTCAGAAAGTTGATTTCAACATACACACGGACAGACGGTCAGACGGACAGACGGACAGACGGACAGACTGACAGGGCTTAATCGACTTCCCTATTCATAAGCTTTCAGAAAATATATACTTTATGGGGTCGGAAATGAAAATTGTAGAAATTTCACACGGAATGACAAACCTATATATACCCTTTTTCACTGTGTGAAGGGTATAAAAACTGCCAAAAAAAATTTAAAAAAATTTTTTAAAAAATTTTTTAAAAAAATTTAAAAAAAATATAAAAAACAAGTAACAGTGCTATATTCGGCCGTGCCGAATCTTATATACCCTTCACAACGTGTAGTCATCCAATAACAATTGTTTGTATCACCATTCATCCCATATAAAATACGTGCATGCGTACACGTTAGAATAAATGTGGCATCGAATCCCAGCTGAGCCAAAAAATTTTATTTTATTTTATTTAATATATTATTTATATTTTATTATTTTTTTTTATATTTTTTTTAAATTTTTTTAAAAAATTTTTTTAGAAAAATTTTTAAAAAATTTTTTAAAATTTTTTTTTTTTAGTTTTTTTTTATTATTTTTTTCTTATTTTTAATATTTTTTTTTTTGTAATTTTTTTTGTTTGGTATGTTTTTTACATGTATCTATGTATGTATGTTGTTGTTGTAATTGTGAAAAAAAACGAGGTGGTCGTGGTTTTTTGCTCATATCTCAGAAAGTTATGGGGCGATTGTGCTGAATTTCAATAGCGATTCATTCCTGGATATTTCCAAGAGATTGATACCATATACAGATCTGAGGAACATATAGTTGCTTCTAAAAGTTGATTTCAACCAACACACGGACAGACGGGCAGACGGACAGACGGTCAGGGCTTAATCGACTCCTCTATTCGTAAGCTTTCAGAAAATATATACTTTATGGGGTCGGAAATGAAAATTGTAGAAATTACAAACGGAATGACAAAGCTATATATACCCTTGTGCACCACAGGTGAAGGGTATAAAAATAATAAAATATAAATAATATATTAAATAAAATAAAATAAAATTTTTTTGGCGTAGCTGGGATTCGATGCCACATTTATTCTAACGTGTACGTATGCACGTATTTTATATGGGATGAATGGTGATACAAACAATTGTTATTGCATGACTACACGTTGTGAAGGGTATATAAGATTCGGCACGGCCGAATATAGCACTGTTACTTGTTTTATTTATAATTGAATTTTTCTAATAATACTTTTTTTATACCCTTCACACAGTGAAAAAGGGTATATATAGCTTTGTCATTCCGTTTGTAATTTCTACAATTTTCATTTCCGACCCCATAAAGTATATATTTTCTGAAAGCTTATGAGTAGAGGAGTCGATTAAGCTCTGACCGTCTGTCCGTCTATCCGTCTGCCCGTCTGTCCGTGTGTTGGTTGAAATCAACTTTTAGAAGCAACTATATGTTCCTCAGATCTGTATATGGTATCAATCTCTTGGAAATATCCAGGAATGAATCGCTATTGAAATTCAGCACAATCGCCCCATAACTTTCTGAGATATGAGCAAAAAACCACGACCACCTCGTTTTTTTTCACAATTACAACAACAACATACATACATACTTGTAAAAAACATACCAAACAAAAAAAATTACAAAAAAAAAAAAAAATATTAAAAATAAGAAAAAATTAAAAAAAACTACAAAAAAAAATTTTAAAAAATTTAAAAAAAATATTTCTAAAAAAAATTTTTAAAAAAATTTAAAAAAAATTTAAAAAAAATATAAAAAAAAATAATAAAATATAAATAATATATTAAATAAAATAAAATAAAATAAAATTTTTTTGGCTTAGCTGGGATTCGATGCTACATTTATTCTAACGTGTACGTATGCACGTATTTTATATGGGATAATTGGTGATACAAACAATTGTTATTGCATGACTACACGTTGTGAAGGGTATATAAGATTCGGCACGGCCGAATATAGCACTGTTACTTGTTTTAAATTCACTTTGTTTAGAAGCAAAATGTCTGAAGTTTGGAACTATTTTCAAAAAGAAGACAACGCAGGGCGGTAGTACTAGTGGTCTCATACGGCACCTTCTTTTGGTTCATAAAATAAAATTTGAAAACGATTCTTCAACACCTGCACCAAATAAAAAAAAAGTTTTTACCATCAAAAGTTTTTTAGACACTTAAACATTACCAGAAATTGTTTCAAAATTGGCAGCAGTCGATGGAATATCTATTCGAACAATTACACAAAGTTCTTTTATTCGTCAAAGTTTTTTCAGTAAAAATATGACGTTACCTAAATGAAACTGATGTTAAAAACATTATAATAAAATATTACAACGCCTTTAAAAATACGATGGTGAAAAAAATATCGAGTCAAATTTGCGACAATTTGAGGTTTGCTCTTGTATTAGACGAGTGGAGTAGTGTTGCCCAAAAAAGACACAATATGGACTCTAATGGAAAATAAACTACTACTAAAACAATGAATTATTAACCAAATCGTGATGTTAAAGTTAACAAACATTATTTATTTTAAAAGAAATATTATTTTCGGGAATCCCGGGAATTCCCGGGAAGACGATTTTTTAATTCCCGTTTCCCGGGAATATGAAAAGACCGAGAAATCCCAAACCCTAATGGTGATACAAACAATTGTTATTGCATGACTACACGTTGTGAAGGGTATATAAGATTCGGCACGGCCGAATATAGCACTGTTACTTGTTGTATTTTTATTTTTTTGGTAAAATGAAAAACTTAAACAGAATACTTGAAACTATGCGTTTGCCAAACGTTTCGTTCAATCAGTTGTGGAATGGGCTAAGTGACATGTTGCGCCGTTTTGTTGAAACTACAGCTGCTGCACATCATGGTTTTTATACCCTTCACACAGTGAGAAAAGGGTATATATAGGTTTGTCATTCCGTGTGAAATTTCTACAATTTTCATTTCCGACCCCATAAAGTATATATTTTCTGAAAGCTTATGAATAGGGGAGTCGATTAAGCTCTGTCAGTCTGTCCGTCTGACCGTCTGTCCGTGTGTATGTTGAAATCAACTTTTTGAAGCCCCCAGACATCGCTTGGACC